>OU015441.1:16075000-17350000 GCA_907164795.1 Hemaris fuciformis
TATAAAAAACAATACAACAATCCATCCACTAATGATTCGCGGCGCGACCGGAAGCCGCCATTATCGCGAACACGCGAGCTTCCTGTCGCCGCCGGAAACGGCCGCGGTAACCGTTTCCGCCCGCGTTTTTCACAGGAAACGGCCGTTAATAGTTTTCACGAGCTTCGGATTGATATTTCGGCGCGCTATTCGGGAATAATTAATTGGCTGTGGTTGGAATTAGTTGGACTACCGGTTGATGTAATTTTTTTTTTTTTTTTTTTTTTTTTTTTTTATTCTGGCACGGCAAAGTGACTCCACTGTACCTGATGGTAAGCACAGTGGAGTCCAGAAAAATAATACCAACCAGCGAGAAACGATGGTCACCCGCTGGTCGACACAATCATGCCGGCCCGCACAAATGCTTCTTCACGCTTCGCTTAAAGGATCCAGGATCATAGGAAGGAGGGAACACGTGAGCGGGCAAACTATTCCACAGCTTGATGGTGCGGCAAAAGTAGGAGTTGGCGAACTTAAACTAATTTATGGGGCTATTGGTGTTGTTTTTGTTTCAATGATGTTTCTGTTTGTGATACCAATGATGAATTACGGCGCTGAAACGTAGCCTCTATGTGCCTCATAAGTAAGCTCAAGGTCTTTCAGCGAGCTATGGCTATGCTTGGTTTTTCCCTAGAAGATCGAACAGAAATGAGGAGATCGGTAGGAGAACGAAAGTTGCTGACATAGCTCAAAGGATTAGCAAGCTGAAGTGGCAATGGGCAGGGTACATAGCTCGTAGAACTGACGGCCGGTGGGGCAGCAAGGTTCTCGAGTGGACGACGCGTACCGGCAAGCGCAGCGTTGGACGTCCACCCACAAGGTGGACTGATGATCTCACGAAGATCGCGGGAAGCCGCTGGATTCAGGTCGCTTCTAAGCGCTATGGAAGTCTTTGCGGATGAATGATGTTTCACACGGATGTAATAAGGGTCTAAAGACTCGCTTCCTGACGCATGAGAATTAAAACAATACTCTCGAAAATGGCTAAAGAGATACACCCATGCTTACCCTTTCAAGGTAACAGGTGCGAGTATATGTATAATGTTGGTTTGGACTTCCTGAACCATAAAATGCCTGTATTACAAGTATTCCATCAAGATATTCCTACAATATTGTCGCCATTTTAAATGTAAATTGGTACATTTTCGTCACGTCTCGAGAAACAAGCAGTGTCTAAGCGTGTCAAGCGTTTCGGGGTAAATATTGATAATCGATACGCCTTATCAAAGGGACGATGAGTGGGTTGTTATTAAATTAACCAACCTGCCTCCGACGCTACCCTTGTTCGTAATTTTTTAGGGTTCCTTAAAATTATGAAATGGTTTAACTTTCTGTAGATTTTTGTGTGATACAGCTCGTGAGCATAATAGGTGTTTACGTAATTTTTATCTTTTAGTAATCCCGTTCATTGCAAAAAATACATAAATTTACGATTGAATGCCCCGAAATAATAGACAGAGTAGATACCTATAGTTGTATGATTTTATGTCCAAGATAATATAGGGCAACCCTTTTACCGTCTATCCTAATGGAACACAAAAATGTACTTGAAATGAAAATAAATATTGTGTCGTGGGCATCAATAATTATTAAGCGTTTTCTTGGTCACTACATCTCGAGGTCTCGTAAGTTATGTAGATATTTGTTTAGTCTTCCCTCGCCTTCCTTTTTATCCTTTAATAATCCATCCGCATCCGAATTGTTTTGAGAAGCGTACATAAATATTCACACTGCTATCTCCCGGAAGGTAAATCAGAATTAAATTTCTAATCATAAATTTTGACATTATTTGAACCGTAAATCCATACAAAGAGAATCTGATTTTATAGATTTGAGGCATCAAATGAAACAATTAGAAATTCTACGAAACATCAGAACTAACAGTTATTTCCTGAGATAAATTCCAACAAAACAAATTCTAAATTCTGAACCACTTGTTCAGTATCATTATATCGGGTGTAAGCGAGACAGAAGACAAAGAGAAAGGGATGGCCTATTATAATTTTTCGCACATCATTTAATGCGAGAGCTTTTCACAATCGTTCCAGCTTTCGACAAAATACATTAAGGGCGGATACCATCACACCGTAGTGTAACAATTAGTTTCAATCAATTATTTTATAGACCATGGTATTAGTCCCCCAAACTTCTTCACAAGATAGGTGAAGAGGTTTTCGGCCGGCATGATTGCGTCGACCAGCGGGAGATCATCATCTCTCGCTGGTCGGCACTTTTTCTGGACTCCATTACACTTACCATCAGGTGCAATGGGGTCACTTTGCCGTGCCAGTATAAAAAAAAAAAAAAAAAAAAAAAAGACTTATTTTACTACTAAAGAAAAACTGATGGAACTGATGGGTCTAAATATTTATGTACAATAATACACTCAATTGCTAGTATCCCCAAAGACATGATAGAGTTGAATTCATTAAGTCGCGTTTTACCAGCTGTATCCCTGAAAATATTTATTATTGTAAACACTTTTCGCGAGTCAGAAATTGAACCTGGTATATTTTGATTAGATTCGCCAATTTATGCCAATAATGTAGCAGGCGTAGATAGCAGGTACATTTTTTAATACTAAATGAATCAATTGGAAATACATTCTTTATCAATCGTAAAATATTTTAAAAAATATTATTTGTGTTTCCAATTAGGAATTTATGAGATACTAGCTGTGCCCGCGACTTCATCCGCGCGGAAAATTAATTTTTAATAAGAAAATTTATAAACTAAAAGTAGCCTAAGTTACTTCTTATTACATCAGCTACCTGCCAATAAAAGCCCCGTCAAAATCGTTCCAGCCATTTCAGTGATTAGCCGGAACAGACAGACAAAAATTGTAAAAAATGTTATTTTGGTGTATGTACCGTATATACATATATATTCATATATACATGTAGTAAAAATGGTTATTTCAATATTACAAACAGACACTCCAATTTTATTTATTTGTATAGATGTGAAGGTAAACACACCGCGCTAGGCCAGCGTGGATGAGAGCTTCAACACTCTCAATAGTACATATATAAAGAGTACCGTTTGCAACAATGGAGCTGGGCTGATTATTTTTATTTCAAAACTACATACATACATACACAAACTCACGCCTGTATTCCCCGAAGGGATAGGCAGAGGTGCATTTCTGCACCCACATTTCGCCAGGTATGTATCAGTCCCACGTAATAGGGGGCGAGCCTATTGCCGTTTTTCGGGCACAATTCCAGACTCCGTGCTGCTACTGAGAATTTCCTAATGGAAAAACCCAATAACACTTTGCCCGACCGGGGAATCGGACCCAGGACCTCTAGATCGCTCAGCACATACTTGTACCGCAAGACCACGAGGCAGTATTTTAAAACTGTCGACTTCAAATATGTATACTCAGCCTATCGCCGTCCTCTGCTGAATGTAGGCCTCCCCTAAGAAGCGCCAACTATCACGGTCTTAAGCAGCCTTCATCCATTCGCTACCAGTCACCTTTTTCAAGTCGTCGCGCTATCGCGCTGCAGGACGTCCCACAACTTCGTCTAATAATGTAAATTTATTTCGTCTTCAAATCAGATTCTCTCACAACGAGTACATAATTCGCCAGGCGACTGACATTACGCGTCGGTGTAACACCCTGCACATTAAAATGTAAAGTCTCGAGGCAGGCTGGCAGCTGATTTAATTTCCTAAAGGCAGATCGCATCGTCCGCGCTGACGACGCTGAGCCGACCGCGGCCTGCATACTTTACCCCATAAATAAAATACATACTTTATAAATATTTAAGACGTAATTTTCCATAAAGTTGTTTTTTTTTTGTGGTAAACAGTATGTTTAGCTTGACTTTGAGTAAGTCTCCTTTTGAGTTCTTTTGATTTATTTTGAGTAATCTTTGGCTAATTGTCTTGTTGTACCGTTCAATTTATTGGCCTTGCGTTCGATTCCCAAATCGGGTATTGGGTTTTTATATCATGATATTTGCAGCCGAACGGAGTTTAGTAATGTGCTCGAAAAACGGCAATAGACTAGACAGTATAATAGCATCCTATCTAGGTATATATATATATTACTATCTAAATTACTTTTACAGAAAAGGCCCTACCCAGGACAAAAAATATGATATGACCAATAAGTAAAAAAATATATGTGATACTAAAACTGAGTATAAAATATTATTTAATTTTTAATCCCTCTGTTTATCTCAAGAGATCAAATTCAGTTGTTAATGGATTTCTTAAGCTACCCCTAATTAACCCAACCTCTGTCTAAAGCCAACTATAACAATTAATTATAAAAATCGTCTTCATTTAAAAGTAATTTCGGAGCGAGGCCAAAAGTTACAGTTAATAAAACAGAATTCATCCAAGTCAAAATTGATATAAAAAAAACTTGGAAACTCTGTGTAATTACTCATAAAGCACGTAACCTGCGAGATTACCCCTAAACCAGGGTAATTACCCGAAAAACGGGGTGATTCTCGCACGTACAAGATAACTTTTTAATTGAATTATTTCAAGACATTATTTGGATGTTTGAAGAGATATTGAATCTCACGTTCTCAAACTTTTGTCCGTGACTAAAATCAAGAGATGTAATAAATGAAAATGTATTTCATTTGATTCATGGTCTTTAGGATCTAGAGTATTAAAGCCATATTAAACAAGTTTATACTTAAACTTAATTATATAATAAATTTACTGAGCGGAACCTGAAACATCGCGTCTTTCATTCAAAGGGGTGGCATGTATGCAAGGCTGGGCAAAATACATGCTTTGCTTTAATTGAAATACAAATTACAAAATACTGTATCGCAAGTAATTAAAATACGAAATACAAAATACATTTAAGTAAGGTATTTGAAATACAAAATACAGTATTTTAGCTATTTTTAATTGAAATACAAAATACAAATTACAAAATAATGCATATTTATTTGTTTTAGAATAGTTTTTTTTGAAGGCCGTTTTTGTTTTGTTATTGCAGGTCCTGATGAGCACAAACTTAATACTAAATGAAGGCTAAATGTATTTTGAAGCCTCGAGTATTTGAAATACTAATTACAAAATACTTCGGCTTCACGAATTTGAAATACAAATTACAAATTACATTTTAAGAAAGTAATTAAAATACAAATACAAAATACGTATTTGTATTTCAATTACGTATTTCAATTACAAGTAATTCAAATACTGCCCAACCCTGCATGTATGTATCTTTAACTGGACACCCTATGAGAAACAACTTAACTCATGTCACTATAATAATGTTGAGAATAAAGAAAAAGAAGATATGGATGAATTTTGGGAAACATGATATAAATGATAACGATTATACGACAGTTGACTGGGAAGAAATTGAAAGAAAAGTCATAATCCGACCACCCAAATGTTTTCCAAATAAAGACAACTATATACTGTGCAAAATATAAATCATCATCATCATCAGCCCATAATATACGTCCCACAGCTGGGCACGGGCCTTCTCTACAACTGAGAGGGTTTAGGCCTTAGTCCACCACGCTGGCCTAGTGCGGGTTGGCGGACTACACACCTAATAAATTCCTAAGAACTTTTAGGTGTGCAGGTTTCATCACGATGTTTTCCTTCACCGTTAAACTATGCGATAATTCATTGTGAAAATATACATAAAAACTAGTATATAACTCACGAATGCAGCATGTGACTAGGTTTTCGCTAATCGATGCAATTATGACAAAATTCCTTCAACCAAAACAATTCGTTATAAAATAACACTTTTGGTGCAGATATTAAAACAGCTTTTCCTTTGAGTAAGTTTATCTCTAAATTCAATTTTAACATCGAAATGCAAGTGACATGCATGTTAAAATCGTCTCTTAAACAAGAATGCAATGCAAAAAACGACATTACTGAATACCATCACAAACCAAGTCTGCATATTCTAATAAGTCATAAATGCCGACGTGCGCAGCCGGGAACCGAACCGGGGCCCGAGTGCAACAACCCATTTCACGTACTCGCTGAGCACGGAATATTATAGTCGTTTGGAGAGGAACGCGGGGAACGCGATCCGTCTTTTATTCCACCATGTTTTGCCGCAAGACGTCAACTGATAGCGGAAATGGTATGGTGAATTTTAACCTACCTAGCAAGTTGCAATACAATATTATAGAATTAATTGGATATGACCAACTATCGGGAAGGTATTTCTAGGATACTTAAGACTATTAGAAATAGATTAATTCGAATGATTGGGATGTTAAGATAATTATTATCATTATCAAGGACAATTATCTGGAAGAAAATGCAGCTTTTCGAAGCTTGGTGGGTAATGTGTATAAATAGCTTTCTATATGAAACTGGTACCCTAGATGTGTGGATTAACAGTCATACTATCAGCTTAGATTTTTATAAATAAATAAATACATCCAACATTTAGGTACACATGACGCAACGTTCAACATGACTCAATGTACAAATATTATGTTTAGGGAATTTAAAGCTATGAGACACTTTTAGCCTTTAAAAGCACTCTGAAACGAAGGACAGCGTAGTAGATTACTTAAGTATTCATTTTGCTTAACTGTTATTTAGACAAAGCTCAGAAGCTGTAAAAATATTAATTATCCGCTTCCGCTTATCACTCCGCTGTTCGCTCATGACACAACCAATTGCGTAATAAAAGGAGGAATGTGCACAAGTATGCGGCTTATAGAGTCGGCTTAAGGGGGCAAAGTTCACCGCGAGAAAGAATTAAGTATGAAACTTTAATATTCCCGGTTAATGTCATTTAATTACAATTTGCACAGGATGGCGAGGTTCAGGGAATGATGGAATGTCATCTTGTGTAACGTTTCATTGTGCGTTAAAACTGTTATGTTTGAGGAAATGGCTTTGTTTAAGTTAACTGTGATTTGCTGTAAAAAGTTCAGGTTAAAATTGTTTTCAGGGTTTTTAGAGGCACAGTTGAGTTGAGGCCACTATGGTTGGACACATATTTTTTTCATATCTTTGATATTGCATAATAAATAAATAAACACACCCAACAGTCACATACATAGTTCTGACCCCACACTAAGATACAAGTCTTGTGTCGTGGGTATCGGAAACTATGAGAGAATTTTCGGTCTCACAAACACCCAGAGCCGAATACTTGTGGATCACACAAACATTTGTCTCGGAGCGGGGATCGAACCCGCGGCCTCTCGTTTCGCAAGCTGGTCGCCATCGGGGCTGTCAAATAATACTTGTGTCAATATATGGGACCAAACTTTATGCGTCTATTTTAAAACTTGGTATCTCATTATGAAACAAAGTAAGTGTGAACAACATTAGAAAATTAGCATACCGAAGAGTTTTCTATTGAAAAGGAAAGAAATATTTATTCATTAGGAATCATGTGAGCCAAGTCCACTTACCCACACAAAGGCAGTGTGTTGAATTAACACCTACCTCCTTTCAAGTTTCAAGTTGAACCAAACCGTTATTTTATTTTATTTTTATTAAGAACACGACACAAAATTTTTAAAAGCAAATTGCCCACAAAACAGTAACTAATGAACAAACTACTCAAGAAATCACAATGTGTTATTATCAGGTTTATTCCAATAAATAAGTAAAATAATAATAATTAAAAAGCCTATATCCTAGAAATCGTTTACATAATCGTAAAGAAGCGACGAAATAATCTAACTTAGTAATAAGTTAGTTCGCATTATTTTTAATTACGAAACTTTCAATGAATATAAAATGCAATTTGGTTTTTTGTCGAGTCGGCAACCTCATAAATAGATTGTGGCGTGGCACTGCTGCTGGTAATTTATGAATTTAGTTATTTTAATAAGTGTCTGGACAATTTCATAATGGCGTCACAGAATGGCCAATGCAGCTGTATTTTGCAATTTAAAACAGTGCAGTTTTTTAGCGTAGATAATTTGAAGAATATGCAAACTTTATAGAGAGTTACGATGTGGCATAAACATGTCAATATTTTAAAGATTTACGTACGACCAGCAATTTATTTTTGTATACAACCAATAGTTTTGACTGCCTCGTGGTCTCGCGGTACATGGAGCTATGTGCCGAGCGATCTAGAGGTCCTGGGTTCGATTCCTGGGTCGGACAAAGTGTTATTGGGTTTTTCAATTAGGAAATTCTCAGTAGCAGCACGGAGTCTGGAATTGTGCCCAAAAAACGGCAATAGGCTCGCCCCCTATTACGTGGGACTGATACATACCTGGCGAAATGTGGGTGCAGAAATGCACCTCTGCCTACCCCTTCGGGGAATACAGGCGTGAGTTTATGTAAGCATGTATGTACAACCAATAGTCACATACATAGTTCTGACCCCACACTAAGATAAAAATCTTATGTCGTGTGTATTAGATGTCTTAGTCTGCCAACTCGCACTAGGCCAGGGTGGTGGACTCAAACCCCCTCAGTTGTACAGGACGCCAGTGACCAGTAGTGGGACGAATATGGTCCGATGATATTATAAATAACATACAAACATACTAACATACAAACATACTAACATACGTCTGAAGCTAATATAAAGCGTATAAAAAGTGAGAGCATTATTCACATTTTGCTTAGTTACGTAGGTGGTTAATTGAATGTCTTGATGTCAGGATCATTCTATATGCTATACACTTTAGCTATTCAAGTAATACCCCCCCGCCCTCTCAGTTGTAGAGGAGGGCACGCAGCAGTGAATAAAATAATCATCATCATCATCAGCCCAAATACGTCCCACTGCTGGGCACGGGCCTCCTCTACAACTGAGAGGGTGTTTAGGCCTTAGTCCACCACGCTGGCAAGCATTTTTTTCCCCTTAATGAAAATATTCCCGAAATGGCTACTGAATAATCGTTTCATTACAGAACGGAAATTCACGAATAATCAGGGCTGGGCAAAATACATGCTTTGCTTTAATTGAAATACAAATTACAAAATACTGTATCGCAAGTAATTAAAATACGAAATACAAAATACATTTAAGTAAGGTATTTTAAATACAAAATACAAAATACAGTATTTTAGCTATTTTTAATTGAAATACAAAATACAAAATAATGCATATTTATTTGTTTTGGAATAGTTTTTTTTTGAAGGCGGTTTTTGTTTTGTTATTGCAGGTCCTGATGAGCACAAACTTAATACTAAATGAAGGCTAAATGTATTTTAATAAATGTATTTTGAAGCCTCGAGTATTTGAAATACTAATTACAAAATACTTCGGCTTCACGTATTTGAAATACAAATTACAAATTACATTTTAAGAAAGTAATTAAAATACAAATACAAAATACGTATTTGTATTTCAATTACGTATTTCAATTATAAGTAATTCAAATACTGCCCAACCCTGCGAATAATAATCCACGGAGATTAGTAAAAGCGACACAAACTAAACTGAAATTAAGCGATATAATATTTTCTCATTGAGTAAGCAACAAAACTTGTTGCGAAATTATACCAATTCTTGAAGCTATAAATTTCTTAAAGCAAAACTTGGTTCGTTTTGTTGTGTCGAGTTTGGTTTCGTCGCTAACACTGTACTCATTGGTCTTATTTAGTACTTCTTAACTTATTTCCTTTTACTAAGTCCTGGTTTTATGGAATTGAATATAACTTAGAATATTAGTGACAGTTATGGCGAGTAAAATTCAATACTATTTTATAAAGCTTGTTCTGAAATATTTTCATAATCATCAGCCCCATATACGTCCATACCATACCATATACGTCCAACTGCTGGGCACTGGCCTCCTCTACAACCATTAGGTAAAACAATATAACTAGGTTAAGCCTTAGTCCACCACGCTAGCCTAGTGCGGGTCGGTGGACTACACACTTAAGAAATTTCTAAGGACTTTTAAGTGTGCAGGTTTCCTCACGATGTTTTCCTTCACCGTTAAAGTAAGTGATCATTCATTGTGAATCAGGGATGTTATGGAGCTCCGTAACCGTAACCGAAACTATCGGATATCCAAAATAAAAATATATCCGTAACCGTATCCGTTTCAAAAGTTTCGGATAGTTTAAGAAAGTCTTGTGTTAATTGAGTAGACAAAAAGCGACCAATATCGACTTTAACTTGGACATTTTTTTTTATCAAGGTAATGTAGATTGTGCAAAATGTAAACATTGTGATAAAAAAAATCTTACAAGTGTCGAAATTATATTTTACTTCAATCTGATATCCGTAACCGAAACTATCCGAAACTGGCGGATAATCCGAAATAATTACATATCCGTAACCGTATCCGAAACCGATATAATTTAATTCCTATATCCATATCCGTATCCAGATCCGAAATATCATATCCATAACATCCCTATTGTGAATATACACATAACTTCATAAACTCAGAGGTTTGTGTCTGGGGTTGGAACCCGCGACCGCCGAGATTCTCGACCACGCGCCTAAACCTCGAGGCCATCATTACTTCTAAAAATATATGTGTGAAATTAAATGCAAGACTGTCCGGTTTATAGTATATGTGCGGCTTGTGATCGAGATGTCGTTTCACTTTCGTATTAGGACATTGTTATTGGGTTTTCCTTTCTGAAAATTCTCATTAGTCTCACAGATTCCAGAAATGTACCCTCAAAACCAGTGGCGGTACTTCCATAGAAGCCCAGCTTACCTCACAAAATGCCGAAAAATAAATCTTTAAGCTTTAAATCTTTATTAAACAAAAGAAAATTTACATAAATGAGAATATACTGACCCCACAATAAACAATTACAAACTGGACATTACACAATTACGAGTTACGGTTTTGGGATTCTATGGAAGTACCTACTACCTACCTACTGCTCGAAATCTATAGGCTATATACGCTAGTGCAAAAAACAAAAGCAATACTGACGTAACGTAGTTTTGAATTCAGGCGGACTAGGCGAATCGAACTTGGGACATCTTGATTGCAACGAGTCATTACGATTATAGATTGTACAAACACACAGTCTTTAGTTTAGGATCCATGCTTTCTACGTAGCAAATTGATCATAAATAACTATCAAATAAACATATTTTATCATCTTTTCCTTATATTAACACACAGCTTACCTAGAAATTTTGGATCTACAAAATTTTATCATTTCTGTCGATTAATTCAAGCAATGTTATCTAATGATCTTCTATAAAGTATAAACATCAACAACATTTCAAACGTAATAATAATAAACACCGCACAATATTTCAAAACTGACTGGCCGTGAAGTCTCGAGGCAATCAAGCAAATCTTGTAAACAAGTTATTTCCTGAGTTGAATTAAGATGGGGCCGTCAATTAGACATCAAATCAAGTCCGCTGGCTGTACCTCGTCGCCCACCTCATGAACTCGTCCAACTTGGGAGACATCTGGACCAGACACAGTCCTGTGGCCTCCCATAGTTAAGTTGGATGCGTCAACAACAGATGTTGGTCTAGACAACAACTTTTGGACAGATAACGAAGCTTCAGAATGATTAAAACACAGTTTTGGAATTGCAAAATTAATGTTTTGTATTATTTAGATCTGGGAGTTTAACTTTGACGAAGTACTTCAGAACTGAGACCGAATAGATATTAAAATGAGAGCAATGAAAACTAGAGGTGTTTAACACTATTTTGTAACTTTATATTAAGTGAAATTAACGACCGTATGTTCGATCCTGCGCGAGATAAATATGTCCCTTTTTTATGTCCCTATCCCACCACACACCCGCCACTGTAACTCCTGTGCTCCAGGATTTGGAAAGCGAAGAGTTGTCTACTTCCCCCCACAGCAAAGCGGGTGACAAAACATTGACAAGACAATTCATCAATCATCATCATCAGCCCAAATTCGTCCCACTGCTGGGCACGGGCCTCCTCTACAACTGAGAGAGTTTAGGCCTTAGTCCACCACGCTGGCCTAGTGCGGGTTGGCGGACTACACACCTAAGAAATTCCTAAGAACTTTTAGGTGTGCTGGTTTCATCATGATGTTTTCCTTCACCGTTAAAGTACGTGATAATTCATTGTGAATACACACATAACTTCGAAAAGTCAGAGGTGTGTGCCTGGGGTTTGAGCCTGCGACCGCCGAAATTCTCGACCGCGCGCCTGAGCCTCGAGGCCATCACTGCTATATATATAAATGATAACTATTCCAATATATTTTTCGATATGCTATAAACTAGTCTAAAATTACACGTACGTTGAGTATTTTGAACTAAAAACTACAAAATACGTAATCATTATATAAATCCAACCTGAATACTGAAAACCAACCCATCTGAGTTTTCAAAGGCCTCGCTATTAAAATTGACGGTTCAATTATTCACGGATCCTTTAAGCGAAGCGTGAAGAAGCATTTGTGCGGGCCGGCATGATTGTGTCGACCAGCGGGTGACCATCGTTTCTCGCTGGTTGGTATTCTTTTTCTGGACTCCACTGTGCTTACCATCAGGTACAGTGGAGTCACTTTGCCGTGCGAGAATAAAAAAAAAAAAACAAAAAAAAACATAAAAGTGGCGAAAATAAAATATTCCGTGTACACATTGAGAATGTTCTAGTTTCTCTCGGCAGATGGTTTTTACACTGAATTATTTATTTATAGCTGTGTAAGTCTCTTTGGTCGTGTTATATTTGACAGCCCCGTGGCACAGATGGCTAGATACCAGCTTGCGAAACGAGAGGCCGCGGGTTCGATCCCCGCACCGAGACAAAATGTTTGTGTGATCCACAAGTATTTGTTTCGGGTCTGGGTGTTTGTGAGACCGAAAAGTCTCTCGTAGTTTCTGATACCCACGACACAAGACTAGTATCTTAGTGTGGGGTCAGAACTATGTATGTGACTGTTGGGTGTATTTATTTATTTATTATATGTACAAAAGTAAAGAGATTCTTGTGTTTTGTTAATAGATAATGCTAAGAATATAGGTCCGCTTCGTTTGATGGATTATACCTCACATTTATCCAACATGTATGCAGTTTTTCTTACGACTTCAATTTTTACAGTAAAAGCAAGTGATAATTTTAAATATACATTAACTTTAAAAAATCATGTGTTCATTATTTAGCCAATTATGAATAAAATACATTGCGGTTTTTCCAAGAGCATAAGTATACTTTTCTTCCTACGTTTAAATGCATAAAGTAATGTATGTTGACGTAACATTTTTGCTCGCGATCAATTTTTTATCGTTCTATCGTCCCTTAGATAAATATTAGAGCAGTATCAAGCTGAATAAAACGTTCAATTTTTTACGTGTGGCTCGACGGCTCGCATTGAGAGCGATTTGGGGCATTAAGGTCTATTCTAATTTAATGTAATTATATCAATTTAATATTACAGACAATTGTATTCACATAGAATTATCACGTACTTTAACAGTGAAGGAAAACATCGTAAAGGAAATATCGCGTTTACTTTTCGATCAATGGACCGAACCCAGAGCCTCATACCAGCCCAAATACGTCCCACTGCTGGGCACGGGCCTCCTCTACAACTGAGAGGGTTTAGGTCTTAGTCCACCACGATGGCCTAGTGCGGGTTGGCGGACTACACATCTAAGAAATTCCTAAGAACTTTTAGGTGTGCAGGTTTTATCACGATGTTTTCCTTCACCGTCAAAGCAAGTGATAATTTATTGTGAATACACACATAACTTCGAAAAGTCAGAGGTGTGTCTCTGGGGTTTGAACCTGCGACCGCCGAAATTCTCGACCGCGCGCCTAAACCTCGAGGCCATCACTGCTTTACCTTTTAACATAAATAACTCAATATCTAGCTATACTAATACGTAATATGCTGTCTTAAAACTATTCAAATACCTTGAATATTATTCATCGCCCATTTCGTGGACACACGCCCTTACCTTTGCAAATCCTCTCCAGTGGACTTATAATTTCACCTTTAACCTTTTAAGGCAAGCTCGGGCCAAATATTTTAATCAATTTAAATGATCGACTCCATTTATATTAATTCATTTACATTGAGCTTCACATAGACGGGTGCCGTTTAATATAGTTACTCATTTATCCCAGCTCAATTAATTCTTGTGAAATGTCTTAGGCCGTTTGTATTACTTATTTATTACGATTTGTCGTAATCGATGTGTATCAAGTAAGAGTAGAGTGAACAGGTTTCTTTTGGATGGGCGTGTACCACCCTCGTCTTCATCTACACTTTCCATCAGGTGAGATGGAAGACAAACGCCTATTCCATTTAAACTATCATCATCAGCCCAAATACGTTCCACTGCTGGGCACGAGTCTCCTTTACAACATACATACATAAACTCACGCCTGTGTTCCCCGAAGGGGTAGGCAGAGGTGCATTACTGCACCCACATTTCGCCAAGTATGTATCAGTCCCACGTAATAGGGGGCGAGCCTATTGCCGTTTTTCGGGCACATTTCCAGACTCCGTGCTGTTACCGAGAATTTCCTAATGGAAAAACCCAATAACACTTTGCCCGACCCGGGAATCGAACCCAGGACCTCTAGATCTCACGGCACATACTTGTACCGCGAGACCACGAGGCAGTCTCCTCTACAACTGAGAGGGTTTAGGCCTTAGTCCACCACGCTGGCCTAGTGCGGGTTAGCGGACTACACACCTAAGAAATTCCTAAGAACTTTTAGGTGTGCAGGTTTAAACTATAAAAAAACAAATGGAAAGAAATTTTCTCTATTCAGATAGCACTGCAATTACCACCAAATGCGCTATGCCTTCGCTAATACAATATTTATTTATTTAATTTCATTGGGAAACAGACAGAACAACTACAGTCAAAGATATACTAAAAAAAAGTACACAATCCAAAACAGTTTGCACTAAAAAACATATATTAAAGTAGTAAACGACAATAAGAAAAAATATTATAACAATATACATACATATATGTAATATACACATAAATGGTATGTTGCAGGTAGCTTACAATCTACATGATCAATAGGCGTGACCAGTCGATACCACTGATTTACAGATCTGATGTAAAGCAGCAGTTTCTACTACGTTCTACATTTCGTTTTGAGTAAAATGCTTGAGGTTAAATAACCCTCTTTTCATCTTCACCTAAATTTCTCAAAATGTTGTGTGTTATAATGGTCAGTCTTGTCGTTTGCTTATTTGTTGGTAATTATTTTATAGTAAATTAATCACTGATGAGTATACTTAGTAGTGATGGCCTCGAGGTTTGGGCATGTGGTCGTAAATTTCAGCGGTTGTAGGTTCAAACCCCAGGTACACACCTCTGGCTTTTCGAAGTTATGTGTGTATTCACAATGATTTATCACGTACTTTAACGGTGAAGGAAAACATCGTGAGGAAAGTTCTAAAATGTGTAGTCCGCCAACCCGCACTAGGCCAGCGTAGTGGACTAAGGCCTAAAACCCTCTCAGTTGCAGAGGAGTCCCGTGCCCAGCAGTGGGACGTATATAGGCTATTGATGATGAGTATACTGAGTTAATAACAACCCAATATAACGTACAAAGGACTCACAATTGGGTTCACAGATGGTGCACCAACGTCAGAGGCATTCGCGAATTTTCTCCCGCAAGTAGCGTTAAAAAGCTGCCCATTCCGAATCGCCCAAATTCCCTTTTTAGGACGTCCCTTTTGTGAATAATTTTGGAATTACCCCGCACATAATATTCGTGTGAGAATTCTCTGAGCGTGACTGATATATTAATCTGGGGATCATGTATGAGAACTGTTTTAAAATGTTTCCTCCTTTTTCCAGAGCATTCACTGAGCAAGATCTCCTAGATTAGTTGGGTTCATTATAATTTTGAATATTTAAATTGTTTGTGTGGTATGCCAGCACTAAAAATGTTATATTCCATTTAGTTTTGCTTCAGCAGCATAATCAATTGATGTTGCCATCTGATGGTTGAACCTTCATAAAATAGTAATGTTATCTTAATAGTTCTGCCCATGAAGTATCAACATTAACTTTGCCGCCATTACGCCTAAGCAGCCATTTACAATCGTCTATCTAAGGTACCAACAACATTGCTAAATACGTATATTAATAAATAATCCCATAAACTATTAGTTTCCAAAATAAATCATTTTTTTAATCATCATCTAGGCAATTGTTCTGAATCACTCCTAATTTCTCCACTGTCTTCTTAAAACTTAAAAGAAATTACCCAAAACCGCGTATGTTCTATTTTTTTCGTTCTGCGACTGTTCTTAACGCTTTGGCTTACCTTCTAACCTTAACAGTTGTTACGTAAAATCTAGAAGAAAAAATGGACCTACCTTGCACTGCGGGAACTGCTCGGGCGGTCGGCTGACCCGCCAGCCCAGTAGTGGGGGGATACACACGAGCGCGCTCATGAGCCACACAGCGGCGATCATGAGCGCCGCCCGCGCTGGTGTCCGCTTCTTCAGGTAGTCTACCGCCTGGAACAAGAGAAAAATTCTTGAGGATATTATAGCTAGCAGAGCCTTAGCATTATTGAAGTAGAAAAATGACTATTTAAGTGATTGTAAAGATCACGCAAAAGTAGTAATGACCTCGAGGTTTAGGCGCGCGGTTGAGTTTCTTGGCGGTCACGGGTTCAAACCCCAGGCAAACATCTCTGGCTTTTCGAAGTAATGTATGTATTCACAATGTATTATCACGTACTTTAACGGTGATGGAAGACATCGAGAAGAAACTTGCACACCTAAAGTTCTTTAGAATTCCTTAGGTGTGTAGTCCGCCAACTCGCAATAGGCCGGCCTGGTGAACTAAGGCCTTGACCCTCTCAGTTGTAGAGGAGGCCCGCGCCCAGCAGTGGGACGTATGTAGATATAGGCTGATGATAAAAGAGCAAGCAATCAAAAGGGTGCTTCATGAGTAAGTAACATTATATGCGAAATGTCCTTATCATGATTTTCAAAGTAACAATATGTCTAATTGAGGGCAGAGAATTCACCTACTCCTTTGGGAATATATGAGTACACCTACGTATGTGTATAAAGAAAATTCTACATCTAATTTCAACCTTCAATTAGCTCAGTCTCTCTCTCCGAAATAAATCACAAATCCCTGAGGGTTTTCTTAAACTTGCCCGAGCTTGGAGCAAAATCTTATTGGTTCTAATGTATTATGTGAATATTGGAGTTTGCATTTCTTGGTGCATTTTAAATGTGGTGTAATATTATTCGTGACGCAGCTCTGCACCGCTCGGTTTCATATTAGTGTCGAGAAATATTAGTTTCAATTCTTCACGCGGTAATGTGAATTTTATATGATCTAACGAATTGAAAATTTTAAAAATTGATTTGGTTGGTTGGATATTTTATACCAGATTGGGCATGTTATAAAGAGGGCTGCATCATAGGTAGGTAAAAAGGTGATGGATATGCAAGTTGATGAATGGGCGAGCTGAGGACGGCCAAAGAAAATATGGATGAAGTGCGTGACTGAAAATATGAAAGAAAAAGGAATGAAGACATGACGGCTGATAGGGATGTGTGGAAGGCTAAAAAATACTGCGCTGAACCCAAATGAAATTGGGAACAGGGCAAGGAGATGATGGTGATAATAGATGATACGGAAAATGTACATTGAAAACTAAAAAAGCTATAGTTGAAAGATTGAATAAGGTTGACAGACTTTTCAGAGCATTCGAAGATAACAACATACATACATACATAAACCCACGCCTGTATTCCCCGAAGGGGTAGGCAGAGGTGCATTTCTGCACCCACATTTCGCCAGGTATGTATCAGTCCCACGTAATAGGGGGCGAGCCTATTGCCGTTTTTCGGGCACATTCCCAGACTCCGTGCTGTTACTGAGGATTTCCTAATGGAAAAACCCAATAACACTTTGCCCGACCCGGGAATCGAACCCAGGACCTCTAGATCGCACGGCACATACTTGTACCGCGAGACCACGAGGCAGTCACGATACGATAGATACGGAAAATGTACATTAAAAACTAAAAAAGCTATAGTTACAAAGCAGTTGATTAGGGATGAAAGATTGGATAAGGTTGACAGACTTTTCAGAGCATTCGAAGATAGCAACTTGGAGACGAGAGTTAAATATCCTTTAAAATAATAAAATTCAAATTGCATTACAAGCAACTTCGTACCACTTCTGTTCGAAAATCTAATAAATTTATTTTAGGACGCAAGTAGAACACTACATTCTGATTTATAAGGCAGCACGCCACTGCGAAACTTTGACACTGCAAGAAAGTGTATTATTAAATCTTCCCCTCGTGCCATAATAGTTAAATCAAATAGACTCGCGCACTCACATTTGTGACACCGGGAAAACACAGTGGAAGCAATTGCAGCGGTAGTGCAGATGCTCTAAAAACTATTTGTCATACTCTCAAATCATATTTTCTCTCAAATATTACCGAACTTTGAAATCAGCGATGTCGGCTGGCTGGAAGCGACGTTTCGATGAATTCAAAATTGAATTGGTTGAGTTTACGTCATCGATCTGGTGCTGGAAGTGGTATATATTGAAATAATAATCTACTGATTTTACACAGTTACTATGCATTAGTTGAAGCTCTCGTGATTTTCGCTTAATTTGAGTTCTTTTAAAGGAATTTGGCCTCAGACCACTATGTCGGCTAACTTTATGTCTGTCCAGATGCAACAATGAATAGCGACAACTAATTATTATCTATCACAATTCTATGCTATTATGATGGATCGGAAATGACTGCCTCGTGGTCTCGTGGTACAAGTATGTGCCGTGGGATCTAGAGGTCCTGGGTTCGATCCCCGGGTCGGGCAAAGTGTTATTGGGTTTTTCCATTAGGAAATTCTCAGTAACACCACGAAGTCTGGAAATGTGCCCGAAAAACGGCAATAGGCTCGCCCCCTATTACGTGGGACTGATACATACCTGGCGAAATGTGGGTGCAGAAATGCACCTCTGCCTACCCCTTCGGGGAATACAGGCGTGAGTTTATGTATGTATGTATGGAAATGAATGTACAGACCGATGTTATACATTCCACACACAATAAACACAAAAAATTTACCCTATATTGTCTGCCAACCCACACTAGATCAGCGTATTTGGGCTATGGCTTAAAACCTCTCTGCTGTAGTAGGCCCATGCTCAGTAGCTGAACTTTGACGTATATGGGCTGATGATGATATCTTATTTACGAATATCGCTATCCGAGTTGCTGTACGATTCCAAGTATCAAAATTTTGCAAGTATCAAAAGAATACACCGCATCCAGTTATTCTGTGTGCAGCACGAAACTCAGTAAACCAACGTGGCCGTGTGAAATACGAAATTTCTCCATCGCGAGTTGTCTCGACAGATTCGTATTTTTGACGCGGAAGCATTTCGCGGAGACAGTAAACTTGAGGCGGTTGCGACGCGCCACACAAATGGGTTTCGGCTTGATACGTACTGCTTTCTTATTTGTATCGGATGTGGGATATAAATCTATGCGAAGGGTACTTTTAGATTTTATATCGCGAGTGATGAATGGAAAATTCCAATGAAAAGATTTTGCGAATGTAAATTATATTTATGGTTCTTAAAGTAACTATTTTGGTTTCTGGACAGAAACCGGTGGACGCAGATCATCCGCTCCAGATGTCACCCTAATGCTGACCACGATCCTCAGATATGAGGGACCGACCGGAGAGAGAAAGTAATTATTAAAACTGTTGATAGAGTCAATAATACGGTTGAGTAATCATGTTGTTTATATATTCTTAAAAGTGATTATTTTTCGCGCCTCAGTCCTCGAAACCGACGTGCATGTATGAAGCGAATGATGTCAGTTGATGAGGCGAAAGAAGTGTGTTTGGACCGTAGCATTTGGCGCTTTATAGTCTCTGCCTACCTCAACGGGAGACAGGCGTGAGTTACATGTTAACGCGACTTAACGCTGCCTTCTGAATGTCTTTTATGACGAGATGTGGCGTAAAATGACACGTTGGAATGAAAAATGCAATAAATTTATTAGTATGTATTGACTGCCTCGTGGTCACGCGGCACTAGTATGTACCGTGCGATCTAGGGTCCTGGGTTTGATTCCCGGGTCGGGCAAAGTGGTATTGGGTTTTTCAATTAGGAAATTCTCAGTAGCAGCCCGGAGTCTGGAAATGTGCCCGAGAAACAGCAATAGACTCGCCCCACTATTACGTGGGACTGATGAAATGTGGGTGCAGAAATGTACCTCTGCCTACCCTTTTAGGGAATACAGGCGTGAGATTATGTATGCATGTAAATAAATACAAATTAATACACCCAACAGTCACATACATAGTTCTGACCCCACACTAGGATACAAGTCCTGTGTCGTGGTTATCGGAGACTACGAGAGACTTTTCGGTCTCACAAACACCCAGACCCGAATCAAATATTTGTGGATCACACAAACATTTGTCTCGGTGCGGGGATCGAACCCGCGGCCTCTCGTTTCGCAAGCTGGTGTCCAACCATCTGCGCCACGGGGCTGTCAATGTATATGTATGTATTAGCATTGTACTTAATATGTAAACCCTGGCATTCACTTATATACATCTTGTTCATAATATGCCTACTCCCTAACGTGATAATGACAAGGACCGGTTAAAGATAAATTTAATCCGGCACTCCTTACTGAATTTACTATTTTTTTATTTATTTTTTATACTGGTACGGCAAAGTGACCCCATTGCACCTGATGGTAAGTGTAATGGAGTCCAGAAAAAGTGCCGACCAGCGAGAGATGATGATCTCCCGTTGGTCGACGCAATCATGCCGGCCGAAAAAACTCTTCACCTATCTTGTGAAGAAGTTTGGGGGACTAATACCATGGTGAACATAGGACCATGTTACTATGCCAGTAACGAAAAAAATTAATTGAGAATTAAACTGCCGACTTTACCCTGACAGTCAAACTAATCTCCTAGACAAAGACGATGAAATTTACCCAAATATTTGTTATCAATCCACGTCAAACCGAGCCTCTCAGACACAGAGGCAGAAACAATTTCGCGGAGTTGTGATACAATTTTTGTTAACTTCGCACCGCCCCCGGCGAGTTGTTTTCTTGCCAACAACCACAACTTTGTAATTCCGCCACGAGGAAGTTCGGGCTGGCACTTGGTTCGAATCCCGGTGATGTTTACAAGCATCGTTTTTTGCGCTTGTTACACAATCGAGAATTTTGTATGTTTTTCAATTTTTCGCTAATTTCTATATACGCGGATATTGACGATACAAAACAACGTATAAAAGATTACAAAAATATATACATATATGTCGGGTTGGTCATTAGTACGGGACTTGAACTGACAGCGAAACGCAGTGTGCAGATAGCACGCTTCGGCAGAGTCTAGCTCACTTCCGTGCGGAGTCGAAGAGTGGGGGCGTCAAGCGATGTCGACGAGTGGGAGTGGCAGCTTGAACGTCGTCAATTCTCATCGAACCACCGAGCCGACAACAAGTGCCTAGAAACTGTCTCACGTACGTTTCGTTGTACTATAATTTGTCAAGTTTTATTGGAAATATAACCTTTAACTTTTGAAAGATTGTGTAAGCTGTGAGTTTTTACTGAAAAGCGTATTGTGAGTTCAAAGCTAAGTTATTTTACGTCACTATTAATTATGAAACCTTGTGGGGTTATTAATTAGATAAATTTAAAAGTCCTTCTTCAATAGTTAGAAAAGCCGTTTAGGAAAATGTCTACTTCAATATTTTTCTTTCATGGAGTAGGGAATATCTCACCTTATTAAGAGGCTTTGGTCGAGACCGCTCTCTAATATTCCACCTGACATTTTTTTGTATAAATATATCTAGTGTTTTTGATATTCGCGTAATATTCAAATGATATTTAACATAAACATAAGATAATGTACATACTTTAAGGAAATACGTCTTTTATTCGGTGTGTCTTTATATATTTATAAATAAGAAGATAAAAAAATTAATAAATTGTGACAAATTCAGTCTGTTGCAATTCCTTGGAATACGTTATCATCTGGGAATCAAACCCGTTGCCACCTGAGGCTACGATATACTATGTAGTAATATGTATGTAAAGGTAAAGGGTTTTTGAGTTGTTTGCACGCGCTAATTTCAATAACTACAGGTTTGAATTTAAAAATATTTTTGTGTTGAATATTCCAAAAGTAGTGATAGCCTCGAAGTCTAGAATTCGGCGGTGGCAGTTTCAAACCCCAGACACACACCTCTGACTTTTCGAAGTTATGTGTGTATTCACAATGAATTATAATCACTTGCTTTAACGGTGAAAGAAAACATCGTGATGAGACCTGCACACGTAAAAATTCTTAGGAATTTCTTAAGTGTGTAGTCCGCCAACCCGCACTAGGGCAGCGTGGTGGACTAAGGCCTAAACCCCCTCAGTTGTAGAGGAGGCTCGTGCCTAGCAGTGAGATGTATATGGGCTTATGGTGATGATGACGATTCCATTTATCGCGGAAGGCTACATCATGTAACGACCAACAGTAGCAAAGTAGAAATGGAAATGTGTTAAAAGCGGACAAAAAATAATCTTAATGAAGACTAAACTTTCACATACAGGGTTGCGAGTAACAACTATTATTATATAAAATACCAGGAATACATAACTATCATAGAATATTACCTTAAGCTGAGGTTGAGTCACCCATCCCACAATCGATTAGTACAAGTTTGCATAGCCATATTGAGCACACAGTCGGGTTCGCGACAATAAAGTGTCCTATCTAAACGAGCCAGCGTCGCGTAGATACACTTCAGTACACGAAAGGATGGTACAGCAATTTAAATACCAGCCTGACGTGATAGGACAAATAGCTGGAATGGAGAAATCGAGACAGTTACACAATGGTTTCAATTAGTTTTATTTTACAACCATACGCCTGTATTCCCCGAAGGGGTAGGCAGAGGATGCATTTCTGCACCCACATATCGCCAGGTATGCGAATTTGGCAGGTATGGTGGCAGGTGTGGTATGGTGTTCTCGCAACACAAGTATGTGTCGTGCGATCTAGAGGTGCTGGGTTCGATTCCCGGGTCGGACAAAGTGATATTGGGTTTTCCATTAGGAAATTCTCAGTAGTAGCACGGAGTCTGGAAATGTGCCTGAAAAACGGCAACGGGCTCGCCCCCTAATGAATGAATCTAATTACGAAAAGTTGGGGAAGTATAGGGACCTCCAGCAATCATATCCACTAAAGTATCGCAGAAAATTGTTTAACCAATCAAGCCACCCAATACAGTGAAGAAAATAAAGCAATAGCTAGCGATAAATATTATCTCGACCACTTTTGATTAGGTTGCCTCACTGTTCACAAGTATACGGGATCAGTCGTCAATTGTACGATGTCTCAACTGTGTATTGGAATACGTTCAATCCACCGAGCCTCGAGTACCGTCAGCAGCGAACAATTATTATTTTTACCTCGATACCTGTTGGTTTTTCATTAAAGTCCCGGTGGATGTTACGTTTTCGGGAGGCGAGTTATTTCTCATGAAATCCTCTAGTGGAATGTAGTTGGAACTCAATTTCCCTTTAGAAGTGTGCTTGAATAACTTCTCGATAGCAAACCGAGTTTCGTCGTAACTTATCCTTATTATTTTAGTGAATTATTACTTCAACTACTTAATCCGTCGAATTAAGTGACGAAGTTTGGTGCCTTAAGAAAAGCTCTTAAATATAACTTAAGACATCCTCTCACGCCTGTATCTGGAGTTTGTAGAGATGTATTTCTTCGCCCAATTCCATCAGTTGTGTATAGTTCCATGATTGCATTACAGTTTTTAAGCAGTGATGGCCTCGAGGTTTAGGCGCGTGGTCGAGAATTTTGGCGGTCGCAGGTTCAAACCCCAGGCACACACCTCTGCCTTTTCGAAGTTATGTGTGTATTCACAACGAATTATCAGTTGCTTTAACGGTGAAGGAAAACATCGTGATAAAACCTGCACACCTAAAAGTTCTTAGGAATTTCTTAGGTGTGTAGTCCGCCAACCCGCACTAGGCCAGCGTGGTGGACTAAGGCCTAAACCCTCTCAGTTGTAGAGGAGGCCCGTGCCCAGCAGTGGGACGTATATGGGCTGATGATGATGATTACCGTTTTTCAGAGACATTGTTTAATTCATACTATTAAGTGGGCTTAATATACAGTGAGAGACAAATGACCTACTCCTTCAGTACAACATTCGATGCTTAAAATTTAATTTGCGACTAAAAAACGTATTTTTAATTGACCTAGTAGACCGTTAAAAAACACATGTAACCGTAATGTTTCTAAACAACTTCCAAACTAGACTGCCTCGTGGTCTCGCGGTACAAGTATGTGCCGTGCAATCTAGAGGTCCTGGGTTCGATTCCCGGGTCGGGCAAAGTGTTATTAGGTTTTTCCATTAGGAAATTCTCAGTAACAGCACGGAGTCTGGAAATGTGCCGGAAAAACGGCAATAGGCTCGCCCCCTATTACGTGGGACTGACTGGCGAAATGTGTGTGCAGAAATGCACCTCTGCCTACCCCTTCGGGGAATACAGGCGTGAGTTTATGTATGTATGTATGACTTCCAAACTTCAATATCTCATAAAGTACAAAGACATCAACAATTTACCTCGATTCACCTGATTTCACAAGTGCGATCGAAGATACAAACATGCTGATAGTACAATACACAACTGTTACCGACAACTCGGTGTCGGGAGAATGCACCGCGGCCGAGCACTAACGACCTCGTCACTGTACTGTGTGATTCTTGAAAACTGATAAAACTGCTGATTTTGTAACGAGTTCTGGATTGTCCTATATTCCACAAGTGTTACTGGTGTAATGGTTTGTAGGAGTGTGGAAAATAGAGGTTGGATGTAAGATAGAGTGCCTTTGGGAAATAAATAAAAATTGTGGTCGTAAAACATTTTTTTTGGTGTGATAAGTGACATCACTGTACCTGATAGTAAGCATAATATGGTATCCAAGTAGGATAACCTAATATGCACCTATTGAACTGTTAAAGTCAAAGTCAAATTATCTTTATTCAAATAGACTTTTACAAGTTCTTTTGAATCGTCAATTTTACACTTTTTAATATTTCTTTAAACTATTAAACTATTGCCGCTTCGAAACGTGTTATCGCTGTGGAGAGGAAACGGCAAGAAACTCCCTCAGCAACACGAAATGTCAAATAAAAAAGAGTTTAATTGAAAAATAGGGTATTAAGTGGTTAGATTCTCTCGTCTCTCATCCTTAAATTAATTATAATTAGTTCAACACTTTATAGGTATGGAAACAAGTTATATAATAGTTATAAAAGTTATAAAAACATTGTTTTCTTTAAAATAAAAGTCGTTTAAATTACCACTAATAACATGATCATCATCATTATCAGCCCACATACGTCCCACTGCTGGGCACAGACCTCCTCTAGCATTGAGAGGGCTAGTAGTCCACCACGCTGGCCTAGTGCGGGTTGGCGGACTACACACCTAAGAAATTCCTAAAAAAAATTAAGTGTGCAGGTTTCAATCACGATGTTTTCCTTCACCGTTAAAGTACGCGATAATTACATATATCGGCTAAAGAGAAATCCGTTAAAACCGACCCTATCATAAAATAGATTACTATTATATAAATTACATACATACATACATAAACTCACGCCTGTATTCCCCGAAGGGGTAGGCAGAGGTGCATTACTGCAACCACATTTCGCCAGGTATGTACGTAACAGTCCCACGTAATAGGAGGCGAGCCTATTGCCGTTTTTCGGGCACATTTCCAGACTCCGTGCTGTTATTGCGAATTTCCTAATGGAAAAACCCAATAACACTTTGCCCGACCCGGGAATCGAACCCAGGACCTCTAGATCGCACGGCACATACTTGTACCGCGAGACCACGAGGCAGTCGAGGCAGTATAAATTATTAGATAAAAAATCGTATACTTTTTATGATAATGAGTATTTTTTTAAACACCTCTCGTGTTGACCTCATTAAATGGAGGGTCCATTAAGTTCTCTTGCTAAGTCCTTAACTAACTTTTTAATTATTTTCTAGCTAATTTCACTTGTATCTTGTAAGCTTTATATCATCTGGAATAGTGAGGTATCGGTTACATTGTCGCGAGCTATGTTGCATGGCAGGTATGATGAATCGACTCCCACTCCATCATGAAACGGAAATATCGGGAGCGGAATGTGGGCTCACTACCTCAGTCCTGCATTTCGATAACGTACGTGTCTTGTAATTTGATTTGCTCTTGATATATTTGACAGCCCCATGGCGCAGTTGGCTAGACACCAGCTTGCGAAACGAGAAGCCGCGGGTTCGATCCCCGCACCGAGACAAATGTTTGTGTGATCCACAAATATTTATTTCGGGTCTGGGTGTTTGTGAGAGCGAAAAGTCTCTCATAGTTTCTGATACCCACGACACAAGACTCGTATCTTAAGTGTGGTCAGAACTTTGTATGTGTTGGGTGTATTTATTATTATATTATTATTATATACACTGTGGGTTGCAAGAATGACGTTTTGGGTTCAGCCATTGTTCCCTTTTTCGAGTCAGATGTCAAACTTTAGTCTAAGATATACATCTTGTCGATTCATCATCAGCCCATATACTTTCCACTGCTGGGCACGGGCCTCGTCTACGGTTGAGATGGTTTAGACCTTAGTCCACCACGCTGGCCTAGTAATCATACTTTCATAGCACCTAAAATAGTTAATGTCAAAGCAACTTTATGATTGTGAGTCAACGTTTTAATTTTCAAACTGCTTGAATAATTATGGCATATTTTGGTCAAAAAGTAAAAGTGAAATTAAACTTGCCTTCATTTGAAATTCCCTCGATACTCTTCAGATGCTCCTTAACGCTACGTCAAAAAGACAAGGCCTGACGTTCTATTTATAATAGTAGAATAACAAAGGAAAATACAAATGATGAGGAATATGCTGTCGTTACAACAATCGCGGCTATATTGACTGCGGTGCTGAGTAGGGATGCACCGCGTACCGCTAACGAGCTGAGGCCCTTCTATCCCGGTAACCTGCGCCGAGAACGTGTCATATTATCAATAGCATTGTTGCGAGCTGCGGTGGCTCATAGTTATTATGTTGCAAATAGGAATGTATTCATGCTTATAAGGGTTAATGGAATAAAAATAGTATATGGGTAATTGACAGCTCCGTGGTGTTGTTGGCTGGATACCAGCTTGCGAAACGACAGTGGGCTCGATCCCCGCACCGAGACAAATGTTTGTGTTATCCACAAATTTTCTCTCGTAGTTTCTGATCCCCACAACACAGGACTCGTATCCCAGTGTATAGTCAGAACTATGTATGTGACTGTTGGGTATTGCACTCTAGTTAATCAATGGTTCCCTCTGAGATATTTATAAAAAAAAAACTTCTTGCACAAAGGTACGTTAGGTCGGATTATATGACATAGTATGACAGAAAATATATATTTGATGTGGCAACTATCGTCATCAGCCCAAATACGTCCCACTGCTGAGCACGGGCCTCCTCTACAATTGAGAGGGTTTAGGCCTTAGTCCACCACGCTGGCCTAGTGCGAGTTGGTGGACTACACACCTAAGAAATTCCTAAGAACTTTTAGGTATGCAGGTTTTATCACGATGTTTTCCTTCACCGTTAAAGCAAGTGATAATTCATTGTGAATACACACATAACTTCAAAAAGTCAGAGGTGTGTGCCTGGGGTTTGAACCTGCGACCGCCGAAATTCTCGACCGCGCGCCTAAACCTCGAGGCAACTATAAGTAATAACAGTAGCAACTATCACAAAAATAATATTAACTAGCATCACAAAGATATCATCTTCCGCAAATTCCCATGAATACGTTAGCCTGCTGAGCAAATACATCTTCACTATTACTTCTGATCTCTTAACATTTCAGAACACTATCAAGTAGAATCCCAAAGATTTGTTACTTTATCAACTCGTCTTTTTCATCTTTCCATTACTTTGCTCTGGAAATGTATTTTGATATTAGTGAACGTAGTCGAGATCAAAAGGGACCTTTACACAATGGCCTAGTTATTAAAATAAATAGAGGCTGAGCGCAACGGAGAGACCCTAAAAAATCAATGGGTTATAAAATTTGCCGTAAAGCCTTCTAAGTAATTGTTTCTGATTATTTTCGGATCATGTGCTTTACGCTTTCATTTAAAATGGGTTTTGCTAATACTGTAATTATTTGCCAATTGGCGTGACCTTTTGGATAGGACGTTTAGCGTTGAGCTAGTTAGTTAGCAGGTAGGTAGGCAGGTAAATAAATAAATAAATACACCCAACAGTCACATACATAGTTCTGACCCCACATTAAGATACGAGTCTTGTGTCGTGGGTATCAGAAACTACGAGAGACTTTTCGGTCTCACAAACACCCAGACCCGAAACAAATATTTGTGGATCACACAAACATTTGTCTCGGTGCGGGGATCGAACCCGCGGCCTCTCGTTTCGCAAGCTGGTGTCTAGCCAACTGCGCCACGGGGCTAATATAGGCAGCGTGTCGGGGTGCTCGGGTACGGGCACGTGGCGACAGCGCCTGATGTGCTGGATGGGTGCAAGTGCAAGCGCAATTATAAGCACTAAGCAGTTCAAGCGTTTCTTTGCACACACAGTACATTTACAGCAAAAGTTTTAATAAATTAAATTTTAAAAGAACTTGAGCATTGTTGATTTTTTATTTATTTTTTTTCTTTCTTTTTCATGTATGTTAACCTTAATATTGATTGATTTATATATTGATAAGATAGCACGTACTCTTGCAATGTCGTTAATTTATTGAATGAAATCCGCGAAAACGTAGTGGGTAGTATATAATTATATCTAATTTATATTAAGTAAGCTTTTTATAATTTCCTGTATACTACTGTTTGTTTTCCTTATAATTAAATAAATAAAAAAAGTCACGACACAAGAAGATATAGTTCATACAACACAATATAGTCACGAAGATTAAATATAGAACCAGAAGGATAGGAGACAGATAAAAGTACGATAAAATTAACACAATGAACAGCTGATAAGCGCGGACAAGATAAAGCGGCGAGGTAGCGGGGACACGGGCTTCGCGAGCGAGAGAGGTGTACCGACTGGCCGCGGCCGGCGCGTGAGTTGAAACGATGACGCGCATCGCTCGTCGCCGCGCTGTTACCATGCGATACCGGTTAGCGTCCGCGCGGCGGTATCGAGCGCCTCCAATGCACTCCACATAATATTTATAATATTTTATATTAATAATATTATAATGTTTATTGTTTATATATTTATATATATAACAGTATATTTTCTGTATCATCGATATTTATGCACCTATCATGCATCTCTGCACCATCCTAAGGTTGACTGGTAGATAATGC
Source organism: Hemaris fuciformis (assembly GCA_907164795.1). NCBI lineage: Eukaryota > Metazoa > Arthropoda > Insecta > Lepidoptera > Sphingidae > Hemaris > Hemaris fuciformis. The sequence goes on from OU015441.1 coordinate 16,104,322, forward strand.
CTTAGGCATTAAGTCCGCCTTTATACGTTATTATGTATATTAAGCATAAATAAATAAATAAATAATAAATGTGTTGGGTTCTGTAAGTGTAATGTATGTGTATGTTAGTATGTATATGTGTCGGGTGTAATTGTTAGTATAGAATATATATAAAATATGTATACACTACATAAATATGTTTAATAAATAAATTACACAACATATTATGTACGCCACAGACGTCACTAAGAAAAACGCGTTAACCTGTATTGGGCCAGGGTCGATTAAGGTTTAAATCTATTCAGTTGTAGAGAAGACTCGTTTCCAGCAGTGAGGCATTAGCATGGCTTGGTGCCAGCTTGCGAAACGAGAGGCCGCGGGTTCGGTCCCCGCACCGAGATAAATGTTTGTGTGATCCACAAAAATTTGTTCCAGGTCTGGGTGATTGTGAGGCCGGAAAGTCTCTCATAGTTTCTGATATTCACGAAACGGAACTAATCGAATCGAACTGTATCCTAGTGTATTTATTTATTTATATGTAAGCTGTTAGTTAGATATAACGTAATTTCCGTACACATATATGAAAATAACACGTATTTAACATATCACGATTGTACAAAGGCAGGGATGATAGAGAGAGATCAACTCACTCTCCACTTGACACTCTATTTAAACATCACCATACATTCAGGTGCTGTCATATACTCGCACTATATCATTATATATTACTAATATTGTATGAGACTCTTGGGTGTGTTTATTATTACGTAGTCCTCTAGACGAAATCTTGGAAACCACGCCAAAGCAAAATTCACATAAATTTTTATTTTCGCAACCCCATCACGTTTTCTGGCATCAGATGCTGTATTCTAAGGCGAAAAAGGGAATAAAGAAAAATACATTAAATACAAGATTTTCCATCCCTGGGGATATGTATCCCACTTACCAAGTGAACTGCGTCTCCATAAATTGCGATTCACAGAGAATTCTTCAAAGGTTAGTTGTGTGGTACATTACTTATTCATCGCCAGCACGATAGGCTCTCACAAAGTCGTGAAATATTAATGGGCGAATGTTTTAAACATGTATCGAGAACGTCTGAGAAGGTAATTATATTTAAATGCTCATGTGCGTCCCTGGAAATTGGTACCGACGTGTGAGCGTAGCTTTGAATACCGAGCAGAGGGTTAATGCAGTCAAATATTACTATGACACTGTCTTGAAAAAAAAATGAATATTTCATATGATGGTTAGTACGGTGCAGTGTTCTCTATATCAAGCAAGTAGTGAACAATGGTCATAATATCTTGTTACTCGACACTGTCATGCGGCCTACTGAGATTACTTAATGACGTAGCGTGATCTTAGGTTACGGCTAGCAGTCTTCAGCAATCGATATGTAACTTGCTTGCTTCCCATCGATTGTACTATGAGACATCAAATCGACAACAGCAATAGTTCACAAATATTATAAGTTACAAACTAAACAGTAATTAAGTGGAAAAGTTTTGCTGTGCTTCGTATTTTGCTACGCCGTAGCAGCTACGAGGTGGTGCTACGAAAACAATTAGGCACCCCAAAAATTAATACGTTTCAAAAATAATGAATGTTCACAACAAATAAAACAAATTAAAACAAACCCCGTAAATCATTCGAAAGCCCACCGCTAAGGGTTTCTAATTAGGGATTAAGCAAGATTTATTACAAAAACTACATAACCTTGCAAAGTAATTATTCCTTTTAAAGGGAAACACCTTTGGAGGGAAGAACGGTGTGGATTAATGGATAAATTATCAAGGATTTAAGGTAACAGATGTGTTGGCCTCAGCCCACCTGGTGAGTCAGCCGAAACTAAAGCTTCCACTTTGGTTGCAGAGGGTCAAGAAAATTAATTGACTAACTTAATGTCTAAATGGGAAGAAGCAGGGGTATGGCTCAAAAGAACCAGTCATAGTAGCCTTACATTAAAATTGCATTTTTTACATTTAATAATGCATTACCGATGCAATTGAATCGCTATTTATATATATCAAAATCATCATCATCAACAGCCCAAATACGTCCCACTGCTGGGCACGGGCCTCCTCTACAACTGAGAGGGTTTAGGCTTTAGTCCACCACGCTGGCCTAGTGCGGGTTAGCGGACTACACACCTAAGAAATTTTTAGGTGTGCAGGTTTTATCACGATGTTTTCCTTCACCGTTAAAACAAGTGATAATTCATTGTGAATACACACATAACTTCGAAAAGTCAGAGGTGTGTGCCTGGGTTTGAACCTGCGACCGCTGAAATTCTCGACCGCGCGCCTAAACCTCGAGGCCATCACTGCTTTATTATATATATAAGACATGTAATATATGTATGCCTGTACATATTTTATCAATATTAACTTATGTAAAACTAAAAGTCATGCGATTAAATTTCATTAATGTTAAGCGATTGTTCGTGAAAGAAATACTTTCACAAATAAGTTTGTCCATGCTTGATGATAAAAGCCATATCGTTAATACAGAACGTTACCATCTCAATTATAAACTTTAAACTGAAGCGACTACAAGATATAACAAAGTAGACAAATACGAAATGCCTCGTGGTCTCGCGGTACAAGTATGTGCCGTGCGATCTAGAGGTCCTGGGTTCGATTCCCGGGTCGGGCAGTGTTATTGGGTTTTTCCATTAGGAAATTCTCTGTAACAGCACGGAGTCTGGAATTGTGCCCGAAAAACGGCAATAGGCTCGCCCCCTATTACGTGGGACTGATAAATACTTGGCGAAATGTGGGTGCAGAAATGCACCTCTGCCTACCCCTTCGGGGATTATAGGTGTGAGGTTATGTATGTGTATGTATGTATGTACAAATACGAAATTAAAGAATTGCTGGAATTATTATAACTTAAAGAAACAACGGTAAACGCCAATTGCTTATTAAGTCCTTGGTCTCTGAATGGAAGGACTATATCTTCACTCAGTCAAGAGTCGCGGCATCGACTCAAAGACATGCGACACGGCTCTTCAAAGACTTGCGCCGGCCGACTCAAAGGGGTTGCTTTTTATGTGATTACCCTCGCCGCCGGAATGCAACAGGATTTATTGACATTCAACAGCTGATTCGAGCAATGCGTTTAGTTCTTTGAAGACCAAACTGATAACAAGGTATAAAATAGTGAATCACTATTTGTTGAAATTGCGGCTTTGAATCTTTAAGATATTAAAACGGTGTTATTTTATTCGTCATAATATTTTCTAAAGATAGCCTCTATTGCTTGGTTATAACATTTGGTTGGCACTGTTGATTATAAATGTGGCCATGAAATACGTCTTGGGTTAAAGATAAAACAAGTTTTTGTGTTTTTCGGCTGCAAAGTCCTTTCTATTTTGTAATACAACACAAGATTTATATTTTAGCGCGTGGTCCGAAATGTATGTGTAACTATTCTTTTTATTATTTTAAATAAAACAAAAGATAATCAAATTAAGATTAATATTTAGTGGTGGTAGGATTTTCGTATCCGCCCGGATAGCGACCACCGTGCACAGGGCGTAAAACCCGCCATAGTGACACATGCAAATGTGTCGCGTTCCGGGATCAGTCAGTGCACATCCGGTTTTTCGGGGGACTTCAGTCGTGGTAGGGGGATGACCGTGCGGGTATTTTTTCCTCGACTGGTTGGAGGTGTATTGACCCATCGGCCAGGGAGACCTGTAGAAACGGTTGTTCCGCTGGCCGCCCGCGGTATAGTACAGGGGCCCAATCGTTGCTAACCACCTCGAGAGGCTGCCCCACCATGCCGCGCATAATCTTGGGGTAGGTCGTCGTGCCGGTTGGTGACCGGATGTGGGGTCCCGGCGGCCTATTCCGGGAGGGTACGGGGGCCCTTCCGTCCGATGGATCAGTCTGCCTCCATTCAGCACTTTTGTGGCTAAGTTCCCATCGCGGTCTTCTTACTACCACGACATAAGTCCCCCTAGCTTCTTCACACATTCCTTACACACCCATGACAGTGCAATATAATAAAGCAGGTTGTACAGCGGTGCACAACCCCACCACCGCGTTCACGATGGAGTTCGCCAACATCCGCGGGCTCCATTCGAACATTAATGCCGTCCACCACCATCTAGAGACGGCCCGGCCTGCTTTGCTCTTCCTGACGGAGACGCAGATTCGTTGTCCGGCCGATCTATCGTACTTGCAGTACCCCGGCTATTCGCTTGAAGAAAACTTCAAGCCTAAGGCCGGGGTGTGTTTGTATACTCGGTCGGACGTCTGCTGTCGCCGTCTGCGCTGCATGGAGGATCCTTCCTTCTCCACTCTGTGGGTACACGTTGACCTCGGCTGTCAAAGTCGTGTCTACGTGTGCCTTTACAGATCTCATAACGGGGCTGAGGAGACAACCCGGTTATTTAACTACCTTGGCCAGGCGACAGACGCCGCGCAGGAGCAGTTCCCCACAGCGGAATTGGTAGTTTTGGGGGACTTCAACGCACATCATGAGTTGTGGTTGGGTTCCTCCAAGACTGACCATGCTGGAAGAGCTGCCCACGCGTTCGCTCTTACTCATGATTTGGCGCAACTGGTGAACCAGCCTACCAGGATCCCAGATGTGTCGAGTCATGTGCCTTCTCTGCTGGACCTTCTGTTGACGAGTCACCCAACCGGGTATCAAGTGACGGTTAGTGCCCCTCTGGGATCCTCCGACCATTGCCTGGTTGGGACGTCAGTTCCGCGCGCTGCACCTCCACTACCCGTGAAGGTTAAGCGCAAAGTCTGGCACTACTCGTCAGCAGATTGGGATGGTATGCGAGAATACTTCGCATCCATCCCTTGGCGGCAGCGCTGCTTTGAGGGCTTGGATCCTTCAGCGAGTGCCGACGCCATTGCCGACGAGATCAGATTAGGAATGGAATACTATATTCCTTCCTCTGAGATCGCCGGCAAAGGACGCGGACGCTCCTGGTTCAATCGCGAGTGCGCCGACGCTGTTGGTAATAAACAGGCGGCGTACCGCGCTTGGATCAGGGGTCGCGCAATGAAGGATCCCAATTTAAGTTTACTCAAGGCAGCCTATAACCGTGCCGTCAAGGCTTGCAAGAAGGCTTATGTGAGAGCGGATGCTCAGCGCGTCTCCAAGATTGGACGTGCCTTGGCAGACCATCCGACGAGCAGCCGTGCTTATTGGAGTCTTGCTAAGGCTGTCCAATCCAATTTCTGTCGTCCTTCACTGCCCCCGCTGAGATATCCGGACGGATCACTGGCCCATGGGCCGGAGGAGAAAGCCAGTCTACTGGCGCGCCTCTTTGCGGCCAATTCTCGGCTCGATGACTGCGGTTCTCAGCCACCTACGCTGCCCAGCTGTGGCCACACAATGTCTGATATCCGTATCAGGCATTGTGATGTGAGGCGTGAACTGCAGTCACTCGACGTCCGAAAAGCCAGTGGTCCTGATGGTATCCCGGCGGTTGTTCTTAAAAAGTGCGCCGCCGAGTTGTCTCCTGCACTGACACGCCTGTACCGCGCGTCTTATCTTTCAGGTATGGTGCCTCAATCTTGGAGAGAGGCTAATGTGCAACCGATCCCTAAGAAAGGTGATCGGTCAGACCCTGTTAATTATCGCCCAATCGCCATAACCTCAGTGATCTGCAAGGTGATGGAGCGGATCATTAACATCCAATTGGTCCGCTACCTGGAGGATCACTCGTTGATCAGTGATAGGCAATACGGCTTCCGCCGTAACCGGTCAACGGGTGATCTTCTAGCGTTTGCCTTGCATCACTGGGGGGAGGCGATTGATCGGCATGGCGAGGCTCTTGCCGTGAGTCTCGACATAGCCAAGGCATTTGATAGGGTCTGGCACCGTGGCCTTCTCTCCAAGCTTCCGGCATACGGTCTTCCCGGCAACTTGTGTTTGTGGATTTCGAGCTTTCTGCATGGGCGTAGAATGCGTGTCCTCGTCGACGGGCACGCTTCACAGCTCATGTCAGTTAGTGCCGGGGTTCCACAAGGCTCTGTGCTATCGCCCACCCTGTTTCTTCTGCATATCAATGATATGCTGCCGCTTGGCAACATTCATTGCTATGCAGATGACAGCACGGTCCATGGGCGGTACTGCAGTAAGCCACCAGGTTGCCGGGCGGATACTGAGAGTAGACGCGAAGAGCTTGTCATTGAGCTCAATCGGACCCTGGAGCTCATTTCTACATGGGGTACCCGGAATCTGGTTGAGTTCAATGCCAAGAAAACCCAGGTCTGTGCGTTTTCGTGCAAAAAATCCCCGTTTTCTCCTCTCCCCAATTTTCAGGGCATTCCACTCGCAATGCGGAACGGCCTTAATATCCTAGGCGTGGATATCCGCTGCGATCTTAATCCAAGGACCCACATCGAGGGCATTATATCCGCCACATCACGTAGGGTCGGAATCCTGAACAGGGTGCGCCGGTTTTTCACGCCCGGTCAGCTTTTCCGCTTATACAAAGCGCAGGTTCGGCCGGGCATGAAATACTGCTCGCACCTCTGGGACGGTTCCGCCAAATACCTTCTCGATGCCTTGGATGGATTGCAGCGGCGTGCCATCCGCATTGTGAATGATGCAGACGTTACAGCCAACCTGGAGCCGCTACAGTTGCGCAGGGACATTGCCGCACTTAGCGTGTTCTACCGTCTGTATCATGGTGAATGCTCTGATGAATTGAAATGATTGTTTAAGCTTGTCCCATCCTCTCCTTTCCTTACCAGAACCACGCGTGCTGGCATGCGAAGCCACAGCTTTGTGGTCACAACATCCGCGGCTCGAACCAAAAAGTTCGCCAACTCTTACCTTTGCCGCACCATCAAGCTGTGGAATAGTTTGCCAGCTCACGTGTTCCCTCCTTCCTATGATCCTGGATCCTTTAAGCGAAGCGTGAAGAAGCATTTGTGCAGGCCGGCATGATTATGTCGACCAGCGGGTGACCATATCGTTTCTCGCTGGTCGGTAGTAATTTTTTGGACTCCACTGTGCTTACCATCAGGTACAGTGGAGTCACTTTGCCGTGCCAGAATAAAAAAAAAAAAAAAAAAAAAAAATAATATGCAAAAGTAAAGGCACTTGTTGACATCCACCGTCAAGGAAAATTATAGTTTTTTTTTTTATTTTAGTGGCATAGGCCACTTTAAAAAAAATGCTAAGTTTCATTCTTTCAACGAGGAGATCCAAGGGTAGACCTTGTAGCTTCTGATGAAGCCTCTAATGATTTAGTCGATTCCATTATGATCTGTCGCCGGACATGTGTGAGGGCAATGTATAAAATTGGTCTGACAAAGAGGCGCACACGATCCGCGGGGAAATCTGAACGCAGACGTTAACGAGCGAAGTGAACCGGAGTGAGCTGAATCGTCTAGATTTATGACTGTATGTTTTGTTCATATTTGTGTTAGTAATTTTAGGGCTGGTTTTTGATGGAAATTCAACATACATACATATTTCCCGAAGGGATAGGCAGAGGTGCATTAATGTATGTATCAGTCCCACGTAATAGGGGGCGAGCCTATTGCCGTTTTTGCACGTTTTTAGACTCCGTACTGCTACTGATAATTTCCTAATGGAAAAACCGAATAACAGGTTTGCCCTACCCGGGAATCGAATCCAGGACCTCTAGATCGCACGGCACATACTTGTGCAGCGAGACCACGAGACAGTCAAAATTCGCATAACTCGAAAATATTAATAAAACATTTATCCTTTTTTTGGTAGTAAATTAGTAAGTCTGCGTCATACAGATGTAAAAAGACCGTGACCAAAGACTAAGACAGGCAATAGTTAAGGTGGTGTAACCATTGGCGGGAAAATAAATCCCGAAAAACAACCATAAGTATCAAACGTACATATGTGGTGATTAGGAAAACTTCAAAATTTTTATTTTTCTACATACATACATACATAAACTCACGCCTGTATTCCCTGAAGGGGTAGGCAGAGGTGCATTTCTGCACCCACATTTCGCCAGGTATGTATCAGTCCCACGTAATAGGAGGCGAGCCTATTGCCGTTTTTCGGGCACATTTTCTGATATAATTAAATAAATAATACACCCAACAGTCACATTCATAATTCTGACCCCACACAAAGATACAAGTCCTGTGTCGTGGGTATCAGAAACTACGAGAGACTTCATTCTCAAAAACACCCATACTCTTAAAAAAAAAATTGTGGATCACACAAACATTTGTCTCGGTACAGGGATCAAACTCGCTGCCTCTCGTTTCGCGAGCTGGTATCTAGCCAATTGCGCTACGGGGCTGTCAATATCGCTAAAAAATAATAACCACGTCAATACAAAAAATAGCTTTGAAAAATAATACAAGCTTCAGCGCATCCTCTGCCTCGATAGCTTCGTCGGACCATTTTTATTCCACTCCATTGAAATTTATTTGACGCGCTATCTCAACGACCGACATTAATGCAGCCGATGTTTTATCCACAACGCTTGTCGATCCTATTTTGCTAAACTAAAAACAATCTATATTTTATTTTATTTAAAATAAATGCGAACTCTCAACAGTATTTGCTGGTGGTAGGATATTCGTATCCGCCCGGATGGCGACCACCGTACACAGGGCGTAAAACCCGCCATAGTGGCACATGCAAGTGTGCCGCGTTCCGGGATCAGCCAGTGTATATCCGGTTTTCGGGGGGGCTTCAATCATGGTGAAAGGATGACCGTGCCGGCATTTTTTGGCCGGTTTGTCGCGGTCGGCCCTTTGATCGCCATGATTGATAGTCCCCCAAACTTCTTCACAATAAGGTGAAGAGGTATTCGGCCGGCATGATTGTGTCGACCAACGGGAGACCATCATCTCTCGCTGGTCGGCACTTTTTCTGGACTCCATTGCGCTTACCATCAGGTGCAATGGGGTCACTTTGCCGTGCCAGAATAAAAAAAAAAAAAAAAAAAAAGTATCGTCGATGGGGTAAGCTGAGATAAAATTTCAACCGTTTGGTATTTTAAGTACTGTGTAATATTGGACGAGTCTATTGACGTCTTTCGGGCAAATTTCCAGGCTCCTCGCTACATTTGAGTGTTCATTCATCATCAGCCCATATATACACGTCCCACTGGGTCTCCTAGGTTAGGCCTTAGTCCACCACGTTGGCCTAATGCGGGTAGGCGGGCTACACACATAAGACATTCCTAAGTAGTTTTAGGTGTGCCGGTTTCCTCGCGATGTTTTCCTTCACCGTTAAAGTACGTGATGATTCATTGTGAATACACACATAACTACGGAAAGTCAGAGGTGGGTGCCTGGGGTATGAACGCGCGACCGTCGTGATTTTTGGCTCAACCTCGCGCCTTAACCTCGAGGCCATCACGTCTTCTATGAAATACTCGATACTGCTCAAATGACAAATCGGACCACAATCAATCTCCCTTACCGAAAAGCTTCGAGTAGTCCGATACCATGGACACTAGAATTGTATGACTGTTGTGGGTATTTATTTATTTCGATTCTTATATAAGTTTACACAAACATTTTCGAGGTTCATTTCAATAAAACACTTGGAGGGCGAAGCTCGGCGGGTGACCGACGCTTTGTACACAAGTGTCGCGCATCGAGTACTGAACAAGGCAAAGGTTTTAAGATGGCACTTGCCACTGAAAAATGTGCACCCTGTAGGGAAATATTGACGTGGGGTGAGTACAGACCGGTGCTTAATTTGAATACTGCTATCATATATGGAATAGTGATTGCCTCGAGGTTTAGGCACGCGGTCGAGAATCTCGGCGGTCGCTGGCTCAAACCCCAGGTCCTCTGAATTTTCGAAGTTATGTGTGTATTCACAATGAATATAAAACGTACTTTTTAAGGAAAATGTTGTGAGGAAATGTGCACACCTAATATTTTTTTTTAAGAATATTATTGTACGTGTATAGTCAGCGTGGCGGACTAAGGCCTAAACTCTCCTAGTTGTAGAGGAGGTCCGTGCCCACCAGTGGGACGTATATGGGCTAATGATGATGATTATAAATGGTAGGTTTTGGGTGCTTGGATTTTTATCAATCTCTTTTTTGTGACAGTGTTTAGAGACTTGGCTAATTTACATTCATTTAAAAGACCCTATAAATGCTTATGGTATGATATTTTGTCATCAATAAAATTCGACTACTACAATGTTTTAAATTTACTATTAAATACACATGAAATCTTTGTCTGTTAAAAATTTTCAATAACTGATTCGGTTTTTCAATTTAGAAGGAAGTAATTGGCCAAACCTAATATAACACGCCAAAGCAAAGCTTCAGACTTAAAACTAAAAGTCAGTTCAAACACACTGAAGCAAGTCTTAAAACCCGAGAACAAACAAAAATTAACAGATGTGGAAAAGGACGGGGCTAAATGAATTTCGACCTCGACTGTACCTCGGGGAAATATTGTAGAGAAATAAAAGCGGGGCTTGCCATTGCCGCGAGCTCTCTGCTTAACTTGTACACCGACGACTTCGAGATGTCGCGAAGAGATCGTTTGTTCGCACTCGCCACTGCACCCCCCGATGCCCCACCACCCAGCAATGTATCGCAAAACATTAATAGACGGTCGTGAAGGTGACTGCAACTTACATTGAGTTTTGTTTTACTCCAGTTGTATGTTAATTTTTCAGGAATTTTATATTTCCAGTACGGGCTGTAATGAGCGCGAGTTTAACTGGGAGATTTTCCCATTTTTAGGCCAAAATCGTAATATACAGATTAATTGCAAAAACAAAGCAGCTACCCGGAATAAATGTGTTGAGTGATAAATGTGAGTAAATGTGTTTTATATCATATATCAGACACAATTGTTTTCTAAAAATAAAAAAAAAGCTTTGCTGGAGTCGAATCCAATTCATCAAAAGAAATCACTTATCACATAGGAAAATTTTGTGAAGAACCTAAGTAAATTTCTTAGGCGTGTAGTCCGCCAACCCTGACTAGGCCAGCATGGTAGACTAAGGGCTGAACCCTCTCAGTTGTAGAAGAGGCCCGTGACCAGCAGTGGGACGTAAATAGGCTGGATGATTACATTATATACAGTGTTAAATCTTAATACATCATTATCAGCGACTACCAATTGCCGAAATAAAATTATCATCCAAAATGAAAACATGTAAGCAATAAATCATACTTAAATCAGAAAGGATAAAGAGCTTTATTGATATAAGGATAAGCAACTTTTTTTTTTTTCTTTTTTTTTTATATTAAACAGACCGGCTTCTTAATTTCGAGAAAAATTCTAGCTGGCTGGCTACAACAGGTCCAGCCGTGGACCTCCATTGGCTGATGGATGGATTTTTTTCTGACTTTCTTCGTTTCGGGATCATAACAAATTGGGCTTCCTTAAATTCGCTGAGCTTCAGTGCTCGTTGTTAATGCTGTGCGTGCAATTGATCCTGGAGCACAGGAGCTACAGTTGCGGGCGTGTGGTGGGATAGGGCCAAAGAAATATCTCTATTATTTGTGGCACAATGCAATCTTCATCATTTTTTTATGTTACACAATCTAGATAATTACCTTGGTAGCACCGTTAGAGTTTAGTCACAGATAATAAAAAGCCATTGTGTGACGTAATAAGCTGAGTGCTGTCCTCGTTTACCATTGTCCGCATGACGTTACACGCACGCTCAAATCTCTCTCGGTGTAATCATAAAATTGTTTATTATTTGTTATTATTGTTGATCGCAAACGGTGCGCGGTACATCATGTTTTATGTGCCGGCTCGCGTGATCGCCGCCCGGACCGATATAGATTTATGTGCCGCAAGTGTGGAGCGTACGCGTGTTAATGTTTGGGATACTTTCATAATGTTATCTGGACGACATTGAATACTAAACCCGTGTGATGCAGAAGTTTCAGACCAGGTTGATTTATATGATCAGTTTTGTGCATCACTTCATATGCAATATCATAAACAATTCTTAATAATTCATCATCATCATCATCAGCCCAAATACGTCCCACTGCTGGGCACGGGCCTCCTCTACAACTGAGAGGGTTTAGGCATTGGTCCACCACGCTGGACTAGTGCGGGTTGACGGACTACACACATAAGAAATTCCTAAGAACTTTTTAGGTGTGCAGGTTTCATCACGATGTTTCCCTTCACCGTTAAAGCAAGTGATAATTCATTGTGAATACACACATAACTTCGAAAAGTCGGAGGTGTGGGCCCGGGGTTTGAACCTGCGACCGTGGAAATTCTGGACCGCGCACCTAAACCTCGAGGCCATCACTGCTGCTTAATAATTATATTTAATGAAAAAAAAAAAATGGGACGACGATGACGCTTTAGTGAGTTTGTCGTTAAATCGATTGACGTTACATGGAGTTTACGCTGTATACCAAAAATAACGTTCAACGTTTATTTAAAGATAGAAGTGGGTGCGTAATGAGGAGATTTTGCTATCTTCATCACCTTGATGGCGATAACATCAATATTAATGCGGTGCTGCTAGTTACTGAGCAACTGTTATTTCCGCCAGCCCTGGAGGGTGCGGGCGGGAAGCGTATATCTGCCTTCCATGAATGCCGGGCTGAGTCCCTAACAAAACTTGCCATCATACCGACCAAAACCCTCCGGTGGCCATCTTCGCGCCGAATGGGGCAACCACATGCGTCCCTGCCACAAGATTTTAAACCCTTAAAAATAGCCTATGTTACGCCTCAAGGCCCAATCAATGTCCCCAGAAAATCATTAAAATTGGCTAAGTAGTTTTTGAGTTTATTCGAAAATAAACAAAGTACCTGTGGTTTCTGATACCCACGATACATGACTAGTGTGTGTATAGGTAAGTGACTGTTGGATGCATTTACTTATGTATATTTTCTTAAGACTGCCACCTCTTACAAGTTGCGGCACAAGCTCCACTAAGCGATTTGATCTGTTGAACGTTTATGAGTAATGTCGGACGCTGGCGGTGCTACCGTCCCACCTTATGTAACTTCACAGTTTATTAGAGTACGCAGATTGATGTTCTGTCAATATTTATCGAGAAGGTAAACATCGTGTTCGTATTTATTTTATCACGTACATACACTTATAATAGTTAATAAAATAAGTTATAAATATTTGTGTGGTCCTCGGCACTTTGCCCGCGTGATTTAAAAATAAATAAATAACCAAATACATTCTGTTTGCATGTCTTGAAAACTGCATTAAAATTCGTTAATTTTAGATAATTGTGCAATGAAACAAAATCAATGGTGATCCTAAGTCTTACTTTAAAAAAAACTAAAGCTTGAATTCCGCGCAATAAGTATCGAGCTTGCAATGTTAAGGTCAAATTTTCAATTACCGGAAGGGTCACAATCTCAGCAACTGTCAAGGCGAAGACAAAACTTAAGATGATGTTTAAAGATTGATATCTTTATGATGATGATTTATCATCAGCCCATATAGGTACGTCCCACTACTGGGCACAGGCCTCCTCTACAACTGAGAGGGTTTAAGGCTTAGTCCACCACGCTGGCCCAGTGCGGGTTGGCGGACTACACACCTAAGAAATTCCTAAGAGAACTTTTAGGTGTGCAGGTTTCCTCAAGATGTTTTCCTTCGCCGTTAAAGTACGTGATAATTCATTGTGAATACACACATAACTTCGAAAAGTCATATTAAAAGTATGTTTATTTGTGTTATACTAAAATTTCTAAATTACCACAGTGAAATTATTTAAATTAATATAATTTCTGACTATGGATATGCCCCTGACTGCCTCGTGGTCCCGCGGTACAAGTATGTGCCGTGCGATCTAGAGGTCCTGGGTTCGATTCCCGGGTCGGGCAAAGTGTTATTGGGTTTTTCCATTACGAAATTCTCAGTAATAGCACGGAGTCTGGAAATGTGCCCGAAAAAATGGCAATAGGCTCGCCCCCTATTACGTGGGACTGATACATACCTGGCGAAATGTGGGTGCAGAAATGCACCTCTGCCTACCCCTTCGGGGAATACAGGCGTGAGTTTATGTATGTATGTATGGATATGCCCCTTATTCGTACAACAATAAAAACTTAGGTAATTTAATGAAACGTTTTAACTAAACTGTTCTAAATGAACTAGTTTAGCAGTTTTAGCACAGTTTAACACACGGTCAATAGCTCGAAGCGAGCCCTCTCCAAAGCATAGTTACTGCACTCGCACACAGAGTAGGAATCTGTTATCGATTACCCTTATTGTAACAACTTCTTGTGTTTGAACGTTGTACGTATTAGACGTTAGTAAATTGGGATTACCTTCTAACTTTGTAACATGTAATCCAAAGTATTGTAATCATCATCATCATCATCATCAGCCCAAGGAAGTCCACTGCTGAACATAGGCCTCCCCCAATGACTTCCACAGTGACCTGTTGGAGGCAGCCTGCATACAGCGACAACCCGCGACCTTCACCAGGTCGTTAGGCCACCTTGTGGGTGGACACCTTGTGGTAGTTATTGTAATAAATAAATAATAATGTTGGCCAAAAAAAAGAAAACAATTAGCAGCTATAATTTACACAGCCAACAATGGTCCCTTCATTCAGCGACATGCTGCAATTCCGCAAAATATCTCTTCTCAAAAGTCTAGTAAGCAATGCGTTACTATCTAGGTCTTCTTCAGGCATCTAGGTCTCATTCAGCGTGACCGCTCCAACATTCCTTGATATTAATATCGTGAAGATATGCATATGCAAGAATCTAGCACGTCGTAATGTGGGATGAAGCGTGACAAACTGCTGCATTCCTAGTAAATTCAATAACGACGTAGAACATATTTATAGAGACTTGGTAATGCGTTTGTTTCGAGTGCGATGCGTTCTTGGCAAGAGATTTTGATGAACAATGTATTTCGATATCCGACCACGCTTCAACGAACGAACATGTTGAATTCAAGGACATCATACATATGACTGCCCCGTGGTGCAGTTGGCTAGACAGCTTGTGAAACTAGAGGCAACAGGTTCGATCCCCGCACCGAGACAAATGTTTGTGTGATCCTCAAATATTTGTTTCTGGAGTTTGTGACACTAAAAAGTTACTCATAATTTCTGATACCAGTGCTCCAGGATCAACAGCGGCACGCACAGTATTGACGCCGAGCACTGAAGCTCAGAGAATTTAAGGGAACCTAATTCGTTTGATCCCACAACGAAATTAATCAAATAAAGGAGGAGTTGGAAAACAAAGAGTAGTCTACTACCCTCCACAGCAAAGCAGGAGACAAAATATTGAGATACTTGTGTGAAAGTTGGATGTATTTATTTATGTGTAGCCTTCGCTTTTCAAGTCAATACGACAATTAGTAAAAACAACATAATAGTAATAATAATCATGTGAATAAAAGTTCCTACTTCATTTATGCCTATTTTATAAACAGGTATATACCTACACCCAACAATCACATACATAGTTCTGACCCGACACTAAGATTCAGGTCTTGTGTCATGGGTATAAGAAACTACGAGAGACTTAGGTCTCACAAACACTCAAACCCGAAACAAATATTTGTGGATCATACAAACATTTGTCTCGGTGCGGGGATCGAACCCGCGGCCTCTCGTTTCGCAAGCTGGTGTCTAGCCAACTGCGCCATGGCTCATTTTCTGAGAGCTTTTTTGTAAGTTTCAAAGGACGTCCCCCAGATCTATGTTATATACATTAATTAAGACAAATACATTTCTCCGCGTTTTCCTACAGAAACACTAATTAAAATATGTCTCCCTCTGCCAACAGGCGTTTTGTATACAGCCATTCCTTTCTCTGAAGCCCTAATACTCGTAGTCATTATTATTAATGTGTTCTGCCCTACTTGGATAAGTCAACCGATCGCGATGTTGTGATAAAATAGAAAATAATATGAAACGGAGATATGGAATGCGAGAAGTGTTTTTGCTGGAAGCGGTTTTTGTAATAACAGTTAAGATATCAATAAGACTCAGACATAAACCCTCTTAGTTATAGAGGAGGTTTGTGCCCAGCAGTGGGACGTATTTGGGTTGATGATGATGATGATTTGAAATTAGTCGGTAAACATAGAATAGTCGCTAATTAAGTTATATTTAAAACAAAGTGGGTGTAGTTAGAATTTACACATTTTTGTATAAATCGCACCTCCCGCCGAGTATTGTTATAACATAAAATTTTATAACAATACCACTTAGGTCTTAGTCCACCACGCTGGCCTATCTCGACGGTCGCGGGTTCAAACCCCAGGCACACACTTCTGACCAATGAATTATCACCTGCTTTAACGGCGAAGGAAAACATCGTAATAAAACCTGCACACCTAAATGTTCTTAAGAATTTCTTAGCTGTGTAGTCCACCAACCCGCAATTTCAAATACTCCATACTATTGATAACTTCTATACCCAAATAATAATTTATTCTTAGAACCTAGGACCTCTCAATGCGCATCCCTATCACACAATCGCAAAATCAACGTTCCAATATACCTAATTTGTGCACACATGCAAGTTGTCAGATTCGAACTCGCACTAGTCACATCCAGACTGGGCGCGTCCGCGGCGCGTGTGTCAGACAGCTCTTGCCGAGCCATTGCAATAAATCATGTGAAACAATTCGTTACCAACCGACGACAGACCGACGGATGCGAGAACCTTCGCTTTAGGAGTAGGCTTTTACAAGTAGATGTTTTGGGAGTAATATAATAACATAAAATAATATATTGGCAAGCAGTGATGGCCTCGAGGTTTATGCGCGCAGTCGAGAATTTCGGCGGTCGCAGGTTCAAACCCCAGGCACACACCTCTGACTTTTCGAAGTTATGTGTGTGTTCACAATGAATTATCACTTGTTTTAACGGTCAAGGAAAACATCGTGACAAAACCTGCACACCTAAAAGTTCTTAGGAATTTCTTAGGTGTGTAGTCCGCCAACCCGCACTAAGCCAGCGTGGTGGACTAAGGTCTAAACCCTCTCAGTTGTAGAGGAGGCCCGTGCCCAGCCGTGGGACGTATTTGGGCTGATGATGATGATGATTGGCAGCCCCGTGGCACAGTTGGTTTGATACCAGCTTGCGAAACGAGAGGCCGCGTGTTCGATCTCCGCACCGAGGCAAATGTATGTGTGATCTACAAGTATTTGTTTCAGGCCTGGGTGTTTGTGAGACCGAAAAGCCTCTCGTAGTTTCTGATACCCACGACACAAGACTCGTATCTTAATGTGGGGTCAGAACTTTATATGTGACTGTTGAGTGTATTTATTTATTTTATATCATATTCAACATTAGGTGGCTCACTTGCCTGTTTGCTTCCTTTCTCCATAAAAAAAATAATACAAAAAAGATGTTAGTCAAAAGATGTTAAATATGTACATACAAACATAACCTCACGCCTGTATTCCCCGAAGGGGTAGGCAGAGGTGCATTTCTGCACCCACATTTCGCCAAGTATGTATCAGTCCCACGTAATAGGTGGCGAGCCTATTGCCGTTTTTCGGGCACATTTCCAGACTCCGTGCTGTTACCGAGAATTTCCTAATGGAAAAACCCAATTACAGTTTTCCGACCCGGGACTCGATTCCTGGATTTCTAGATATGTATAAGCATATGCTTGTGCTGCCATACCACGAGGCAGTCATATATTGACTGCACATATTTAACATGACTGCCTCGTGGTCTCGCGGTACAAGTATGTGCAGTGCGATCTAGAAGTCCCGGGATCGAGTCCCGGGTCGGAAAACTGTAATTGTGTTCTTCCATTAGGAAATTCTTAGTAGCAGCACTGAGTCTTTATATGTGCCCGAAAAGCGGCAATAGACTCGCTCTCTATTACGTGGGACTGATAACTGGTGAAATGTGGGTGCAGAAATGCACCTCTTCCTACACCTTCGAAGAAAACAGACGTCAGGTTATGTATAAGAATCTTATATTGAATATTGTTACCACACATACTAGCATCCCTACTACAAAAGCACTTGACGCCCGTCTGTTTTTATTAGCAAAAATGAAAGTTGTCCCCGGCGTATTGTACAATATTCCGAAACAGTTTTTTTTCCACGAGGCCGCCTCGCGCGGACTTTGACGTGTCTCTGTAGTTTCTCGTGGAAATATCGGCTGACATTTGACACGAGTTATGCTGCTCTTTGATACCCCTCAAGTCCCGGGACAATCAACTGAGCCTGAATTTTCGACTCGACGAACTCCTGTTTAGCATGTGTGTAAATAGCGTATTCTTGGTAAGCGAAAAATATACAGGTTAATATTTCTTTGTTGTATTTTGTGACGAGCATAGATGCATATTCCTTACATGTATATTATGGTTTGGAACAGGAACTACAAAAACACCCGAATGCCTAATATGAAGTAAGTGAGTAGCGGGGTTTAGACGCGTGATCGAGAATCTCGGCGGTCCCGGGTTCAAACACAATGAATTATCACTTACTTTAACGGTAAATGAAAACATCGTTAGGAAACCTGCACACCTAAAAGTTCTTAGGAATTTCTTAGGTGTGGAGTCCGCCAATCCGCACTAGGCCAGCGTGGTGGACTAAGGCCTAAACTCTCTCAGTTTTAGAGGAGGCACAAGCCCAGCAGTAGGTCTTATATGGACTGATAATGATGATGATGACACCTAATACATGGAGACTTTTTCAGTCACATTAGCCTACGTGCTGCTAGGTACTATTTTTTTTATTTAATTTAATTTGCCAAACATTTTAGAGGTCTCAGGTCCAATTCAATGTTGTATATAAACGACAATAGACTTAACCCCTTCTCGTTGGACTTAAAACTCTTTAACGGAACTAGGGAGTAGAAATGTACCTTCGGTAATACGTGAAAACCCTGCAATATTTCATTAAGTATAAGTTTTTGAGTCCACCAACCCGCACTAGGCCAGCGTAGTGGACTGAGGCCTAAACCCTCTCAGTTGTAGAGGAGGTCGGTGCCCAGCAGAGGGACGTATATGGGCTGATGATGAAGTTTTTGAAACCATTTACTATCTTTCCCTTTTGTAAGAACCCATTAATTCTATAGTAAATGATTAAATCGCGTTTCTGTGGTATCTGATGTAATATAAATTTATTTCCACCTGCATTCATACTTGGATAGGTCTAGTGATGATTTCGTGTTATTTGAAAATTTGGCTTATGCGATCTCTGTTCAGCCGAATCACCGAGAATTATTGAATATTCTAATCAAAATCAAGTCTGAACAAAGGATTAAATATTATTAATAAATAAATAAAAGGATAAACTAGTACAATTTTAAATGAACAAAATTTTAGCTGAATTTATCGTTTTTGTTCATTATTTTTGTACAGTCTCTTAAATTATTATTATAAGTGATAATTTATTTGATATTATGTGTCCATTATATCTATATTTCATTGTAATTCATTGTAATTATATTATTTTATCGGATTAATATTTTTTTTTAAAAACATTGCCAATAAACCACTTTCGAAGGCACTTTTGACACTTTTTCGAAAGGAGCCGGATTGAAATCCCGTGAAATTTGGAGAAGATTTCTTTAGTTTTTCACTAGCCTGTTGCCGATTTACTTCATAGTCTTACTGAGAACTATCTATCAAACAAACCCAATAACGTCGCCTACACGATAACTAAAACCAAAACCTTTGAACTGCATCATTATCCTGGTAAGACTATCATGGCGTTCAAAACAATATCTTACCCCTACTGCACAATATACCGTCATTTGTTTTATACTTTATTCACGACGTCTCCAAGCCTTCAAACCCTTATCCACGATATCCCATTCTTTCAATAAACAAAGTTAAACAAAAAGACAATAAAACGCATTCAATAACGGATAACTTTATGACGGCGCTGTGAAAGTTCTGATGTGTGGTCACAGTTGAGCTCCAAGTTTCATTGGGACGGGGGACTGTGGGGCTGATCTGTTCCGATCATCCTATATTAATTTTATGGTAAGAGTTTCTGTTGCTTTGTTAAATGTAATGGAGATTACGTGACGGTGTTAGCGGTTTGAGAGTGTGGTTTCATAATAAAATAAGCATTGATCTTTTTGTTAGTAATTAAAATCATGGCACATATGAATGTGTGGGTTTAAAGAAATATTATAATTTTTATAATATCCCCCATCTCTTGAAACAAAATTTTGTATAATATTCAATATAAGTAAACCTCTACTTAAAATACATTGAAAAGCAAAGTTAGTTAAAATTTTGATGTTACACTTTTAATAGCAGCACTAATTATTATATTGTTTATTTATAACTTTATTGTACACGTAAGATAGAAAGTATGGAGTACAGTAGACTACATTAGTAAAATAGGCGATCTCTTACAGACAACCAAGAATTCTAGTATTCCACAAAACCTCTTTTAACATATGTATATATATATAACCGTAGCTCAAAACTCAAGTCTTACTCCCTCTAAATGCAAAACACCTGGACTATAACTGCCTGCATTCCCCCAAAACAAATCAAAGTACGAAACAGTTAATTCTGGACGTAATAGGATAGCCCTAAAGGCCACGTTGGTCCAACTTAAGTCGCGTGTAAGTCCACAGCTTAATTAAGATCCGGCGAGAGGGTTAAGGTCGGAGTATCGAGGTCAAATGTACATCTGGAAGAATTTCGTATGTATTGTTAACTGTTAAACATTTGGTTATATTTTTTGCGGAGTGCTATCGAGAGGTCACGGGTTTGATTCTCGAGTCAGTGTCTTATTTATGTTGGTATCAGGCCATATACGCCTCATGAGTGGACAAAGGCCTACTCTAAAACTGAGAGCGATTAGGCTTTTGTCCGCCACGCTGATCTGGTGTCGGTTGGCTTAACACACTTAAGAAATCCCTTAGAACTTTTTAGGTGTCTAGGTTTGCTCGCGATATTTTCCTTCACGGTTAAAGTACACGATTCATTATGGATACACAAATAATTTTAAATAGTCAGAGGTGTGTGCCTGAGTTTTGAATTTGCGACTGCCGTGTTTTTGACTCCATCGTGCGCCTTAACCTCGAGGCCATCATTACTCTCCTTGACTAAACATACCTAACAAATTACAAATAAAAAAATCTTAGGTATTTTCGTTTCTCCTCAATTCCTTTACCATTAAAGTGCGTAATAATTCATTGCGCTCTTTCCCTAGCAACAGCTCTAAAATGTACAACATCCCCATTAATAGTAATTTCCTGGCCTACTTCCGATTAGTTTTTGTGTATTATCTTAAAGCCGGCACTCGTTAGATATGCAGACGCGAGTTAATCCCAGCGCACATCAAGCCAGCCAGAACTCAATCTCGCAGCGCATACAATCAGCTGCATTCAGCTTTACTACGAGTTGTATGTTACAGGCTTGTTCGAGTTACTTTCGAGTCCAAAGGTGTTTTATTGGCAAAATGCCCGGAACGACATGTGGTGAGTACAATGTCCACAACTATGATTATTTCTCCGATGAAGCAGTAGCGTATTGGTGTTAATAGACACTTTACACACACTCATTCGTATACAACCGAAGAACAAACAAAACCAGGAAATTTATCACTAATAGACAGCCCCGTGGCGCAGTTGGCTAGACACCAGCTTGCGAAACGAGAGGCCGCGGGTTCGAATGTTTGTGTGATCCACAAATATTTGTTTCGGGTCTGGGTGTTTGTGAGACCGAAAAGTCTCTCGTAGTCTCTGATACCCACGACACAGGACTTGTATCCTAGTGTGGGGTCAGAACTATGTATGTGACTGTTGGGTGTATTTGTTGGGTGTATTTATTTTATTTATTTATTAAATTTGTTTCGATCCAATATCACTTTAGAACAGTTTTCATCATCATCAGCTCATATACGTCACACTGCTGGACACGGGCCTCCTCTACTATTGAGAGGGTTTAGGCCTTAGTCCACCACGCTGGCCTAGTGCGGGTTGGCGGACTTCACAGTTTAAGCAAGTTAGCGGACTACACACCTAAGAAATTTCTACAAATTTTTTAGGTGTGCAGGTTTCATCACGATGTTTTCCTTCACCGTTAAAGTAAGTGATAATTCGTTGCGAATACACACTATTAAAATATCGAAGTTCCAGGCTCTTCTGTTCTCGTTCTCCATACTAAACCCTAGGTTCTTTCTACACCGCTTCTCGTCACCAAGTTTAATATTAAAACGTAGCTATAGTATTTAAAGACGTCAAAAGCGAGACAAAGCGCCCTTACCAAATAACAGGACGGCTCGGTACTTAGCCGTGTACTTAATTACAGTGTAGTTGAGGGAATTGTCTTCGCTTTACCTCTAACTACATCGGCCTAGACGACCGTGAACTAAATCTTGTTATATATAAATAGAATTGAGTATTCTCTTAAAAGTGTACATGGAATAAGTATATATTTACATAGGGACGGATAGCTGACCACACTGATCGTTTGTCGTTGCAATCATGCTCATAATCACATTCAAAAACAATATTAATTTAAAACGATAAATATTAAAAGTACTATCATTAGCATCGATAAAAACATTCGTAATCCAGACAAAAAATCGAACCCTCAAAATATGAGAACTTCAATAGAAAAATTGTTTAGCTGATAATATAAAAAATAAAATATGATGTAGGTATGCTGCCTGAATCTAATTTTAAAACTTATACAAAACCTTACAACATTTACAATAAGTAGTGATGACCTCGAAGCTTAGACGCGCGATCGAGAATCTCGACGGTCGCGGGTTCAAATCCCAGGCACACACCTCTGACTTTTAGAAATTATGTGTGTATTCACAAAGAATTATCACGAACTTTGACGGTGAAGGAAAACATCGTGAGAGTACCTGCACACCTAAAAAGTCTTTTATAATTTCCTAGGTTTGCAGGTAGTGCGCCAACCCGCACTAGGCCAGCGTGGTGGACAATTCAGCAAAGACAGCTTAACAAATAATAAAGGACAATAGTTAAATCAGTTACTATCTAGCTGATTTTTACGTAAATGACGAACAGAAACACATCCACCATATGTTACTATTAAATGTTAGCTCACTTTATCTGCATCCACCACTTCCTGGAATACGGGAAAGAGAGAGTAGCTTATCTATCCAGTCTCTATACGTCTGTAACTGAGAGGGATTAGTCTTGACCCCACCCAAATAGTCTAGCTCACACATACATACATACATAAACTCACGCCTGTATTCCCCGAAGGGGTAGGCAGAGGTGCATTTCTGCACCCACATTTCGCCAGGTATGTATCAGTCCCACGTAATAGGGGGCGAGCCTATTGCCGTTTTTCGGGCACAATTCCAGACTCCGTGCTGTTACTGAGAATTTCCTAATGGAATAACCCAATAACACTTTGCCCGACCCGGGAATCGAACCCAGGACCTCTAGATCGCACGGCACATACTTGTACCGCGAGACCACGAGGCAGCACGAGTTACCCATTTATCATCATCGTCAACCCATATAAGGGACGTACATATATACTGCTCAGCACGAACCTTCTCTATAATTTCGGGTTGGCGAACCATACATCTAAGAATTTTAGGGGTTTCAGATTCCAATATGTTCATTCATCGTTCAAGTGTGTGATAATTCATTTTGGATGCACACATAACTTCGAAAGGTCAGAGGTTTGTTTCTGAGATTTGAAATTCAGAATAAAATACGATTTTACGTAACATATACATCAAGTGCAAACATAGTAGGGGGGAATAAAGCTTATTTCACACCCGCGTCGCGTTGCAAAGGCGTCCCGCGAGCGCGAAACTTCTCCGGCTGATACGTGTCGCTGCAGTGTCATATTGAATTTAACTTGCTCCGTCGCCGCACCAACTTTGTTTACAACCATCTCCTGGGTCACGCTGTATCACGTTTCCTTGGGCGTCGCGCGAATTTTATGTATCACATCCCGATGCATTATGTTTATTGAATTATAATCAGAAATCTATGTTTGCGAATATTTTGTCAACATTTTATATCAAACAGTATACAGGGTGTATTCAGACCGTGATTGGAAGCTAAGGCAGGTAATAGGTAAGGTCATTACAAACCCCCTGGCGTTAAAAAAAACCTATGGTTGTTCAAATGGCCCCTGGCGTTAAAAAAAAACCTATGGTTGTTTTTTTTTTTCGGGAAGTTCTTTAACGCCAGGGTGTTTGTAATGACCTTAGCTATTCCATGCCTTAGTTTCCGATCACGGTCTGAATACAACCTGTATGTGCTATTGGACACGAAGTTGGTCTGTAGGAGAGGAGTGGCCATAGCCCACTATGCTAGCTTAGTGCACAATCACTTGGATATTTTATATGGAAGTAGAATTTTTGTCTTAGGAATGCTGATTTCATTCTTATTTCATCATCATTCTTCTGACAGCCCCGTGGCGCAGTTGGCTAGACACCAGCTTACGAAACGAGAGGCCGCGGGTTCGATCCCCGCACCGAGACAAATGTTTGTGTGATCCACAAATATTTGTTTCGGGTCTGGGTGTATGTGAGACCGAAAAGTCTCTCGTAGTTTCTGATACCCACGACACAAGACTTGTATCTTAGTGTGGGATCAGAACTATATATGTGACTGGTGGGTGTATTTATTTATTTATTCCTATATTTTATTAGACATGTACAAATTTAATATTTCATTCGCAATTCTTCTGAGGATATGACTTACAAGAATTGAACGTAGAATCCCAAATACAGAGCTATACAGTAAGTGGCTTATAGCTATCGCGTCAGACTAGCATAATCATAAATTCCGTATGTGTCCCTAAATAGCTTTGTAGGCTTCTACAAATGATACTATTCATATTTGCAATACCCATTGAAAACACCAAAAGATGTTCTAGGTATTACTTCAATAATTTATTCATTAGCGGATACTAACAGAGCTAAATCCCCAGAAATAGTTCAAAAGTTAGAATCTTTCACACACGTCGAATCGTTCATCATAATATCCACAAGTCAAAGTTTAGACGTTACGAAGTGCATCTGCATTTAGTCTGACATCACTAAAGGATTTATTTTCTGCGCGCCAGACCATTTTTATGTTCAGACTCCGTGATGCTTTTACTGCTGTCGTCATAACTTGCTGGAGTGGCCTGCCTTGAAACGAAAAACGTTTTACTAAACGGCTTTTGGGATAAGTTCTTCTCGGTGTAAATACGACTGGTGAATTTGTGGAAATTGACAAAATATAGAGAAAAAAATATTTGTTCCAATGTATTAACGGAACCGAAACTATTACTCGTATGACAATTTCTCACCAATCGAATCAATTGTGTCGACCTGATCCATACGAAATGTATGTACATGGGCTGATTCCGGAATGTGACGTACTTCCGACTAGGAATTTGCCAGTATGAAGGGATCAAATATAATCAATGAATTAGATATTTGATAAATTGTAATAGTATTTTTTTCTTTTTTAAACATTCTGAAAAACCAAACCAAAATGTATTTTAGAGAGAAAACTATATTATTGTAGCATTTATGGTTCAACTGTATACTGCGCAGAGAATAAAAGCAACAAAAAAACAATCACCGAATATTGTAGTAAACTTTTCAGCTGCGGCAACGGGAATATACTAAAATGTTGGTACAAAATACAAAGTTTAATGCATGGAGGTGAGAGGTGCAAAAATGTTGCTCGTTGCTCATCGCTCGACGGCGGGTTCCGGCTAGAGATGTACCGAGTAACAGGTATGTAAGCGATTTATACTGATAAAAATGGAATCGATTGTAGGTGTTCTTTGGTAAATTCTAGAAATGATTCTAGGGTGATCGAATTTCAATTATAGTTTGCACATTTTGATTCAGTCTTCCAGTAGGACCTCGATGCTACGTAAGTCCGCAGTTGTGCCAAATACGGGCATAGCGCTTCATAGTATATATTTGTTGTGTTAGATTATTCCACAATTAAATTTAAATATAAAATTTGGACGTCTGGTTTTGTTAGGGGATGTGTTTTATTTACAAAAAATGTATAAAATATCCCCTGTTTATTTTTGTAGATTAATGTCTTAGTAAAACTGACAAATTACTTGATAGATACATCTGCAATGATAACAATTATCCCACAGCCAAAGGTAGAATCAGTTTCAGAATCGACTAACATCCACCAAGAATCGATGCTTGACAAACGTTTGTTAGAAAGTCAAGTGCAGTTGCCGTTTCAGCTCTGGTAATAAACGTAACTTTGTTTGGTGGTTGTTCATGCGTTTTGTGAACGGCGCTTTATGTTAGCCAGCGCAGAACAGGGCGCCAGCACGACACACAGGTCGCAGCTTAGCGTTTTAGTTATGTTTCAACACGCTCGCTTTCCACTGGCTATTATTTCTAAACTATCTTCTTTGAATTGTAATTCTGGCGTTAATTGAGACAATGTTTTTCGGTTTATGAATCTTTTAAATTAATAACTGGCGAGACTATTGTCTGCCACTACTGCCTCGTGGTCTCGCGGTACAAGTATGTGCCGTGCGATCTTGAGGTCCTGGGTTCGATTCCCGGATCGGGCAAAGTGTTATTAAGTTTTTCCATTAGGAAATTCTCAGTAACAGCACGGAGTCTGGGAATGTGCCCGAAAAACGGCAATAGGCTCGCCCCCTATTACGTGGGACTGATACATACCTGGCGAAATGTGGGTGCAGAAATGCACCTCTGCCTACCCCTTCGGGGAATACAGGCATGAGTTTATGTATGTATGTATGTGTACTATTGTCGTATTTCAGACATATTTACACAGGGCGTAAAACCCGCCATAGTGGCACATGCAAGTGTGCCGCGTTCCGGGATCAGCCAGTGTATATCCGGTTTTCGGGGGGGCTTCAATCATGGTGAAAGGATGACCGTGCCGGCAATTTTTTTGGCCGGTTTGTCGCGGTCGGTCCTTTGATCGCCATGATTGATAGTCCCCCAAACTTCTTCACAATAAGGTGAAGAGGTATTCGGCCGGCATGATTGTGTCGACCAACGGGAGACCATCATCTCTCGCTGGTCGGCACTTTTTCTGGACTCCATTGCGCTTACCATCAGGTGCAATGGGGTCACTTTGCCATGCCAGAATAAAAAAAAAAAAAAAAAAATATATATTTCAAGACACCGTGCTGCTAAGGAAAATTTCTTAGTAGAAAAGCCAAACTTTGCCCGATATGGTAATCGAACTTGGGGCCTCTTTATTGCACAACAAACCCTTGTACTGCAAGGCAGTTGAGTGTACGTTCATCATAAGAAATGTCTCGGTGATCCCACGGCACGTGTGTACTTTGCTATCTAAAAGTCTCGGTTTCGATACTCATTTCTGGCGGAATGTCAATGTATTTTCCCACTGGAGAATTTTTAGTATTGGGAGCAGAGTTTTGAAATATATTCGAGAAACGGAAATCGCCCCGCCCCCTATAACTTATTCTACGCCTCTTATTATAAAAAAATGGTGGTTCTTGCACGCATGCCCGTATGGATTTGTGTGTCATACGTTTTCAAATAAC
Source organism: Hemaris fuciformis (assembly GCA_907164795.1). Taxonomy (NCBI): domain Eukaryota; kingdom Metazoa; phylum Arthropoda; class Insecta; order Lepidoptera; family Sphingidae; genus Hemaris; species Hemaris fuciformis. The sequence continues at coordinate 16,131,689 of OU015441.1, forward strand.
ATTCATTATACTCTATGTTTTATAGACCAAGACAAGTACGACCAATTGTGTTTGTAGGTCATAAGAACAAACTTACTCAAAATTTTAGTTGTTCTGCACTTTACTTACATAATGAAACGAAATAAAACTTATTGTACAACTGAGCTGGAGAATAACTCGTCTTAAAACCTTATGAGGACAAACCATCCATTTAGAATTAAGAGCAAAAAACAGAAGCAAGACGGAGTTTACTATGCACACAGACCAGAAACTACTGTTTTAAATAAAGTTTGCGTTGTGCAGATGTTTAACGTTTCCCTCTATCCGAGGTGTACGAGTAATTATACTTTCGCGTTTATTAACCGTGAGCTTAGTTCGAAGTGGAGCGGAGTACCTACTGGGAACTAAAATTATATTTTAAATAAATAAAATAAATACACCCAACAGTCACATACATAGTTCTGACCCCACACTAGGATAAAAATCCTGTGTCGTGGGTATCAGAAACTACGAGAGACTTTTCGGTCTCACAAACACCCAGACCCGAAACAAATATTTGTGGATCCAACAAATATGTATGTGTTTATAAACATACATGCATATACGCCTGTAGATAGAGCAGGAAGAGGTGGATTTCTAGAAGTTTTGCCAGTCGTGTTTGGACTGCTAAATAATAACCGAGCGTGTTGCAGCTTTCCGGCTCATATTTATACTTCGTGCTGTTGCTGCCAATTTTTAATGGAAAAACTTAATGCATAAATAAATGCACCCAACAGCCACATACATAATTCTAAATCCACAATAAGATATGAGTCTTGTGTCGTGGGTATTAGTAACTACGAGACTTTTCGGTCTCACAAACACCCAGACCCAATACAAATATCTGTGGTGCAAACAAATTCATTCAAACATAACCTCATGCCTGTATACCCCCAAGGATTTCATTTCATTTCATAGGAGTAGGCAGAAGTGCATTTCTGCACCCACTATAAATTAACGAAAACCTTTTAATAATCTATCCTTATCTCTATTTGTGGATCGATCTAAGAAATAAACAACTTGTAAGCTAGTTCACCAAATAGTCATCTGGTCGGTTCCTTATTAGATTCGCACATACATAGTTCTGACACCACACTAGGATACAAGTCCTGTGTTGTAGGTATTAGAAACTACGAGACACTAACTACTTATACTACTTATATCAAAAAATATCGTCATTTCTCATTATAAACAACAGTTAACTCTAGGCCAGCGTGGTGGACTAAGGCCTAAACCCTCTCAGTTGTAGAGGAGGCCCGTGCCCAGCAGTGGGACGTGTTTGGGCTGATGATGATGATGATAACACTAGTATTAAACCGCAGGAAAGTCGCGATACGAGCGGTTAATTTGGATGATTTTAGAATATAACAAATTTGTCTGTTATCTTTCTATAAAAACTGTATATGTATAATTCATCCCATCCCTCAAGTATGTATGAAACTTTCAAAACATTTCCTCGTCGGCGAAGCGTTTCGAAGCTATTTGTCATCTTCAAAGCGTAATTTTTTCCCCTCGTTATTGTACAAAGGCCATCGCGGGGCGTTTCTGACCAATCGAAATGTCACAGATAGTACATCAATCACGAGAGATAAATGTGTGTCCGTCTGTACACGTCTTAGTGTTACAATGGAGGCTATAGAGTTTGGATTGCCAAAATACACTGGTATTACAAGATGATGTGCCTTTTTTTTAATGTTTTTTTTTTTTAATTTATACTTGTTTAGGCGCGTTATGAAAAAATGATGAGAGTGAAATTTTAAGATGCGCGCGCATCTGTGACACAAACGTAAGACGTTGAAGCTGCCTATGTGCTCTAATATAATTTTGCCAGATTGCAGCTGCCTATGTTAAATGTAAGTGTCAAATAGATAAAAAAAACTTTATATGTTTTAGATTTTAAAAATGTAGAATAGTGAAAGTAATAAAAGGGATTGACATATTCAGAAATGTAGTATGTTGTGTAAACTAAGAACTATGTTTGTGACTGTTGGGCGTATTTATAAGTTTCACTTCAGTCGTCTGGTATAACTTCTAACGCGTGTATATAAGTACACACACACCTTTTTTTAACTGTGCACTTCGTATTCAGGCGTGCATTAGCGCGTCTGACTTATTTTTAATACACATACATACATAAACTCACGACTATATTCCGCGAAGGGTTAGGCATAGGTGCATTTCGCCAAGTATGTATCAGTCCCACGTAATAGGGGGCGAGCCTATTGCCGTTTTTCGGGCAGATTTCCAAACTATGTGCTGTTACCGAGAATTTCCTAATGGAAAAACCCAATAACACTGCCCGACCCGGGAATCGAACCCAGAACCTCTAGATCGCACGCCACATACTTGTACCGCGATAACACGAGTTGTTTTATGAAATCATCGTCAGCTCATATATTTACGTCCCACTGCTGGCCTCCGTTACAATTGATAGGGTTTAGGCCTTAGCCCTACACGCTAGGCTAGTGCGGATTGACGGACTAAGTATCTAAGAAATTCCTAAGAAATTTAGGTGTGCAGCTTTCCTCACAATATTTTTCTTCACCGTTAAAATACGTGATAATTTCTTATAATACACACATAACTTCGAAAAGTCACATATCAGCCTGGGGTTTGAACTCGCGACCGCCGAGATTCTCGACCGCTTGCCTAAACTCCGAGGCCATTACTACTAAAGTATATCAAATAGACCGGCATATATGACGGTAAGAGACTCATATGCATAACCGTTTGCTGGTATTGTGCTTACCAACAATGGTCCATTCATTAATTTATTTATATATATACTTTATTGTATACCCTATTAAACCAAGAAATCAGGTAAATAGAGAATTAGAAACATGCTTATACCATGTGTGTTAATAGGTGGTCTGAGCTCTAACTGCGATCTATTCTAGACAACCTGAATTAAAAGAGTAATTTGAATAAAAAGAAATAAACAGCGTAGATAGAAATTAAATTAAATTAGTGGTTATGATGTACCTCCATAGCCCATTCTGTGCCGTCACAGAGTAATAAAACTCCTTTACCATTTTTCTCTACACATAACAAAATAAAGACATTAAACACTTTTTCAATAAATAATGGGCAAAACATTTTTTACATCGTAGATTATAACAATGGTCGCAACTGTAGACCTTGAGAAATATTCCCAGACATTTTCTTCATCCATATACTTTTTGTCGTCGACTTCTGTAATAAGCTTTTCTGACAAACTTTACGTTACCCTGTTATATTTATTACACACTTAAGACGCTTAAAGAAAATTCTAAATACATTTTGTGAGTTTTAGATCGATTTTGTCCTGACAAGTGGGCATCGTGTAGATGTATTCACATAAAATTGTTAATACCTACTAAGACACAATCCTAAAAAACGATCATAGGCTCGCCCCTGTTACGTGGGAAAACATACCTAACCGGCAAAATGTGGGAGCAGAAATGCATCTCTGCCTATCCCTGTTGCAATACAGGGTTTTTTTGGCCCTATACCACAACACACCCGCCACTGTAACCCCTGTGCTCCAGGATCAACAGCGACACGCACAGTATTGATGCTGAGCACTGTAGCTTATAGCTTGTCTTGATCCCGCAACGAAATTAATCAGAAAAAATATAAAAGAGGATTTGGAAAACAACGAGTTACAAAGAGTACAGTTGGAGTAGTACAGGCTATGTAATTTATATACGTAGTGGGGTTATGTATGTTTGTATGTACACAATCCTAAATTATGAGTGCATAAAAACCAAATTATTTATGTCAAAATACGTTTTGCCTTGATGGATCCGCGACAAATGTATGCGGCGTTCATTCTAGACATCAAACATCGTGATGAAACCTGCACACCTAAAAGTTCTTAGGAATTCGACAGCCCCGTGACGCAGTTGGCTAAACACCAGCTTGCGAAACGAGAGGCCGCGGGTTCGATCCCTGTACCGATGTTTGTGTGATTCACAAATATTTGTTTCGGGTCTGGGTGTTTGTGAGACCGAAAAGTCTCTCGTAGTTTCTGATACCTACGACACAGGATCACAGGACTTGTATCCTAGTGTGGGGTCAGAACTATGTATGTGACTGTTGGGTGTATTTATTTATTTTATTTATTTATTTCTTAGATGCTTAGCATCCGATGTGTAGTCCGCCAACCCGCACTAGGCCAGAGTAGTGGACTAAGGCCTCTCAGATGTAGAGGAGTCCTGTGCCCAGCAGTGAGGCGTATATGGGCTGATGATGAAGTTAATTCCAGGGTTTGATTGTTGGTTAGGGAAAAGTGTAACTCAGTTTTCCATTGGGAAATACTCTGTAGCAGCAAAATATGCGTGATGTGCCTTCATCACAGAATGTCTTTGGGCTGACGATGTTGTTGTCACACGTAAGTCAGATAACCGACATCTCGAGGGCGCCTAACTAACTAAGCTATCGAAGTCTTCAACAACTGACTACATTAATACAGCAATATGTTTAAGTATGCAAAAATCCCACGCAAACAGGAATTAGAATTCCTACCTCAAGTCTAAAATAAAAACCGAGTACGTAACATATTTTCAATTGAAATAAAGTTTACGATTATATGGTAACGTTTCGCGACGCCCTCCTATGAAGGGTTCCCGAGGGAGCCGTGACGCGTACATGCAAATCAGTTCCATAGAATTATGCTGAATTTATTTTTTAATATTTAAAATAAAGTAGGTTAGAGGGTTAGTTGGTAAAACGCACTTTTTTTTATTAAAATGTTGACGTCACGTGGATTTTAATTAAGAGATGGCATGATAACATTTATGTAGATTCATAGGATTTAATGGGTTATTTTTTAGACTATCAAGTGAACGCACCAGTTAATGGTATTGTCGTCTGAATAAACTATCGTACCCGAAAAAAATATTTGTGGAATTGACTTAGCCTCCACGCGGATCGAACCAACTCCGCCAAGGAGGCTTTCTGACATAAGTTTGATAGTGCATTACGTCACAAGCGACACCAAGTCCATCGAGATGACGACACCTTGCGGAAGAACGCAGTGCGGGTTTTGCGGAACGTTATGGCCTTCTTATCGGCGCTTATTTGACGATCCTGACGAAGAAGAAAACGGGTTGTCAATGAAGTCTTTGTGCTTGACGGATTGCCTATTACATTTAAAGGTATATACATCATCATCAACATAATCAGCCCATTTACGTCCCACTGCTGGACACGGGTCTTGTCTACAACTGAGAGGGTTTAGGCCTTAGTCCACCACGCTGGCCTAGTGCGGGTTGGCGGACTACACACCTAAGAAATTCCTAAAAACTTTTAGACATGCCGGTTTCCCCACGTTGTTTTCGTTCACCGTTAAAGTAAGTTATCAATTGTGAATACACACGTAACTTCGAAAAGTGAGAGGTGTGTGCCTGGGGTTTGAACCCGCGACCGCGGAGATTCTCGTCCGCGCGCCTAAACCTCGAGGCCATCACTACTTTAAAGTTATATTAGTGATTTCAATTGTAATAGTCTGTACATTATGATTTACTTGACTGAGTTTCACTCTTGATGTAGTCACCACAATCCCGTGCAAGTAATGCCAACATTTAATGATGATGAAATCCGAACAAAGTGAGTGTATATTAGGCGATAGGGGACATATCACTTCCACCAGTAGGACACAATAGGCTGTTTGTTCCCGACATGACTTATGTCAGATGATTTTGATCAGTTGATTGATGTTCATTAGATCAGTTGACATTGACAATCCTTTGTTTACAGTAGGTATTCCATACGTCTCGTGGAGTTAAAAGGAATGATTTTCTTCTGTGTGCTGGGTAATACAGAGGCCACACAACGATTGCCAAGTTATCCAGTGCTATTCCGATTTTATTAAGAATTTCTCAGTAACGGGAATGAGGTTAGAAATGTGCTTAAACCTAATGTGTCTCCAATATAACATACTAATGTATAAATTTAGCAATATGATCTTACAACTGCTTGTTAGAAAATATTTAAAACTTTATAAAAATACTCAAGAAGTAACATTGTTTAATGTGCAGGCTGGCATGATTGTGTCGACCAGCGGGTGACCATATCGTTTCTCGCTGGTCGGTATTACTTTTTGGACTCCACTGTGCTTACCAACAGGTACTGTGGAGTCACTTTGCCGTGCCAGTATATAAAAAAAGCTATGTCAATACAACTTGCTTAGCATATCTATTAATATTATAAACCTTACATCAATAAATAATCTTGAACCGACGCAAATGATATATAATGTCCACGGATTTTCTTTCCCATATACATCAAATACAGCTCCGCATGATCCATCAAGGGGCATAGAGTGGTCACACGGAAAATGGACGATAAGCGTCACAAATCCTTCAATTACAAGCTAAATACTAGAAAACTGAGGAAAATGGCGCGTAATACGAAGGACGCGAGAGGGAGGACGAAGGACGAAGGAGGGCCCAATAGAGACAGAGGAATCCCTTTAATTTACGAGTTATCGCCGACAAACATTCCCAGGCCGCGCGGTTCGCCATTTGCGCCGACACTAAGGGGCAATCCGGTGCGAAAATAATTCCAATGAACTGACGATATTGTTTCTGTGTTTTTATTGGCCGAAACAAATTACACCGACGAAACTTATAGTAGTTTTTTGCACAGACAATCAACTTTTATGACAAACATACCTCACGCCGGTATTCCTCGAATTGGTAAGCAGAGGTGCATTTCCAGACCCACATTTCGCCAAGTTTGTATCAGTCCCACGTAGTAGAGGGCGAGCCTATTGCCGTTCTCAAGATACATTTCTAGACTCCTTAAAATTTCAGAGGAATAACACTTTACCCGATCCGGAAATCAAACCCAGGACTTTAAGACTGCACGGCACATACATGTTCCGCGAGAGTACGAGGCAGTCATGAAATACCGTACAATTTTTTTAGCACTAAATATATCCTAATTATTTAGCATTTCTTATAAGCTTTCTAAGCCTTAGTCCGACATTGCCTAGTACAGTCTGATAGTGAACCACAAAATACGTACATAACAACTGCATACAAGTTTACCAATGACTCGAAACACATACCCAGAATTCAATATTTTAGACGTCAAATAAAATCGTTGCATTAGAACCGTAACAAATTACCGTCATTACCGGGAACGCATTCCAAATCCGAAACGACGAATAAAAAATCAGCACAAACAATTCCCATTCCCCAAAGATTAACGACATGCGCATTGGAAAGCCACTCAAATCTGAGATACACCGTGAGTGGAAAACATTACGCTTACAGAAGTATGTGAGGACGTCACCGCATTACGCTAAAAGGATTGCCTTTAGAACACGTTTTTCGCTCACATATTAGCATTCGCGCGACGTGGAGTTTTTTAGGAAACCCGCACCGTCTTTTCACTGTACTTACATATATAAATATTGTGATAGCGATACATTACTTGAATACACAAATACGTGTACGGGAATCTTTTTGCCTCGTCTAATGTGATTTTGGCGGGTTTGTTAGGTTTATCGAGTCATTCAGGTGCGTGGGTAGTTTGACAATTTGTTATGTATCTGTCCTGTATTGGAACTAGCAGATTGCTCGGCTTTGTGTCTGTTTGTATCTTTTCGTATTTATATAAAACTAGCTTTTGCCCGCGACTCCGTCCGCGTAGACTACAGGGTTGGGTTCAGAATGAAAATAAGTTGTAGTCTATTTTACTCCACAGAGTCCCATTTATGTCCATATCAAAAATCGTTTACATCGGTCAAATGATTTAGGCGTGAAAGCATAACAGACAAATAGTTACATATACATAGTAGCAGTCGTCTACACGTCGTTTCATCATTCTAGCTTCAAAAATCACAAATTTCCACACAAAATTTCACCCCTATTTTTATTTTACCCCCTTAAAGGTACATTTTTTTACAATCTTTTAATGTCATATTTATTTATATCTAATCAACAGCCTAAAAAAATAAGTTTCAACCTTCTAACTTTAAAAATGACAATACTTCCATACAACCTTTCATCCCCCCTTCAACCCCTTAAAACCCCTTTTCCGGGATAAAAAGTAGCCTATGTCCTTTCTCAGGGTCTAAACTATCTGTGTACCAAATTTAATTTAAATCGGTTCAGTAGTTTTAGCAGGAAAGCGAGACAGACAGACAGACAGAGTTACTTTCGCATTTATAATATTAGTATGGATGAGTAATTCTATACATTTCCGTTAGCATTCATACGTGTCAATGATTTTTTTTTATTGGTACCTGATGGTAAGTGAAGTGTTGACGGGAGAGAAACGAGTACAATCTCTCAACAGTCGATATAATAATACGAATCTGATCCTTACTGGATAAAAACAGCTGTTCCTAAACGTGACATACTTGAGAGTGTCATTACGGCATTAACTTATGTCTTCTTGGTGTTGGATAAGTATGTCCTGTCGCCCTCAATATACAGGGTGTATTCAGACTGTGATCGGAAACTAAGGCAGCTAATAGCTAAGGTGATTACAAACCCCCTGGCGTTAAAGAAAATCCTGACAAAAAATAAAAAAATTGACGTTTTCCTAACATCCAGTATACATTTTATACCTATGGTACCTTGTATATATTATTTCGTAAGTAATGACGTAACTCCTGTGACAAATTAACTGTTGAAATATACATCAACAGACACAAGATATAGGTACTTTCTTTCCTATCAAATTCTTATGCGACCTTCTTAGCTATATAAGTACATTATACATCCTCGAATCTTGTAAATAGAAGTTTAAAACCGCACTTACCTTAAAGACCTTTTTGTCCTAGCCCCTAAATGGCGTGTAGTGCACCTACTATTATATCTATAACTTTACCGTACTCAATAAGAAAATAAAACTTCAACTAATAGATTTATAAGAAAAACGACAGAACAACAAAAAGAGGTTTCCATTAAATCTGTTATGGAAATACAGTTTCGTAAATTTGTACTGCATTCTAAATCGACGGATTGCAAAAAAGTATTTTGAATAATTCTGTAGCGAAGCTTGAAAAGAAAATTCAATGAAGTGAATAGGGAGAAACAACCGCCGTCCGCATAACACTATTATGCGCAATACAAGCTGCTCGTGAATCCTCCCGACACACAGCATTATTCACAACAAATGATGCCATTTCATTTGCTAATTCTATCATTCGGTGTAGACACAGTCCGTGTGATCCGCCTGGTCGTCTATCACACAGAAACCTTATCCTATAGGTTAGAAATTAAGTAGCTGAGTGCTCATACCTTTTCGGTTTATGTCCAAATACGTCCCACTGCTGGGCACGGGCCTCCTCTACAACTGAGAGGGTTTAGGCCTTAGTCCACCACGCTGGCCTAGTGCGGGTTGGCGGACTACACAGCTTAGAAATTCCTAAGAACTTTTAGGTGTGCAGGTTTTATCACGATGTTTTCACCGTTAAAGCAAGTGATGATTCATTGTGAATACACACATAACTTCGAAAAGTCAGAGGTGTGTGCCTGGGGTTTGAACCTGCGACCGCCGAAATTCTCTACCGCGCGCCTAAACCTCGAGGCCATCACTGCTTACGGTTTCGGTTTATGTGGCTTAGTGCTTTAGACTTATGTTTTTGCCATTCATAGGAAATTCATCTAGAGTAGCTAACAACATAAACAAGATTTAGAACTCATCATGGAGATCCACTTCAAAGTGTTGCTTTTCGGGGATTACCTGTGTATATTAGATTTTGAGCTTTATCTGCAAATAAGGAGCATAATTATTACTGCCCATTAGCACCAAATTACATTTAGCAATGCAAGAATTCAACCGTTGAAATAACTCCCTAAACATTTTCTCTTTACATCTCATTTCAGGAAACATGTATCAAAGGGACAAAATATTGAGTGAGTCAATGCAAGCTACTGATACTTAAATTTCGATTTGTATGCCATAGACATTGATTGGTTGAATCATCTATCTTTAATCCCTGAAGTTACAGTAAATCGTATGAGACGATCTTCAAGCACATATTAATGTAAATTCTTTTTATAAATAAATACACCCAACAGTTACATACATAGTTCTGATTCCACATTAAGATACGAGTCTTGTGTCGTGGGTATCAGAAACTACGAGAGACTTTTCGGTCTCACAAACACCCAGTCCCGAAACAAATATTTGTGGATCACACAACATTTGTCTTGGTGCGGGGATCGAACCCGCGGCCTCTCGTTTCGCAAGCTGGTGTCTAGCCAACTGCGCCACGGGGCTGTCAGATCATATCACATATCAAGCAAGTGTTACTAATATTACACTATGCAATGTATGATAGAAATTTTATCGCTAACTAATGGGTTCCTTCGCCACAACCGCAGCTTCGGTGTGACAGCCACTCCAGGACGCACTTAGATCTGAAACCGCAGGGATGCAACTTTGGCCACTATTCATTACATAATAGCGTCTAAATTTCAATAGTGCCAACAGCCATAGTCAATTTACTCGATATCCCCGAGATTAGAGACGATATTGTGTGAAATTGATCCCTCCAAAGTGACGCGTTATGATAACTAACATAGCTATCTATGTAGTGAAACATTTAACAAATGATATTTCGTGTTGCTAAGTCATATTGGATGGCCTCGAGGTTTAGGCGCGCGGTCGAGAATTTCGGCGGTCGCAGGTTCGAACCCCACACACCTCTGACTTTTCGAAGTTATGTGTGTATTCACAATGAATCATCACTTGCTTTAACGGTGAAGGAAAACATCGTGATAAAACCTAAAATTTCTTAGGAATTTCTTAGGTGTGTAGTCCGCCAACCCGCACTAGGCCAGCGTGGTGGACTAAGGCCTAAACCCTCTCAGTTGTAGAGGAGGCCCGTGCCCAGCAGTGGGACGTGTATGGGCTGATGATGAAGTCATATTGCGCCGCTTTCTCCATAGTGAAAACACTTGATTTTATTTTACACTACTTATGTACGTGTTTAAAAAAAACATCCACTTTAACAATGGAAGGGAACATTGTTAAGTTATGTCTATCGCCGTAACATTTCTTTATCCATAGAAGTCTAATAACAGATATATATCTTTAAAAGTCGACATTTACATACAATACAAACCTTATTCATATAATATACAATATTGTATTAACAGAAAGGTAGATTACGCATATATACATATATGCATGTGTACGTTACATTATTACGTCTATAATTCTTACCATCCATATAGATAGAATGATATAAAGTACATTTTGAACATCCGAAATCGCAACACAAATCATGTTATAAATTATTGCAATGAAACGCGGTATTCTGGCATCGAGCAACAATGAGCAGGGACAAGCCGGAGCAATAATCCCGTCGGTAGCCACACAGCGGTCACGACCCGCAATCAATCATACTTCGGACATACGCTGTGAGTTACGCACCAAAATGACCTCGGCGGTTTTCGCTTACAAGATTTCGTGGGTTATGCAAGTATGAGTAACAAAGAAATGGAATTATGGCTCATAAAAGTATTTGGGACGGATTGGATCAAATTGTTACGTATGTGCTTGTGATCCGAAATAAATTTTGAATGCGATTGTAGTGCCGTCGGATTGACGACCCGTCTGAAAACATGCAAAGAAAAATAAACCTTAAACATAAGGGTGAAGTTAATAATTTAATATAAATATTGAAAACTAATTATATCTGCGAACTTTACTATAACACGGAAAGTCTTTATATTTAGCCTCAATACATAAATTAATTTATTTATAGCTTTATATACACGACAGTATAAAGCCGGATTTAATGCAATAGGCATTCTCAGCCTACCCTAAGGGTATGCAAAAATGAAACGTAGCAGGTGTATTGTGATATCTTTATTAAATTTTAAAAAATTCCAGGTTTTTTTTTTTTTTTTTTTTTTTTTTTATACTGGCACGGCAAAGTGACCCCATTGCACCTGATGGTAAGTGTAATGGAGTCCAGAAAAAATGCCGACCAGCGAGAGATGATGATCTCCCGTTGGTCGACGCAATCATGCCGGCCGAAAACCTCTTCACCTACCTAGTGAAGAAGTTTGGGGGACTAATACCATGGTGAACAAAGGACCGACCGCGAGAAACCGGCCAAAAAATGCCGGCACGGTCATCCTGTCACCATGATTGAAGCCCCCCCCAAAACCGGATATACACTGGCTGATCCCGGAACGCGGCACACTTGCATGTGCCACTATGGCGGGTTTACTATATAGCGCTAATTTCTCACCGTCAAATTTCGCGATTATAAAGAATAGCATCCATTCTGATCATACCACCAATCGCTTAATCAATTTAATGTTGTATTATATGAAAAACACCTTTCAAATATAAGGAGTTACCATAATACACAATCAATTTGAACCACCTCAAACATTTAAGATATGTGGATGCAGTGGGCACTGCAGACGTGCTATGTCCGTTTCGCTCAGCTCGCATAGCTAGGATTCGAATTTCAAATGTGTAGCGAGCTGGTTAGTGGCGAGAATCACGAGGCCCTTCATGCCTCGGGGAACATAATAGGCTCACTGTTTAGGGTATTGTGTAATCCTGGCTCCTGCCACTGAGTTCAGATGCATAGACATTAGATGTGTTACAAATCATTGGAATTATGTAACTCAGTTGGTAGAATGTTTTTAATAGTAAAATCTTAGATTAGTTTGTCTAAATACACGTGTAGGTAATAGAAAACGTATTACTGAAACAGCACTAGGCCAGCGTGGTGGACTAAGGCCTAAACCCTCTCAGTTGTAGAGGAGGCCCGTGCTCAGCAGTGGGATATATGGGCTGATGATGATGATTGAATTATAGAAATTGGGTTAAATCATTATATACAAGACCTTATTTCAACCTCAGAAACGTCCAAGTGTAACATAAATTGTAGTCTTTATGCGGAACTACCGATGTGTGAGGCATCAGGTTACAATTAGAAAGGCCATGACATAAAGAATTCCTTTATACACGAAAATCTCTAAATCTATACAAATAAATAAAATTGGAGTGTCTGTTTGTGATATTGAAATAACCGCTTTTTAATAAATGTAAATGGATGTATATACTGTACATACACCAAAATAATTTTTTTTTAAATTTGTCTGTCTGTTTGCTCCGGCTAATCTCTGAAATGGCTGGACCGATTTGGACGGGACTTTTATTGACAGGTAGCTGATGTAATAAGGAGTAACTTAGGCTACGTTTATTTTAAATAAATTATTTTATTTTAGAAAACTTAGGCTACTTTTAGTTATAAATTTTCTTATTAAAAATTAATTTTACGCGCGAAATGTGTTTACAACAATAACAAATTCAGTAAAAGATTGAAACATTCTACTAGAAATGACATCCATATTGAACCAGCCTATATAAATGAAAACTAAACCAAACAAACAGGATAATAACCGTACAATACAAACAATAAAGATATAAAAAAAGATTTTAAATCTATCCAATCATTAGCATCCATTAGCGGAAGGTCGCCCAAAGGAAACATTAGGGCAGCAAATTACTTCAAGACACGAGAACCGATCGTATGTTATAAATGTGTTTGTCTGTTTGTAACGCGATGCTCTGACGTCATAAATGTAGATTTGAAAGCAGGTCAGACTGGAAACTATATAGTAACAAGATGAAGACGATTTGGTAAAGGAACTAGTTCCCATGAACCTCTTTACAAGTTTTTGGAGGAGGCTTAAGTGACTGACGTCATGACGGTGATGATTATGATAATGAAGTGGTTGGATTCGATTGTAAATATGAGATGATAGGGAAAATAACAAAATGCTTGATATGATAGTCAAAGTAAAGTCTAAATAATCTTTATTTAACTAGGCTTTTACAAGTACTTTTGAAACGTCTATGCTATCGCCACTTCGGAACGGTTATCGCCATGGAGAAGAAACGGTAAGAAACTTCCTCAGCAACTCTTGTGGTATGAAACAATATCCAAGTGGCAGAACCACGCCGTAGTTAATTATTATTTGTTAATAGAACCTTCTTCTTAGTTCGTGCGGCATACTAATGCGGCATGCAGTGAAGGGATTCCAAGTATGGTCTTTTTATAACTGTTATTGGATTTTTCCACTAGGAAATTCTCAAAAACGGTCATAAACTTGCACTCTATTACGTCGGACCTAAAAGAGAATACACGTGACTCGTGAAAGAAAGAAAGAAAAAGATTTTATTGTTGGTTGCTTTACAAAAATATAAATAATAAGTAGGTGTTATAACTTACACAACCAACAATGATCCTTCAGCTACATGCTGCAATTCTGCTTGCACGATATTGCAGAGCTGATTTTCAATAACGTGGATGTAAAAATAACTCTCGCTTCTTTTGGAAGCCATTATGCACTACAGTCATTATGGTATTAAACACGTAAGGCAGTTGTCAAACAATTGAAAATCAGTAAATATTCGTCCTTGACAATTCTATACATTTAGGTAGAATTCTCCCGCTCGCCGCGCTGTCGGATGTTGTAAATGTCACCTAGCTTCGATATCGTCGTGGAATAGAGGGGGAAGTGAGGGGCCGGTAGAGGGGGGTTGCTATCGACACTGACATTTCCAAGTGGGAGAAATGTCTTGAAATTTCGGGAACATTAAAGGTATAATACCTTCCACTTCTAAATACGATTGTTGTTAACGTAAACAAGGAATATGCTATTAGGATACAAACAAGCAACTATTTTACATGATAACCCTCTATAAAATCATGGTGCATTCTTCCGTCTTCCTTCCATAGAATAAGCCTATGCTCAAAACAAGTCGCAAACGTGGTAATCATCATCATCAGCCCAACTACGTTCCACTGCTGAGCACTTAGGTTTAGGCCTTAGTCCACCACGCTGGCCTAGTGCGGGTTGGCGGACTACACACTTAAGAATTTCCTAAGAACTTTTTTTAGGTGTGCAGGTTTTATCACGATGTTTTCCTTCACCGTTAAAGCAAGTGATAATTCATTGTGAATACACACATAACTTCGAAAAGTCAGAGGTGTATGCCTGGGGTTTGAACCTGCGACCGCCGAAATTCTCGATCGCGCGCGTATACCTCGAGGCCATCACTGCTGGTAAATATTAATTAGAAATTCCAACGATGAATGAATCACTGGGATCTACAATATAAATTTAAACCACTAATCCATATATTAAAACATTTACGAAGGACTAAATTGGATTAAATCCCTGCTGAATTAACAATGACCGATCTTGAACCTAAATTGCTGAGCTGCGAAGGACATAGATATACGAAAAGAGATTTGACCTAGAACTAAGGTTATTCTTCTTGTTGTCCGTGGATTATAGGAATAAGTTTTATAAAAGTAATTTAGCGAATAAAAATATGCAAAACGTTGGGATTTTTTTATTTTTATATAGCACTTACTTCTACCATACCATACCATACCATATAGCAGTGATGGCCTCGAGGTTTAGGCGCGCGGTCGAGAATTTCGGCGGTTCAAACCCCAGGCACACACCTCTGACTTTTCGAAATTATGTGTGTATTCACAATGAATTATCACTTGCTTTAACGGTGAAGGAAAACATCGTGAAAAAACCTGCACACCTAAAAATTTCTTAGAAATTTCTTAGGTGTGTAGTCAGCCAACCCGCACTAGGCCAGCGTGGTGGACTAAGGCCTAAACCCTCTCAGTAGTAGAGGAGGCCCGTGCCCAGCTGTGGGACGTATTTGGGCTGATGATGATGATGATGACTTACTTCTACCTACGTAAGTTTTTGCAGCTTTATCAACGTATTTTTTTTTATTATCAGGAAGAGCATTTTTGTATTTTCTATAATGATATAGCATAGTAACAGACAACAGCACTCCACCAGATGGTATTTATTTATTTAGAGACATTTTACTTGTATTACCTTGAACTTTTCAAGGTATTTGGCATATAAGAACCCTTGCTGCCCCCATCGAGTCGATTACATGGCGCGTTTGAGCCATTTTAAATTAAATTCTTTAGAAGACCGACGCATACTACTTGACCTGTCGTTCTTTCATAAATTGATCAATGGTTCTATAGATGCACCGAACTTGCTCGCCTCACTTTGCTTGTAAGAGCGGTGTTGTCCAAACACAGCCTCAAAGAGATTTCCATCTTTCAACACTCGACACATTCCAGCCAGCATTATTATTAACCAAGTAAAATACTATATTGACGTATCAATTTGTTACCTATAAATAAATAACTACCAAAAAAACGTTACAGAGGCAAAGGTCTATAAATATTCGCTTCAAGGTCATCTACTATTTTATTTCCTCGTGACCTATTTACGTCCCAGACAGGCCTGTTTCGGCACAAGTCACATATTTGATAGCGGTGCTGTAGTAGAGGCCGATTAACTACCATTATTTACGATAATGTGCTTTACACACTGACTTACATGTTAGTATGAAATAATTGAAAAAAAAAAGACATTTGAAGCTGATTCTAAAAATTTAATATTCGTTACTAATAATGTTATAAAGTTTATTTATTTTATTTTATTTTATTCGTTACTTATAATGTTATAAAGTTTATTTATTTTATTTTATTTTTGTATAATGGACGGGTATAAAAACCGATTAAGCTTGTTTAAAATTAAGGTTTAAAATTATTTCAGCCATTGAAATTAGTAAAACAAGACATTTAGTGTAACAAGCTATGAATTAGCCACACAAAGCAAATAACTTTTCACTCATAAGTTATTTAATTATTATCAATATATATGTATATATATACACCCCATTGCTCAACCACCTTTACTATTGAGAAAGATACAGAACACCACGCTGTACTAGTACGGGATATTTTGTGGAGATCTTTCAGGTAGGCGGATGTCCTAACGATGTTTTTTTTGACGTTAAAATACGCGATAATTCATTTTGAAAACACACAACTTCAGAAGCATGGAATGAAACTCGCGACCGATACTACGTCACTAATCCCCAAGGCATGCACTTAGTAATAACATATCGAATAACAATATAAGTTGCAGCAGGTCCCGTCTCACGTAATCGTGAACACGTAGTATTCGCAAAACTAATCCCACATTGTACCCCAGCGCAGGGAAATGAAAACCGCTCGCGCACAAATCCCACAATCTCGTCCATCTAGGTGTTTGGAAACGGAAGGGGAGTTTATCAAAATCCCGTAAGCCACAGGTTGGGCTTAATATAACCGAGGCTCGCAGTCGCTAAAGATTAAGTTCACATGCATTATGTATTGTTCTGACTTTGTAACGGCATACGGCGGCCAAGTTCGTCCAACTAAGCCACTAACATAATTCACCTTAATCCCAAATGCAACTAGTTTTAGTCGGCAATAATTCAACATCTTCTTCTTCGTGTTTTAGTGTAAACTTACGTGGGTTGCTGTGAGGTGTACACTCTTTTATATAATAATAAACAAAAACTTCTAGAAACTTTTACTACTGTGAGAATTTTGCCTTGATTCCATCAATTCACTTAATCCAGCTATCTGTTGGCTAATCGTCATTTCATTTTTTATTTGTTATTATAAATATTTAGATGCTATTTTTCCTTTTTCTTATGTGCTGTCACCTAATAATGTAATGTACTTATGTATTGTGTAAAAAGTACTATAATGTCGATGAATCAGCAAATGTACAGAAAAACCGAATGTGGTTCATGTTTACACTGTATACAAATGCGAAAATTAATATTTTCTCTATAAAAAAATGCTTTTGAGTTTCTCAGCCTACATCATTATATTATATCATCATAAATAATTATATTTACAATATGGAGGTACAGATCGCAATCATCGATAAGGTTAACTATTATTACATAATATGAAGTTTTTTTTTGTACTTTTTGGTGGACAATACAGTATACCATAATAGTAATTATCCGTAACAAACTTCAGTGCACAAACTAATTGTTAACTTTTTCATACATCTTCAATATCTAAGCGACAATTACATCCCCAAACCATACGCTCAAAATTGTATATTCCACATGTTTTAAAGTATTATTCCTAATAAACTTCAGTACACAATTACACATACTACCTAATTGTTAATTTTTGCATACATCAGTAATATACAAGAACAACCGCCGCGTCCGCCAACCCGCACTGTCCGCCAACCCGCACTAGGCCAGCGTGGTGGACTAAGGCCTAAACCCTCTCAGTTGTAGAGGAGGCCCGTGCCCAGCAGTGGGACGTATTTGCGCTGATGACGATACAAGAAATTAAAATCCCAATTATTTATACCACAAGTTGTTTAAGCCCTTCGCCCGTATGTCGCTCTCAGTTAGTCTCGTTCCAACGTCAGCAGGTGTGTTTAGCTGATTTATTTCGCGTTACTACATTGTGCATGCACAACTGGTTGTACATAAGTTGGGCCGCTAGTTTGCCAAACTTGCAACCCGTGGGTATTGTGAATAATTTCTACTTGGCTCGAGTTAAACATACTTTCCAGCACTTTAATAAAATATAAATATCTTATCTTATGAGAATATTGGGACACAAAATTGTGCATTATTTTCCCCGATAACTCGACTGCACGTGGTAAAGTCTAGATTCTGTTTTGGACTCTATTTTCGTCTGAATTAATATAATAAATGTGGAAGTAGCTCTTGATGTCTGTTTATAGCCTCAGCATACATAAACCATTCTTTGGTATAAGGAAATCCACACCAAAACTATAAGTATAAATATCTCTTATATGGATAAAGCAGAGTGTTGTGAACTTTTCATAACTTCGCTCCTTGGTCGTAGAACGTCCTTAGTGAGCTGGTATATATTGAAATAATTAATTGGAAATTATAAATGTTCTTTGAATAATCGATAACAGTATTGCTATTTGTAATCGCGTTGAATTTCTTTATCCACCGGGATATATTAAGATTTAATCAAAATAAATTTTAATTTTATTGAATTTATATTATTTACTTGTTTATAATACAACCAAATGAATTACTAAAAAATATTGTGTTAAGTTGTGATTTCTAACAGACAACCGAATAATACGGAGTAAAAAATTAATTTTGGTTAGTTAAAACAAAGAACATAGACGATTTACATATAATATACAGACATCTACTATAAATATTCGATTTTATGCCATAGTGTCTTATGCACCCACATATACATGTATTCCTTTCCACACATTTTACTAGTATGAAACATATCAGTCTGTAAGTATCGGAGCCCCAACCGTTTGGTTTTACAGTTGCCGTATGACCTGTTACTGTATTCAGGCGCACTGTAAAGGGAATTACGTTCACCAGGCTGTTACTACTGCGAACCACTCATTTATTATTTTAATATGTGGGATATTTCATATACTTTTATGCGGAAACGGAACTTTATATACACGGTTACCTATGTCAAGTCTCTTATGCTGGGAAATTCGACGGCATCTTTCGACAGTTTGATCCCAAAATTATATGTATTTGCGAGGTTTTATTCCTATTCCTAGGGATTTTGATGTCATCATCAGCCCATATATGTACATACGTCCCACTGCTGGGCACGGGCCTCCTCTACGATTGAGGAGGTTTATGCTTTAGTCCACCACGCTGGTCTAGTACGGGTTGGCGGACTACACACCTACGAAATTACTAAGAACTTTTAGGTGTGCAGGTTTCATCACAATGTTTTCCTTCACCGTTAAGTACGTAATAATTATTTGTGAATACACACATAACTTCAAAAAGTCAGAGGTGTGTCTCAGGTACACGGGCAATTGTTCCGCGCGCCGATTTGGAAGGCCAGAGACCTCGAAATACCCCTTCCGCCTTCCTCCGAGGTACTGAAAGGAGACCTTAAGGCGCATTCCTCTCGTTAAAAAAAAGAGGTGTGTGCCTGAGGTTTCAACCTGCGACCGTCGAGATTCTCGGCCGCGTGCCTAAACCTCGAGGCCATCACGACATATGTTTGTATTAGTCCCTCGTAATAAGGGGGGAAGCCTATTGCCGTTTTTCGGACACATTTCCAGACTCCATGCTGCTACTGAGAACTTCAAACACTCGTAACTATTACTGCGTATACATCGTCCGCCAACCCGCAGTAGGCCAGCGTGGTGGACTAAGGCCTAAACCCTCTCAGTTGTAGGGGAGTTCCGTGCCCAGCAGTGGGACGTATTTGGGCTGATGATGATGGTTCATCGTCCGATCTCCCCGGCAGTGTGTCCCCTGCACCTAGCGAGGTTATGGCTGACTTTCCGACTGTTACAGTGTGCAAGCGGCCGCTGTAAATGGCGCTCTGTTTGCCCTCACATACCAAACTCCCCGGCGACTTGATGGCGTCACAAACTCGTTCCGACCATTTTAATATGGATGAGGAATGGCTAGGCATTCGGACTTCAAGGTAGCACGGCAGTTTTCGAGTACATTCAACTCCTGAAAACTACTTAAGAAATAATGTTATGTACTAGTTTTAATCCATTGTAACACAAATATTTTATTCCAATAAATAATTTATTTATTACCACTCTTAGTCAAAGTCAAATTATCTTTATTCAAATAGACTTTTACAAGTTCTTTTGAATCGTCAATTTTACACTTTTTAATATTTTTTTAAACTATTAAACTATTGCCGCTTCGCTTAGTGCTACTAATGTGAATTTTCTATCGAAAAAACATCAATAACGCTCCGGGAACAAAATGCGAGACCTCGAGTTAATCTCCCGAGGCGAGACAACATTGTACTTAAGTAACTTTTACGATAATGTCTCTAATATTTATCAGGTTTTTAATTAAAGCATGATTATAGTTCAAGTTGCAGTTGAGTGTAACAGTCTTTTATAATGTAAGTGAAGGAGCATGTCATTAAGCGGCCCACGTAATGAGTATCTTTTTTCTTTTCTTTAAAAAAAAAATCCCCGCACGATACAGGAAATCCAGTATCAAGTGGGTAATTAGGAGGGCGGTCTTTGCCCAGCAGTGGGACATAATATGGACATATGACAGCCCCGTGGTGCAGTTGGCTAGATACCAGCTTGCGAAACGAGAGGCCGCGGGTTCGATCTCCGCACCGAGACAAATGTTTGTGTAATCCACAAATATTTGTTTCGGGTCTGGGTGTTTGAGAGACCGAAATTCTCTCGTAGTTTCTAATACCCACGACACAAGAATTGTATCTTAATGTGGGGTCAGAACTATGTATGTGACTGTTGGATGTATTTATTTATTTATTTATATAGTCTTAAAAATAGGTACATACAACCGCCCACACCCATAATAGTAGGCGAGCCTATTGCCGTTTTTCGGGCACATTTGCAGTGTGTCGTTTTATGTTTCACGTTCGTGCTGCTATTGAGAATTTCCTAAAAGAAAATGCCAATAATGTTGCTTGACCCGGGAATCAAACCCGGAACCTCTAGATAGCACGACACCTACTTGTGCCGCGAGGATTTTATTACACTCGCGACCAATGCTATGGTTCAATTAACCTCCTAGCATTTCAGTGTTGATCCTTTATAAATTTCATGTCAAAAATTTGTCAAGTATCAAGACACCTCGATTTTAGACTTCCCAACTCGCTATCAAAATAGACGAGTTAGGACAACGTAACGAAGTGCCGCCAACTGACTTAGCTGTGAGATTACCGTTTCATTCGAAGACTTATCTCGGAGGGGATTAATCGCATGAGCTACAGATCACTCAGGAACAAAACATCCTATATTTCCTTGACGACTTAGCCTGACAAGCGGTGTAAAATTAAAACGTTGAATTATTAACGCCCCGTGGCGCAGTTGGCTAGATACCAGCTTGCGAAACGAGAGGCCGCGAGTTCGATCTCCGCACCGAGACAAATGTTTGTGTGATCCACAAATATTTGTTTCGGGTCTGGGTGTTTGAGAGACCGAAATTCTCTCGTAGTTTCTAATACCCACGACACAAGAATTGTATCTTAATGTGGGGTCAGAACTATGTATGTGACTGTTGGGTGTATTTATTTATATTTATATAGTCTTAAAAATAGGTACATACAACCGCCCACACCCATAATAGTAGGCGAGCCTATTGCCGTTTTTCGGGCACATTTGCAGTGTGTCGTTTTATGTTTCGCGTTCGTGCTGCTATTGAGAATTTCCTAAAAGAAAAGGCCAATAATGTTGCTTGACCTGGGAATCAAACCCGGAACCTCTAGATATCACGACACCTACTTGTGCCGCGAGGATTTTCTTATACTCGCGACCAATGCTATGGTTCAATTAACCTCCTAGCATTTCAGTGTTGATCCTTTATCAATTTCATGTCAAAAAAAAATCAAGTATCAAGACCCCTCGATCTTAGACTTCCAAACTCGCTATCAATATAGATGAGTTAGGATAACCTAACGAAGTGCCGCCAACTGACTTAGCTGTGAGATTACCGTTTGATTCGAAGACTTATCTCGGAGGGGATTAATCGCATGAGCTACAGATCACTCAGGCACAAAACATCCTAGATTTCCTTGACGACTTAGCCTGACAAGCGGTGTAAAATTGTAACATTGAATTAATTGTATTTATAACAAATTATTTCGTTTGTTACATTCAATAGCAGATTGTATTGTTATTTTAGTGACGTAAGCAGTCATGTGATAATGTTATCACTGCCTCGTGGTCTCGCGGTACAAGTATGTGCCGAGCGATCTAGAGGTCCTGGGTTCGATTCCCGGGTCGGGCAGTGTTATTGGGTTTTTCCATTAGGTAATTCTCAGTAGCAGCACGGAGTCTGGAATTGTGCCCGAAAAACGGCAATAGGCTCGCCCCCTATTACGTGGGACTGATACATACCTGGCGAAATGTAGGTGCAGAAATGCACCTCTGCCTACCCCTTCGGGAAATACAGGCGTGAGTTTATGTATGTATGTATATTCATACATACATAACCTCACGTCTGCATTCACCGAAGGGAAGCAGAGGTGCATTTCTGCACCCACATTTCGCCATGTATGTATCAGTCCCACGTAATAAGAGGCAAGCCTATTGCCGGTTTTCGGATACATTTCCAGACTCCGTACTGCTACTGCGAATTTCCTTATGGAAAATCCCAATAACTCTTTGGCCGACCCGGGAATCAAACCCGGGTACTAGAACGTACGGCACATACTCGTAATTGTGCAACCAACACACTACCTGACCTGGGAACCAAACTCAAATCCTGTTGATAACAAGTCGCACTTTTATAATGCACATGAAATAAGAGACATCAATTATTTAGATAAACCCTCATATCAAATAAGTTACTAATTTCGCTAAGTATTATCGTACTAGGTCCTTGAAATGGGATTCAGGTATCCTAATCTAGCTTTGTGAGTTTGTACTGCGTGTATTATTCAAGCTTGGTTACATTGCGACGCGGTTACTATTTCATCAGATCCACACCTGTTGCTAATGCATTAACCGCATTTTCTGTAAGACCTCTCATCTATGGCCTACGTTTAGTATGGTCCAAACATTGGGAAGCAGCGGAAATTATAAAAAAAATAGTAGCTAAAAGGATGACTCGAGACGGAACCTCTTGTAGTATACTAATCATCAGTAGCTTGGGTCAAGATCTTGCCATCCACTAAAATTTTAATTTCATCATCAGCCCATATACGTCCCACTGCTTGGCATGGGCCTCCTTTACAACTGAGAGGGGTTAGGTCTTAGTCCACCACGCTGGCCTAATGCGGGTTAGTGGACTACACACCTAAGAAATTCCTAAGAACTTATTGCAGGTTTCATCACGATATTTTCCTTCACTTTAATGTTGTACGTGATAATTCTTTGTGAATACACACATAACTTCGAAAAGTCAGAGGTACGTGCCTGGGGTTTGAATCTGCGACCGTCGAGATTCTCGACCGCGTGCCTAAACCTCGAGGCCATCACGACTTTTCCTCGAGCCCTTCATGACTTTTTTGTGTTTATTTTATACAAAATCCGCAGTCCGCTTTACCCGCCAACATGCACCACTACATAAAGGCGTCGCTTCCGTAGACCGGTTACGCTGCTTACCAAAGGGAATAGTCTTGCTGTGGAATCTGCAATGTACACTGCGGGAGCCGATTTAAATGCTATATAGTTTATTGGGTCGGCAAATCGACAGCAAGTATTCCTCTGTGCTGAATTCCGGCGTGCCGCTTCATTGGGTTTGTTTGAACTCAGTCCGCGGTATCTTGATAAGGAATCGTAGAGCTTAAGTGGTATGTGGAAGCTAAAATGTAGTGGTTTAGTGTTTTAATTAAGGTTATACAAAAGCATGTCAAGCAAGTCCTGATGGCCTCGAGGTTTAGGCACGCGGTCGAGAATCTCGACGGTCGCTGGTGCAAACCCCAGGCACACACCTCTGACTTTTCGAAGTTATGTGTGTATTCACAAATAATTATCACGTACTTTAGCGGTGAAGGAAAACATCGTGCTGAAACCTGCACACCTTAAAGTTCTTAGGAATTTCTTAAGTGTGTAGTCCGCCAACCCGCACTGGGCCAGCGTGGTGGACTAAGGCCTAAACCCTCGCAATTGTAGAGTAGGCCCGTGCCCAGTAGTGGGACGTTTATGGGCTGATGATGATATAAAAGCATTGGTAACGTCGTGGTTGTCTTTAGCTAGAATATTTTTGACTTTAATGCTAAAGCTGTTATGACACGAAGGCCCGTAGCTCAGTTGGTTTAAGATCAGTATATAGTCCGACGACTTGAAAAAGGTGGCGGGTAGCGGATGGATAAGGGCTGCTCAAGACCGGGTTGGTTGGCGCCTACTCGGGGAGGCCTTCGTTCAGCAGTGGACGGCGATAGGCTGAGAATAATAAAAAAAAAAATATATATAGTTTTTTAGATTCTGCTTGTTTATGAGAAAAATATAGCTGAAAACTATTAGGAGTGTTTAGTATTTTAGTCAGGGATTAGAACTAATAAAATATTTTGTTTGGTATCACTATTATGTAGACATTGTAATCATTTTATTACTCTCAATTTTTACATATACAGTACATCTTTATATAGTATAGTACATTTTATTTACGTCATTAATGCCTAGAGCGTCAATGAGGTAGCATGAACAGAAATGAATAAAATTTATCCGGTAAAGATACTTCTTAACCGGAAGAATTTTCTTCCGGTCAACATAAAAAAAAACAATAATCAAAAAGTTGTCGAACTCTCGAAAACGAGAACAAAAGCACTTGCAGTAGTGATATTAGTTAAGCTAAGAACAATGAGTTTATCTCTCGAAAACATTAGGATAGCCATTATTAAAATGAAGATGAGATTCATTAATAGCAATTTTACCGAGGTCTAGCCTTATGAAAGTTATTAATGAAGACGTTTTTAAGTTAGGCTATTTAAAAATTGTAGTGGCGAGTAATTTTAACAGATTAGAAATTGCCTGGCTCAGCGTAATATTTTAGATACATTTCATGATTAATCTTACTACGCAAATTAGCTTGGCTATGATCTGAATGTTGGTGAAACGGAAAAGCGGCACTAGAAAGAGACAAAAATATACATATACATATCTATTGGTTTAGAATAAGATTGTGACGGTTTGCAACAGCAACTGCTCCATGTTGTCGATCATTTTTAGCCAGGAAATGATCTAAGATGAATTTTTATGATTGGGCACACAAAACCTCAACAGACAGCGGGGGTGAAACGGAGACGCGGCGGCGGCCGACGAAAACCGAGCGGCGGTCGAGAGGAACCGAGCGGCAGCCGGCGATCGACGACGGGGTCATTATTCATTGCAAACCGGGAGGCGCGGACGCACTATTGTAACCGAATACTTAATATATTGATTCTATTAAATTTATAGTTTTAATCCACTGCTCGAACAATGATATAATTAGATGTTTTCAATGCTTGTGATCAAAGTGTAAACCTACTACGCTAACAAAGCGGACTTTCTAGAATTGCTCGAGTAACTGTGAGACCGTAGTTTATTAGACAGCGAAAATCAAATATCACGAGTATTAATTAAATAGCTCGAATGCCAGGAAACGAGAACGGAAGAAAGTTGTAACCAAAAGAATTACAAAAAATTTCAAATTTTTGCATTCTCTTTAACTTCTGTTCTTTTTAACTACCATTACAACGACCACCACACCTAGGGGGGGAGGGTGGTAATACAATGTTATCTTAAATTAAATATCGCCTGCTCTTCCAAAATCCATAAAACATTTGTTTTTTTTTATTTTAAATCATCATCATCATCAGCCCAAATACGTCCCAGTGCTGGGCACGGGCCTCCTCTGCAACTGAGAGGGTTTAGGTCTTAGTCCACCACGCTGGCCTAATGCGGGTTGGCGGACTACACACCTAAGAAATTCCTAAGAACTTTTAGGTGTGCAGGTTTTATTACGATGTTTTCCTTCACCGTTAATAATTCATCGTGAATACACACATAACTTCGAAAAGTCAGAGGTGTGTGCCTGGGGTTTGAACCTGCGACCGCCGAAATTCTCGACCGCGCGCCTAAACCTCGAGGTCAACACTGCTATTTATTTTAAAGTCAGTTTTAATACATCCTAACCAAGTTGGAAATCTTAATCAAGAGCAAATCGAGTCAGAAAACCAATGTAAAAACACTTAGATTCATTTGTACGTTGAGATTCTTTTTAATACCTGTAACAGCGTTGTTGGAGATTATAAAGTATCTAGATATTAATCTGCCCGGCCGCCCGGACATTTCGGTCCGAATAACTCCTTTCAAACTAAGCTCGGATAAGCCCGCGGTCCGAGTCAATGGCTTATGGAAAAATATTTTATTGGATTCTATTTTCTGTCTGAGATTAGCAGATATTGCGTAATGGGTAGGTTATAAGAGTTTCAAAGAAAAGTATCGTAAATGTTAAGAAAATCAGTAAATGTAATATGTAAAGTAATTTTTCTTCCTAAAGAAAAAAAAAATACACCCAACAGTCACATACATAGTTCTGACCCCACATTAAGATACGAGTACTGTGTCGTGGGTATCAGAAACTACGAGAGACTTTTCGGTCTCACAAACACCCAGACCCGAAACAAATATTTGTGGATCACACAAACATTTGTCTCTGTGCGGGGATCGAACCCGCGGCCTCTCGTTTCACAAGCTGGTGTCTAGCCAACTGCGTCACGGGGCTGTCATTTCAGAAGTATCTTTAATCTATACCAAAAGGATGAGAAAATTTAGAATTTGGAAGAGGCAACAGGTGTGACTCAGGTTAATACCGTCTGCCGTGCCATTCATCAAGTAAGATGAAAATTTTATTTTTTCACAGATAATTATAACATTAAAACTTTTAAAATAAAGTAAGTGTAATTCAGAAATTGCAATAAACTTTTTATTAAGACTTCCAAATAGTCATTTAGGAAGTTTTCTAGAACAAACCTAAACAAGACCTTCATCCTTCCTAATTTTACCGAAATATATTTAAAAATTACCTAATCGCCGCCGTTCGCAGATTGTACCATGAAACTTAATCCAGGTTCGAGAAGTTGCGAGATTGAGAAATGTTCAAACGTTCGTTCGTGCCATTTGTCTTACATTATTTTCATTATAAGGTCAAAGGAGGTCGACATGTGGAGCGAGATACTTGCCACTGGGTTAGTAAGTTATATCGGTCAAAAGCATCTCGTATTTCTAGAACTATACAGGGTGTATTCAGCCCGTGATCGGAAACTAAGACAGGTTATTAGCTGTTACAGGTTATAGTCTGTTATTGCTAAGGTCATTACAAACCCCCTGGTGTTAAAAAAAATCCTGATAAATAATAAAAAATGACGTTTTCCTAACAATCACATCTATTTTATACCTATGGTTGTTAGGAAAACTTCAAAAATTTCATTTTTTGTCGGGATTTTCTCTAACGCCAGGAGGTTTGTAATCACCTTAGCTATTACCTGCCTTAGTTTCCGATCACGGTCTGAATACACCCTGTATAGGGAGGGAGAGACTGTCACATTCACAATCTTGATCCCAAAATTGTTTGCACACGGGGCATTTATGAAAGCCCACACTAAGATATTATGTCTTGTGCATACACACAGAATTGAAACGAATATCTGTCGATCACATAAACGTTTCACACGTCGTGCGACGACCAAGTCTGATCTATACAAGCTGGTTTCAACTGCTCCTCGGAGGCTATATATTAAACTTATTTAACTCAGTCGAAGCAGATAAGATCCCAGATAAGAAATAAAAGTACGGGAAAGAGAATTCCATCGGCGATACATCACAATCAATGTCTGATACAAAACCGTGCGAGAAATTTTAAGCTGCGGTGAGGGGGAGATAAAATTTCAACCACACCATCCCCGCAGCGCGTCGGAATAATTGGAATAAATTGAATAAAATCTCCTTCTTGTAATGAAAAAGAAACGAATTTTGAATGCGAATTGGAGAATCGGTGGCGCTTTCGCGAGAGACGTCTTGTGAGGTTAGAAAACCTTATATTTAATGAGGTGAATTTTTACTTTAAAATAAAAGTGATTGGTATTGAGGAATGATTTAGCTCGTCAGTTTAATTTTATTGAGAGCGATAGGCCATGGTTTCGAGTCTCCGGTTAGGGAAAAGTATCATGGGGTGTTTCTGTCAAAGATTAACAGTAGCAACAATGAGTACTGACTAAATAAATAAATAAATCCTTACTAATATTATAAATGCGAAAGTAACTCTGTCTGTCTGTCTGTCTCGATTTCCTGCTAAAACTGCTGAACCGATTTAAATGAAATTTGGTACACAGATAGTTTGGAGCCTGAGAAAAAACATAGGCTACTTTTTATTAAGGAAAAGGGTTTTTAAGGGGTTGAAAGGTTGTATGGAAGTATTGTCATTTTTAAAGCTAGAATGATGAAACTTTTTTATATGGCTTTTATTACATCATTACATCACATATATGATATATATAAGATATATACACAATATAAGAATTATATTAAGTTTGTTAAAAAAAATCCCTTAATATGTTATAAATTAGAAAATATCTATATAATATGTCTGTTATGCTTTCACGCCTTAATCATTTGACCGAAGTGAACGATTTTTGGTATGGACATAAATGGGACTCTGTGTAATAAAATAGACTACAACTTATTTTCTTTCTGAACCCAACCCTGTAGTCTTTTTTTTTTTTTTTTTTTTTTTGTTCTCGAGGGGAAAGCTGTTTATGGCTCTACTTCCCGCGCCAACCCCGGGGGAGGGGGGGCGGGAAGCGTATGTCGGGGTCACCGGTCTTCCAGCCCGGCGCGCGGCGACGTCATGTCCGCGCAGGTGTTAGTGCCGGGCTGGGTCCCTAACAATATCCCTAAACCGGCATACCGACCAAAACCCCCCGGTGGCCATCTCCGCGCCGAGTGGGGCGACCACGGTACGTTAGCGAGAAGCGCCAACCGTAATGCCGCAGCCGCCCGGTGCGCCTCCGAGACGTATTTGTCTCGGCCGTCTCGGAGTGTGTAGGGGGCGCAGTTGCACCCCCACTAGCTTGGTTCGGGCGCCCCGGTTGTGGATGGGCGCCCGCGACGTACACAGGCCACAGTGCCGCCGCCCCTCTCGGGGTTACTTTCAGTGAGGACGCGCCGCCCCCGCAGCGCGCCCAGCGACCCCAAGGGCCCCTTTGAGTCGTCTTTTACGACAGGCAGGGGATACCGTGGTGGGATTCTAACGCCCCCTTGCCACAGGGCAGAACCCTGTAGTCTACGCGGACGGATTCGCGGGCAAAAGCTAGTAAATAAATAAATAATATGGTTTCGATTCCCCTGTTAGACAAATGTCATTGTCCTAATGTCAATTTTTATTGAAAATAGTTATAGTAGTAACACTGAGTAAATGTACAACAATAGAGTTATTACGTGAGGCTTGAAACTTTAAAGCTGAAAGAACTGTGTAGATGTACATTTCTGTTTTTAAATTCAAGAATTAATACCTTTTTAGCTATGTAGGCTAGCAGTTTAGCAAGGTATGTGTGGCTAGTTGTAGGCGGACATCGGTGTGCCTGGTTGTGGGCACGTAGCGACAGCGCCTGATGTGCTGGATGGTTGCAAGCGCAAGCGCAATGATAAGCACAAAGCAGTTTAAGCGTTTAATGCACTGCACAGCAATTGTCACAGAATATATAACAATAGCCACGGCACAAGAAGATACAGTTCACACACAACACAATAAAGTCAAGATAAATAAAAATAACAGAAGGAGACGAGACAGTTAAAAGTATGAGGATATTAATACAAAAGGCAGCTATTAAGCGCGGACGAGATAAGGCGGCGAGGTAGCAGGTAACACGGGCTTCGCGAGCGAGAGAGGTGTACCGACTGCGGCCGGCGCGTGAGTTGAAGCGATGCGCGCCGTCGCTTATCTCTGTCGCTACGCAAAACAGGTTTACGCCCGACCCGTGGTATGCAGTGTCTCCAATGTACTCCACATTTAATAAATTGGGTTCTGTAAGTGTAATGTATTGTAATGTATATGTGTTGTGTAATGCGTGTGAGTGTAACTGTGGATAAATATGCATAATATTAAATATGTTAATAAATAAAAATATTTAATAAATAAATTAAATATTAGGTACGCCACACCTCTATTACCCCATATACTATTATTTCTATACCAAAATTTATTAAACTAGGTTTAGATCTTAAAGTGTAAAAACCTATTGCATTCAAAATTTAAGTTAGATTGCTTCTCAAGTGCGATATAAGGTGCAGTTATGTGACAAATAAACGCAAGCTCCATCGAAATCCAGTGAAATTACGTTCGTTCATCTGCAAAGTTCCCTCATTCTCCTTCCGAATCTCTTCCTATTGTTGGTGCGCACAAAGAGTTCGACTGCAACTTTATTCTGCATGTCACTATTCCTGCAAACTCGTAAATTGCAAACTTGGGAAATCCTTCTTATTGGAAAATTTTGGCTAGATTAGTATTGAACTTTGTTAAATTACTTTGAACCGTGCTCACATTACAAACATACATATATTCACAATGAATTATCATGTAAAACAACTTATAAATGGCCAAAATAAAAAGGAGATTTTCTAGGAGAAGTAAACACATTGAACAAGAAAAGGAACTACCTGTATGTAGCCATATTTATACAAACTATAGCTTTGTGAATACTTGATAATCTTTTCATATGTTCCTGTCGATTCTGAACAGTTTGAGAGCGCCAGTTTAGAGAATGGAGTGTGCAAAGCGGGGAACACTTTAAACTTTTCATCGTAAAGTTGAAAAGATCGCTTCGGTTGAAACACTAACAGGTAGCGTAGAAAAGTCTTAGGACAGCTTGAATAGGCAAACTGGTAGACTTCTTTTTGGCAGCAGGGCTCGAATGATTCAACTGGTAAGAATCGTAGCCGAATAATTTGTTGCACACAATTATGCCTACGATACTAAAATAAAATATTTGTGACTAAAATGTTTTTTTTTGACATATTTAATTATAGAAAAATATATTCTGTAAACAGCAAAACAGTTACCCACACGCGATTCAAGATCACTTTACTTTAATCCACTTTTCTATAATATATTACATAGAAATCATTTTTGTTAACCCGTATATCGTCCTAAATAGAGATTCTAAAATATTGAGATTTAACTTCCTAAAATCAACTATACTTTATCGTTTATTAATTATATCGTTTATTCGTTATTTATTATTGTATTCTACTAATTTGTGATAAAATAATGATATAGAAACCTTAATAATTAATAAGATATATTAGTGTTGGAGTGGAGACCGCGCTTAGGCAGACGTAGTGTGGGACGTCCTGCAGCACGATGGTCCGACGACTTGAGAAAGATGGGAGATGGATGAGGACTGCTCAAGACCGGGATGGTTGGCGCCTACTTGGGGAGGCCTTCGTTCAGCAGTGAGCGGCGATAGGCTGAGTATATACATATAATTACGGTTATCGCATCCAAATAGATACCATACCTCTTGAATCGTGTTCTCGCGACCCAAGTGTGCACCGTGCGAAATTGATGTCCCGACTTCGATTCCTGGCTCGTTCCCTATTATGTGTGACTAATACATACATGGCGAAATGTGGGTGCAAAAATGCAGCTCTGTCTACCCCTTTGGGGTATACGGCGTGAAGTTATGTATGTAAGTATATACTTACATACTACATATATACACTTATTAAGTATATACTTATATACTTACATGCTACCTTCGTTTTTGTAAAATAAAAATACTTAGATGTTTTTTTCTTTGTGTAGTATGTGTTTAAGAACCATAGCAAGTAACTTGAATGTTTGACGGGTGATGATACGAAAAAAATAACAGATAGATGCTACTTTTGCGATGGCAGCATTTTATTAAAACAACGCCACAAAGTAAATGTCTTATCCACAATGTTTCAAACAGCTACTTAAGCGAAATATTAAATATTCGTTAAAAAAACGAAATAAAACAATTACGTATTCCGAAGGTTTGTTTGTCTTAACTTTTCCCTTAAATTAAAGGAAATAAAGTCTCAAGAATAAATCCAGAGGCACATTGAGACAAACATTATAACTTTTAAATATCTTGAAGAAAAGGAAACAACAAGCCCGCAAAATTATATGCAATGGTAAGCGACAGTTTTACACCGACTCCAATGTCATAATTGTGTATTGTTATTTTTTTCATAAGTGCCGTGCTTTCTAGACGTCGTGAGTTCGATTCCCGGGTCGGGCAAAGTGCTATTCAGTTTTTTCATTAGAAAATTCTCGGTAATAGCATGGAGTCTCGGTATGTACCCGAAAAACGGCAATAGGTTCGCCTATTACATGGCACTGATACATAGCTGGTGAAATTTGGGTGCAGAATTGCACCTCTGCCTACCAACTAAGTACACTCAGTTGTCATAATCATATTCCTGCTCCAACTTCACGATACTTGTCTTATATTGTAAATATTAGGAATTATGAGAGACTATTTAGACTCCGAAACACCCACAAACACTGGTGAAACGACGCGTAATATACATTAAGATACATTTTATAATAAAACAATGCTTCAGCACTAAATGACTGTGTGACCGAGAAATTTCTCGTAGTTTCTGATAGCCACGATACAAAACTTGTATCTTACAGTGGAGCCAGAAAAAATACAAAATATCTGACCATACGTTACTAAGAAGTAACGATATAGTAAAGGTTGCATAAATTATAATAAAAATTGATGCATCAATCCATAGTCCACTTCGTTATCAAAATATTTTCAGACGCAAGTGAAATTCATTCCTCTTAATACGCCCCAGTTGCTTTTCGTAAACCGTAAAGCAACAGAGCGCGTTGGAATATTAAACAGAAGGTATCTGGTCGGCTTAAAACACTGATTACTGCTTCCAATTACAGAAATACGTGATCTTACAATCGTCTGATGAATGACCATTGTTGTGGAATAAATAATAACGAATGAGATAGCTTGATAAAAAAAAAATGTGTTTTTATTTTCCGGACCATGAAACCGATTTTGATCATTTCTAGTACCACGACGGACCTTAGGAACAGTTGTATCCTACTTTTTCATCGCAATAGCTAGCTAAAATTTAGCTTTCTAAGAGATTACCAAAAATGTGCAAAATTTTACGTACACTTACTTTAATACCCGCGCATATTCAGTCTCTTTAAACCCAATTTTAAATATACGGCTAAAGTTATTATGCGCTGTTTGTGTTGCAAACTTGCAAGGGTAAAATTAACAACCTACTTTTTTACCTACGCTTGATTTAACACGTTAGCTGCGGCACCAATTTTTGCATACTTTCCGTTCCTGCGGCACGAGGTATAATCGGCCCGTACCGTGACCAGACGTTAGGGCGACACGCGGTCTATTAGACCCCACCTCCTTTTACAGACTAAAATCCATTTTCTGGCGCGAAATCAAAGATAAATGAGAATTTTGGTCCTTATTGATATAGACAGTGAATTGATGAACCCTAATCCACCGTCGCCCCGGGATCTGATGGCTAGTTTAGGAATTATTAGCAAAACAAAATATGGGATCTTATACACCTCGTAACGCACTGAAATAGGGCAAATTTTCGCTGCGATTAGTGATGGGAAAAATAATATCGACGTTTTTAAACTGTCTTAACTACGCAACGACTTGACCGATTTTGATCAATTATATCTCATTAGATCGTTTTAAGGGCAAAACCTGGCAAAACAACACAAAGCTATCAAAGGATACATTTTTTTTAAATAATCTAAATTGTGCTTGAAGGCGCCATAAAGAAAAAAAAACCGGCCAAGTGCGAGTCGGACTCGCGCACGAAGCGTTCCATTCTATACCATTAAGAGGCACCTATTACAGACTTATTATTGGAAAATCATGGATTACGGTTTATGCATAAGGTTTATCTTTCTATTTGTATATGAAAATCTTAATGCGGTTCACAGAATAGAAAAAAAAGGCAACCAGAAGTAGAAAAGAAACTGTCCTATTTATTCTGCCTCGGGCTTTAAAAATACAATTATTAGAACTTGAATTAACATTAAAAAATCAGTATCAATATACTTTTTTTATAAAAATCTCAATATATATGTTGTACTTATTTATGAGTGTTTTTCATTGAAACAGGGTAGACAATAAGATTTTTTGCACTGAGTGCACTGAGTCAAAATCTTTTTGGATTTTTTATCAGCTTCACGAGATGGTAAAAATGTGCGTAGTTTTTGGTAACAACCAATACATCTTCTCCTTTTTTCACCTTTTTCGAGGCAATGGCGTGCGCTTTCAGGTGCTGAAAAATAACAAAAATGTAAAGATAACGTAATAAAACTGACATTGTTACTTAGGTTAGATCGTAGATGAGAATAACAATGATAATGTAGGTATAACTGCATCAAATGAATGTGTTTGTTTTATACTTAAAATGTTGAAAGAGTAGGCAGGTAAGGTAGCTTAAGCCAATGCCTTTTTTGTTTTATTGTACAGCAAAACACATCCCGGTTTTTTTATGCATTCGTCGGTTCCTCTCTTCTTTTTTCCAGTATCTATCAGGTTATATTACTTACCTGTTTTGTCAACGGCTGCTTTGCGTTTCTTGTGGAGTTTTTCACTACCTACAAAAATATCAATTAAGTGTTAAGTCCTAATAATAATAACATTATTATCACGATATAGAATAATAGGTAATTCTAGATATGTTGCAAAGTATTAGGTACGTCAATAATCGTTATTACCAATAATATCTTTAGGTATAATATACTTAAGTAATAATATCTTACACTTACTTTAGGTACATAGCTACCAAGATAAGAAAAAACTAGGTACTTACTGAAGATTTTTTCATTAAAAACTTACCTGTTTTGGCTCTGTTTCTGGGTTTTTTAAAATTAACTTCTTCCGACATCGTTTAGACATGTTCGGCGCTGTAAAAGGACGTGCTCTCCAATCGACGTGATGCACAACACTGGTCGCGGGAAGCTCGCGTTGAGTGCGGTACGAGGTCAGGGGGGATATGGGACGTTTTAGCCTCGTTCCGCACTGCATTAAAATTATATTAATTCAGTGCGGCACGAGGCCTAAGACATCCGGTACCAAGGTAGGTACACCACCGAGTCCGGAACCATTAGTGATCTCAAATATATATTTATCTCTTTCCTACACTGGACCAAACCAAAGCTATGCCATTCGCACGACAGAGAAATTCACTTTTTTGCTTGCCGCACCACAGGGAAGTTGCATCAGGGGTGATTTAGGCCTCGCTTCGCACTTAACGTGTTAAAAAGAAATTCAAAATACATCATAATGATCTGATGGATTAGGACGTAACCGTAAACCAGATAAATCTTAAGAAGCAACTACCGCAAATAAACTATTTATTATAATGCTTTAATATCTTACATTTACAAGAAATACCTCCCAACGGATCACATCATTTGTCATATAAACTCGACTACCCCATAAAGCGTCAGTCATAAAAGTTTCAAAATGCACACACCGACCATATCTCAACTTATTATACCCCAATACAGAACCACCGTTAATTTCATACCTGTTATGGCACAAATAGGGGACATAACTATGGGCTATCAAAAGCCCATTTTCCAAGCTATTTGGCGACGCACAGATAGCATCAACACGTTGATATAGGCCCGTAATAGAGGCTCATGGAACCGACATTAAAATTGTTTTATACCATTAAATAATTCAAATGTCAGTTGAGACAATGGGGTACGCAGCGATGGGGTAAATGGGAATTCCGCGCATTTTTGATTAGGCTTTATGAGGATTTTCGGATTAATTCGTTTTATGTGGTATTCTGGCTAGGTGGGGTGACGATATCCGCAAGGTGGCTGACAGCGGTTGGATGAGGAGAGCCAAAGATCGAGCCCAGTGGCGTGCCATAGGAAAGGCCTATGTCCAACAGTGGACGTGAACAAGGCTGTTGATGATGATGATGACAATGTGGTATAACATCTCTTATGTACACACATACATATCAGTGTCGGTACTTCCATAGAAGCCCAAAAGCTCAGCTTGCCTTAAAATTCCGAATAATAGTCATTAACCTTCAAATCTTTATTTAACTAAAGCAATTTGACATATTATAAATGAGAATTTATTGAGCCCACAATAAGCAATTATAAACTAGACATTACACAATTAACGTGTAACGCTTTTGGGCTTCTATGGAAGTACCGCCAATGATAAATATAATTACCTCACGGCTGTATTCCCTGAAGGGGTAGGCAGAGGTACATTTCTGCACCCACGTTTCGCCTGGTATAAATCAGGCCCACATAATACGGGGCGAGCCTATTGCCGTTTTTCGGGCACGTTTCTAGAAACGTGAGTAGAGTAGTCTAGACTCTATGCAGCTACTGAGAATTTTCAAATGGAAAAACCTTGTAACATTTTGCCCGACACGGGAATCGCACCCGAAGTCAAATAAAATCAAATTTCTTATGTATGAGCCTGTATGATCCTATTGACGCAGTCTACATCTGAGAGCGGTTACATCATAGGTTGCTACTAAAGAAATTCCTTGTGAAAAAACTCTAGGTTTGAAGGTATCTATATTTTTTTCTCAATTATAAAGTGCGTATTAATTCTATGTGAATACACACATAATTGTATCATAGACTAGCTGCTGGTAGGATATTCGTATCCGCCCGGATGGCGACCACCGTACACAGGGCGTAAAACCCGCCATAGTGGCACATGCAAGTGTGCCGCGTTCCGGGATCAGCCAGTGTATATCCGGTTTTCGGGGGGGCTTCAATCATGGTGAAAGGATGACCGTGCCGGCAATTTTTTTGGCCGGTTTGTCGCGGTCGGTCCTTTGATCGCCATGATTGATAGTCCCCCAAACTTCTTCACAATAAGGTGAAGAGGTATTCGGCCGGCATGATTGTGTCGACCAACGGGAGACCATCATCTCTCGCTGGTCGGCACTTTTTCTGGACTCCATTGCGCTTACCATCAGGTGCAATGGGGTCACTTTGCCGTGCCAGAATAAAAAAAAAAAAAAAAAAAAAAAAAAAAAAAAAAAACCCACCGAATTTCTTTCCGCCTAACAGTCGATTCTTTAATTATTATTTTTTTGCCTAAAATACTCCTTATTACATCAGCTACCTTGCCAATAAAAGTCCAGTCAAAATAGGTCCACCCGTTTCAGAAATCAGCCAGAACAAACAGACAGACAGACAAAAATTGTAAAACACGTTATTTTGGTATATGTACCATGTATACATCCATATGTATTTATTAAAAAGCGGTTATTTCAATATTACAAACAGACACTCCAATTTTATTTATTTGTATAGATACCTAGGACTTAAAACCGTGCGCGCTGAAATGTTGTTCTGATCCTAGAGACACCATCACGACCTCAAGAACACATCGAAGGCTAGAATTAAATAGGGCACCATTAAATTATAAAAATAGTTTCTCTAACTTGAATTTAAAACTTTTATTGAATATAAAATCGTAATCTCTATAAATTCATTGATCTATAAAAAAGTTACAACTCAAAACGCGTCTCTTTGGAATATTAAGATCTAAATTGCTCATAATTTATGGAAAGGTACGCCATCTGTCTGGACTGTGCGGAGGCTTTCACTGCGCGCAATTTTATCAGTTTAAAATATATAAAGGGTACCTTAGAGAGCACTTAAGCTTGTTTATTACAACATATTAGTTTTGCCCGCGAATTCACTCGCTTTATTTTTCGATTTTTAAAAATGTTAAATGACTGCCTCGTAGTCTCACGGCACAAGTATGTGAAGTTCGATTCCTGGGTCGGGCAAAGTGGATTTTTCCATTACGAAATTCTCATCTTGGAGCAATTAGCAGCAAGGAGTGTGGAAACGTGCCCGAAAAACGGCAATAGGCTCGTCCCCTATTACGAGGGACTGATACATACCTTGAGAAAGGTAGGTGCACAAAAGCATCTCTGCCCTCTTACCTCTGCTCCTTCGGGGAATACAGGCGTGAGGTTAGGTATGTATGTATGTATGTTTTAACAACGTTCCACAAGTTCCCCCGATGATACCTCAGATTTATGCAGCATAATATCAGCCTATAACTTTATCCAGTTTTTCCTTTGCCTGTATACAAAAATTAATCAACATCCCTTCAAAATTTGTGGCACGCGAAGCATAAAAAACATACATAACCTCACGCCTATATTCCCCGAAGGGGTAGGCAGAGATGCATTTCTGCACTCACATTTCGACAGGTATGTATCAGTCCCACGTAATAGGGGGCAAGCCTATTGTCGTTTTTCGGGCACAATTCCAGACTCCGTGCTGCTACTGAGAATGTCGTAATGAAAAAACCCAATAACACTTTGCCCGACCCGGGAATCGAACCCAGGACCCCTAGATCGCACAGCACATACCTGTGCCGCGAGACCACGAGGCAGTCCATAAAAAACAATTGTGATTTATCATGCAATAGACCACATGTAGCTAGAAAAATGGATTATACATTTAAAAACCAGCCAGTTGATACAAAGTTGTTTTTTATACTTAAAATTACGTATATAAGATCATTTTACTTTTAATATTGACTACATATTATTAAATTCGCTTTTAAATCTATTCAGAAGAAATAAACAATTTAAAATTAATATTTAAAAAAATCCTTCTGATCTTCCAAGCTTGATATAACTAATATTATATTCTTAATTTCCTACATTAAGCCCGCTTTTCTTGCAAAGCTACGAGAGAGCTCTACGCCGTGTGTTGACACTCTGTAATAACAGTTAACAGCTACGTTGCTACGGTATCGTAGCAGTGCTACGAATATTCTATGCCAGAAATGCAGCAGCACTCATCCTGAGCGCCGGAACTGAGAGCGCATTTTGAATGTTTGTTTGTATTGTTAAAATAAATATACGGGTTTTATAATTAACAGTTAAAGTCAGCTTATTGTGAAAACATATTTAACTAGTGGCTCGTCCCAGTTTTCCCTGGGTGCAACGTATTTTTGCACTTCACTACTGTTATCTCCTTTCAGAACCTATCTGCATAGCATTTTTGCAATCAGGACCCCATTTAAAAACTGTACGTAAATTGGTTGTAAAGCCCAGAGCGTTTGATTCTTATTGTCATAATATTTTCTCGTTATTCGTCTTTTAATTCGCACTTTTAAAATTTACTATTAACTTACCAGTCGCTTATCAGATTTTTAGTTGTAGGAAATAAACTCTTACCTGCAAGTAGAAAAAAACATTATTTAGATAAAATATTCATTAAAACTAAGAAGTGTAATACTTAAGGAGTATGTTAAAAACGCCCTTACAAATTTTGCCTCTTCTAGGCTGCGACTGTAGTCCGCCAACCCACACTAGGCCAGCGTGGTGGACTAAGGCCTAAACCATCTCAGTTATAGAGGAGGCCCGTGCCCAGCAGTGGGACGTATATGGGCTGGTGACGATTAAATTAACAACATTAATTAAGCCGCCACTTAAGTGTTACTTAATCAAATCAACGTCCCAAATAATTAAACACATGATTAAGTGCAAACTAATAAAGGCTCACGTCAATCAAGCATGGAGTAATTAGAGGGAGGCTACAAAAGAATCCTTTCACGATGGGAAGCGACCCTTATCTGTCCAACGAACACTGACTTGCAGTTTCGTGTTAATGAACCGGAGTTTAGTTCAGCGTCTGGACAGCTAAAATATTGAATTCTTGGGGATAAATTGTTAAGGAAGTTGAGATAATGACAATGGATATATTTGTTTTGGAATCATACCGCAAATGATTAAGCAGTTTATAACCTTTTCAAATGGATGATGAAAGAATAATAAAACTAGACTTTCTGTACCCTGGATGATATTCCACAAGTGCAACAGCATAAGTAGCAGCAAAACTACTTCGTGTAGGTATATTGTGATTGGACTAATCCATTCTTGCTTAAACAAACATACATTCTAATTCTTCTACATTTATTAACATAACGTGGATATACAAAATTATTAGAAACTAGCTTTTGCTCGCGACTCCGTCCACGTAGACTACAGGGTTGGGTTCAGAAAGAAAATAAGTTGTAGCCTTTGATTGAAGAAATTCGTATATTTTAAACTGAAAAGTTACTAATCTTATATAGCCTGCATCTCAAAATCCTTTCTTAGGGGATGCCTACGTCATAGTAGCTTAATGCATGCAAAGTCTCAGCCCGATCGGTTTAAAATTGACAAAGTTTCATACAAACTTTCATCCCCTATTTTATCCCCTTGGGGGTAGAATTAATCAAAATCCTTTCTTAACGGATACCTACGTCATAACATCTACCTGCATGCCAAATTTCAGCCCGATCCGTCCAGAGGTTTGGGCTGTGCGTTGATAGATCACTATGTCAGTCAGTTAGTCACCTTTGAGTTATATATATTTAGATATCTCCTAACGAAGGGGCGGAGCCTAACGTGACGTCATTATGACGTGTAATGATGCGATCATTTGGTGGTGAGAAAGCTCAGAGGTGGCGAAAGCGCCTGCGGACATTGTCCTCGCTAATTTTATATTTCTATTTGACTTATAAATATTTTTTTCAGCATTAAACAGGAATTTATGTTTGTAAAATTTATTTTGTCTTTTTAAACAAATAAATCTCCTCTTCGTTCATAAATTATACATATTATATCCTAAATTAGGTGAGACAACAAGCACACACTTTTCCAATTCCTAAGTAAAATCGTTTTTTAAACATGCATAAAATCATGTTACGCCAACATCAAGTCAAAGCGGTATAAGTACGGGTAGGAGGCAAACAACACATACAAAACACTCAATATGTAGAGAAACGAAAGATGATTCCCAATGCCGCATCTCATATAATTCAACCGCTTCCCCACACTACCGCATTCGATCCCCTAAATTCCCCTCTAATTTGTTGATTGGGGTAAATCTGAACCTTTCGCGAGGCCGTACATATATCCAATAGAATCCATCAGTTTTGCCTCATTGTTATTCGGTCGATGTCGGAATCTGATAAATCCAATCCCCGCTACATAATTCAAAAAATAATGAACTTTATTATGTTACGAACAACCTATGTTATGGGGTAAACAGGAACGTACATGTTTTAGTGAAAAATAAACGTTTTATTACGTCGACAAGTTATCTAGGTCATAGAGAAACTTAGCTCACAGAGAAACAAGAAAGTCAGCATTTTTATCTCTATGTGGCGTCAGAATTATTGTTGTGAAAGTTTTTATTTAATTATTTTATTGAAACCACATTCCTCGCAACTAGATGCTCATAAAAATATGATTATTTCAATTAACAGCAAAAGTTCTGCTACAATGTGGACTGAATACCTCATAAAACTCGCAAAACATGCAGTCACTGGGTACAGAACTCTTTCAACAACGCTCTTGAAGTATTTTGGGAAGGACTTTATCTAGCCGTGCACTTCTTGTGTCTGAAAAGGATGACGACTATGTTTGAAGAGGTTTGGAAACATAATCCAAAGTATTAGTCCCACATAAGGATACTCGTTGTAACGGTATTTAAAATTAATTTATATAAAAATAAAAGACAACAGCTCATTGTTAACACACAATCAAAGTACCCCAAATCGATACATCTTACCCCCATGTCCTAGATACCATTTATAAATTCCTAAAAACAACAATCTGATCATAAAACAGAAAGTTTCCCGCGATATCTGGAAAAAAATATTTACCCCGCGGGAACCTCATTAATCATCATCAATTACGCGGACTTCACGTTTCTTTTGAAATGATTAATTTGTCCATTAAAATGTATCCGTAAGCTTTCGTGTCTAGCGTTATCCAACTCTCTTTCAGTTGACATGGGGTAAACAGGAAATTGGGTAATCGGTGTTTACTCGCTTAAGTTTGTTGATATTGATAGAAAAAGATGTCTGTTAAATATAAGGTGTCGTTTTGAAAATATTTTTAAGGGTTGCTATATTTGTCTAGTAAATATAAATAATTAATAAATACACCCAACAGTCACATACATAGTTCTGACCCCTCATTAAGATACGAGTCTTGTGTTGTGGGTATCAGAAACTACGAGAGACTTTTCGGTCTCACAAACACCCAGACCCAAAACAAATATTTGTGGATCACACAAAGATTTGTCTCGGTGTAGGGATCGAACCCGCGGCATCTCGTTTTGCAAGCTGGAGTCTAGCCAACTGCGCAACGGGGCTATCTAGTACATTCGAACTCACGCCTTTACGCCATGGAGGTAGACAAAGACTGTTGCGAGCTTCCAGCTAAGATGTAAAAGTCAAAGTCAACTCTGACTCAACTGTCGTGGCTCATCCAAATTCATACAAATTTGGTTTACGAAATATTATAAATACGAAAAATGGGATAGTCTCTAGAACCACTAATATTGAGTGTTGTTTGAACCCATTGCTATATTTAGTGGTATTACCTATAGAAAATCAGACATCAAGTTTAAGCCTTACTTTAATAATTTCGGGTACTCAATAAAAAAAATCTGCCTTTGTTGTTTTATTTCTTTTTGTTCATTATTTTTCATAATAATTATACATCGTCATCATCATCATCACGCCATATACGTCCCACTGCTGAGCACGGGCCTCCTCTACAACTGAGAGGGTTTAGGCCTTAGTCCACTACGCTGGCCTAGTGCGGGTTGGTGGACTACACACCTGAGAAATTCTTAAGAACTTTAACATATAGCTAGTAATATACTCAATACACATCCATATTGTCAATCATAAAATACCCAAAGGATATATTAACTCACATTATTTAGTAGCAAAGTAATAATTACCGGATGTATAGGTAACAAAAAAGCCAATCAGAATATATCGGTATCAAAGCGAAGCCCAAAGGGACAGAGAATTCGTGATTGACCTGTATTAAAACACGCATCAATATTAATGAGGTAATACAAAGTGGTACATTTTTAATAACATATTAATATGTATGTTGCCGACAAACGATTCGGGTAATTTACGAAAAGTCCGGTTGATTTTTTACCCCTTTATCCGTGATGAACAGAATCCAATTTATTTAGGTTATCTCAAAATTATAACATGTAAATTACTTAGAAACCACAGGGGAGCGTAAAAATTATTTATTTAAGAAAAAATCTTATTTTTTATCTGAACATCTCATGGAATTACTACTGTTAGCCCAACTAACCCCAAAGACCATTACAGATACATACATGCTTTGGAATATAATGAAATGAAACGAAATAATATTTATGAAATCTTTAAAATGTCAAATACATCACTTAGATTCAGTCATTTCAAAATTTACCACCCTGTTCGGAAGGCAGTTATCACTAGAGAAGAACGGGCAAGAAACTCTAGTGTTGCTCTTGAAAAATAGCAATGTATTCTAATCGAAATTTATGACAATTCTTGTGACTTATGTTATGTAAGGCAGCAGGGATTTCAATCAGCAATTTTACTGCCATTTAAATGGCCTGCAATAAACTGATATTTTACTAAAGTATTTTTTAATTGTGCTCTGCATAATTATCACATTTCTTGGAACTATCTGACTAAAAGGCAAAAACTAGTACCAACCGCAACTACCAAATTTCCACTATCTTTAAATATCTAGACTTTGTACAAAAAAAACGACACCGTACAATCGCAATAACTTGCATACAAGATTGTAATGGTAGAGCATATTTCCAAGCGCATCCTCACAAAGAGACTATTTTTTATACTTTGAAAATATGTTCGTTTTGGGCGTATAGAAGCAAGTTTTTAAAACATTCGAAGGATATTATTGTACGGAATGTAGGACCTACTTTTAGGCAGTCAAAACACTTTTTGCTAGACTACAAAGGGGCGTTCTATACAATTAGAACGCTATTTGGGATTTAAAGGAAGTTCATATAAGTGAGAATATCGCGATATCGGGCCTAGCTCTTTATCAGTCTATATACGTCCCGCTAATGGGCCTCCTCTACAATTATGAAGTAAGGCCTTAGTCACCAACGCTGCAAAACTCTGGTAATTTGGAATTATAAATGTGAAAAATAGTTTAATAAATCCTATTTAAAATTCAGCTTTATGCAATTCAATACTTAAATACAAAAAAAAAACAGTAGAGTCACTTTGCCGTGCCAGATAAAAAAAAAAAATGAAAATACGAAACTTAGATTTTAAAATTACACGTCTGCCTATCCCTTAGCGTGATAATTCAATATACGTAAACTTATGTATTCATGATAAACAAACTAACTGAAAATTCGTGTCTAACTATATTCCGGGAAATATTTTCTTTCCCAATTTTCCACATCCGGCAACCACTGGCCAGCGTATATCATTTCGTGTAGTGTCCCTATTTTCCGTGAAAAGCGATACATTTCCCCAATAAATACACGTCAAGCTCCTTCATAATAAATCCTATGTTGACACATTGCCGTTGTTTCTTTATCGCGAGGATTTCCTTCAAATATCCCAATATAAGCTATATTGGTAAAACTGCCTCGGAAAAATTAAGCCAACGTGAGCTTCG
The DNA here is from genome assembly GCA_907164795.1 of Hemaris fuciformis. Taxonomy (NCBI): domain Eukaryota; kingdom Metazoa; phylum Arthropoda; class Insecta; order Lepidoptera; family Sphingidae; genus Hemaris; species Hemaris fuciformis. Next base: position 16,176,526 of record OU015441.1, read on the forward strand.
GGGTTCGAGTCTTGGATTAGGCGGTGTTATTAGATTTTTCCTCTGTTATTATCAGCACGACTGCCTCGTGGTCTCGCGGCACATGTATGTGCCGTGCGATCTAAAGGTTCTGGTTTCGATTCCCGGGTCGGGCAGTGTTATTGGGATTTGGGTAGGACATTCTCTGTAGCAGCACGGAGTCTGGAAATGTGCCCGAAAAACGGCAATGGGCTCGCCCCCTATTACGTGGGACTGATACATGCCTGGCGAAATGTGGGTGCAGAAATGTACCTCTGCCTACCCCTTCGGGGAATACAGGCGTGAGGTTATGTATGTATGTATCATCAGCAATAGACTAGAAATGTACCCTATAAACTCTGCTCATATGACGTGACACTTAAAATATATATGTTAACATATGCTTGCATATATGCTTAACATTTTAAGGATACAACCCCAACAACTTATGTACGTGTTTGCAAAATACAAGCGGTAAGAAGAAAATCCTCTATCATATCTCATTAGAAGCACTACCAATACATTTAATGTGATTATATTAATAACATTATTTTCCAAACAAGATTCTATCGTATAATGTCGTAATTCCCGTATAATTAACGTTATCAAAAGCTTTCTTATGTAAGGATGTTGAAATTTTGGCTAAACTAATTATGAGTTGAAATATTTTCTTAAACGTACTTTGATGCGACTTACGAAACAGATAAAAAAGTACCAGCCTATACGTCCTACTGCTGGGCCTTAGTCCAAAAGGGAACTAATACCAAAATATACTACCCTAGTACAGGTTGGTAGACATTACATTAGTAATTATATTAAACATACACACATACATCATCAGCCCATATACGTCCCACTGGTGGGCACGGGCCTCCTCTACAATTGAGTGGGTTTAGGCCTAAGTCCATCACGCTGGCCTAGTGCGGGTTGGCGGACTACACACCTAAGAAATTCCTAAAAAATTAGATGTGCAGGTTTCATCACGATGTTTTCCTTCACCGTTAAAGTACGTGATAATTTTTTGTGAATACACACATGTCACATAACTTCGAAAAGGCAGAGGTGTGTGCCTGGGGTTTGAACCCGCGACCGTCGAGATTCTTGACCACGTGCCTAAATCTCGAGGCCATCACGACTTCAAATTAGTAATACTTTGTGGAAATTTCTTTAGAAGGTTCAAATGATGTTTTCCTTGACCTTAACTGATAATCCAAATTTAACTGCGATAGTCATAGGTGTATGCCTGGTATTTAATCCCGCGATAATGATGTAAGAAATGAACTAAATCGTCTACTCATTGACTCATTCATTAACAGAACATAAATCCTCGTGAATCTTACACCAGCGTTAACAAACCCGAACGAAATAACGCTTCATCAAACCACACGAATTGATCGAGATTGAATTTTATTTTGCAAATCTTTGAAAAAACTTTATAAAATCCAATCTACGCGCAGCTTAAGCCTTGAGAATTGCGCGGATGCTTTCAGCGTTTTAACTTAACTCGCCGTTCGTTCATTTGTGAATAAAAATTGAGTAAAGTGAATTCCGCGGAGCTTCGTTCAACGTTTGCGGTGATGGCTTATCGGGCCTTGATTTGTTCGCGCCGATACGTCCGGGCGGAAAGAAACGTACTTTACAAAAAATGTTAGTTAATAATATTTTATCAGATGACTTATATACTGAGGTAATTTCCAGAAAATATTTATAGTTAATTTCATCAAAAATTGTTGTGTGGTTTTTGCATACCGTCATCATCATCATCATCACCATCATCATCATCATCAACAGCCTATGTCACGTCCACGGCTGATCATAGGCCTCGCCTTTGGCACGCCACTGAGCTCTATCTTCGGTCCTCCTCATCCAACCTTGCGGATACCGTCAATCGTCCACAAATTATATATTAGCGATAGTATGGGACGTTACCGTCTCGTCGATCACGCGATTTAATTATCACTTGCGATCTATATGTGCCTGGGTTCGTTTCTTAAGTCGGGGAGTATTTGGATTTTCAGTTAAAAACTACTTAGTAGCACCGCAACAGACGTAACTACATGCATGTGATTATATTTAACATTGCCGCACCATCAAGCTGTGGAATAGTTTGCCGGCTCACGTGTTCCCTCCTTCCTATGATCCTGGATCCTTTAAGCGAAGCGTGAAGAAGCATTTGTGCAGGCCGGCATGATTGTGTCGACCAGCGGGTGACCATATCGTTTCTCGCTGGTCGGTATTTTTTTTTGGACTCCACTGTGCTTACCATTAGGTACAGTGAAGTCACTTTGCCATGCCAGTATAAAAAAAATAATTGAACAATACCCACATCTAGTAGTTTTGTTTTATTTTATTTACCATTAGCGCATGACAGCCCCGTGGCGTAGATGGCTAGATATCAGCTTGCGAAACGAGAGGCCGCGGAATCGATCTCCGCACCGAGACAAATAGTTGTGTGATCCACAAGTATTTGTTTCGGGTCTGGGTGTTTGTGAGAGCGAAAGGTCTCTCGTAGTTTCTTATACCCACGACACAAGACTTGTATTTTAATGTGGGGTCAGAACTATATACGTGACTATTGGGTGTATTTATTACGTATTATTATTATGATAATTCATTATGGACGCATCATTTTCTTCAATTTTTACTCAGTGTTGTTTCGGCTAATGCGACTCAGCAACATTTCATTCCTTTATACTCGTATTGCTTTTGTAACTAATGCCAGTGTCGTGAACTGGATAGCTGCCAGATTTTCACACTTTGAACATTTTGTACTAATCTTTCCCACGCGTTCTACAATTCCACAATCAATTACCAATGACAACGGTTCGGTAATGCGGTCATTACAGCTTCGATTTACTATGCAAACATTCACGAGACAAGTGTTTGATCTCTCGTGTTTGTCTAATGCCATTATAGCACGTAAGTACCATCGGCTAGATATCATGAAATTTATGAAATGTTTAAAATTAATATGGAAATCGTGCTAAAAGTATTGACCGAGATCAATATATGGAAAATTTGCTGAGACCCACGGTTTTAAAATCAAACGTAGGTTTGTCTGGATAAAAAGTATCTTATGCGCTTAAAAAAATAAGGAAGATAAGAAGTTAGCTTTTTATTTGACCCACCAATATTATTACGACCTATAAGACCTAGGTCTATTTAGGACCAGTGGCGGTACTTCCATAGAAGTCCAAAAGCGTTACACGTTAATTGTGTAATGTCTAGATAATAATTGTTTATTGAGGGGTCAGGATATTCTTATTTCTATATCAAATTGCTATTGAATAAAGACTTAAAGATCGTTATTCGGAATTTCGTAAGGCAAACTGGGCTTTTGGGCTACAAATTAAGTACCGCCACTGTCTAGGACCTATCTCGAAATAGGTAAAAAACCCAATGTGGTCCAACAGATGTCGAACATACATATACTCGTATATGTATGTTCGACATATTTGCTCTGAAATAGTCCAACGTAATTGTGGCAACTGGAATGAGATGCTCATTATCATGTCTCGCCTGTCGCAATCATTTTTTTTCTCTCAGGTGCCACGTAAACGCCTGTATTCTCCGAAGGGATAGGCTGAGGTTCATTTTAGCTCCCACATTTCGCTAGGTATGTACCTATCAGTTCTACGTAATAGGGGAAGGGCCTATTGCCGTTTTTCGGGCACATTTCCAAACTCCGTACCACTACTGAGAATTTAAAAAAACACTGTCTGTCCCGGCAATTGAACCCGGGATCAATAGATCGCACGGCACATAATTGTTCCGCGAGACCACGAGGCAGTCGTAAATAAAATTATTATCAACAAATTAGTCAAATTCATCACGAAATTTGTCCGAACATGCAACGACCACAACTCTGAATATCCAACCATGGGACGTACACAAACAAGTAGATTGATTTGCGTGGAAATCCCTTACGATGTTTTCGCTCGAGCCATTCGAAATCAGCGGGATTCAGCTGGATTTGGGTGCGGCGAAACGATCGCCCATTAGCGTAAGATCTTTCTGATTTATCTGGACATTCGGCCGGCGAATTGGAGCGCTGTGAGCGACGGATGCTATCATAACATTGGCCGCGACCCGTTCATATTGCCAAACTCCATGACGTTTTGGATTTACTCACAACCCCAACTATTTAAACTGTTTTCTGTCATTATAAGACATTATAGAGACACTGCTCCGTTGACGTGACTTGACACCTTGTGTTTGCTTCCAACTACGCCAAAGTGTCTCGGTCTAAAAAAATCTCAGAAGCACGGAGTCTGTATACAGGATGTAAAAAGACCGAGAACGAAAACTAAGATACATAATAGGTATGATGATTAAAAACACAAAATACCAGAAAAAATACGTTTTCTTAACCACCTTTTTCTTAACTACCTGTATGTCACAAAATGGAGAAACAATTGAGAAATGATCGGAGTTAAATGGTTTAAAATCAAAATGTATTTCTTTGTTTTGAGTAGACATTAAATAAATATTTTTAGTGATTTCCTTTAACATAAGTTATATTTATTATATAACTAATCCACTTAACATTAGTCATTGCACAAAAAATATTTTAACTCCAACTTTGACATCCAGTCATAGTGACATATTATGTCAAGGACAATGTAAAGTCTTTGTATCAAAAAGATAATATTGATACATTATAATTTTTGAAATGTTTATTTTTTCTTAATAACACTTAAAAATGCCGTCTAGTAAATATATTGATAAAATTAAACGTGCTTGTACAAGTGACATGAGCTGTCATAGAGCTGTCAAACTGACATGTATGTGGGCGGAGCTCTAACCATTTTAGTTATTAAATTAAGCACTACTTGTAATATGAAAATGTTGGTAACAATATTTTTAATGGTCGATGTTGCTATGACGACTAAAAAACACGCTATTTATTCTTAATGTATTCGAATTATTAATTGTTTCATTATGTTTTAATGATCAATTTGCAAAAGGTTCTCTGCTTTTCTATATTTTTTAATAAATAAGCTATAGCATATCCCACTGCTGTTGAAATGTCTCCTTCTTCTTCTACGCTCTCTTTCTTTGATAGATTTTCGAGCCTATTTGTCCCACTGTTCGGCGAATTCATTTATTTACCCCAAATCCCAGTATCCACCTCTGACTTCGACACCTCGCATTACTCACAAAAGTCCACCAATCAGGTGGAAGTTTAATGGCCAACGTTCCGAAATCGCGATTAAACCCTTATAAATAGTTTTATTTCAATCCCAACGGGAGCTGAAAATAAACTTAAAAGGAACACACTTAAATCACTTTAAGAAGCTCGCTTATCTACGTCACAGACTTAATTCCTGCAAGAGCTACCGAAATGTGCAATCAGTAAGAAAGAAAGAGATATTTAGTGTTACAATGCAGTACGTGCAATAAATAATAAATAAATAAATAAATACACCCAACAGTCACATACATAGTTCTGATCCCACACTAAGATACAAGTCTTGTGTCGTGGGTATCTGAAACTACGAGAGACTTTTCGGTCTCACATACACCCAGACCCGAAACAAATATTTTTGGGTCACACAAACATTTGTCTCGGTGCGGGGATCGAACCCGCGGCCTCTCGTTTCGCAAGCTGGTGTCTAGCCAACTGCGCCACGGGGCTGTCGAGAAACGATAACAAACAATACTAAGTACAAAACCGGACACGTACGAGTCGGACTCGCGAACAAAGGGTCCCGTACCATTATTTATAAAAATGGCAAAAATATCATGTTCGTTATATGGGAGCCCCACTTAAATATAAATTTATTCTGTTTTTTAGTTTTTGTTGTTATAGCGGCCACGGAAATACATCACCTGTCATAATTTCAACTGTCTAACTATCACGGTTCTTGAGGACAGCCTGGTGACAGACGGACAGACGGACAGCGAAGTCTTAGTAATAAAGTGCCGTTTTACCGTTGATCAACAAAATACGTAATTATTAAACATCCACATAATAAGTCGTGATGGCCTTGAGGTACGTGGTCGAGAATTTCGACGGTCGCGGGTTCAAACCCCAGGCACACACCTCTGACTTTTCGAAGCTATGTGTGTATTCACAATGAATTATCACGTACTTTAACGGTGAACGAAAACATCGTGATGAAACCTGCACACCTAAAAAGTTCTTAGGAATTTCTTAGGTGTGTAGTCCGCCAACTCGCACTAGGCCAGCGTGGTGGACTAAGGCCTAAACCCTCTCAATGGTAGAGGAGGCCCGTGCCCAGCAGTGGGACGTATATGGGCTGATGATGAAACATCCACATCGCAACAACTAGGTGGTCAACTCAGCATTAAGCTGCGACATGACGTGAATCATGGCACAGCTCTGATTTTCAGTGACCACGGTCTTACTCATCGTACGGAAGTCAAAAATAGCCCTTATGCTATATACATATATGTAAGTACAAGTTAAAAATGTTAAGTCGCGATGGCCTTGAGGTTTAGGCACGCGGCCGGGAATCTCGGCGGTCGCGGGTTCAAACACCAGGCACACCTCTGACTTTTCGAAATTACATACATATGTGTGTATTCACAAAGAATTATCACTTTAACGGTGAAGGAAAACATTGTAATGAAACCTGCACACCTAAAAGTTCTTAGGAATTTCTTAGAGTAGTCTTCTTTCTTAGAGTAGTAGAATTTCTTAGTTCTCTTCGTAGTCCGCCTACCCGCACTAGGCCAGCGTGGTGGACTAAGGCCTAAAACCCTCTCAGTTGTACAGGAGGCCCGTGCCCAGCAGTGGGACTATATGATGAATGACATTATGATAGAAAAAAAAAGTGTGTGTGTACTTATGTACACGCGTTAGAAGTTATACCACACGACTGAAGTAAACTTATAAATACGCCCAACAGTCACATACATAGTTCTTAGTTTACACAACATATTACATTTCTGAACGCACTCGTAATTTACATACATTTAATTGGGCGCATTTATAAGTTTTACTTCAGTCGTGTGGTATAACTTCTAACGCGTGTACATAAGTACACACACACTTTTTTTATTAAATGTAGAATAGTGACAGTAATAAATTAAAACTAAAATTGAAAATAAGAAAATGTCAATTATGTTCTACGCAACTACCAGGACATCATAAATCAGCAAGGACAAAGTACTAGCATTAAAAACTGTATACTCGTATAATCCATTCGAAATTTAAACCACGATGAATTAAAAACAAAACTTATTAATGATAGCATTTCACCTCTCTAGCTTTCTGAATGCCTAGTACCATTAATGAGTCAGCTGGCTTAATAACTCGTCCTTTTGACCGGAAACGACACAAATGCAGATTAAATAATGCAGCCAACATGACGCGCGTAGTGCAGTGTGAACTTAGCTACAATGTTTTTTTTTTTTTTTCGAGACTTAATGAGCGGTTAAGCAGACAACTTCATACTGTTAATTTTGTGTCACAGATGCGCGCGCATCTTAAAATTTCACTCTCATCATTTTTTCATAACGCGCCTAAAGAAGTATAACTTCAAAAACATTGCGATTACTCCAAGAGTGTTTTAATCCATTAATGTTGTAAATGGGTTATCTTTCCAATTATAGTAATGCAGGCGGACGACAGTCGTTGTGACAATGCATTGAGTTAATTAACCTGTCAATCCGGCCATCGTTGGCGCACCATTAATTTTCCTACGTAGTCACATAATGTTTACGTGATGTTTTGATGTGTTTTTAAGATTTATGTGCGTCGACTTGTTTGCATGATGTATGTTGATTTTGATTGACAGCCCCGTGGCGCAGTTGGCTGGACACCAGCTTGCGAAACAAGAGTTTTGTGAGACCGAACATTCTGATACCCACGACACAAGACTCGTATCTTAATGTGGGGTCATAACTATGTATGTGACTTTTCGGTGTATTTATTTATTTCTTTATGTATCTACGTCTGTAATAAGACGTGAATCAATAGTACAAGTACTGGCTGACTATAGTCTAAAATCCAAATTATAAACGACCTTCATCCATCAATTTAATGGATGAAAAATACATACCTCACGTCTGTATTCGCCGAAGGGGTAGGCAGAGGTGCATTTCTGCACCCACATATCGCCAGGTATGTATCAGTCCCACGTAATAGGGGGCGAGCCTATTGCCGTTTTTCGGGCACAATTCCAGACTCCGTGTTGCCACTGAGACTTTCCTAATGGAAAAACCCAATAATATAATAAGTATTCTTTATTATATTAAATTTGATATAAAACACTTTTCATCTACTAAACAGATGGGCGAAGGTCGTTTCTAATCGTGTCTTTTACTACTAGAAGATTGTATTTGCATGTATTTGAAGAAATACTTACGTTACATACATAGTATGTATGTAGGTATACATGTATCCGTGGCGGTACTTTCATAGAAAATATACAAAAGCGTTACATAATAATTGTATAATGTCTAGTTTATAATTGTTTATTGTGAGGTCAGGATATTCTCATTTATATGTCATAGCGCTCTTGTTAAATAAAGATTTAAAGCCTTAAGATTATTATTCGGAATTTTGTAAGGCAAGCTGGGCTTTTGGGCTTCTATGGATGTACCGCCACTGGTATATATGTATGTATGCATTAGTATACTATAGCAGTGAGGCCTGATTCCACCCGGGCACAGTTTTGATTTCCTCATCCCACAAGAAAACTGCATTTTTCCGGGGTAAAACATACCCTATGACGTTTCCCAAGGTCATCATCATCAGCCCAAATACGTCCCACTGCTGGCCCTCCTCTACAACTGAGAGGGTTAAGGCCTTAGTCCACCACGCTGGCCTAGTGCGGATCGGCGGACTACACACCTAAGAAATTCCTAAGAACTTTTAGACGTGCAGGTTTCATCACGATGTTTTCCTTCACCGTTAAAGCAAGTGATAATTCATTGTGTATACACACATAATTTCTAAAAGTCAGAGGTATATGCCTGGGGTTTGAACCTGCGACCGCCGAGATTCTCGAGCGCGCGCCTAAACCTCGGGGCCATGACTGCTTACAAGGTCCCAAAATCATTCAAATCTGTCCAGTGGTTTAGCCGTGAGTGTTTAGCAAACAGATAGACAGAAAGATAATTGCTTTCACATTAATAATGCGGTGTCTCGTACCAAAGTGAACATAAGTGTTAACTTACTTAGTTACTGGCTAAGTATTATAAATGCTTTGTCGTTGTTTTTCATTCTTTTTTATTTACATTGGCGACGTGTGGTCAGCTATTTGAAACAGTCTGTTTGCTCAATTTATTTGTGATTTATGAGTAATACAAGATACAAAATTGTGAAGTTACGCATTGATTAATTAGATACCATAGAACTCAAACTATGAAGAAACTAACTCACAATCATAGCTGATGCCGCAGTGTATATTAAATTGCGTTTTTCGACCACTCGTAGTTCGCACCGATGGTACTGGCCGCCTGCCCGTGACGCACCAACCGCTCTGTCACATTGATTTGCATAGAAACTGCAATGTGCGAGCAAAATTAACATCCCTAATTTGACTGGCCAATTTCTGAAGTTAGCTCCACTGGTGTATGACTTAGAAACACTGCATATATAAGAGTTAAGGAACTAATTTGCACGTCGGCATCCTCGTGAATTTAATTGGATCTAGAATATTTGGCTGCTTCGTTGGCACTGCATAATTGGCTCAGAAGTCATTTATCTTTATCTAGATTTTCTTTTACATAATTTTTCGTGTACCTATACCGGACTCATTTATAATACAAACTTTATAAACACCCTTTCTCAGATCCGGACATATATTTGTAGATTATACAAATATTTGTAAGTGTGGCAATGGAAGCCGAAAAATAATTTTTCCTAAGAAAATTATTCGTATGAGCAAAGAATCTGTATATTATGTGTTTGGGGTAAAAACCTCGCTAGTAATATTCGAGATTAGTTGAGACCACATGCTCAGAATGCAGAATTACCCAAAAACAAGCCAGACATTTTCACATTACAAAATTGTATACCTTACATTGACTACGTATTGGTCGTGCTCGTCGAACCTAAAATTTCAAGTATACTACATAAACAAATCAGAGCATAAAATGCTTTCCATCGCTCAAAATTGCATAGTTTCCCCAAGGATAACCGATAAACTCGATCCCGGGAGCGCGAGGAATAAATGATGCCATTTTTCAAAAGCAAACATATCGACTCGGGATCATGCATTCTTGTAAAAATTTTAAGCAATCAGGGAGATTCTGGACCCGTAGCTCGGACGGCAATATTCCAAATACACAAAGCCGGTTGAGTTTCGTGAGATAAAGCTAGCGTCATACTTGATCTTTGCGCCCGGACGGATACGTGCCTTGTGTTACACTGGCTTACATTTATATCGTGCACCTTTAATTTATCATTTTAAATTATTTATGTTAATAAAAATAAATAATAAAACTTCTAAAATGAAAGTAGCTTAAGTTACTCCTTACTAAATCGGCTATATGCCGGTGAAAGAGCTGTTAAAATCGGTCCAGCCTTATCAGAGATGAGCCGGAACAAACAGACTGACTGACAGACAAAAAAAAGGTAATTTTGATATGTACCATGTATTTTTATATTCTAAACAGACACTCCAATTTTATATATTTTTATACATGTATAGATACTGATACTGGTACTACAAAAACATCTTTCAACGTATTATTATATACGTTTACTTTTTATAATGCAGGCTGGGTTCTTAGTTTGAGATACACATAATTAAACAGTCTTCGAAACTGACGTTCATGCATGAAGAGAACAATGTCAGAAGAGGAAATTAAAGTAAAAAGAAAGGAAATTAAAAGTCGTGGTGGCTTCGAGGTTTAGGTACGCGGTTGAGAATCTTGACGGTCGCGAGTTCAAACCCCAGACACACACCTCTGACTTTTCAAAGCTATGTGTGTATTCACAATGAATTATCACATACTTTAACGGTGAAGGAAAACATCGTGATGAAACCTACACACCTTAAATGTTCTTAGGAATTTCTTAGTCGTATAGTCCGCTCCGACTCAGGCCTAAACCAGTTGTAGAGGAGGCCCGTGCCCAGAAGTAGGACGTATATGGGCTGATGATGATGATGATGTCAGATGAGAACGGTAGAAAGGTAAGTTTATGGATGTACATAACTATGTGTACATAGTTGTTAGAATATATTAGTTAGTAATTGCATTATGTAACCTTTTTCGGAAACCAAACAAATAGACTTAATGAATGGTAAAGGTATATTGTAGGTTATTCCTCACAGCTATATAAAAGATTAAATTTAGAAAGTATGTGCCGTGCGATCTAGAGGTCCTGGGTTCGATTCCCAGATAGAACAAAGTGTTATTGGGTTTTCCATTAGGAAATTCTCAGTGGCAGCACTGAGTCTGGAATTGTGCCCGAAAAACGGCAATAGGCTCGCCCCCTATTACGTGGGACTGATACATACCTGGCGAAATATGGGTGCAGAAATGCACCTCTGCCTACCCTTTCGGGGAATACAGGCGTGAGGTTGTGTATGTATGTATGTATGTAAATTTAGAAATTTCAAATGAAAATAACATTTCTGAACGGTAACTAAAATCCTCTTTGAACTATTAGTTAATCTAGAATCTCTAAAAACGAATGGTTATAAAAACGGATTGAAATAAAAACGTTCGGCACTTACAATAATAAAAAATCTGGAATTACTCTGCTATCTTTGGATAAAAGGTCCTGAAATTCAGATGGGTGCAACTCCACAGAACGGACGCACTTGGGAGCGCATTTTATCATATTCGTTTAATCTCCCGTTCGTACCATTTCAATTCCAACGAGTTCTTTGCTCCTTTATATTCTGGAATATAAGACCGACATATATAAAGTGCTGTCTTAAGGTATTTTAAATCGATAAAAACAGAATGTTAATTGGCTATTTGAATTCATCATCATCATCATCATCAGCCCAAATACGTCCCACTGCTGGGCACGGGCCTCCTCTACAACTGAGAGGGTTTAGGCCTTAGTCCACCACGCTGGCCTAGTGCGGGTTGGCGGACTACACACCTAAGAAATTCCTAAGAACTTTTTAGGTGTGCAGGTTTTATCACGATGTTTTCCTTCACCGTTAAAGCAAGTGATAATTCATTGTGAATACACACGTAACTTCGAAAAGTCAGAGGTGTGTGCCTGGGGTTTGAACCTGCGACCGTCGAAATTCTCGACCGCGCGCCTAAACCTCGAGGCCATCACTGCTTTCATCATTTGAATTATAACATTTTATTGTAAAAAAGTGAGGTTTTACACATTTATTGACTTCTTCGTCCTATAAATAATTATCGATTAGGCAAATACATATTGAAGGAAGTCGGGATGGCCTCGCTGTGTAGGCACGCGATCGAGAATCTCGACGGTCGCGGGCTCAAACCCCAGGCATACACCTCTGACTTTTCGAAGTTATGTGTGTATTCACAATGAATTATCACGTACTTTAACGGTGAAGGAAAACATCGTGATGAAACCTGCACACCTAAAAAAAAAGGCTTAGGAATTTCTTAGGTGTGTAGTCCGCCAATCCGCACTAGGCCAGCGTGGTGGACTAAGGCCTAAACCCTCTCAATGGTAGAGGAGGCCCGTGCCCAGCAGTGGGACGTATATGGGCTGATGATGATGATGAAAGAATTATCACGTAGGTACTTTAACGGTGAAGGAAAAGACTGTGATGAAACCTGCACACCTAAAAGTTCTTAGGAATTCCTTAGCTTTATAGTCCACCAACCCGCATTAGGCCAGCATGGTGGACTAAGGCCCAAACCCTCTTAGTTGTAGAGGCCCGTGCCCAGCAGTGGGACGTATATTGGCTGATGATGATGAAATACATATTTAGTTACACACAGTGGGTTTGAACTAAGAATAACTAATTTTTAATGAACGTCGACTGAAATACAACTTTGTATAAAGAAGATGGTGATGAGTTTCAACGCACTGATTGCGTCAGCAATTGGCTTTGTTGACTTGGCATCAGAATTTTACAATAGCTAAATGGTTATAAGTATGTTAGACATATTTTTTTTTGTATTGACATAGCTTATTGATCAGTACCTGGATGACCGAGCTTTGCTCGGATATTTTTTTTAAATTGTGTTTTTTGGAAATTATATTTAAGTACGAATTACTAATAAAATGATGAAATATGAATAATGTTACTTAACAGCGCCATCTGCTGTTGTGTCGTTAAAGCAATTGGTTGCTCACAAAAAATAGTATTATTATTCGCCAATTCGCCAATACATGTCAGGAAGAGTCTACTCAAACGCCTCCTTTTTGTTATTTTTCTTCCAAATGACATTTTCTAAAAATGATTCCTAGCTAGATCGATTTATCGCCCCCGAAACCCCCTATGTACTAAATTTTATGAAAATCGTTGGAGCCGATTCCGAGATTCCAATTATATATATATATATATATATACAAGAATTGCTCATTTAAAGATATAAGATACAAACATTTTGGTTTAAACCTTAAGTTTGCATTAAGTGCTTAATAAATAAATAAACATTAAAATCCTTCACAGAAAGTGCTTCCTCATTTTTCAAATTTATTTTTCCTCCAAATTGTGTTGTTCAGCTCACATTAGATCCAAAATTTGCCCTAAAAGCTTCAAAACTAGGTCGATTCTATTTGTTTGTTACTCAGTCCTTTATCCTCATCAACATTTCGCCTCGAAACTTCCCAAACGCCCCATTATGACCTAAGTAAAGGCTGATTCCTTTTAAAATTTTATCACTCCATCCCGCTAAATGGAATTTCGCTTAAGAAACAATTATTTGTACATAATTAACACAACGCGATATTGTATATGAAGGTCTTGGCTCCCGAGTTAATAATTTCTTATTATTTTAGGTGGAATTAATCATTTTCACAATGCTTTCGGATCCTTTTATTTGTTCACTAAAGCTCAGATGTTTTTGAGACGTAGACGGTTCTGTATAAAGAAAAAAATATTGAATTAACTAATTCGGATTCGCTGTCGCGTAAAAATTATTCAACTTTGTGTGAGACAAAGAATTGTATTCAGAATATTAATTTCTTAATTTATACAGCTGTCAGAAGTAACAAAAATAAGCATTGTAATAGTAAAATTTGAAATAGAAAAAGAAAAATATTAGATATTGATTTAGGCTATCACAAAACGTAAATTAAATAGTTTAAAAACAGATTTATATTTTTTTTAATTAACGACCTTTTCATTGGTAAAACTTCGTAAAAACCACTTGGTTGTCTAGACCGGAGTATTGAACTAAGGACAAACCTCTTTCTATGGTAAAGGAGCCATTTTGCCGTCAATGAAGCATATCTTTATCATCATCATCACCTATGATCCTTATCTCCACGCAATTTTCCCTTTACCCACCCATCTTAGTCATTGACATTGCCCGCAGGATTAGCACGCTAAAATGGAAGTGGGCCGGCCATGTCAGCCGACGGACGGGCGGCCGTTGGAGCAGACAAGTGTTGGAGTGGAGTCCGCGCTTAGGTAGACGTAGTGGAGGACGTCCTGCAGCACGATGGTCCGACGACTTGAGAAAGGTGGCAGGTAGCGGATGGATAAAGGCTGCTCAAGACCGGGAGGGTTGGCGCCTACTTGGGGAGGCCTTCGTTCAGCAGTGGACGGCGATATGCTGACAATGATAATCCATCTTAGACCAGTAACAAGCAATTTAATGACATGAATTTTTTTTTAATATTATCTACCGCCGGACAACACGCACATTTCACTAATATAACGAAACAGACATCATCATCATCATCATCATCATCATCATCATCATCATCAGCCCATATACGTCCCACTGCTGGGCACGGGCCTCCTCTACAACTGAGAGGGTTTAGGCCTTAGTCCACCACGCTGGCCTAGTGCGGGTTGGCGGACTACACACCTAAGAAATTCCTACGAACTTTAGGTGTGCAGGTTTCATCACGATGTTTTCCTTCACCGTTAAAGCAAGTGATAATTCTTTGTGAGTACACACATAACCTCGAAAAGTCAGAGGTGTGTGCCTGGGGTTTGAACCTGCGACCGTCGAAATTCTCGACCACGCGCCTAAACCTCGAGGCCATCACTGCTTGAAACAGACATAGCCATTGCAATTATTCAAAACAGATCCCTCGGTTTTGTTTAACATACAGTCCGGTTAATGTCATAAAAAATGCCACAATGCGCCACAAAAACAACAATTGTCAAATTCCGAGTCCTTCGGCCGGCAGTGTAGGAAATAAATAAAGCATTGAACACAGGAGAACGGCTGTCAGTCGTTACTGAATACTTTATGGCACTACACCTGTCGACATACTGGCCGAGTGCCGCGACACAAGTCTCCTGTAAACACGACCTTATACTTCTTAAAATACGTTCGCATGTTGATCTTAAGGCGTTGAGACATGTCTTAAATATTATACCGGCAAAAATTCAGGCTATTTCATCAGAATTGGGAGTTTGTCATAAATTTTAAAATAAATTCTAGTGAATAGATTTAGTAGACATGAGCTAAGCGTTTTCAAAAATAACGGTCGGACTGCTATTCATTGTCGAAGCCGTGATGTATGTAAAAGACAGTTGTACGGAAAAATGTTACAGTAATACATAAACTCACGCCTGCATTCCCCGAAGGGGTAGGCAGAGGTGCATTTATGCACCCACATTTCGCCAGGTATGTATCAGTCCCACGAAATAGGGGGCGAACCTATTGCCGTTTTTCGGGCACATTTCCAGACTCCCTGCTGTTACTGAGAATTTCCTAATGGAGTAACTCAATAACACTTTGCCCGACCCGGGAATTGAACCCAGAGCCTCTAGATCACACGCACATACATGTACCGCGAGACCACGAGGCAGTCAGCCCGGCTAGTTCAGTCGGTAGAGCTTGAGACTCTTATGTTGTATGAAAAGACAATATTAGTGTTGTCGTTTAAGGAAAACACTTTTACCCTTCATGCAAATTTGGACATGATTGATTTTAGCGATAAAACCGCCAGTTTTCACCCGGTTTTTTTTATACTTATTTTAATTTAATTCGCTACCGCGTGCGTTGCGGCTCTGGTGTGTGGCGTGGGATCTAGAGAGAGAGATTATTTTAAGGTTGCTCGCTAATGACCCTACTTCGCTCGGGCATATTTCTATAAAAAAGCTTATGTTTAGTCCTAAAGTCCCAAATTCTTAATAACATAAATGATACAAATATGTTAGGTCATTTTTGAATTTATCCATAGCAAACAATCAAATCTCTCCTCTTCATAATATTCATCATCAGCCCATACATATATGTACGTCCCACTGCTGGGCACGGGCTTTCTCTACAACTGAGAGGGTTTAGACCTTAGTCCACCACGCTGGCCTAGTGCGGGTTGGCGGTCTACACACCTAAGAAATTCCTAAGAACTTTTAGGTATGCAGGTTTCATCACGATGTTTTCCTTCACCGATAAAATACGTGATAATTCTTTGTGAATACACACATAACTTGGACAAGTCAGAGGTGTGTCCCTGGGGTTTGAACCTGCGACCGCCGAAATTCTCGACCGCGCGCCTAAACCTCGAGGCCATCACTGCTTCATAATATTAGTATCGAATTATTTATTTCTACGGCCATCTTCGCAGTGTCCGTCAGCGGTATCAAAGCGCGACACAAGAGTGTTGTTTGGCGATCACGTGGGCCGACATAAAATGTTTTTACGACGCGCCCCAGCCGCAAGTCAATATTTACAAGCTCTCTTTATGATTCGAACCCGCGATACACATGGACATTGTCAATATACAACAAATATTACTCGTTGTGTTGTATCATCGTAATTTCTTCTGTATCATATGATGTTTTATAATATTCTTTATAACCTATAAATATTGACAGCCCCGTGGCGCAGTTGGCTAGACACCAGCTTGCGAAACGAGAGGCCGCGGGTTCGATCCCCGCAACGAGACAAATGTTTGTGTGATCCACAAGTATTTGTTTCGGGTCTGGGTGTTTGTGAGACCGAAAAGTCTCTCGTAGTTTCTGATACCCACGACACAAGACTCGTATCTTAATGTTGGGTCAGAACTATGTATGTGACTGTTGGGTGTATTTATTTATTATAAATATGTTTCCGGAAATGAAGGCCAGTGGTATATTTGGTAACTTGATAGCAAAAGATTAATTTAAACAAAAATGTGATGTGTATATTGAAAAATAGTACTCATTTCATAGATAAGATGTTTAAAGTTCCCAAAAAAGCAGAATACAATGATTAGTGTCTATGGGTCTTAACGCGTAATATCGATTAAATATAGATATTTAACATTATCGATCCTTAAATTAATTGATTTCAGATTGCCATCCCTACTGAAAAATAAAACCGATCAATGTCTGGTGCGCCATTACTCTGTAACTGTAAAATTTTACTAGCATACATCTTAAAGCTATTTCAAACAATGTAAGAAATGTCTACATTGTAGTATTGATGGTACTGATGTCTTTGAACATGCTGTAAGAAAAACTTTTTCCATAAATATTTATTTCATCTTCGTGTTAATGTCAATTGTATGTATAAAATTAAACTTATTAATTTCTCCGAATCAATAACAAATAAACAACTTTTCTATTTACTAGGAAATCAGCAAATGGTCTCTTTCTCTTCAGCTGTGGGAGTTACCCATTCGGAGAAAATTGTCTGTGGTCTTAAATCTCTTACAATTCTACTACTCCTGTTAGGAATATTCAAAACAATCAAAATAATTATAACAATTCACCGATTCTTGTTTATGAACAATTTTATACTCAAAATTTTCATTAATTATTCCAAATTCCTTAAGGAACTCAGTTACTGAATTAATTCAATTTACAAAGTCAAATTCGGCTACATTTATTTTAAACGTCCCAATATTAAGTCTACGGAGTGTAGTAGTCAAATTTAAGTGATTGAGTAAAGTTCGTAGAGTAGGGTTGCCATACCTACGTTTTAAGAGGGACGTGTTGAGATTGACAATACTGTGTCCTGAAATCCCTCCATAGAATCCTTTAAGAAATTCGTCCCCTACTTAAGGACCTCTACAGACCTTTTACGCACAGTCTGTAAACAAAATAAATACAAATTCTATTACGCCTGCGTCTCAAAAGGGATAGGGAAAACCGTATTTCTAATCTCACGTTAGAAACCAATATTGTTATCATTATCCATACGATGATACATGCGAAAGTAACTGTCTGTTACGCATAATCCACTGGATTGATTTGAATTATTTTTGGTATGGAGATAAACAGGACCCTGGGGGAGGAAAAAAGGTACTCTAAGTCCTGGAAGAGTGCAGTGTTCTCGTGGGATAAGGACAGAATTCAAAATTGCGCCCAGATTGTGTTCTTCATCATCTTCATCAGCCCAAATACGTCCCACTGCTGGGCACGGGCCTCCTCTACAACTGAGAGGGTGTAGGCCTTAGTCCACCACGCTGGCCTAGTGCGGGTTGGTGAACTACACACCTAAGAAATGCGTAAGAACTTTTTAGGTGTGCAGGTTTTATCAGGATGTTTTCCTTCACCGTTAAAGCAAGTGATAATTCATTGTGAATACACACATAACTTCGAAAAGTCAGAGGTGTGTGCCTGGGGTTTGAACCTGCGACCGTCGAAATTCTCGACCGCACGCCTAAACCTCGAGGCCATCACAGCTTGCAGATTGTGTTGATCTCAATAAAATTGTTTATATAATAGGGGGTCCTGTCGCGTTTTTTCAAAGAACTTAAAATATAAAACTATTTTCGATTCGATACGTTTAAGTTACGGAGTATATAGTAGAAACACCGTAGCTTCCTAAAGGAAACAACAAACATGTTTTTTTTTCAAATCGTGTACATTTTTAAGCCCTTAATTCGACTCACTAAGCCAGACGTCCCAGTTTATGCCCCGGTACTTATGGTAACCCTTTAATTCGTATTATACCAGTTATATAACAAATTACATTTAATGTTTCCGCTGAGATAACTGGTTAGTCTTAGTCGCGTAATAGACATCTTAAGATTTTATCTGATTTCAGTTCAAATCACAGGTTAAACAATTTTCTTTACTACTTTGCTTATAATTGGTTTTTTATTTGATCTTTCATCTACCCCATGACTAATTCTTTTTCTCCTTTTATACATCCCAACCTATAAGGATCAATCTATGCAATAACAGTCATCATCATTCATCATCAGCCCATGTACGGCCCACTGCTGGGCACGGGCCTCCTCTTCAACTGAGAGGGTTTAGGCCCTAGTCCACCACGCTGGCCTAGTGCAGGTTAGTATT
Organism: Hemaris fuciformis; assembly: GCA_907164795.1. Classification (NCBI taxonomy): domain Eukaryota; kingdom Metazoa; phylum Arthropoda; class Insecta; order Lepidoptera; family Sphingidae; genus Hemaris; species Hemaris fuciformis. The sequence continues at coordinate 16,195,812 of OU015441.1, forward strand.
AGTACATTAGACCTTAAGTAATACTACACTACATTAGCCTAGTCCGATTTGGGGCTATTCACATACATGATAAAATATTTACTGTAAAAAATGCGACTTTCAACTGAATTATCCCTACCTAAAATATTCTGAGGCAATACACAATTTTTGTAATAAAATAACATGACATTCTTACATACACCGAGGATTTATTATCAATCCAGCACTATTGCTAGCTATCCGTGCGCAATGTATTCTCCATGGCAACACAACCATCCGCCATAAAGATTAGGATAGCTGCTCAGCCTCCGGAGTTGGGGGAATCTGTGAAAATTTCCCACTAGGGCTCACGAGGTCAACGAGGTCGACTCCGTGCGCATTAAATACGAATGAGGGTAGTTTCTTATACGGGTTTAGGGTTCCGCGGGAAAAGCGCCTGTGACCTTATTCGATGTATATAATAAAGTTATATTCACGCCTGTATCGTCGAAAGGGAGGCAGAGAGGTAATTTCACTTTTTCACCAGTACTTGCACTTATGTAATAATTCAAGTCAGAATTGCGGAATTGCGGAAAACCCAATGCCAAAATTCTCATTAGCAGCACAGAGCTTGGAAACGTGCTAAAGCTGCAATAGGCTTCACCCCTATTATATTTATTACATACACATACATAAACTCACGTCTGTATTCCCTGAAGAGGTAGGCAGAGGTGCATTTTTACACCCACATTTCGCCAGGTGTGTACCAGTCCCACGTAATAGGGGGCGAGCCCATTGCCGTTTTTCAGGCACATTTCCTGACTCCGTGCTGCTATTAAGAATTCCCCAATGGAAAAACCCAATAACACTTTGCCCGACCCGGGAATCGCACCCAGGACCTCTAGATCGCACGGCACTTACTTGTACGATAAGACCACGAGGCAGTATATTTATTAACTAGAAAAAAATCCTTGAGCTCCCTTCACACTTACCTACCTTAGCCCGTTAATACTTGACCAAAAGTGGATGCAGTAATAAATCTGACTACCCTTCCAAAATATTACGTTTCTATTCTATCTTGATAAAAGTCATATATACGTCCCACTGCTATATAATGCAGTGATGGCCTCGAGGTTTAGGCGCGCGGTCGAGAATGTCGGCGGTCGCAGGTTCAAACCCCAGGCACACACCTCTGACTTTTCGAAGTTATGTGTGTATTCACAATGAATTATCACTTGCTATAACGGTGAAGGAAAACATCATGATAAAACCTGCACACCTAAAAGTTCTTAGGAATTTCTGAAGTGTGTAGTCCGCCAACCCGCACTAGGCCAGCGTGGTGGACTAAGGCCTAAACCCTCTCAGTTGTAGAGGAGGCCCGTGCCCAGCAGTGGGACGTATATGGGCTGATGATGATGATGATGACCCTTCCAGAATATTACGTTTCTATTTTATCTTGATAAAAGTCATATCGATTTCCAAAATACTGCGGAACCATCCCCGCCTGGTTGTGTCACACCCGCCCAGTTTTTTATAGCATCAACAATATATTTCGTTAGCGGAGTGATTTAACGTTTTTGTTACCTGCCCTAACACACTGTTGATACCGCCCTAGCTAAAGATTATACGTTTTATTTGAGGAATATACAGGGTGTATTCAGACCGTGATCGGAAACGAAGGCAGGTAATAGCTAAGGTGATTACAAACCCCCTGGCGCTAAAGAAAATTTTGACAAAAAATAAAAAAAATTACATTTTCCATACAAACCGCGTACATTTAATACCGATGGTTGTATGGAAAATGTAATTTTTTTTTTATTTTTTGTCAGAATTTTCTTTAGCGCCAGGGGGTTTGTAATCAGTTTAGCTATTACCTGCCTTCGTTTCCGATCACGGTCTGAATACACCCTGTATATTTTACAACGCGTGGTGGCGCAAAAATGACTAAACCAAGGGAATTTCTATGAAACCTGTTTGATAGTATATTTGTATGAATCTATTAAATCAGTCGCTGTGGTTTTAATTTTTATTTACGAAATAGTATTGGGAAATCCATACTAATAAATGCGAAAGTAACTCTGTCTGTCTGTCTGTCTCGCTTTCCTGCTAAAACTACTGAACCGATTTAAATGAAATTTGGTACAAAGATATTTTAAAGCCTGAGAAAGGACGTAGGCTACTTTTTATTCTGGAAAAAGGGTTTTAAAGGGTTGAAAGGGGGGATGAAAGGTTGTATGGAAGAATTGTCATTTTTAAAGCTAGAAGCTTGAAACTTATTTTTTAGGCTGTTGATTAGATATAAATAAATAAGACATTAAAATTTTGTAAAAAAAATACCTTTAAGGGGGTAAAATAAAAATGAGTAAAATAATAATATAATAGTAAAATAGACTACAACTTACTTTCTTTCTGAAATTAACCCTGTAGTCTACGCGGACAGAGTCGCGGGCAAAATCTAGTATTAATATAAGTTTTAACTTATATACCATAAATACAGCTATAAATATACTCACGACTATACCTCCGAATAGATATACAGAAAGTAAGGCAATAGGCGCGTCTCCAATTACGTGGGACTGATACCTGGCGAGATGTGGGTGCAGAAATGCACCTCTACCCCTTTGGGGACTACAGGGGTGAGATTATTTAATTATGTATAGGTGGAGATCTAGTTAATTATATTACGTTAGAAGGAGCAAGGATACTTCTTAGAATATCAGTACAAAAATAATTTTACCCGATCCGGGGATTGAATCTCAGATGTCTTTATTACAAAAGTGGCATTCATTTACTAATATAATAAAGAGAATTTAACACAACATTACTTCCATTAATTAAACCGTTACCCATAAAAAACGGATTAAATTTTATATTAGTCAAAAGATAATACCTAGCAAGAGCGATCCGCCTTTTATTACCATAATAATTTCAGTTTCGACAGGCCCTGATTACCTCCTCAAGATGGATGCGTCGAGATTTGAATAAAAATGGCTCCTTTTTGTCGCCCCTCCGCTTTGAGAAGGGAAATCTTAAGATTAACCAAGTGTTTACATTAATTCTGTCTAAAATCTGAATATACTTGACGGTTACCTTTGAAAGACCTTTCGCACTATAGGTACGTACCATTCCACGAAAAAGGCATCTGTGGTTGTGATAGATAATTTTATCAGTTGGAGACACATGTAATTGACATTACCGACAACCCCGTGGCGCAGTTGGCTAGATACCAGCTTACGAAACGAGAGGCCGCAAATTCGACCCCCGCATCGAGACAAATGTTTGTGTGATCCACAAATATTTGTTTAGGTACCTTTTTTTTGCTTTTATATGAAGTACATTAACGCGTAAAGAACTAAATAAAATTTTCCATAGCTGCGTTTTAAGTAAACATAATAGGGACCGAACCTACTCATTTATCTATTTTAAATACATTTCATATTAAAAAAAATCTACCGCTCAATCCCAACATCATCATCATCAGCCCAAATACGTCCCACTGCTGTGATAATTCATTGTGAATACACACATAACTTGGAAAAGTCAGAGGTGTGTGCCTGGGTTTGAACCTGCGACCGCCGAAATTCTCGACCGCGCGCCTAAACCTTGAGGCCATCACTGCTGCCCAACATCATGAAACTTCCAAATTACTTATTTCGTAGACTTACGCCGCAGTACCTACCAAGGAGGCAGAAAACCTTATAAAACACTATCAAGTAGTCTTCAAATCCCGTATTCAAGATAAGACAATATAAATCACAAAGGGGTGTGAGATCATCCCCCAGATAGCCATTAATAAGGGGGGGTCACGTTTTTGTAACTTAATCTTTTGTCCTTTGATTAACTGCCTATAATAAAACTTTTCTAATGCCCCCAAACGCGACGTTACGAGACTTCTCTGTGATTACGCGACATTGCTGAATTCTAATTAACTGCTGTTACTAGTTTTAGTCCATGTTTAATGTATACCTAGACTTCAAGATGTCTCAGGTTCAAATCACATTACCCTATTAACCTAAAAGCAAAATAAATACTTACTCATCACTACTCCTTTATCGACTTTATCTGTTTTACTCGACAGCCCCGTGGCGCAGCTGGCTAGACACCAGCTTGCGAAACATGATGTCGCGGGTTCTATCCCCGCACCGAGACAAATGTTTGTGTGATCCACAAATAGTCAGAAATGTCTCACGTAGTTTTTAATACCCATGACACAAGACTCTCTTAGTGAGGCATCACAACTTTGTATGTGTGTATTATTAGGTGTAATTATTTATCGACTGCGTCGTGGTCTCGCGGTACAAGTATGTGCCGTGCGATCTAGAGGTCCTGGGTTCGATTCCCGGGTCGGGCAAAGAGTTATTGGGTTTTTCGGAATCTGAAAATGTGCTCGAAAAAACGGCAATAGGCTCGCCCCCTATTACGTGGGACTGATACATACCTGGCGAAATGTGGGTGCAGAAATGCATCTCTGCCTACCCCTTCAGGGAATACAGGCGTGAGTTTATGTATGTATGTATGTATTTATAAATTTAACATTACTTACAACTAATAAAAACAAAATACAGCTAATTTTTCCGTCAAAGTAACCGCAAAATCAAAACAACCGTATAACTTGGAACAAACTGAAACATACGTAGACATATTGTTACTGCACTTGCAATAAAACTACTTAGAACGCTAAAATAATATTGTGTCCGACACAATTTATGACTCCTGGTTTAGTCATAAACATTTGTTCCTTTTGCATTACAAATTCAGTATGATTGAACTGACGCTTGTCTAGTTTTTATTACAATTATCTAGTGGAAATCTGCATTGTGGTATCGCGGCACAAGTATTTGCCGTGCGATCGAAGGTCTCAGGTTTTTTGAGTCTGGAATTGTGCCCGAATATTGGCAATGAGTGCGTGTAATTTATTATTAATTTTTTAATGCAAGTTTACAGATTTCTCCACTTCACACACTTCACACTCCACACAGAAACACTTACATTGTAACTAAAATTAACTTAAAATTAATAATATAATATAAAACACAAGCACATTTTAACAATATAACAAACAATTTAACTTAAATAGCTATCCAATAATAAGGTAAGACAAAAACTTATTTGAAAAAATGTGGGTGCATAAATGAACCTCTGCCTATCCCTTCAGTAAATACGAGTATGATCTAGTAAAAATGGGCAAAGTGCTGGATACCATTTCTAGCCATGGAGACATGTAATTGTAACCTAAACCTCGAGAAACAACTACCTAGGCCCAGTTAAAGCAATTATGCCCGCCGAATTTTAACCCGAAACATGACACTCCTTGTTTGATCAATGTGGTGGATTCACCTTATGTAACATAATCTCTAACTTCTAAATTCTGCAACCCTTCTCATATATTAGACGCATCAGCATAATGTCGCCGCAGTTTTTGTGGATCTGTGCTATCATCTCGATTGGAATAATTAAACGCATTTTGCTTATAGACACTTGAAATCATAATTTATCGTTTACTTACTATTATATAAGTACTACTATTCAAAAGTGTTATTGTTTGTTTTTTTTTTGTTTGAACCGCAAAATTCAGTGTTATGAATTTGATACAGAGAGTTATTAATTTGAATTTTAAAAAATACACCGAACAGAAACATACATAGTTCTGACTCCACACTAAGATACAAGTCTTGTGTCGTGGGTATCAGGCACTACGAGAGACCTTTCGGTCTCAAAAACACCCAAACCCGAAACAAATATTTGTGAATCACACAAACATTTCAGATCGTGTTTATCTCTAAGCTAGCCCATATACGTCTCACTCCTCGGACCTCTTCTAGAGCTGAGAGAGGTTAGGCCTAAGTCCACCATGCTGGCTTAGTCAAGAAATTACTACATACATACATAACCTCATGCCTGTATTCTCAGAGGGGGTAGGCAGAGGTGCATTTCTGCACCCACATTTCGCCAGTATGCATCAGTCCCACGTAACAAGGGGCGAGCCTATAGCCGCTTTCCGGGCACATTTCCAGACTCCGGACAGTTACTGAAAATTTCCTAATAACACTTTTTCCGACCCGGGAATCGAACCCGGGACCTCTAAATCGCACGCGAAACCACGAAGCAGGCACGAAGAAATTAAATAAATAAATATATACACCCAACAGTCACATACATAGTTCTGACCCCACACTAGGATACAAGTCCTGTGTCGTGGGTATCAGACACTACCAGAGACCTTTCGGTCTCACAACACCCAGACCCGACACAAATATTTGTAGATCACACAAACATTTCAGATCGTGTTTATCTCTAAGCTAGCCCATATACGTCTCACTCCTGGGACCTCTTCTAGAGCTGAGAGAGGTTAGGCCTTAGTCCACCATGCTGACTTAGTCAAGAAATTCATACATACATACATAACCTCACGCCTGTATTCTCAGAGGGGGTAGGCAGAGGTGCATTTCTGCACCCACATTTCGACAGTATGTATCAGTCCCACGTAACAAGGGGCGAGCCTATAGCCGCTTTCTGGGCACATTTCCAGACTCCGGGCAGTCACTGAGAATTTCCTATTGGAAAAACCTAATAACACTTCTCTCGACCCGGGAATCGAACCCGGGACGTCTAGATCGCACGGCACATACTTGTGCCGCGAGACCACGAGGCAGTCACGAAGAAATTCCTAGGGACTTTTTAGGTGTCCAGGTTTCCCACGACGATTTCCTTCAACGTTAAAGTACGTGATATATATTCAGCATTGTAGGTGTAGGTATCTTCAAACCTCCACACATACATTACATAAATACACAATAGAATTCTACGCCGGGATGCTAATAAATACCAGTCCGAAGATAACACCGGCCATCATAACGACGTCACACCTCTTTTGTTCGCGCTGGACAATTTTTCCCTGCTTGTTTACGCTATGATATTTATTACGACAAAAACCGCTCTGATTTATGCAGAGAAACCCCGTTCCATTTATTCCGTCGGCGTCTGAGCGCAGCCGGGTAAGTGTGAATTTAATATTTCGAATATCTTGAATTTTATGCGGTAGAATGCTAAGTTTCGACTTGGTTTTGTAATGGACACCGCGGCGTTCGGATGACCTGGTAAATGTGTTAAGAGCTGTTCGGACGAAACTGGAGCTCTGAATGGTAATGGCTGGAGGCCTTTGTCAATAAAGTTACTTTTATTTGGTGCGAAATTACACTAAAAAGTGAAGTAGTAGAAGAATTTGTACATAAAGGGAAACATTAGTAATCTTTTTTAACCGACTTCAAAAAAACGAGGAGACTAGACTAGACTACTTAAAAGTCAATCAAATTATTACGACAATATAATGTAGTTTTAATTATTGTTATTTTTGGAGGCGGTGTCAGCCAAGGAAACACTACAATATACATACCAAGCATCACAGTTATAGAGGAGGCCCGTGTCCAGCAGTGGGACGTATATGGGCTGATGATGATGATGAATAATAATACGAGAATCCTACCTTGGCTGACACCGCCTCCAAGAATAACAATAATTAAAACTACATTATATTGTCGTAATAATTTGATTGACTTTTAAGTAGTCTAGTCTAATCTATGATCGTACCTAGGTATATATTGATGAAGAGAAATAGTAAGTTGATTATTAAGTTATAAAAGAATACGCAATTATTTTTTTACTTTTTAGTGCATTTTAATTTGTTTTGGAATAGTTATTTTTGAAGGCGGTTTTTGTTTTGTTAAATTTTTTGTTTTTAATCTAACGATTGACAAAGCTTTATTTTGAATGGGTGGCATAAAAGTAAGGTAACAAAATAGACTTCCTAATTTCGACTAACAACACATAACATCCTTTAATTTGCGAGTAAACTAGCAAAATGCTCCATGACGAAACTAGTAGATGTGATTTTTTTCCATAATTCGTAAATTATATTCACCATTAATATCATCATTATATGCTATGTATACATACATACATACATAACCTTACGCCTTAATTCCCCGAAGAGATAGGCAGTGGTGCATTTCTGCACCCACATTTCGCCAAGTGTTTTTTTTTTTTTTTATTTTTTTTTTATTCTGGCACGGCAAAGTGACCCCATTGCACCTGATGGTAAGCGCAATGGAGTCCAGAAAAAGTGCCGACCAGCGAGAGATGATGGTCTCCCGTTGGTCGACACAATCATGCCGGCCGAATACCTCTTCACCTTATTGTGAAGAAGTTTGGGGGACTATCAATCATGGCGATCAAAGGACCGACCGCGACAAACCGGCCAAAAAAATTGCCGGCACGGTCATCCTTTCACCATGATTGAAGCCCCCCCGAAAGTGTATATCAGTCCCACTTAATAGGAAGCGAGCTAATTGTTGTTTTTTGGGCACATTTACAGACCACGTGCTGCTACTGAGGAATTCCTAGTGGAAAAACCCAATAGTACTTTTCCCGACCCGGAATACAAACCCAGAAACTTTATATCGCACGGCACATGTTAGTGCCGCGAGACCACAAGGCATTTAACTACGAACTACTGCCCCATAAACAAAGTAATAGTAAATATTACAGTTCCTAATAAAAAAGACAATTCCAAGCTATCACCCATAAACGCATATGAAAAAGATAAAAGTTATAAAGAAGTTGATACATAAGAGTGACAAGTTGCGGCAACTACGTCATATTATTTCCACAGTTGAGGAATGAAACATAAAAAAAGTTTTTTACGTGTTCAATACATGAGACGCAATGTATCACTTACTTTATGACACGAAATACGATTTCCTCATACATTGCTCGTTGCCCTAAATTTATTGGACGCATTTGTCGTTGTATTATAAATTACACTGAATTTTTTATCGTTTTACTAGTTTTTACTAAGCATAGACTATCAAATTAGATCCAAAATGAAATGAAAAAAGGAGAAAACACAAATTTCAAATGCATTTTTATAAAACGTACATTTTTCTAGGTATAAAAATCTATTTGTCCAAAAATATACTTGACTATCTGTGTCATAACTTTTATTCAAAGATACTTTCCGGTGCTAGAATTAACAAACGACTATAAAACTCATCTATATTATTACGACAAAGTGACTTAGTTACACAATAAAGTACAATTACCTAGAAGTAAACTTGACAAAAATATTGTTGTAGCTTCACTATTTATAATCACAGGCTAGGCAGTCTAGGCTTTAATCTATGTCTAGGATTTTTAATTACAACAATATCCAACAGAATATAGACCACAGACGCGTCCGGGGCAGAGCCTCGTACAAAAATTTATATTCAGCCCGCGCGTTGATTTAATGGCGCCGCCGGGGTTTGTTAACTGCGGCCAAACTTAGCTATTATTAAGTGTCACAGAGTTGGATCTGATTAGCCGCGTTTGTACTGCCGTCTTTTTGTCACGTCGAAGGAAGGATTGAAGATCAGTTTTTATGTAGTAATCTTTCTAAAATATCCTCAAGAGAACACTTTAAAGTAAAAGCGGTTTGATGAAAATCATTTGAAACTCGTACATACAGGGTGTATTCAGACCACGATCGGAAACTAAGGCAGCTAATAGCTAAGGTCATCACAAACCCCCTGGCGTTAAAAAAATCCAGACAAAAAATTAAAAAAAAATCATTTTCCGAACAACCACATTCATATGTATATTTTATACCTATGGTTGTTAGGAACCTGCCTTCGTTTCCGATCACAGTCTGAATACACCTTGTATACACATTCAAGCCTATATTCCCGAAGGGAAAAGCCTCTGCTTATTTGATGATGGTGACCTTTTATTATTCGTGTTTTAAGACCCGCATTATCACTTTCTTCAGACTTCATGCTGCTGAAAATTCCCTCATAGAAAATCTCAGTAATACTGCTCGACACGGCCATTGAAACCACGACCCATGAGGCAGTGTAAAATGGCTGAAGATAAACCAATGTATTACCACGATCTTATGAAATAAAGATTTAACATGGCGGACGCAAGAAATTACTCTCGTGAACAGATTTAGTACGGAATGTTTATCATCAGCCCATATACGTCCCACTGCTGGGCACGGGCCTCCTCTACAACTGAGAGGGTTTAGGCCTTAGTCCACCACGCTGGCCTAGTGCGGGTTGGCGGACTACACACCTAAGAAATTTCTAAGAACTTTTAGGTGTGCAAGTTTTATCACGATGTTTTCCTTCACCGTTAAAGCAAGTGATAATTAATTGTGAATACACATTACACACATAACTCCGAAAAGTCAGAGATATCACTTTGCCCGTCCAAAACTCAGGACCTCTAGATAGCACGCCAAATACTTGTGTCGCGAGACCATGAGGTAGTCGAAAATGAAAGAGAAATGTGGGTGCAGAAAGGCATCTCTGCCTACCCCTTCGGAGAATACAGGCGTGAGGTTATGTATGTATTTTTTTTATTTTGATAGTGGCACGGCAAAGTGACTCCACTGTACCTGATGGTAAGCACAGTGGAGTCCAAAAAAATAATACCGACCAGCGAGAAACGATATGGTCACCCGCTGGTCGACACAATCATGCCGGCCTGCACAAATGCTTCTTCACGCTTCGCTTAAAGGATCCAGGATCATAGGAAGGAGGGAACACGTATGTATGTACTTTTTCGGCAAAAAATGTGTAATACATCAACATAGTCATTAAGAGAGTAGATCTAAATACATTTACGAAATATTTCTGCGCGTGTAATGTAGTTATGCCCAAAGTGAACGGAGCTAGGGAACTTGCTCCAACTCATTTATTACTGCCAAATCACTAATAACTTTTATGTTCGAATGCTTTAGTTATTTGGGTATATTTAATACATGCACTCAGTTTTAGAGGGGGCCCGTTCCCAGCAGTGGGACGTATATGGGCTGATGATGATGATGATGATGATGATGAATACATGCTTCATATACGGAATTAGTCCGCCAACCCGCACTAGGCCAGCGTGGTGGACTAAGGCCTAAACCCTCTCAATGGTAGAGGAGGCCCGTGCCCAGCAGTGGGACGTATATGGGCTGATGATGGATACGGAATTTAAGCAGACCGTGATCGAAAACTAAGACAGGTACTAATTGTGTTCCTCATCATCCTCAACCCATATAAGTCCCCCTGCTGGGCACGGGTTAACACCTTAGTCTACCACGCTGGCCTAATGCGACTACTTAGGAAATTCCTAAGAACTTTTGTTTACAGGTTTCCTTACGATGTTTTACTTCACCCTTAAACTACGTGATAATTCATTGTGAATACACCCATAACTTCCAAAAGTCAGAGTTGTGTGCCTGGGGTTTGAAACCGCGACGGCCGAGGTTCTCCACTGTCTAAACCTCGAGGCCAACAGTATTTACTTAGGTAATAGTGATGGTGATTAGGAAAACGTCATTTTTTTCGAATTTTTTTAACGTCAATGTTTTTGTAGTCACTGTAAATGTTAACTGCCTTATTTTGCCATCACGGTCTGCTCACAACTTGTGTGTTAATAGTTTAACGGTTAGAAATCGACTGTACTTAAAAACTTTGGGTACGATTTCCATTACGAGACATACGACCTTACTTATAAACGTTATTTAAACTACTATTTAAACATGCTTTGTCTCGTTTGCTCCAACGTCACAAGTCATTCATTAGAGCAGGACAAAGCACGTTTAAGCATTAGTTAAATTAACAACGTTTATAATGCCGATAATGTTTAGTTGATACAGTCGTTGTGACTGAAAAACATTGTAGTTTTAGATACATAAACCTCTTTCCTTAATACGATTAGGTACCTATGTATTACATCACCTGTGTATTGTAGAGTAAGGCTTTGTTATAATCAAAAATAAAAAATGTTCATACAGGTATTTGCGACCGAAACAAAGTATTAAATAGCGAGAAATTTTGACAATTATTTGGAGCCGATCAACACTTAAAGCATGTTTCCAATGTTGTTTTTTTTTCAGTATATTTATCATTCATAAAAAAAACTATACGTTCTCTGAAAACCGCATCAAAATGTAAACCCTTAAAATGAAACAGTAATTTAATTTTAAATATTGTAATGGAAGCGCTTTGGGTACATAGCGAGAACATATTGCTATCTCTTTCGCACACGTGAAATTTAACTGCGCTGACGTCACTGTTGCACAATACTTTTGAAACTGCGTAATACCCCCAAACCCAGATTTGAATGCTATGCGACTTCCTAATAGATTTATAAAATTCCTTTCAGTTTGAAATTCATATAACGGAAAGTTTTGCTAGAAATAAAAAAACGTTTCACCTACATGCGGATACCATAGTGTTTTCAGGCTATTTACAGTGGTCGCTACCCACATTAAAACACCCCTGGAAATCAGTAAAGAACAGATTCCATAATAAAACATTATTCACCAATAATGTGACAGGCGCCGCGGCCACAATGAGCACAATTCAATAATGCCTATTGATACAGAATATTCGGCATGTTTTATTTCTCCCTTTTTATCCAACAAAGGGAATAGTTTCCTATATATTTCGGGGGCCCCCGGGACGGCGACGTGCCGACTTAGCGGTGCTTTCTGAATTATACATCGCCGACGATATTTGCCGATGCTGATAAGTGATACGGGAAGTTGGGAAATTTTAAGCCGCTGATTTATTGCGTTGACGATAGTACGAACTAAAAGAGATTTATTTGTAGTAAATCTGAAGGAAAAGTTTTTTGTATATAGCTGGGGGCTTGACTATCAGTTTGTTTATAAAGTCACACCGTCTTTAATGCGTGTGAGGGCCAGATTTTAGTAGCTATGCCGGTGCAAGTGATATATGAAGACACAGCCTGTGCCTATTGAACTGTAAGAACGAAAACACTCTTACATCTCCCCAAGTCATCCCCAAAATACTGGAAGGTTAAATTAATTTCTGCATTAAAAAGATTTTTCAGAAGAAGAGTATATGAGGGTGCAGAACGGTCCGCAAGCGATACACGTTCACGAGTATGACGCATGTTCCAGCAATCCTTTATTATTATTTTTTGTACTAATAGCAACCCCGATATTTTTCCAAATCGTGATAATCAATAACTTTATAGTCTTTACAAGCAAAGTTTATTACAGTTCTCATTGTATTAGCTCAAGAAACTCCATTGTTTCTCTTTTAAAAATAGTTTACAACAATGTTGCATATTAAATTGAAAAATAAATTAAGATTATAATTCTTATTTCATTGTTATCTCTATTATAATTACCTCTCATAAACAATTTCACAGAAGTCAATAGATTGTCATCGCGTGTCTTGTATTAATCTAAACTAATTGTGATAATGGTTGAAGAAATAAATGAATAGGACAAAGAGTGATTGTTACAAAATTATGTCATTGTTTTAATAAGATAGATAATCGTAACTGCCTCGTGGTCTCGCGGTACAAGTATGTGCCGTGCGATCTAGAGGTCCTGGGTTCGATTCCCGGGTCGGGCAAAGTGTTATTGGGTTTTTCCATTAGGAAATTCTCGGTAACAGCACGGAGTCTGGAAATGTGCCCGAAAACCGGCAATAGGCTCGCCCCCTATAACGTGGGACTGATACATGCTTGGCGAAATGTGTGTGCAGAAATGCACCTCTGCCTACCCCTTCGGGGAATACAGGCGTGAGTTGATGTATGTATGTATGTAGATAGATAATCGTGATCATAACTCTCGCTAATGGTTCTGTAATCTGTATACAGAAACAGTTATAAGACGCATTTTCAATCATAAGATCAAAGTATTAAATTCTAACAATTAATATACATATGTATATAGAATGTTTTAGGCAATCGTGTAAATTAATTTAAGTGGTAAGGTTTACAAGTAATAATACGATTTTAGTGACCTTATACAAAAATCATTGTTAATGCGAAAATATCCCTATTTTTCTTAACATTCCACGCCAATTCTGTTAAAATTTCGCGCAGAAATACCTATAGACTTTTTTTAATATAAACTACTTTTTATCCCAGTAAAAGTTATGTTATTGATTTTATAATAATAATAATAAATACACCCAACAGTCACATGCATAGTTCTGACCCCACACAAGGATACATGTCCTGTGTCGTGGGTATCAGAAACTACGAGAGACTTTTCGGTCTCACATACACCCAGACCCGAAACATAGTATATTTATGGTTCACACAAACATTTGTCTCGGTGCGAGGATCGAACCCGCAGCCTCTCGTTTTGCAAGCGGGTATCTAGCCAACTGCGCCACGGGGCTGTCGTATGTTTGTTTTTACATTTTTCGTTAACAAATATTAACACAAGATTACTCGTCACAGCTGTATTAATTTATTTGCTGTTTAGATACCGCTATTTAATTATTAAACCTATGTATATTTTAACAATGGCTTCCCGCATACATTATGTGCTACTCGTATGTATGGCTGCAGCGATAAGCGCCCCCTGTCGAGGGTAAAGTGGCTTCGGCCGAGAGAAATTAAATTTTATCGCCTAATTCGATATTATGATGGGAATACGTTCTACAACGTGTTGTTTGCAATAGATATTTAGAGTGTATTGTTGGACAAGCGGCGTGTGTTAAGAGACCAGGGTTCAATTAAGGGTAAAGTGTTATTTAGTATTAATGTTGGAAACTATGAGCACAGGGTTTGAAAATGTGCATGTAAAATGGTCCCTTTTACGAGGATTTTTTTAAAAACATTGATGACGTAATTTAGATGTAGGAATTGTAGGAATACAAAGTAAAAACCATTCTAAATTCACACATGCGTGTTTAGTTCACTATGCTAAAGCAAATATCTACACCACATTCAAATCCAATAGCAAACATTATTGCCAATTCAATATGTATAACGCTTAAAAGCAACAAACATACACGCACGCAAAACAAACACCCCAAATCCGGATACCCTATCGGCGGACAACAGCCTAAGCCGTTGTCGGACCTCCGGCCGAACCGGTGGGACCGTGCCGGCCTAACCGGTGGGAATGGTGCCGGATAAACCGGTTGTACCGGCGCCGGCATAAACCTGTTACAAGGATGTGAAAACGATAGTGCTCAGAAATAGTTCGGGAATACATCGAGTCTACAATTGAGCCCGGGGGAAGATTTACAAAACGCTCGAAATAGCTTCTGTCCACGGTTAATCTCAATGGAAATTTGATTTATTGTGGGAATTTAGAATTAAGTTATTGTTCTGTCGATTTATTATTTGTTTGATATGTTCTTTGTATGTACGTTCATTATTCATTCATCATCAACCCATATACCGCTGGGCACGGGCCTCTTCTACAACTTAGAGGGTTTAGGCCTTAGTCCACCACGCCGGCCTAGTGCGTGTTGGCGGACTACACACCTAAGAAATTCCTAAGAACTTTTAGGTGTACAGGTTTCCTTACGATGTTTTCCTTCACCGTTAAAGTAAGTGATGATTCATCGTGAATGCACACATAACTTGGAGAAGTCAGAGGTGTGTGCCTGGGGTTTGTACTTGCGACCGCCGAGATTCTCAACCGCGCGCCTAAACCTCGAGGCCTTTGCTACTTATCATCATCATCAGCTCAAATATGTCCCACTGCTGGGCACGAGCCTCCTCTTCCACTGAGAGGATTTATGCCTTAGTCCACCACGCTGGCCTAGTGCGGGTTGGCGGACTACACACCTAAGAAATTCCTAAGAACTTTTAGGTGTGCAGGTTTCATCACGATGTTTTCCTTCACCGTTAAAGTACGTGATAATTCATTGCGAATACACACATAACTTCGAAAAATCAGAGGTATGTGCCTGGGGTTTGAACCCGCGACCGTCGAGATTCTCGACCGCGCGCCTTAACCTCGAGGCCATTGCTACTTATAAAAATTTACATATTTTACTGCAATAGTTCGAACAACATTCATACGGATCTTAATGTAGTCATAACAGAATCTGAAAATGACTTTGTGCATTAGGTATACTCGTAAATAAATGCATCTAACAGCCATAATATTTGTGATCCCCCAAAAAAAAAGTCTATCATAGTTTAAAAACTATGTGTGTATTTATTTTTAACGACAGTAACAAACTTCAGATAAAATGATTTTCTTTATTTAATTTAAACCACCATATAAAATAGTCTATTTAAAAATCATTGAAGTTCATATTAAAATACTACACCAGCTCCAGTTCTAGCACCAGACTGACCAAGTTATTTTTGTCATAGTGAATCGAGCGATTGAAATATGCAACTTAGGAGTATAAATAGTATGTATTTGTAAAGTATCACCTGTCTGAAGATCTGGAAGGTCAGCTTTCGTGGCGAACTTGGTAAGACACAAGCTTTTTAATTGAAAGTATGCTAGATGCGGGGGCATCGAGTCAAACGTTTTTATAGTCCACAAATATTTGTTTCTGGTCTGGTATAGTCTAAAATATTGGTCTATGTTTTTTATACCCACAATTTATGACTTGAATCTTAATCGGATTAGAATTATGTATGTGACTGCATAATATTGGGACTGCATTTTTTTTATTAATGTATGCATATACATATGCATAGTGTACCATTAACAAATTAATTATGATACCGGTTGAACTGACCATTCGTATTGTAGTGCGTGATAAGTGACAAAAAGAATAAAATAGCATTTTAATGATTTTGTGTTTTGTTCCGCCAACCCGCACTAGGCCAGCGTGGTAGACTAAGACCTCTCAATTGTAGAGGAGGCCCGTGCCCAGCAGTGGGACGTAATATGCGCTAATGAAGAGTGTTTTTGAATAATGTAAATTATGTACATCACACCATATGGTCACTTGTTCGATTCCTGGCTCGTCATAGTGTTTTTTTCGTGGGCACAAGTGTAATTGTAGTTACATTAAAATATAATAAATAATCACACACACAAACTCACGCCTGAATTCCCCGAAGGGGTAGGCAGAGGTGCATTTCTGCACCCACATTTCGCCAGGTATGTATCAGTCCCACGTAATAGGGGGCGAGCCTATTGCCGTTTTTCGGGCACATTTCCAGACTCCGTGCTGTTACTGAGAATTTCCTAATGGAAAAACCCAATAACACTTTGCCCGACCCGGGAATCGAACCCAGGACCTCTAGATCGCACGGCACATACTTGTACCGCAAGACCACGAGGCAGTTAATAATGTGTTTCTAAGTACCTATAACTAAATCACGAAATAACTTGGTAGCGACCCTTAGTATAAATTTAGTGTAAAATAATCCGAGCTATGCCGCAGAGACGATCAGATGCAAACAATGTCATACAGTAACAAGATTGTTAATTATCTAGGTAGAGCGGCGGTGGGGCCCGGTAGAGCGCCGGTAGAGCGAGGGAGATACACGATAGAGCGGTTCTGATGAAAATCTATGGACAGCGCTGATTAAGTGCGACTCACCGGCCAGTTTGGTCGTAGTTCTATTAGTTTTGGGATATATTGACCGTACAGATTAATTTGGCGATAGTATGGTGATTGATCGCTACTTCTGCAGGGGGTACGTCTTGAACTGTTTACTTTCAATGCCTAAATCAACATCTAGTACATAGCTGGAATATTTGGAAATGACAGTTTGAAACACACGAATATATAATAACTGCCACTGCCTCGTGATCTCGCGGTACAAGTACATATGTGCCGTGGGATCTAGAGGTCCTGGGTTCGATTCCCGGGTCGGGCAAAGTGTTATTAGGTTTTTCCATTAGGAAATTCTCAGTAACAGCACGGAGTCTGGAAATGTGCCCGAAAAACGGCAATAGGCTCGCCCCCTATTACGTGGGATTGATACATATACCTGGCGAAATGTAGGTGCAGAAATGCACCTCTGCCTACCCCTTCGGGGAATACAGGTGTGAGTTTAAGAGTATGTATGAATATACATGTAATATAAGGGACGTGGCATTTATTTTTTATGTTTTTTTTAATCAGCATTTCTTTTCGTAATTTACTGAGTCATGTCAGAGCCGATAATCAAAACGTACAGTGTTAAAATAATAACAGTAGCCCCATCTATAGACTAAATCTGTTTCATTCCTTCCCTAGGTTATTTTCAAAATTATATTGCGTTTTCTATTAACAATGGCTTATGGAGTCACCTCTATTAATTCGACTTTAAACAACTGCCGAAACGTAGGCGAAAAATCTCTTCCTCTGCCTCAATGATGTAGCTGTAACTGTATGTTTGTACGTTTACCGTAATCTAAGCTGTTTGAAAGAGATGATAAAGTCTATTATAAGCTATTTATTTCCTATTTTCGTGCTTAAATATTCCTCGAATCCCCAGAAATAAAGAACTTCTAAGAGGTAAATCTATTGTCATCAGATGCACTTACACGTCCGTAGTGCAAGTTGATTTTATACAGTAAGCAAGAGCTCAGCTTCAAGATATGAACACACGTGGGAGCTTACCGTGCAGAGATATTGTGGGGACGTGCCGTTCTCGAGTATGACGCGCACGTGATCGCTTTATATCAAATCACTTGTTTCTCAAGGTGGGCGATCAAAGTGTGCAAGAAATATGTTTTGTAAGTAATCTATATTGATTTTATGTTGTTCCTTGGTCATATGTGTGCCATAGAGTATAATTGCTATTGAGTCTTGTTAGAAAATACCAATTAGCAGCACCAAGTGGTGAAATATCGTGGTTCTAAAGACAGTACAAATGGTATAAGTGTATGTAAAATATATGTACATGTGAGTATATTTAGTATTTTTATCCGTTATGTAGCTTTAAATTATAAATGCCGCAACTATGATTCGTGAAATTAGGTTGTATTTTGACAGTCTAATTATATTTCACGTTTTTCTTTTGTTGGTTATTAATTAAAAAAATGGACAAATGTGTATCGATATGCCTGTAGTTTAAGTCATTCTTAAGACTTAAATTACTGTAAAATTAATAGGCAACAATGTGAAAGTACCATATAATAAAATAATTCTTAAGTTAATAATATAACCGCCTAATAATATAGAAAATCAATGGCGACTAATCAAATCTAATCACGGTAAATATTTTCCCCCGGCTCGATAAGAATGCTAATAAAACACGAATAAATTATTAGAATCTCCTTGATCTTGACGTAATGGGAGGACCTGCTGCATAATTAGATTCTTTATGTTGGCCCTCATTTCGGTCGGGAACAACAAGGTTGCTATGGCAACGACGAAAAATCATCCATTTTGAGTAATCCAAGATCTAGTCCTTCCACAAAGTAATATTATACTGGCGAAATCGTAATAGAAACTAAACAAAATGTACCTATAGTGTTCGCAAAATCACACGATCATACACTTTACGTTTAGCGAGTCCCCATGTAGAAAGTTACGGTCTCTACGCCTTCTGATCGGGCAACTGGTAAGTATTTCAATGCTTCCTAGGGAGCAACTTAGACTGACAAGTGTCTGTCTGATAAAACAGTGTTTCTCCTACCTGTCATACATAATCTCACGTCCATAGCCTCTTGCCGTTCTTCGGACACATTTCTAAACTCCATGCTGTTACTGAGAATTTTCTTAATAACAATGCCTGACACAGGAATTGAATACGGGACTTCTAGATCGGACGGCACATACTTGAACCGCGAGACCACGAAGCAGTCAAAATAATCGGTCATGATATATTATTTCTCTTAATCCGGAGATAGATCGCCATATTCGACCAATCAGTTGAATGTTTTTCGGTCACTTTCCAAATGGCTCGCTATAATTTCTTTTTGTATCAATTCACAGATTCGGTACTCACCACCAGATGTCGTTCTTTTGTATAAAAAAAATCTCTTAACCGGCGCAGCAATTCAATTAAAACTGCACGAACCGTTGTGTTTAATTGTTCTATTCACTTAACGCGTTAATTAGTGCGATGGCGGCCACTAAGCTAATAATAACTGTTGAAATTGCAACGCCGAGTGTTACGTTTGTAATTGTGCTGCGGTTATCGCGATGCACAGGTTTTATTTTTCCAACGGTTTTATAACGCCGTGGTAGAATTTCGCTCTATTTTTACTACAGCTTTAACATGTTTTTTAAAGAAAAATATGGAAAAGATTTTTAAAAACTTTTGAACTGACGATGCATTGGTGTTACTGGTTGAACGATGTTCGTATTCCCTAGAAAAGGATACCCAACATAAAAATCAGACATTGAAACCCACGCGAAAATCAAATTAAGTCGAGTACGATTACTCATAGAAGGAATATGTATGTTACGTATTAAAGATCATTATAATTTCCAGACTTCGCGCTACTACTAAGAATTGCCGAATGGAAAAAAACAATCAATTGAACCCTACGCTTCGCGATCGAAAGCGTCAAATTATCCGACCTACAATTTTACACGAGAATTCAATTGTATCCAACGAAAACAGACTTAAAACCTGACCATAAAAAATTGTGAAAAGACGTGAAAAGATACCACTGCTGGGCTGTCCCGTTGACTGAACGTGCATCAGTCGAAATGTGTTTTCATGAATGGATGGCTTTTTAATAGATTAATGTCCAACTTCTATATTTTCAAGCCATCGATAACAATCGCGACGGGGCGTGACAACTACCGCCAAATGCAAACTGGGATAGTCAATTACAATTTTCATTATTCATGTATGCCTGAAAGGGTAGACAGTAATGTGTTATTGCTCCCAGGGTTCGCTAGCTACGTTTAATTACCAAATCAGAAAGAGCAGTCTTTTTGGCTTAAAGACATAGTTTCCAAATTTCATACCTAATTAAGAAATTCAGCATCAAATAGACTTAAAAACACTTCTTTTTACCGACCCAAGAATCGGTTTTTACTATCCAGGTTTTCAGCCAAATAAATATCAAACCAATAATAATGTTAAATAAATTCATCATCATCATCGGCCCATATACGTCCCACTGCTGGGCACGGACCCCGTCTACAGTTGAGAGGTTTAGACCTTGGTCCACCACGCTGGCCTACTGCGTGTTAGCGGACTACACGCCTAAGATATTCCTAAGAATTTTTAGGTGTACAGGTTTCCTCACGATATTTTCCTTCACCGTACGTGATAATTCATTGTGAATACCTACATATACAACTTCGAAAAGTCAGAGGTTTGCTAAATAAATTCAGTGAAACCAGATTACAGTATGAAAAGATAATTATCATTCACAAACGAATCAAATCTTATCCCCGCATTGAAGACAATTCCCAAAGCGGCAGAACTTTGCATTTTCGGCGCGTTAATGGTCCAAATGAGATTAGATGCAACCGAAATGTAAATGAAATGTTCGTTTAACTACATTTAAAACTATTTCCCTCTAAATGAAACCGGGGACGGTTGAATTCGAGAAATTTTAACAGACTGCATCTGAAGCTCCAACAGCTGGCTTCAAATACACAGGGACTTCAATATTTTTCATTCATTCGTTTCAGTTCATTTGGACGTCGACAATGTTGTGTAGACATTTTTAATATTGACGCAATTCGATGTTTTACAGCGACTTCGTATAGATGATTACGCTCGCTAATTATTATTAATTAAACTTCAAAGAATAGACAAATGATTATTTCGTGTTGAAAAGTACACAGATCATAATGAACACACAATTAGATAGACTGATCAACGTAAAATTACTTATTATATATACGAGTAATTATATGAAATTAAATGCAGTAATGGTATACTTTTTGTCAGCCGTTTATCTGATTTCTTCATCACTTGAAGGTAAATAATGTTATCGTATATTATGACATGCCTGAGAGTTCTTCTGAAGCAATTTTTAAGGTATTTGAAATCTTCAAAATCGCACAAGGTTATCGCAGAGGATTTGATCTCAATCCGTTAAACAGGAGACATATGTTCAATATAATAAATAAATACACCGAACAGAAACGTACATAGTTCTGACTCCACACTAAGATACAAGTCTTGTGTCGTGGGTATCAGAAACTACGAGAGACTTTTCGGTCTCACAAACACCCAGACCCGAAACAAATATTTGTGGATCACATAAACATTTGTCTCGGTGCGGGGATCGAACCCGCGGCCTCTCGTTTCGCAAGGTGGTGTCTAGCCAACTGCGCCACGGGGCTGTCAAGAGGATGTATTTGGGGTGTAGACAATAGTAGATTTTTCGTTGGTCAATCATAAAATTAATCTAAAATTATGTTATAAACAATATGACTCACCTGAGTTATACTCCAATACCGGTCCAGCGAGATCAAACACAAATTCATTATAGACGCGGTACACAGTAGCACGTCCATAGCGGAATGTATTTCGCACCACCAGAAACCGAAAATCCAGTAACCCATAAGTTCGTTCGCCAACGAGAACGGCATGATCACCAGCCCGAGGAAGAAGTCTGATACCGCCAACGAGGCTATGAACCAGTTCTGGATGTTCTTCAGAGCCTTCTCAGTCACGATCGCGATGATCACCAGCATGTTACCCACAACCACCATTATCATCAGCACCGTCACCACCACTGACGCGATGATGATGTGCGCCGGAGAATATCCACTCGGATACCACGTCTTCAACACCAAGCTTATGTGAGTGTCGTTCAGCGTCGTGTTCGCCTCTGAAGTGTTGGTCATCTGCAGCGCCACAAACTCCTCTTGGCTCAGGTACGTCGGGACTACAAAGGTGGAATTCGGCCCGTATGTCGCATTGTAGTGGCTGCTCATCGTAGTCTTCGCGAATATCGTAGTGTTCGACACCATTTTACAAAATTAAACTAACTACTGAATGGAAATTATTTGGCCCCGCCGTTCGGAGAACTAAACATTACGTTTTACATTGAGACTTTTTACATTTAAGAATTAATACCCGTTTCTCCCGAACTTTGCTGAAGCGCTTCGGAATTATTTCTCTAACTAACCTACCTAATATTGCTTCCGGACGAAATAATGAGACCGGACAAATAAACACCGGTTATCAAATCAAATACACGCGCAAATCAATATAATATACGTATTTCGCAAGTGGCACACACAAAGAAGCGCATCTATACACTATCAAGCGTTCACTTAATGCATTCGTGCTGGCGCCGTGATGTCATCGCGGATACGATTTTCGCCTCTCCCAAATGCGTATTTTCGCGTGCATCTTCACCCAGCTGTGAATCACATGGTGTGTTTGGTTTACACCGGCATGGTAAGGTGGTGTGTGGACTGGTGATCGCGGGTGGCTAGTGCCTGGCGAGTTGCGTGCGCGCGCCCCGCCCGCTCCGCACTGTTATTTCCATGATGACACGGCTTTATGGCACCTGCAACAACAGACAAGTTATTTACTATGATTGGAAGGTAGGTGTATTATTACAGATTGTTATATAAACACTGGTTTGACTGATTGCCGCAAGGAATGTTGTCAAGGCCGTACCAGTCATGTGGCAGTGCGATAAATACAGATTTTTATATACATATATTTTGATATTTAGAGTAAATATGTTTTTGCAGTGAGTCATTAGTTTATCCGTATAGAATAAAAGTTTATCGATGAAAAAATATATATCAGAAAGCTGCAAATATGAAGCTTGCATTGCCAAATGTGCAGCGCTGTAATAATTAACTCAAAAAGAGAAAATTAGAAATTGCAAAAACTTATAATTTTATAATCAATTAAAAAACACGTAACCTTTATGGTTTTCGTAAGCAAACACGAAAAAATATCCCAATATTATTTCGATTCCTACACCAAACATTTCAAAACACAAGGAAGTGAAACCGCCGCACCACTCTTAAATTCCCGCGATGTTTTCCTGCAAATCAGGCCCATTTGTGCGGCTGTCAGAAGCACAAAAGAAGGTATAAATAAAATTATCCATACGAAAGGCATGAAGCACTTAGCCTAATAGAGCGATCCGACATCTATCAATTAGCTCAAGTAGAGAGCTTCCCGGCGCATTGTTGGCAAGTCGTTGTTAATTTCTCCATTGTCGGTTTGTTTGTCATTTCTTTTCAATTTACTGTTACTGTATGGAGTGCTGATGTGAACAGGTGGTTGCAAGACCCTGTTTAAAAGAGGACTTTTTGTGTTTGCACGACGAAGTCACTAGCACCTATGGTAAGTATTTTTTAATACAATACAGACAAGCTGGAGTCGATTACCCGTTGAGTCGACATGAATATGCCGCCCTATTTGACACTGCTGCGTAAATTTACGTAAATTAGTCGGTAAATCTGAATACTAACTTCCATTAGAATATATAGACTGCCTCGTGGTCTCGCGGTACAAGTATGTGCCGAGCGATCTAGAGGTCCTGGGTTCGATTCCCGGGTCGGGCAAAGTGTTATTGGGTTTTTCCATTAGGAAACTCTCGGTAACAGCACGGAGTCTGGAAATGTGCCCGAAAAACGGCAATAGTCTCGCCCCCTATTACGTGGGACTGACACATACTTGGCGAAATGTGGGTGCAAAAATGCACCTCTGCCTACCCCTTCGAGGAATACAGGCGTGAGTTTATGTATGTATGTATGTAGATGATGATAGCTTCGAGGCCCGAAAAACGGCAATAGGCTCGCCCCCTACTACGCGGGACTGACACGTGCCTATCGATATAGGTTTCCACTTCAAGTACGAAGAAAAATATCGCGAGAAATGTGGTTTAAATAAGAATTTTGAGGGTTTTAAAGTTCCTGAACCTGCAGACAAATTCATTGGAATTTGGCATAACTGATGGATAAACAGTCAGTCTGATCTTCATAGTGTTTATATATTATCGTATCCGTATCATGTCGTATCCGCCTGGACATCGATAATTGTAAAATGCAGGTGTTCACATCATCATCATCATCATCATCAGCCCATATACGTCCCACTGCTGGGCACGGGCCTCCCCTACAACTAAGAGGGTTTAGGCCTTAGTCCACCACGCTGGCCTAGTGCGGGTTGGCGGACTACACACCTAAGAAATTCCTAAGAACTTTTTTTTTTTTAGGTGTGCAGGTTTCATCACGATGTTTTCCTTCACCGTTAAAGCAAGTGATAATTCATTGTGAATACACACATAACTCCGAAAAGTCAGAGGTGTGTGCCTGGGGTTTGAACCCGCGACCGCCGAGATTCTCGACTGCGCGCCTAAACCTCGAGGCCATCACTGCTTTACAGGTGCTTCACAGGTGTTCACACCAGAATATTACTCACCTCAGTAATGTTAATAAAAACTATTACATGGGATACAAAATGGCAAAATGTGGGTGCAGAAATTCTGCCTTCTCCTTCGGAGATTACAGGCCTGAGGTTATGTATTTATCTCAAAGCAGTCGCTTAACATACGCACCTATCTCAACCAAGTTATCCCAGACGGGCATAAATTAAATTCATGCATAAACATAATATTACTGTGCGTGGCCCGTTTAGCTCATTACGCCAATTAATTACACGAATAAAGTTATTTACACAGCGTGAGCAAGCGTAAAATTGGGCAAAATAATAAATATCAATATGTAAATTTTGAAATATTTTACTATATTTTGTGAAATACGAAGTTAGGATGGTATACTAAAATATAGCATATAATTTGTTAAACAAATGTAATAAAAACATATTTATACGTATACTCACGCCAACATCCCCATGGGGATAACAAGAGGTGTAATTTTGCACCTACGTTTTAACAATTGAGCCATACATCAAAAACATTACTTTGTGGAGCCATGCAATTATTGAATGAAATTGTGGTATGAATGAAATGTCTTGGTAAGGGTATCGCCACTATCCAACAGATATTTAACGTGTAGTTCACTGTTGCTTTTCGTTCAATGAGTGACATTGCTGAAGACCGGTCTTAATCAGCCCAGCATAATATTTTTTATTTGTCGCCATTTCATCATCATCATCAGCCCATATACGTCCCGCTGCTGGTTACGGGCCTCCACTACAACTGAGAGGGTTTAGGCCTTAGTCCACCACTTCGGCCTAGTGCGGGTTGGCGGACTACACACCTAAGAAATTTCTAAGAACTTTTAGGTGTGCAGGTTTCCTCACGATGTTTTCCTTTACCGTAAAGTAAGTGATGATTCATTGTGAATACCCACATAATTTGGATAAGTCAGAGGTGTGTGCCTGGGGTTTGAACCTGCGACCGCCTTGATTCTCGATCGCCTAAACCTCGAGGCCATCACTACTCTATTCCGCCAGTGTAGTCTTTGCCGTGTCATAATCTAATAAATAATTGCAACCTTCAGTAACACACACTCCTGAGTCTTTAAGATACAAGGGTTTCAGAAAAAGAGACTTTTGTCCCTCACCTACATATTAAACCAGAAAATATTTACACAGACTTTTTTTTCAGTTCAGGGACCAAATATGCGGTCTCTCGTATCAAAATCCATAAAAAAAGGAATTAATTCGACCCCGTTCAATTAATCAAGAAAAAACCTTAAGTTCTAGCGACTATTGATCGCAGTTTTTCGTTTTTTTTTCCATTAACAGAAGTTCCAGTCATTAAGCGCCGTCGATCGTTTCAGAATATTTAATTACTGAGCTCGAACCGGCATCGGATCATTATCGCTGTTATTTCGACGGATTTTAAACTAAAATACAAAGTTTTTTATTGTAATTATTTTTCCAAAAACTATGAAGGCACTTATATATAAATTGAACCCAAGGCTTCTTTAATGAAGTTATAAAACTACGCACCTAAAAAAATCCGCGAAAGAACCTTAAGGTTTGCAGGTTTCCTCACGATGTTTCCCTTCACCGTTAAGGTAAGTGATAATTCATTATGAATACACACATAGCTTCGAAAACTTGATTATGTTTGTTTAATATAATAAGTAATTAATGTTATTTTTCAACTCACACAATATAACATAACTGCAAGCTTAAGTACACCTATGTATTTAACTTAAAATAACTCTTCATCATTTCAACACCACACACGTCCATTTTCCATCGCAATACTCCAATACAAACAAATATTCGAGCTGAACAATATGGTTAAATAAATTGTTATTCGTATTTGGGCGCTGTGTTAATTCTATGACTACACAAAAAGGCCGGGGGCTGGCCAAGTAAATCACAGCTGGCGGTAATAAATACCACGCGCACTGACATCCATCCGCAGGGAGATTCATTTATCGAGTGGCGGGCGCAACACTACGTCCCACTATCGATAATAATGACATCACTATATTGAATCGATGGCACTGCTGGAGCTATAAAATTTAATAACAGTCTAACTGTGGGATATTGTGCTGGGGACGGATTTGGTGAGATAAAGCGGAGCCCGGGACCCACTGTTGCAAAAGACTTGTATGCAATTAATAATTATTAAATACATCCAACAGTCACATACATAGTTCTGACCCCACACTAAGATAATATAAGTCCTGTGTCGTGGGCATCAGAAACTACAAGAGACTTTTCGGTCTCAGAAACCAGATGCGAAACAACTTTTTAGGTGTGCAGGTTTCCTCACGATATTTTCCTACACCGTTAAAGTACGTGATAATTCATTGTGAAAACATACATTAATTCGAAACGTCAGAGGTGTGTACCTGGGGTTTAAATCCGCGACCGCCGAGTTAATCGGCCACGCGCCTAAATCTTGAAGCCATCAGTACTTACTTATTTGTAGTAGATATACTAAGAACTCTTAAAATCTTGCACATAAAGTACTACGTATGACGTTAGTCAGGGCCCCCCTTGACCTTTAGTCCGGCCCAGAGACCCACAATTAAACACAAGCTCACATTCCAAAGCTATTGCGTTGTTTTCCGATGTCAGTTCAAAAGAAGACTTTAAAAGAAAGTCAGTAATTAGAAATGCCAATGTTTTAACGTTGGTTAGCCGACAGGCTGCGTTCGAAGGGAAAAAGAACAATTTATTTACAGAAAGACGGTACAGATGTTGCATCTATGTGGAGTTACATAGAGCTGTGTGCTTTTGTATGGAAGAGGGAAAAGTTTCTTTAATTATTGTTTGTTAATTAAATAATTCTTAATTTGATTAGGCTCTGCTGACTCATTCATTGACTTAAATTCATTAATTAAGGTTTATGTGAAGTAAATTTATTTTGAGATGGAAAAGAATATCTTGAAAAACCATATCTCGTCAAAAATCACGCTTACGAGACACTGTTTGGGAAAGTAAGGATTTGGCCTTTCTCATTCCTACAAGCAATATTTATAGTACAATTACAAAATAGTTTTAATACGTGTAAGTTATTTTTATCTGCCTCGGTAGTTCCGCGGTTCAAATGCCTCCAATGTGGATTTTCCGAGGAGTGATATCGATTCCCGATTAGGGCAAGATGCTATTGGGATTTTGAGTCTAGAAAGTGCCCGAAGACAGCTTGCGAAAGGTGCCTGTAGAAAAACAC
This sequence comes from Hemaris fuciformis, assembly GCA_907164795.1. Lineage (NCBI taxonomy): Eukaryota > Metazoa > Arthropoda > Insecta > Lepidoptera > Sphingidae > Hemaris > Hemaris fuciformis. The sequence continues at coordinate 16,223,983 of OU015441.1, forward strand.
TTGCCTTTCAAGGATATAAACTTGAATATATGTATGTGCGGGATCATCACGATGTTTTCCTTCACCGTCGAAGTACGTGATAATTCTTTGTGAATACACACATATCTTCGAAAAGTCAGAGGTGTGTGCCTGGGGTTTGAACCCGCGACCGTCGAGATTCTTGACCGCATACCTAACCCTCGAGGCCATCACGATTTTTTTAGGTGTGTAGTCCGCCAACCCGCACTAGGCCAGCGTGGCGGACTAAGGCCTAAGCCTTCTCAGTTGTAGAGGAGGCCCGTGCCCAGCAGTGGGATATATGTATGTATGATTGTATTTCTCACACGGACAAAGCTTTTACTTATAACACCTATTGATTGAAGAAGGAATTTCGTACGTTTTCACAAAATTATTTAGCCTCATCATACTGGCCACACGACTACAAAGATGTTCAATCCACTTTATAATAAAACAATTGAATCGAGCCAATGGTTACAGTAATGATTAACCCGGTGCAGCGGACGCGAGAGGAAAAAAGGTTGAAAAAGCAAATGATCAAATAAACGTTGCAAAGGGCGTTCAGTGGGCTGTTGACTAATTAATTGGCTAGACCTGACCGACTGCCAGGCTAGGGACGCGCCGAGTCGATGCAGACGTGGCGACATAGCTTTACGATCCACAATGTATGCTGTATCGAGTGGTTTATAAGATATACTGCTGAAATAAGCTTACATACAAAGCCTCACGCCTGTATTCCCCGAAGGGATAGAAGTGCATTTGTGCATCCACATTTCTCCAAGTGTGTAGCTGTCCCATGTAATAGGAGGCGAGCCTACTGCCATTTTCCTAATGGAAAAACCCAATAACACATTGCTCGACCAGGGAATCGAACTCGACTTCTAGATCGCACATACTTTCTCCGCGAGACCAAGAGGCAGTTAGTGAATTAAGTTTGTAATTACAAAACGCCGGTTGAAGATAGTGATTTCTTCTTTCTTACTTCTAGAACAATATGCATATATTATTCTTCTTATCGTTTAAGTATATTGTTCTTATTGTATGTATAAATAGGTTCTCAAGTCTGAATCCCTGAACCGGTAGCCAGGAATGCATTTTTAAACCTATGTTATCCTGTTTTTAATTAATAGCGGAAAAACTATTACCATTTTTACTGATATATTTCTAGATTACGTGCTAGATCTGATTATTGTCAAACGAAAAAACCATTAACACTGCTCAACCTAAGAATGAAATCCACAGTCTCTTAATCGCACAATTTCTATGCCCGATATGCAAAACTAGGGGTGGACTATTCCAGACGGCGTCCACTTTTTAGCGGGAAAACTTTAATATGCGTGAATTTTATGGGTAAAATGCCTTTTTAAGTATTTCTTGCGTAGTATATTTTTTTAAGACGGCAATCGATAGCAACTGTTCGGATGAAGATGCATCGACAACATGGCGATGACTTTGATTGATAGAAACAAAAAACACTTCAACTTTTTCCACAGAGAACGCCCAATCTGTACTCTATACAAATAAATAAAATTGGAGTGTCTGTCTGTAATATTGAAATAACCGCTTTTTAATAAATGCATATGGATGTATACACGGTACATATACCAAAATAACGTTTTTTTCAATTTTTGTCTGTCTGTCTGTTTGTTCCAGCTAATTGAAACGGGTAGACCAATTTTAACGGGACTTTCACTGGCAGATAGGTGATGTAATAAGGATAAACTAAGACTACTTTTAGTTTATAAATTTTCTTATTAAAAATAATTAAAAATAAATTTTCCGCGCGGACGAAGTCGCGGGCACAGCTAGTTTATATCTATAAATAAAAATATACCCAACTTTTTACTTAGTCCTGATAGTATTTTAAAGTTTATTCAGTCATTAATTACATTACTAAACATTTATTTTTAGGTACCCAATGTATACATATAACTATACATACATATATGTACAATGTACATACCCTACTATTGTAGGAAGTAGCCATTGAACAGAAAAACACGTTTCCACTTTGAAGTGGCATAAAAAAATCAGAATTATAAGACATAAATGCATATAAACTCTTCAATCACACCTTAATTAATGTAACTGTTGCTTGCTCAGTCATGTGTACCACCAAATTGTCGGTGGAATTATCGAAATTATCTCCAATTGGTCCATTTCGCCAGTGGATTCACAAGTTTCCGGGCAGCCGACTGACGAGCGGCGGTCATGCGGTAACCATTAATAATTTATTTGCTGCATGCTTAATGAGATATCTTTATGAGGAAGCCATTTGGCGGTTTCACGTCCATCGATTTGTTTGACTGGCTTTTGTTTACGATTTTAATGTAAAGTTGACTCGTGAAATGACGTGTAACATGTTTTATTGAAATGTGGCTGATTTTCGTTTTGTTTTTATGTGTGAAATTCTCATTCATGTACGTTAAATATACATGATTATGTCACAAAAAATAAGGGATGGATTGTAACAAATGAATACTATTAAGAACATAAATCTTTGATTATAACCTTTTGCTTATTAGTATTATTGATGATTCATGCTGTCTTTTTTCATTGTTTATTGTTATTAGCTATTACACTGCCGAGGCAATGTACATTGAACTCACGTGACGGTTAGGTTAGTAGTGCAAATAAAGTGAGGACTGGGGAAACCAATTACGACCGCCTCAGTGGAAACAATAACGCTGCCCCATTGTTAACTAAATGTAAAAAAGCTAATCCCGAAAATTGCGTGTGTCAATACGGCAAGAATCCACCTTGTTTACGGTGGTCCCTACCACCAAAAAAAGCCTTCGGCAATTTCACTCACCGCACGGTAAGCAACAGGGTTGCCTGAGGCAGTTTAACACACCAGTTGAGCCGGCCTAGTCAGCACCACAAAACCTTTTCGAATGCAGCAAATCTACCTCTTCAAAAACTGTTGCAGTTCAGTCGTTTAGCGCGGCAGATAGCCTAAAATTCCGCCATTCACCTTTCAAAGTAAGATGCAATTTAATAAGTTAGTAACACACTTATAATACCCGTGTATTGTAAGTACTCATTGGTAACATAAGCAATTAAAAATTATAGACACTACTTCAAAGACTACCGCTTCAAACGCATTATTTCAAAATGTTCCTGACTTTCTATGAATAAATAAAATGGAAAAATCTTACATTAAATGAGCCAATTTATGAATTTTCATAAAGCAAAACATTAATAGCATACGAGATACGAAACACACTCTAAGCACTGGCTCAAAATCCGAACGCAGAAAAGATTTTATATACGGCTTACAAAAACAGGCCTTTGTTTCATCCAGCCATTTAAATTTAAAACAAACTGGCGTACTTAGCCGTACTAACAAAAATACGACAAAATCCGAATCAATTGGAAAAGCGGTGGATGCCAAAAAACGAGCTCGGTGACCCCTTTGTAAAAGGCAAAAAACAACGGGCATTCTCGCACTAATGCATAAACCGCGTTTGGTTTCCACTGAAGGAGACACAGATTGATTATATTTGCTCTCAAGTATCCACTTAACTGATTAAAACCTCACAAATGTATTGCAGAATGTGACAACATATCATTTACGATATATGGGTCGAAAATGTCATTATTTAAACACATCTTTGATCGGGATATTTAATCCTATATTCATCTCCATCAGCCCATATACGTCACCCTGTTGGGCACGGGCCTCCTCAACAACTGAGAGGGTTTAAGGCCTTAGTCCACCACGCTGGCCTAGTGCGGATTAGCGGACTAATCCTATATTATAAAAAGACAATCAGTCTTATTCAAAACATAAATACGTAGTCAAGTCTGGAAATTAATGAATTCCTATTCCAATCCACGCTAGCAGTAATATAAAAATATTTACTATGCTTTACACATTATTAACTTCTCTATCGTATCGCAACCATAAAATGTATTTAAATTAATAAATATCCTTATCAAGAAGCCAAACATAGAGGCATCATCATTCATCATCATCAGCCCATATACGTCCCACTGCTGGGCACGGGCCTCCTCTACAACTGAGAGGGTTTAGGCCTTAGTCAACCACGCTGGCCTAGTGCGGGTTGGCGGACTACACACCTAAGAAATTCCGAAGAAATTTTAGGTGTGCAGGTTTTATCACGATGCTATCTATGATCTACGTAGCCGTGATTCCTTACGATCCATTTTCAAGGACTGTAATATACTGACCGTGCCGTCTGAATACATTTATCAAAATATTATGTATGTACGTAAGAATGTATTTAGCTTTAGTAAAATTGGTGATATACATAATGTAAATACCAGGGGTAGACATAAACTTGTGATACCCTCATTAAGATTAGAAAAAACCAGTAAGTCCTTTATAGGCAACTGCGTTAAATTTTACAATAAGCTCCCCAAATCTGTAACTGACCTATCAGATAATTCATTTAAGGTGCACATTAAACGTGTTCTGATGACAAGGGGATACTACAATATAAATCAGTATTTAGAGGATAAGGAAATTTGGCATTAGATCTCTCCCGCACATCGCCATCACCACATCTTGGAACCCAGTACCTTTCACATTCTTCTTTCTTAAACCAAATCATTTGAATAAATACATAAATAAATATAAATTAACCCAAAGCTCCAAGTGTAACTTAAACCATTATAAAAACATCAAATACAAATTGATATGTAATATAAAATGTGCACAAAATAAATAAAATAAAAATAAAATGACGACCGATCGAGTAAATAATTCGAGCAAATTAATAGTAAGAAGGCAATTTTTATTTGGCAGGTCATATAATATAATTATGTTATCCTTACTGGACCAAATACATGCCCACTGAGTTGGACTCGCTGGATCTACTCAGGTGTGGGTCGCGCCGCGTAAATTCCAGTAGTAAAGTGAGCCCGCTGAGTTTGTTTCGCCGGGTCTTCTCAGTCAGGGTCGCGTTTGGATCCGGTGGTACCATTAAAATAATACGTGACGTTTCGGAAATACACAAGGTCCATCTCGTTATTTACTTTAAAATAATAATAATAAGATATTATGTATTTCCTGATGAAAACTAAAAATAAATTATAAAAAAAACCATAAATATTTTTGTACAAATTATATAAAATGAACCATAGTTAAATTATAATGTAATAATAAAAGATTTTTCTTTTCTGTATTGACTTGTCATAAGTGCTATTTGATTGCCTACGTGACCAAATAAAGCAAAATAAAGCAAAATGTTTTCCTTCACCGTTAAAGCAAGTGATGATTCATTGTGAATACACACATAACTTTGAAAAGTCAGAGGTGTGTGCCTGGGGTTTGAACCTGCGACCGCCGAAATTCTCGACCGCGCGCCTAAACCTCGAGGCCATCACTGCTTCACACATAGAGGCATTCATTAGCAAAAAATTATAGTCATACATTTAGCCACGGACCCAAGAGTTTATTCAAGGTAATTTTTAATGCAGCTTGCCACTACCAGCTACAGAAACTCAACAGGCATGGAATAAGAAATCCAGTGATCATCTCAAAGCCGAATTGAGCAAGCCAATCGGCTAAGCGCAACACTAAGCCGAGAAAGTGCAACATCAAAGTTAGCTGAAATGCGACGCCAGGTAAGCAACCGCTTGGGATACCTATGGCGTTGGAACAAAAGCCAAGTTGCAGCTCTAACTCAACAAACTTCGTAAACGTCACTGCTGAATCAATAGATGTCGTAGTAAATTTGGTAACACTGAATTTGTTGCACGTAGGAGCAAGGATGACACAATGGAATGAAGTATGGTAACTGGTTGATGTTGCAGTAAATTTATGTGCTGATGACGTTCTAATTTATACATAATTATTGCATGTCATAAAAATGCCAGCTTTAGCTTGATAATTATATTGATGTTGGTGTAGTATTTATAGAAGAGGACTAGCTGTGCCCCCGACTTCGTCCGCGCGGAAAATTTATTTTTAATTATTTTTAATAAGAGAATTTATAAACTAAAAGTAGCCTAAGTTACTCCTCATTACATCAGCTATCTGCCAGAGAAAGTCCCGTTAAAATCGGTCCACCCGTTTCAGAGATTAGCGGGAACAAACAGACAGACAGACAAAAATTGTAAAAAACGTTATTTGGTATATGTACCGTGTATACATCCATATGCATTAATTAAAAAGCGGTTATTTCAATATTACAAACAGACACTCCAATTTTATTTATTTGCATAGATACATAACCTCACGCCTGTATTCCCCGAAGGGGTAGGCACTAGGCAGAGGTGCATTTCTGCACCCACATTTCACCTGGTATGTATCAGTCCCACGTAATATGGGGCGAGCCTATTGCCGTTTTTGGGGCACATTTCCAAACTCCGTGCTGCTACTGAGAATTTTCTAATGGAAAAACATAATAACACTTTACCCGACCTGGGATCAAACCCAGGACCTCTAGATCGCACAGCACATACTTGTGCCGCAAGACCACAAGGCAGGCAATATATTTAACGGAGTAAAACCATATACTGAGAGCTACGTCATCGCTCTTGCATAAACAAGAATGACTCACGGGCGGTCGTCTCTCGGCGGTGTCGATTGCCCCCACTATTCGTCTATAAAAGGCCGCCCGCTGCAGCGGAGCGAGCATTCATCGGTCGACGCGTGGACAGCAAACATCCGATTTATTGGGAAATAAAAGGAACTTTGATTGAAGTTGATTGTTGAAATTACCTCTGAAAATGGATCCTCCAGTAATAACGATGTCACTGCTATTCTTAAACGATCCTGGGCTATCTGCCTCGTCAGTAATTGTGAAAGTTTACTAAAGAAAACTCAAAGTATGAGTTATCACCATAAACCAACAGTCGTGACGTCGGCAATGTGACGTCACACACCTTAAAGACACTTCGAAGCCTCTCCTGCTCCGACATATTATATTTCAAACATATTTGAAAGAAAAGCCAATAAGCAACTCAATTGTGGTATTGAAAAACGGTTTAGACATACTTGTTTTAAACCTTTAAAAAAATACAAACTTGATCGTCGACGATAATAATTACTTTAGTGATCACTGGGATTTTTACAATTTCAGCAGCTTTAAGAACAGACAAAGAGAAACTAAACATTGACATCAAACCACAAAGATCTCCAGCTATATTATCGACATCGACTGTGTAATAAGCAATAGAAATAGCGTCTCTAATAGAGGCAGGTGACCGACTTTCGCATTTAATTGACGGTGCGGTTCTTTTGCTCCATCCTCCAATGGCGTGTCACGTAGAAACTACAGTGGCAATTAACGATTAACAACATCTGGACATTTCAATGACTTTCAATAAATATTAAATCGATAGGTAAATTTCATTTTGATTAAAATAGAAATAAAAAATACGTGGTAAAAACACTACAAGGTTTATAGACCAGAAATAAAATATATTTTTTTCATGGTTTTAAAAAATATTAAAAAGATATATAATTCAGTCATTTTATTTTACTATCAGAAATAAGTATGTAGTTGAAATTATTGAGCAGTAAAAATACATAAGTCCATCCAAATAAATAAGAAAACAAGCGTCCAAATCTGGAGCGATAAATCAGATTGACTTGATAAGGATGCACAATATGCACTATGACGTCACCGAAATTAAAGCGTGGAGGTGCGACAGAGATAGCGAAAGTTCCTTCAATGTAAGCTTTAATTTTAAATTTATGAACGTCCAAATCAGGTAATAAACATCTTTCGTCTCGCATATTTAACTCAGTACAATTACGCAAAGATTTTATCAAGTTAATACAATAATAACAAGCGCTCGTCTCATCAAGCTAGAACAAAAGCAGAATACGATAAAAAATCCAATTAACACGTGATGAACGCTCATTAATTTTCTCATTCTCCTCCTAGTTCCGGTTTCCTGTACGTCATAATTAGCACAGGAGGCCTCAAACTCAATATAATTCCGACCGCTGCGTAATTATAAAATATTAATGCCGTACCGCGTGCTGGAATGACAAAATATCCACTAATTACCGGAGCTCCACATCTATTTGCTGGGTGTATAAAAGTTTGCACTTTTCATCTGTCCGATTACGACTGTTTCAATTGAAGGAAAAAAATACGTTCTCCTCGCCCCAGTTCATGGCATCTGGATCGCTACTAATTGACTCTAACTCACTTCCAACTCGCAAAATTAACGGCGCAAGTTGTTTTCTTATATAGCAATGGGCTCGTGCCTTCACGCTCTTATTTTCTTTAGGCGTAACCTTTTCAAACGTTTTCAAATGTTTATAACATTTTACGATACATTTTTTTAGACATTTGACTTTATTTCGTTCATTTATTGGACATTATTTCTATTATTGAAACATATGACGTCATTTATGAAACAACCCAGTAACACTTTTCCGGACCTGTGAATCAGAACTCACAGTTCACTTGGCTCCAAAAATATCGCAAAATTAGAAGCAATTAACAAAAATATGAAATATTTATAAGTAATTATGGCATAATTGTGACCACTAAGATATTTTTTGATAGGTAAATTGTACTTGACACTAATGTCGGTACTTTAGATCATATTGCACATAATGTGATATCCACAGTTATATTTGGTATATCTATTTAAAAGCCACCAGGCCAGCGTGGTGGACTAAGGCCTAAACCCTCTCAGTGCCCAGTGCCCAGCAGTGGGCCATATATGGGCTGATGATTTTCTATTTAAAAATACACGTTCATGATTTATTTATCATAACAGCTCATAGAACTCAATACATGAGTGTTAAATTGTCTATATCGATGACTCACCGTTCGAGTACCAAAAAGTCTCGATTAAGACTCGCGTCAAATCGAGTACCCATAGTACCTACCATTTCGTGTCAGATGGACGTTTTTCACGTGGGATTTCAATTAGTGAGCTAAAACTCGTGCACCTGTAGACAGATCGCTAAGGTGGAATCACACTGGGCGATAATTACGCTGGAGCCGTCATTGGTCCAATTATAATGAAGGCCAGACGCCACTGAGTACCGTACTCAATTCCACAAGACTGCAGTTCAGTCTTCAAGAAATATATAATTAATTTTGAATTTTTGCATTCAAGTTATAAAATTAATGACGATTTCTGGCGACATAAGGTGGTAATATAGATGTTAATGTAGGTTCCTAATGATAGATATTTAAATAAATAAATAAACCCAACAATGGCACGCCTCATGCCTTTGTCGCGAGTTCGAGGCAGTCAAATTTATTTCTTACCACAAGTCTTAAGCGTCTTTTTTTATGTGATGGTGAAACCTTATAGCTCAATGTTTTTGTCACCCGCTTTGCTGTGGAGGGAAGTGGACAACTCTTTGTTTTCCAACTCCTCCTTTATTTTGTCTTTCTGAATAACTTCGTTGCGGGATTATGACAAATTTAGGTCCCCTTAGATCCGCTGAGCTTCATTGCTCAGCGACCATACTGTGCGTGCCGCTGTTGATCCTGGAGCACAGGAGTTACAGTGGCGGGTGTGTGGTGGGAGGTCCAAAAAAAGTCTTAAGCGCTCGACTATTTTTTCAAATTCACTGTACACTGCACTTCCAGCAGAATATTCTAGAACCTTCAACACCCATTACGTTTTTATTGTAACATTTCCCAACAGACGTCACGTCTCCATGTAATCTCGAGCGTATTGTATAAACGAGGTGCGTGCTGCGTCGGGAACGACCTCTAGTAAATCTTGCGCTCGTAAACCACGCGGGTTAGTGACGAGACGAGTGACGATACGAGAAACGAGGTTACTGTAGCGGATCGTAACTTTAAGATGCGCGTCTGGAGGACACCTGGGAGTATTCGGGGAGAATTGACCTGTGCTGGAATAGTCGTAGTATTCTCTTAAGCAATGAGACAACAGAGTACAAGAGTCTATAATATTGATAAATGAAAATAAAAAATGAAAAAATCCTTGTGTAAGTAATAATAAATCATAAATACACCCAACAGTCACATACATAGTTCTGACCTCACATTAAGATACGAGTCTAGTGTCGTGGGTATCAGAAGCTACGAGAGACTTTTCGGTCTTAAAAACACCCAGACTCGAAACAAATATTTGTGGACCACACAAACATTTGTCACGGTGCGGGAATCGAACCCGCGGCCTCTCGTTTCGCAAGCTGGTGTCTATCCAACTGCGCCACGGGGCTGTCACACATTGAGGCAATATTGTTTTGATATCAAATAGGTAAATAGAGGAATAAATCGACTGGTTAACAACGCCTTTAAGTACTGTATGAAGAACATGCATTTCCTGCTTTTTTCCATGCTTTACGTCTGTGGCTCGAAAGAGGAATGCAGCAGGGGATTTATTCTTCAGTATATCGCCAGGTCTGTTATTAAATCCCTCATAATGGGGACGAGCTTGACGTTTTTCGAGCAGTTTTCAAGATTCTGCGTTTCTACTCAGACTTGCATTTTGAAAAACTCAACAATATTCCGCTCGATACAAGTTAACATAACCAGTTACAAGTTGTATGTTCGTCGCGAACATTGTACAATTATGTTAAGGTGCAGCTGAGATGGCCCTAGTCTCCTTAGCTTCACAAATCAATTAAAAGTAAAAAAAAGGCCTAGGACGGCCCTTTGAAATAATAGCAAAACCAACTTGAATGGAAAACAATAACACTTGAGTTTCTTGCCCGTTCTTCTCTAGTGATGAGTGCTTTCCGAACAGAGTGGTAAACTAAATTTAGACATAATAATAATAATTCATTTCAATAAAAAACACCTTCTTTACTACACTAATCTTAAGTGTCCTTTTTCTATATTTTACTTTAATCCAAGCTAATCAAATTGCCATTGATTGTCCCCATCTATTTCTAATTATCTTTGCCTCATTCCAAGTATACCGACTCCTACTTCTAATAACTCAATAACCGAAACATACAGAAACGACCTAACAAAATTAATCCAGTAATCATAGGGTCCGTAAATAAGACAAAGCAAAAACGAAATGAAGGTCCTAATAGTGTTAACCACAGACCCTTTAATTTGGACCAACTTCGTTCTGATACGTGTTACTAATTGCAAATAGCGTTATTCGATTACTTCGCTAATTATTAATTTAACCCGAGCAATAGGTTCCTAAATCTAATAATAAATAGATTATTGTGGAGATTCTCTGCTTTGAATTTTTGAAATGCTTTGATTTTATTCTGATAGAAGGAAGGTATTAGAAATGTCTAAAAATGTGGAAAATGAACTAAAACAAATGTCTTGTAGGAATACCTTGTTAGCAACACGAAGTAATATGCACGGTTACGGTCATCATCATCATCAGCCCATATACGTTCTACTGCTGGGCACGGGCCTCGATTGAGAGGGTTTAGACCTTAGTCCACCAAGCTGGCCTCGTGCGGGTTGGCGGACTACACAGCTAAGAAATTCCTAAGAACTTTTAGGTGTGCAGGTTTCATCACGATGTTTTCCTTCACCGTTAAAGTAAGTTATAATTCATTGTGAATACACACATAACTTCAAAAAGTGAGAGGTGTGTGCCTGAGGTTTGAACCCGTTACCGCCGAGTTTCTCGACCGGGCGCCTTAACCTCGAGGCCATCACGACTTAAGAAGGGTTTTAAGGTACAACACTTCTTCTTGTTATAATTAGGTATCACGCTTTTTAACGATGAAGAAAAACATAAAAAAAACCTGCATACCTAAGTTCTTCATAAAGAATTTCTTTAGTGAAGCCCAGCGTGGTAAACTAACGCCTAACTCCAAAACCATAGAGAAATTTATACCCAGCAGTAATACAATAAACAATATACAATTGTTAATTTTCAAGCTATTGATTTGGACAAAAAGTCTTACATGTGGTTGAGGTTCAATGACCTCTATACCAGATGTCACGACTAATAGGAGGAGCTGACTAATCAACGAGTGGACGGGCCGACGCACCGCAATACAAGCCCGGATGCACATTGTATGTAAAAACGCATCGAATTGAACCCGCAACGCACAAGCCTACTCGCCTATGAAATGAAAAAACGTACAAATACTAAACTATCACTAAAAGAAAAAAATGCTGGCGCAGCGTCATGTATTGGCGCTGTAATCGACCTCATGCTCGATTCCCCAACAGTGTAAAGAATTTTGCATTCATAACAATTTCCGGTAAAGTATTTTTCTTTTCTTTTTGAAGTTATACTTCTTTAGGTGCGTTATGAAAAAAAAAATGAGAGTGAAATTTTAAGAAGCGCGCGCATCACTGTAACACAAAAGTAAGACGTTGAAGCTGCCTATGTGCTCCAATATAATTGTCAGATTGAAGCTGCCTATGTTAAATGTAAGTGTCAAATGGATCAGAAAGGTTTTAATATGTTTCGGATCGAATATTTTTCAAAAAAAGTTTATATGTTTTAGATTTTAAAAATGTAGAATAGTGACAGTAATAAAAAGGGATTCACATATTTATTAGGTGTGTATCAGTCAAACATTATATATATTTATATATTATTATATATTAGGTGGTGAGTCTATTGCAGTTTTTCGAGCACATTTCCAGACTCCGTGCTGCTGCTGAGAACTTTCTAAAGAAAAACCCAGTAAACTTTGCCCGAGTCGAGACCTCTAGATTGCATGGCACATACTTGTGCCGCGAGACCACAATTATAATTATATAATTAAGAAAAAAACAATTAGCAACTTTAGAACTTAATTCGACCAAGTCGACATTAATGTATATTGTAATCCAAGATATCAAATGACGAGAGATGTCCTTCTCTTATCACTCGAAACTGCATATAAAAGTAATTTTTCATTAGTTTCAATTCAATATGTAAGTACAATACTACAGCAACACCACGTACACAACACGCGAGGTAAGCTCAGAATCCCACAAAAGGGTATGAGCATCGGATTTGGCTGTGGTCTGTCGATTTGAACGCGGCGGACGTCTAGTGTCGGTCAGCCAGAATAAATGTTCGCTTGTCGATACGTGGTGAGCGGAGCGGATCATATTTCTTATGCTTTTCCTTTTTTTTATACTGGCCGGCCTTGTGACAACGACACAACAGTGTTGTCTATACAGACAGCATTAAGTGACGAGAAAACTTCGATACTTTCGATAAAACTTAGCTATCTTTCTTATACTTTTTCGGAGAACGCTATGCACACCTTAAGTGTCATGTATATCAGACATAGTACCTAAGCAAATGTCATTAATTATAATTGTATTAATATATGTGATGTGGTTGTGCTATATAAATAAATTAATAAAACTTTTTTGCCCAATAAATGCTTTAAAACCCTCTTAGTTGTAGAGGAGGCCCGTGCCCAGCAGTATTTGGGCTGATGATGGATGATGAATGGATGGAAATGCTTTAGAAATACTTCTAACGAGGACGCGTTATCCCCGCAGCGCGCCCAGCGATCCCAGAATAAATGCACCCATGACTATACAGAGCATCCGTGCCTGTACCGATGTAACAATATCACTATGAAATTAAATCTAAAACATAAAAGTTGCCTTATCCTATATATATACCTAACAATTACACTTACTAAGCCCAACTTTTAACTCCAAAGAACATTTTACTCTCCCTGTAAGTTAAATTATATATTTCGAATTGAAAAACTCACGCAAAGGGAGATGGTGGATCGGGGTATATATTCCTTTCGGCCCGCGTACGTCCTCGGCACTACCGCTTTCATATTTAGTTCCTAGCCAGCTTTAATACTCGAGACTAGGCTGAATTCTATTTGTAACAATTTGGCTTACCGCTTGCAATACAAAGTTTTGATAATAGTGTCTGCTAGCTTATAAAATATATCTCGAAATTCATTAATTTATAATTAAAATAAAAAAGCTACTTTCTTCAAGTCAGGAAATAAAAAAAAATGCTCAAAATACGTAAAAGCAATTATATTTTAATTCAACAAACTCATCATTGGCTAAGTTTTCATTGTGTATTCCGCCTACCCGCACTAGGCCAGCATGGTGGACTAAGGCTTAACCCCTCTCAGTTGCAGAGGAGGCCCGTGCCCGGCAGTGGGACGTATATGAGCTGATGATGATGATGATGCAGTATATCTCTACAACTGATAGGGTTAAGGCCTTATATTGCACATGAGACTGTAATAAACAAATAAATGCTATATGCCTTGTGGCTGAAAAAGTTATTAATCCTTCGAAATTCGCCACGCCGTATTTCGATTTCTAAGGTCAAGTTAACTATACACGAAGTTAAGCCATAAGGGAATTGTAACCAAAGGATCGCCAAACTAAGACAAAAGTTATGATCAGGGATAGTTTATGGACGTACCTTTATCTCGGCATAGTTCGATTGTAAATTTAATTGCGTAATAATAATGTTAAATAATGGATCGGTTTAAGTACTGGGTTTGTGAGATAATATAATAATTAATAGTTAGATGTAGACATTACATTTTGATACATTGCTTTCTGCTGTGACAGGATACAGGAATCCTCATCATCATCCTCTTGCCCTGTTTAATTTTATTTTGGGTCCGCGCAGTATGACTTTTTTTTTTTTTTTTAATGGGAAAGGAGGCAAACGAGCTAGTGAGCCACCTGATGTTAAGTGGTCAACACCGCCCATGGACACCCACAATACCAAAGGAATCATCGGTGCGTTGCCGGCCTTTGAGGAAAATATAGGCTTACAAACATGTCTTGTCCTTACAAACATCCCTATCAGCCGTCATGTCTTCATTCACCCCTTTTTCTTTCATATATTCTCTCACACACTCCATCCATCTTTTCTTTGGCCTTCCTCTGCTTGTCCGTCCTTCAACTTTCACACTCATTACTTTTTTACCAACAAATCATACAGAAAACCTATACGGGAAAAAAATTACTGTTCTTCAATGAATTACCAAGTCTATTTGTCTTGTAAGGATGACTGTCTCGTAATCTCGCGGCACAAGTATGTGCCGTGCGATCTAGAGGTCCTGGGTTCGATTCCCGGTCGGGCAAAGTGTTATTGGGTTTTTCCATTAGGAAATTCTCAGTAGCAGCACGAAGTCTGGAAATGTGCCCGAAAAACGGCAATAGTCTATTACGTACATACGATACATACCTGGCGAAATGTGGGTGCAGAAATGCACCTCTGTTTACCCCTACGGGGAATACAGGCGTGAGGTTATGTATGTATGATAATAGATACTCAACAGCTATTCATGGGAACATAGCTTGTATTACATAGACAGTTGCACACAATTTTGCATCTTCATACGAATAAAACTTTTAATATAATATATTTTTCACTTTCCCGGTAGCCAGCAAATAAGTATACGGCGTTTGATTTATCTACTAGTAATTTTTCATTGGCGCAGCGGACTCTGAAAATGTACTTAAATATGGTACTACGCGCGCCCCCTATTAAGCGGGACTAGTAATTAGTGAAACTTGGACGAGAGTATACATCTGCCTTTAAATGTACAATCGTACATTTTTGATGGTAGCACAGTAAAATGAAAGCACTAACTTTTAAAAAAATCCGATAAGAGTGTGAGACCGAGTAATCCGAATAGTATATATAACAAAAAAAATACTGTCAACATCTACCCACACAGTTTAAAATCCCGCGTCCAGTTCCTTCATTAAGTCTCGTAAACTGCCGTATTTAGCCAACGTATGATTGGGTCCGGTCGCGGATGAGCGATCAAAGAGCTGCGAAGGTCACGCGGCCCTAACTACAGCCCTTCACACGCTCCCACTCACCAACACTACGTTCTAAGGATTAATTTGTTTTGTGTGCTTTGAATTTATTTAAACTGGAATGAGTTGCGAGGAAAAAATGGTTTTTAATAAAAAGTCTTTTTGCATAAATTATTTTTATATTTACATCGCAAAATTAATTATAAATACTTAGATGACGTAGATGAGTCGCGATGGCCTCGAGGTTTAGGCACGCGGTCGAGAATCTCGACTATCGCGGGTTCAAGCCCCAGGCATACACCTCTGACTTTTCGCAGGTATGTGTGTATTCACAAATAATTATCACGTACTTTAACGGTGAAGGAAAACATCGTGATGAAACCTGCACACCTAAGAAGTTCTTAGGAATTACTTAGGTGTATAGTCCGTCGACCTGCACAAGGCCAGCGGGGTGGAGGCCCGTGCCCAGCAGTGGGACGTATATGGGCTGATGATGATGATGAGATGAGGTAGGCTGAAATGGTGTACTATACCACAATAAGCCAGCTGTGGTGTTGGTCTCACGATTATATTATTATCGTGAGACTTCTACATATACACTACCGACAAAAAGTTTGGAAGCACTTAGAATTTTTGTAAAAACAAATAGCAAATTGATAATATAAAAAATTATCGATGTTGTAATAAAATATAATATTATTTTAGTAATGAGAATATGTTTTAGTTTAATAGTTTAATTGTTGTTTTAATTAAGTACTTAATCACTCTTAATTAAATAATACTATATCTTATATTATTTCTAAAGTAATTGAGAGTATTAAAAGTGCTTCCAAACTTTTTGTCGGTAGTGTATGTAGAAGGTTAACTTGTTATCGTATTTCGGATACATTTCTAGATTCGGTGCTGCTATTCTATGCCGCGGAACTAAACGTAATAACAAAAAACAAAAATAATTTAAAATTTATTGACCTCATAAATCTTACGGTTAAACAATGAGGCTTTAATCTCTGCTTCGTGTATGAATAATAATATCAGTATAGATCAAGGTGTAAAGGGGGCGTGATAGTCTTGAAGATCAGGCGTAAAGATTATCCAAGGCATCATCTCAATGATTTTGCGTTAGAATCACATCCACACACATAAATCTTTCTCAAGTATTCAAAGTTTGATTTAAGCCATTGCTATGTGGAGAAAATCGCCTAAATACAGGGTGTATTCAGACCGTGATCGGAAACTAAGCCAGGTAATAGCTAAGGTCATTACAAACCCCCTGGCATTAAAAGAAATCCCGACAAAAAATAAAAAAAATTACGTTTTCATCACATACATTTTATATCTATGGTATATACCTATATTTTTAGTATCCGATCACGGTCTGAATACACCCTGTATATACAAGACAATATTAGACTTGGGTTAGAATCTGCTGTGTTTTATCATTAATAGACTTTGCACCTTGAAGAATTTTCTTTTAAATATCATCTGAATAATTCAAAGTCAAAGTCAAAGTCAAATTATCTTTATTCAAATAGACTTTTACAAGTTCTTTTGAATCGAAAATTCTTAGCCTAGTCAAGCCAAAAAGTGTATTTTAGAGTGTATGCCGCACCCACACGCGACCCGAGCCTCGCCTTCGTCCTATGCAGCGGTGACACATTTCAGTTTGTAAGCTAACTTTCCGATGCCGGTTTGTAAAGCTAGTCAGGTTGACGGGCTGCCAAACACGTTTTATCGAGAGCTCAAATGCCTCCTATAAACCGTGAGAATTTTTCGAAAATTTATTTTGATATCCAGGCGGTGTCAAATTAAAGAAACGCGGGGCCCGTAGCAAATTATTTCAAAGAGCCCTTGATCCTATGAGTTGTATAAAGAAGTAAATAACAATTCAATACCCAATACCTCAATTGGTTTGGGAGTCATGAGACCGAAAAGTCTCTCGTAGTTTCTGATACCCACGACACAAGACTTGTATCTTAGTGTGGGATCAGATCTATGTATGTGACTGTTGGGTGTTGGGTGTATTTATCTATGAGCTATAATTTTGTTGGTGGTTAAATGTACAGTTATAACTAAAAGCCTTGTTTGTTTCTGATAAGTAAATAACACACAGATAAAAACAGCGGGCTTAAATATGCGGTAGATACTTTGAAGTGGGTTTTTTTAGCAATTGCTACTCTTGTTACGTGGTTAATCCGGCGATGGGGCCAAGTAAATTGTAAAACCCACCACATTAACACGAGTATTTGTTTAATCCCACATAACAAAGTGAGCCAAAAACCATTTATCGTAACTTAAGCAGTGATGGCCTCGAGGTTTAGGCGCGCGGTCGAGAATCTCGATGGTCGCAGGTTCAAACCCCAGACACACACCTCTGACTTGTCGAAGTTATGTGTGTATTCACAATTAATTATCACTTGCTTTAACGGTGAAGGAAAACATCGCGAGGAAACCTGCACACCCTTAAAAGTTCTTAGGAATTTCTTAGGTGTGTAGTCCGCCAACCCGCACTAGGCCAGCGTGGTGGACTAAGGCCTAAACCTTCTCAAAGGTAGAGGAGGCCCGTGCTCAGCAGTGGGACGTGTATGGGCAGATGATGATGATGATGATGAACTTAACAACATAGGTACGATAAGTGGTTTGATAATTGTAAGGAACTAGCTGTGAGCCTGGCGAATAAAATGGCCTGTACGCAATTTTGAATTATATCCCCATCCCACTCGAAAAAGTAGTACATGATGTCCTTTTCCAAGCTCCTATCTATAAAATCATTCAAATCGGTCCGACGGTTGAGGCGTGAAAGCGTAACAGGAAGAGTTACTTTCGCATTTATAATATTATGGTATGGATATGGATTTATACAGATATATTCACAATTTTATATTTTGCTGGTGGTAGGATATTCGTATCCGCCCGGATAGCGACCACCGTACACAGGGCGTAAAACCCGCCATAGTGGCACATGCAAGTGTGCCGCGTTCCGGGATCAGCCAGTGTATATCCGGTTTTCGGGGGGGCTTCAGTCATGGCTTTCACCATGACCGTGCCGGCATTTTTTGGCCGGTTTGTCGCGGTCGGTCCTTTGATCACCATGGCATTAGTCCCCCAAACTTCTTCACAAGGTGAAGAAGTATTCGGCCGGCATGATTGTGTCGACCAACGGGAGATCATCTCTCGCTGGTCGGCACTTTTTCTGGACCCCATTACGCTTACCATCAGGTGCAATGGGGTCACTTTGCCGTGCCAGTATAAAAAAAAAAAATGAATTACCACGTACTTTAACGGTGAAGAAAAACATCGTAACACATTAAAAAAATACTACAGAATCGTAGGTACCTACTTAGTATAGTTTCATTGTTTTTCACACGCAATTAAATAGCATTGAAATCCCAATGGAGAAAAAACATATATTCAAAGATAAAATAGAAAGTTCGTCATAAAATTTCACAACGTGAGCTCAAATATTTGCCGTACAAATTGTAGCGACTAAGTAAATTAAACCGTTTTAAGCTTTTAAATGCGAATTTTTTCAGTGTTAATATTCAGTGACAATAATTGGGTTGCGTTATATTAAAACTCTCGTCTGTGACCTAAATCATAGCATAAAGTAGATAATTTTATTCTATTTATATGTATTTATTTAACCATTTAACTATTTATGCACCTACCTTTTTTATCTCTGCATCACCCAGAGGTTGACTGTTAGATAATGCCTTTGGCATGAAGTCCGCCTCTATACTTAATGTATAAAAAGCATAAATAAATAAATATTTTTTATTTAGGTTATATGTTGTGAAGTACTGAATTCTATTCCCTTTATTGAATTGGTAGTCAGAGCTTAAACCTTGTACAAGTATGTGCCGTGCGATCTAGAGGCCCTGGGTTCGATTCCCGGGTCGGGCAATGTGTTATTGGGTTTTTCCATTAGGAAATTCTCAGTAGCAGCACGGAGTCTGGAATTGTGCCCGAAAAATGAAGAAAATGTGCAGAAATGCACCTCTGCCTACCCCTTCGGGGTATACAGACGTGACGTTATGTATGTATGTATGTACGCTTAAACATAAGCGTTGCATTCCGAAATTATACATTTGTTCACAGTGAATTGATTGCCCCGTTGGTCATCGAAAAGCCCTTTACAATTTTCCTTTAAGAACTTATTA
Organism: Hemaris fuciformis; assembly: GCA_907164795.1. Lineage (NCBI taxonomy): Eukaryota > Metazoa > Arthropoda > Insecta > Lepidoptera > Sphingidae > Hemaris > Hemaris fuciformis. The sequence continues at coordinate 16,243,754 of OU015441.1, forward strand.
GCAGCAGAACGGAGTCTGTAGTTCTGCCCAAAAAACGACATGAGGCCCGGCATCTATCAGCTGTAAATACGTGGTTACAGAAACAAACCTTCGCCTACTCCTCGGAGAGACATTGTACAGCGTGTGTGTTTTCATTAGGAGTTCTCTGTAAGAATGGTATGGCAAATCCACTAGCAAGGTGTACACTAAAAACACCTGCACTGCTATACAGGTGAAAACGGAGACACGCTGTATAAACTCATAAATATTTGACTTGTTGTTTCTTTCTTTTTATTATTACAATATACATAGTTCTGACACCACATTAAGATAATTAATTAATTATCCCTCTGGCTAGGTGGTGTGACGATATTCGCAAGGTGGCTGGCAGCGGTTGGATGAGGAGGGCCGAAGATCGAGCCCAGTGGCGTGCCAAATGAGAGGCATATGTCCAGCAGTGGACATAAGAAAGGCTGCTAATGATGATGATGATTAAGATAAGAGTCTTGTGTCGTGGGTATCAGAAACAACGAGAGATTTTTCGGTCTCACAAACACTCGACTATTTGTGGTTCACACAAACATTTGGCTCCGTGCGGGGATCGAACCCACAGCCTCTCGTTTCGCAAGCTGGTGTCTAGCAAACTGCGCCACGGGGCTGTAATAACTAATACAACTAATACATCTCATTTTTCAGAATCGAACACATTATATTTCTTAAAATAAATAGAAAATAAAAATTTAAAACTGCCAACACAACACTCCAATATCTTGCGAATCACGTGACCGCGAACCACTAAATCCGTACAAACAGCACAAACCTCCTTATTTATACACAACCATTGCGGATATTTGTCAATCAGCCAATACAAAAGCCCAGTAAATTCTCAAACGGCCACAATTTAACTGCGCCGTAAATAAACAGGGATCGTATCGAAGCCGATAGAATGATTTAAATGCTGGCCCTTTCATAGGGATCTAAATAAAGGATTAGTGCTTCTGCCCGCGGTGTCTATAAACAAGACGAATGAGGTCAGCGGGGATGAGCCTTAGACAAATTTAAGATATTTTTAAATGCCCTGTAAGTCTTTTGGGACAAGCCTGTGTTTACTGCCGTTGCATTTTCTATGTAATTTAAAAAATATCTTGATGCTAAATCCATATGTTCAAAATCATAATGTTCAAATATTATGTTTTAATAAATCATCATCATCAGCCCATATACGTCCAACTGCTGGGCACGGGCCTCCACTACAGCTGAGAGGGTTTAGGCGTTAGTTCACCACGCTGGCCTAGTGCGAGTTGGTGGACTACAGAACTAAGAAAGCCCTAAGAACTTTTAGGTGTGCAGGTTTCCTCACGATGTTTTCCTTCACCGTTAAAGTACGTGTTAATTCATTGTCAATGGTGTAAATTTGTATTTACACCATTGACAATTTGGTTTGGCCGTTGGTCGTTTGTACCACCAATTCAGAATTCTTTATTTAAATTATCGCCTTCAGTCCATTTAAGATCGCAGCCGATTTGAATCGTCCTTGGCGGATATTTTTAATCCGGATGACGAAATCTGCACCCAGTATTACGGTCGGCCGGAATACTGATCATTTTTAATATCACCGGACGTTGTAGGAATATAAACGGAATTTACGATACGCCCTCCAAGTTATAGCGTCATTGATTTTGATTTGTCGGTTATATTTTCTCATACAATTTTTTTGCAGCTGTTTTAGAATTGAAACTATAGAATAGCGTCAGTGAGTTTAATGGTCCTGAGTTAGTAGTATAGGATAGGTCGGGCAAAGTGTTATTGGGTTTTTCTATTCTGGTTCAGTTGCCCAGCAGTGGGACGTATATAGGCTGATGATGATGATGATTTACTATTAAGTTAGTCTTTAAAATTCGAATAGCTCTTAACTACCATGTTAGTCTAGTACCCTTGGCAGAGTTTACGATACTTAATAAAGGACTGCCTAATTGGACCCACTGTGGTTGTGGGATTGTAGGTTTGTTCCCCGACTCGGGCAAAATGTTTAAAAGGGATAATGTTTAACTAGCAATAGACTCATCTCAAAATAGGAGTTTAAAAACAGACGAAATGTTACATTTACTACAACTGGCCTGAGTTGAAGAGATTAAAGGTTACTGAAAGACTCGAATTTACCACCACCGTGTTGGCAATATATTCTTTTACTTATTAACTATTTAACATAGGCAATTTACGATTCAATGATTGGAAAAATAAACGCAAAGAATATAATGGCGTTCCTTGTAAAGCAATGAAAGCTAAACCAATACGGAGAACCGTTGGAGCGATACGATTTAATAATCTCCATGCAGGAGCCGACTGTGGGTGTTTCAAGACGCGCACTCGTCATTAAACTGGGCTGTTCATACCGACACTACGCCCGCCCTGGCTGAGCGCGCATATTGAAAACCTATCTGTAACAGACATTTTTCTGTCCAAACTTATATTGCAGTACATACAGGGTGTATTCAGACCGTGATCGGAAACTGAGGCAGGTAATAGCTAAGGTGATTACAAACCCCCTGGCGTTAAAGAAAATTCTGACAAAAAATAAAAATTTTGACGTTTTCCATACAACCATCGGTATTAAATGTACGCGGTTTGTATGGGAAACGTCAAAATTTTTATTTTTTGCCAGAATTTTCTTTAACGCCAGGGGGTTTGTAATCACCTTAGCTATTACCTGCCTTAGTTTCCGATCACGGTCTGAATACACCCTGTATAAAATATATACAATTATGCTTGTAACTTTAAAGAGTAGGTAGATTTCCCATTTTACATTTCTGCAAATGTTTGTTTTTTCTATTTTTCAATCTAACTAGAATTTCACTTTTTTCAAACCGGGTATAACGCCAATCAGGATGACAACCGTTACAGTAGAAGTACAGGTAATAAAAGAAACAACTATTTTTTATGTAGTAGAAGACAACGTGATTAATCAGTCCTTTCTCTTAGGCCACTCATTCACGGAAATACCAGATATTGTAATAATTTAAAGCCCTACCGTTATTATATTTAAAAGGATTACGTAAGGTACTATTGGGTCCCAACTAATTACCGAGATAGTTATGAGTATGAGTTACACGAGCAGTATCTTTACAGAATTCTTTCATCTTTCATGTCCTTCTCATAGCTCAGACTTTCTTCACTCCTCTTTTTTCATTCAGTCTATCCTTCTTTGGAACGCACTCCCCCTCGAAATCAGGATGTTGACAAACCGTTTTTCTTTTAAAGAAAGGGTTCGGCAACTTTTATTTAATCGTATGTCAGAAGTATCATAGTATTGTATCATAATATATATATATTTATGTGTAGTCATGTATTCATATTATATATTTTCTATGTATATATATATGTGTATATATTTATATTTATCTATGTATGTATATGTATATATATATAATGCATTGTCGACATTTATGCACCTTTTCGTGTTTCTCTGCACCACCCTAAGGTTGACTGGCAGATAATGCCTTAGGCATTAAGTCCGCCTTTATACTTTTATGTATATGAAGCATAAATAAATAAATAAATAAATTCGTCACTTATGTATAATTCAATCAAACGCATGCTAAACGCTAACTTGGTACGAACTACGAATAGACGATAATTTTCTCGTGAAGAGCAGTCACAGCTTAAAGTACTTCCCAACGATATGAAGCAGCAGACATGAGTCTGTTGTCGCTTTAACTAGTTTGTAGAAATACGAAAATTAATAAATAGGTAATTGTAAAAGGGTGAACTGCCTCTTGGTCTCGCGGCTCAAATATGTGCTGTGCGATCTAGAGGTCCTGGGTTCGATTCCCGGGTCGGGCAAAAGGTTTTTATATATAGTGACGTATAATAGTTGTGTACATATCGTGTAACTGTATGAATATAAAGAGGTTGCATTAATTTAATTTTAAGATAATAAAATAATAGTTTATTTAAATAAAAATAGATATTACTATTTATAGTTCATTGTTGTGTATTAATTAAATTTAAAAGTAAGCGAGGGGACTCGCTTCTAACAGGAAGGCCGAGCTGTTAGCCGAAATAGTAATATTTAGTAATTATAAATGTATTTCATTATAATACCTTACAATATTATCTTTTTAAATTATTAAAAGCTTATGCGTACAGACCTTTTACTAATAATTATTGTAGTAATAGTAAAATTGCATAATGATTATTTTATTACTTATAAGTATAATTAAAATGTCAATAACTTTAATGAGAATATAATCTTGATTAATATAAATTGATTATTGGACTTTGTAGAAATATTTAAAAATAAGACCGTCAATTGATGTGTATAAAAATGGTGTCGCTGAGCAGTTCGAGCTCAGTCGTTGGAATTGTCAGTTGCAAGACGGATTAATATTTAAAAATATAAAAGTTGTTAAAAATATAAAAGTTGAAGACGTACTTGGTTCTCAACGAGTGTTACCCTTTAGTATAGAACCCGGCATTTTTAGATCGGTGTCGCACAATTGTGCCGAGGATCAAAGGGGTAGCGAGCACACACACAACATAATTAAAATAAATCAGAATTTTAGAATTCACATAACTTTTAAGGGATGATACTCGCACCCAGTGAAGTCATCATCATCATCACTGCTGGACATAGGACTATTAATATTAACGTATATACCTACGTATTACCCCCAAATTATTAAATTATTGCGGCCCTCGTAATTAAATTATGGCGGATATCGTCACCCCACCTAGCCAGAGGACGCCTTACACTGTGTTTACCGAGCCGTGGTCTCCACTTCAGAACACGTTTCCCCCAACGGTTTTCCTAGTGAACTCAAATCAGATAAAAATAGCTTTTGCTGATATTTTCACTGACTGTTTGTTAAAGAACAACTCTGTTGAACAAACACTTCTGTGCGTGAACCAAACGCTCGTTTTATTATGTCTCACGCGACCTCAATAACTTATTTTTCTGTACACATTTTCTTTGTGCCCGTAACAAGCCAATAAGCAGTTGATTTGAAAAATTGCGCAAAGCGACGTTGTTGTTGCGACTAATGCACACCCATTGGTATGATTGTGCCTATCATGGCTTTGTTAAGATGTACGTTTTGTGTACAATACTAGGTTTTTCCCGCGAATTCAACTCCGGAGACATCAGAATTGGATTTTATGTTTTCTTTTTTGTAAGTGAAAAAGTTGTACCTTTTGTTACTACTTCAATAAACTCTTAGAGAATTTACATATTTATATATTTATCAAAAACATTTTCGTGGTCAAAAGTAGGCTTTAATTGTCTCCAATGAACAAATAAATGTACTATTAAGTGCATCTTGCATTCTCAAGGCTAGGAGCATTTCTACGCTCACGTTGTTTTTCATTCCTACGTTATACAACTTGTATGCAAGGCAAGCTTATTATCTTTTTCGAACATATTTCAAAACTCCGTGGCGCTACTGAGAATCTCGTAAAAAGTATCTGTCATGACCACCGAACCCAGGATCTCTATAGCCCAAATAAGGCAATTTACTAAATAAATAATAAATACACCCAACAGTCACATAGGTACATAGTGCTGTGGCTATCAGAAACTACGACAGACTTTTCGGTCTCACAAACACCCAGACCCGAAACAAATATTTGTGGATCACACAAACATTTGTCTCGGTGCGGCGATCGAACCCGCGGCCTCTCGTTTCGCAAGCTGGTATGGTATCCAGCCAACTGCGCCATGGGGCTGTCGAATTGTAATTGTATGAAAACATAGAATTGCACTTAAGTAATAAAAACAGTAACAACTATTTGGATATTTTAATAAAAATAAAGCACGCGTGAAAATAGGGTAAGAGGTCTCTTCGGGTTTTTTCTGCAGCATTAATTGTATGAAAGACTACGAAATTTTTTCTACTTTATCGGCATTTCACATTGTGAACTCAGCTCTGAAATTCTTTGAACAAATATTATTTATCACAACTCTTGCCTCGTGGTCTCGCGGTACAAGTATGTGCCGTGGGATCTAGAGGTCCTGGGTTCGATTCCCGGGTCGGGCAAAGTGTTATTGGGTTTTTCCATTAGGAAATTCTCAGTAACAGCACGGAGTCTGGAAATGTGCCCGAAAAACGGCAATAGGCTCGCCCCCTATTACGTGGGACTGATACATTCCTGGCGAAATGTGGGAGCAAAAATGAACCTCTGCCTACCTCTTCGGGGAATACAGGCGTGAGTTTATGTATGTATGTGTATGTATTTATCACAAATTAACGTTGCTGACAATGGACATATTTACTACTTTATTTATTTATTTGACTGGCTTGTTAGTACCGCAATAAGTGTGCGGGGTGCGATCATAAGATTCGATTCCTATGCTGGGGAAAATGACTGCATGCAGCAGAAATGCGAATGTTGCCATGGACGTGTGATATAACACGGATTGACAGAAATTAATGTTTGTTTTATCCACAAATATTTGTTTCGGGGCTGAGTGTTTGTGAGACCGAAAAGTCACGTACATTCTAATACCTATGACCCAAGAGTTGTTCTTGGTGTCTGGTCAATACCAGTGGTGGTACTTCCTTAGAAGCCCAAAAGCGTACTACGTTAATTGTGTTAGTTTAAAATTGTGTATTGTGGGGTCAGTTTATTCTCATGTATACCTATGCCAAATTGCTTTTGTTGAATAAAAAAATATTTATTTATTATTTATTTATTCGGAATTTTGAAAGGCAAGGTGGGCTTTTGGGCTTCTATGGAAGTACCGCCACTGGTCAAAACTATGTTTGTGACTGTTGGGTGCATTTATTTGTCTTATATTCCATATGAAATAGTGAATTACCAGCCCTATAGATTCCTCAAGATCAGTCACGTCAAACTAAAAGCTAAGTACATACTATAGCTGTAAACACGCCTCGGTTACACCCACGCCTAAATGATTTAATTTAATCCCCAAACCCTAACGCGATTGTTTTAGAATTAGCAATTATAATTCGGACTATCGGCCCTTCATTTTCGAGGGTCACCCTGTGAACTTGTTATATGATAACGTGTTTTGAAGGGCTTTATTTACGGTGTACAGATGTAGACGGATTTTGGATATATCTTGTGAATTTTATTAAAAAGTATTTGTATGTATAAAGAAGATTATATGGGAGAATATTTTTTATATAGAGGAAAAATTACAATATAAAATTTGGCGGCATTTTGCCTCATTCCTTCAGTAATGCCGTCAATTAGTCCTCCAATTAATAGAAATGTTCGAAATTTCAAAAAGTATTTGTGTATTTATGGTTAATATTACCGTATCAAAAAAAAAATGAAGCAAGGAGCGTCCTCTAGGATAAAAGAAAATTATAAGTAAACATAAGGATCTTATTAAGCCTCTATAAACAATCAATTAATAAGCCGTGATGGCTTCGAGGTTTAGGCACGCGGCCGAGAATCTCGACGGTCGCGGGTTCAAACCCCAGGCACACACCTCTGACTTTTCGAAGTTATGTGTATCCACAATGTATTATCATGTACTTTAACGGTGAAGGAAAACATCGTGATGAAACCTGCACACCTAAAAGTTCTTAGGAATTTCTAAGGTGTGTAGTCCGGCAACCCGCACTAGGCCAGCGTGGTGGACTAAGGCCTAAACCCTCCCAATGATAGAGGAGGCGCGTGCCCAGCAGTGGGACGTATATGGGCTGATGATGAAACAACCAATTTACATCAGCAAGGAGTAATATTTATATAATTAAGTTTTCGGTATTTAAAAAGCGGTGTATTTAAAATAACCGGCTGTACCTGTAAGAGATAATAAATAAAGATTTTGGTTGATTAATTTTCGCCACAATTGTAGTCTACAACGACACAAACAAGCAAGCGGCCAATTTGTTATGTTAATGTTGGCACAACAAACGGAAACGGAAGTGAATCATACTAATCACAGTTGGTACATCAATGATTTTATCTTATCAATAATTCATTTTGTGGAATATTTATAGTGCCATTTTGTTACGGCTCCTGCTTCACAGGGATTGATGCAATGAATTTTTCATTTGTTTACCTTCAAATTTGTGCGTTACGGTCTTTAATTCTTAGTTTTATATTTCATATTCTTACTTTATTATAAAAAATGCAATTTTAATTTGAATTACCTTTCTTGTCGTATGAACTTTTGAGGAACGTTGTTAATAATAATTTGTGCCTATCCTTTTGGGGATACCAGCGTGATTGTATGTACGTTAATGAAATGGCTACTTTTGACGTAAGCAATCAATCCCACAAAATTTAACGTGGAGTCACTTTATAATGCGCCGATATGAAAGAGGAAACTACGTGTGTTAACAAGTGGAGTCGCCACTTTTGAATCCCGCCCCTTTATACCACGGCATGTAAACACGCCACCAAAGGCGACGGCGGGCCTGAAAAAAAAGTCGACTTTAATTTTCAGCGCTGAAGCGGAAGTTTGCTTAATTTACTCAATGGAGTGCAATTTCAGCGCAAAAATTCAGCGGATTTTTTCATGTTTAGGGGACATTTTGTGAAGTTTTCCACAATTTGTATAGAGCTCTTTTTTGTGTACACGAAAATTATGAAATTCGTAAATTTTTCACTGTTCTATAGGCAGACTCATTAACGAATACTTTTGGCGGACCTTTTTTAGTTTTAAATACAACTTTTCGGGACTTTTTGGGGAAATTATAAGTATACTGGCTCGTTCTTCGAATTTAAATAGAATAAAATTTAATGCAATTTTATGCGAGATGGAATTAAGAATCCTACTTTAAGAATACGGTAACCACTAGTCGCATCTTATATTTAAAACGGAGCAGCTCTTATGAATTCGGTTTTTCAGCAACTTATAAAATTTGTTGAGTTCATAAATAGAGATAAAACCATTCGAAAGTCGAGTTACGGAAAAATATATATAGTTAAATTTTGTAAGTGAAAAAAGCTGACACAAAAATATAAAACATTTCTATCTATTCAAAATAAATTTACACGCCTTTTGTACTTAAAGCAGTTTGGAGTTATCCCTCATCATCATCATCATATCAGCAGCCTTTCTTACGTCCACTGCTGGACATAGGCCTTTCCTACCACCCACTTATGTATCCAAGTTTATTTGTAATGGGTATGGTTGGATACAATAGGCTGGAAGTGAGGAGGTTCACTCATTTTATATCTTTAGAAAATTCTGCGTGGGTTGGTCCACCAACATGACATACTTGTAGCGATACAACTTTGGGTTCCCAACGGCTACGTCTTCTATCGTCACCGGCAACCGTTGTTTCTTGTGCCTATTGGAAGAACTAACCTTACTAATTACGCCCCTACACACGGGCTATTAGATCGTTCAATGTAATTGCACAATTTGTTGATATATTTAGTTGTAGCCTACCGAAATTCACTGAAGCCGCATATATGTGCATCATCATCAGCCCAAATACGTCCCACTGCTGGGCACGGGCCTCCTCTACAACTGAGAGGGTTTAAGCCTTAGTCCACCACGCTGGCCTAGTGCGGGTTGGCGGACTACACACCTAAGAAATTCCTAAGAACTTTTTAGGTGTGCAGGTTTTATCACGATGTTTTCCTTCACCGTTAAAGCAAGTGATAATTCATTGTGAATACACACATAACTTGGAAAAGTCAGAGGTGTGCACCTGGGGTTTGAACCTGCGACCGTCGAAATTCTCGACCGCGCGCCTAAGCCTCGAGGCCATCACTGCTTACTCACTTATCACTTATCACTGCATATATGTGCATTGAAAAACAATTGTAATAGATATAAGTAATTAAGTGATTTTGTTATTTATAGCATCGCATTGGTATACACTGTAATTGATGTTATAAATTATTTTAATAAATAAAATACAACAACAACGGTCGGTTACAACTCGTTTAGCATTTAAAATGAAAGTCCGGCAGTTTTTCTTCAATGAAATTACGGAATAATATGTGTGATGTCTGATTATCTTTTATCTCTCTTTTATGTATCTATGTATGTATATGTATTTATATGTGTCTATAATGATATATTTATCTGTGTATATATGTTAGTATATATAAATTTTGATTCTATTTACATATGTATATATATGTATGTATATTTTATATAGTCTTTTAACCATTTAACTATTTATGCACCTACCTTTTTTATCTCTGCATCACCCAGAGGTTGACTGTTAGAGAATGCCTTTGGCATTAAATCCGCCTCTATACTTAATGTATAAAAAGTATAAATAAAAAAAAAAAAAAAAAATGTGTATCAGGGTATCATGATATATCTCATGATATATGTATGTGGCAGTGGCGGTACTTCCATAGAAGCCCAAAAGCGTTACACGTTAATTGTGTAATGTCTAGTTTATAATTGTTTATTATGGGGTCAGGATATTCTCATTAAACATCATATTGCATTGGTTAAAAAAGATTTAAAGCTTAAAGATTCTTATTCGTTATTTTGTAAGGCAAGCGGGCTATCGGGCTTCTATGGAAGTACCGCTACTAGTATGTGGTAGATTATAGCATTGCGATACACATAGTGCTGACTAGCAAAAAGCAACTCCGATCATCGTTCACTATTCAACACAACTCCGGTGGCCTTATGTAAACCGAACATATAAGCCAAACCAGAGACGCTGAACTAGTTTGTATCTATATGGCAGATATGAAGCAGTGGTTGCTATCAGGGTTGGTAAGAATATTATTCGACAGCCCCGTGGCGCAGTTGGCTATACACCGGCTTGCGAATCGAGAGGCCGCGGGTTCGATCCCCGCACCGAGACAAATGTTTGTGTGATCCACAAATATTTGTTTCGGGTCTGGGTGTTTGTGAGACCGAAGTCTCTCGTAGTTGCTGATACCCACGACACAAGACTCGTATCTTAATGTGAGGTCAGAACTATGTATGTGACTGTTGGGTGTATTTAATATCCCACCACAAGAAAAGGGAGCCAATTGAACGAAACTCATTGCTTCACACCGATTTTTACTACCACAATCAAAGCTGACAACAAACAAGCTATACGAGTATCTCTTTCAAAATACATCGCCCATTTGCTACCCTTTTTAAACTGTAAATATTCTATAAATATTAGATCTCGAGGTCCCGAGTTCGATTCCCAGGTCGAGCAAAGTCTTTTGAATTTTTCTATTATGAAATTCTCACTAGCAGCACGGAGTCCAGAAATGTGCCCGAAAAATGGCAATAGGCTCGCCCCCTATTACGTGGGACTGGTATATATGCAGCGAAATGTGGTCGCAGAAATACACTACTGCCCAATACAATCCTGGGGTTATGTATATATGTATCATCATCAGCCCATATACGTCCCACTGCTGGGCACGGGCCTCCTCTACCATTAAGAGGGTTTAGGCCTTATTCCACCACGCATATTATGTATATACTTTATTATAAAAGGTATATTATTGTGTGTGTTTCTACGTCACTCAGTTTCTATTGCACTAAAGGTGCCTCCACAGTTAAAGCAGTAAGGCAGTAAGCTGAGGTTTGAGCCTAATCACCGGCAACAATTACCTCGTATAATGGTCTGGCTATTGTTTGGTTACACACCACGGGCGGGGCATTATGGAATTCCGACGAATCATGTCGGGTCGGAATACTAGTGTTGTTAATCTGATTAGTATAGGTAATTAAGGAATTTCAATGGACCTAGCTATGTGCGCATTTGTCTTGGCGAGAGTTTAGTTAGAGACTACCTGAAGGTTTGTTTTTGATTTAATTGTCAATTTTTTTTTAATGACACATTTAAGCTCTATGGGTTATAAATTATAATCTTTTAACTTCGGCACTTATGACTTTAATTTTTAAATTGTCATTTTAACTAGATCTAATTTGAATTCCTAGGCGAACGTTTATAAAAATATTAGCTTATTTCAGTAATACAATTCGTTATTCGTAAACTGATACAGTTCTGATTCAGCGCATTCCAGCTAAACGATTAACTTTTAGGAATATTTTATTATCTGTGTGTTATTAATTATACATAAATGTCAATTAAATTTGTAATTATGATATTAAGGATAATACTTGTTATGTCCAGATGTTTCAGGTTTGGTTTGTATAAATAAAACTACTTAAGCTTGGTTTCAATAGCGTCTGACACGTCCACTCGGTCCGATATCACAGGTACTAGTGAACCGGTTTGAGTGGGGAACAGCGCTTATATTATGATTTATTTTCACGTTTACCTTACAATTAATTATTAATATTACGTGTACACTACATCTCTTCCCTTTTCAATAATTTTTTAAAATAATTTTATTTTGTATTTAATTCTTTATCTTTAACCAATCAAATAATATTTCATAATAACAAACAACCACTTATATATATATTGCGCTACACACATAAACAATATGTTTAGATTTTTAATCTATTTTTTCGTTTTGAATGAAATGAAATAATATTTTTTTTTTAAATCAATAAAATGTCAAATATTATTTCACTTAAATTTAGTGATATCAATATTGAATTTACCGCACCGTTCGGAAGGCAGTTATCACTAGAGAAGAACGGGCAAGAAACTCTAGTGTTGCTCTTTCCAATAAAGAAATAAATTACAATATAAGTATAGTCCATTCTTCTTCATCTTTCCGGGTGTATGATATTTCTCCTCCAGTCTAGTCCAGTTCGTTGACGACTTGACCAGTATGTGTATGTATCATGTACACAACATCACTGATTACATATACCTTTTATAAAATTGTAAAACAAGAACATTTTTTTTTTAAATCTAGCTACAATTTTTTGTAAATAATTTGGATCTTAAATCTTACACTTGATAAAAATAATAACACAATTTACCTCCATCAGCTACAGATCCACTGCGTTGTTGACAACCACATCTATGATCTACAGTCGAAGTGATCGTTAACATCCTTGTTGCGACTGAATCTGAGCAATGGTCCAAGAAAATCGACGCCAGTGTCAATACATGACTGAACTGGTCGTTGTTTCTGCGCATAGGGTTAGGAGGATTTGGTGCTAACACCAGAGTATAAACATAACATTTCGTGTCTGTATCAATTTTGCCTCATTATACTTTAGTCCGTAGTCGTGGTTTCATGGCAAAGATTTCGGGACGACTATCGTGAACGCAATAGGAATAATTTAATTTCCTCGTAGCAACAAATTATCTTTACAGAGTTCATTTTCAAAGACCTTGTAACTCAATAATTACAAGGTGTGAATACACAACAGAGTGTCAATACACTCTGTTCCTAGTTATTTTGGTAAACACCATTTTTTTTTTTACTAATTTATAATTCTCAGCCATTCATACTAGCCTACTTCAGTTCACTTAGGGAAATTTCCAAAGGTCGAGCCTTATCGACTGCTAAATTGAGATAGATATATCGAACGGCTTATTTGGTTCTGTACAGCCACGCAATAGTGACTATGAATCAGATATGCTTTTCTTGCCTGAACTGTACACGACATTAATATTATATGATTGTAGACGTTATACCCGACGTTCAATCCGGGCACATGCTTCCAACTTTTGGGAGAACATTACCTTCAGGGGTTTATGATCATTAACTAAATCTTAACCGTATTATTCAAACAAATAAATATTGAAACGTGCAACTTCCCAGACTAACGCAAGAGTCCTTTTCTCGGTCTGACAACGTTTCTCACGTTCTATTGGACTTATGTTGCCATAAGCAATTATCCTTGGCTTACTTTGACGAGCACTGCTCTTAGTACAACTGGACTAGCATCGGCAAAACTTCTGTCGTTTGACCTTTCATAGGTTTGTTGTTTGTGTCTCATTTCTTAGTCATAATACCCAAAGATCTTATTTGAGTCAGAGTCCGTTTCAAACAGCTAAATGCTTCTTTTTAGTTATCGTCCCGATACGAGCTTATATATACGGACTTGGCTAACTTTAATTTTAACAACTCGCGCAATAGGATTCTCTCTAAAGGTTTTTGAAAGCATTCGGGAGCGTATAAAATACTAAACGCGAGATGTTTGTGTCTGAATAGACCTCGGCTATGTAAAATTCTTATGTATCTACTATCTTCGCTCAACTGCTACTAATGCAAAGAATTGCTTAAATTTAGCTTGAGAACACTTTGGAATAGCGGAACTTGCGGGTTAGCTGTTCCATAGTAGGTACCATTACCTTACACCCGTGTGTTTCTCTCTAATATCTTTGCTAGCTTGTCTCATGTATACGCAAATTCTAACATCTCCGTTCACTTTTTGAAACGGGTGCTTCAGAAGAGATCCATTCGGATGAACCCTCAATAAATTAAATAATATCTGTATTAGGTATGGAATTTCTTGAGTTTAAACTCTACGACAGGATAGAGAAATTGGTTGAACAGACGCGGTCTATTGAAATATGGATTTGAACATCCTTGATTTTGGAAATGTTTCCGCGACTGCATTTACTTCTAGACCCAGTCTGAGGACGCAAAATTTACTTGCAGTTTCTTTTCACACTTTTTACCGCATAAATCGCAGATTTTTCGAAACTACACCCATTTTCGACCTCGTGAACTCGATTCAAAACTTTCTACAACTATGAGTGGATTTTGACTTCGATAGGCCATAAATTTCTACCCGAACGCCTTTTTAAGATCTTCCAAAGTAGCATTAATGACATTTTAGTACTCGGATTAATAAGCATTTCTGTTTCGACACAGTCAAACAATTAATAAATTAATTAATTAGTTGACGATGAATTGCTTAAGTGTCCAGTTGTATATTTTTGTAACTTTGTTTTAGGTAAATTTCGCTGGTCTAAATAACATTTAGGGGATTTGCAGAACCATATGTCATAAACTCTGACTTATCTTGGTTACTAAATTGATCCTACAACAGCATAGGATTTTAAATATTTCCCCGTCTCTTCATTTACAACATTGTATTGGCTCACCGGATCGTTTAGCATGGTTACATTGATGCCGCCCAGCTGGCAAACTTGTTTTTATTCACCAATGTGAAACACACAGTTCACATCATTTGTTGGTGATTTTGTGTCCTTTCACTTAGCCTTCTTAAAGCCAGATTTTTGAGTCTTTTAATCTTTCTCTAAATCTTTGCTTACAGCTTGCGAGGCATTGATTTTTGTAGTAGCTTTTTGAAACTACATTTGCCATACATTTGGCCTTTGCGGGATAACACATCTAGTACGAGGCATTGATTTTTTAAGCAGCTTTTGACACCACAATTAATTGCCATATATTTTTCCCTTTGCGGGATAGCACATCTAGTATCAGGCATTGATTTTTGAAGTAGCTTTTAAGACCACATTAATTGCCATATATTTTGTCCCTTTGCGGGATAGCACATCTAGTATGAGGCATTGATTTTTGAAGTAGCTTTTAGACCACATTAATTGCCATATATTTTGTCCCTTGTGGGATAGCACATCTAGTATGAGGCATTGATTTTTTAAGTAACTTTTAAAACCACATAATTTGCCATATATTTTGTCCCTTGTGGGATAGCACATCTAGTATGAGGCATTGATTTTTGAAGTAGTTTTTAAAACCACTTTAATTGCCATATATTGTGTCCCTTGTGGGATAGCACATCTAGTATGCGGCATTGATTTTTGAAGTAGCTTTTAAAACCACTTTAATTTGCCATATATTGTGTCCCTTGTGGGATAGCACATCTAGTATGAGGCATTGATTTTTGAAGTAGCTTTTAAAACCACTTTAATTGCCATATATTGTGTCCCTTGTGGGATAGCACATCTAGTATGAGGCATTGATTTTTGAAGTAGTTTTTTAAAACCACATAATTTTCCATATATTTTGTCCCTTGCGGGATAGCACATCTAGTACACCGTAGCAGTAAATGCAAAGAGCATTTCTGCTTTGTTCCAATCCTGTTCTTTGCCGTTTTACGGTTTCCATAAATTGGCTTCCAGTGGGACTTTTCAATAGTAACAGAGTCTCAAAGGCAGTCTCGGTCTCAGAATCACATGCATAAGTAAATAAATACACCCAACAGTCACATACATAGTTCTGACCCCACATTTAGATACAAGTCTTGTGTCGTGGGTATCAGAAAACTACGGGAGACTTTTCGGTCTCACAAACAAAATATTTGTGGATCACATAAACATATGTCTCGGTGCGGGGATCGAATGTTCTTTGCGAAGTTCGGAGGGCTTGCATTGGTTTACTATCTGGTCCAAAATATCATTGTCTTTGTTTGCATAATGGCATTTGGAACTTTGATCTCGTAATGTAACGAGGAATTCCTGTTTCATTAGGCGAAATACTTGTCGCTCATAGAGGATACTAGGCAAAAGCATCCTGTCTAATCGTTTGGTGTCTATTACGTAAACTTCTGTTTCACGACAACACCAGGGAGATTGTAGTATATGTCATGCAATGCCAAACCCTCCGTATAGCACGCTTTTTTAGCGGCTTGTTTATTCTTCAAAGTAGAAAACAAATTTCGAGAGCCCACTTCGATATTTGCCACCGCTAATCTATTGAGGTCAAATCTCACTATCACAGTCAAATTAGTGTATTGCAGGGGTAATTGTGCCCCTTTTTTTTTACGCGACTTGCAATCACGAAGAGACCATTCAATTTTAAATTGTAACCCCAGATACGGGTTTTGCAGGATTGGAATAACCTAACAATATTTGTTAGTTTTGCATACGCTGGCATATTTCTATGCCAATATATGTATGTATCTTGATGGCTTTAGCCATAATAATTGCGGTGTACTTCTGTCGGGTACACTACCCAACTTGCAAATTCTTACAGGCACTCGTTACTATTTTTTGCACAGTTAGCTTTGAAAAAGTTAAAGTAACATATGATACTTTGGATTGAACACGACCCGCCGTTTTAAGATACATAGGCACGTGATGTGTACCATACTATGGATGGAAGAATTTATTCAACTGTGCACAAAATAGTTATTTGTTTTGGTAAGCATTTGCTGGCATTTATTTTATTTTTTTGGCTGTATGATTGAAACTAGTCGAATATGTAAAATATTTTGTTTAACTTTGTTAAATAAATACAAGAATTACTGGTAGTAGAGGACCAGGTATGTCTCACTCTTTTTTTTCCATAATTAATAATTGTTATAAATTATAATTAATAATTATTATATTTTTTCCAAAGTAATAGCATCAATCATACTTAATCCATTTCTTTGATAATATTATATGTCATGCATATTATATTTTTGTTTGCACTTACGTACTTATTCCTCGTCGCCAATGTTATGTCCAGATGTTTCAGGTTTGGTTTGTATAAATAAAACTACTTAAGCTTGGTTTCAATAGCGTCTGACACGTCCACTCGGTCCGATATCACAGGTAGTAGTGAACCGGTTTGAGTGGGGAACAGCGCTTATATTATGATTTATTTTCACGTTTACCTTACAATTAATTATTAATATTACGTGTACACTACAATACTTATTACATACATACATAACCTCACGCCTATATTCCCCGAAGCGGTAGGCAGAGGTGTATTTCTGCGCCCACATTTCGCCAGGTTTATATCAGTCCCATGTAATAGGGGCGAGCCTATTGCGGTTTTATGGGCACATTTCCAGACTCTGTGCTGCTACTGAGTATTTCCTAACGGAAAAACCCAATAACACTTTGTCCGACCCGGGAATCGAAACCAGAACCTCTAGATCACACGGCACATACCTGCGTCGCGAGACCACGAGGTAATCAGATAATAATTATTATTCAAGACTAAAACTTATTCTCGGATATACTTTAAACGGCACCGTATTTACAGTAACGATTTTATTTTGTAACCCTCTCAGTTGTAGATGAGGCCCGTGCCCAGCAGTGGGACGTATATGGGCTGATGATGATGATGATTTTATCCTGAAAATTTATGAAAGAAACTGCTCATACAATTTTAAATTCTAAACATTTCATATTTATTTATTAAATTTTATATTACGTTCCATTTTAATATATTTTATAGGGTGGAATCAATATTTTCTAACAAGTTTCTCCAAGCCCAGCTGAAATTGAAAACTCCGTACCTTTTAACAATTTACACGAAATCTTGTATTACTAATAAGAATTCAGCTATGAAATACAAATTCTATTTTTGCTCGGAAAATGTTGTGTTCCGCAAATATTTAACCTTGGAGTGTGTTGTGGGAACGAGGGTCCTTCCGAGTTTCCAACACGCATGACACACGAAATCATAGTAGGGACATGACACAAATAACTAAATAAATACACCCAACCACAGAACAGTTGAATAAGACTAGAAAGGAAATGACAGCATGCCGAGCGTGCCGAACCTACGATTATACTATCATATGTTTGGCTGCCTCGTGGTCTCGCGGTACAAGTATGTGCCGTGCGATCTAGAGGTCCTGGGTTCGATTCCCGGGTCGGGCAAAGTGTTATTGGGTTTTTTCATTAGGAAATTCTCGGTAACAGCACGGAGTCTGGAAATGTGCCCGAAAAACGGCAATAGGCTCGCCCCCTATTACGTGGGACTGATACATACTTGGCGAAATGTGGGTGCAGAAATGCACCTCTGCTTACCCCTTCGAGGAATACAGGCGTGAGTTTATGTATGTATGTATGTATGTTTGGCACAATATGAGTATGTTTGACACGACCGCTTCTTAATAATTTGGGTTACGGGTAATATCAAGACTTTTATTAATGTGTGACAACCATTAGTAGCATTTTTGTTTGAAATGTTTATCATTGGTCGTGTGATCATAGTAGAATGAATAGGCGACAGACAAGCGGCGACACTCATCCCCATACAAAATACTGTCTATTTCCCTTCTTATCTTATTCAGCTGTTCTGTGCACCCAACATACAAAATTCTGACATACAAGTCTTGTGTCGTTGGCTTAGATACTACGAGAAACTTTTAGGCCTCACAAACACTCAGACCCAAAACAAATATTTGTGGATCTCTCAAACATTTGTCCCCGTGCGTGAAATGACCCCGCGGCCTCTTGTTTCGCAACTGGTATCTAGCTAACTGCGTCGGAGGGCTGTCAAACCAAAATGCTTTAACATTGAAGAATATTCCTTCTATTATAAACTAGTTGATCACGTTTATTGTATTTGTTGTTGTTGTTATTTTGATTGTTATTACCAGTCATTTAAAGTGTATAAGATATAGCGATAGATAAAAATTGGCTCCAGTAGGCGAGCAATAATTAAATCAAGTCATACTTTGCTGAATATTGAAACACAAAAATAGTGTGTTGAAAATGTAGTTATGTGCGCCAATTAGCAATTATTTTGACAACCGCGTGGCGCAGTTGGCACTAGCTTGCGAGACGAGAGGCCGCAGGTTCGATCCCCGAGACAAATGTTTGTGTGATCCATAAATATTTATTTCGGGTTTGGGTGTTTGCGAGACCGAAAAGTCTCTCGTAGTTTCTGATACCCACGACACAAGACTTGTATCCTAATGTGGGGTCAGAACTACGTATGTGACTGTTGGGTGTTTTTTTTTTTAATTAGCAATACTGTAAAAATAAAGGAGTAACTTTATTATTTAAACAACGGTGTAACAAACATCAGTCTTTTTCTTATACTGAATTGAACTCAAAGTACAACAATTCAAACGGGTAAGAAATAAATAACGTAATGGAATGCCCCCATCCCTCTGATCTAAACATAAACCATACATCCAATATATTAGAAAATGTATCTCTTAAAACAGTTAAAGTTAGTGCATTTAATATTTTACATTCAATATACGTCCAACGAGAGGCCATTACAGTGTTCGCATAAAATATTCAATACAAATCTAGACTTCCATTCGCCGGGGTATTCGAGTTAAAATAAAATTGGGGTAAGTTTAAAATGGGGTAGTGTAGTACTGGGTTCAGTAGGAAAGTTGCTTTTACGAGTACTGCTAATATTTTTTAACATTTACGAGTTAAGTTGTTAGTTTAAAGTGTTATGTTGCGTTTAGTAAAAGAAATTGTATGTTATTTCAACGTCTGTGTTGTTGATAAAAAGGGGTATAAAAGAAACTATTTGGAAGATTTACGACGTACCATAATGCTGTTATTTTTTAGGATCCCGCCAGATTACGTCTTTTTGTTATAAATTGCTTGCTCTTACTACAGTTTGATGTCAAAATATTAACCCAATTAACTTTAGCGTGAGTACTCTAGATAAAAATGCATTATATTTATTTTAAAAGCAGTAATGGCCTCGAGGTTTAGGCGCGCGGTCGAGAATTTCGGCGGTCGCAGGTTAAAACCCCAGGCACACACCTCTGACTTTTCGAAGTTATGTGTGTATTCACAATGAATTATCACTTGCTTTAACGGTGAAGGAAACATCGTGATAAAACCTGCACACCTAAAAGTTCTTAGGAATTTCTTAGGTGTGTAGTCCGCCAACCCGCACTAGGCCGGCGTGGTGGACTATGGCCTAAACTCTCTCAGTTGTAGAGGAGGCCCGTGCCCAGGAATGGGACGTATTTGGGCTGATGATGATATTTATTTAAAGGGTTTAGAATGATATTTTGAATTTTAAATGTAATCGATAATTTCTAGATCACATTTTATCATAGTATATTGCTATGTCTTACTATCAATTGGCCTTTTTTAAATACATCAGAATGCAAGTTAAGCATATATTTTTTTTATCAAACACAATATTATAATTTTTCAATAGATTTTTCTGAGTTATTAGATGGAACTTTGCCCAAAAGTTCTCTTAGCCATTACATTTGTTGTTTTTCAAACCTACATGAAAGTGACGTTCATTTCTTTCCAATAAATAAAGCTACTATAATTAATCCATTGGAGAATAACCAACGCAAAACTAGTATAACTTCATTGTGTAGCTAATGAGAATTCAAAAATTTACAAATTACCCCAAAATATATGGAATTTCATCCAAAAAGAAATGTCTTGTTTAAAAATCAACATTGAATTAACAAGGCAGTCAATAGTCAGTCAATTGATCCCATCAATTATTAATGCACTATCGCATGTTAATACTAATTAAATAGACATCAGAGATTCAATGTAGAGTGGCATGCATTAGGTTTACTATTAATTATTAACAAACCTATAGAGTATAGGTTAGTTAGTAGTTAGGTTAGTAAGGACTAGAGTGTCATTGCACACTTAGGTACCATAAATTTTGTATCAGCTTGTTGTATTACAGGATATTATATCTTGCTGTCGTGTCGGCTTCGAGGTTAATACCAAGAATTACCGGCGATCGCAAGTTCAAACCCTGGGGCATACACCTCCCAAGTTTCCAAGTTATGTGTGTGAATTATCACGTAAGTAAGCGGTGAAGGAAAACATTAGTGAGGAAGCCTGCACACCTACAAAATCTTATGATTTTTTTAGCTAATGCCTAAATCCGCTCAAAAGCGGAGGAGATGATGACAAGTTGTTGAATAGTAATCAATTTCTCAACATGGCTGGCTTTGGTCAATTATTTAGGCCGTTTAAACAAAAACACAAGAGGGATTCAGGTTTCAGGACCGGAATAAAATGAAGTTCATAATTTTTATTACCCACTGATGACCTACTGAGAATCGATAAGTCTATTAGCAAGCGTCACACGGTAATGTAAACTTAATTTTGAAATATTGGACTATTATAGCAACTAAACTGTAAAATGATTAGCGAAACAAGAGTACGGTTATCTCTCATTAATCTACAAAATTATAAATGCTCATTCTAAAATACTTTGTAACCATATTGGATCAAGGACAAATTGGATATCATTGGATCATGTGATTTTACTAAATAGTCCCAGTTTACTGCCGTAAAACGTGAATGTAATGCGATTTTTACAGAAAAACTTTTTACTAGTCCCTTGTTTGATGAGATTTCCAATCCGTAATAGCTCGAAAATGATTTTATTTCAATCTTCAAATATCACTGCCATATAAAACTTTGTCCTGCCTTTTTTTTTACTGTGTTGTTAGTACAGATAGTAAAGATTTTTTTTACGAAATCTATTTGTTTAAGGCATTAACTAAGACTGGCTCATTTTCAGCCTCTCACTGTTGAAGTTTCATTAAGTATTTTGTATAATTAAAACGTTTAATGTACCAGCTAATTAGTATTCCGAAACAATTCTGTATTTAAGTAATTTCCGGGCATACCAAAATTAAAAGAAAACAAAGTTTCTAAAAGTTTCGTTTATTCTTTCAAGTACAAACCAACAACTTTTTCGCGTGTTTTTTCTATAAAATATTCATGTACTGCCCCTTACAAAAACGCGGATCCCCAAAAACATCCGGACAAGTGAATTTTTTGCTCGCTACACTCCACGTTGCCCGCTTAGATATCGCGTACATTGTTTGTGTATTCAATTTTGAATTTCATGTTTTCATACGTACAACTGTTTGTTGACAAAACAAAAATGGAGCTCGGTATTAAAACTGTGCTTTTTGAGTTTTTAATATTTTTGTTTACAGGGACAGGTGGAAGGAATGACGAGTTATGACCAGTCTTTTTTTTTTCATAAAAACATCACCACATTTTCGTCCCACTGCTGGGACACACGGGCTTCCTCTACAATTTAGACGGGTTAAGCCTTAGTCCACCACGCTGGTCTAATGTGAATTGGCGGACTACACACCTAAGAAATTCCTAAGATCTTTTGCGCAGTTTTTCTCATGTTGTTTTCCTTCAACGTTAAATAACGTGTTATTTCATTCTGAATACACAACATTTTTGTTTTTTTGTAGTAATGACTATAAAAACTTGTTACATACATCTTTAATATTAATGACAGCCCCGTGGCGCAGTTGGCTAGACACCAGCTTGCGAAACGAGAGGTTGCGGGTTCGATCCCCGCACCGAGACAAATGTTTGTGTGATCCACAAATATTTGTTTCGGGTCTGGGTGTTTGTGAGACCGAAAAGTCTCTCGTAGTTTCTGATACCACGACACAGGACTTGTATCCTAGTGTGGGGTCAGAACTATGTATGTGACTGTTGGGTGTATTTATTTATTTATTTATTTATTTAATAAAAAAAGGAGCAATGGAAAGTACATACATGTATAAAATAGATTTAATAGCTCCAATTTTTTTTTATTCTACGTATGTTATTTCTTTGTAACTATATTTTTTTCCAGAAAATCATGAGCATTTCACTGAATTAAAGTCAAGCTTTCGATAACGTTATTTTACGTGGAATTCTAACAAGTATGAACAACATGCCGATACTTGTTAATGAGCAGATATTTTTCCCATTAATTAGTGACTAGTACAGAAGCACTGAATTGATTCATAATAATATTTTTCTTTTCAATCAATTAATAAGTTGGAATGTTTGATGGCTACGTTAGTTAGACGATATCTCTGCAGTTTTTAAACGAAAACGTCTTCAAAATGAATGACCACGCATACTAAATTTTATATAGATATAAAAATGTAAGGTGCTATAAATTAGCGTATATAGAATCGCTAGGAGATGGCGATAATACGATCTGTTGTGCAAATATTTAATAGAGGGAATAACGTGGTCCTTCAGTGGATTCCTGCTCATATCGGCATGAAAGAGAATGAAATAGCAGATAAATTGGCTATGGAAGCTACCGATGACGGTATACATTTTCAATGCTTACCATATTTTACCGACCTTTTACATATAATGAGAGAAAAATGCTTAACAATATGGAAAGAACACTTTGATCAGAGATCCATAAGCAAAAGTGTTTGGTACAAAACAATACAGCCTAATATATGTAAGTTGTCATGGATTGATCATGCCGATATGAGTAGATCCGAAATAGTCACGGCTCTGAGACTACGTTCTGGACATGTACCGCTAAATAAATTCGGTTACTTAATGGGAAGAATACCATCACCTAATTGTTTTGTGTGCAACATTGTTGAAGATGTTCATCATGTTTTGGTGGAATGTGCTCGTAACGAGACCCAGAGACGTAAACTACTCCCTAGCCTTAAAAACAATATCGGAGTATGTAATAATATTCTTGCTGTTCCGGTTTCAAAAGAAGCAAGAATGCTATATAAATTATATGAATATGTTTCTGTTTATAGACCTTAATATAGATATAGATTGTAAGATTGTGATTGTATACCATTAGGGTGACATAGTCATTTTGTGACCAAACCCTTTTCAATAAAGATAAAAAAAAGGTGCTATAAAATTAATGCTGATTTATTGAAAAAAGTACAGCCACATCATATACATGTCGAAGCGTCGACGCATCCCCACTGTGCATCCAACGTAGGGTATAAATATAGCCGCTCGATCGAGAATGATTCATTCTCGCTCGGAACGCCGGACCGAACGGAGGTCTGTACTAAGTTTTTGAAATTACCCCCAGAAGTTTTACTGTCACTATTTAAAAAACAACAATAACGCCTAAGACTCTCCGACATAAATATATTAGCACAATAATAAAAAAAAAACAGTTCCAATATAAAACGTGGAGTAGACCGTGCGTACACAACTACGTGAAGAAGCATTTGTGCAGGCCGGCATGATTGTGTCGACCAGCGGGTGACCTTCGTTTCTCGCTGGTCGGTATTAATTTTTTGGACTCCACTGTGCTTACCATCAGGTACAGTGGAGTCACTTTGCCGTGCCGGTTAAAAAAAAAAAAAAACTTAGTATAAATTTTATTATGCAGTACTTGTGTAAACAAAATCATGAACAAGCAATCCCCATAATTTACTGAAACTGAAGCCATTATTTAGTTATACTACCTAACGGGGTACTTCAGCGTCGGCTTTAATGATTCTAATTTACCCCAAAAAACTCTATTCTTCATAATCTAGATAAACTACTCTGGCATCAATTCAATTATTAACGACTGAGAACAATAATGGTTAGACATCTTCAATAAATTAATTCAACCGTTTTGAATAGAACCACATAACCATTTAACCCGAGCACGATACTTGCTGGTCATTTTATTTATTTATTCTTTATTGTACACCATATAATAAATAATAAATAAATTCACCCAACAGTCACATTCATAGTTCTGATCCCACACTAAGATACAAGTATTGTGTCGTGGGTATCAGAAACTACGAGAGACTTTTCGGTCTCACATACACCCAGACCCGAGACAAATATTTATGGATCACACAAACATTTTTCTCGGTGCGAGGATCGAACCCGCGGCCTCTCGTTTTGTAAGCTGGTGTCTAAATAATAAAAACAACATAGGTATAAGTAACTATAAATAAGGTAGTGTCACAAATGGCGGCCTTATCGCCGTCGGAGATTTCTTGCAGGCAACCATTAGATGGACTAGAAAGATCGGAAGCATAGAGAGCATAGATTTTATTTGATACGAGTAGTAAAGAAGTAAGTTAAGAAATCGTGATGGCCTTGAGGTCTAGGCGCGCGGTCGAGAATATCGACGGTCGCGGGTTCAAAACCCAGGCACACACCTCTGTCTTTTCAAAGTTATGTGTGTATTCACAAAGAATTATCACGTACTTTAACGGTGAAGGAAAACATCGTGATGAAACCTGAACACCTAATAGTTTTTAAGAATTTCTTAGGTATGTAGTCCGCCAACCCGCACTTGGCCAGCGTGGTGGACTAAGGCCTAAACCCTCTCAGTTGTAGAGGAGGCCTGTGCCCAGCTGTGGGACGTGTATGGGCTGATAATGATAAAAGATCCATAAAGGTCAAAGGTAGATAAATGGAATAAAACTTATTACTCTCATAAAACACATACATACATAAACTCACGCCTGTATTCCCCGAAGGGGTAAGCAGAGGTGCATTTCTGCACCCACATTTCGCCAAGTATGTATCAGTCCCACGTAATAGGGGGCGAGCCTATTGCCGTTTTTCGGGCACAATTCCAGACTCCGTGCTGCTACTGAGAATTTCCTAATGGAAAAACCCAATAACACTTTGCCCGACCCGGGAATCGAACCCAGGACCTGTAGATCGCTCGGCACATACTTGTACCGCGAGACCATAAAACAATAGATACACTATACAACCTCAAGCCTGTATTCCCCTCGTAGTAAGCACTGAAGCTGAGGTGAACTACTGCAGCCACATTCCACCAGGTTGGTATCAGTCCCACATAATAGGTAGCCAACCTATTGCCGATTCTCGTGCACATTTGCAGACACCCAATACCACATTGCCCAACCCGGAAATCGAACCTGGGATCTCAAGGTCGCACGGCACATACGTCAGCAGTCAGTTAAGTAAAACTGTATTTTTGTATAAGAGGATAAATTGATTTTTTTAAAGAACTTTTTATTCCTAATCTATCCGTTCATCAATAAGAAGAGACGATATTAATAACTACGATTTGTTTAAGTCATCACTTATTTTTCATTTACAGCGGAACCAAAGAGACAAACAAATATAGAGATAAAAATTTTGAACTTCAATTCTTGAAACTTGGTCATAATACTTTCATATAACTAAACTTTTAATAAAAATAAAAGATGTTTTCAAAAATAGCGTATAACATCAGCAAATAAGCACGATTTCCGCTAGACTGTAATAGTTCTCGTAAAAAATATCATTTATAATTTACTTGAAACCTTTTTGCACTCATACTGACAATATTGCGATCTCCATTTTCTTCAATGTTTTATTCTGAAAGCACCGTTTTCAATTAATAAAATGGCACCGACGCGACGGTCGGAAACGTCGATTTCGCATATTGTAGCCGGGCTTTCATGCCGTGTATAAAATGACTGAGCTAAAACTGCAATGTAACTTGAAATAGATTTTTACCACCCCAAAGTATTGGAAGATCGCGCCCCAATCGGTACCAAGTTGAGCGCTTCGAATTACAGGAAGGAGCTCTTCGTGCAATGGCCAACGCTTATTACGCTAAATACTATTGGTACTGAAAATTGTCACGCTAAGATCTTAAATTTAAAAGTGCTTTTCGGATAAAATAGATATCTTTACATCAATCTTTGGCATACGATCTAGAGATCCTGGGTTCGATTCCCGGGTCGGGCAAAGTGTTATAGGGTTTTTCCATTGGGAAATACTCAGTAGCAGCACGGAGTCTGGAAATGTGCTCAAAAAACGGCAAAAGGCTCGCCCCCTATTACATGGGACTAATACATACCAGCATAGCAGTGATGGCCTCGAGGTTTAGGCGCGCGGTCGAGAATAGCGGCGGTCGCAGGTTCAAACCCCAGGCACACACCTCTGACTTTTCGAAGTTATGTGTGTATTCACAATGAATTATCACTTGATTTAACGGTGAAGGAAAACATCGTGATAAAACCTGCACACCTAAAAGTTCTTAGAAATTTCTTAGGTGTGTAGTCCGCCAACCCGCACTAGGCCAGCGTGGTGGACTAAGGCCTAAACCCTCTCAGTTGCAGAGGAGGCCCGTGCCCAGCAGTGGGACGTATTTGGGCTGATGATGATGAATACATACCTGGCGAAATGTGGGTGCAGAAATGCACCTCTGCCTACCCCTTCGGGGAATACAGGTGTGGGGTTATGTATGTATGTATGTTATCTTAATAAACAAGTTAGAAGTAACCATAAATGACGTAAGGGTATAACATGTATGTATGTTGGATAAGCAAATAAGTGTGTCTTAATTGTACCTTGTGGCTTTCCATAGGCACTGCCTACCCTTACAGGGTTTAGGTGTAAGGGTACATATATATTTACTTAAAACTTTAATTGAAAGTTAGTTTATTATGGAGAATATCGCCTGTTAACAACATAAATAATGCAGTAGTATACTATAGTTTTCCCCATCCGCATATAATTTGACCTACTTTTAAACCCACTGCAAATATGCCTTAAAGTTAGTGAGCATAAATATTTTGCTTATCAAATCATCAAACAGAAGCAAGCTAAGCATTTTTCACCAATTTTCTAATAACTTTAATTAATTAGAGTCTTTTTATATTTGAAAATTTACTTTAATTTTATACGACTTGCCTTTGCGACTGCCTCGTGGTCTCGCGGTACAAATATGTGCCGTGGGATCTAGAGGTCCTGGGTTCGATTCCCGGGTCGGGCAAAGTGTTATTGGGTTTTTCCATTAGGTAATTCTCAGTAACAGGACGGAGTCTGGAAATGTGCCCGAAAAACGGCAATAGGCTCGCCCCCTATTACGTGGGACTGATACATACCTGGCGAAATGTGGGTGCAGAAATGCACCTCTGCCTACCCCTTCGGGGAATACAGGCGTGAGTTTATGTAGGTATGTGTGTATGACTTGCCTATGCATAGGAAGTTATATTTTTGGGTTAAACTAGTAATGACTTGAAATTAATATATAGGAAAGAAACGTACATGTACTGAATATTACTTATATGTAAATGTAAGCCATAAAACCTGTTATTTGGATTTTTAATAATTGACAGAGTTTTAAATTGTATCGGGTTTAAAACCTTGTCAACGGCGATATATATTTCTTAGAGAACAAACCTTTTTAAGCTTGTAATATCTACCAGACTGACCCTTGCAACAAAGCCCCATAATCAATCATCTCCTACAGCACATATAACATGTATAACAAAAAACCTCATTGGCTATTCATAGAGCCGGCCAATAAAATCTAAGTGACGGCAATTTATGAATGACAGATATGGAGCAGATACTACCATCCTATTTGTATAGGAGAGTAAGCAAACGGGCATGCTGCCAAGTAAAATCTCCGCACGATTACAGTGTTCTTGGGAAGGACATGGGAACGCACACTCGGTACGGCAACCTTATGTGATACGAATATTAGGAAATTACATCACAAATTCCATTTTACCATCTAAATGTGATTGGGTTTCAATGGCACGTAGATTTGTATTGTACTCATTGGAAATTCCATCATTTCTTAATTTAGAGTTATCGTTAGAAGGAAAATATTTTGAAATTACTGTAGGTTTTTATTTTAATAAAAATAAGTCATGGAGCATTAAGTTCACAATTTGCTGAATATATGATAAAGGAATAAATATCGCCTATATCCCTCTGGTTTGGGCAGAAACTTTTAATACAACTTACTGATACTTTTATTTTTCAGTTGTTAGCAATGCACTTTTGGTTAACAAAGTTTTTATTTTGCCTCTCTTTACCACCGAACCTAACCTAATTGGTCTTTGCAAGACTTTGTAAGATGTCCTCGACTGACATCCCCACTCATCATCATCATCAGCAGCCTTTCTTCAGCACTGCTGGACATAGGCCTCTCCTATGGCACGCCACTGGGCTCGATCTTCGGCCTTCCTCATCCAACCGCTGCCAGCCACCTTGCGAATATCGTCACACCACCTAGCCAGAGGGCGCCCTACACTATCCACACTTACGTTAAAAAAAATACACCAACAATATGGCTAATATTGTTTGGGGTTACTATATCACAAGGGCTAAAAGTACGGTAATAAAAAGTAACACAGTTTTGTATGAAAACAATATTTTGTTATTTCATTTTACATTTTAGTAAAGTTTATTCAGTAAACTGTAGCAGATATGACCGTTCGGGGATTTCTATGTGGTAATTTAGCTTATTCGTTTACAAAACGTATCATATTTTGTACGTAACGTATTATATTTTGCCAAAAATTGTTATGAAACAGCAACAAAATATATTGTACAAATATTACGCATATGAAACTGTTCATTATAACTCCGTTGAAGGTTTTACAAACCGTATATTGTGTTTGGGTTTTGTACCAAATAACATTTAGAATATTAGCCTTAATAAATTTCTCTGCCTCGACTGCCTCGTGGTCTCGCGGTACAAGTATGTGCCGTGGGATCTAGAGGTCCTGGGTTCGATTCCCGGGTCGGGCAAAGTGTTATTGGGTTTTTCCATTAGGAAATTCTCAGTAACAGCACGGAGTCTGAAAATGTGCCCGAAAAACGGCAATAGGCTCGCCCCCTATTACGTGGGACTGATACATACCTGGCGAAATGTGGGTGCAGAAATGCACCTCTGCCTACCCCTTCGGGGAATACAGGCGTGAGTTTATGTATGTATTAATTTCTACTCCCGTGTTAGGCAAAAATTTATAACGATCTCCTTTAGGATTTACTGGATAAAATTATGGAGTCAGAAAATGTGCTATAAAAACGTTAAGAGGCTTGAAAATTTGAATTTATTGATATTGTTATCATTTTCATAAGCGAATGTTAGAAACTCTTGCATTAAGCCTTTCCAACGTTGTAGGTATAAAACATTTGCCTTCATTTGATTCAGTACAACAAAGCAATGTTCTTTTTAGCAGAGCAGCTGGCTAAAACCCAAAAGTCTAAAAAAACTAATTCATCATAATAAAATTCTAACTTCATTGTTAAGTAATATACCTAGTCATATACTGTTCCATATACATACGACCATTATTAATAATAAATATAATAATACACCCAATATAATAATAATAATAAATACACCCAACAGTCACATACATAGTTCTGATCCCACACTAAGATACAAGTCTTGTGTCGTGAGTATCAGAAACTACGAGAGACTTTTCGGTCTCACATACACCCAGACCCGAAACAAATATTTGTGGATCACACAAACATTTGTCTCGGTGCGGGGATCGAACCCGCGGCCTCTCGTTTCGCAAGCTGGTGTCTAGCCAACTGCGCCACGGGGCTGTCATACATTCATTATACATGACCAATGACTGTGATGTTTGGTCTTGCATCTTATTTCTTATTTGTATTCGATAATAGGGTCGTTGATTCATTCTTTTGTCTGTTTTACGTCGCCTAAATTCTAATGCACATATACTCGTATATAGAACATCTATTTATTCTGTACATAGTTACGAATGAAAAGAATAAAGAATTCATTTCTAAAGTTAGCTCTTAAACAATTCACGAGATTTATGTCAGTTGAAGAAACAAAAGTATGTTGGGATTTTTTGACGCTCTACAGTCGTGCCTGTCTTTAAAAGGGACAGGCGTAAGGCTATGTACCCAAATAAAATTTGATAACGCATATTAAGTTCACCAAATTTTACTGGAGATAGTCATAATAAAAATCTAATCATCAGCCCATATAACTCCCACTGCTGGGCACGGGCCTCCTCTACAACAGAGAGGGTTCAAGCCTTAGTCCACCACGCTGGCCTAGTGCGGGTTGGCGGACTACACACCTAAGAAATTCCTAAGTATTTTTAGGTGTGCAGGTTTCATCACGATGTTTTCCTTCACCGTTAAAGTACGTGATAATTCTTTGTGAATACACACATAACAATTTTTGGGTCAACTGCTCAATAGTTTTGTCGGTCTGTAACGCATCGCATCCAAGAACCTTAACGTAAGTAACGCGTGTTGACTTAAGTTTTGAGCCCGCAATAAGATCCGAACAAACAGGATGCCTCCGTACAGCAAATATTAGGACGTAACAACTACTGCCTCACTCCAAATAACTTGTATTCATGTGCGTTGTTGTGGAACAACACACCTGCTTCCTACAAATATTGGTCACACAGTTTCGAACAAGAGTTTTTCTCCGCTGATAAAGTGCTAAATTAAACAAAGAATGCAAAGAAATAATGTCTATAACAATGATAGCTGCTGCCCAAAACTATTCATGCGAAACCAAAGGCTTCAAAAATTTTCACTGCTGCTCCATTCCTATTGGCCGTAACGTGAAGATATATCGCCTATTGTCATCCTCGATAACTTCAAATCGGACCAGTAGTTCCTGTGATTAGCGCGCTCAAGCAAATAAACAAGTTCTTCAGCTCTTTAGATTTTCCAAATATTAATAGTCCATGAACCAAATGACGAAGTGATTAATTTCAAGAATTTTTTATGTCTCATGTATTTATGGCTGAGCAAAATTTTTCTTTTTTAATAAAATGTAAATGAAATATAATGAAAATATTTTATTTGTTAAAAATATAATATATCACCTAATTAGAAAAACAGTCATTAGTAAAGAAGAACAGGCAAGAAAGTTTAGCCTTTAGAGTTAAAAAATAGTTTACAACGACGGCACAAAAATTACAATTTCCGAAGCAGCTCATTTATTCACTTACAAACTTTGAGGTTAGTTCACCACACTGCCCTATATCTAGTAACTGAGCTAAAAATGCCTAAGATTCTTTTTAGTAAGCTCTCAAGCATGCAAGTTCCACGCGTCGTATTCCTTCGCTATTAATTTTCGTAATATTTCCACAAGAAACTACGAAATTTCAGAATGATATGCCATTATTTGAATCCGCGACCCCCATCTTGCCTACCGCTTTTAATAAATAAAATTTTAACACGTTTTGTATTAAACATATGTATATATCTATTAATGTAGATACTTCAAAGTACAAATTAACGCCAGAGCGCAATTTTATAAAAAAGAAGCCTTTTTTTTACGTGAATCTTAAATCAAAATAGGCAAATACAGGGGATACAGTCGGGGAAACAAGTGAGTAAGTATATACCGCTAAACATCAGGTGGCTCACTTGCTCGTTTACCTCCTTTCTCAAAAAAAATTATAAAAAAACCGTCATTAAAATAATAAAAAGGTACGTCTAGAATAAAGATAAAATAGGATGACACATCGGCAGCCTTATCGCTAAGAGCTGTTCTTTCAGGTAGGTTTATCTTTGTAATCTATTCAGTGGCATTACTTCCATAGAAGCCTAAAAGCCCAGCATGCCTTACAAAATTCCAAATCTTTGAGCCTTAAACCTTTATTTGACAAAAGAAAATTGGCATATAAATGAGAATATACTACAATAAACAATTACACTAGTTTGTAATTGTTTAAGACTGTAACGCTTTTGGGTTTCTATGGAAGTACCGCCATATATGTAGGTATATCGAAGCGTGTAACTGGGGCAATAAACCACCCTCGTGTAAACTTAAAATCTTCGATTTAACCCACTCCAGACTGTCAGTTTCATATTAAATCTGTCTGGCGGCAATAAATAAGCAATACGAGTGTGGGGCCGGACGTCACGGGAATAGCCCTTATCACTGCGGCACAGCTTGAATTACTGATATCAGGTGCTTCCGGTAATTCGCACATGCCGGCGGAACCGGAGAAATACTTCCGCGTTGTTACGTGTAATATAGCTTTGAGTAATTATAATACACCTAAGGGTGTTGTAAATTTAAAACAGACGGTAATTGTACGCAAATTATTTTAGTAGAACCGGAAGAGTTTAGGAAAAAGTGAGTGGTTAACACCAAAATAGGATGATAGTGTGTTTTTTTACTAGTTTTTTGTATCTTGTGTTGTTATTTTAGTGTTATAAAATAAAAAAAAATTATATTATGAATACAAAAAAGTAATTAAATTCAAATACTTAGTGTATTAAAAAGTTTTTTCCTAAAAGTTCTTAGGAATTTCTTAGATGTGTAGTCCGCCAACCCGCGCTAGGCCAGCGTGGTGGACTAAGGCCTAAACCCTCTCAGTTATAGAGGAGGCCCGTTCTCAGCAGTGGGATATATTTGGGCTGATGACGATGACGACTTAGTGTATTTGAACTGACTTAATCAAAGTAATTGTTCACGCAAAACAAACACTTGAACTTATAAACACATGCAAAAACATAACAAATATTGTTTACCATTCACAAAGCCCACACAAACTAAAGGTATTATATAGTAACAGAAAAGATCGCGTAAAGCCCATGTCCCCGGCGGCTTTGTAACCTAGAAAGCTGCAAGATTTAAGTAGAGAGCGCGCATACTCCGCAGCACTCCATACATAGCTAAATGTGAGGGGAGACCTCGCGGGACTTCTGCAATCAACGGAGGTAATTGCTCGCTTGAAACACGAGCTAACGTGTGCCAATGTACCGCTTGTTTTGCGACCAGCCTCGAACGCTAGTTACCTGTAGAGTTTGCAATTCCGCGTTCCCGCATTCCCGCATTTTTTTGACTCGGCAAGGTAATTCAGCTTTTACTGAAGGCCTATTAGCTCCATCACAACAGCGCGGGCGCGTCAGTCAGATCGATCAACCGATCGAGCGAAGTAAAGGATTAAAATTGGTTTATTTGTTTGTTTAGGTAAGATAAGTCCATATTAACACGCAGGAAACCCTATTGATTGCAAACCCCCTACCTAACCTCATAAGAACTATGAAAAAGTACTTTTTCTATTAGATATTGTATGAATGTTTCTATTATTATTATTTTTTAATATAGTGTAACTAAACTACAGGTAATAAAGCATTATTATATGCATATTTTTGCATTTTTAAATTTTACTGCGGTAAAAAAATACTGCGGGATTGCAAACCCTAGTTACCTGTCATTGGATAACAGAATTATGAGGAATCTGCCACTACTCTTCTTTCCATACATAGCCACGTACAAACTTAAGACTCCTGTCTATAATCATCGTCATCATCAGCCCATATACGTCTCACTGCTGAACATAGGCCTCCTCTACAACTGGGAGGGTTTAGACCTTGTCCACCATGCTGGCCTAGTGCGGATTGGCGGACTACACACCTAAGCAATTCCAAAACCCTTTGTTTTTTTTTATTTTAATTTTTTTAAGCTAATGGCTTCGTAATCACCGTAGCTATTACTTGCCTTAGTTTTCGATCACGGTCTGAATACACCCTGTATTATATATCTAATACAGCATGTACCTATATATATATAGATCAATTCCAAGTATCTCCGACGCAGTGGTACAAAAATTATGTATCACTGAGCATCGAGCCAGAAAGATCTAGACTAATCAGTTGTCTAAAAATTCATACGTTTGCGATCCCGTATAAGGTCAGCGTGATGGGTGACACTACTCAACATTGTATGAATAACATACTTTATGCAACAATGCTCCGGTTTAGTAAAAAATATTATACAGAATTATTGACCTTAAATATTCTATTGTAGTATTAAGTTACTCAAACCGTATCGACGAAATAAAGAGTAAAATGCTATGTAACTAGGTTTTCTGCTGTCCGAATTGGGGCCAAAAATATTAAGGTTAACAATCGAAATAAAGACATGGTTCCCCTTCTATATTTCAGCGATAGCCTATGTCCAAAAGGACGACATAATTCCGACGAATATATTACATCATTAGCCCATATACATACGTCTCACTGCTGGGCACGGGCCTCCTCTACAACTGAGAGGGTTTAGTCCACCACGCTGGCCTAGTGCGGGTTGGCGGACTACACACCTAAGAAATTCCTCAAAACTTTTAGGTGTGCAGGTTTCATCACGATGTTTTCCTTCACCGTTAAGGTAAGTGATAATTCATTGTGAATACACACATAACTTCGAAAAGTCAGATGTGTGTACCTGGGGTTTGAACCCGCGACCGTCGAGATTCTCGACCGCGTGCTTAAATCTGGAGGCCATCACGACTTACTCTAATTGATTCGCTTATTTCCATCAGTTGCCATTGCGGTCACTTTTCTGGCCACGAACCATAAAAAAATATGCCACATATTTTGTTTCTGATCTAGTGTCTCTTGATAATATTTACCCAAGCCGTAGAAATATGCGGACGACGACTATTTCCTGTTCGGTCGGCCACAACTGTGCGTAGCGAGTGTGTGAAAATCTCCTACGTTTACTTAGGTTCTTTATAAATAAATACTCTGCAGATTTGGGGGTTTAAGAAGTAAGATTTAAAATAACATTTTTTTGCTGAAACACCGTCTTGGCGATCGGAGGGTCAAAACTAAAGCACACGCCTTTGAAACATATTTCGAAAGTCTCCCTGGCACAACTACATATATTTTAAATAAATGCTTTCTACGTTTGTGGGTTTAAAGAGTTACATTTAGACACACGCTTGTCAAGACACAATCTAGGCGGTCGCGAGCTCAAAACTAAATCACACACCTCTGAAAAATGACTAGATATGAGACAGTGTCCCCAGCACAGCTAGTTAGTCACCCCTTGTGAAACGAGAGGTCAGAGGTTCGACCGCCGCATCGTAAATATGTTTGTGTGATAATCAGATTGTAATCAGATGTAAAAAGCAGTGATGGCCTCGAGGTTTAGGCGCGCGGTCGAGAATTTCGGCGGTCGCAGGTTCAAACCCCGGGCACACACCTCTGACTTTTCGAAGTTATGTGTGTATTCACAATGAATTATCACTTGCTTTAACGGTGAAGGAAAACATCGTGATAAAACCTGCACACCTAAAGGTTCTTAGGAATTTCTTAGGTGTGTAGTCCGCCAACCCGCACTAGGCCAGCGTGGTGGACTAAGGCCTAAACCCTCTCAGTTGTAGAGGAGGCCCGTGCCCAGCAGTGGGACGTATATGGGCTGATGATGTATGTATGTATGTATGATAATCAGATATTACAAGTCTGGGTGCAAATCCGAAAAGAAACCGGACCGAAATTCAAAAAGAAAATCGTTTTGAACTTTGGTTTACTAACAATGTTTTCTTATCTGTTGAGTCATATAAAAAAGTAAATTAAAAAGCTGTCCACTATCAAGGACTACAACCATAAAAACATAAAAAATTACCTGCAAAAACTATCTCAAGAACTAAAACCGAGTCAGGTAAAAAAGCATGAAAAAAGACAATTACATTGAAATGTGTTTTTCCTAAAAACAACTAACTAAATGTAACAACAGTACAATCAAATTAAATGTACAATGTACCCTAATTCCCAAAATGTATGAATTTAATTTGCAACGGTCATTATTCACATGCGGCTACAATTATTGTTGTTATTTTGGCGTAATTAATTAAATTCACGAGGGACACTGGTATAAATAACAAATTATGTGCAATCAACAGGCCTTGGGGATTATTACCATACTAATCAATATGTATGTATGTATATTTCACAGAAAAAGTTTCGTTGTAATTCTCCGCTTAAGTACTTTTATATAACAGATACGTGTAATCACGCATGTTTTTCGCAAGGGTGGGCAGGCCAGCCTTTATTCGACTGTTGTTTTTTAAGCCCAATTGTATTAGCCCTTTTGCGGTTTTTGACTAAGACTTATACTCGAACTGTTGTAAGTTGGAAGAAATTTGTAAATTGATTAATTAATACATACATACATACATAACCTCACGCCTGTATTCCGCGAAGGGGTAGGCAGAGGTGCATTTCTGCACCCACATTTCGCCAGGTATGTATCAGTCCCACGTAATAGGGGGCGAGCCTATTGCGGTTTTTCGGGCACATTTCCAGACTCCGTGCTGTTACTGAGAATTTCATAATGGAAAAACCCAATAACACTTTGCCCGACCCGGGAATCGAACCCAGGACCTCTAGATCGCACAGCACATACTTGTACCGCGAGACCACGAGTTGATTAATATATTAATAAATCCAACCAATGCTATACTATATTGCAAGAAAAATAGGCCACTTTTACGTCACATTAGAAAACTACCAGTCAATGCGATAGAGCATCGAAAATTATTAGAATCGGAGGAAAAAACTTATCAAAATACTCCTTTTACGTCCGTGGAAAAACGAACCCTAAACTATCCGTATAGAGTGTAAATTTGAGTAACACCCTCCATAAGTGTTCTTAAAGGAGCAAAAACGTATATTTTGGCAAGAGGTGCTCAGCGAACGAATATATTTGTACAGATAACAGAACTGGCGTCGGAAAATACAAATTCCTTCCCTTGTGGCCCTTTATGCTAATTTAAGGTCCCTGACTGCCAAGGTATAGCTCTCGAGTCAGTCTGGCGACCCAGTTGGCTATGAACTATGTTCCAGTTACAACAACCATTTCAAGGACTCACTTGTTTCTACCCAACAATTTTGTCTTTCTTGATATGGTTTATAAGCATAAAAATGACAGTGGCGGTAATTCCATACAATCCTAAAAGCGTTGCACGTTAATTATGTAATGTCTAGTTTATAATTGTTCATTGTGGGGTCAGAATATTCTTATTTCTATGTCAACCTCTGCCTACCCCTTCGTCAATACAGAAGTGAATGTCAACGTGTTAATAAAACGTGCTAAGTATCATGATCAACTTACGTTGAATAAGGAAACGGAATAACTTTGTATACCATTTTGCCCAGGCGAAGCTGAGTCGAAAACTCAATAGTTTTCGATAATTACGAGGATAATTTGATTGCCTAACGTTGATTACGTCTTTATTAGTATGTTTTAATTAGCGAAGTTTAACAATAGAAAGATAAAGATTAATAAATTAATTTTAAAGAGATTATATTATAGGCTACTTGTAAACGAATAAACTTCAGGTACCACCACTATTAAATTTCCTTTTATATTTGAATTCACAGAATTCACACATTTGAATGCAGTGATGGATGGCCTCGAGGTTTAGGCGCGCGGTCGAGAATTTCGGCGGTCGCAGGTTCAAACCCCAGGCACACACCTCTGACTTTTCGAAGTTATGTGTGTATTCACAATGAATTATCGGTGAAGGAAAACATCGTGATAAAACCTGCACACCTTAAATTTCTTAGGAATTTCTTAGGTGTGTAGTCCGCCAACCCGCACTAGGCCAGCGTGGTGGACTAAGGCTTAAACCCCCTCTGTTGTAGAGGAGGCCCGTGCCCAGCAGTGGGACGTATATGGGCTGATGATGATAATGATGATTTGAATTCACAAAAAAAATCTATTTAATAAATAAATATATCAACGCTATCAAAGCTAATAGAGCACATAAACGGTCCTATCCCGTATCTCAAGAACACCCAAAGCCCCTAAAATCTATTCCTGCTAATAAACTTTATCAGAATGCAATCGAGATTGCACACTCTCCCAAATTACAGTGTAATCCTGTCCCCTTGACGTGGGTCGGATTTGTGCCTTCGCTTGTAGCCAACAATGGGAATTGAAAGGGTTTCCGTGTTTGTAAAAAGTCTTGGTTTTGCTTAAATATTATCATTTTTATCAGGATGAAGAAGGCTATGAAAAGGCAAGGGTGGGTTTGATATATTACGTATCTTTTTGGGTTTTTAATATGTTTTATCAGTGGTAGGATATACATATTACTGCACCCACATTTCGCCAGTATGTATCAGTCCAACGTAATAGGGGGCGAGCCTATTGCCGCTTTACGGGCACATTTTTACACACATTTTTTTCATTTTACACTCGTGGTTGTTACTGCGAATTTCTTAAAGGAAAAGCCTAATAACACTTTGCCCTACCCGGGAATCTAACGGGACCTCTAGTTTGCACGGCACATAGGTACTCGTATTTGCCCTAATAGCCATGGCCGTACATAAGGTATGAAACCTGTAGATTAAACCAGGTCTGTGTGTTGCTTCTGAGTCCCATTTTAAATGGAATTATACCTGACAAATACACACCGATAACGATCAAATTTAAAACTTAAGAACTGAAAAGTATTGCTTGAATTTATCTCCAAAGGAGCAGGCGGTCATGTAATGTTTAAGTTACACATAGTAGGCCAGTCTGTTGCCGTTTTTGGACTCGTTGCCGAGTTCCAAGTTGTTAATGATAATTTCTTATAGAAATAAAAACAGCACCATTTTGTCCAACTCGAGAATTGAAATAGGGACCTTTCTGTCGCCGAACGTACATCCTAATCCTGGAGACCAACGAAAAAAATTGTATTGCATTGCATTTCACATATATACATACATAAACTCACGCCTGTATTCCTCGAAGGGGTAGGCAGAGGTGCATTTCTGCACCCACATTTCGCCAGGTATGTATCAGTCCCACGTAATAGGGGGCGAGCCATTTGCCGTTTTTCGGGCACAATTCCAGACTCCGTGCTGTTACTGAGAATTTCCTAATGGAAAAACTTAATAACACTTTGCCCGACCTGGGTATCGAACCCAGGACCTCTAGATCGCGCGGCACATTGCCTGGTGCATTACTGCACCCACATTTCGCCAGGTATGTATCAGTCCAACGTAATAGGGGGCGAGCCTATTGCCCTTTTTCGGGCACATTTCCAGACTCCGTGCTACTGAGAATTTCCTAATGGAAAAACCCAATAGCACTTTGCTAGACCAGGGAATCGAACCGAGGACCTCTAGATCGCACGGCACATACTTGTACCGCGAGACCACGAGGCCGTCTATGTGCAGTAATGTGTAGCAGTATGTTTAGTAATCTGTTGTTACTACACATAGATTGTAAGATCACGGTAATACTATCATACAGTAGTTTAACTTCATACAAACGGGCGAAACGCGAGTTGTACCTACGCGCCTCGATCGCGGCATGCGCAAGGCATGCAGGCAGTCGCGAATGTGCCGCAGTGACAAACGGGCGGTGTTGTTTTTTAAGCAGTAATCGCGCGATTTTTATACAAAATAAGTGCAAGTGCCTATTTAATATGACAAGTATATATTGTGTTCATATATTGTGCTGTTTTTCGTTGCATGAAATCTTCCAATCAAAAAATAACATGCATTTTTATTGAACACTTCCTATTCCATTCACAAAATATTTTATTAGTTTAAATAAAAATAAAAAATATTTACAATCACAAAAATAGATATAGAAAGTCAAAGTAGGCAGATTGAATTAAAATTCTGCAGGTTCGCAACCCTATCGCATGTTTACGTACCGCGCGGCTGTAGGTATTTATTTCAGAAATGCGGCCGAATTAAACTACTGTATGATAGTATTACCGTGGTAAGATAGTTGTACAATCTCAGCCCAGCCTAGTGGCCCTATTAACCAATGACTCATCTTATCAAACTCAGTGCTCCTATAGAGAAAATTATTGGAAAGAAACATCACATTTTGCCCGACTCACCTATACTGCGAGATGAACAAAGCAGTCCAAGTAGTCAATACACAAATAGAGAATGGATTGATCATTCCAACGTCACAGCTAAAAAACAGAACATGTAAAAGCAAAAAGACCTCCCTCCGACCCCGAGGCCATTAGCCCGTCTAGCGATATTTCCAATCCTCGTGATCTATTGCTAACATTTGTAACTAACTTTACATTATCTGCAGCAAAAAATGTATTCATTTATAAACGTCGAAAGTTTTGAACGTCGACAGATATTGAGTTGGGAGTAGAATGTTCTATGCCATCTACTCGGCTCGGATGACGTCAATTAATGACGAATAGTGTGCAGTTGATTACCCAGACCGATTTTCAGCTTTCGGCTATTGAGGCCGAAGTAAATGCCATGCATTGGGATGTTTGTGAGCTGCCTTTATCATTCGTCATTCTAAATGTAGTGGTTATATTTATTGGTGTATTATTTTAAAAAGAAAAGTTTTTATTAATCTAGTAGCATAAAATAAACATTATTAAGAGTATTGTAAATATTAATGCAAAATGTAAATCAGATAGAAATAGTACAAAAAGGAGAAATATCGTTACATTGTATCCGATTTAAAACAAATATAGTGGAGCGAGAAATGCCTAAATGGCATTCCAATTTTGCAGAGTTCGCTGTTATTAAAAATAAAATGTGTTTATAATTTTTTTTCTCGATAAAGGAAATTCTCAGTATAAGCATGGAGTCAGAAAACATACTCGGCAAGTGGCTACAGGCTCTTCTCTTGTTAAGTATAACTTTCAATTGTAGATGACTTTTAAGAATTACAATACTATAAAAGATATATTCGGCTTCGGCTTAAAATTCAAACACTGCTAGAAACGGGAACTTTGGTGTAACTCTAGCGATGTTCATAATTGAAGATTATTATCCACTAAAACCAACGGAACTAGTAACTTCGAACATTCGCAAATGACTTTTGGAAAGGCTGAAAGTATTTTCATGCCTTCATCATTCTTTCGTAAAATTTTTGTGACGTAATTCTTCTGTAATATTCATTTAAAAATATTGCGGATTTTTTCTTAAATTAAAGAAAAATGGTTGTAAGATGTAAATGAGATATAATTAAATCTGTTAGAATTCCGCTGTAGTCAGATCGGACTGCGATAGGAATTGTTAGAGAAATGAGAATTTCCTACCAGAAAGACCAGTACCTAATACTTTGCACGCTCCGAGAGTCAAACCCGGTATTTCTCAATCGCACGCGCCCATTTACACCACATAACCAAAGACGCTGATTTGACCCTAAGCTACGTATGTAATATCCCCTGTAATTATGCTTTTAAAACAAAATTACCTTCAAGGTGAATAACAAAACAAAGAAAATTAACCCAGAAAATAAATAATTCAATATCGAAGCAAGATACCCTCGAAAAATTACTGAAATGTAAATTCCAGACTTAATATTAGCGTAAACAATCCACTTTAATTCAAACCAAATCGAATTTTCTCATTACGTGTATCAATTTTCATATTTTATCGAATCCTTGGATTACAAGGATTTGCTAAGTTTTATTTCTTTTCTTTTTTTCCATCTGGGAATGCGTTAGATTGAACCTGGTTAATCCCTAGTATAATGAGATTTAAACAGTCGTCATTTGTTATACTACCTACATGACAAAGCTAACACCGCAGCGATGGATAATTGGCGAGATAATCTCATCTGTCAACACTGGATATATTCAAGTGGGCTCCTTGGATGCTTCTTCCTAGCACGGGTTAGCGGACTACACACCTAAGAAATTCCTAAGAACATTTAGGTGTGCAGGTTTCCTCACGTTGTTTTCCTTTACCGTTACAGTAAGTGATGATTCATTGTGAATACAGACATACATATATGTATGTATATCTTCGAAAAGTAAGTGGTGGGTGCCTGGGGTTTGATCCTGCGACCGCCGAGATTCTCGATCGCGCGCCTAAACCTCGAAGCCATCACTACTTTTTAGTCAGTAGGATACCGGCTTGCAAAAACTGCTAAGATTACATACAATCCATTTCCTATACATACCTCACGCCTGTAATTCTCGAAGAAGTAGACAGAGGTGGATTAAGGCACCCACATTTGACCATTTTGTATCTGTCGTTCGATGGTTTATCTATAAGTTATGCCTAAATCCAATGGAATTGCCTGCAGGTTCATAAACTTTAAAACCCACAAAATTCTTTTTTAAAACAAATTTCTCGCCATATTTTTCTTCGTACTTAAAGTGAAAACCAACTCCAAAAGTCAGGTGCAAACATAAACATACATAAACATGCAAAAATTTCAAACGATCATGTACATTCTGGCAATTTTTTTTTTTTTAACTGGCGGCAACGTGACTCCACTGTACCTGATGGTAAGCACGGTGGAGTCCAAAAAAATAATACCGACCAGTGAGAAACGATATGGTCACCCGCTGGTCGACA
Organism: Hemaris fuciformis; assembly: GCA_907164795.1. Classification (NCBI taxonomy): domain Eukaryota; kingdom Metazoa; phylum Arthropoda; class Insecta; order Lepidoptera; family Sphingidae; genus Hemaris; species Hemaris fuciformis. The sequence continues at coordinate 16,286,743 of OU015441.1, forward strand.
CAATCATGTCGGCCTGCACAAATGCTTCTTCACGCTTCGCATGAAGGATCCGGAATCATAGGAAGGAGGGAACACGTGAGCCGGCAAACTATTCCACAGCTTGATGGTGCGGCAAAAGAAAGAGTTACAGAACTATAACTATGGCAATATAGCATAATCCAGCGAGTTCCATTTAAAACCTCAGGGTGTTGTACTAACGAGCCGTCTGCCAACTCAGCGCAAGTTTTAAGTAAAGAAGTTATTGTGTAGTATGAGATACTGCTGAATTACCCCCGAGTTCAACTTTATCGTTTTCACAATTGCCAATGTCGAACGGCTATCGGAGTGGATATTAAAGTTTCTGCTCAGTCATTCTACGCGAAGGCACGACACCAAGGAAAAATGGATTGCGATGAATTAATTTATTACAATTGCAAAGTTTTCGCTTTGTTTTAATAAACTTTGTCAGTTAATGTTAAGAAATTTTGAAAGCTTATTTCGTGATTGAAAACATGTTCTTTATTTAGTTTGAATTTACAACAGCTTATTTCGAAAATATTCGCTTATATCGAATTTGTATTTGTATTATGCTTTATTAATTTGCTAACTTTCAATATTTAAAGTGATATTCCAACAAATATCTACAGCAGCTGTGCTGTCATACAATTCACTCCAAGAAGTTTTTGTTCGTCATTAAAATCTGTGATAATTTAGTATATATGCATATTTTTTTCTACTGGAACAGTCATAAGTTGCCATTGGCTGACTCCTATGATTACTGCCTTGTCATTCCAGTCCTTTACTTTAGTTATCGGTAATTTATTCACTGTAAATAAATCTAAAAATCTTCAGTATAATTAATATTACATAGGCCGAGTGGAGTAAATATGTATAACCTCATAGTCGATCAAACAGAACCTCCCCCGCCCTTCTCCCTTCCACCCCCTCTCCCCTTTCGGGTCCTATTCTATAGCTTTCACTTGTTGAGATCAAGTTTGATTAAACGTTGAAGAATCTCGATTGCTCTCCGACGTGATAACAGAAATAATCTTCGGGATTCAACTCCTTCATATTGAGGACACATACATACATAAACTCACGCCTGTATTCCCCGAAGGGGTAGGCAGAGGTGCATTTCTGCACCCACATTTCGCCAGGTATGTATCAGTCCCACGTAATAGGGGGCGAGCCTATTGCCGTTTTTCGGGCACATTTCCAGACTCCGTGCTGTTACTGCGAATTTCCTAATGGAAAAACCCAATAACACTTTGCCCGACCCGGGAATCGAACCCAGGACCTCTAGATCGCACGGCACATACTTGTACCGCGAGACCACGAGGCAGTATTGAGGAATATCGTGAATTCAATATGGGAAGTGTTTTTTTTTCATAATTAGGTAAACATAGATACTTTGTAGCGTAAGCGAATGGAAATTTTAAGCAAAGTAAATAAATATACTTAATACCTTTTTTCTTCTTATTGTTATCAGAGAATTGCTATTATATTATGTTATTATTAATTCGACTTACTAGTTTTGTTACTTCAATATTTAGATATAACTCTATATTTGAGTTACATGTTTTGTGTCAAACTTAATGTCAAACACTTAGAAATTTATATTAATGCGTCGCGGGATTTGAAACTGGTCACAGTCAGCAAAGTCAAACTTATATCAAATTATGCATACGCTAGTTTACTTAGTCCAAGGACTCACTACTCGGTCCCGATGGCAACTACGCTTTCACACCTTAATTGAAACGAACAAAACACTAAGATTTTGAATACTTAAGTGAAACTATCAGGACTCGCAAGGTAAGGGGGTTAGCGACTTATTTGCGAGCTGAAACTGGCTCGACGCCAAAAAATCCGGTGGCAAGGACCAAAATAGCGAAAGGGTGGTAAAGCGCGCCAATTACAACTTGAAATAAATAAATAAATAAATACACCCAACAGTCACATACATAGTTCTGATCCCACACTAAGATACAAGTCTTGTGTCGTGGGTATCAGAATCTACGAGAGACTTTTCGGTCTCACAAACACCCAGACCCGAAACAAATATTTGTGGATCACACAAACATTTGTCTCGGTGCGGGGATCGAACCCGCGGCCTCTCGTTTCGCAAGCTGGTGTCTAGCCAACTGCGCCACGGGGCTGTCAAATATTTCAAATGTCTTTTCTGATGCAAGTTTTTTTTCTTTTTCTGAAAGGTGTTTATAAATCTACTTCCCACCAGCCCTGGGGGACGCCCAGGACGGACACAGGCCACCGTGCCGCCGCCCCTGCTGGGGTCAACATCTTTGTGGACGCACTGCCCCCGCAGCGCGTCCAGCGACCTCAAGGGCCCCAATGAGTCGCCTAATACTTCTGATGTATGTCGGAGTTTTTGGTTCAGATGTGGCTTTTAATTTAGATTGTGCTATGATGATCAAAAAGCTAAGCAAGATTTTTGACAAGGTGAATCTATTGCAGCTGTAAAACAACTGAACTGAACTAATGCATAAATATCTGTTTGGTTTTTGGTAATTGTGAAACGATAAAGTGTCTTATGGTTTTGCATACTAATGATAGTAATTCCGATACCAACTCCATCTATTGTGCTCAATTCAATATGATTGTCCCTAGTTATCTCAACCAAGAAAAAACAAGTTTATAAAAAAATGATTGTCGACACGGTTCGGCTTTTAATCAGCTTTTTTTGAAGGCATTCTCTTAACATCATACTTTCCTAGATATACATCTATTTTCAAAACAATATTTATCCTGAATTATTAAAAAACTGAATCTTAGCATTTTTCAAAATTGAGATTTTAGAAATATCGTAACGATTAAGATCTTTATTCAAATAAAAACGTCCCTAGTAAAAGACTTGTACCTTAGCCTCAATTTATAAAACCTATATTAATACCTACAACAGACTCCCACGCTCTTTGTTTCCTAGAAAAGTTCTTACATATCGCACACAAAATACTGGTCCAATTTTATCAAACGATATCAAGAGGGGCAAGAATTTTTCATATAAAAATAGCTTATCTATTTGCTTACAATTTCACGCCGAGACAGGGAGAGTGTTTGTCAAAATCGGTAAGCTGCGGAGACCCGTCCGTGACCTAGAATCGGGGAACCTAGCTTAGATACATAACGGATATATAACACACGGGAAAAAATTTAGGGAAATATCTTAAGGATGTTCTAGGTCATTGTTTGTGTTCTTATAACCGCCTCGTCCAACGTGTGGTTGACAAAACTTTCATAAAATGAAAATTGTATGTTTTTGAATGAAAATTTAGCTTAAAATGGATTGTTAAGGGCAAAAATTGGAAGGCGAAGATATAAAATTAAATGAACATGATTAGACTGACGCTCGAAAGGGTTAGGCAGAACCGGTTATGCTTTTGTCACACTAAATATTATGATTGACCTTACTTCTGTTTTCTATGAACTTTGCTGTGCAGATATGAAAGCGGCCTATGTGTGTTGCTTGTGGTGAACTGGGAACTGTCCTAAGAATATTCAGGTGTGCAGGTTTCATCACGATGTTTTCCTTCACCGTTAAAGTAAGTGATAATTCATTATGAATACACACATAACTTCCAAAAGTCAGAGGTGTGTGCCTGGGGTTTGAACCCGCGACTGCCAAGATTATCGTCCGCGCGTCTCAACCCAGAAGCTATATTTTTTATTTATTTATTTCATACGTAGCACAAATTCTAGCTTTTTGCGTATTAAATCAAACTTAAATTAAGCCAAGTACTCCTGCATGCGCGCAGTTTTCACAAATCAATATCGATTAATAATTAAGTGGTACTCGCATTAAATACAGCACAGATCGACATTAATCCGATTAGCCGCAGCATTTGAACCATTATTTAACCAAATCTGTAATTATTGCATGGACAAATAAATATGATTTAGGGCGGCACCAGGGCCACTCCGCGCTGTTTGCGACCCGATGTGTTTCAAATATACTGTGCATTTGTTATGAGCACAAATGAAATAGTTGTGCCAACTTTACACATTAATTCTCGCTATCGGGCCATCACTGTTTGATTTGTTTATGACTTGGCGGGTTGTTTGATTTTAGCGGCCGAATATGGAATGAATAGTTTACGTTTTTATTTGATTTGTTAATATTATTGAGGGGTTTAAGCCTTCTGCCAATCTCGACTTATTTGGTTCCAATTAACATGAAAATGAAATTGATTGTGTATAATCCTAGAAGGACTGCCTCGTGGTCTAGCGGCACACGTATGTTCCGTGTGATCTAGAGGTCCCAAGTTCGATTCCTAGGTCGGACAAAGTTGTCGGGATTCCATTAGGTTATTCTCAGAAGTAGCACGGAGTCTGGAAATGTGCCCGAAAAATTGCAACAAGCTCGCCTCCTATTACGTGGAACCGATATACACCTGGCAAAATGTGGGTGCTTAAATGCACCTCTGTCTACCCCTTCGGGGAATACAGGCGTGAGGTTTTGTATGTACGTAACATTTTTCCGTACAACTGTCATTTTTAAATAATTTCCATTCAGCCGTTCTATTTTGCGGTTACCATTCATTCCCCATTCACTCATACACTCGGTCAATTTCGTTTGTAATCACATTATTTGACGCGAGAGCTCCATCTAGTTAAACAGCCACACAATTTATGCCGCCACTGCGAGTGTAATTTGAACAAGGAGTAATGAGTGCGCGTGCCCCGCGTGGACAAATAATTCCGTGGAATGTTCCAGAATTTTCAGTGTTTACTCGCTGATGTATGAGTATTGTGTGTTTTGAATCGTCTTTATGAGAGAATTTGTGGGTCTTTGCAAATTCAAAGAGAAATTACTCGTTCTTACCGAAAAACGACATCAAGCTATGTAGAACAACACACGTGGGACTTAAAACAGAAATAGCGCGTAACGTAGACGTAAATGTGAGTGTACATACATACATACATAACCTCACGGGGAATACAGGCCCCGAAGAGGTAGGCAGAGGTTCATTGCTGCACCCGCATTTCGCCAGGTATGTATCAGTCCCACGTAATAGGGGGCAAGCCTATTGCCTTTTCTCGGGCACATTTCCAGACTCCGTGCTGCTTCTTAAAATTTCCTAACGTAAAAACCCAATAGCACTTCGCCCAACCCGGAATCGAACCCAGGACCTCTAGATCGTAAGGCACATACTTGTGCCGCGAGACCACGAGGCAGTCAATGTGAAAATGTGAGTGTGTTTGTTGAAAACAAGCCGTTCTTCCACATTTCTTAATAAAATAAAAGGTTCGTTATAAATATTATTAAACAAATCAAATAAAATTAATCAATAGGTATATTTTACCAAAATAAAATGTTAACAACCAAATAAATCGGTATTAATATCAAACAACGTACCGAATCGAAACGCCACAAATATTATCCAACCAATAACACATGAGAAATATTCGCAAATAAATTTTAAGGGTAAAGGGAAACAAAACCGTTTACGAGCGTGACCCAATGTCGAATGGTCGTAGATTCCGGAGTCAGATTAAAAAAAATAAAAGTTAATTATACATCACACAAAACCGATTATTCTTGGGACAGGCCGCAGTTTACAATGCAATTTCGTGACCTTATTTGCCAGATAAAAGACCTTCGTCAACATAAATTCAGGCATTATCTGATAAGAATTAAATTTGAATTTTTTGATGAAATGTTATTAGAATGTCTAAATATACAAACGATATAAATAGAAATTGTAGTACGTAAGTTGCGATTGAGTAACGTCTCCTAAAAAAGTAGTGATGTCCTCGAAGTTCAGGCGCGCGGTCGAGAATCTCGGCGGTCGCGGGTTTAATCCCCAGGCACACATCTCTGACTATGAAGTTATGTGTGTATTCAGAATGAATTGAAACCTGCACACCTAAAAAAATTCTTAGAAATTTCTAAACTAAAGCCTAAACCCTCTCAATGGTAGAGGAGGCCCGTGCCCGGCAGTTGGACGTATGTATATCATCATCATCAGCCCATATACGTCCCACTGCTGGGCACGGGCCTCCTCTACAACTGAGAGGGTTTAGGCCTTAGCCCACCACGCTGGCCTAGTGCGGGTTGGCGGACTACACACCTAAGAACTTTTAGGTGTGCAGGTTTCCTCACGATGTTTTCCTTCACCGTTAAAGCAAGTGATAATTCATTGTGAATACACACATAACTTCGAAAAGTCAGAGGTGTGTGCCTGGGGTTTGAACCTGCGACCGCCGAAATTCTCGACCGCGCGCCTAAACCACGAGGCCATCACTGCTTTATGTATATATGTATTATGTATATGGGCTGATGGTGACGATCAAGTATTATGTCCGAGTTCAAATCTTTCATCATGTAGTTAAAAGGAGCGACGAAGCAACACAAGATCTAGAAGTTACTTTAAAATTTGTTGTCTCGTATAAATCACCAGTAAAATGGACAAATGTGCCAAGAGCGGGCATTCCCAACTTTATCTCCTGGCATATCTATTTATCTTTATTTGGGTGAAAAACTGCTTTTTGTTTAGTTGGCCATTGCGTCCCAGTAACATTGCGAAGTCCGGAAAGAAAGTCTTTGTTGGTGGCCAAAGTGACCAAGCTGAATTTCTTATGTAGCTGGATATAGTGGATATATAGCAATATTTCACTAACCTGGAGGCTATTAAATATATTACTCTAGAGACAAAAACATACTAACGATTACATGATTAACAATTCATTTTTTTTATGATAGCATTACGACTGTAATTCCTATTCATCATCATCATCATCATCAGCCCAAATACGTCCCACTGCTGGGCACGGGCCTCCTCTACAACTGAGATGGTTTTTTAGGCCTTAGTCCACCACGCTGGCCTAGTGCGGGTTGGCGGACTACATACCTAAGAAATTCCTAAGAACTTTTAGGTGTGCAGGTTTTATCACGATGTTTACCTTCACCGTTAAAGCAAGTGATAATTCATTGTGAATACACACATAACTTCGAAAAGTCAGAGGTGTGTGCCTGGGGTTTGAACCTGCGACCGCCGAAATTCTCGACCGCGCGCCTAAACCTCGAGGCCATCACTGCTTCCTAAATTCCTATTTTTCCCCGTAAAATTTGTAACATTCTGTAGTATCTAGTAGATAAGGATTTCATAGTGTTATAAGTTTTACTGCGGTAAATAATGAACACTGGCAGTTTATGGTAGGAACAGCCGGACCAAATAGAGTGACGATAGGAGATAAACAAATGGCAATAGGAAATAAACAATTAAATAAATACACCCAACAGTAGTTATTTCACTTAAATAGTTCGGACCCCACACTAAGATACAAGTCTTGAGCCATGGGCATCAGAAACTACAAGAGACTTTTCGGTCTCATAAACACCCAAACCCGAAATAAATATTTGTGGATTTTACAAACATTTTTTTCAGCGCGGCAATCGAACTCGCGGCCTCTCGTTTCGCAAGCCAATTTTTAATTAGCAATTTTTACCTCAATGTACAACAATCACATAACCTTTTTATTACAAAAACGATCAAAGCAACAGATTTAAATGCAAGTTCATACTGCAACCCTAAATCTTAGGTCAAAATATTTCTAGCAAATCATTGTTTTCAAAACAAAAAATTTATACTAACTGAATTTCCCATCGACCAGCCCATTCATTCCAGTAATGAGCGAGAAATCAATCCCCTGGGCTAAGCAATGGGACACCACAAACCCATTACTACCCAAATGAGTTATATCAGGGAGCAAGTGACCTATTGTCGGCAGATTACAATCTCAACACAACATGGAAACGCTTTTTGAGCCTCGCCTCGTGTAAATCGTCCTTTTTTCCTCCAAGTACATTAATTGATAGCGTATCACTTTGATTAATAGTAAAAAAGCAGATCCCGAAGGAGTGTTTTGTTCTAGCACAATTAATTCCGTTAATTCTCGAAGTTAAAAAGTGTTTCCATCGGTGTTTTGTTTCCGTTACGTTTTTTTATTCTCTTAGTTGACTTTCTATTTTATTTCCTTTTCTTTTTTGTTACCGTGTACTTAGCAGCTTTGCTGTGAACTACTTTGTCAATGATGAGACTGTTAATGCTTGTGTCATGGACTGTCCTGGTCCTCCGGGATTTCATGACGTGTGCTATGATAAGGCCCGGGTTCGATACCAATGCGGGCAAAGCGCGTGTTTTCCTTTAGTAAGAAGTATGGAAATATGCCTAAGAATCGCTTATTAATAATAAGCGACGAAAGTTATTATGTTTTACATCCTTCTTAATTCATTATCATCATCATCAGCCCATATACGTCCCACTACTGGGCACGGGCATCCTCTACCATTGAAAGGGTTTAGGCCTTAGTCCACCACGCTGGCCTAGTGCGGGTTGACGGACTACACACCTAAGAAATTCCTAAGACTTTTTAGGTGTGCAGGTTTCATCACGATGTTTTCCTTCACCGTTAAAGTACGTGATAATTCATTGTAAATACACACATAACTTCGAAAAGTCAGAGGTGTGCGCCTGGGGTTTGAACCCGCGACCGTCGAGATTCACGACCGCGTGCCCAAACTTCGAGGCCATCACGACTTAATTACTTAAGATTATTCCCCACTTATTTGTTTTGATATAGGCTACTTCCAACAGGTCCCTGTGGGAGTCATTAGGAGAGGCCTATGTCCAGCAGTGGACCTCCATTGGCTCATGGATGGATGATTTGTTATGAAAGGCTCATATCACACTTTTTTTTTAAATATCAATTAATGACTGCGCGTTAATTCTGCAACATAATTAAGCGCACAAAAATCATATAATTCCTTTTTAGACTCTTAATTCAGACAGGCTTATAGCGTTTTTCGCAGGAAATTTCTCAGTAAAATTAGGGAGTCTGTAAAGGAGACCTACCCTCTATAACGTGTGATTTAAACTGAATTCGTGAAGTGTTTCCGATAAAAATGACAGCCCCGTGGCGCAGTTGGCTAGACACCAGCTTGCGAAACGAGAGGCCGCGGGTTCGACCCCCGCACCGAGACAAATGTTTGTGTAATCCACAAATATTTGTTTCGGGTCTGGGTGTATGTGAGACCGAAAAGTCTCTCGTAGTTTCTGATACCCACGACACAAGACTTGTATCTTAGTGTGGGATCAGAACTATGTGTGTGACTGTTGGGTGTATTTATTTATTTATTTATTATTTAAAAATTGTAAGTTAATCAAAATAGTGATGGCCTCGAGGTTTAGGCGCGCGGTCGAGAATTTCGGCGGTCGCAGGTTCAAACTCCAGGCACATACCTCTGACTTTTCGAAGTTATGTGTGTATTCACAATGAATCATCACTTGCTTTAACGGTGAAGGAAAACATCGTGATAAAACCTGCACACCTAAAAAAGTTCTTAGGAATTTCTTAGGTGTGTAGTCCGCCAACCCGCACTAGGCCAGCGTGGTGGACTAAGGCCTAAACCCTCTCAGTTGTAGAGGAGGCCCGTGCCCAGCAGTGGACGTATATGGGCTGATGATGAATCAAAAATATTTACGTATTTTGTTACAATAAACAAATCCATTAATAACATAAAATATACCAATAAAATAGTTGTGACTGTGTTGTCCATTTGTATAGTTTAATTAAAGTGTTCGATAAGGTTGGTCCATTAATTCAGTCCCGAAATAAACGTTGGCTCATTACTCTTGGCTATCATTTGTCTGTGTCCGAGGCTTTGTGGCTGTGTGTAAGGAAAAAATGTCTTTTTTACAGTTTCAGGGGTCGGCAGTGCACGCACCCTTTATGAGAAACCTCTTTTGTTTTGTCAACTCGGGTTTGGGCGTTTAAATTCAATTTGAGTGTTGTGGATTTATTTATCAGCGTAGATTGGTGAAGGAGAATATAGTCTGCCCCGTGGTCTCGCGGCACAAGTATGTGTCGTGCGATCTAGAGGTCCCGGGCCGATTCCCGGGTCGGGCAAAGTGTTATCAGCTTTTTTCATTAGGAAATCCTCAGTAACAGCCCGGAGTCTGGAAATGTGCCCGAAAAGCGGCAATAGGCTCGCCCCCTATTACGTGGGAACGATACATACTGGCGAAATGTGGGTGCAGAAATGCACCTCTGCCTACCCCTTCGGGGAATACAGGCGTGAGGTTATGTATGTATGTATAAGAAACGCTGTTGATCTGTATCTAAACACCGATCCATCACCCAACCTGCTGTCGATTCTCCAACGATCTGTTCCGTACGAAAATACAAAATTCCTATTACGGAACCCATTCCCAGCTCTCGTATTGATAGACGGGGTGTGTGCAGAAAATAATTTCGTAAGTGACGCCATCGGACGGGGTTATTGATAGGGGTTGATCTGAGATCGGGCTGTTTTCAATTGCCGTGTAAAATAGATTTTCAATCCTTATTAATGTTCTTGCGAGGCGCGTTGGCTTCCGCCCAAAGGCGGTTCACACTTCATTATATCCGTAGTTAAAGTGTAACTACTTCGCTAATCACTAAAGTGGTAGTTAACAGCTTTATTTATAATCGTTGCTTAGATTTTTCTTATATGGCTTTATAATATGTATGTACGTAGGCATGGGATCGGAATTCACATCATTAGAATAACAATAACATTATTGCGACTGCCTCGTGGTCTCGCGGCACAAGTATCTGCCGTGCGATTTAGCGGTCCTGGGTTCGAGTCCCAGGTCGGGTTTTTCCATTAGGACATTCTTAGTAGCAGCACGGAGTCTGGAATTGTGCCCGAAAAACGGCAATAGGCTCGCCCCCTATTACGTGGGACTGATACATACCCGGCGGAATGTGGGTGCCGAAATGCACCTCTGCCTACCCCTTCAGGGAATACAGGCGTGAGGTTATGTATGTATGTATGTATGTATGTAACAATAACATGTTAATAAGTGCTGACTAAGCTTTATAGGTTGGTAGAGGCGGCCCGTGATCAGCAGAGGGACGTACATATATGGGCTGATGATGGTAATGGAAGTGCTGACTGTCTCGTAGCGTGCAGCGCGTTACAGTACATCTCCGGGTTTGATTCCCCACGTCTGGCAGTGTTATAAGGTTTTTTCATCAAGTATTTCTCTTATACATTGCGGATTCAGGATACGGGTCAGAAAAATGAGAAGGTTTTAAGGTTAACTGAACAGTTTACAGTCAAAACCGCCAACTTAGCAAGTTCCTTGAATTCCAAATCGCGCGATGGAAGTCGCGTGTAATTATTAGCTATGAATAAGTTTGTAATTTCCAACGGAATTGAATGCAGGGCATTATATTCAACCCCAAGTCGGCGATAAACTTGGCCATATACCCTGCATAATCAGACTACCTGCGTTGGATTTGTAGTGTCTTATTAATGGAGGACGCTTGAGGGTAAAATTTTAAAAGTAATGCAAAGTTGTTTTATCTGATCAAAAGATGGCGCTCATCTATGAATAGGATGTAATGTGGTTTACTTACAAATTAAACTAACAACTGTCTCATTCGATTAGAAAAATATAACAGGGGTTGCAATACAATCCTTACTAATCATTACTAATATTATAAATGCGAAAGTAAATCTGTCTGTCAGTTGCTTTCCTGCTAAAACTACTGAACCGATTTAAATGAAATTTAGTACACAGATAGTTTAAAGCCTGAGAAAGGACGTAGGCTACTTTTTATTGCGGAAACGGGGTTTTAAGGGGTTGAAAGGAGGATGAAAGTTTGTATGGAAGTATTTTCGTTTTCAAAGCTACAAGCTTGAAACTTATTTTTTAGGCTTCTGATTAGATATAAAAAAATATGACACTCAAAGTTTGTAAAAAAAATTACAAACAAGGGGGTAAAAAAATATGAGTAAAATTATAATGTATTAGTAAAATAGACTACAACTTATTTTCTTTCTGAACCCAACCCTTTAGTCTACGCGGACGGAGTCGCGGGCAAAAGCTAGTTAAAATATCAGCTTTAGTCTTTGACATATATACTATAGCCGCTGGTCTAAACCGAGTTTGGCACACACAAGAAAATCCTTAAAGATTCTCAAGCATACATTTCTCCTCTTAGTGTAAAAGGCCAATGAACGCAAAGCGGACCCTCCCACAAACCTTATGAAATTACCGAATTAATTGGCTATTTAATTAACATAATCAATGTCCAATTACCATCCCCGGCGCCAGGCTGCAGCCCCGCTTACACGGCACACCCAATTCATTTGATAAACTCGCGATAAGAATTAATTGGCTGATCCTAATAATTTGTTATGTTTACGGTTTTAATCTGTTTCAGCTATTCGCTTAATTGTGAGAAATTTAATGATTGTTCATTGAGCGTGAAGATCGCACCATCCATTGTTTGTTAGTAAACAAATAACAGAACGAAATATTCTACCCTCTTTCCGTAACAGAACCACGTGACCTAGCTGGAGGCACAATTTTTGATCACTTCCACCTCAGTTCGTACCGTAAAGTTGTGGAATTGTATGCCAGCCAACTTTTTATTTATTTATTTACACTTTATACAATTTGTAAAAGTGGACTTAATGCCTACGGATTCTCTCACAGTCGAACAAGGCGATGCAGAGATGTTATGAGGAGGTGTGTAAATGTTTTTTACAATCAACAAATTATAATTGATTATTATTAATAATCATCATCACCATTAAAGTAAGTGATGATTCATTGTGAATACAGACATAACTTGGAAAAGTCAGAAGTGTGACTCGTGTTTGAACCCGCGACCGCCTAGGTTCTCGACCGCGCGCCTAAATCTCGTGGCCATCACTACTATCACTACCTATCTATTATTATTAATAATAGATATATCCTATTATCCTAGGTAATCCTATTATCTCTCGTAACGTAAGGGAGAATAGCAGCAGACCAGCATGAGTTTGTTGAGCGACAAGAAATAGAAGACTCTCGCCATTTCATACTGTTTTTGGTCAGCTTTCTTACCATCAAATACGATGTCACAAAGTTTGGGAGTGTAATCGCTATAACTGTGCCTCTATTGCGTGGGATTTCATAACCTAAAGTACTCGATGTTTAAAAATACACGTTCAAAGATACAGGCTTGAGAAGGTACTTTAAAAAAGTTGTTAAATGTTGACTTGAAATTAATGACTGCCTCGTGGTCCCGCGGTACAAGTATGTGCCGTGCGATCTAGAGGTCCTGGGTTCGATACCCGGGTCGGGCAAAGTGTTATTGGGTTTTTCCATTAGGAAATTCTCTGTAACAGCACGCAGTCTGGAAATGTGCCCGAAAAGCGGCAATAGGCTCGCCCCCTATTACGTGGGACTGATACATACATACCTGGCGAAATGTGGGCGCAGAAATGCACCTCTGCCTACCCCTTCGGGGAATACAGGCGTGAGTTTATGTATGTATGTATTGTTAAATGTCATTGTTTATTCCTAGACCTGGCGCGTAAAAACAAAAATGAATGGCCACTATCTAAACCCACCACTGACAGATATAACCCGTTTAATACCAGTCGCTACCCGCAAGTCCTGTGGGAGCGGGCTGGGAATAAACTACCCTCCCAATCGCACCGCGGGGTGAAGATTACGTCTGTCGCACGGTTTCTTTTTAAATTACTTCAAAGAATACGTGAAGGTTTTGAAAATTTCTTTAATCAAGTTAGTGGACTATTTGTTCAATAGAAAAAGAAATGGATAGACTGTTAAACAAAAAACCACACGATTGACTGTCGTATCTGGATGTTGGCGGATGCTTAGAGATCGTCTTTCGGATGAGCGCCCAGAACTGTGGCTGACGGCCGACATATGAAAGAAAGAAAGAAAGAAAGAAAGAAAATGATTTTATTGTTGGCCAGTGCACGGGAATACAAAAAATAAAATAAAACAATTAGTAACTATAATTCACACAGCCAACAATGGTCCCCTCATTCAGCTACATGCTGCAATTCCGCTTGCACGGAGTTGCAGCGCTGATTATAGACAATCGGAAAGACGGCGAGTTTATTAAGCGGATAAAATTTATATTGCTGTGAGTCTATACAGTAGTATGACCATGATTGTCCCTTATTTTAATAAAATAAAATAAATGAGTTCCGTTTTATTAATCACAGCCAAATTAATAAGCAAGTAAAAGTGAAATAAAATAAATAAAGTAAAACAGCTACGTGGCGCAGTTGGCTAGACACCAGCTTGCGAAACGAGAGGCCGCGGGTTCGATCCCCGCACCAAAACAAATGTTTGTGTGATCCACAAATATTTGTTTCGGGTCTGGGTGTCTGTGAGACCGAAAAAGTCTCTCGTAGTTTCTGATACCTACGACACAGGACTTGTATCCTAGTGTGGGGTCAGAGCTATGTATGTGACTGTTGGGTGTATTATTATTTATTTAAATGCCTACCACAGACTACTAATTGGAAACAAAAAGTATAAGCAAAAGGCAAGCCGAAGCTGTGAGTAATACTAAATGAAGTCTTAATCCACAAAACGACCTATAAACCATGTATTTGAACAAAAACCAAGCTCGTCATCAAGTCCTCATTACACGGGAATCAAACCACAATACGGTCAATTCCGGCGCGTGAAACAAACAGTTTTTATCGGAATCAGCGGGCTTTTAGCGCGCTTCACAAAGCTGCCTAATTGGCTATGTACGTGGCGAGGTTTGAACCCCAACTTGGAATGCGTGGGAAAATTTATACGTGTTGAGTGCTTTGGATCTCCTATTAGTACCTTGTTTCATATACTAACATCATCATTCACTTTTTTTCCCAATTTTATTTGGGGTCGGTGCAGTATGTTTTATCCTTCCAAACATCCCTATCAGCCGTCATGTCTTCAGTCACCCCTTTTTCTTTCATATCTTCTCTCACGCACTCCATCCATCTTTTCTTTGGCCTTCCTCTGTTTGTCCATCATTCGACTTTCATACTCATTTCATACACTAACGACTATATTATTATTACTTAGGCACCGACTGTTCGCAGTTCCAACATGTCGTACTGTGGCTCGTGCCAGATCACCCGTACCGCGTACTCTCACTGCGCTCAATGCTCTCCTGGACAGTGCACCACACTGCGATATCTTTACTGAGGAATGGAAGGCGATTTTGTCAGAATGTTTGCGTTTCTGTGAAATGAATGTGTGATGAATGAATATGTTTATAATTATATTGTCAA
Organism: Hemaris fuciformis; assembly: GCA_907164795.1. Classification (NCBI taxonomy): domain Eukaryota; kingdom Metazoa; phylum Arthropoda; class Insecta; order Lepidoptera; family Sphingidae; genus Hemaris; species Hemaris fuciformis. Next base: position 16,301,822 of record OU015441.1, read on the forward strand.
TTGATTTTCTTGGATGTTTTATTGTACTTTAATTTTATATAATGTTAATTTTCTTATTTCACTATTTTGTTTTTAAATTGTATATTAATTGTTATTTTTTGTCATTGTTTGTGTTCTTTATTTTTATGATTTTTTGTATTTTATGGTTTAATCGATTAGTGTAAATGGTGCAACCGTGCTAATTGAATAAATAAATAAATATTAATTAAGGGGTAGGCAGGGGTATCTTAGAACATTTTGCTTTCATCGGTTGAGAAATTGTAGGCGGTTTTGCGCACATTTCCAGACTCTATTCTATTATTTTGGGACCAATTACAGACAAATGTAAACATTTAAATCCAAAATGTTTTATTATGAATTGAGGTTGAACAATTGACATTTAAAAAGTAAGTGTTTTGTAAATGACTGAAGTCACGGAAAAACACAATTCCCCCCATATTAATTACCCACATAATGTCTACCGCTTACCTTCCTATGGGGGTTAAAGCTGTTCGCGTCCGTAGGAGAACCCCTTCTCTAAAGGGTTCATGACTCTAGAGCCCTACACGTGACCCCTGGGTAGTGCTAAATGGACAGCATCTCTCCGGTGGTAGGCTTCGGCCGTGGCTGGTCACCACCCACTTGGCAAAGCCGCGTCGCCAAACGACTTCGACAGCCGTGTTCCGGCGCGATGCCAGGTGAAGCCATACTAAAGGACGGGTCTGGGTAGTTGCGGCGTTCTGGGTAACCGAATGTGACTGCTGAATGGCGCTGCATCGGGTGCCTGGCTTCGGAGGGCAGCGGGATCCGAAGCACGGTGCCGCCGCTGGCCGACCGTAGGAAGATGGGGGCCCAATTAGCAGACTAGCTACCTGTGAAAGGCTGCCCCGCCACCTCACGAAAAATCCCAGAATGCTCTACCCTGCCGATTAGCGACCGGATGGGAGGACCAGGTAGCCATTCTGGGGGGGTTCGGGCGTCCCCGCGGTCTCCGCGTCAGGCTCCTATCCGTGCAGCGGTATTGAGTTTGACATGTGGTGGGCAGAGCTCCGTCTCGCCCAACTGCCGTCCTTTTATGCCTATTCACTTTTTTAACATACAATAATGATAAATACAACAAGACGGAAAAAGATTCCACAGCGGCTGCACTTCCTCCCACTCAAAGTGCACCTCTCCAACATCCGAGGTCTGCACTCTAATCTCCAATCAGTCCACCACCATCTTGAAACTGAGAAACCGCAGCTGCTGTTCCTCACCGAGACGCAGATCAGATGTCCTGCTGACACGGCGTACCTCAGCTATCCTGGGTATTCTCTGGAGCATAGGTTCCTACCTCGTGCCGGAGTCTGTGTGTACGCTCGTGATGACATCTGTGTCAGGCGTCTCAAAAACCTTGAGTCGTCCAGTCACTCCGTATTATGGCTCCTGGTGGACACTGGCCAAGAGCAAATCCTCTATGCCTGTGTCTACCGGTCGCACAAAGGTGATCAGGAGACAACTCATCTGTGTGACCAACTTAGTCAGTGGGCGGATGAGGGTCGGGGTCGTTATCCTTCGGCACAGTTAGTCATCCTGGGGGACTTCAATGCCCACCATCGAGAGTGGCTGTTCCCATACCAGTTGACCGATCATGCTGGGAGAGAGACACGCAAACTTGCTCTAACGCAAGACCTCACCCAGCTAGTAAACTGTGCAACGAGGGTACCCGATGCTGACTCTCACACTGCCAATTGCTTAGACCTTCTGCTGACAACAGATCCAGACAGATACTCGGTGAGCGTTTCCGCCCCCCTGGGTACCTCCGACCACTGTCTGGTGAAGTCTGTATCATGCTATTCCCCACCTGAAAAATCCCCCTGCGGCCCCAGACGGGTATGGAAATACAGGTCAGCAGATTGGGATGAAATGCGCCACTTCTTTGCGTCCTACCCTTGGCGTGGGGTATGCTTTAATTCGGGAGATCCGTCGAGATGTGCTGAATCCGTAACATCAGTCATACGGCAGGGTATGGAATATTTTATTCCATTCACTGACGTCACGTCGGACTTAAAAGCTCGCCCGTGGTATAATGCTGACTGTAAACGTGCTGAGGCGCAGAAACAGTCGGCTTATACTGCATGGGCTACAGCTCGAGCAGACAAATCTCCGGATACTCGAGCACTGAAGAGAGCCTTTAACCTAGCCGCCAAGGCGTCCAAGAGAGCAATACGCCGAGCTCGATTCAACCACATAAGCCGGATTGGGGCCAAGTTAGCCTCTCACCCTCCGGGAAGTAGAGCCTTTTGGTCCCTGGCAAAAGCGGCTGAATCAAACTTTAGTCGACCCTCCATACCGCCATTGCTGAAGCCCGATGGTACCCTAGCTCATGCTGCGGAAGAGAAAGCAAATTTATTTGCTTCTCTTTTTGCGGAGAATTCACGTCTAGATACCTCAGGTAAAAATCCACCTATCTCATCACGTGCTGACAGCTTTATGCCAGAAGTACGCATTCGCCAAAAAGAGATCCTAAAAATCTTGCGGACCCTGGACGTGAACAAAGCTAGTGGACCCGACGGTATTCCAGCAATAGTTCTGCGTAATTGTGCTCCTGAGTTGTCTCCTCATCTCACACGCCTGTATCGTCTCTCACTTGAGACCGGTCATGTTCCCAGTTCTTGGAAGTTGGCTAATGTGCAACCTGTGCCCAAAAAGGGCAGTCGTGCTGACCCTGCCAATTATCGTCCCATTTCGGTCACGTCCATACTCTGCAAGATTATGGAACGTGCACTGAACAATAAACTCCTGGCTCACCTAGAAGGTAACGATCTCCTCAGTGATCGTCAGTACGGATTCCGCCGAGGCCGTTCGACTGGGGACCTTCTGGTGTACGCCACACATTTATGGAGTGAAGCTATCGAGAGACACGGCGAGGCTCTTGCGGTGTCTCTCGATATTTCAAAAGCCTTTGACAAGGTTTGGCACCAAAGCCTTATAGGTAAGCTTCCAGCTTATGGTATCCCTGCCGGATTTTGCGCTTGGATTGCAGACTTCCTGAGGGAACGTTCAATACGAGTTGTCCTAGATGGATACTCGTCGGATCAAATGGCTATCGATGCCGGTGTACCTCAGGGGTCAGTCTTGTCCGCAACACTTTTCCTGCTGCACATTAATGATATGCTTGTACCCGGTACCTTGGGCTATGCAGACGACAGCACTGTTTCGGACAGGTATTTTTCACGCGCGAATACCGGCTGGGATGGCATCGAGTCTTGTCGAGAGGCGATGGTTAACCGGTTAAACGTGGCCCTTCAAGCAGTCTCAGAATGGGGCGATGCCAATCTGGTCACGTTTAACGCTGCCAAAACACAGGCGTGCTTGTTCTCAGCTAAACGGAGTCCTTTCCACCTGGCTCCGACTTTCCGGAATATTCCTATAGTTATGACTGACAGCCTACAGCTCCTAGGAGTTGAGCTATCGTCAGATCTCAACTTTGGCCAATACATTGAGTCCAAAGCAAATATCGCAGCCAAAAAACTTGGAATCCTCTCAAAGGTTAGACGGTATTTTACTCCAGAACAGCTGCTTCATCTATACCAAGCACAGGTTCGATCCTGTATGGAGTACTGTTGCCACCTTTGGGATGGTTCAGCCAAATACCAACTGGCAACTTTGGACTCGATTGAAAAGCGAGCTAAGAGACTTATAGGTGACCCCACGCTGGTAGACGCTAAGCTGCAGTCTCTTGATCATCGGCGTAGGGTAGCTCGTCTGTCGGTCTTCTATAGGATATATTTCGGGGAGTGTGCGAAGGAACTGCACGAACTAGTTCCGCCGAGCACTTTCCGCCTTCGGGAAACAAGAAGCGGGCGGTCGTGCCATTCCTTTGTTGTTAATATGCCATCTTGCCGCACACACCGATTTGGGTCTACTTTTTTAATGCGCACTGCAAAGGAGTGGAACGCCCTGCCCGCTGAAGTGTTTCCCGTACGATATAATCTGGACAAATTTAAATCAAACGTGAATAGGCTGCTACTAGGCAGGCATGCTCCATCGTCGACCGCATCGTCGCTTAACATCAGGTGAGATCGTGGTCAAATGCCTGCACTAGTTTTTTAAAAAAAAAAAAAAAAAAAAAAAAAAAAAAAACCTTCTGAGCTTGTAAAACATGCACAAACCCTATTATAAATAATGAGCGTTACCCGGGAGCTAAACCTATTCACGGCAGATTAATGGCGGTCACCACTAAGCCACCGCAGCCCGCTCAGATTCATCAATATCGGAGCTCGATCCGACCACTAATTATCGAGCCCACCAATCATCCGACAATGGGCGCCATTAAATATTTGCCTTGCTAATGTTAACGAGGATAACTTTTCAACCATCGAAATGGACGTTGTGAGTATTAAAAGTTTGCTGTGCGATCTAGAGGTCCTGGATTCGATTCCCAGGTCGGGCAAAGTGTTATTGCGTGTTTCTTTTTGGAAAATCTCAGTAACAGCACGGAGTCTTGAATTGTGCCAGAAAAAACTGCAATAAACTGTCCCCTATTACGTGGGACTAAAACGCGATTGGCGAGATTTGTGTGTGGCGCAGTCGGCTAGATACATACCAGCTTGCGAAACGAGAGGCCACGGGTTCGAACCCCGCACCGAGACAAATGTTTATATGATACACAAGTATTTGTTTCGAGGCTGGGTAGTTTGTGAGACCAAAAAGTCTCTCGTAGTTTTTGATACCCACGACACAGGACTTGTCATTGGGTCAGAACCATAGATGTTACTGTTGGGTGAATTTATTCATTTATTATTTATTAACACACGTACAAATACACGTATAAAATACATACAAATTTTGCGTTAAAATAGTAAATACGACACAAATTAACGCATCGATATGGAGATCAAATCATCGACGTGGTGAACCGTACCACAATGGCTGTACCAAAGACTAATTATAAGCTTTGACAGCCAAATGTAGTACTCGTATTTAACAAAGCCACAATCCACAATCGAGCTAAAGCCGATTTATCGCATAATTGTAATAATCCGCCAAGTACATAATTAATTACCTGGACGCAAAACCAGTCGAATATCCAATATAACAAGATTATGTTCTGCATTGTCCTGCTCGGCCTATTAATGGCCGCGATCGGACTTATTAACGAAACAAAGGGAGCCCATTATGATATCTGTCCGCCATCTAAATTGCCTGTTTTACTAATCTGTTATAACTATAAGACGGTAAGCCGCGCTTAGCTTTAATCATTCATATGTAAGTAATGTATTGTAAGATATCATCATCATCATCATCAGCCCATATACGTCCCACTGCTGGGCACGGGCCTCCTCTACAACTGAGAGGGTTTAGACTTTAGTCCACCACTCTGGCCTAGTGCGGGTTGGCGGACTACACACCTAAGAAATTCCTAAGAACTTTTAGGTGTGCAGGTTTTATCACGATGTTTGAACCTGCGACCGCCGAAATTCTCGACCGCGCACCTAACCCTCGAGGCCATCACTGCAAGATATCGCTTTTTATCAAGTATAAAGTCAGAATGTCCTATATGGTTCAAGCGCGATCACTTTCCAAACAAAAAGAACTTTTGAAGCCAATACAAAAGTCAACGAGCCATCATACTGATCGCAAGAAGCGAAGGAATGAAGCGATAACCGCGCTGTTATTAATTAACGCCTCGAGCACAACTATTCCAAGTCCAAGTTGCTTGATTTATAAGGTTATAAATTGAAAAAGTACGGAAGTTTGGAGAGAATGCTCTCGCGGAGGAATCCTCGCAAGTTTGCCAGTTTATTTTAAACAACTGCCTTTGCTTACCATTTAATGTAAATAATGCACCTGATGCTCCTATTTCTTTTTTGATTTAGAGTGTATAAAACCCAAATAATTGTGCTTTAATACCTAGAATTATTAAATGACACAAGATTGCGCTATGTGGTCTAGAAGTGCTAGGTTCTGATCGTCAATTCTTAATTAGTTTTTAATAGAACATACATACACAATAATACCTCACGCATATATTCCCCGAAGGGATAGGTAGAGGTGCATTTCTGCATCCACATTTCACCAGGTATGTATCAATCCCACGTAATAGGGGACGAGCTTATTGCAGTTTTTCGGGCATGTTCCAGACTCTGTGCTGCTACTAAGAAATTACTAATGAAAAACCCAATAACACTTTTCCCGACCCGGGCATCAAACCACGGGGCAATCGGTAAATTTTACGTCAATCATATATATTTATTTTTTATTTTTTTTATATTAACATGTATTAACGTATCATAAGCGCTATAAATTTGGCTAAATGACAATGAGAAAATAATATATAATCAAATAATGAGAGAGCCTTGAGGTCATCAGAAAATTTTAAGCTCAGAATGCCTGTGCATTCCACAACTTTCATGGACAACTCTTTTACCGTTAAGGCCGTTCGGTTGTGGAATGCACTTCCAGTTCAAGTACGACATGCACAAACACTGTCTCAATTCAAAAGACTTGTGAAAGATCATTACTCCTCTCAGTCATTTGGAAAAAATAATGCTTCGATCGCTTATTCTTATGTATATGTATATTTTGTATGTATACATGTTTTGTATGTATTTGTATATGGGCAATGTAAATTAATTAAATATATACATATTTATTTATTTTTCTTATTAATTATTGTATTGTACACATAAACTACCCTCCCTTCTATCACTTATCTATGTCCATCTTATGGTTGTCTCTAAAAGATCGCCTTGAGCGATAAGACCGCCAATTGTACTTCATTCTATTTGTGTATTGTTTTGTTCATTATTTCTTAGTGTACAATAAAGTGTTTATAAATAAATAAATAAATGACTAATAAACAATCATTTCATTTCATATAATTTAACACGGACTGAATAAACGTTTTGCATTTCATGTTAAGTAAATATTGAAACCAACATTTATTTATTTGAACCAGACCAGTGGCGGTACTTTCATAAAATCTCAAAAACCCAGTTTGCCTTACAAAATTCCGAATAATGATCTTTGAGCTTTAAATCTTTATTTAACAAAAGCAATTTGAGATATAAATAAGAATACACTGACCCCACAATAATCATTTATAAACTAGACATTACAACATTAACGTGTAATGCTTTTGGGCTTCTATGGAAGTACCGCCACTGAACCAGACATATCGTAAACTTCATTAGCACGCAATTAAACCGCATTCCGGCCACAATTACATTATTATCTATTTATTTAAATTTTTTATTTTTCTTTGGGAAACATACAATACAATTTCTCTTAAAAGACTAAATTTTAAAATAAATACATAGATCAAATCAGTTTCCACTTATAAAATAGAACTTACATGCAACGGCAACACTAAAAGCAACTAATTAACAATTACATATACCTAATTTAAAGGGAGATTAGTTTGCAAATTTTTAATATTACTTATGATTGTTTTGGAAGCAAATAATAATAATAATAAATAATACAATTACTACGTTTATAATGAGTTCCTAAGTATATTTCTGTAAGTATTATATTTTTCATTAAAAATATCTATATCCTGAAAACTCTCGTTGTATTTACGACATACTCTATCGTATCATATTAGCTAATTCAATATATCAAATCTATTTAGGCAGTATCGGTTTCTCTTTACATCAAAGGTGTATTCTTCAAGCCTCCGAAAGGCATCCACACATACACAAGGCAAGGTAAGGTACAGGTGATTTGTTCTCACATAAGGGGACGAGCCTATTGGCGTTTTCGGGCATATTTTCATACGCTGATCTTCTACTGATTCCGTAATGGAATCCAATAACACTTCGCCTGACTTGGTAATCAAACTCGGACCCTCAAGATCACACGGTGCATTCATGCTGCAAGACCATCAGTTTTATGCTTATTGAAAGTAATTAAGTTTCAGATGTTGAAACTGAAGTAGTTACAATGGCCATACGAGTGACTTGGGAATTAAACACTAACCACAAAACTAAACATCACGAGTTTATAATTGACGACAGACACTCCGACAGAGAACTGCGCTTTCGACCACGAACACTCGAGTCGATGGCCAATGTACAACCGAACAATTTAAGCTACAACGAGTGTAGTTACTATTTCAACTCCCACGCTTCCCTTTGTGTTTACATGGCTTGGACAATTACGGTCCATTATGATAAAATATTGTTTCCCAACTTTTCTGTTATGGAACGCTGTTAATCCGTAATCGGGGAATGGGGAAGGTCAAGGGTAGCGAAGCTAAGCTGGTATTGTTAAATAGTGTCAGTCTGTCAACAATGCGCAATGTGTTCAATCAGATTGGCATTTTTGTGTTTGGTGATAGTAAATCGCCAGTCTACGAGCTATTAAGACCGTACAAATAAAAAAAATAAAAAAAATACACGAGACTTGCTCATAAAAACTGTGGTTTTAATTTGAAAAATTCAATTGCATTAAAGATAGTATTTGAGCGCAAACAAGACAAACATAAGACACGTACAAAGGTGGTCTTGTAATAAAGTTACAAAACCAAAAGGCCAAACCAACATTGTAACAGCAAAGTACACATTTGTACCAAAGTTTTTTCATTAAGTAAACAACATAAAAACGAAGCGAGTATTGAAAATATTCGGCCATTTGCCAACAATAGGGCAGATAAACGTCACAACATTCCAAAAAGGATCCCATACACCCTAATGAAAGTCATCCAACCTAAAAAAAGCGGACAATGGCCGTAAAAAGCGTTTTAATGTATGCTACAATTTTATTCGTATACACCATAACAATAGAAGCAACACGGCAACATAGAAACTATGACAAAGCACTTTCCGAGCAAACAGAGCCCAGTTGCACAGCTCCAAATGTCTTACACGAGTTAACAAACTCTACAGAAACAAAAGACGGCATTATCATAAAAACTGAAGGCTAGCTCACATCCCCGATCTGTAACTATCGAAGTTGGTACAATCCAACAAAGAAAATTGTGACAAAATTCAATTTGAACATACAATTTGTTTATACAAAGTAAGGAAACGCGCTCCACCGCCCCGCGTTACTTCGCTTTGTGTTACTAGTTAGTTTTATGGTATTACGGAAATAGTAGAACAACATTAGCGAGCTGCAAGACTTCTTAAAGAAGTCAGCTATTCCCCCTGCTCAAGATAGTACGAAATAAGTAACATTCTGTAGAAGAGGAAGTTAGTAGATTAAGGAAAAGGTTGAGGATCTTCAACTAACTTCTTAATTAACCTGGACTTACTTTTGTATGCATTCTTATACAATGGGTGAAGGTTATCAAGAATTTAAATTGAACTAATTTTGTTTCACAATAAAGACTTTTGAATAAATCTAAACTAGCTTCTTTTATTTCGAATTACCAGCTCGATAACCTTAGTTTAAGATGCCTTTTAACTAGGTAGAGCGATAATTTAGGCGAAATAGCTGTTAATGGATAAGAAAACCTAGATGAAAGAGTATAAGAACCTACTGATGCGTTAGAACAAATATACTGAAAATACACACATACAGTATCTACTTATTCCTACTAAAAGCACACCGAATAAACATAACAAACACACACGTACCTCAATTACACCGACAATAAAAATAGTTAATTTTAATTAAAAAACTTGGCACACACTAACCGGAGTTTGGCGACAAAAATAAAATGTTTCGTTTAAAAGTTTCCTTGCTGCGGCCACCTTAAACTTTGGGCCCCAACTCAGGTGCTTAATAAATAAGTTTGAGGACGACACAGGGCCGCATTAAGTCAACACAGCTTCGTTAAATTGCCTCACAATTAAAAAGTCGAAGTAGACAAGTAATGTTCGCTGTTAGCGTGCTACGGTACGTGCACAGAAGAAAAAACGTTTGTTAATGTTATATGTAAATAACGATTGAATATAGTTCTATGAATAGATTTTTTTTTATTATTGTAAAATTTTGTGGGGTGGTGTTTAAGTGTGGTGATCTGAAGTGTTTAGAGGTGCGAGAGAAACAATAGAATTTTGAATAGATGTTTGTACTGTTTGTACGGTTTTTTGAGATAGTTGATTTTTCTTTATTAGTTTGTATCCTCTGATATCCTGCCATTGAGTCAATTTGAAGTTATGTATTATTTGATGCAAAGGCATACACAGTTGATCAAAAGAAATACATTCTAAAGTACTAACAATTTTCCATAAAAAATTTTAATGAAGTTAATTATTCAAAATATTTTTCACAAATAATTAACGTTATATTTGTAAATTATATTGCCATATTGAATCTTATTTCATCATCATCAACCCATATACGTCTCATTGCTGGGCACGGGCCTCCTCTTCAACTCTTAAACTTACTTATTAAGAAATCACAACAATTTTTTTTATGAACAGTCCACTAACAACTTCGTATTAGAAAATAAATTATTATTAATATCCATTCACATAAATTGTCATAAACATCGGGGAGGTCGACACCCATAACAGCATATCAATTCCTCCCCGTCACATCAGCCCTCGTTTTTTCCCGACAAAAATTCTCCCAGCCCGTGAAATTTTTGATTGTCTTTTTTAATGTCCATATAAATTAATGTTATGATACTTTTACGAGTGTTTCACCTGTTTGTTCCTTTGTGTTGTTTTTAATGGAACTTTGAGGGGACGGTTACCGCGCTTGCCAACATGCACGCACAATCAAGAAAATATTCCTTTTACAAGAGCAATTTGTTGGAGGAATTTTTTTTTTTTACACTTTTTACATGAAGGGATTTCAAAGTTAAAGTCAAAGTCAAATTATCTTTATTCAAATAGACTTTTACAAGTTCTTTTGAATCGTCAATTTTACACATTTTTATATTTTTTTAAACTATTAAACTATTGCCGCTTCGAAACGTGTTATAACTGTGGAGAAGAAACGGCAAGAAACTCCCTCAGCAACACGAAATGTAATTTAAAAAAAAAATAGAAAATCGCATATATTTTTTTAATAAACAGTTTCAATTTTACATGATAAATGTCATAACGTTAAATGTCATAACGATACATGTCATAATGATACATTTCATAACGATACAAACAGTAGCCACACAATAAAACTCCGATCAATTTACTTACTCCCACATTGTCTACACAAAGACTCGTAGCCTAAGTGTTGCCGTGAGATTTGAGTTCCCGGGTTTGTTTCTCGGGTAATGGGGTTTTCTTTTTTTCGGTAGCAGCGCGGAGTCTGATCTCGCCCGCTATTACATGAGATTTAAAAACACAATTGTGCGAAATGTGGGTACAAGGTTTCATCTCTGCTTGTTCCTTCAGGGATACAAGCGTGGTTATGTTAGTGATTATTGTTTTAATTTATATAAATAATTTATAAAGTCTATGACTTGAGCCAGCTAACCATATTAACGCTAATTACGTTTCTCTTTACTAAGAGGTTTTTTCTTCCTCTAACGATATATTCAACATAAGATAAAAAGCCTTTGGCTAACAAGAACATAATCATGCTTTATGAGACTCGCCTAGCTTGAGAATAATTCATTTCACACTATAAATACATGCGACTTTCTTTTTTCCTGTTCCGTCATTCGGGCGTCAAGGTTTCTGGGTGTAATTACGTTTCTTCTTCGCCTTTTAAACGTGTTTTTATGTTGATACTGTATTCCCATCATCATCATCATCATCATCATCATCAGCCCATAAACGTCCCACTGCTGAGCACGGGCCTCTTCTACAACTTAGAGGATTAAGGCCTTAGTCCACCACGCTGGCCTAATGCGGGTTGGCGGACTACACACCTAAGAAATTCCTAAGAACTTTTAGGTGTGTAGGTTTCATCACGATGTTTTCCTTCACCGTTGAAGTACGTGATAATTCATTGAGAATACACACATAACTTGGAAAAGTCAGAGGTGTGTGCCTGGGGTTTGAACCCGCGACCGTCGAGATTTTCGACCGCGTACCCAAACCTCGAGGCCATCACGACTTGTATTCCCATGCAAGTATATAAATTTTTATTTTTTACGCCAACCATGCTTCATCTCTCTATCGGCCTATGGAAGTCTGTTAGAGAATGCCTCAAACACTAAACCCGCCTATAGTACTGAAAATTACAGCTCAATTTTTTTTTCTTAATTCTAAGTGTTTTTAAAAACATTCTAGTATAAGAAATTAGCGGTTGAAATAACTTCGCCCGGCGACAAAATTATAAAAAAGTACATAATCTTTCCGAAGATCCCATCTATCAACATACTGAAAATCAACCTTATTGGTCCAGTATTTTGAGTTTATTCATTATAAACAAAGCAAAAATATGTCTTTTTATAATATAAATAAATACACCCAACAATCACATACACACTAGTTCTTAATCTAAGTTTTGTGTCGTGGCTATTAGAAACTACTATAGAAATTTCGGTCTTACAAAAATCCAGACCCGGTACAATATAATTTGCAAATCACAAAAAAAAATTGTCGGTGCGTGGACCAAGCCCGCGACCTCTCGCTTCGCAAGCCGGTGTCTAACCAACTGCGCCACGGGGCGGTCTAAGTAATATAAGTATGAATGACTCAAGAATTGCTAAAAGCGGTTCTATATACCTGTACTGCGATATATATGAGCGAACGAGAAAGCGTCAAAGACAAAGGAAATCGGTTTTAATTGCGGTGCCCAATCGACGCCGCGGCGGGGTGGCGAGCTAATAAATCATCCGTCCCGAGACTATATTATGCAAATTTTTCCGATTTACCGACAGAATAGCTGCTGAAACTAAAGTTGCGTTTGTTATTAATGAGAGGGTGTTGAAGTGAGCGATGGCTGGGTGTATAATCACTGGGAATTTGTCCTGTCTCTTTGTTTAGTTTTGAATCTCATTATTTCAAGGCAACGAGGCGATGAACGGATTTTTATATACTTACATATTATAACCTCACGCCCGTATTCCTAGAAAAGGTAGGCAGAGATGCATTTCTGCACCCACGCCATTAGTATAAATCAGTCCATAGAGGTCCAAAAAGTATTTAAAGGTGGCGAGCCAACTGAGTGCCTGAGCCTGAACCTAGTGAAAAACCCCAATGACACTGCACGACCCGGGAATCGAACCCCGGACCTCTAGATCGCACGACACAAACCTATGCCACGAGACCACGAGGCAGACTATTTTTAAATATTAACACAAAAATATAGTAAGCTTTTATTACGCCAAATTAAATGATAGTTTGAGATTTAATATATAACATTTATCACTAACAAATCTATTGTATGTGGCAGAGAAAAGATAAGATCTCATATAAGTTTACAGCGTAAATAAACTTTAGGGTCCCGAAAAAAGACATACGCACAAGTTACCACAAGTCAGAACCCAATACGAAGAATGTTTTAATTGGCAACCCTAAACACAAACTTGCCGTATTCCAATAAAAACGGAGACTTTCCTGGAATTTTGCGAACGTAGCAACCACTCGCGTATAAAGGGAAAAGTTATTAGTGGTAATTGTAAAAAAGACGATCTCTCAACGTGGCACGGGTAGAGGGGCGTCGGAGGGGAGTGAGGGGGATATTGTTAAAACTTTTCCAAGGCGCGTCTTGACACCCGACTTTGTGCATTAAAAAATAAGTTTAATACTTGGATAGTGGCGAGTTGCTAACTGAATAATATGTTTGTCTCGCACTCCTTTGTCCCGCAAAATGGTTTAAAGGGAAAGGTCTGGCGGAAATTGAACTATTAAGCGTTTTAATGTGCGGCGAAAAATTTCGTCTTTGATATTGGCCTAAAATAATTGTGGAAATTTTTTGAATGACTAGCAACATTTTTTAATATTTTGTATTTGCTCAAATAAATCCCACTGCGATTTTAGTTCTGCTTTACGGTAGAAAGAAATTAGTTTAATTTCATATACCTACTCAAGAAGAGTTTGGAGTATCTAGAGAGTTAGAGAAAAGAGAAGAGAGCAGATTTCCTTATAATGTATTCCCGACGTCTACATCAAAGAGTCAGAAATCATCTCTGGATACAACCGATAACAACCGGTTTGGCGGAGAGATCTAAATCCAATTGAACTATTAAGCCACGCACTTGACACGACCGGCTTTTTCTCAAGAGTCAGTAATTGGCTGAGTATTAAAAAGTTACAGGTTCAATCCCCGTGCGGAGCTATAGAAATTATAATTTTCGAATAATCCTAAGTTAATTAGTGCGAGTTCATAGTGAATTACTTGTAATATTATTATTTTTTTAGGATTAGGTGCACGGGTTTTTCGCCTATTTGTACCGTTTAAAACCTCCCGCAATAGTCTCATTGCCGTTTTTCGGGCATCTTTTTGAACTCTGTGCTGCTACTGAAATCTTAATATAAAATGGCATACATACACATACATAAACTCACGCCTGTAATCCCTGAAGGGGTAGGCAGAGGTGCATTTCTACACATTTCGCCAGGTGTGTAACAGTCCCACGTAATAGGAGGCGAGCCTATGGCCGTTATTCGGGCACATTTCACGACTCCGTGCTGCTATTGAGAATTCCCTAATGGAAAAACACAATAACAAGTATGTGCTGTTCGATCTAGAGGTCCTAAGTTCAATTCCCTGGTCAGGCAAAGTGTTATTCGGTTTTTCCATTAGGAAATTCTCGGTAACAGCACGAAGTCTGGAAATGTGCCCGAGAAACGGCAATAGGCTCGCCCCCTATTACGTGGGACTGATACATACTTGGCGATATGTGGGTGCAGAAATGCACCTCTGCCTACCCCTTCGGGGAATACAGGCGTGAGTTTATGTATGTATGTATGTACTATTTACTTTTCGTTTGCAAAACTCGCGTGCATCGGAATTCAGAAGCCAAGCCAAACACGAGCTGATAGGAAACTACTTTCCGTCGAACATGCAACGTACTTTGTGAACAGTTTATGACTCGAAGTAATACATCGCTTCCGATACTCGCCCATAAAACCTGAGACACTGGATAAAGTTGACAGCCGATGTCGCCCGTACGTTTGTCTATGTAAATCCGGCTTTATTTATCGACAAATGAAAGTTAGGGCTGCCGTTTTATAATACATAAATTCGGCAGATTTTTATTTATATATGGAAAAATGTGCATAACTTTTATATGATGTTTGTGGCGCCACCTATCGAAATATTCCATTGCAAAAAACAAAAATCATAGAATGATTCAAAGGATATATCCCTAAATTTTTCATTAAAGTTTGAGGATCGCGATAGCGGCTCCAAAAATTTAGAAAATGTGTTTACTTTTAATATACTAATTATTAATTTCATGCTTTTTAGTTGTTCAGCTAATGCAGAAATCTACACCATTTTAAAAATTGATATATCATTGTATCAACTGTAATTAAACGTAAATCCATCCAACTCACGATCAAAACCTAAGGCCGCGCGCACATTGGACACGAATTCGTGTCGTACGGTATACGTACGATCGTGGTCGTACGAATTGAGTGCGCACACTGAATACGTTTTTTATAAGTCAAATGAGCAGTGTCAGGTTAATTAAAGTTTCTACGTCCATTTCTTATGTCAAAACGTACGAATGATTTGTAAAATCCCAACGAGTTCGGATTGTTTTCGGACGTCTGAACTACACGTACGTATACGCATGGGCACGACTTACTCGCACCCAGTCTGCGCGCTTCCATAGTACTTGAAATGTCGGGATCGTTCGTACGTGTTCGTACGTGTGCGCACGTGTAAAATTCGTACGAAAACGTGTCCAAAGTGCGCGCGGCCTTAGACAAGAAACGTACCAAAACTACACTATTTCCGACATCGTTAAAAAGAGCGTTCTCGTCGCGACACTCTGAAGCAAACTACATCACACACCACGCGTCCAATTTCCAACGAAATAAATGCTTTCATCCCAACGGACATTAATATATTGCGAGTCTAAATTTCCACGTTCGAAATTCTCGGACAGACTCGTCAGTCCGCTCACTTTACCAAGGATTCAGAGTAAAATGTTATGAAAACTGTATCTCGTATTTCAGACCACCTTCTCGTTATGGTTGACGGTACTTTAGTTGCACTTTATTTATTTATTTATTTACACTTTATACAATTAAACACATAATTGTAAAGGTGGACTTAATGCCTAAGGCATTCTCTGCCAGTCGAACCTTGGGTGATGCAAGATGATGCAAAGTAGGTGTGCAAATAAAATCATTTATAAACATACACATACATATATACACATATTATAAGCCAATATACACTGGTAAAGAAAATAAGTAATGAATTTAATGTAATAGTAGTTATAATAGTAAATATATAAATATAATATGAATATAAATATTATACATACAAAAATACTATAATACATACATAAAGATAATACTACTTTAGATATCCCATCCCATCCCATCCGAAGCAGTGATGGCCTCGAGGTTTAGGCGCGCGGTCGAGAATTTCGGCGGTCGCAGGTTCAAACCCCAGGCACACACCTCTGACTTTTCAAAGTTATGTGTGTATTCACAATGAATTATCACTTGCTTTAACGGTGAAGGAAAACATCGTGATGAAACCTGCAGACCTAAAAGTTCTTAGGAATTTCTTAGGTGTGTAGTCCGCCAACCCGCACTAGGCCAGCGTGGTGGACTAAGGCCTAAACCCTCTCAGTTGTAGAGGAGGCCCGTGCCCAGCAATGGGACGTATTTGGGCTGATGATGATGATGATGAAAGATAATACTACTTTAGATATCCCGTTGGAGTAAAATTCCCCAGGACCTCGTTTGTGAACTGTTCAGTGTTTACTGCAGTGGGAAATTAATAACCTCTTGCATTATATGATTAATAGACAGTTACTTATGGGGTACTTATGGGGATCACATATTTTATATTTCCCGACCTTCTTTTGCGATGGTTTATTCTGAGATACATACATACATAAACTCACGCCTTTATTATCTGAAGGTGTAGGCAGAGGTGCAGTTCTGCACCCACATTTCGCCAGGTATGTATCAGTCCCACGTAATAGGGGGCGAGCCTATTGCCGTTTAGGGCACATTTCCAGACTCCGTGCTGTTACTGAGAATTTCCTAATGGAAAAACCCAATAACACTTTGTCCGACCCGGGAATCGAACCCAGGACCTCTAGATCCCACGGCACATACTTGTACCGCGAGACCACGAGGCAGTCTAAGATCTAACCAGATTCTAAGATCTCGTCTATATATTCAATTTTAGGATTAAAGTCATTTTGTATTTAAGTAAATTCACGATTCAGATTCACGTCATACATAAGTGGCTTTTACTTGAGGTTTAGGTGTGGACATAGAATATTCCTATTAATGTTGTAAACAAATATAACGACTTGCAATCCCCAGAATCCCATCTATAATGTACCAAAATTCATCAAAACGTTTTTAACAAACAAACTGACTTTTTAATTCATACCATTAGTAACAATTTCATCTGGCTTAACACAGTTCTGACACAGAAATCATTTTATAAAAAAATTAAACTATCGCGAGCTTATAACATTGAACTAAAAATGCGATATTATGTAGCAATATTATGATTTCTACCACAAATAATATTAAATACCATTTTATTATCTTATTTGAACCTAGATATACAAATTGTATATTCAGAATGAGTCGTGATGGCTTCGAGGTTTAAGCACGCGGTCGAGAATCTCGACGATCGCGGGTTCAAACCCCAGGCACACACCTCTGACTTTTCAAAGTTTTGTGTGTATTCACTTTAAATTATCACGTACTTACTGTAACGGTGAAGGAAAACATCGTGATGAAACCTGTACACCTAATAGTTCTTAGGAATTTCTTAGTTGTGTAGTCCGCCAACCCGCACTAGGCCAGCGTGGTGGACTAAGGCCTAAACCCTCTCAGTTTTCAGGGAGGCCCGTACCCAGCAGTGGGACGTATATGGGCTGATGATGAATGAATGATGATAGTCAGAATAAAACCTATAAATCCCACGGTGTTCCATTGTTTCAGCACCAAAAAACATGCTACAGCACCCCTCATCCGCGAAACCAACATAGCAAATATCCACGACTCAAATTCATTAATTGTACTTGAACAATGGCCGACCTACATCACCACAAAGAACACCAATCCAATCCAATCCATCAGCCAATCGAAGTCCACTGCTGGACATAGGCCTCTCCCAATGATTTCCACAGGGACCTGTTGGAAGCAGCCTGCATCCAGCGACGTCCCGCGACCTTCACCAGGTCGTCTGACCACCTTGTCGGAGGACGTCCCACGCTGCGCTTTCCGGTACGTGGCCTCCACTCGAGAACTTTTTGGCCCCATCGGCCATCAGTTCTCCGCGCTATGTGCCCGGCCCATTGCCACTTCAACTTGCTAATCCGCTGGGCTATGTCGGTTACTTTAGTTCTCCTACGGATCTCCTCATTTCTGATTCAATCTCGTAGGGAAACCCCGAGCATAGCCCTCTCCATAGCTCGTTGAGTGACTCTGAGCCGTCTACAAGAACACAGTTAATTCTAATTTGGTTGGCAACCCTACGCGTAAGTAGGCCGGTTGACATCTCGGGCACAATGGTGATATAACGAGGATGTATCGATCGTGCAGACGACAAAACGCACAGACAAACATCACAGTACTGTTGGCGTAGGGCATTACAAGTTTGAGTGGATTTATATTGTTGTTTATTTTCCGCTTTGTAAGTACACAGAAATATGTAGAGACTAGAGGTGTGGATCTCCGCCTGGGTGTTATCTTGAATTCCTTGCTCATACCAAGGCAACACTATATTTACATACATATACATGGTACAGCAGCAGTGATGGCCTCGAGGTTTAGGCGCGCGGTCGAGAATTTCGGCGGTCGCAGGTTCAAACCCCAGGCACACACCTCTGACTTTTCAAGGTTATGTGTGTATTCAGAATGAATTATCACTTGCTTTAACGGTGAAGGAAAACATCGTGATAAAACCTGCATACCTAAAAAGTTCTTAGGAATTTCTTAGGTGTGTAGTCCGCCAACCCGCACTAGGCCAGCGTGGTGGACTAAGGCCTAAACCCTCTCAGTTGTAGAGGAGGCCCGTGCCCAGCAGTGGGACGTATTTGGGCTGATGATGATGATGATGACATGGTGTAATCAGACCGTGATCGGAAACTAAATAGATAATAGCTGCGGTGATTACAAACACCGTGACATTTAAAAAAAAACGTTTTCCTTACAACCACATCCATTTAATATCTATGACTGTTAGGAAAACGTAATTTTTTTCATTTTTTGTCGGGATTTATTTTAACACCAATGGGTTTGTAATCACCGTCGCTACTACCTGTCTTAGTTTCCGATCACGATTTGAATACACCCAGTATAACCCAGCGCCTGTATTCCCCGAAAGGGTAGGCAGATATGCATTTCTGCACCCACATCTCGCCAGGTATGTATCAGTCTACGTAATAGGGGGCGAGCTTATTGCCGTTTGTCGGGCTAATTTTCAGACTCCGTGCTGCTACTGAGAATTTCCTAATGGAATAATCCAGTCACACTTTTCTCGACCCGGTAATCGAAGCAGGACCTCTAGATCGCACGGCACATACTTGTGCCGCGAGACCACGAGGAATTCACACTACATTTTTCGGAATAAAAAGTATCCTATAACATTAATTATATCATTTAAACACCCCCACATCTCGCTAATCACTCGGTGAATATTCCATCATGCCTGGTTGTCTGGAAGAGATCGCTTTAAGCGATAAGACCGCCGACTGTCCACTATATTTAAGTTGTTTTTGTGTATTTGTTTGTATGTTTAAATGGTGCACAATAAAGTGTTTTTTATCTTATCTTACCTATGTTACTGTCCACGGTCCAATCTATGTCCATACAAAAATTCATTCAAATCGGGAGTATACAAACAAACAATCAAATCTCCCTTTCTGACATCCAAAATTACTTCTACTACTAGTACTAGCACGGCAAAGCGACTATTCAAAGGAATCGCAGTCCTGTCCAATCTGATCGCTATCAACTGATAATTATCTCGTGGAATGCGACACAATTATACCGGATCGTTGAGATAATGATAAGTTAATTACTGCTTATGATTGCAATCCAGATTACCTGCGTCATACGTTCGATGTTATTAGCCCAAACTTACGGCTGTTAAACATAAAGGCCGATAAATAAATACACCCAACAGTCACATATATAGTTCTGACCCCACACTAAGATACCGTGCCTTGGGTGCTTGAAACTACTAGAGTCTTTCCGGTCTCACGAAGACCTAGAACAGACAAACATTTGTCTTAGTGCGTGCATCGAACCCGAGAACTCGCTTTTCCCAAGCTGGTGTCTAGCTAACTGCGCCCCGAGTCTGTCAGTTGTAGAAGAGGCCCGTGCTCAGCAGCGGGACGTATATGGGCTGATGATGATGATGATAACGTTTAAACTCCATGCTGCTACTGAGAATCACAGAGTTCTAGCACCAAGAAAAATAATTTTATATATTATGCGCCTGAATTCCCGAAGGAGTCGGCAAAGTTGTATTAACATTTACACTTGCCGCAGTAATTTTTTTGGCCTACTTAAATGAAACGGTGAAGGAAAAGAAAACATCGTAAGGAAACCTAAAAGTTCTTAGGAATTTCTTAGGTGTGCAGACCGCCAACCCGCACTCGGCCGGCGTAGTGGCCTAAACCCTCTCAGTTGTAGAGGAGGCCCGTGCCTAGCAGTGGCACGTATAGAGGCTTATGATGATGATTAATCTATATATGTCATCATGATTATGTATGACTTTTTATACATACTTATACATTTTCTTTGTACAATACATATGTACCTATATATATAATAAATTGGTGTCCATCGAAACAATCTAAAGATATTTATCTCACTAGCTCCCTAACAGGTATTCCAACATTTCAATTAAACAACTCTACCACCGCAAAACATCCAGACCTAGGTCTATGTTTAGGACCTAGGTTTGTAATAAATTACAAGGTACTGTCAACTCGGCGCCTTCGCATCGTCCACAATAGGATTCAACGAATTTCAACCTATTATCACAATAGCAGCTACTTCTCCAAATTGTTATTTAAATATACATACATACATACATAAACTCACGCCTGTATTCCCCGAAGGGGTAGGCAGAGGTGCATTTCTGCACCCACATGTCGCCAGGTATGTATCAGTCGCACGTAATAGGGGGCGAGCCTATTGCCGGTTTTCGGGCACATTTCCAGACTCCGTGCTGTTACCGAGAATTTCCTAATGGAAAAACCCAATAACACTTTGTCCGACCCGGGAATCGAACCCAGGACCTCTAGATCGCACGTACATACTTGTACCGCGAGACCACGAAGCAGGCAGTCTATTTAAATATCTTCTATTTAAACGGTGACTTTACAATTTGTTTCGAATTTAAATCATGGCTATCTTATGCTTTGATTAATATTATTATAGGTATCATTTCGACATAATCTCTTTTATACTAGCCTTAAGTGACAATCTCTTTTTTATTAAACCTCTCAGCTGTAGCGGAAGCCCGTGCCCTGCAGTGGGACGTATATGGGCTGATGATGATGATGAAAGTGAGATCATTACATTGTATTTATTTATATTTATTATAAAGCTGAAGAGTTTATTTGTTTGTTTTCTAAAACGCACGAATCTCAGAAACTACTATCATCACGCTATGACCAATAAGAGCGGTGCAGTAATGTTTTTTTTTTAAAAAGCAGCGAAAGAGCCTTTTGAAATCTTCAATTTCGCATATGCCGTTGCGGACAACAGCCACTTTCATATAAAAAGTTAGAAGCATTTCAGAAGTTGCATACTTGGAGACGATCTGTAAATGGATTTCCTCGTGACAAAAAAAAAAAAAAGTATAGCCTGAATTGTATCAAGTGACGAAAAATATGAGACTTTCGTCCCTTGATTCATTCATTACATTCTTGATTCATTACTTTTTTTTGTAACATTTAAAAAAACCTGTAGTGCTGAATAAAAGTATGCGCGAAATCTTCATCATTATTTCGACAGCCGCAAAGATCTCAGGCCAAAAATGTCAGACTGGACAGCCCCGTGGCACAGTTGGCTAGACACCAGCTTGCGAAACGAGAGGCTGCGGGTTCGATCCCCGCACCGGGACAAATGTTTGTGTGATCCACAAATATTTGTTTCGGGTCTGGGTGTTTGTGAGACCGAAAAGTCTCTCGTAGTTTCTGATACCCACGACACAGGACTTGTATCCTAGTGTGGGGTCAGAACTATGTATGTGACTGTTGGGTGTATTTATTTATTTACTTCAAGAAGACGTTTGTCATATGTATAAGCGCTTCATAACAAAAAAATACCCTATTTATCGAATATTTACGACCAGGTTCCTTAATAACGCTTTTTATAATCGTTATTTATCTTGTAAAAGCATCGTACGCGCCTGCTTACCCCTGTAGCGGCCAGACTGATGCCCCACGATAAATCACGGGCGCCGTAAGCCCGGTCGGGCCCGCAATCTCTCTATTTGTCAAGGTCGAAAGCCCAATCTCCTAAATAGGTCACTCGCGCTAATTACGGACCACGCGAGATTTTTAAAGCCCTGGGCTTTAGCAAGTTAAGTTCACATGTTAATTACAGGCTCTTAAGGTGATAAATAGCATTTTTTGCAACTTTCTACACCTTTCGCGCATGTAGTTTAGTATTTAGCTCAATAGAAATTTTCACAATTGCTCAAACTGCCTCATGGTCTCGCGAAATAAGTGTGTTGTGCGATCTAGTGGAACCGATTCCAGGTCGGGCAAAGTGAATAACAGTAATAGGCTCCCCGTCAATTACGTGTGTCTTTGAAGACATAATTAGCGAAACGTAGACGCAGAAATGCACGCATGCAATGTACCTATCATCATCAGCCCATATACGTCCCACTGCTGGGCACGGGCCTCCGCTACAACTGAGAGGGTTTAGGCCTTAGTCCACCACGCTGGCCTAGTGTAGGCTGGTGGACTACACACCTAAGAAATTCCTAAGAACTTTTAGGTGTGCAGGTTTCATCACGATGTTTTCCTTCACCGTTAAAGTGCGTGATAACTCTTTGTGAATACACACATAACTTCGAAAAGTCAGAGGGTGTGTGCCTGGGGTTTGTACCCGCGACCGTCGAAATTCTTGACCGCGTGCCTAAACTTCGAGGCCATCACGACTTTGTAGGTATAATTAAACTTAAAAAGATTAAAACTCTCCTTAAATAAAACAATCTAATACGTTGTCCACGTGAGTAGTATCGATGATAGAGTTGAACCTAATACCTATGAAATCCTAAGGAAAGCCCACGCTTAATAGTTTTTAGTAGTTTAAGAATATAGCATTTTAAATGTGTGATATAGCTATATATTCATAATTTTCTCCAAACAAAACTGATTTGAGCAAAACAGCGTATAACGAAACAGATCTCGGAATGCTTGCAAATAATAACCAGATCGTAACCACAAAGGTACATTTAAATTAGCATCATTTGCCGGTAACACGGATTAGTGGAATTATCCTAAGTATCAAGACATTCGAGTAAAGATACCCGTTGTAATATAATTGCCAGAGGAGCATTTACCCAGCGTTAAGTGTTCACAAAAGGTGTTACAAATTTGCTATTGCTGGTTCGTAGTCTCTAATTGTGAAATAATGGATAATTAGGGTTTTGAAATTTTAGTATGGTTTTATCCAATCACGCAATTCATCACTAACTGCTAAGCACAGGATTCCTTATCAATAATATAAATACCCCTTTTCTTTTTTTTCGAGGGGAAAGCTGTTTATGGCTCTACCCCCCGCCAGCCCTGGGGGGTGGGGGCGGGAAGCGTATGTCGGGGTCACCGGCCTTCCAGCCCGGCGCGCGTACCGCGCAGATGTTAGTGCCGGGCTGGGTCCCTAACAAAATCCCTATGCCGGCATACCGACCAAAACCCCCCGGTGGCCATCTTCGCGCTGAGTGGGACGACCAAGGTGCGTGGGCGAGAAGCGCCCACAATGATTCCGCAGCCGCCCAGTGCGCCTCCGAGACGAGAGCGTCTCGGCCCTCTCGGTTTTTTAAGGGGTGCAGTTGCACCCCCACTATATTCATTCGGGCACCCCTATTTTGGGCGCCCGCGACGGACACAGGCCACCGTGCCGCCGCCCTTCTCGGGGTCACATTCTGTGTGGACGCACTGCCCCCGCAGCGGGTCCAGCGACCCCAAGGGCCCCAATGAGTTGCCTTTTACGACAGGCAGGGGATACCGTGGTGGGATTCTAACGCCCCCTTGCCACAGGGCAGAATATATATACCCCTGCTTTGTTTGTCTCGCGGTACAAGTAATTGCCATGCGATCTAGAGGTCCTGGGTTCGATTCATGGATTGGAAAAAGTGTTATTGGGTTTTTCCATTAGGAATTTATTAGTAGCAGCCCAGAGTCTAGAATTGAGCCAGAAAACGGCAATAGACTTTTACCGGGGTCGGAAACACAAATGGCCAAATGTGGGTGCAGAATTGCACCTTTGCCTACCCCTTCGGTTAATACAAACGTAAGGTTTTGTAATATTTTGTGGCGAGAATAGTTGTTAACCCGTCAAGAAAGCCCTGTGTCGCAGTTGGCTAAACACAAGCTTGCAAAACGAGAGGCCGCGGGTTCGATCCCGCACCGAGAAAAATGTTTGTGTGATCCACATATGTTTGTTTCGAGTCTGGGTGTTTGTGAGACCGAAAAGTCTCTCGTAGTTTCTGATACCCACGACACAAGACTCGTATCTTATTGTGGGGTCAGAACTATGTATGTGACTGTTGGATGTATTTATTTAAAACAGTATACGAAAATAAAAAATAATAATTTAAAAATGCCTCGTGCCTCGTGGTCTCGCGGTACATGTGCCGTGCGATCTAGAGGTCCTGGGTTCGATTCCCGGGTCGGGCAAAGTGTTATTGGGTTTTTCCATTAGGAAATTCTCAGTAACAGCACGGAGTCTGGAAGTGTGCCCGAAAAACGGCAATAGGCTGGCCCCCTATTACGTGGGACTGATACATACCTGGCGAAATGTGGGTGCGGAAATGCACCTCTGCCTACCCCTTCGGGGAATACAGGCGTGAGTTTATGTATGTATGTAATTTAAAAGACCATATAGGTAATTTACTGAAAAAGAGCAATATAAAGAGTCCTCGAAACCGACGTGCATGCATGAAGAGGATAATGTCAGTGGAGGAAGCGAAAGTGGTGTGTTTGGACCGTGGCATTTGGCGCTCTATAGTCTCTGCCTACCCTAACGGGAGACAGGCGTAAGTTTATGTATGTATGTAATTTAAAAATTTCGTAAAAAATCTCAGTTATGGTCTATTATTTTGTTCCTAATTGATATAATGTCTTCTACAATTGATTTCTAATCTTAACCATAATTTTATCATTTAATATTAAGTTTAAAAAAAAGCGAAGTTGTGGCCTAGCAACTTATGGGATGGTGGCATCAATGGTCTTAATTTAGTAGTTGTGGTCATCCATATTACTTCATAAACTTAATCTCCTGACCATTTTTTTTTTAAATAAAAGTCGCGCAGATTGCAACCACTCACTAATTTAACATGTTATTTCGTAACTAGCAGTTAACAAAGAATCCAACAGGAAAGAACTTGGCATTACTGACTTATCCTAACGACTGCAACTATACTATGTCCTCGCATGTTCATATTACGAGAGAAACAAAAGGATTTGCTTGGCTCAACGAATTTCACTTTTATGGCCAAGTATATGGCTTGAAAACCGCAAGATAAGTTCATTATACAGGTCGATATATCCATATTGTAACATGCCTTTAGTCAGTGCAATCGATAGGTCTTGGGTTCCATCACTGAGACGGTCAAAGCTCCATTGAATTTCATCATCATCATCATCATCAGCCCATATACGTCCCACTGCTGGGCACGGGCCTTCTCTACAACTGAGAGGGTTTCCTCTACAACCATGGAATTTCGCATTTCGGAATTGCGCGCGGTCGAGAATTTCAGCGGTCGCAGGTTCAAACCCCAGGCACACTCCTCTGACTTTTCAAAGTTATGTGTGTATTCACAATGAATTATCACTTGCTTTAACGGTGAAGGAAAACATCGTGATAAAACCTGCACACCTAAAAGTTCTTAGGAATTTCTTAGGTGTGTAGTCCGCCAATCCGCACTAGGCCAGCGTGGTGGACTAAGGCCTAAACCCTCTCAGTTGTAGAGGAGGCCCGTGCCCAGCAGTGGGACGTATATGGGCTGATGATGAATGGAATTTACACCACAGTAAAAATGTATGTATGTATCAGTTTTTTGTTCTTACATACATAACCTCACGCCTGTATTCCCCGAAGGGGTAGGTAGAGGTGCATTTTTACACCCACATTTCACCAGGTTTGTATCAGTCCCACGTAACAGAGAGCCTATTGCTGTTTTTCGGGCACATTTCCAGACTGTGAGAAATTACTAATGGATTAAATCTAATAACACTGCCCGACCTGGAAATCGTAACTGGGACCTCTAGATCGCACGGCACATACTTGCGCCGCGAGACCACGAGGTAACTGTTTACTATAAGAACACACATTATGATACATCAAAATGGTTTTGCAAAATTTACTTTTACTACAAAAACAAAAAAAAATATAGTAGAATTAGGTTTTTGCAAACCATTTTGGTTTACGTTTTCTCAACGAAATTATTCTTAAACCTTAAAGATACCGTGGCGCAGTTGGCTAGACACCAGCTTGCGAAACGAGAGGCCGCGGGTTCGATCCCCGCACCGAGACAAATGTTTGTGTGATCCACAAATATTTGTTTCGGGTCTGGGTGTTTGTGAGACCGAAAAAGTCTCTCGTAGTCTCTGATACCCACGACACAGGACTTGTATCCTAGTGTGGGGTCAGAACTATGTATGTGACTGTTGGGTGTATTTATTTATTTATTTATTTATTTAAAGAACCAAAAACTGCAGCTGCAAAAACCTTATTATACCGAATCAATGTGGTTTTCAAGATCTAGGATTCTCTAAAACAGTGGAGTAGCTGGAGAAAACTCCTACAGAATAAACGAGAAACTCAACCTTGAATTATTTCCAGCGCGAAGGAAGCAACAGTGGCTCGTTAAATAAAAAATCCCTCCGCATGCACCTGATGTAAGTTTAAATAAGAACCGAGCTCGGGCTGAAATGGAATGGATAACGGGACCAACTGGGATAATTCGGGATTAGGTTCAGTGCTCGGCCACGAAGGTAGGTGCGCGTGTTGCATCTCCGCACAAATGTACGTACATCAAAACAAAATGAGAATAATGTTGCTTGTTTATCCTTTTTATTGCCCAGCATCTAGCAACTATGTACAAAATGTCATACTAAAACCTGCAGTATAAATAAAAAAGGATTTTAGTTCTAAAAAGGTTTGAATCCGCAAAACAAATGTGTTTATCTCTACTTAGGTACTATTACTTACTAATCCTTAATGATGATCCTTCGTGATGGCCTCGAGGGAAGTCGTGATGGCCTCGAGGTTTAGGCACGCGGACGAGAATCTCGACGGTCGCGGGTTCAAACCCCAGGCACACACCTCTGACTTTTCGAAGTTATGTATGTATTCACAATGAATAATCACGTACTTTAACGGTGAAGGAAAACATCGTGATGAAACCTGCACACCTAAAAGTTCTTAGGAATTTCTTAGGTGTGTAGTCCGCCAACCTGCACTAGGCCGGCGTGGTGGACTAAGGCCTAAACCCTCTCAATGGTAGAGGAGGCCCGTGCCCAGCAGTGGGACGCATATGGGCTGATGATGATGATAAACATCCTTAATAATTTGAAGTCAGTTGTTGGCTCTTATTTCGATACGCAATACGATATTGCGAGGTACCGGGAATCCAAGTTGGGTAGTGCAATGGACATACATTCAAATACACCCAACAGTCTCATACATAGTGCTGACCCCACACTAGGATACAAGTATCAGAAACTACGAGAGACTTTTTGGCATCACAAACATCCCGACTCGAAACAAATATTTTATCACACAAAAATTCTCGGTGCGGGGATCGACCCCGCAGCCTCTCGTTTCGCAAGCTGGTATCTAGCCAACTGCGCCACGAGGCTGTCATCATCATCACAGTCACTTATTCCAAAGCAAAGCCTTAGGAGAGGCTTTGTTTCGAACGCAATGTATTCGAATTCATCGGCTTCCAACTGCCTCAGCTCTTTATTAGATCGTCAGACAACAGATAAAATAGTCCATCCCAATGATAACAGAACTATGACGTCATTTTGGCCTAACAATGTTGCTGAGCCAAGGCACTATCAAAAGTGTACCAAAAAACTACGACAACTTTTATCTCCACCACTTTAATATGGACCCTGTGCTTTTATAGAGGCACTAGTTTCCCCTACACTGTGGAGACCCTGTTGCGCTGAACAGAGCATTACAGTGAGGTCAATTACATCCGGTTTCACTTAATATCGGACAGCGGCTTCCTTTCACCGTGGCCCCTCCCGCCACGCCTCTACCTCCCCCCCCCCCCGCGCCCCGGCCTCACTGTAAAACTAAATGGATTCTCAAATCCCCGAAAGCTGAAGCATCTGTACAATGAACGTGCTGCTTGACACAAAATTCGGGGAATGTAATTAAATAGCGGTTGTTTGTTGTTCAAACTGTGGGAGTTGGGAACGAGGGGAATTTTTTCCGGGACCGTGTGTGGATAATATCTTAGGATTGTGAAGGAAAACATCGTGAGGAAATCTGCACACCTTTTAGGTTCTTAGGAATTTCTATGAATGTAGTCCACCAACGCGCATTAGGCCAGTGTGGTGCACTAAGGCCTAAACCCTCTCAGTTGTAGAGTAGTCCCGAGCATAGCAGTGCCACAATTGAAGAATACATCATAATCATCATCAAGCCAGGAATTTAATCAAGCAATGAACATGCTTTTGTCCACTTTAAAGGTCAGTAAATCACACCACTCTCATAACGTAAGAGGATTAAGGAGCGTACAATAATTACTTAACGCAAATGGAAACATTTTAATTAAAATAAGCGCTGGCAACTGGAGAAAAGTCTGAACTAAACTTGTTACTTCCGCAATATGCACAGCAATTAAAATAAAATATATCAAAATTAAGTTTTGCGTGTTCTAGTTGCATGTGTACAATAATCGTATATGTACATCAAAACTCCTAGGAATTTCTTAGGTGTGTAGTTCGCCAACCCGCACTTGGCCAGCGTGGTGGACCAAGGCCTAAACCCTCTCAGTTGTAGAGGAGGCCCGCGCCCAGCAGTGGGACGTGTATGGACTGATGATGATGTACATCAAAATGACCTATCGTTTTTCAGCATCCTTTTCGGAATTAAATAGACGGCCTCGAGAATTAGGCGAGTGGTACCTAGACTAGGCATATGTATGTAGCAAGGTTAATACATTTAAAAAGGTTATGTGAGTATTTACAATGAAAAACATCGTGAGCAAACCTACAAAACCAACAAGAAATTCTAACGTGGTCGACTAAGGACTTACTCACATACATGCATACATAAACTCACGCCTATATTCCAGCATTTGTAAGGGGTAGGCAGAGGTGCATTTCTGCACCCACATTTCGCCAGTATGTATCAGTCCCAGGTAATAGGGGGGAGCCTATTGCCGCTTTCCGGGCACATTTCCAGACTCCGGGCTGTTACTGAGAATTTCCTAATGGAAAACCTAATAACACTTTGCCCGACCCGGGAATCGAACCCGGGACCTCTAGATTACTTACTCATTGACATACATACATATGTACATACTACATACATATTACATACATACATATACAATCATGCCTGAATCCCACAGCGGTAGTCAGAGACTATTGAATGCGACAAGCTATCCTGATACACCTCTTGTGCTTCTCCACGGGCGCCCTTTTCCGACCCTTTTATACACAATCGCTCGATATATTTCTTGACTTAGTGATTTGTGGGATCAGAACTACTCGTATGCATGTGACTGTTGAGTGTATTTATTAGTGAATGAGTAATTGACGTCGCTTACATATGTACATCGGATCGGAGATTATATAGCGATATAGGTTAAATGATCCGCTAAATAAAAATCTGATACTTGTAGTTTTAATGCTTTCGGATAATCTTACTAATATTATAAACGCGAAAGTTTGTATGTATGGATGTCTGGATGTCTGGATGTTTGTTGCTCTTTCACGCAAAAACTACCGAATGGATATCAATGAAAGTTTACAATAATATAGCTTATACATCAGAATAACACATAGGCTATATATTTTTAAGATAGTGTGTGAATTGTCTAAAATATAACGATAATTGTCAAGTAAGTCGGGAAAAACTGCATCTGCGAGCTATTCTTGCGTACGCTGCAAAAACTGTAGAGTTTACACGTATATAATGTATAAGAGAAATGTTTATCTTAATAAGTCCTACAAAAAAGTCCGCGACAGCATATAACTATCTTTAAAATTACGAGGAATATGGTAAAAACACCATTCATTTTCTCATATAAACTGTTCTACCTAATTTCCTGTCAAACATTTTATGTTTATCCCGTCAAAACGGTTAATGGTCCCCTCAAATTAAAGAACGTATTTAAATAAAGGTTTTGAATCGACAACATATATCCATAATATTCGAACAATTGCGTATTTTTCATTTTAAAAATGCAGAATAATCAGTAATGAAAAATGAGTGACATATTTATTAGTTGTCAAAAATGTATGCGAGCGTTCAGAAATTTATTTTTAAACTCCTTGGTTGTATCTGGTTTAAAATTTACAAACGAATGCAGGCTCGGTAGTCATCACGCTTCGTAATCTAAATAATGATTTCACTGATCCCAACGGATATACCCTTTGATTTTAGCATATATTGTCAATGCGAAAGTAACACTACTGTGTTATACTTTCACGCCTAAAATATTTGAGTTATTTGGATGATTTTTGTTATGGATAAAAACGGAAACATAAAAAGGGACATAGGTTACTCTTTTTTTAATTCATTAAGTGTAATTTGGGCACTTGGGAGACGTTTAATAGATTTACTTATTATCTTTCTGCACCCAACCCTGAAGTCTATGCGGACGGAGTCGCGGGCAAAAGCTAGTAGTTTATAAAGGTCATTAAAGACGTGTTCCACAATCGCGCCATGTGCATTCAACTACCAATAACTATTCGCATTAAGAGCTTCCCAGTGCTAATACAATAGTATAGAACAAACTAACTGCTAACTAGTCCTAGTGTTTGCTATCTGATCGCTTAGATAAGTTTTATCAACTTATTTGGTTATCTATATTAATATGGAATCATAGACCAGGTATGTGTTTTTTTTTCGTTGTAATAGACAAGGAAACCTGACTGACTAATTACCTAAACCCTCTCAGTTGTAGAGGAGGCCCGTACCCAGTGTCGGGACGTATATGGGCTGATGATGATGATAATGAAGATACCCCTGTGATACGGGTACCAGGATGAACTACCAGTTCAGGTTTCTTATTAGACAATTATTTAATGGTGAAAGAAAACCAACCCGCACTAGGCCAGCGTGGTGGACTAAACCCTCTAATTTGTAGAGGAGGCCCGTGCCGAGCAGTGGGACGTATTTGGGCTGATGATGATGAAAGAAAACATCGCGAGGCAACCTAAAAGTCCTTAAGATTTTTTAAGTGCGTAGTCTGCCAACCCGCGTGTTAGACTAATGCCTAAACCCTCTCATTTCTAGAGAAGACCCGTGGCCAGCAGTGTGGCGTAAGTGTATGTACGTATTAATTATAATCAATACAATGAATTCTCCAAAGGTTTTGATTGGATGTACAAATAAATTGACATCACATTGGACATTTATTCATTTCCCGACATGATTACCAATACGAAGCTAATCACAAACATCACACGGAGCCGTGCGGGCACATTATTCTCATTATTTCGCTTGTCGTATAATGGGTTGAAATGATAATGTCTGTCAAATTGAGCGCAACGCATTGCTGAAATTGGTAGATTGTTTTTTAGTTTTAACAGTATTTAAATGAAAAGACTGCCTCGTGGTCAAAATTTTCTTTATACGAGTAACCTCTGCCTCGCGACTCGAAGACTCCCTCGTGATCTCGCGGCACAAGTATGTGCCGTGCGATCTAGAGGTCCCGTGTTCGATTCCCGGGTCGGGCAAAGTGTTATTCGGTTTTTCCATTACGAAATTGTGCCCGAAAAACGGCAATAGGCTCGCCCCCTATTACGTGGGACTGATATATACTGGTGAAATGTGGGTGGAGAAATGCACCTCTGCCTACCCCTTCGGGGAATACTGGCGTGAGGTTATGTATGTATGTGTGTAAATGAAAAGTAGTTTCAATGGATTGACTGTGACACACAGACAGACACACGAGATATCCTACAACGGTTCCGTTATCTACTTTTTAGGTATCGAACACTAAAAACTTTTGAAATCCACCAGAAAGTATGATTTTTTTTAAACATACTATGCACTAAAGCCTATCATACATTACATTTGACCTTAGATTATGGAGTGGCACAGCAAACCAGGTGGTTGGTATTCGGGAGATACTAATTATTCCGACATGCATTTGTTTCTGTGCGAGAGATGAATAAACGACCTCTGTTTTTGCATAACACTGACTACGCCATTAAGTCTGTTAATTATCTTAATCGTACAACTGCCTCTTTATTTCTAGGGCTTAGAACAGCCAGTGATTGAGAGTCCTAAATAAATAAATAAAAAGTTTGATTTAGTTTTTCGCAATAATTTATGACTTTTTCATAAAATTTCGAAAATTCCCATATACAACAGTATATGGAGGCAACGGCCTTCCACGGATGTATGTACACGTTCAAGTACTATCTAATTTAATATATAATGTCTGTTTCCCAGCTGCCGGTGCTAAGGATTTAACTCAAAGCTTTAGATTTTAGCCATTCGTCCCGAAATTCGGATTCCAATCATTCAGTGATCGCCCGCTAAGCGTACACCGATTTAGCAACGAGAGTGCTTTCAATTTGATCTCAATAATGTATCAATAAAAAAATTATTCTGCAGGATATACTGTAATATCTATAAGTTAATCCATTATTCGTGCAAAAAAATGGATTAACATATTAATTCGTGCTGCGGATTAGCAAGTTCAAGTGGCAATGGGCCGGGCACATAGCGCGAAGAACTGATGGCCGATGGGGCCAAAAGGTTCTCGAGTGGAGGCCACGTACCGGAAAGCGCAGCGTGGGACGTCCTCCGACAAGATGGTCGGACGATCTGGTGAAGGTCGTGGGTCGTCGCTGGATGCAGGCTGCTTCCATCAGGTCCCTGTGGAAGTCATTGGGAGAGGCCTATGTCCAGCAGTGGACTTCGATTGGCTGATGGATTGGATTGGATTATTCGTGCTTATGATACACCCATAGCACAGTTGGCTAGACACCAGCTTGCAAAACGCGATAAGCGAAATCAATCCCCGCACTGCAACAAGTAACAAATGTTTGAGTGATCCACAAATATTTGTTTCGAGTCTAAGTGTTTATGGGACCGAAAAGTTTTTCCAAGTATCTAATACCCGTCGTGGCATTAAAAAAATCCCGACAAAAAAATACGTTTTCCTTACAACCACGAGTATTAAATGTATATCTATACTATTATTATCTTATATATAAAAATGAATCGCAAAATGTGTTGGTAAGCGCATAACTCAACAACGCCTGGACCGATTTCGCTAATTCTTTTTTTGTTGTGTTCGCTATCGTTAGGAGAAGGATCTTATGAAAGAAAAAGTTAAGAAAATTGCGAGGAATATGGTAAAAACAACAATTTAATTTTCTCATATAAACTGTTCTACCTAATATTCTGTCAAACATTTTATGTTTATCCCGTCAATATGGTTAAGGGTCCCCTCAAATTAAAGAACGTATTTAAATAAAGGTTTTGAATCGACAACATATATCCAGAATATTCGAATAATTGCGTATTTTAGATTTAAAAAATGTAGAATAATGTCAGTTATAAAAAGGGATTGACATATTTATTGGTTGTCAAATATTTATGCGTGCGTTCAGAAATGTA
The DNA here is from genome assembly GCA_907164795.1 of Hemaris fuciformis. Classification (NCBI taxonomy): domain Eukaryota; kingdom Metazoa; phylum Arthropoda; class Insecta; order Lepidoptera; family Sphingidae; genus Hemaris; species Hemaris fuciformis. The sequence goes on from OU015441.1 coordinate 16,335,808, forward strand.
TTTTTAAACTCCTTGGTTGTACCTGATTTACAAACGAAGGCAGGTTCGGTAATCATCACGCTTTGAAATCTAAAACACCCACAACTATGCAATGGAATGCGCTTGGTGTTAAGAAAATTGTTGAGTAATGTTATTCACGTGACGATACTGAAAAGACAACTTAGAGATGAATTGGTGCTTGAGAATTCATCAATTAGATTGATCTAAGATTTTATTGATCCTAACGGGTATGACCATTGAGTTCAAACGAATTCAGTTCCCGATTCGTCATGCCTTCGCAATGACGATTAACAAAAGATGTTTGTGATCTTTTAGACAATTAAAAAATATATTAAAAATGTATATCACAAGGTGCATCATCATCATCAGCCCATATATGTACGTCCCACTGCTTGGCATAGGCCTTCTCTGCAACTGAGAGGGTTTAGGCTTCAGTCCACCACACTGATGCTTCAATGAAGAGAATTAAAACCGACTACATCCCATCCCATATGTACATGTTTAATTAAATCATGACTTGCGGAGACACGATTGATGCATTTAATTTTCGTACTTATTTATTTCTGTATTTTTATCTCAATAAAGTGCTGAACTTAATATTTATTTCCATACAATCAAAAATAAAATTCAGGTAATATGTAAATATGTAACATTCAATGACTGTTAGGGGATACGAAGTTTTCCGGTTCAGCTATTATAAATGTTAATATTTTGTTTGTTACGCTTTCACGCCAAAACTACTTAACCGATTTTATCATGAAAATTTGTACACATAGTCTTCGAGATATAAAAAAGGACATAGGATTCTTCTTATTAAAAAAATATACGGAGGATAAAAGAATTGAAAAATGATTGAAAAAAGATTTGAATTAATTTTTGGTATGCAGATAGGTGGGACCCACCGAAGTAACATAGGTGGGAATGGTTATCCTTACTATTATATAAATGTGAATGTAGGGATGTTTGTTACGCTTTCACGCAAAAACAAAAAAATTGGTATGACCATAAATGAGACCCTGTGAAGTAACATAGGCTATGTTTTATCCCGGGAAAATGTAATGTTCCCATTGGGATAAACATATTATTAAAAATACGAAAATAACTGTCAGAGTTTTACTTTTACGCCTCAACCATTTGAATTGATTTGACCTTTTTTTAAATTCAGTAAGTGGCATTTTGGGCACTTGAGGGACGATTCACTTATTATCTTTCTGCGCCCAACCCTGAAGGCTACGCGGACGGAGTCGCGGGCAAAAGCTATAAAAATATAAAAATTGCGATTACAAAACAGGTGTTGTTCGTAGAAGGGTGAAAATTTGGAGTTATATGTATTTTCAATGCTGAATCACAAAAAAATAAAAACAAAAAATGTCCACAAAATAAAAAAAAACCTTTCGGGTTGGACCACCCTAGGGGTATAAAAAAATAGATAACCTATTCTCAGACTTACTGAATATACATATAAAATTTCATCAAAATCGGTCGAGCCGTTTCGGAGGCTGTTTCGAACTGTGATACAAGAATTTTATATATACAATATATAGATGTATATGTATATCTCACTCTATACAATTTTGACCATATTTTTTTGTTTAATTTGTATATCGATCAAAGCAATTACTGTTATACGTATCATTATAATTTTTCAGTGCTATTATCATTTATTTACATTTTAATAAAAAAAATCAAATTAAAATGGTCAGTATAAGATAGAGGTTGATCGTAGAAGGGTGAAAATTTATGATTATAATAATTTATCAATGCTGAATCATAAAAAATAAAGAAAATAAAGTCAATAGAAAAAAAAACATACCCCTAAATGTTAAGCCCTTAAATGTTGACCGATTCTCAGACCTACCTACAATATATACACAATATTTCATAAAAATCAGTCGAGCCGTTTCGGAGGAGTTTGCCAAAAAACACCGCGACACAAGAATTTTATATATATGGCAAAACAACGTTTGCCGGGTCAGCTAGTAAAAAATAAATACGCCCAACAGTCACATACATAGTTCTTAGTTTACACAACATATTACATTTCTGAACGCACTCGTAATTTACATACATTTAATTGGGCGCATTTATAAGTTTTACTTCAGTCGTGTGGTATAACTTCTAACGCGTGTACATAAGTACACACACACTTTTTTTTTTAATGTAGAATAGTGACAGTAATAAATTAAAACTAAAATTGAAAATAAGAAAATGTCAATTATGTTCTACGCAACTACCAGGACATCATAAATCAGCAAGGACAAAGTACTAGCATTAAAAACTGTATACTCGTATAATCCATTCGAAATTTAAACCACGATGAATTAAAAACAAAACTTATTAATGATAGCATTTCACCTCTCTAGCTTTCTGAATGCCTAGTACCATTAATGAGTCAGCTGGCTTAATAACTCGTCCTTTTGACCGGAAACGACACAAATGCAGATTAAATAATGCAGCCAACATGACGCGCGTAGTGCAGTGTGAACTTAGCTACAATGGACTTTTTTTTTTCGAGACTTAATGAGCGGTTAAGCAGACAACTTCATACTGTTAATTTTGTGTCACAGATGCGCGCGCATCTTAAAATTTCACTCTCATCATTTTTTCATAACGCGCCTAAAGAAGTATAACTTCAATAACACAGTTTTGAATGAAAACAATATTTTGTTATTTCATTTTACATTTTAGTAAAGTTTATTCAGTAAACTGTAGCAGATATGACCGTTCGGGGATTTCTATGTGGTAATTTAGCTTATTCGTTCACAAAACGTATCGTTATATTTTGCCAAAAATTGTTATGAAACAGTAACAAAATATATTGTACAAATATTACGCATATGAAACTGTTCATTATAACTCCGTTGAAGGTTTTACAAACCGTATATTGTGTTTGGGTTTTGTACCAAATAACATTTAGAATATTAGCCTTAATAAATTTCTCTGCCTCGACTGCATCGTGGTCTCGCGGTACAAGTATGTGCCGTGGGATCTAGAGGTCCTGGGTTCGATTCCCGGGTCGGGCAAAGTGTTATTGGGTTTTTCCATTAGGAAATTCTCAGTAACAGCACGGAGTCTGAAAATGTGCCCGAAAAACGGCAATAGGCTCGCCCCCTATTACGTGGGGCTGATACATACCTGGCGAAATGTGGGTGCAGAAATGCACCTCTGCCTACCCCTTCGGGGAATACAGGCGTGAGTTTATGTATGTATTAATTTCTACTCCCGTGTTAGGCAAAAATTTATAACGATCTCCTTTAGGATTTACTGGATAAAATTATGGAGTCAGAAAATGTGCTATAAAAACGTTAAGAGGCTTGAAAATTTAAATTTATTGATATTGTTATCATTTTCATAAGCGAATGTTAGAAACTCTTGCATTAAGCCTTTCCAACGTTGTAGGTATAAAACATTTGCCTTCATTTGATTCGGTACAACAAAGCAATGTTCTATTTAGCAGAGCAGCTGGCTAAAACCCAAAAGTCTAAAAAACTAATTCATCATAATAAAATTCTAACTTCATTGTTAAATAATATACCTAGTCATATACTGTTCCATATACATACGACCATTATTAATAATAAATATAATAAATACACCCAATATAATAATAATAATAAATACACCCAACAGTCACATACATAGTTCTGATCCCACACTAAGATACAAGTCTTGTGTCGTGAGTATCAGAAACTACGAGAGACTTTTCGGTCTCACATACACCCAGACCCGAAACAAATATTTGTGGATCACACAAACATTTGTCTCGGTGCGGGGATCGAACCCGCGGCCTCTCGTTTCGCAAGCTGGTGTCTAGCCAACTGCGCCACGGGGCTGTCATACATTCATTATACATGACCAATGACTGTGATGTTTGGTCTATTATTTCTTATTTGTATTCGATAATAGGGTCGTTGATTCATTCTTTTGTCTGTTTTACGTAGCCTAAATTCTAATGCACATATACTCGTATATAGAACATCTATTTGTTCTGTACATAGTTACGAATGAAAAGATTAAAGAATTCATTTCTAAAGTTAGCTCTTAAACAATTCACGAGATTAATGTCAGTTGAAGAAACAAAAGTATGTTGGGATTTTTTGACGCTCTACAGTCGTGCCTGTCTTCAAAAGGGACAGGCGTAAGGCTATGTACCCAAATAAAATTTGATAACGCATATTAAGTTCACTAAATTTTACTGGAGATAGTCATAATAAAAATCTAATCATCAGCCCATATAACTCCCACTGCTGGGCACGGGCCTCCTCTACAACAGACAGGGTTTAAGCCTTAGTCCACCACGCTGGCCTAGTGCGGGTTGGCGGACTACACACCTAAGAAATTCCTAAGTATTTTTAGGTGTGCAGGTTTCATCACGATGTTTTCCTTCACCGTTAAAGTACGTGATAGTTCTTTGTGAATACACACATAACAATTTGTGGGTCAACTGCTCAATAGTTTTGTCGGTCTGAAACGCATCGCATCCAAGAACCTTAACGTAAGTATCGCGTGTTGACTTAAGTTTTGAGCCCGCAATAAGATCCGAACAAACAGGATGCCTCCGTACAGCAAATATTAGGACGTAACAACTACTGCCTCACTCCAAATAACTTGTATTCATGTGCGTTGTTGTGGAACAACACACCTGCTTCCTACAAATATTGGTCACACAGTTTCGAACAAGAGTTTTTCTCCGCTGATAAAGTGCTAAATTAAACAAAGAATGCAAAGAAATAATGTCAATGACAATGATAGCTGCTGCCCAAAACTATGCATGCGAAACCAAAGGCTTCAAAATTTTTCACTGCTGCTCCATTCCTATCGGCCGTAACGTGAAGATATATCGCCTATTGTCATCCTCGATAACTTCAAATCGGACCAGTAGTTCCTGAGACTAGATCGCTCAAGCAAATAAACAAGTTCTTCAGCTGTTAAGATTTTCCAAATATTAATAGTCCATGAACCAAATGACGAAGTTTTTATGTCTCATGTATTTATGGCTGAGCAAAATTTTTCTTTTTTGATAAGATGTAAATGAAACAAATAGAAAATATTTTATTTATTAAAAAATATAATTTATCACCGAATTAGGAAAACAGTCATTAGTAAAGAAGAACAGGCAAGAAAGTTTAGCCTTTAGAGTTAAAAAATAGTTTACAACGACGGCACAAAAATTACAATTTCCGAAGCAGCTCATTTATTCACTTACATTCTTTGAGGTTAGTTCACCACACTGCCCTAAATCTAGTAACTGAGCTAAAAATTCCTAAGATTCTTTTTAGTAAGCTCTCAAGCATCAAGTTCCACGCGTCGTATTCCTTCGCTATTAATTTTCGTAATATTTCCTCAAGAAACTACGAAATTTCAGAATGATATGCCATTGTTTGAACCCGCGACCTCCATCTTGGCAGCCTACCGCTTTTAATTAATAAAATTTTAACACGTTTTGTATTAAACGAATATATAGGATTTATTAAGGTAGTGACTTCAAAATACAAATTAAGGCCTGGGCGGAATATTAAAAAAAGGAGCCTTTGTTTTTTTCACGTGACTCTTAAATCACAATAGGTAAATACAGGGCATACAGTTGTAGAAACAAGTGTGAAAGTGTATTGTAAATAATGAACTACATTTTATTTGAAATCAAGTGGCTCACTTGCTCGTTTACCCCCTTTTCCAAAAAAAATAATAATAAAAAAACCGTCATCAAAATATTGAAAAGGTACGTCTAGAATAAAGATAAAATAGGATGACACATCGGCAGCCTTATCGCTAAGAGCTGTTCTTTCAGGTAGGTTTATCTTTGTAATCTATTCAGTGGCATTACTTCCATAGAAGCCTAAAAGCCCAGCATGCCTTACAAAATTCCAAATCTTTGAGCCTTAAACCTTTATTTGACAAAAGAAAATTGGCATATAAATGAGAATATACTACAATAAACAATTACACTAGTTTGTAATTGTTTACATTACACAATTAGACTGTAACGCTTTTGGGTTTCTATGGAAGTACCGCCATATATGTAGGTATATCGAAGCGTGTAACTGGGGCAATAAACCACCCTCGTGTAAACTTAAAATCTTCGATTTAACCCACTCCAGACTGCCAGTTTCACATTAAATCTGTCTGGCGGCAATAAATAAGCAATACGAGTGTGGGGCCGGACGTCACGGGAATAGCCCTTATCACTGCGGCACAGCTTGAATTACTGATATCAGGTGCTTCCGGTAATTCGCACATGCCGGCGGAACCGGAGAAATACTTCCGCGTTGTTACGTGTAATATAGCTTTGAGTAATTATAATACGGGCAAGGGGTTGTATTTTTAAAATAGAAGTAAGGGCAGTGTATGTTTATGTAACTAAAAAAACATTGATTTTGTACGCAAATTCATTTTAGTAGAGAGAAGACATGAGTTTAGGAAAACGTAAGTAGGTACCATCAAAATAGGACAATTTTTAATTGTGTTTGTTTTTTTACTAGTTTTATGTATCTTGTGTTGTTATTTTAGTGTTATAAAATAAAAAAAAATTATATTATGAATACAAAAAAGTAATTAAATTCAAATACTTAGTGTATTAAAAAGTTTTTTCCTAAAAGTTCTTAGGAATTTCTTAGATGTGTAGTCCGCCAACCCGCACTAGGCCAGCGTGGTGGACTAAGGCCTAAACCCTCTCAGTTGTAGAGGAGGCCCGTTCTCAGCAGTGGGATATATTTGGGCTGATGACGATGACGACTTAGTGTATTTGAACTGACTTAATCAAAGTAATTGTTCACACAAAACAAACACTTGAACTTATAAACACATGCAAAAACATAACAAATATTGTTTACCATTCACAAAGTCCACACAAACTAAAGGTATTATATAGTAACAGAAAAGATCGCGTAAAGCCCATGTCCCCGGCGGCTTTGTAACCTAGAAAGCTGCAAGATTTAAGTAGAGAGCGCGCATACTCCGCAGCACTCCATACATAGCTAATTGTGAGGGGAGACCTCGCGGGACTTCTGCAATCAACGGAGGTAATTGCTCGCTTGAAACACGAGCTAAAGTGTGCCAATGTACCGCTTGTTTTCGACCAGCCTCGAACGCTAGTTACCTGTAGAGTTTGCAATTCCGCGTTCCCGCATTCCCGCATTTTTTTGACTCGGCAAGGTAATTCAGCTTTTACTGAAGGCCTATTAGCTCCATCACAACAGCGCGGGCGCGTCAGTCAGATCGATCAACCGATCGAGCGAAGTAAAGGATTAAAATTGGTTTATTTGTTTGTTTAGGTAAGATAAGTCCATATTAACACGCAGGAAACCCTATTGATTGCAAACCCCCTACCTAACCTCATAAGAACTATGAAAAAGTACTTTTTCTATTAGATATTGTATGAATGTTTCTATTATTATTATTTTTTAATATAGTGTAACTAAACTACAGGTAATAAAGCATTATTATATGCATATTTTTGCATTTTTAAATTTTACTGCGGTAAAAAAATACTGCGGGATTGCAAACCCTAGTTACCTGTCATTGGATAACAGAATTATGAGGAATCTGCCACTACTCTTCTTTCCATACATAGCCACGTACAAACTTAAGACTCCTGTCTATAATCATCGTCATCATCAGCCCATATACGTCTCACTGCTGAACATAGGCCTCCTCTACAACTGGGAGGGTTTAGACCTTGTCCACCATGCAGGCCTAGTGCGGATTGGCGGACTACACACCTAAGCAATTCCAAAACCCTTTTGTTTTTTTAATTTTAATTTTGTAACGCCAATGGCTTCGTAATCACCGTAGCTATTACTTGCCTTAGTTTTCGATCACGGTCTGAATACACCCTGTATTATTTATCTAATACAGCATGTACCTATATATAGATCAATTCCAAATATCGTATAAGGTCAGCGTGATGGGCGACACCACTCAACATTGTATGAATAACATACTTTATGCAACAATGCTCCGGTTTAGTAAAAAATATTATACAGAATTATTGACCTTAAATATTCTATTGTAGTATTAACTTACTCAAACCGTATCGACGAAATAAAGAGTAAAATGCTATGTAACTAGGTTTTCTGCTGTCCGAATTGGGGCCAAAAATATTAAGGTTAACAATCGAAATAAAGACATGGTACCCTACTATATTTCAGCGATAGCCTATGTCCAAAAGGACGACATAATTCCGACGAATATATTACATCATTAGCCCATATACATACGTCTCACTGCTGGGCAAGGGCCTCCTCTACAACTGAGAGCGTTTAGTCCACCACGCTGGCCTAGTGCAGGTTGGCGGACTACACACCTAAGAAATTCCTCAGAACTTTTAGGTGTGCAGGTTTCATCACGATGTTTTCCTTCGCCGTTAAGGTAAGTGATAATTCATTGTGAATACACACATAACTTCGAAAAGTCAGAAGTGTGTACCTGGAGTTTGAACCCGCGACTGTCGAGATTCTCGACCGCGTACCTTAGCCTCGAGGCCATCACGACTTATTCTATAATAATTGATTCGCTTATTTTCATCAGTTGCCATTGCGGTCACTTTTCTGGCCACGAAACATAAAAAAATATGCCACATATTTTGTTTGTGATCTAGTGTCTCTTGATAATATTTACCCAAGCCGTAGAAATATGCGGACGACGATTTCCTGTTCGGTCGGCGACCACTGTGCGTCGCGATTGTGTGAAAATCTCCTACGTTTACTTAGGTTCTTTATAAATAAATACTCTGCAGATTTGGGGGTTTAAGAAGTAAGATTTAAAATAACATTTCTTTGCTGAAACACCGTCTTGGCGATCGGAGGGTCAAAACTAAAGCACACGCCTTTGAAACATATTTCGAAAGTCTCCGTGGCACAACTACATATATTTTAAATAAATGCTTTCTACGTTTGTGGGTTTAAAGAGTTACATTCAGACACACGCTTGTCAAGACACAATCTAGGCGGTCGCGAGCTCAAAACTAAATCACACACCTCTGAAAAATGACTAGATATAAGACAATGTCCCCGGCACAGCTTTTTACACACCCTTGTAAAACGAGAGGTCAGGGGTTCGACCGCCGCATCGTAAATATGTTTGTGTGATAATCAAATATTACAAGTCTGGGTGTAAATCAGATCGAAAAGAAACCGGACTGAAATTCAAAAAGAAAATCGTTTTGAACTTTGGTTTACTAACAATGTTTTTTTATCTGTTGAGTCATATAAAAAGTAAATTAAAAAGCTGTCCACTGTCAAGGACTAAATCCATAAAAACATAAAAATTTACCTGCAAAAACTATCTCAAGAACTAAAACCGAGTCAGGTAAAAAAGCATGCAAAAAGACAATTACATTGATTACAATGTAATTAAAACACATTAGTGTTTTACTGAAAAAGGGCAATATAAAGAGTCCTCGAAACCGACGTGCATGCATGAAGAGGATAATGTCAGTGGAGAAAGCGAAAGTGGTGTGTTTGGACCGTGGCATTTGGCGCTCTATAGTCTCTGCCTACCCTAACGGGAGACAGGCGTGAGTTTATGTATGTATGTAGTGTTTTTCCTAAAAACAACTAACTAAATGTAACAACTGTACAATCAAATTAAATGTACAATGTACCCTAATTCCCAAAATGTATGAATTTAATTTGCAACGGTCATTATTCACATGCGGCTACAATTATTGTTGTTATTTTGGCGTAATTAATTAAATTCACGAGGGACACTGGTATAAATAACAAATTATGTGCAATCAACATGCCTTGGGGATTATTACCATACTAATCAATATGTATGTATGTATATTTCACAGAAAAAGTTTCGTTGTAATTCTCCGCTTAAGTACTTTTATATAAGAGATACGTGTAATCACGCATGTTTTTCGCAAGGGTGGGCAGGCCAGCCTTTATGCGACTGGTGTGTTTTAACCCTACACTGCATGATTATTTTTTTCTTTAGAAAAAAATTCTTATCTACTCATATTTGTGGTCTAGAAACTGGGAAAATTAGTTTAAAAATTAAATAACAAATAATAATGGAGAAAAACGGTTTTTTTATTTTGTGCCATATATGGCACAACATGCAATGACTTACCTATATTTGTTACAAATATAGGTGAAACAAACGGAAGCAGTTTTTATTTTTTCTTTGAAACAAAGTTCGACCAGGTATATTTATCGTACGCAACGATCGACTTTCATTTGCAGCCAAGATACTTGCATCGTTGGCACTTCTGTCAAGGAATATGGGTATAGGAAAGTGCTCATATCCATCACGCCTTACGTCACAAGGAGGAAGAATTGTTACATTGGCTCTCATCCTTTTCTTCACTATATCCATTATATCCTTATTTGCAGAAGACGGTCGGCCTTTTTTCTTTTTCATTGCCTGATCACACATGCAGAGGCTCTTTGCCACTTCTAACTTGAAGTTTCTTAAATTCAGCCGCGTTGCTTCTTTTCGCATCTCCCGAACTCTTCTATATAGCAACCAGCTATTTATGGTGGCGATGTCGAGAAAATGGTAAAAATGCCTCAAGTACCACTTCTTTGTCTTGATCTTTATTTTGTACTTTCCCAGGAATGAGTCGAGCAAGTCGACTCCACTCATGTGCTGATTGTAGTTACGTACAATTCGGGGGCAGTCGACATCTAAATATTTTTGTTGTTTTTTTTACAAAACCTCCTTGCTTTTTGAGTGGGCTCTTATCCAACAAAAAACTATGCATTTCTTCTACGATATGGTTTAGAAAATCATTATCAAAGGAGTACAAGAAATATTACAATGGCGTTTCGAGTTCTATAATTGGTGGCTCTAGATCGGTTCGCCCACAAAACTCACGGTTCGTTGGTTTGAAAGCTGTTATTTTTTTACAAATAATGTTTCTTCTGAATGCGGATGTAGTAGGTGTAGAAGAAGCTTCCCGTGGTACAGTATAAGCGGAACATACAACCTGACGTGTTCGTATAGCAGTTGATCTAGACGTTCTTGGAATTGCAGGATTTGAACCCCTGGGGTTTGCTGCTGCATATCAGTCACATTATTATGGAAACCTGATAATGGTGCAGCGAGATCATTCCTCCTTGGTGAAACATATTGCTCTCCATCATTCGCATTGCTAAAAGTTTCAAAAAGTTCGAATTGCGGCAATATCATCATCACTTTCAGCCCTTGTGAAGTCTTGTTCGTCTTTGCTGCCTGATGGTATTGTCAAATAATTTTGGATTTGAACGCTAGATAAACTTTTCTTCGTCATTATGTAAAATAAAAACAACATATCAAAATTATTAAAAGTACCTAATTTTGGACCGTCACTGCATGAAGTGACACATCGGGAACAAACAGTAATTATAAAATTTTAGTATCAAAACAATGTCAAATCATAAAATAATACTTACATTTGCTTAGTACACAGTTTTTTCCATATAAAAACATTTTTTCCACTGTTGTACTCCGTCAATAACTATTATTTTCTATATTTTCAAATCTCATTCGAACCGCACGCGCCAAATAATCAAACTTTTTCGATTGAACGGCTAACTGAGGGAGGAGGTGCGGCCACCTAACTCCAATAAAGGTACTAATTGATTGTCATTGACTATTATCACTATGCTATCATAATCAAAGACTAGTTACTTAGATAAAATTAGAAAAAATATTAATTTTATTGGTTGTGCCATATATGGCACTGAATGCAGTGTAGGGTTAAGCCCAATTGTATTAGCCCTTTTGCCGTTTTTGACTAAGACTTATACTCGAACTGTTGTAAGTTGGAAGAAATTTGTAAATTGATTAATTAATACATACATACATACATAACCTCACGCCTGTATTCCGCGAAGGGGTAGGCAGAGGTGCATTTCTGCACCCACATTTCGCCAGGTATGTATCAGTCCCACGTAATAGGGGGCGAGCCTATTGCGGTTTTTCGGGCACATTTCCAGACTCCGTGCTGTTACTGAGAATTTCATAATGGAAAAACCCAATAACACTTTGCCCGACCCGGGAATCGAACCCAGGACCTCTAGATCGCACAGCACATACTTGTACCGCGAGACCACGAGTTGATTAATATATTAATAAATCCAACCAATGCTATACTATATTGCAAGAAAAATAGGCCACTTTTACGTCACATTAGAAAACTACCAGTCAATGCGATAGAGCATCGAAAATTATTAGAATCGGAGGAAAAAACTTATCAAAATACTCCTTTTACGTCCGTGGAAAAACGAACCCTAAACTATCCGTATAGAGTGTAAATTTGAGTAACACCCTCCATAAGTGTTCTTAAAGGAGCAAAAACGTATATTTTGGCAAGAGGTGCTCAGCGAACGAATATATTTGTACAGATAACAGAACTGGCGTCGGAAAATACAAATTCCTTCCCTTGTGGCCCTTTATGCTAATTTAAGGTCCCTGACTGCCAAGGTATAGCTCTCGAGTCAGTCTGGCGACCCAGTTGGCTATGAACTATGTTCCAGTTACAACAACCATTTCAAGGACTCACTTGTTTCTACCCAACAATTTTGTCTTTCTTGATATGGTTTATAAGCATAAAAATGACAGTGGCGGTAATTCCATACAATCCTAAAAGCGTTGCACGTTAATTATGTAATGTCTAGTTTATAATTGTTCATTGTGGGGTCAGAATATTCTTATTTCTATGTCAACCTCTGCCTACCCCTTCGTCAATACAGAAGTGAATGTCAACGTGTTAATAAAACGTGCTAAGTATCATGATCAACTTACGTTGAATAAGGAAACGGAATAACTTTGTATACCATTTTGCCCAGGCGAAGCTGAGTCGAAAACTCAATAGTTTTCGATAATTACGAGGATAATTTGATTGCCTAACGTTGATTACGTCTTTATTAGTATGTTTTAATTAGCGAAGTTTAACAATAGAAAGATAAAGATTAATAAAATAATTTTAAAGAGATTATATTATAGGTTACTTCTAAACGAATAAACTTCAGGTACCACCACTATTAAATTTCCTTTTATATTTGAATTCACAGAATTCACACATTTGAATGCAGTGATGGCCTCGAGGTTTAGGCGCGCGGTCGAGAATTTCGGCGGTCGCAGGTTCAAACCCCAGGCACACACCTCTGACTTTTCGAAGTTATGTGTGTATTCACAATGAATCATCACTTGCTTTAACGGTGAAGGAAAACATCGTGATAAAACCTGCACACCTAAATTTCCTTAGGAATTTCTTATGTGTGTAGTCCGCCAACCCGCACTAGGCCAGCGTGGTGGACTAAGGCTTAAACCCCCTCTGTTGTAGAGGAGGCCCGTGCCCAGCAGTGGGACGTATATGGGCTGATGATGATAATGATGATTTGAATTCACAAAAAAAATCTATTTAATAAATAAATATATCAACGCTATCAAAGCTAATAGAGCACATAAACGGTCCTATCCCATATCTCAAGAACACCCAAAGCCCCTAAAATCTATTCCTGCTAATAAACTTTATCAAAATGCAATCGAGATTGCACACTCTCCCAAATTACAGTGTAATCCTGTCCCCTTGACGTGGGTCGGATTTGTGCCTTCGCTTGTAGCCAACAATGGGAATTGAAAGGGTTTCCGTGTTTGTAAAAAGTCTTGGTTTTGCTTAAATATTATCATTTTTATCAGGATGAAGAAGGCTATGAATAGGCAAGGGTGGGTTTGATATATTACGTATCTTTTTGGGTTTTTAATATGTTTTACAATTGGTAGGATATACATACTCGTACATGTACCTCACGCCTGTATTACCTGAAGGGGTAGGCAGACGTGCATTACTGCACTCACATTTCGCCAGGTATGTATCAGTCCAACGTAATAGAGGGCGAGCCTATTGCCCTTTTTCGGGCACATTTCCAGACTCGATCGCGGCATGCGCAAGGCATGCAGGCAGTCGCGAATGTGCCGCAGTGACAAACGGGCGGGGTTGTTTTTTAAGCAGTAATCGCGCGATTTTTATACAAAATAAGTGCAAGTGCCTATTTAATATGACAAGTATATATTGTGTTCATATATTGTGCTGTTTTTGGTTGCATGAAATCTTCCAATCAAAAAATAACATGCATTTTTATTGAACACTTCCTATTCCATTCACAAAATATTTTATTAGTTTCAATAAAAATAAAAAATATTTACAATCACAAAAATAGATAGAAAGTCAAAGTAGGCAGATTGAATTAAAATTCTGCAGGTTCGCAACCCTATCGCATGTTTACGTACCGCGCGGCTGTAGGTATTTATTTCAGAAATGCGGCCGAATTAAACTACTGTATGATAGTATTACCGTGGTAAGATAGTTGTACAATCTCAGCCCAGCCTAGTGGCCCTATTAACCAATGACTCATCTTATCAAACTCAGTGCTCCTATAGAGAAAATTATTGGAAAGAAACATCACATTTTGCCCGACTCACCTATACTGCGAGATGAACAAAGCAGTCCAAGTAGTCAATACACAAATAGTGAATGGATTGATCATTCCAACGTCACAGCTAAAAAACAGAACATGTAAAAGCAAAAAGACCTCCCTCCGACCCCGAGGCCATTAGCCCGTCTAGCGATATTTCCAATCCTCGTGATCTATTGCTAACATTTGTAACTAACTTTACATTATCTGCAGCAAAAAATGTATTCATTTATAAACGTCGAAAGTTTTGAACGTCGACAGATATTGAGTTGGGAGTAGAATGTTCTATGCCATCTACTCGGCTCGGATGACGTCAATTAATGACGAATAGTGTGCAGTTGATTACCCAGGCCGATTTTCAGCTTTCGGCTATTGAGGCCGAAGTAAATGGCATGCATTGGGATGTTTGTGAGCTGCCTTTATCATTCGTCATTCTAAATGTAGTGGTCAATCATTTGCTACTATTGCGTTTTGATAATATTTTAAAAAGAAAAGTTTTTATTAATCTAGTAGCATAAATTATAAAATAAACATTATTAAGAGTATTGTAAATATTAATGCAAAATGTAAATCAGATAAAAATAGTACAAAAAGGGGAAATATCGTTACATTGTATCCGATTTAAAACAAATATTGTGGAGCGAGAAATGCGTAAATGGCATTCCAATTTTGCAGAGTTCGCTGTTATTAAAAATAAAATGTGTTTAATTTTTTTTTCTCGATAAAGGAAATTCTCAGTATAAGCATGGAGTCAGAAAACATACTTGGCAAGTGGCTACAGGCTCTTCTCTTGTTAAGTAGTACTTTCAATTGTAGATGACTTTTAAGAATTACAATACTTTAAAAGTTATATTCGGCTTCGGCTTAAAATTCAAACACTACTAGAAACGGGAACTTTGGTGTAACTCTAGCGATGTTCATAATTAAAGATTATTATCCACTAAAACCAACGGAACTAGTAACTTCGAACATTCGCAAATGACTTTTGGAATGGCTGAAAGTATTTTCATGCCTTCATCATTCTTTCGTGGAATTTTTGTGAGATAGTTCTTCTGTAATATTAATTTAAAAATATTGCGGTTTTTTTTAATTAAAGAAAAATGGTTGTAAGACGTAAATGAAATATAATTAAATGGGTTATAATTCCGCTGTAGTCAGATCGGACTGCGATAGGAATTGTTAGAGAAATGAGAATTTCCTACCGGAAAGACCAGTACCTAATACTTTGCACGCTCCGAGAGTCAAACCCGGTATTTCTCAATCGCACGCGCCCATTTATACCACGTAACCAAAGACGCTGATTCGACCCTACGTATGTAATATCCCCTGTAGTTATGCTTATAAAACAAAATTACCTTCAAGGTGAATAACAAAACAAAGAAAATTAACCCAGAAAATAAATAATTCAATATCGAAGCAAGATACTCTCGAAAAATTACTGAAATGTTAATTCCAGACTTAATATTAGCGTAAACAATCCACTTTAATTCAAACCAAATCGAATTTTCTCATTACGTGTATCAATTTTCATATTTTATCGAATCCTTGGATTACAAGGATTTGCTAAGTTTTATTTCTTTTCTTTTTTTCCATCTGGGAATGCGTTAGATTGAAGCTGGTTAATCCCTAGTATAATGAGATTTAAACAGTCGTCATTTGTTATACTACCTACATGACAAAGCTAACACCGCAGCGATGGATAATTGGCGAGATAATCTCATCTGTCAACACTTATATTCAAGTGGGCTCCTTAGATGCTTCTTCACGATCTAAAGGACATAGAATAATAGAAAAGAGGAAACACGACGTCTTTCAAACGATTTGACAACTTTATAGTACAGCATACAGGCGAACTTGCCCACCTTTTATTTAGAACCGTAGTGATCGCGAATTTGCGGCACTGCACAGCAACCCCAACCAGAAAACTAACAAACATAGAAAACTCAACTAAAGCAAGAGAAGTGATCCATTTTGTTATTAACAATTTTGTTTCTGCCTTAGAAATGCAAGTCAGTCAGTAGGATCATCTTCATCATCATGAACAGCCCTTATACTATACAAATGAGAGGGTTTAGGCCTTAGTGCACCACGCTGGCCTAGCACGGGTTAGAGGAATACTCACCTAAGAAATTCTTAAGAACTTTAGGTGTGCAGGTTTCATCACGATGTTTTCCTTCACCGTTAAAGTAAGTAATGATTCATTGTGAATACAGACATACATATGTATATCTTCGAAAAGTAAGTGGTGTGTGCCTGGGGTTTGAACCTGCGCGCCTAAACGTCGAGGCCATCACTACTATTTTTAGTCAGTAGGATACCGGCTTGCAAAAACTGCTAAGATTACATACATACATACCTCACGCCTGTAATTCTCGAAGAAGTAGGCGGAGGTGGATTAAGGTACCCACATTTGGCCATTTTGTATTTGTCGTTCGATCGTTTATCCATAAGTTATGCCTTAGTACAATGGAATTGCCAGCAAGTTCATAAACTTTAAAACCCACAAAATTCTTATTTAAAAAAAAATTCGCCATATTTTTCTTCGTAATTAAGTGGAAACCAACTCCAAAAGTCAGGTGCTGACACAAATATATTGTACATAAACATGCAAAAATTTCAAACGATAATGTACATTCTGGCAAAAAAAAAAAATATACTGGCACGGCAAAGTGACTCCACTGTACTTGATGGTAAGCACGGTGGAGTCCAAAAAAATAATACCGACCAGCGAGACACGTTATGGTCACCCGCTGGTCGACACAATCCGAAGAATCCGGATTCATAGGAAGGAGGGAACACGTGAGCCGCAAACCATTCCACAGCTTGATGGTGCGGCAAAAGAAAGAGTTGGCGAACTATGGCAATATAGCATAATCCAGCGAGTTCCATTTAAAACCTCAGGGTGTTGTACTAACGAGCCGTCTGCCAACTCAGCGCAAGTTTTAAGTAAAGAAGTTATTGTGTAGTATGAGATACTGCTGAATTACCCCCGAGTTCAACTTTATCGTTTTCACAATTGCCAATGTCGAACGGCTATCGAAGTGGATATTAAAGTTTCTGCTCAGTCATTCTACGCGAAGGCACGACACCAAGGAAAAATGGATTGCGATGAATTACATTTATTACAATTGCAAAGTTTTCGCTTTGTTTTAATAAACTTTGTCAGTTAATGTTAAGAAATTTTGAAAGCTTATTTCGTGATTGAAAACATGTTCTTTATTTAGTTTGGATTTAGAACAGCTTATTTCGAAAATATTCGCTTATATCGAATTTGTATTTGTATTATGCTTTATTAATTTGCTAACTTTCAATATTTAAAGTGATATTCCAACAAATATCTACAGCAGCTGTGCTGTCATACAATTCACTCCAAGAAGTTTTTGTTCGTCATTAAAATCTGTGATAATTTAGTATATATGCATATTTTTTTCTACTGGAACAGTCATAAGTTGCCATTGGCTGACTCCTATGATTACTGCCTTGTCTTTCCAGTACTGTACCTTAGTTATCGGTAATTTATTCACTGTAAATAAATCTAAAAATCTTCAGTATAATTAATATTACATGGGCCGAGTGGAGTAAATATATATAACCTCATAGTCGATCGAACAGAACCTCCCCTGCCCTTCTCCCTTCCACCCCCTCTCCCCTTTCGGGTCCTATTCTATAGCTTTCACTTGTTGAGATCAAGTTTGATTAAACGTTGAAGAATCTCGATTGCTCTCTGACGTGATAACAGAAATAACCTTCGGGATTCAGCTCCTTCATATTGAGGAATATGTTGAATTCAATATAGGTAGTGATTTTTTTATAATTAGGTAAACATAGATACTTTGTAGCGTAAGCGAATGGAAATTTTAAGCAAAGTAAATAAATATACTAAATACCTTTTTTTGTTCTTATTGTTATCAGAGAATTGCTATTATATTATGTTATTATTAATTAGACTTACTAGTTTTGTTACTTCAATATTTAGATATAACTCTATATTTGAGTTACATGTTTTGTGTCAAACTTAATGTCAAACACTTAGAAATTAATATTAATGCGTCGCGGGATTTGAAACTGGTCACAGTCAGCAAAGTCAAACTTATATCAAATTATGCATACGCTAGTTAACTTAGTCCAAGGACTCACTACTCGGTCCCGATGGCAACTACGCTTTCACACCTTAATTGAAACGAACAAAACACTAAGATTTTGAATACTTAAGTGAAACTATCAGGACTCGCAAGGTAAGGGGGTTAGCGACTTATTTGCGAGCTGAAACTGGCTCGACGCCAAAAAATCCGGTGGCAAGGACCAAAATGGCGAAAGGGTGGTAAAGCGCGCCAATTACAACTTGAAATAAATAAATAAATAAATACACCCAACAGTCACATACATAGTTCTGATCCCACACTAAGATACAAGTCTTGTGTCGTGGGTATCAGAATCTACGAGAGTTTTATCGGTCTCACATACACCCAGACCCGAAACAAATATTTGTGGATCACACAAACATTTGTCTCGGTGCGGGGATCGAACCCGCGGCCTCTCGTTTCGCAAGCTGGTGTCTAGCCAACTGCGCCACGGGGCTGTCAAATATTTCAAATGTCTTTTCTGATGCAAGTGTTTTTTCTTTTTCTGAAAGATTATATATAAATCTACTTCCCGCCAGCCCTGGGGGACGCCCAGGACGGACACAGGCCACCGTGCCGCCGCCCCTCTTGGGGTCAACATCTTTATGGCCGCACTGCCCCCGCAGCGCGTCCAGCGACCCCAAGGGCCCCAATGAGTCGCCTTTTACTTCTGATGTAAGTCTGAGTTTTTGATTCAGATGTCACTTTTAATTTAAATTGTACTACGATGATCAAAAAGCTAAGCAAGATTTTTGACAAGGTGAATCTATTGCAGCTGTAAAACAACTGAACTAATGCATAAATATCTGTTTGGTTTTTGGTAATTGTGAAACGATAAAGTGTCTTATGGTTTTGCATACTAATGATAGTAATTCCGATACCAACTCAATCTATTGTGCTCAATTCAATATGATTGTCCCTAGTTATCTCAACCAAGAAAAAACAAGTTTATAAAATAATGATTGTCGACACGGTTCGGTTATTAATCAGCTATTCGAAGGCATTCTTTTTACATCATACTTTCCTAGATATACATATATTTTCAAAACAATATTTATCCTGAATTATTAAAAAACTGAATCATAGCATTTTTCAAAATTGAGATTTTAGAAATATCGTAACGATTAAGATCTTTATTCAAACAAAAACGTCCCTAGTAAAAGACTTGTACCTTAGCCTCAATTTATAAAACCTATATTAATACCTACAACAGACTACCACGCTCTTTGTTTCCTAGAAAAGTTCTTACATATCGCACACAAAATACTGGTCCAATTTTATCAAACGACTAGCTTTTGCTCGCGACTCCGTCCGCGTAGACTACAGGGTTATGTTCAGAAAGAAAATAGTAGTCTATTTTACTCCACAGAGTCCCATTTATGTCCATACCAAAAAATTAAGGCTCGACCGAGATCTCGGTCTCGGTCTCGGTCTCGGCATTCTCGGCTACAAATCCAACCGAGAATTTTGTCTCGGTTCTCGGCTAATTACAGCCGAGATTCTCGGTCATGACCGAGATTGTAACTTTGTTCGGATCGGCATTCAAATTTTACCGCGCGTGACCACGCGCCGCAGCGCGAAGTCGATCGGTGTAAGTGCGTGAGAGGCTGAATTGTGATTGGTTGAAGTCCCGTCTGGCGAACTGCGGCCGGCCGCCTTTGCCCCGTTCGAGTCTTTCGAAGTCCGAGTTCGAGTCTGCGCCGCCTACTAGTGTAGCAAGTGAACAACTCGACGGTCCCCAAGAACACAATCTTATCTGCAAAATGCTCTACTGCAGTATTTGAGAAAAAGAAAATTATTTCTTAAAAAAATATATATTTGATGTGAGTGAGTAATTTATATTTATATTTTCACTTAATTTAAAACCTTTATACTGCAGTAGAGCATTTTGCAGATAAGATTTTGTTCTTGGGGACCGTCAAGCTGTTTAGCAAAGCTGGACAATTGTATGACGAGAGGCGACACTCTTTGAAGGGCGAAAATGCCGAAAAATTGCTTTTTTTATGTTATAATATAATGTTATTTAACTTTGATTATTAAAACAGTTAATTTTGTTAAACAATTAGTAGTGTATTAAAAAGTTAACAGTATTAAAAATCAAAAATTTCACGCTTTGTATATTCTCGGTCTCGGCTCTCGGTCTCGGCCGAGATATCATTTTATTCTCGGTCTCGGTCTCGGTCTCGGCCGAGAACGAAAAACCCATCTCGGTCGAGCCTTACAAAAAATCATTCAAATCGGTTAAATAGACGTGAAACGTGTGCCGCCGCGCACCGGCCGGCCGGCGCGGCGCCTTGTACCTACTCGTACATCATAATTGCGCGCTTGATAATTTTTTCGCTGTGGTGTTATTTTAAAACTGCGATATCTTCTAAGATACTCATTGAAATCAAATGATGTAAAGGGCAAATTTCTTTTAAATTAAATACTTGTGATGAATAACGTATTTATTTGGATAAGGATTAATATCATCTTTATGAAAACACCTTCACAAATAATAATTCCTTATTTTAGAACATATTTGGTTAGCATAAAAAAGGCTATAGTGAGCCAACCTTAAAAGATAGACATATGCTGTCGCGGACTTTTTTTTAGAACTTTTAAAGGGGAACAATTCTGTCATACATTATTTTAGCGAAACTTTAACCGTTTCCGCAGCGCACGCAGCGGAAGTTCTCAAAAGGGAAAAAATACTCCCGATTTTGAAACATTATTTATTGCTGCTCCGCTCCTATTGGTCGAAGCGTGATGTTATATAGCCTATAGCCTTTCTCGATAAATGGGCTTTCTAACGCTGAAAGAATTAATCAAATCGGACCAGTTGTTCCGGAGATTAGCGCGTTCAACCAAACAAACAAACAAACAAACTCTTCAGCTTTATATATTAGTATAGATATCAAGAGGGGCAAGAATTTTTCATATAAAAATAGCTTATCTATTTGCTTACAATTTCACGCCGAGACAGGGAGAGTGTTTGTCAAAATCGGTAAGCTGCGGAGACCCGTCCGTGACCTAGAATCGGGGAACCTAGCTTAGATACATAACGGATATATAACACACGGGAAAATTTTTAGGGAAATATATTAAGGATGTTCTAGGTCAATGTTTGTGTTCTTATAACCGCCTCGTCCAACGTGTGGTTGACAAAACTTTCATAAAATGAAAATCGTATGTTTTTGAATGAAAATTTAGATTAAAATGGATTGTTAAGGGCAAAAATTGGAAGGCGAAGATATAAAATTTAAATGAACATGATTAGACCGACGCTCGAAAGGGTTAGGCAGAACCGGTTATGCTTTTGTTACACTAAATATGTGATTGAGCCTACTCCTGTTTTCTATGAACTTTGCTGTGCAGATATGAAAGCGGCCTATGTGTGTTGCTTGTGGTGAACTGGGAACTGTCCTAAGAAATTCCTAAGAACTTTTATGTGTGCAGGTTTCATCACGATGTTTTCACAAGAGTCCGCGGGTTCGATCCCCGCACCGAGACAAATGTTTGTGTGATCCGCAAATATTTGTTTCGGGTCTGGGTGTTTGTGAGAGCGAAAAGTCTCTCGTAGTTTCTGATACCCACGACACAAGACTTGTATCTTAATGTGGGGTCAGAACTATGTACCTATGTGACTGTTGGGTGTATTTATTTATACGTAGCACAAACTTTAGCTTTTTGCGCATTAAATCAAACTTTAATTAAGCCAAGTACTCCTGCATGCGCGCAGTTTTCACAAATCAATATCGATTAATAATTAAGTGGTACTCGCATTAAATTCAGCACAAATCGATATTAATCCGATTAGTCGCAGCATTTGACCCATTATTTAACCAAATCTGTAATTATTGCATGGACAAATAAATATGATTTAGGGCGGCACCAGGGCCACTCCGCGCTGTTTGCGACCCGATGTGTTTCAAATATACTGTGCATTTGTTATGAGCACAAATGAAATAGTTGTGCCAACTTTACACATTAATTCTCGCTATCGGGCCATCACTGTTTGATTTGTTTATGACTTGGCGGGTTGTTTGATTTTAGCGGCCGAATATGGAATGAATAGTTTACGTTTTTATTTGATTTGTTAATATTATTGAGGGGTTTAAGCCTTTTGCCAATCTCGACTTATTCGGTTCCAATTAACATGAAAATGAAATTGATTGTGTATAATCCTAGAAGGACTGCCTCGTGGTCTAGCGGCACACGTATGTTCCGTGCGATCTAAAGGTCCCAAGTTCGACTCCTAGGTCGGACAAAGTTGTTGGGATTCCATTAGGTTATTCTCAGAAGTAGCACGGAGTCTGGAAATGTGCCCGAAAAATTGCAACAAGCTCGCCTCCTATTACGTGGAACCGATATACACCTGGCAAAATGTGGGTGCTTAAATGCACCTCTGTCTACCCCTTCGGGGAATACAAGCATGAGGTTATGTTTATATGTAACATTTTTACGTACAACTGTCATTTTTAAATAATTTCCATTCAGCCGTTCTAGTTTGCGGTTACCGTTCATTCCCCATTCACTCATACACTCGGTCAATTTCGTTTGTAATCACATTATTTGACGCGAGAGCTCCATCTAGTTAAACAGCCACACAATTTATGCCGCCACTGCGAGTGTAATTTGAACAAGGAGTAATGAGTGCGCGTGCCCCGCGTGGACAAATAATTCCGTGGAATGTTCCAGAATTTTCAGTGTTTACTCGCTGATGTATGAGTATTGTGTGTTTTGAATCGTCTTTATGAGAGAATTTGTGGGTCTTTGCAAATTCAAAGAGAAATTACTCGTTCTTACCGAAAAACGACATCAAGCTATGTAGAACAACACACGTGGGACTTAAAACAGAAATAGCGCGTAACGTAGACGTAAATGTGAGTGTACATACATACATACATAACCTCACGGGGAATACAGGCCCCGAAGAGGTAGGCAGAGGTTCATTGCTGGACCCGCATTTCGCCAGGTATGTATCAGTCCCACGTAATAGGGGGCGAGCCTATTGCCTTTTCTCGGGCACAATTCCAGACTCCGTGCTGCTAAGATCGTAAGGCACATACTTGTGCCGCGAGATCACGAGGCAGTCAATGTGAAAATGTGAGTGTGTTTGTTGAAAACAAGCCGTTCTTCAACATTTCTTAATAAAATAAAAGGTTCGTTATTAATATTATTGAACAAATCAAATAAAATTAATCAATATATTTTAGCAAAATAAAATGTTAACAACCAAATAAATCGGTATTAATATCAAACAACGTACCGAATCGAAACGCCACAAATATTATCCAACCAATAACACATGAGAAATATTCGCAAATAAATTTTAAGGGTAAAGGGAAACAAAAGCGTTTACGAGCGTGACCCAATGTCGAATGGTCGCAGATTCCGGAGTCAGATTAAAAAAAATAAAAGTTAATTATACATCACACAAAACCGATTATTCTTGGGACAGGCCGCAGTTTACAATGCAAATTCGTGACCTTATTTGCCAGATAAAAGACCTTCGTCAACATAAATTCAGGCATTATCTGATAAGAATTAAATTTGAATTTTTTGATGAAATGTTATTAGAATGTCTAAATATACAAACGATATAGATAGAAATTGTAGTACGTAAGTTGCGATTGAGTAACGTCTCCTAAAAAAGTAGTGATGTCCTCGAAGTTCAGGCGCGCGGTCGAGAATCTCGGCGGTCGCGGGTTTAATCAGGCACACATCTCTGACTATGAAGTTATGTGTGTATTCAGAATGAATTGACACATACTTTAACGGTGAAGGAGAACATCGGAAGGCTACCTGCACACCTAAAAAAAATTCTTAGAAATTTCTAAACTAAAGCCTAAACCCTCTCAATGGTAGAGGAGGCCCGTGCCCGGAAGTTGGACGTATGTATATATATACATATGTATAAAGTCAAAGTCAAAGCCAAAGTCAAATCATCTTTATTCAAATAGACTTCTAAAAGTTCTTTTGAATCGTCAATTTTACATTTTTTAATATTTTTTTAACTATTGCCGCTTCGAAACGTGTTATCGCTGTGGAGAAGAAACGGCAAGAAACTCCCTCAGCAACACGACATGTCATTTTTTTTTAAATAGCAATAAATGTCATTTTTTAATTACATTATTTAAATTTTACATTGTAAATGTCATAACGATACAAACTATAGCAACAAAACAAAACTCCGATCAATTTACATTACTCCCAGGGCTTATTATCTTCAATAAAATCTGAAATTTTATAGTATGCTTTTTTGTAAAGCTTATCTTTAATTGATTTCTTAAACTTTGTCAAGGGAAGCTCCCTAACAGCCCTCGGAAGTTTGTTATAGAAGCGTATACATTGCCCCATAAAAGAGTTATTAACTTTCCGGAGACGAGTTACGTGTTGAACGAGATTACATTTGTTCCTAGTATTTTTATTGTGTACATTACAAATTTTATTAAATTTATCAAGATTCTTTTGGACGTACATTAAGTTTTCGTATATATGGGCTGATGGTGACGATCAAGTATTATGTCCGAGTTCAAATCTTTCATCATGTAGTTAAAAGGAGCGACGAAGCAACACAAGATCTAGAAGTTACTTTAAAATTTGTTGTCTCGTATAAATCACCAGTAAAATGGACAAATGTGCCAAGAGCGGGCATTCCCAACTTTATCCCCTGGCATATCTATTTATCTTTATTTGGGTGAAAAACTGCTTTTTGTTTAGTTGGCCATTGCGTCCCAGTAACATTGCGAAGTCCGGAAAGAAAGTCTTTGTTGGTGGCCAAAGTGACCAAGCTGAATTTCTTATGTAGCTGGATATAGTGGATATATAGCAATATTTCACTAACCTGGAGGCTATTAAATATATTACTCTAGAGACAAAAACATACTAACGATTACATGATTAACAATTCATTTTTTTTATGATAGCATTACGACTGTAATTCCTATTCATCATCATCATCATCATCAGCCCAAATACGTCCCACTGCTGGGCACGGGCCTCCTCTACAACTGAGATGGTTTTTTAGGCCTTAGTCCACCACGCTGGCCTAGTGCGGGTTGGCGGACTACATACCTAAGAAATTCCTAAGAACTTTTAGGTGTGCAGGTTTTATCACGATGTTTACCTTCACCGTTAAAGCAAGTGATAATTCATTGTGAATACACACATAACTTCGAAAAGTCAGAGGTGTGTGCCTGGGGTTTGAACCTGCGACCGCCGAAATTCTCGACCGCGCGCCTAAACCTCGAGGCCATCACTGCTTCCTAAATTCCTATTTTTCCCCGTAAAATTTGTAACATTCTGTAGTATCTAGTAGATAAGGATTTCATAGTGTTATAAGTTTTACTGCGGTAAATAATGAACACTGGCAGTTTATGGTAGGAACAGCCGGACCAAATAGAGTGACGATAGGAGATAAACAAATGGCAATAGGAAATAAACAATTAAATAAATACACCCAACAGTAGTTATTTCACTTAAATAGTTCTGACGCCACACTAAGATACAAGTCTTGAGCCGTGGGCATCAGAAACTACGAGAGACTTTTCGGTCTCATAAACACCCAAACCCGAAATAAATATTTACAAACATTGGACAGCCCCGTGGCGTAGTTGGCTAGATACCAGCTTGCAAAACGAGAGGCCGCGGGTTCGATCCCCGCATCGAGACAAATGTTTGTGTGATCCACAAATATTTGTTTCGGGTCTGGGTGTTTGTGAGACCGAAAAGTCTCTCGTAGTTTCTGATACCCACGACACAGGACTTGTATCCTAGTGTGGGGTCAGAACTATGTATGTGACTGTTGGGTGTATTTATTGTATTTATTTTTATTTTTTTCAGCGCGGCAATCGAACTCGCGGCCTCTCGTTTCGCAAGCCGGTCGCTAATCAAATGCGCCACGGGGTTATCTGATATTAATGATATTATTATGAATCTGATAATTTTTACTTCAATGTAAAACAATCACATAACCTTTTTATTACAAAGACGATCAAAGCAACAGATTTAAATGCAAGTTCATACTGCAACCCTAAATCTTAGGTCAAAATATTTCCAGCAAATAATTGTTTTCAAAACAAAAGATTTATACTAACTGAATTTCCCATCGACCAGCCCATTCATTCCAGTAATGAGCGAGAAATCAATCCCCTGGGCTAAGCAATGGGACACCACAAACCCATTACTCCCCAAATGAGTTATATCAGGGAGCAAGTGACCTATTGTCGGCAGATTACAATCTCACCACAACATGGAAACGCTTTTTGAGCCTCGCCTCGTGTAAATCGTCCTTTTTCCTCCAAGTACATTAATTGATAGCGTATCACTTTGATTAATAGTAAAAAAGCAGATCCCGAAGGAGTGTTTTGTTCTAGCACAATTAATTCCGTTAATTCCCGAAGTTAAAAAGTGTTTCCCTCGGTGTTTTGTTTTCGTTACGTTTTTTTATTCTCTTAGTTGACTTTCTATTTTATTTCCTTTTCTTTTTTGTTACCGTGTACTTAGCAGCTTTGCTGTGAACTACTTTGTCAATGATGAGACTGTTAATGCTTATGTCATGGACTGTCCTGGTCCTTCGGGGTTTCATGACGTGTGCTATGATAAGGCCCGGGTTCGATACCAATGCGGGCAAAGCGCGTGTTTTCCTTTTGTAAGAAGTATGGAAATATGCCCAAGAATCGCTTATTAATAATAAGCGACGAAAGTTATTATGTTTTACATCCTTCTTAATTCATCATCATCATCATCAGCCCATATACGTCCCACTACTGGGCACGGGCCTCCTCTACCATTGAGAGGGTTTAGGCCTTAGTCCACCACGCTGGCCTAGTGCGGGTTGGCGGACTACACACCTAAGAAATTCCTAAGACTTTTTTAGGTGTGCAGGTTTCATCACGATGTTTTCCTTCACCGTTAAAGTACGTGATAATTCATTGTAAATACACACATAACTTCGAAAAGTCAGAGGTGTGTGCCTGGGGTTTGAACCAGCGACCGTCGAGATTCTCGACCGCGTGCCCAAACCTCGAGGCCATCACGACTATTACTTAAGATTATTCCCCACTTATTTGTTTTGGTGCAGCCCCGTGGCGCAGTTGGCTAGACACCAGCTTGCGAAACGAGAGGCTGCGGGTTCGATCCCCGCACCGAGACAAATGTTTGTGTGATCCACAAATATTTGTTTCGGGTCTGGGTGTTTGTGAGACCGAAAAGTCTCTCGTAGTTTCTGATACCCACGACACAGGACTTGTACCTAGTGTGGGGTATGGGGGTGTGGGTATAACTATGTATGTGACTGTTGGGTGTATTTATAGTTGGGTGTATTTGGTATAGGCCTATGTCCAGCAGTGGACCTCCATTGGCTGATGGATGGATGATTTGTTTTGAAAGGCTCATATCACACATTGTTTTTTTAAATATCAATTAATGACTGCGCGTTGATTCTGCAGCATAATTAAGCGCACAACAATCAAATAATTCCTTTTTAGATTCTTAATTCAGACAGGCTTATAGCGTTTTTCGCAAGAAATTTCTCAGTAAAAGTAGGGAGTCTGTAAAGGAGACCTACCCTCTATAACGTGTGATTTAAACTTCGTGAAGTGTTTCCGATAAAAATTGTAAGTTAATCAAAATAGTGATGGCCTCGAGGTTTAGGCGCGCGGTCGAGAATTTAGGCGGTCGCAGGTTCAAACCCCAGGCACACACACCTCTGACTTTTCGAAGTTATGTGTGTATTCACAATGAATCATCACTTGCTTTAACGGTGAAGGAAAACATCGTGATAAAACCTGCACACCTAAAAAAGTTCTTAGGAATTTCTTAGGTGTGTAGTCCGCCAACCCGCACTAGGCCAGCGTGGTGGACTAAGGCCTAAACCCTCTCAGTTGGAGAGGAGGCCCGTGCCCAGCAGTGGACGTATATGGGCTGATGATGAATCAAAATAGCTACGTATTTTGTTACAATAAACAAATCCATTAATAACATAAAATATACAAATAAAATAGTTGTAACCGTGTTGTCCGTTTGTATAGTTTAATTAAAGTGTTCGATAAGGTTGGTCCATTAATTCAGTCCCGAAATAAACGTTGGCTCATTACTCTTGGCTATCATTTGTCTGTGTCCGAGGCTTTGTGGCTGTGTGTTAGGAAAAAATGTCTTTTTTACAGTTTCAGGGGTCGGCAGTGCACGCACCCTTTTTGAGACACCTCTTTTGTTTTGTCAACTCGGGTTTGGGCGTTTAAATTCAATTTGAGTGTTGTGGATTTATTTATCAGCGTTAAGCGCATCTTTTACGGTGAATTGCAGGAAGGCAAGCGAAAGCATGGCGGACAACTCTTGCGGTACAAGGATGTGCTTAAGCGTCACATGAGGGCATGCGACATAGATCCTTCCCATTGGGAAGAATTAGCATCAAATCGTGATGAGTGGAGATCGCGCGTCAAAAGCAAAGCTCATAGCTTTGAACTGCGTCGGCGTACTGAGCAAGATGCCAAGCGTGATCTCCTGAAAGCCCGACCACCAGTGGCTATCACCTACAATTATAGAAATGGTGCTCTAACGTGTCCGCAGTGTGCGCGCACCTTTGTCAACAAAATCGGCTATGTGAGCCATGCTAGAGCACATGCTAGACGAGGGACTTAACGGAGCAGAAGTGGTCGCCATGGCCGAAAATCGGTTGGAGGATTATTATCAGCGTAGATCGCTGAAGAAGTATATAGACTGCCTCGTGATCTCGCGGCACAAGTATATGTCGTGCGATCTAGAGGTCCCGGGTTCGATTGCCGGATCGGGCAAAGTGTTATTAGCTTTTTCCATTAGGAAATTCTCAGCAACAGCCCAGAGTCTGGAAATGTGCCCGAAAAGCGGCAATAGGCTCACCCCCTATTACGTGGGAACGATACATACTGGCGAAATGTGGGTGCAGAAATGCACCTCTGCCTACCCCTTCGGGGAATACAGGCGTGAGGTTATGTATGTATGTATAAGAAACGCTGTTGATCTGTATCTAAACACCGATCCATCACCCAACCCGCTGTCGATTCTCCAACGATCTGTTCCGTACGAAAATACAAAAATTCTATTACGGAACCCATTCCCAGCTCTCGTATTGATAGACGGGGTGTGTGCAGAAAATAATTTCGTAAGTGACGCCATCGGTCGGGGTTATTGATAGGGGTTGATCTGAGATCGGGCTGTTTTCAATTGCCGTGTAAAATAGATTTTCAATCCTTATTAATGTTCTTGCGAGGCGCGTTGGCTTCCGCCCAAAGGCGGTTCACACTTCATTATATCCGTGGTTAAAGTGTAACTACTTCGCTAATCACTAAAGTGGTAGTTAACAGCTTTATTTATAATCGATGCTTAGGTTTTTTTAGTCATAATTGGCTGTGTACATACATATACAAGGTGTATTCAGACCGTGATCGGAACGAACTAAGACAGATTATAATAGCTGCGGTGCTTACTAACACCGTGAAATTAAAATAAAACAAAAAATAAATCGTTTTCCTTACAACCACATCCATTTAATATCTATGATTGTTAGGAAAACGTTAAAGTTTTTATTGTTTTTGGGAAAAAAAATACCGCCAGGGTCGTTTTCAAATTGAGGGCCTAAAAACATATAATCTGATTTTATTACCATGTTGTAATTGCTATCAAAATTAACATTACTATTAATAAACAAGTCCTTTGAGGCGCTAATGTGCTCAGTATAACAAATCCCATAACTCTATTAATTACGAAGATATACCCATAAGGCATAAAACTAACTCAAATCTCAGAAGTGTGACCTTAGCCAAAGTTTATTTTTTTAAAGTTTATTTGTTAATTGCTTCATAAATTCAAAATGTGTGCTGAAAACTGCACATTTTATTTTTCCATTGTCTAATATAGTTTTCTAGAACGAATAACCGTTATAACAATATTAAGTATATGTAAAAATAAAAAGATTTTACAGCTAAATAAAACTGATCCTTTTAAAATTATCCTTCGTGTTAGATTTTCAAACTGAATTAAAAAAAAATCTGGAACCTCTCTACTACCCCGCCTACCACATTCAAATAAATAAGTGGTATATTTTGTTTAAAATGTGTTTTATTTACAAAAAAACGCACACGTGTAATAAAAAACACGAATTTCTCATTTACGTTTTTCACGAAATTTATGCCTTTTTGGCGCACAATTTGAAAACGAACCGCCAATGGATTTGTAATCAGTGTTTTACCTGCCTTAATTTTCGATCACGCCCTTTACACATCCTGTAGGTATGTAAGGCAGCACCCGCGCCAGGCCAGCGTAGTGGACTAAGGCGTAAAACCCTCTCAGTTGTAGAGGAGGCCCGTGCCCAGCAGTGGGTCGTATATGGGCTGATGATGATGATGTAAGGCAGCACGGAGTCGGAGTTCACATTATTAGAATAACAATAACAAGTTACTAAGTTCTGATTGTCTCGTATCGTGCAGCGCGTTATAGTACGGTCCCAGGTTTGATTTCCCAAGTCTGGCAAAGTGTGATAAGGTTTTTCCATAGATTTGTTTCTCGGTAGCATCACGGATTTCGGAAATGTGCCAGAAAAATGATAATAGATTCGCCTGTTAAACGTGACGAAATGTTGATGAAAGAAAGAAGCGTGAGTCATTTTTTGTTACTGAGCTACAACCTCCACCTAGATAATATCCAATAATAACTGACGGCTTTAAGGTAACTGAACAGTTTACAGCCAAGACCGCCAACTTACCAAGTTCCTTGAATTCCAAATCGCGCGATGGAAGTCGCCTGTAATTATTAGCTATGAATAAGTAATTTCCAACGGAATTGAATGCAAGGCATTATATTCAACCCCAAGTCGGCGATAAACTTGGCCATATACCCTGCATAATCAGACTACCTGCGTTGAATTTGCAGTGTATTTTTTATGGAGGACGCTTGAGGGTAAAATTTTAAAAGTAATGCAAAGTTGTTTTATCTGATCAAAAGATGGCGCTCATCTATGAATAGGATGTAATGTGGTTTACTTACAAATTAAACTAACAACTGTCTCATTCGATTAGAAAAATATAACAGGGGTTGCAATACAATCCTTACTAATCATTACTAATATTATAAATGCGAAAGTAAATCTGTCTGTCAGTTGCTTTCCTGCTAAAACTACTGAACCGATTTAAATGAAATTTAGTACACAGATAGTTTAAAGCCTGAGAAAGGACGTAGGCTACTTTTTATTGCGGAAACGGGGTTTTAAGGGGTTGAAAGGAGGATGAAAGTTTGTATGGAAGTATTTTCGTTTTCAAAGCTACAAGCTTGAAACTTATTTTTTAGGCTTCTGATTAGATATAAAAAAATATGACACTCAAAGTTTGTAAAAAAAATTACAAACAAGGGGGTAAAAAAATATGAGTAAAATTATAATGTATTAGTAAAATAGACTACAACTTATTTTCTTTCTGAACCCAACCCTTTAGTCTACGCGGACGGAGTCGCGGGCAAAAGCTAGTTAAAATATCAGCTTTAGTCTTTGACATATATACTATAGCCGCTGGTCTAAACCGAGTTTGGCACACACAAGAAAATCCTTAAAGATTCTCAAGCATACATTTCTCCTCTTAGTGTAAAGGCCAACGAACGCAAAGCGGACCCTCCCACAAACCTTATGAAATTAACGAATTAATTGGCTATTTAATTAACATAATCAATGTCCAATTACCATCCCCGGCGCCAGGCTGCAGCCCCGCTTACACGGCACACCCAATTCATTTGATAAACTCGCGATAAGAATTAATTGGCTGATCCTAATAATTTGTTATGTTTACGGTTTTAATCTGTTTCTGCTATTCGCTTAATTGTGAGAAATTTAATGATTGTTTATTGAGCGTGAAGAAAGTCCATTAGCAATGTTTGTTAGTAAATAAATAATAGAAGGAAATATTCTACCCTCTTCTTTCTGCAACAGAAGCACAAGACCTAGCTTGGGTGTTAATTCCGCTTGCACGGAGTTGCAGCGCTGATTATAGACAATCGGAAAGACGGCGAGTTTATTAAGCGGATAATTGCTGTGAGTCTATACAGTAGTATGACCATGATTGATCCTTATTTTAATAATAAAAAAAAGAGTTCCGTTTTATTAATCACAGCCAAATTAATAAGCAAGTAAAAGTGAAATAAAATAAATAAAAATAAAACAGCTCCGTGGCGCACTTGGCTAGACACCAGCTTGCGAAACGAGAGGCCGCGGGTTCGATCCCCGCACCGAAACAAATGTTTGTGTGATCCACAAATATTTGTTTCGGGTCCGGGTGTCTGTGAGACCGAAAAAGTCTCTCGTAGTTTCTGATACTCACGACACAGGACTTGTATCCTAGTGTGGGGTCAGAACAATGTATGTGACTGTTGGGTGTATTATTATTTATTTAAATGCCTACCACAGACTACTAATTGGAAATAAAAAGTATAAGCAAAAGGCAAGCCGAAGCTGTGAGTAATACTAAATGAAGTCTTAATCCACAAAACGACCTATAAACCATGTATTTGAACAAAAACCAAGCTCGTCATCAAGTCCTCATTACACGGGAATCAAACCACAATACGGTCAATTCCGGCGCGTGAAACAAACAGTTTTTATCGGAATCAGCGGGCTTTTAGCGCGCTTCACAAAGCTGCCTAATTGGCTATGTACGTGGCGAGTTTTGAACCCCAACTTGATATGCGTGGGAAAATTTATACGTGTTGAGTGCTTTGGACCTCCTATTAGTACCTTGTTTCATATAATAACATCATCATTCACTTGCCCTGTTCCCAATTTTATTTGGGGTCGGCGCAGTACGTTTTATCCTTCCAAACATCCCTATCAGCCGTCATGTCTTCATTCACCCCTTTTTCTTTCATATCTTCTCTCACGCACTCCATCCATCTTTTCTTTGGCCTTCCTCAGTTTGTCCATCCTTCGACTTTTATACTCATTTCATACACTAACGACTATATTATTATTACTTAGGCACCGACTGTTCGCAGTTCCAACATGTCGTACTGTGGCTCGTGCCAGATCACCCGTACCGCGTACTCTCACTGCGCTCAATGCTCTCCTGAACAGTGCACCACACTGCGATATCTTTACTGAGGAATGGAAGGCGATTTTGTCAGAATGTTTGCGTTTCTGTGAAATGAATGTGTGATGAATGAATATGTTTATAATTATATTGTCAATTGATTTTCTTGGATGTTTTATTGTACTTTAATTTTATATAATGTTAATTTTCTTATTTCACTATTTTGTTTTTAAATTGTATATTAATTGTTATTTTTTGTCATTGTTTGTGTTCTTTATTTTTATGATTTTTTGTATTTTATGGTTTAATCGATTAGTGTAAATGGTGCAACCGTGCTAATTGAATAAATAAATAAATATTAATTAAGGGGTAGGCAGGGGTATATTAGAACATTTTGCTTTCATCGGATAAGAAATGTAGAAGCGTCTTGTATAATTGTAGGCGGTTTTGCGCACATTTCCAGACTCTATTCTATTATTTTGGAACCAATTACAGACAAATGTAAACATTTAAATCCAAAATGTTTTATTATGACTTGAGGTTGAACAATTGACATTTAAAAAGTAAGTGTTTTGTAAATGACTGAAGTCACGGAAAAACACAATTCCCCCCATATTAATTACCCACATAATGTCTACCGCTTACCTTCTGAGCTTGTAAAACATGCACATACACTATTATAAATAATGAGCGTTACCCGGGAGCTAAACCCATTCACGGCAGATTAATGGCGGTCACCACTAAGCCACCGCAGCCCGCTCAGATTCATCAATTCGGAGCTCGATCCGACCACTAATTATCGAGCCCACCAATCATCCGACAATGGGCGCCATTAAATATTTGCCTTGCTAATGTTAACGAGGATAACTTTTCAACCATCGAAATGGACGTGGTGAGTTTTACAAGTTTGCTGTGCGATCTTGAGGTCCTGGGTTCGATTCCCGGGTCGGGCAAAGTGTTATTGTGTGTTTCTTTTTGGGAAATCTCAGTAACAGCACGGTGTCTTGAATTGTGCCAGAAAAAACTGCAATAAACTGTCCCCTATTACGTGGGACTAAAACGCGATTGGCGAGATTTGTGTGTGGCGCAGTCGGCTAGATACATACCAGCTTGCGAAACGAGATGCCACGGGTTCGATCCCCGCACCGAGACAAATGTTTTTGTGATACACAAGTGTTTGTTTCGAGTCTGGGTAGTTTGAGACCAAAAAGTCTCTCGTAGTTTTTGATACCCACGACACAAGACTTGTCATGGGGTCACAACCATAAATGTAACTGTTGGGTGAATTTATTCATTTATTATTTATTAACACACGTACAAATACACGTATAAAATACATACAAATTTTGCGTTAAAATAGTAAATAGGACACAAATTAACGCATCGATATGGAGATCAAATCATCGGCGTGGTGAACCGTACCACAATGGCTGTACCAAAGACTAATTATAAGCTTTGACAGCCAAATGTAGTACTCGTATTTAACAAAGCCACAATCCACAATCGAGCTAAAGCCGATTTATCGCATAATTGTAATAATCCGCCAGATACATAATTAATTACCTGGACGCAAAACCAGTTGAATATCCAATATAACAAGATTATGTTCTGCATTGTCCTGCTCGGCCTATTAATGGCCGCGATCGGACTTATTAACGAAACAAAGGGAGCCCATTATGATATCTGTCCGCCATCTAAATTGCCTGTTTTACTAATCTGTTATAACTATAAGACGGTAAACCGCGCTTAGCTTTAATCATTCATATGTAAGTAATGTAATGTAAAATATCATCATCATCAGCCCATATACGTCCCACTGCTGGGCACGGGCCTCTTCTACAACTGAAAGGGTTTAGGCCTTAGCTGGCCTAGTGCGGGTTGGCAGACTACACACCTAAGAAATTCCTAAGAACTTTTAGGTGTGCAGGTTTTACCACGATGTTTGAACCTGCGACCGCCGAAATTCTCGACCGCGCACCAAACCCTCGAGGCCATAACTGCAAGATATCGCTTTTTGTCAAGTATAAAGTCAGAATGTCCTATACGGTTCAAGCGCGATCACTTTCCAAACAAAAAGAACTTTTGAAGCCAATACAAAAGTAGACGAGCCATCATACTGATCGCAAGAAGCGAAGGAATGAAGCGATAACCGCGCTGTTATTAATTAACGCCTCGAGCACAACTATTCCAAGTCCAAGTTGCTTGATTTATAAGGTTATAAATTGAAAAAGTACGGAAGTTTGGAGAGAATGCTCTCGCGGAGGAATCCTCGCAAGTTTGCCAGTTTATTTTAAACAACTGCCTTTGCTTACCGTTTAATGTAAATAATGCACCTGATGCTCTTTTTTTTTCTTCAGTGTGTATAAGACGCAAATGACAGTGCTTTATTACCTAGAAGTATTAAATGACACAAGATTGCGCTATATGGTCTAGAGGTGCTAGGTTCGATCTGATTGTCAAATCTTAATTAGTTTTTAATAGAACATACATACACAATAATACCTCACGCATATATTCCCCGAAGGGATAGGTAGAGGTGCATTTCTGCATCCACATTTCACCAGGTATGTATCAATCCCACGTAATAGGGGACGACCTTATTGCAGTTTTTCGGGCATGTTCCAGACTCTGTGCTGCTACTAAGAAATTACTAATGAAAAACCCAATAACACTTTTCCCGACCCGGGCATCAAACCACGGGGCAATCGGTAAATTTTACGTCAGTCATATTTTTGTTTATGATTTTTTATTTTTATATAGGTGTACATGTATTAACGTATCATAAGCGCTATAAATTTGGCTAAATGACAAATCAACAATCATTTCATTTCATATAAAACACGAACTGAATAAACGATTTGCATTTCATGTTAAGTAAATATTGAAACCAACATTTATTTATTTGAACCAGACCAGTGGCGGTACTTTCATAGAATCCCAAAAACCCAGTTTGCCTTACAAAATTCCGAATAATCTTTGAACTTTAAACCTTTATTTAACAAAAGCAATTTGAGATATAAATGAGAATACACTGACCCCACAATAAACAATTATAAACTAGACATTACAACATTAACGTGTAATGCTTTTGGGCTTCTATGGAAGTACCGCCACTGAACCAGACATATCGTAAACTTCATTAGCACGCAATTAAACCGCATTCCGGCCACAATTACATTATTATCTATTTATTTAAATTTTTTATTTTTCTTTGGGAAACATACAATACAATTTCTCTTAAAAGACTAAATTTTAAAATAAATACATAGATCAAATCAGTTTCCACTTATAAAATAGAACTTACATGCAACGGCAACACTAAAAGCAACTAATTAACAATTACATATACCTAATTTAAAGGGAGATTAGTTTGAAAATTTTTAATATTACTTATGATTGTTTTGGAAGCAAATAATAATAATAATAAATAATACAATTACTACGTTTATAATGAGTTCCTAAGTATATTTCTGTAAGTATTATATTTTTCATTAAAAATATCTATATCCTGAAAACTCTCGTTGTATTTACGACATACTCTATCGTATCATATTAGCTAATTCAATATATCAAATCTATTTAGGCAGTATCGGTTTCTCTTTACATCAAAGGTGTATTCTTCAAGCCTCCGAAAGGCATCCACACATACACAAGGCAAGGTAAGGTACAGGTGATTAGTTCCCACATAAGGGGACGAGCCTATTGGCGTTTTCGGGCATATTTTCATACGCTGATCTTCTACTGATTCCGTAATGGAATCCAATAACACTTCGCCTGACTTGGTAATCAAACTCGGACCCTCAAGATCACACGGTGCATTCATGCTGCAAGACCATCAGTTTTATGCTTGTTGAAAGTAATTAAGTTTCAGATGTTGAAACTGAAGTAGTAGTTACAATAGCCATACGAGTGACTTGGGAATTAAACACTAACCACAAAACTAAACATCACGAGTTTATAATTGACGACAGACACACTCCGACAGAGAACTGCGCTTTCGACCACGAACACTCGAGTCGATGGCCAATGTACAACCGAACAACTTAAGCTACAACGAGTGTAGTTACTATTTCAACTCCCACGCTTCCCTTTGTGTTTACATGGCTTGGACAATTACGGTCCATTATGATAAAATATTGTTTCCCAACTTTTCTGTTATGGAACGCTGTTAATCCGTAATCGGGGAATGGGGAAGGTCAAGGGTAGCGAAGCTAAGCTGGTATTGTTAAATAGTGTCAGTCTGTCAACAATGCGCAATGTGTTCAATCAGATTAGCATTTTTGTGTTTGGTGATAGTAAATCGCCAGTCTTCGAGCTATTAAGACCGTACAAATTAAAAAAATTAAAAAATACAGGAGACTTACAGCCCCGTGGCGCAGTTGGCTAGACACCAGCTTGCGAAACGAGAGGCCGCGGGTTCGATCCCCGCACCGAGACAAATGTTTGTGTGATCCACAAATATTTGTTTCGGGTCTGGGTGTATGTGAGACCGAAAAGTCTCTCGTAGTTTCTGATACCCACGACACAAGACTTGTATCTTACTGTGGGATCAGAACTATGTATGTGACTGTTGGGTGTATTTATTATTTATTTACTTGCTCATAAAAACTGTGGTTTTAATTTGAAAAATTCGATTGCATGAAAGACCGTATTTGAGCGCAAACAAGACACGTACAACGGTGGTCTTGTAATAAAGTTACAAAACCAAAAGGCCAAACCAACATTGTAACAGCAAAGTACACATTTGTACCAAAGTTTTTTCATTAAGTAAACAACATAAAAACGAAGCGAGTATTGAAAATATTCGGCCATTTGCCAACAATAGGGCAGATAAACGTCACAACATTCCAAAAAGAATCCCATACACCCTAATGAAAGTCATCCAACCTAAAAAAAGCGGACAATGGCCGTAAAAAGCGTTTTAATGTATGCTACAATTTTATTCGTATACACTATAACAATAGAAGCAACACAGCAACATAGAAACTATGACAAAGCACTTTCCGAGCAAACAGAGCCCAGTTGCACAGCTCCAAATGTCTTACACGAGTTAACAAACTCTACAGAAACAAAAGACGGCATTATCATAAAAACTGAAGGCTAGCTCACATCCCCGATCTGTAACTATCGAAGTTGGTCCGTAGTAGGGCCAACGTGGCCTCGCCAAATACAATCGAACAAAGAAAATTGTGACAAAATTCAATTTGAACATACAATTTGTTTATACAAAGTAAGGAAACGCGCTCCACCGCCCCGCGTTACTTCGCTTTGTGTTACTAGTTAGTTTTATGGTATTACGGAAATAGTAGAACAACATTAGCGAGCTGCAAGACTTCTTAAAGAAGTCAGCTATTCCCCCTGCTCAAGATAGTACGAAATAAGTAACATTCTGTAGAAGAGGAAGTTAGTAGATAAAGGAAAAGGTTGAGGATCCTCAACTTCTTAATTAACCTGGACTTACTTTTGTATGCATTCTTATACAATGGGTGAAGGTTATCAAGAATTTAAATTGAACTAATTTTGTTTCACAATAAAGACTTTTGAATAAATCTAAACTAGCTTCTTTTATTTCGAATTACCAGCTCGATAATCTTAGTTTAAGATGCCGTTTAACTAGGTAGAGCGATAATTTAGGCGAAATAGCTGTTAATGGATAAGAAAACCTAGATGAAAGAGTATAAGAACCTACTGATGCGTTAGAACAAATATACTGAAAATACACACATACAGTACTTATTCCTACTAAAAGCAAACCGAATAAACATAACAAACACACGTACCTCAATTACACCGACAATAAAAATAGTTAATTTTAATTAAAAAACTTGGCACACACTAACCGGAGTTTGGCGACAAAAATAAAATGTTTCGTTTAAAAGTTTCCTTGCTGCGGCCACCCTAAACTTCGGGCCCCAACTCAGGTGCTTAATAAATAAGTTTGAGGACGACACAGGGCCGCATTAAGTCGAAACACAGCTTCATTAAATTGCCTCACAATTAAAAAGTCGAAGTAGACAAGTAATGTTCGCTGTTAGCGTGCTACGGTACGTGCACAGAAGAAAAAACGTTTGTTAATGTTATATGTAAATAACGATTGAATATAGTTCTATGATAGATTTTTTTTATTATTGTAAAATTTTGTGTGGTGGTGTTTAAGTGTGGTGATCTGATGTGTTTAGAGGTGCCCGCGAGAGAAACAATAGAATTTTGAATAGATGTTTGTACTATGTAGACATATTGTACGGTTTTTTGAGATAGTTGATTTTTCTTTATTAGTTTGTATCCTCTGATATCCTGCCATTGAGTCAATTTGAAGTTATGTATTATTTGATGCAAAGGCATACACAGTTGATCAAAAGAAATACATTCTAAAGTACTAACAATTTTCCATAAAAATTTTTAATGAAGTTAATTATTCAAAATATTTTTCACAAATAATTAACGTTATATTTGTAAATTATATTGCCATATTGAATCTTATTTCATCATCATCAACCCATATACGTCTCATTGCTGGGCACGGGCCTCCTCTTCAACTCTTAAACTTACTTATTAAGAAATCACAACAATTTTTTTTATGAACAGTCCACTAACAACTTCGTATTAGAAAATAAATTATTATTAATATCCATTTATTGTTTATATCCATTCACATAAATTGTCATAAACATCGGGGAGGTCGACACCCATAACAGCATATCGATTCCTCCCCGTCACATCAGCCCTCGTT
Source organism: Hemaris fuciformis (assembly GCA_907164795.1). NCBI lineage: Eukaryota > Metazoa > Arthropoda > Insecta > Lepidoptera > Sphingidae > Hemaris > Hemaris fuciformis. The sequence continues at coordinate 16,376,093 of OU015441.1, forward strand.
TTTTCCCGACAAAAATTCTCCCAGCCCGTGAAATTTTTGATTGTCTTTTTTAATGTCCATATAAATTAATGTTATGATACTTTTACGAGTGTTTCACCTGTTTGTTCCTTTGTGTTGTTTTTAATGGAACTTTGAGGGGACGGTTACCGCGCTTGCCAACATGCACGCACAATCAAGAAAATATTCCTTTTACAAGAGCAATTTGTTGGAGGAATTTTTTTTTTTTACACTTTTTACATGAAGGGATTTCAAAGTTAAAGTCAAAGTCAAATTATCTTTATTCAAATAGACTTTTACAAGTTCTTTTGAATCGTCAATTTTACACATTTTTATATTTTTTTAAACTATTAAACTATTGCCGCTTCGAAACGTGTTATAACTGTGGAGAAGAAACGGCAAGAAACTCCCTCAGCAACACGAAATGTAATTAAAAAAAAAAATAGAAAATCGCATATATTTTTTTAATAAACAATTTTTAATTTTACATGATAAATGTCATAACGTTAAATGTCATAACGATACATGTCATAATGATACATTTCATAACGATACAAACAGTAGCAACACAATAAAACTCCGATCAATTTACTTACTCCCACATTGTCTACACAAAGACTCGTAGCCTAAGTGTTGCCGTGAGATTTGAGTTCCCGGGCTTGTTTCTCGGGTAATGGGGTTTTCTTTTTTTCGGTAGCAGCGCGGAGTCTGATCTCGCCCGCTATTACATGAGATTTAAAAACACAATTGTGCGAAATGTGGGTACAAGGTTTCATCTCTGCCTGTTCCTTCAGGGATACAAGCGTGGTTATGTCAATGATTAATGATTTAACATAAATTTTATAAATAATTTATAAAGTCTATAAATAAATAAATAAATAAATAAATACACCCAACAGTCACATACATAGTTCTGACCCCACATTAAGATACAAGTCTTGTGTCGTGGGTATCAGAAACTACGAGAGACTTTTTGGCCTCACATACACCCAGACCCGAAACAAATACTTGTGGATCACACAAATATTTGTCTCGGTGCGGGGATCGAACCCGCGGCCTCTCGTTTCGCAAGCTAGTATCTAGCCAACTGCGCCACGGGGCTGTCATATGACTTGAGCCAGCTAACCATATTAACGCTAATTACGTTTCTCTTTACTAAGAGGTTTTTTCTTCCTCTAGCGATATATTCAACATAAGATAAAAAGCCTTTGGCTAACAAGAACATAATCATGCTTTATGAGACTCGCCTAGCTTGAGAATAATTCATTTCACACTATAAATACATGCGACTTTCTTTTTTCCTGTTCCGTCATTCGGGCGTCAAGGTTTCTGGGTGTAATTACGTTTCTTCTTCGCCTTTTAAACGTGTTTTTATGTTGATACTGTATTCCCATCATCATCATCATCATCATCATCAGCCCATAAACGTCCCACTGCTGAGCACGGGCCTCTTCTACAACTGAGAGGATTAAGGCCTTAGTCCACCACGCTGGCCTAATGCGGGTTGGCGGACTACACACCTAAGAAATTCCTAAGAACTTTTAGGTGTGTAGTTTTCATCACGATGTTTTTCTTCACCGTTGAAGTACGTGATAATTCATTGAGAATACACACATAACTTGGAAAAGTCAGAGGTGTGTGCCTGGGGTTTGAACCCGCGACCGTCGAGATTTTCGACCGCGTGCCCAAACCTCGAGGCCATCACGATTTGTATTCCCATGCAAGTATATAAATTTCTTTTTTACGCCAACCATGCTTCATCTCTCTATCGGCCTATGGAAGTCTGTTAGAGAATGCCTCAAACACTAAACCCGCCTATAGTCTTTTTGTTTATGAAGTAAAATGAAATAAAAAATATATATTTGGTCAAAACTAACATAGACGTAAACACAATGTACCATTGTATTCTGAAAACTACAGCAACAATTTCTTTTTTAATACTGAGTGTTTTTAAAAACATTCTAGTATAAGAAATTAGCGGTTGAAATAACTTCGCCCGGAGACAAAATTATAAAAAAAGTACATAACCTTTCCGAAGATCCCATCTATCAACATACTGAAAATCAACTTTATTGATCCAGTAGTGTGAGTTTATTCATTATAAACGACTCTCTCGTGGTCTCGCGGTACAAGTATGTGCCGTGGGATCTAGAGGTCCTGGGTTCGATTCCCGGGTCGGGCAAAGTGTTATTGGGTTTTTCCATTAGGAAATTCTCAGTAACAGCCCGGAGTCTGGAAATGTGCCCGAAAAACGGCAATAGGCTCGCCCCCTATTACGTGGGACTGATACATACCTGGCGAAATGTGGGTGCAGAAATGCACCTCTGCCTACCCCTTCGGGGAATACAGGCGTGAGTTTATGTATGTATGTATGTATAAGGTTTTGATTTAATTCGAAACGACAGAATCAGTAGGAGAGGAGGTGGCGTAGCTATTTATCTCAAATCTTTCTTCAAATATAAAATTTTAGCTTCCTCACCTTCAGATAGCAATCCCAACGTTGAGTATCTTTTTCTTGAGGTTTGCTTCAGGGGAGTGAAAACTGTACTCGGTGTTGTTTACTGTCCTCCTTCTTTAGACTACTTCTCCAGTTTCGAAACGATTCTGGAATCTTTAGGGTCTCAATATGCACACTATATCATCATGGGAGATTTCAATACCAACCTCCTGGCCTGCAATTCCTCCCGTTCCCGTAAACTCCTTGATATCACTGAATCCGCCAACTTGCACATCCTTCCCCTCCAGCCTACTCACCACAATACTGATGGAGATAGCACTTGGCTTGATTTAATCCTTACCTCCTCTCCTTCCCTTGTATCGCGTCATGGTCAGTTGCAAGCTCCTGGCTTCTCTCACCATGACCTTATCTATTTGTCCTATGTCCTAAAACCTCCTAGATCTCCGCCTAAAGTTCTGTTCATGCGTTGTTTTGGCCGTATAGATCATGACAAGCTTTGTAAAGATGCTGCTGAGCTGGACTGGGAACATCTGACCAGAGCGAGCACAGTTGACGAAAAAGTTTTGATCTTTAATAATACCATTCTTTCACTATTTGACCGGCATGCTCCGGTGAAGAAGATCAAACTCAAACGTCCTCCTGCTCCATGGATGACGAACGAAGTTCGTTTGGCAATGAGACGGAGAGATCGGGTATACCGGAAGCTTCGTAGGAATCGTACAGAGGATAATTGGAATCTTTACAAGATGGCAAGAAATCGGTGTAACCAGATGATACGTAACGCAAAACGCCGCCATATTCTCGATAATATCTCCTCTTCTCGCTCTGCTGATGTCTGGAAGTTTTTAAAAACACTAGGCATTGGCAAGCAAAAACATATTGATTTCCAGAAGACAATTGGTTTGGATGACATAAACACTCACTTCACAACAACTGTACCTATGGATCACCAAACCAAATGTCGAACACTGGAGTTTTTAGCTGATCTTCCTCGACCTCATATCAATCCTTTCCATTTTTCTCCAGTTGCATCGGACGAGATCAAAAAGATAATCCTTTCCATTAAATCCAACGCTACTGGCTGTGACAACGTAAGTCGTCGCATGATCATAGCAATCCTTGACTGGCTCCTGGAACCTATCACAAATATTATTAATTCTTCCTTTAGCACTGGCTTTTTCCCAACCGCGTGGAAAAATGCCGTAGTCATCCCTCTTCCAAAAATCCCAAACCCGTCTTTGCCTAATCATTTTCGCCCAATTTCCATTCTCCCATTCCTATCCAAGGTGCTTGAAGCTTGTGCCCACAAGCAATTGTCCAGGTTTGTATACCAGAATAAGTTAATTAGTCCCTACCAATCAGGGTTCAGACCTGGACACAGCACTGTCTCCGCTCTCCTAAAAGTGACTAACGATATTCGGGTGGGCATGGAGGACACCAAGGTCTCAGTAATGGCTTTGGTGGATTTTTCGAACGCCTTCAATACCGTTAGTCACGATATCCTACTATCTATCCTATCCTATCTAATGATCTCGTCAGATGCGGTGGATTGGTTCTCAACTTATCTTCAGGGACGTCAGCAGTCAGTGCGCGTCGGCACGACCTCGTCATGTTTGCTTGGGCTCGACTCTGGCGTACCTCAAGGTGGCATTCTTTCTCCATTATTGTTCTCTGTTTTTATTGATCTCATATCCCAGAATCTTCAGTGTTCGTATCATCTGTATGCCGACGACTTGCAATTATGTGCTCAGGCCAGGGTGGAGTCAATATCCGATGCAATAGCTAAGGTGAACAAAGATTTGGAGCATATTCAAAGGTGGTCAGAGAGTTTTGGCGTGATTGTGAATCCCAACAAATGCCAGGCCATCATTGTAGGCAGCCAACGTCAAATGAGAAATTTAAACAATGTAGTTGTCCCACCAATTGTTTACAATGGCACCGTTATCGCGCTATGTTCCACTGTGAAGAACCTTGGACTTCATATTGACTCCACCCTGACCTGGCAAGCTCAAGTGGCTTATGTTAGCCAAAAAGTCACAGGTATACTTCGAGCTCTTTACCGTCTCAAAAACTTTCTACCGTCGCGGACCAAGGCTATGCTTGTACAAACTTTGATAGTCCCTATTATCGACTATGGTGATGTGTGCTATTTTGACCTGAATGCAGACCAGCTCAATAAACTTGACCGACTTCTTAATAACTGCATTCGATTCATATACAATCTCCGCAAGTATGACCATGTGTCTTCCTTCCGTTCCCAACTCAAATGGTTGCCCATTCGTCAGCGTCGAAATCTTCGCGCGCTCACTACACTATATTCTTTCCTAAATTCTCCTAATGCCCCTTCCTACATTACCCCCTATTTTCAATTTTTACATGCCAACCATGAGAGAAATCTTCGATCTGCCAATAACCTTCTTCTTCTTTGCCCATCTCACACCTCCGAATTCATTCATTCTTCTTTTCCTGTGCAGTCTATACTCCTCTGGAATGCACTTCCCTTGGAAATCAGGACGTGTACGAGTCGTTACTCATTCAAGTTGAAAGTACGGAAATTGTTGACATCCAGAATGGCAGATGCTTCAGAACAATAGTTTGTTTATATAAATGTATTTATTTATGTATGTAATATGTATATCTGTATTATATTAGTATCTATATATTTACTTAAGATATTTATGATTTTTATATCGTATGTATGTATGTATGTTGTTTAATGTCTTGTGTAGTATATCGTAAATCAATTTACGCACCTACGCTTTTCATCTCTGCACCACCTAAGGTTTGACTGGTAGAGAATGCCTCAGGCATTAAGTCCACCTTTACATATGTTATGTATAAAGCGTAAATAAATAAATAAATAAATAATATAAACAAAGCAAAAATATTTCTTCTTATAATATAAATTATACACCCAATAATCACATACACACTAGTTCTTAATCTAAGTTTTGTGCCGTGGCTATTAGAAACTACTAGAGAAATTTCGGTCATACAAAAATCCAGACCCGGAACAATATAATTTGCTAATCACACAAAAATTTGTGTCGGTGCGTGGACCAAGCCCACGACCTCTCGCTTCGCAAGCCGGTGTCTAACCAACTGCGCCACGGGGCGGTCTAAGTAATATAAGTATGAATGACTCAAGAATTGCTAAAAGCGGTTCTATATACCTGTACTGCGATATATATGAGCGAACGAGAAAGCGTCAAAGACAAAGGAAATCGGTTTTAATTGCGGTGCCCAATCGACGCCGCGGCGGGGTGGCGAGCTAATAAATCATCCGTCCCGAGACTATATTATGCAAATTTTTCCGATTTACCGACAGAATAGCTGCTGAAACTAAAGTTGCGTTTGTTATTAATGAGAGGGTGTTGAAGTGAGCGATGGCTGGGTGTATAATCACTGGGAATTTGTCCTGTCTCTTTGTTTAGTTTTGAATCTCATTATTTCAAGGCAACGAGGCGATGAACAGATTTTTATATACGTACATATTACACACACAAGCAGTGATGGCCTCGAGGTTTAGGCGCGCGGTCGAGAATTTCGGCGGTCGCAGGTTCAAACCCCAGGCACACACCTCTGACTTTTCGAAGTTATGTGTGTATTCACAATGAATCATCACTTGCTTTAACGGTGAAGGAAAACATCGTGATAAAACCTGCACACCTAAAATTTCTTAGGAATTTCTTAGGTGTGTAGTCCGCCAACCCGCACTAGGCCAGCGTGGTGAACTAAGGCCTAAACCCTCTCAGTTGTAGAGGAGGCCCGTGCCCAGCAGTGGGACGTATATGGGCTGATGATGATGATGATGATGACATATTATAACCTCACGCCCGTATTCCTAGAAATGGTAGGCAGAGATGCATTTCTGTATCCACGCCAGCTTTATCAGTATGTACTATGTACCAGTGGCGGTACTTCCATAGAAGCCCAAAAGCGTTACACATTAACTGTTTATTATGGGGTCAGGATATTCTCATTTATATGTCAAATTGCATTCGTTAAATAAAGATTTTAAACTTAAGGTTATTATTCGGAATTTTGTGAGGCAAGCTGGGCTTTTGGGCTTCTATGGAAGTACCGCCACTGGTATATCTCAGTCCCACGTAATAGTGCCACATAATAGATGGCGAGCCTACTGAGAATTCCCTAGTGAAAAACCCCAATGACACTGCACGACCCGGGAATCGAACCCGGGACCTCTAGATCGCACGACACACACCTATACTGCGAGACCACGAGGCAGACTATTTTTAAATATTTACACAAAAATATAGTAAGCTTTTATTACGCCAAATTAAATGATAGTTTGAGATTTAATATATAACATTTATCACTAACAAATCTATTGTATGTGGCAGAGAAAAGATAAGATCTCATATAAGTTTACAGCGTAAATAAACTTTAGGGTCCCGAAAAAAGACATACGCACAACTCACAAGTTACCACAAGTCAGAACCCAATACGAAGAATGTTTTAATTGGCAACCCTAAACACAAACTTGCCGTATTCCAATAAAAACGGAGACTTTCCTGGAATTTTGCGAACGTAGCAACCACTCGCGTATAAAGGGAAAAGTTATTAGTGGTAATTGTAAAAAAGACGATCTCTCAACGTGGCACGGGTAGAGGGGCGTCGGAGGGGAGTGAGGGGGATATTGTTAAAACTTTTCCAAGGCGCGTCTTGACACCCGACTTTGTGCATTAAAAAATAACTTTAATACTTGGATAGTGGCGAGTTGCTAACTGAATAATATGTTTGTCTCGCACTCCTTTGTCCCGCAAAATGGTTTAAAGGGAAAGGTCTGGCGGAAATTGAACTATTAAGCGTTTTAATGTGCGGCGAAAAATTTCGTCTTTGATATTGGCCTAAAATAATTGTGGAATTTTTTTGAATGACTAGCAACTTTTTTAATATTTTGTATTTGCTCAAATAAATCCAACTGCGATTTTAGTTCTCCTTTGCGGTAGAAAAAAAATTATTTGTTTTCATATACTCAAGAAGAGTTTGCAGAGAAGAGTTAGAGAAAAAAGAAGAGAGCAGACTTCCTTATAACGTATTCCCGACTTCTACATCAAAGAGTCAGAAATCATCTGGATTCAACAGATAGCAACCGGTTTGGCGGAGAGATCTAAATCCAATTGAACTAATAAACCACGCACTTGACACGACCGGCTTTTTCTCAAGAGTCAGTAATTGGCTGAGTATTAAAAAGTTACAGGTTCAATCCCCGTGCGGAGCTATAGAAATTATAATTTTCGAATAATCCTAAGTTAATTAGTGCGAGTTCATAGTGAATTACTTGTAATATTATTATTTTTTTAGGATTAGGTGCACGGGTTTTTCGCCTATTTGTACCGTTTAAAACCTCCCGCAATAGTCTCATTGCCGTTTTTCGGGCATCTTTTTGAACTCTGTGCTGCTACTGAAATCTTAATATAAAATGGCATACATACACATACATAAACTCACGCCTGTAATCCCTGAAGGGGTAGGCAGAGGTGCATTTCTACACATTTCGCCAGGTGTGTAACAGTCCCACGTAATAGGAGGCGAGCCTATGGCCGTTATTCGGGCACATTTCACGACTCCGTGCTGCTATTGAGAATTCCCTAATGGAAAAACACAATAACAAGTATGTGCTGTTCGATCTAGAGGTCCTAAGTTCAATTCCCTGGTCAGGCAAAGTGTTATTCGGTTTTTCCATTAGGAAATTCTCGGTAACAGCACGAAGTCTGGAAATGTGCCCGAGAAACGGCAATAGGCTCGCCCCCTATTACGTGGGACTGATACATACTTGGCGATATGTGGGTGCAGAAATGCACCTCTGCCTACCCCTTCGGGGAATACAGGCGTGAGTTTATGTATGTATGTATCTACTATTTACTTTTCGTTTGCAAAACTCGCGTGCATCGGAATTCAGAAGCCAAGCCAAACACGAGCTGATAGGAAACTACTTTCCGTCGAACATGCAACGTACTTTGTGAACAGTTTATGACTCGAAGTAATACATCGCTTCCGATACTCGCCCATAAAACCTGAGACACTGGATAAAGTTGACAGCGGATGTCGCCCGTACGTTTGTCTATGTAAATCCGGCTTTATTTATCGACAAATGAAAGTTAGGGCTGCCGTTTTATAATACATACATTTTTCTGGTGGTAGGATATTCGTATCCGCCCGGATAGCGACCACCGTACACAGGGCGTAAAACCCGCCATAGTGGCACATGCAAGTGTGCCGCGTTCCGGGATCAGCCAGTGTATATCCGGTTTTCGGGGGGGCTTCAATCATGGTGTAAGGATGACCGTGCCGGCATTTTTTGGCCGGTTTGTCGCGGTCGGTCCTTTTATCACCATGGTATTAGTCCCCCAAACTTCTTCACGAGAAAGTTGAAGAGGTATTCGGCCGGCATGATTGTGTCGACCAACGGGAGATCATCATCTTTCGCTGGTCGACACTTTTTTTGGACTCCATTACGCTTACCATCAGGTGCAATGGGGTCACTTTGCCGAGCCAGAATAAAAATAAAAAAAACATAAATTCAGCAGATTTTTAATTATATATGGAAAAATGTGCATAACTTTTATATCATGTTTGTGACGCCACCTATCAGAATTTGGTATGAATAATTGTTTAGTATTGTTTACAATGATGTATGTAAACATTAAGGACTAGAATTTTTAAACAAAATCTTCTATTCAAAATCTCCTATGTCCATTCTTGGACTATTTCATACACTAAATCCCACACACCTGAACTTAATTTTCTCTTAATATTCGAAGCTAATGACAGAAATAAATAAATAAATACACCCAACAGTCACATACATAGTTCTGACCCCACACTAAGATACAAGTCCTGTATCGTGGGTATCAGAAACTACGAGAGACTTTTCGGTCTCCCAACACCCAGACCCGAAACAAATATTTGTGGATCACACAAAAATTTGTCTCGGTGCGGGGATCGAACCCGCGGCCTCTCGTTTCGCAAGCTGGTGTCTAGCCAACTGCGCCACGGGGCTGTATTTTTTTTTTTTTTTTAATAAAACAACAACAAAAAAGAAACTTTAATAATCCATTGCAAAAAACAAAAATCATGGAATGATTCAAAGGATATCTCCCTAAATTTTCCATTAAAGTTTGAGGATCGCGACAGCGGCTCCAATAAGTTAGAAAATGTTTTTACTTTTAATATACTAATTATTAATTTCATGCTTTTTAGTTGTTCAGCTAATGCAGAAATCTACACCCTTTTAAAAATGGATATATCATTGTATCAACTGTAAGTAAACGTAAATCCATCCAACTCACGATCAAAACCTAAGGCCGCGCGCACTTTGGACACGAATTCGTGTCGTACGAATTGAGTGCGCACACTGTATACGTTTTTTATAAGTCAAATGAGCAGTGTCAGGTTAATTAATTTTTCTACGTCCATTTCTTATGTCAAAACGTACGAATGATTTGTAAAATACCAACGAGTTCGGATTGTTTTCGGACGTCTGAACTACACGTACGTATACGCATGGGCACGACTTACTCGCACCTAGTCTGCGCGCTCCCATAGTACTTGGAATGTCGGAATCGTTCGTACGTGTTCGTACGTGTGCGCACGAGTAAAATTCGTACGAAAACGTGTCCAAAGTGCGCGCGGACTTAGACAAGAAACGTACCAAAACTACACTATTTCCGACATCGTTAAAAAGAGCGTTCTCGTCGCGACATTCTGAAGCAAACTACATTATACACCACACGTCCAATTTCCAACGAAATAAAAGCTTTCACCCCAACGGACATTAATATATTGCGAGTCTAAATTTCCACGTTTGAAATTCTCGGACAGACTCGTCAGTCCGCTCACTTTACCAAGGATTCAGAGTAAAATGTTATGAAAACTGTATCTCGTATTTCAGACCACCTTCTCGTTATGGTTGACGGTACTTTAGTTGCACTTTATTTATTTATTTATTTACACTTTATACAATTAAACACATAATTGTAAAGGTGGACTTAATGCCTAAGGCATTCTCTGCCAGTCGAACCTTGGGTGATGCAGAGATGATGCAAAGTAGGTGTGCAAATAAAATCATTTATAAACATACACACATATTATAAGCCAAGTACCTGGATGACCGAGCTTTGCCCGGAATTTTTTATTTATTTTTTATTTGTGTTTTTTGGAAATTATATTTAAGTACGAATTACTAATAAAATGATGAAATATGAATAATGTTACTTAACAACGCCATCTGCTGGTTTGTCGTTAAAGCAATTAGTTGCTCACAAAAAATAGTATTATTATTCGCCAATTCGCCAATAGATGTCAGGAAGAGTCTACTCAAACGCCTCCTTTTTGTTATTTTTCTTCCAAATGACATTTTCTAAAAATGATTCCTAGCTAGATCGATTTATCGCCCCCGAAACCCCCTATATACGAAATTTTATGAAAATCGTTGGAGCCGATTCCGAGATTCCAATTATATATATACAAGAATTGCTCATTTAAAGATATAAGATATACATTGGTAAAGAAAATAAGTAATGAATTTAATGTAATAGTAGTTATAATAGTAAATATATAAATATAATATGAATATAAATATTATACATACCAAAATACTATAATACATACATAAAGATAATACTACTTTAGATATCCCGTTGGAGTAAAATTCCCGCGGACCTCGTTTGTGAACTGTTCAGTGTTTACTGCGGTGTGAAATTAATAACCTCTTGCATTATATGATTAATAGACAGTTACTTATGGGGAGGTACTTATGGGGATCACATATTTTATATTTCCCGACCTTCTTTTGCGATGGTTTAGATTCTGAGATACATACATACATACATAAACTCACGCCTGTATTCCCTGAAGGTGTAGGCAGAGGTGCATTTCTGCACCCACATTCCGCCAGGTATGTATCAGTCCCACGTAATAGGGGGCGAGCCTATTGCTGTTTTTCGGGCACATTTCCAGACTCCGTGCTGTTACTGAGAATTTCCTAATGGAAAAACCCAATAACACTTTGTCCGACCCGGGAATCGAACCCAGGACCTCTAGATCCCACGGCACATACTTGTACCGCGAGACCACGAGGCAGTCTAAGATCTAACCAGATTCTAAGATCTCGTCTATATATTCAATTTTAGGATTAAAGTCATTTTGTATTTAAGTAAATCAGATTCACATCATACATAAGTGGCTTTTACTTGAGGTTTAGGTGTGGACATAGAATATGCCTATTAATGTTGTAAACAAATAAAACGACTTGCAATCCCCAGAATCCCATCTACAATGTACCAAAATTCATCAAAACGTTTTTAACAAACAAACTGACTTTTTAATTCATAACATTAGTAACAATCTCATCTGGCTTAACACAGTTCTGACACAGAAATCATTTTATAAAAAAATTAAACTATCGCGAGCTTATAACATTGAACTAAAAATGCGATATTATGTAGCAATATTATGATTTCTACCACAAATAAGAATAAATACAATTTTATTATCTTATTTCAACCTAGATATACAAATTGTATATTCAGAATGAGTCGTGATGGCTTCGAGGTTTAAGCACGCGGTCGAGAATCTCGACGATCGCGGGTTCAAACCCCAGGCACACACCTCTGACTTTTCAAAGTTTTGTGTGTATTCACTTTAAATTATCACGTACTTACTGTAACGGTGAAGGAAAACATCGTGATGAAACCTGTACACCTAATAGTTCTTAGGAATTTCTTAGTTGTGTAGTCCGCCAACCCGCACTAGGCCAGCGTGGTGGACTAAGGCCTAAACCCTCTCAGTTTTCAGGGAGGCCCGTACCCAGCAGTGGGACGTATATGGGCTGATGATGAATGAATGATGATAGTCAGAATAAAACCTATAAATCCCACGGTGTTCCATTGTTTCAGCACCAAAAAACATGCTACAGCACCCCTCATCCGCGAAACCAACATAGCAAATATCCACGACTCAAATTCATTAATTGTACTTGAACAATGGCCGACCTACATCACCACAAAGAACACCAATCCAATCCAATCCATCAGCCAATCGAAGTCCACTGCTGGACATAGGCCTCTCCCAATGATTTCCACAGGGACCTGTTGGAAGCAGCCTGCATCCAGCGACGTCCCGCGACCTTCACCAGGTCGTCTGACCATCTTGTCGGAGGACGTCCCACGCTGCGCTTTCCGGTACGTGGCCTACACTCGAGAACTTTTTGGCCCCATCGGCCATCAGTTCTCCGCGCTATGTGCCCGGCCCATTGCCACTTCAACTTGCTAATCCGCTGGGCTATGTCGGTTACTTTAGTTCTCCTACGGATCTCCTCATTTCTGATTCGATCTCGTAGGGAAACCCCGAGCATAGCCCTCTCCATAGCTCGTTGAGTGACTCTGAGCCGTCTACAAGAACACAGTTAATTCTAATTTGGTTGGCAACCCTACGCGTAAGTAGGCCGGTTGACATCTCGGGCACAATGGTGATATAACGAGGATGTATCGATCGTGCAGACGACAAAACGCACAGACAAACATCACAGTACTGTTGGCGTAGGGCATTACAAGTTTGAGTGGATTTATATTGTTGTTTATTTTCCGCTTTGTAAGTACACAGAAATATGTAGAGACTAGAGGTGTGGATCTCCGCCTGGGTGTTATCTTGAATTCCTTGCTCATACCAAGGCAACAGTATATTTACATACATATACATGTTACAGCAGCAGTGATGGCCTCGAGGTTTAGGCGCGCGGTCGAGAATTTCGGCGGTGGCAGGTTCAAACCCCAGGCACACACCTCTGACTTTTCGAAGTTATGTGTGTATTCACAATGAATTATCACTTGCTTTAACGGTGAAGGAAAACATCGTGATAAAACCTGCATACCTAAAAAGTTCTTAGGAATTTCTTAGGTGTGTAGTCCGCCAACCCGCACTAGGCCAGCGTGGTGGACTAAGGCCTAAACCCTCTCAGTTGTAGAGGAGGCCCGTGCCCAGCAGTGGGACGTATTTGGGCTGATGATGATGATGATGACATGGTGTAATCAGACCGTGATCGGAAACTAAATAGATAATAGCTGCGGTGATTACAAACACCGTGACATTTAAAAAAAAACGTTTTCCTTACAACCACATCCATTTAATATCTATGACTGTTAGGAAAACGTAATTTTTTTCATTTTTTGTCGGGATTTATTTTAACACCAATGGGTTTGTAATCACCGTCGCTACTACCTGTCTTAGTTTCCGATCACGATTTGAATACACCCTGTATAACCCAGCGCCTGTATTCCCCGAAAGGGTAGGCAGATATGCATTTCTGCACCCACATCTCGCCAGGTATGTATCAGTCTACGTAATAGGGGGCGAGCTTATTGCCGTTTGTCGGGCTAATTTTCAGACTCCGTGCTGCTACTGAGAATTTCCTAATGGAATAATCCAGTCACACTTTTCTCGACCCGGTAATCGAAGCAGGACCTCTAGATCGCACGGCACATACTTGTGCCGCGAGACCACGAGGAATTCACACTACATTTTTCGGAATAAAAAGTATCCTATAACATTAATTATATCATTTAAACACCCCCACATCTCGCTAATCACTCGGTGAATATTCCATCATGCCTGGTTGTCTGGATCGTTTTAAGCGATAAGACCGCCGACTGTCCACTATATTTAAGTTGTTTTTGTGTATTTGTTTGTATGTTTAAATGGTGCACAATAAAGTGTTTTTTATCTTATCTTACCTATGTTACTGTCCACGGTCCAATCTATGTCCATACAAAAATTCATTCAAATCGGGAGTATACAAACAAACAATCAAATCTCCCTTTCTGACATCCAAAATTACTTCTACTACTAGTACTAGCACGGCAAAGCGACTATTCAAAGGAATCGCAGTCCTGTCCAATCTGATCGCTATCAACTGATAATTATCTCGTGGAATGCGACACAATTATACCGGATCGTTGAGATAATGATAAGTTAATTACTGCTTATGATTGCAATCCAAATTACCTGCGTCATACGTTCGATCTTATTAGCCCAAACTTACGGTTGTTAAACATAAAGGCCGATAAATAAATACACCCAACAGTCATATACAGGGTGTATTCAGACCGTGATCGGAAACGAAGGCAGGTAATAGCTAAGGTGATTACAAACCCCCTGGCGTTAAAGAAAATTCTGACAAAAAATAAAAATTTTGACTTTTTCCATACAACCATCGGTATTAAATGTACGCGGTTTGTATGGAAAACGTATTTTTTTTTATTTTTTGTCAGAATTTTCTTTAACGCCAGGGGGTTTGTAATCACCTTAGCTATTACCTGCCTTCGTTTCCGATCACGGTCTGAATACACCCTGTATATAGTTCTGACCCCACACTAAGATACCGTGCCGTGGGTGCTTGAAACTACGAGAGTCTTTCCGGTCTCACAAAGACCTAGAACAGACAAACATTTGTCTCAGTGCGTGCATCGAAGCCGAGGACTATGGATGGATGTCTAGCTAACTGCGCCCCGAGTCTGCCAGTTGTAGAGGAGGCCCGTGCTCAGCAGTGGGACGTATATGGGCTGATGATGATGATGCTAATGTTTAAACTTCGTGCTGCTACTGAGAATCACTTACAGAGTTCTATTCTTTGACAGCCCCGTGGCGCAGTTGGCTAGACACCAGCTTGCGAAACGAGAGGCCGCGGGTTCGATCCCCGCACCGAGACAAATGTTTGTGTGATCCACAAATATTTGTTTCGGGTCTGGGTGTATGTGAGACCGAAAAAGTCTCTCGTAGTTTCTGATACCCACGACACAAGACTTGTATCTTAGTGTGGGATCAGAACTATGTATGTGACTGTTGGGTGTATTTATTTATTTATTTATTTATTCTAGCCCCAAGAAAAATAATTTTATATATTATGCGCCTGAATTCCCGAAGGAGTAGGCAAAGTTGTATTAATATTTACACTTGTCGCCAGTATTTTTTTGGCCTACTTAATTGAAACGGTGAAGGAAAAGAAAACATCGTAAGGAAACCTCCACGCCTAAAAGTTTTTAGGAATTTCTTAGTAGTAGCACTCGGCCGTCGTGGTGGACTAAGGCCTAAACACTCTCAGTTGTAGAGGAGACCCGAGCCTAGCAGTGGCACGTATAGAGGCTTATGATGATGATTAATCTATATATGTCATCATGATTATGTATGACTTTTTATACATACTTATACATTTTCTTTGTACAATACATATGTACCTATATATATAATAAATTGGTGTCCATCGAAACAATCTAAAGATATTTATCTCACTAGCTCCCTAACAGGTATTCCAACATTTCAATTATACAACTCTACAACCGCAAAACATCCAGACCTAGGTCTATGTTTAGTACTAATGTTACTAAGAAACTATTCAGCCAAGAGAATTTGTAATAAATTACAAGGTACTGTCAACTCGGCGCCTTCGCATCGTCCAAAATAGGATTCAACGAATTTCAACCTATTATCACAATAGCAGGTACTTCTCCAAATTGTTATATAAATATACATACATACATACATAAACTCACGCCTGTATTCCCCGAAGGGGTAGGCAGAGGTTGTTTTCTTGAACGCGCGAATTTCAGAAACTATTATCATCACGCTACGACCAATAAGAGCGGTGCAGTAATGAAAAAAAACAGGGAATATTGAAGTCTTAAGTTTCGCATATGGCGTTGCGGGCAACAGCCATTTTCATATAAAAAGTTAGATGCATTTAAGCAGAGAGTTAAAACTGTATCGAGTGACGAAAAATATGAGACTTTCGTCCCTAGATTAACCATCGATTTCCGTGACTTTAAAAAAAACCTGTAGTGCTGAATAAGATTACGAGTATACGCGAAATCAATGTTGACAGTCGCAGACAAAGATCAGACAAAGTTGTGTGCATATTTAGAAAACGTGTGTCATATGTATAAGCGCTTCATACCAAAATGATTATCCAGATGCCGCCATAATCCTATTTATCGAATATTTACGACGAGGTTCCTTAATACCGCTTTTTATAATCGTTATTTATCTTGTAAAAGCATCGTACGCGCCTGCTTACCCCTGTAGCGGCCAGATTGATGCCCCACGATAAATCACGGGCGCCGTAAGCCCGGTCGGGCCCGCAATCTCTCTATTTGTCAAGGTCGAAAGCCCAATCTCCTAAATAGGTCACTCGCGCTAATTACGGACCACGCGAGATTTTTAAAGCCCTGGGCTTTAGCAAGTTAAGTTCACATGTTAATTACAGGCTTTTAAGGTGACGAATAGCATTTTTTGTAACTTTCTACACCTTTCGCGCATGTAGTTTAGTATTTAGCTCAATAGAAATTTTCACAATTGCTCAAACTGCCTCATGGTCTCGCGAAATAAGTGTGTTGTGCGATCTAGTGGAACCGATTCCAGGTCGGGCAAAGTTAATAACAGTAATAGGCTCCCCGTCAATAACGTGTGTTTTTGAAGACATAATTTAGCGAAACGTAGACGCAGAAATGCACGCATGCAATGTACCTATCATCATCAGCCCATATACGTCCCACTGCTGGGCACGGGCCTCCGCTACAACTGAGAGGGGTTAGGCCTTAGTCCACCACGCTGGCCTAGTGCGGGCTGGTGGACTACACACCTAAGAAATTCCTAAGAACTTTTAGGTGTGCAGGTTTCATCACGATGTTTTCCTTCACCGTTAAAGTGCGTGATAACTCTTTGTGAATACACACATAACTTCGAAAAGTCAGAGGGTGTGTGCCTGGGGTTTGAACCCGCAACCGTCGAAATTCTCGACCGCTTGCCTAAACTTCGAGGCCATCACGACTTTGTAGGTATAATTAAACTTAAATATATGAAAACTCTCCTTAAATAAAACAATCTAATACGTGAGTGGTATCGATAATAGAGTTGAACCTTATACCTATGAAATCCTTAGTAAAGCCCGCGCTTAATAGTTTTTAGTAGTTTAAGAATATAGCATTTTAAATGTGTGATATAGCTATATATTCATAATTTTCTCCAAACAAAACTGATTTGAGCAAAACAGCGTATAACGAAACAGATCTCGGAATGCTTGCAAATAATAACCAGATCGTAACCACAAAGGTACATTTAAATTAGCATCATTTGCCGGTAACACGGATTAGTGGAATTATCCTAAGTATCAAGACATTCGAGTAAGATACCCGTTGTAATATAATTGCCAGAGGAGCATTTACCCAGCGTTGAGTGTTCACAAAAGGTGTTACAAATTTGCTATTGCTGGTTCGTAGAAGGGATGTTATGGATATGATATTTCGGATCTGGATACGGATATGGATATAGGAATTAAATTATATCGGTTTCGGATACGGTTACGGATATGTAATTATTTCGGATTATCCGCTAGTTTCGGATAGTTTCGGTTACGGATATCAGATTAAAGTAAAATATAACTGTTTTCGACACTCTTTTAAAAAAAAGTTTTTATCACAATGTTTACATTTTGTACAATCTACATTACCTTGATAAAAATATGTCCAAATTAAAGTCGATATTGGTCGCTTTTTGTCTACTCATATAAAAATCAATTTAGTACTTACAAGACTTTCTTAAACTATCCGAAACTTCTGAAACGGATGCGGTTACGGTTACGGATATATTTTTATTTCGGATATCCGATAGATTCGGTTACGGTTACGGAGCTCCATAACATCCCTGTCGTAGTCTCTAATTGTGAAATAACAGATAATTAGGGTTCTGAAATTTTAGTATGGTTTTATCCAATAACGCAATTCATCACTAACTGCTAAGCATGGAATTCCTTATCAATAATATATATACCCCTGCTTTGTTGGTCTCGCGGTACAAGTAAACGCCATGCGATCTAGAGGTCCTGGGTTCGATTCTTGGATTGGAAAAAGTGTTATTGGGTTTTTCCATTAGGAATTTATTAGTAGCAGCCCAGAGTCTAGAATTGAGTCCGAAAATCAGCAAAAGGCTCGCCCCCTATTACCTGGGTCGGAAACACAAATGGCCAAATGTGGGTGCAGAATTGCACCTTTGCCTACCCCTTCGGTTAATACAAGCGTGAGATTATATATTATATTTTTTTGCGAGAATAGTTATTAACTCGTGAAGTAAGCCCTGTGTCGCAGTTGGCTAAACACCAGCTTGCAAAACGAGAGGCCGCGGGTTCGATCCACACCGAGACAAATGTTCGTGTGATCCACAAATATTTGCTTCGGGTCTGGGTGTTTGTGAGACCGTAAAGTCTCTCGTAGTTTCTGATACCCACGACACAAGACTCGTATCTTATTGTGGGGTCAGAACTATGAATGTGACTGTTGGATGAATGTATTTAAAACAGTATACGAAAATAAAAAATAATAATTTAAAATGCCTCGTGCCTCGTGGTCTCGCGGCACAAGTCTGTGCCGTGCGATCTAGAGGTCCTGGGTTCGATTCCCGGGTCGGGCAAAGTGTTATTGGGTTTTTCCATTAGGAAATTCTCAGTAACAGCACGGAGTCTGGAAGTGTGCCCGAAAAACGGCAATAGGCTGGCCCCCTATTACGTGGGACTGATATATACCTGGCGAAATGTGGGTGCAGAAATGCACCTCTGCCTACCCCTTCGGGGAATACAGGCGTGAGTTTTTGTATGTATGTAATTTAAAAATTTCGTAATAAATCTCAGTTATGGTCTATTATTTTTTTTCCTAATTGATATAATGTCTTCTACAATTGATTTCTAATCTTAACTATAAATTTATCATTTAATATTCTGTTAAAAAAAAACTCAATGGCATCAATGGTCTTAATTTAGTAGTTGTGGTCATCCATATTACTTCATAAACTTAATCTCCTGACCATTTTTTTTAAATAAAAGTCGCGCATATACCAGTCACTAATTTAACATGTTATTTCGTAGCTAGCAGTTAACAAAGAATCCAACAGGAAAGAACTTGGCATTACTGACTTATCCTAACGGCTGCAACTATGCTATGTCCTCGCATGTTCATATTACGAGAGAAACAAAAGGATTTGCTTGGCTCAACGAATTTCACTTTTATGGCCAAGTATATGGCTTGAAAACCGCAAGATAAGTTCATTATACAGGTCGATATATCCATATTGTAACATGCCTTTAGTCAGTGCAATCGATAGGTCTTGGGTTCTATCACTGACACGGTCAAACCTTCATTAAATTTCATCATCATCATCATCATCAGCCCATATACGTCCCACTGCTGGGCACGGGCGTCCTCTACAACTGAGAGGGTTTCCTCTACAACCATGGAATTTCGCATTTCGGAATTGCGCGCGGTCGAGAATTTCGGCGATCGCAGGTTCAAACCCCAGGCACACTCCTCTGACTTTTCGAAGTTATGTGTGTATTCACAATGAATTATCACTTGCTTTAACGGTGAAGGAAAACATCGTGATAAAACCTGCACACCTAAAAGTTCTTAGGAATTTCTTAGGTGTGTAGTCCGCCAATCCGCACTAGGCCAGCGTGGTGGACTAAGGCCTAAACCCTCTCAGTTGTAGAGGAGGCCCGTGCCCAGCAGTGGGACGTATATGGGCTGATGATGAATGGAATTTACAACACGGTAAAAATGTATGTATGTATCAGTTTTTTGTTCTTACATACATAACCTCACGCCTGTATTCTCGGAAGGGGTAGGTAGAGGTGCATTTTTACACCCACATTTCACCAGGTTTGTATCAGTCCCACGTAACAGAGAGCCTATTGCTGTTTTTCGGGCACATTTCCAGACTGTGAGAAATTACTAATGGATTAAATCTAATAACACTGCCCGACCTGGAAATCTAACCTGGGACATCTAGATCGCACGGCACATACTTGTGCCGCGAGACCACGAGGCAGCCATTTTTTTGTTTTTAATGTAACTATTTACTTTGAAACCACACATTATGATACAATTATATCAAAATGGTGTGGCAAAATTTACTTTTACTACAAAAACAAAAAAAAATATAGTAGAATTAGGTTTTTGCAAACCATTTTGGTTTACGTTTTCTCAACGAAATTATTCTTAAACCTTAAAGATATTTAAAGAACCAAAAACTGCAGCTGCAAAAACCTTACTATACCGCATCAATGTGGTTTTCAAGATCTAGGATACTCTAAAATAGTAAAGTAGCTGGAGAAAACTCCTACAGAACAAAAGAGACCGAAACTCAACCTTGAATTATTTCCAGCGCGAAGGAAGCAACAGTGACTCGTTAAATAAAAAATCCCTCCGCATGCACCTGATGTAAGTTTAAATAAGAACCGAGCTCGGGCTGAAATGGAATGGATAACAGGACCAACTGGGATAATTCGGGATTAGGTTCAGTGCTCGGCCACGAAGGTAGGTGCGCGTGTTGCAACTCCGCACAAATGTACGTATATCAAAACAAAATGAGAATAATGTTGCTTGTATATCCTTTTTATTGCCCAGCATCTAGCAACTATGTACAAAATGTCATACTAAAACCTGCAGTATAAATAAGAAAGGATTTTAGTTCTAAAAAGATTTGAATCCGCAAAACAAATTTGTTTATTTCTGCTTACTATTACATTGCATACTATTACATCATTAATGATGACCCTTCGTGATGGCCTCGAGGGAAGTCGTGATGGCCTCGAGGTTTAGGCACGCGGTCGAGAATCTCGACGGTCGCGGGTTCAAACCCCAGGCACACACCTCTGACTTTTCGAAGTTATGTATGTATTCACAATGAATAATCACGTACTTTAACGGTGAAGGAAAACATCGTGATGAAACCTGCACACCTAAAAGTTCTTAGGAATTTCTTAGGTGTGTAGTCCGCCAACCTGCACTAGGCCAGCGTGGTGGACTAAGGCCTAAACCCTCTCAATGGTAGAGGAGGCCCGTGCCCAGCAGTGGGACGCATATGGGCTGATGATGATGATGAACATCCTTAATAACTTGAAGTCAGTTGTTGGCTCTCATTTCGATAAGCAATACGATATTGCGAGGTACCGGGAATCCAAGTTGGGTAGTGTAATGGACATACAATCAAATACACCCAACAGTCTCATACATAGTTCTGACCCCACACTAGGATACAAGTATCAGAAACTACGAGAGACTTTTTGGTCTCACAAACATCCCGACTCGAAACAAATATTTTATCAAAAATTCTCGGTGCAGGGATCGAACCCGCAGCCTCTCGTTTGGTAAGCTGGTATCTAGCCAACTGAGCCATGAGGCTGTCGTCATCATCATCACAGACACTTATTCCAAAGCAAAGCCTCGAAATCTCCTGCATTCAACTTCCTCAGCCCTTTATTAGATCGTCAGACAACAGATAAAATAGTCCATCCCAATGATAACAGAACTATGACGTCATTTTGGCCTAACAATGTAGCTGAGCCTAAGGCACTATCAAAAGTGTACCAAAAAACTACGACAACTTTTATCTCCACCACTTTAATATGGACCCTGTGCCTTTATAGAGGCACTAGTTTCCCCTACACTGTGGAGACCCTGTTGCGCTGAACAGAGCATTACAGTGAGGTCAATTACATCCGGTTTCACTTAATATCGGACAGCGGCTTCCTTTCACCGTGGCCCCTCCCGCCACGCCTCTACCTCCCCCCCCCCCCCCGCGCCCCGGCCTCACTGTAAAACTAAATGGATTCTCAAATCCCCGAAAGCTGAAGCATCTGTACAATGAACGTGCTGCTTGACACAAAATTCGGGGAATGTAATTAAATAGCGGTTGTTTGTTGTTCAAACTGTGGGAGTTGGGAACGAGGGGAATTTTTTCCGGGACCGTGTGTGGATAATATCTTAGGATTGTGAAGGAAAACATCGTGAGGAAATCTGCACACCTTTTAGGTTCTTAGGAATTTCTATGAATGTAGTCCACCAACGCGCATTAGGCCAGTGTGGTGCACTAAGGCCTAAACCCTCTCAGTTGTAGAGTAGTCCCGAGCATAGCAGTGCCACAATTGAAGAATACATCATAATCATCATCAAGCCAGGAATTTAATCAAGCAATGAACATGCTTTTGTCCACTTTAAAGGTCAGTAAATCACACCACTCTCATAACGTAAGAGGATTAAGGAGCGTACAATAATTACTTAACGCAAATGGAAACATTTTAATTAAAATAAGCGCTGGCAACTGGAGAAAAGTCTGAACTAAACTTGTTACTTCCGCAATATGCATAGCAATTAAAATAAAATATATCAAAATTAAGTTTTCCGTGTTCTAAGTGCATGTGTACAGTAATCGTATATTTACATCAAAACTCCTAGGAATTTCTTAGGTGTGTAGTCCGCCAACCCGCACTGGGCCAGCGTGGTGGACCAAGGCCTAAACCCTCTCAGTTGTAGAGGAGACCCGTGCCCAGCAGTGGGACGTGTATGGACTGATGATGATGTACATCAAAATGACCTATCGTTTTTCAGCATCCATTTCGGAATTAAATAGACGGCCTCGAGAATTAGGCGAGTGGTACCTAGACTAGGCATATGTATGTAGCAAGGTTAATACATTTAAAAAGGTTATGTGAGTATTTACAATGAAAAACATCGTGAGCAAACCTACAAAACCAACAAGAAAAACTAGCGTGGTCGACTAAGGACTTACTCATTGATATACATACATATGTACATACTACATACATATTACATACATACATATACACACATGAAGTCGTGATGGCCTTGAGGTTTGGGCATGCGGTCGAGAATCTCGACGGTCGCAGGTTCAAACCCCAGGCACACACCTCTGACTTTTCGAAGTTATGTGTGTATTCACAATGAATTATCACGTACTTTAACGGTGAAGGAAAACATCGTGATGCAACCTGCACACCTAAGAGTTCTTAGGAATTTCTTAGGTGTGTAGTCCGCCAACCTGCACTAGGCCAGCGTGGTGGACTAAGGCCTAAACCCTCTCAGTTGTAGAGGAGGCCCGTGCTCAGCAGTGGGACGTATATGGGCTGATGATGATGATGATGATATCTTACATTACATTACTTACATATGAATGATTAAAGCGAAGCGCGGTTTAATATACCGTCTTATAGCTATACGTATATGGGCTGATGAAGAAGAAGAATATACACACACGCCGGAATCCCACAGGGGTAGTCAGAGACTATTGAGTGCCACAAGCTATCCTGACACACCCCTTGTGCTTCTTCAACATCTCCTAGCAGAACATCGCGTATCTGATCTTTATATGTTCTCCACGGGCGCCCTTTTCCGACTCTTTTATACACAATCGCTCGATATATTTCTTGACTTAGTGATTTGTGGGATCAGAACTACTCATATGCATGTGACTGTTGGGTGTATTTATTAGTGAATGAGTAATTGACGTCGCTTACATAAATATGTAAATACATCGGATCGGAGATGATATAGCGATATAGGTTATAAAATGCTCGAGTCTCGTGGTCTTGCGGTACAAGTATGTGCCGTGCGATCTAGAGGTCCTGGGTTCGATTCCCGGGTCGGGCAAAGTGTTATTGGGTTTTTCCATTAGGAAATTCTCAGTAACAGCACGGAGTCTGGAAATGTGCCCGAAAAACGGCAATAGGCTCGCCCCCTATAACGTGGGACTGATACATACCTGGCGAAATGTGGGTGCAGAAATGCACCTCTGTCTACCCCTTCGGGGAATACAGGCGTGAGTTTATGTATGTATGTAGGTTATAAAATGATCCTCTAAATAAATCTGATACTTGTAGTTTTAATGCTTTCGGATAATAGTTTATAAAGGTCTCTAAAGACGTGTTCCACAATCGCGCCATGTACATTCAACTACCAATAACTATTCGCATTAAGAGCTTCCCAGAGCTAATACAATAGTATCGAACAAACTGCTAACTAGTCTAGCGTTTGGTATCTGATCGCTTAGATAAGTTTTATCAACTTATTTGGTTATCTATATTAATATAGAATTATTTTATCATAGACCAGGTATGCGTTTTTTTTTCGTTGTAATAGACAAGGAAACCTGACTGGCTAATTACCTAAACCCTCTCAGTTGTAGAGGAGGCCCGTGCCCAGTGTTGGGACGTATATGGGCTGATGATGATGATAATGAAGATAGCCCTGTGATACGGGTACCAGGATCAACTACCAGTTCAGGTTTCTTATTAGACAATTATTTAATGGTGAAAGAAAACCAACCCGCACTAGGCCAGCGTGGTGGACTATGGCCTAAACCCTCTCATTTGTAGAGGAGGCCCGTACCGAGCAGTGGGACGTATTTGGGCTGATGATGATGAAAGAAAACATCGCGAGGAAACCTGCAACCTAAAAGTCCTTAAGATTTTTTAAGTGCGTAGTCTGCCAACCCGCGTGGTTGACTAATGCCTAAACCCTCTCATTTGTAGAGAAGACCCGTGGCCAGCAGTGGGGCGTAAGTGTATGTACGCAGTAATTATCAATACAATGAATTCTCCAAAGGTTTTGATTGGATGTACAACTTAATTGACATCACATTGGACATTTATTCATTTCCCGACATGATTACCAATACGAAGCTAATCACAAACATCACACTGAGCCGTGCGGGCACATTATTCTCATTATTTCGCTTGTCGTATAATGGGTTGAAATGATAATGTCTGTCAAATTGAGCGCAACGCATTGCTGAAATTGGTAGATTGTTTTTTAGTTTTAACAGAATTTAAATGAAAAGTAGCTTTAATGGGTTGACTATCAAAGTCAAAGTCAAAATCACCTTTATTCAAATAGACTATTACAAGTACTTTAGAATCGTCACTTTTAAGTTTTTTTTTTGACACTACTGTGACACACAAACAGACACTCGAGAGATCCTATAACGGTTCCCTTATCTGCTTTTTAGGTAACGAACACTGAAATCTTATAAAAACCTGGTGGATTTTTAAAGTTTGCATGAATTTTAAAACATACTATGCACTAAAGCCTATCATACATTACATTTGACCTTAGATTATGGAGTGGCAGAGCAAACCAGGTGGTTGGTATTCGGGAGATACTAATTATTCCGACATGCATTTGTTTCTGTGCGAGAGATGAATAAACGACCTCTGTTTTTGTATAAAACTGACTACGCCATTAAGTCTGTTAATTATCTTAATTGTACATCTGCCTCTTTAGTTCTAGGGCTTAGAGCAACCAGTGATTGAGAGTCCTAAATAAATAAAAAGTTTGATTTAGTTTTTCGCAATAATTTATGACTTTTCAGTAGGTACACTAGTAGCCTAAGTACCCTAAGTACTAGACTGCCTCGTGGTCTCGCGGTAAGTATGTACCGTGCGGTCTAGAGGTCCTGGGTAGGATGCCCGGGTCGGGCAAAGTGATATTGGGATTTTTCATCAGTAAATTCTCGGTAACAACAGGCAGTCTGGAAATGTGCCCGAAAAACGGCAATAGGCTCGCCCCCTATCACGTGGGACTGATACATATTGGTGAAATGTGGGTGGAGAAATGCACCTCTGCCTACCCCTTCGGGGAATACAGGCGTGAGGTTATGTATGTATGTATGTAGTACCCTAAGTCTGGTTTATTGAGTTTTTCATTAGAAAATTCCCATATACAACGGTATATGGAGGCAACGGCCTTCCACGGATATATGTACACGCTCAAGTACTATCTAATTTAATATATAATGTCTGTTTCCCAGCTGCCGGTGCTAAGGATTTAACTCAAAGCTTTAGATTTTAGCCATTCGTGCCGAAATTCGGATTCCAATCATTCAGTGATCGCCCGCTAAGCGTACACCGATTTAGCAACGAGAGTGCTTTCAATTTGATCTCAATAATGTCTCGATAAACAAATTATTCTGCAGGATATACTGTAATATCTATATGTTAATCCATTATTCGTGCTAAAAAATGGATTAACATATTAATTCGTGCTGCGGATTAGCAAGTTGAAGTGGCAATGGGCCGGGCACATAGCGCGAAGAATTGATGGCCGATGGGGCCAAAAAGTTCTCGAGTGGAGGCCACGTACCGGAAAGCGCAGCGTGGGACGTCCTCCGACAAGATGGTCGGACGATCTGGTGAAGGTCGCGGGACGTCGCTGGATGCAGGCTGCTTCCAACAGGTCCCTGTGGAAGTCATTGGGAGAGGCCTATGTCCAGCAGTGGACTTCGATTGGCTGATGGATTGGATTGGATTATTCGTGCTTATGATAGAACCATAGCACAGTTGGCTAGACACCAGCTTGCAAAACGCGATAAGCGAAATCAATCCCCGCACTGCAACAAGTAACAAATGTTTGAGTGATCCACAAAAATTTGTTTCGAGTCTAAGTGTTTATGGGACCGAAAAGTTTTTCCAAGTATCTAATACCCGTCGTGGCATTAAAAAAATCCCGACAAAAAATACGTTTTCCTTACAACCACGAGTATTAAATGTATATCTATACTATTATTATTATTATAAAGAGGAAAGGTTTGTATTTTTGTATGTTTGTTACGAATAAACTCAAAAACTACTGAACCGATTTCGATGATTTTTTGGTATGGAGATAGATGTAACCCACCAAAGTAACATAGGATACTTTTTATCCCGGAATATGTAGTATTCCCGGGTATAAGTAGCTCTATCAATATTCTGCTTTTACGCCTAAACCATTTGACCGATATGAATGAATTCTTTTACAGACATAAATGTGATCCTATAAAGTAACATAAACTACATTTTATCCCGGGAATATGTAGGGTTCCCGAGGGATGAGCATATAATGTAATATTATATTTACGGTGTTTATAATCACCGCAGCTATTGCCTGTGTCAGTTTTTGATCACGGTATATCATTTGTTTCGAGTCTAAGTGTTTATGAGACCGAAAAGTTTCTCCAAATATCTAATACCCACGACACCGGACTTGTATCTTAGTGTGGGGTCAGAACTGTGTACGTGGCTAATGGGTGTATTATTATTTTTACATACATACATAAACTCACGCCTGTATTCCCCGAAGGGGTAGGCAGAGGTGCATTTCTGCACCCACATTTCGCCAGGTATGTATCACTCCCACGTAATAGGGGGCGAGCCTATTGCCGTTTTTCGGGCACATTTCCAGACTCCGTGCTGTTACTGATAATTTCCTAATGGAAAAACCCAATAACACTTTGCCCGACCCGGGAATCGAACCCAGGACCTCTAGATCCCACGGCACATACTTGTACCGCGAGACCACGAAGCAGATTTTTTTTATGGAAAAAGGAGGTAAACGAGCAAGTGAGCCACCTGATGTCAAGTGGTCAACACCGCCCATGAACACCCATAATACCAGAGGAATCATCGGTGTGTTGCCGGCCTTTACTATAATATTTAATATTTTTTTATTTATTTAATAAATAAAAAATTAATAAAAATTGTGTGCATTGCCTCACACCATTAAAAAAAAACATGCGAAATTAGTGCTGCGGTTCTGAATAGTAAGTCTGATAGTGTTTACCGGAACGTACTCAGATTTCGTCCTGTCACTAAGAATTTTCGTCATGGTGGCCTTGAGGTTTAGGCACGCGGTCGAGAATTTCGACGGTCGCGGGTTCAAACCCCAGGCACACACCTCTGACTTTTCGAAGTTATGTGTGTATTCACAATGAATTATCACGTACTTTAACGGTGAAGGAAAACATCGTGATGGAACCTGCACACCTAAGAGTTCTTAGGAATTTCTTGGGTGTGTAGTCCGCCAACCCGCACTAGGCCAGCGTGGTGGACTAAGGCCCAAACCCTCTCAGTTGTAGAGGAGGTCCGTGCCTAGCAGTGGGACGTATATGGGCTGATGATGATGATGTAGTTAAAGTGTATCAAACGTGCTTTTGTTTATTTGGATTTACGCCTTTTTGTTTTTCCTGCTATGTTTTAAGTCGCGGGAATTAAGGCGAACGTATGGATAATTACTATTCTTTGCTGCTACTAAATTTTGATATAACTCAATAGCACTTCTCGATCCGAGAATGAACCCCGTAACTTCTGTTGATGGTGAAGAACTAACTAACTCAACATCCGAATAGATTATACAACATACGCATTATAAGTACATACACATACATACACAACCTCACGCCTATATTCCCCGAAGGGGTAGGCAGAGATGCATTTCTACACCCACATTTCGCCAGGTATGTATCAGTCCCACGTAATAGGGGGCGAGCCTATTGCCGTTTTTCGGGCACAATTCCAGACTCCGTGCTGCTACTGAGAATTTCCTAATGAAAAAACCCAATAACACTTTGCCCGACCCGGGAATCGAACCCAGGACCTCTAGATCGCACAGCACATACCAGTGCCGCGAGACCACGAGGCAGTCGATTATATGTAGTTTGGTTATGTTAGTCCGTAACCACAAGGTGTGACATTACAGACCATCGTGTATTCTTTTAATAATTATAAGTTTATCGACTAAGGAATCGATACTTATAGAAGGTTTACTGGCAAAGTACAAGCGTCAAGAGTGTGACTTCAATTTGAGGATAAGCCATCTCGTTTTAAAAACTTGATAAATGGTTAGGTTAAACAAAAAAATATATATTTAATAAATCCATATTTTTTCAATAAAAAGCAACCTTACTGACGTATCGTAGACATTAGTCATTTAATTCAGAATAAGTCAAAATTTTATTTATACGAGTAGCCTCTGCCTCGTGATCTCGCGGCACAAGTGTCTGTCGTGCGATCTTGGGGTCACGGATGCGATTCCCCGGCCAGTCAGTGTTATTGGGTTTTTTCCATTATAAAACTCTCAGTAGCAGCATGGAGTCTGAAACTATGCTGGTAAAACGACAATAGGCTCGTTTTTATTACGTGGGACTACACCTATTACGTGGGACTTATAAATATGTAGTAAAATTTGGGTACAAAAATGCATCTTTGCCTACCCCTTCGGTCTGCATGTTATAATTGGTTAGGTTAAAGATTTAATAAATCTTAATTTTTTTCAATCAAAATCAATTTAACAGTCTTGTGTCCTAGCCTAGTCTTTTAATGCTGAACAAGTCAAAATGTTTTTTATAGAAGTAGTCCTTCACAAGATCTGCTATAAGGCTGCCGAATATTCGTGCACCCAAATTTGCCTTTCAAAATTCCGAAATAATAATCTTTAAGCTTTAAATCTTTATTTAACAAAAGTAATTTGACATATAAATGAGAACATCCCGACCTCACACTAAACAACTATAAACTAGACGTTACACGAGTAACGTGTAAAGACGAAAACGAAACTTTTTTTTGTAAACATATTTTACTTGTGCATTTAATCTTGAGGTTACATAATGATTTCTAATAGAGTTTAGAAAAAAATGTATTTTATAACGTGAATTAAATGTGATCAATATTTTTAATCTTAATGCCATGATTATGTGAGATCGACGCAATTTTTTTATTATTATAACACTGTTTATATTGTATTGACAATTCAAAATATCTTTTAAAAGAGCAATTGATAAAAAAACAAGACGTTGCAATTTCACGGATTTTTAAAATTTTTAACCAAAATTCACTCTTTCGACAAATATCTAAGTACGATAGGACTTAGTTCGCCAAATTGAGAGACATCACTTACTTATAACAAACACAGTCAAACTAGCGACTACACCCCAATTCACTACGCAATATTCAAATACTTGTAGATGCAAAGAAACAACTTTCGGAAAATTATCTAGAACGTGAAAACCATTTTTTTGGGGTAAAAAGGTGGTTGAAATTTGTTTTGAACTAAATGTAAGTCAAAACAAGAGACATAGAAATAGACATATTATCATCATCATATTCACTGATTTTATAATTCTGTATACAATTATAGAAAGTGCGTATGTGAGTTCTCGAGTGGAGTAATTTATCTTACATTTTTCTCAAGAAGTAGGTACCTATATTTTTGTCGCAAGTTTGAATTTCCTCGAAATTCCGTTCTTCGTATCTATAGTATTGCGTACTCAATTAATTTTTGTCTAAATTTTTTCAACATACCTACCACTGCTTCGTAAATGGTCTTAGTACTTAAATTCATTCTATCAATATCTCAGTTTTTTTAATTACTGAATTTTACATTCTTTCATTCTTTCATTGTAGTCTGCCAACCCGCACTAGGCCAGCGTGGTGGACTAAGGCCTAAACCCTCTCAATGGTAGAGGAGGCCCGTGCCCAGCAGTGGGACGTATTTGGGCTGATGATGATGATGATGATGAATTTTACATTTATGTTGTTATAAAACAGGCCCTTACATAAAAATAGCTAATCTTATAGGTATTCCAAAACGAACCCACGTTAATGTGAGTAGGGTAGAAAAAAATAACGATTTGAGAGGTATATGTTAAAAATATAATATAGGACGCTAAAGATTTCGAAATATTTTAATAAAAGAAAACTGAAGTCATAACCAAATAATCAAGCGGTTTTATTAAATATTATTTGATAAATGTTTTATTTTTAATCTAAATATTGGCTACATTCTTCTTAAATGAAAAGTCTTTGTTACATATTTTTAAAAGCTGTACTCAGTAAAATTCAGCAATTTTTTTTGGCACAAAACCTTTTTTTTCAGAATGAGCAAGTCTTAATACGGATTTTAACACACTTTAAAAAATTTATTACAACTGTAAAGGATATTGTATAAGGTTCGCGTCAAAAGGAAAATGTATAACATAAAAATCGGTTTTCCAAAGTCAATGTCACAAAAGCCTCAATGGATATATTAATCTAATTTACTATATGAGAAAGCATTAGATCTTTATCTCTCGTAGCAGCATACATATACAAACTCTTCATTTGAAAGTGCACTGAAAACTTTAAGTTAAAATACAAAAGAAACAATTTTTCATAAAACTTGAAAAATCTACGCAGAGCCCCAATTTTAGAGGTTGCGCAAACCCGCGACGTGAACAATTTAATAACCGTATTAATAATACATTTTTCTAACAATACGCGGGCACAATCTGCAGATGTAACCTACATACGAGCATTATTTACGAAACGACACAAGAACTGCGAAGGACGTGAACCAAGGGGTCGTCTGGACGTCTGTGAAAAACATACTCACATACACAACATCCAACGCAGAAACTGAAGGCACTACAACACAGAACAGCACGGAATTTACACTGAAATAATAACTTGACACAAATAATATGATGTTTCTTAATACGATGTGGTCGCGATGAGGCGCGGAGCGTGAACCGCGCGCGTATACGCCGCCAAAACTACTGAGTACTGAGTACCGGCCACTCGGGATGCGAACGTTGCCAGCCCGAGCACAGAATTACCCGACGCTTTTCGGGAAGCGGGGTTGCGGCTTAATGTTTATTTAATTTCATAGGAAGCACTTCATAGTTAAAAGCGAGGAATAAAATTTTATTTTGACTGTATTAGTGTAACTTTAGAAAATGTTTCGAAAATTTAAATTATAGATTTCTAATTATTTTCGCAATTTTTTTTTTCCAATTAGTAGTAAAGATTGTATGGTGTATTCGAATTTTAAAATTGAAGTATTTAAATTCATTATATAAATTATATCAAATAAAGTATACCAATTTTTAGCTCGTACATCAGTCTTATTTTACTTTTACCCAAGTCTAACTAAATAATTAAGGTGAACAAATAAAGGAATTGAATGTCCAAAGGCAATCAAAATTCTGGTTCGATAAAATTGCGAAAGAAAAAACTAACATACGGTTGAATTTTCTGCACTTAATAAAATTTTATTTCAATACATTCTTTTCATTTCCGAAAAAAAATCTTAGAAAAATACAAAATTCCTGAAGAATCAGCAAATGCACACAGACTCCGCAACCTGCACAATCAAGTGCAAGGCTGGTATCCCTGCGATGAGAAAATGGCGGGAAGTGGCGCCTGCGTGGACCCCCTCCCCCTCCCCTCACTCCGCCGCGCCCCTAACACCCCTCGTCCCGTACCAGCGCCGGCGAAAACTTAGCCCAATCGAAGTGACGAATTAAGGGATGCATTCAACTAACACCCTTATTTAATTGCTCAGAAAGGTTTCGAAAGAAATCACACAAGTATTTTCAGACCGTAAAAACAGTAGGCTATGCGTTTTTGTTTGCGATCCGTTTTGCAGTTAAGTTTGTATAAAGTTGTGCAGTTTCGAAGATGTGATGGCCTTTTCGGTTCTTGGCAGATATTTGCTGCATTTGGTTGCGACTTCTCAATTCAATTCCTAAGCCCAGCTAAGAAGGTTTTTCCGCGAGAATTTGACATCGTCATGAATCACCATTCAAAACCGAAGCAGGTAGATCTAATAACCATTTTTTTTTATGAAAGTGGTACAAGAGAATGCAGAAACATTTATTTAAATAAATAAATACATCAATTAGCCACAAGCATATTTCTGGCCCACACTAAGATAAAAGTCTCGAGTTGTGGGTATCAGAGACTGCGAGAGACTTTTCGCTCTCACAAACATACATAGCAAACATAAGCAGTGATGGCTTCGAGGTTTAGACGCGCGGTCGAGAATTTCGGCGGTCGCAGGTTCAAACCCCAGGCACATACCTCTGACTTTTCGAAGTTATGTGTGTATTCACAATGAATTATCACTTGCTTAAACGGTGAAGGAAAACATCGTGATAAAACTTGCACACCTAAAAGTTCATAGGAATTTCTTAGGTGTGTAGTCCGCCAACCCGCACTAGGCCAGCGTGGTGGACTAAGGCCTAAACCCTCTCAGCTGTAGAGGAGGCCCGTGCCCAGCAGTGGGACGTATTTGGGCTGATGATGAATAGTTTCCACACTATGATAAAAGTCTCGAGTTGTGGGTATCAGAGACTACGAAAAACTTTTCGCTCTCACAAACATACAAACAAATTTGTGGATCAAACAATGCGTCGATGTAAGGATTGAACTCGTGACCTCTCATTTTACAAGTTGATGTCTAGCCAACTGCACCACGGAGCTGTCAGATGAATTATACTAGGTACTTCTTTTTGATTTAAAAAATAATATATTTTTTTAAATTACGATAGGAAACATAGTTAAAGTTAAAGCGCGGTCGTTCAAGTAGAATATAAAATGTTAAAAGTAGGTAAATATCCGCTCCTATATTTAAATATTGCTCCATTTTAAGCCAATTCCGGTAAAAAAATTCACAAAAATTACACTGGTCAACATGACTTTTTGCCGTTAATCCAATGTACTTTTTCGGTATCTTTCATGTATAAATATTAACGGAAAAATAATAAAAAATATCTATTACATCGAAATATCTAAATATGTACAATTACATAGACAGCCCCGTGGCGCAATTGGCTAGACACCAGCTTGCGAAACGAGAGGCTGCGGGTTCGATCCCCGCACCGAGACAAATGTTTGTGTGATCCACAAATATTTGTTTCGGGTCTGGGTGTTTGTGAGACCGAAAAGTCTCTCGTAGTTTCTGATACCCACGACACAGGACTTGTATCCTAGTGTGGGGTCAGAACTATGTATGTGACTGTTGGGTGTATTTATTTATTTATTTATTTATATATGTACGATATATTTGGCTTAATTTTGTGAG
The DNA here is from genome assembly GCA_907164795.1 of Hemaris fuciformis. Taxonomy (NCBI): domain Eukaryota; kingdom Metazoa; phylum Arthropoda; class Insecta; order Lepidoptera; family Sphingidae; genus Hemaris; species Hemaris fuciformis. The sequence goes on from OU015441.1 coordinate 16,410,059, forward strand.
GGTATATCGAAAAGAGTATTGCAACAGCTGATCTTACTTACAGAGACAATACTGTTGTTGTAGTACACGATGTATCCTTAAACCTGTATATTTTCTTTACTTTAGTACTTTCTTTTACCTGATTTTCACACCTCTGACGTTTCGAAGTTACATACTCACAATGAATTATCGCCTACTATAACGGTGAGGGAAAACATCGGGTGCAAACCTACACACCTAATAAAATTTTGGATTTTCTACCTGCACTAGGTCAGCGTGATGGACTAAAGCGTAACCCCTCTCATTTGTAGAGGAGGACCGTGCCCAGCAGTGGGACGTATGCTGACATAGATTCCATAGATAAATGAATGAAAGACAGTATTAATGCAATGGTTCGGCAGATACAAAATCCGCATTCGCCCTCCGACAGTCAAGAAGAATTTGTAATGTAAATGAAAGACTCCGAATGCATTTTAACCTTTCGTATTTGAATTGTATTAAGTATGCGCTACAAAGTTAATTACATTAATGGCGCATTCAAATCGCTTAGTCGTCTTGTGATGACAATTTTAATGCTGAGATGTTGGGGCTAGTTTACATCCAAGGATATTTTTTCCCATCATAACGAGACAAAGTGATGGCCTCGAAGTATAGGCACGCGGTCGAGAATCTCGACGGCCGCGGCACACACCTCCGACTTTTCAAAGTTATGCGTGTATTTACAATAGATTATCGCGTACTTTAACGGTGAAGGAAAACATCGTGAGGAAACCTACAGACCTAAAAAGTTCTTAGGAATTTGTTAAGGCTTAAACTCTCTCAGTTGTAGAGGAGGCCCGTGCCCAGCAGTGGGACGTATATGGACTGACGATGATAAGGAGACAAACATAAATTCACAATCGCTCAAGTTTAAATATATGAAAAACATCCAACTAATATAATAGCTCGTAACATAAATCAAAGGGGTCAAACAAGTGTGGCGACATTAATATACAAGTCTTGTGTTGGTATCAGAATGTACGAGAAATTTATCGGTCTCTCAAATATTTGTGGATTGCGCCGCTATGGGAATAGTACCTGCATCATCTCATTTCACAAACTGGAGTCCAATTGTGCCCCGGAAGCAGTCACACCCAAGAATTAAATTAAGGAAGTTGTATTGTTGAAAAGTGAAGCAGTATTCTATGACATGATTTCATTCGCACTAATTACAGGCTGTTTCTATAACCGAAAAATTCCAGAGTATTCATTTTTAATAAAACGCATCGATTTTGTCGATTGTAAGCATTTTTTTCTAAGTTAGCAATATCTTAAGTCTAACTTTTCAAAGTCCACAACGCCGTCCTACAAAAATCCCTGTTAAGAACTCTTAGGATCAGGTTTTCTACATGTTTTTCTTCAAACTACGTAATTATTGCGAAGCCAGTCAAATTGTTACCCCACTTGCTAAATAAAACAAACTTCTCAGAGAGTGCAACAAAGTGCAGAGTAATTACCGCCGCGCCAAATGAAGGATCGCGACCCAAGACAAACCCCTGCCGCCCCCTGTCCACCCCGTCCTCCCCTGGACCTTGTATTTACCCCCTTCCCCATATTCTGTACACGTTGAATAGTCACTGATGCTTTTTATTAAGACTAAATGAGATAATTATGCGCCGACTCAGAAACATGGCGAAACGAATTCAGACTTGTTCATTAATGCAGTACGGTCTTAATAGTAACTTTTGTAACTTCTTACCAGTCGACAGAAGTATGCATATCTATTCGTGGCTTAAACATAATGATTTTGGCGTTCACATATGTATATTGCAAGATAGCAAAAATCGTAAAGCAACGACTGGCAAAACATTTTACGTACTTTTTAAGTCGGGAAACAAGAAGCGGGCGGTCGTGCCATTCCTTTCTTGTTAATATGCCATCTTGCCGCACACACCGATTTGGGTCTACTTTTTTAATGCGCACTGCAAAGGAGTGGAACGCCCTGCCCGCTGAAGTGTTTCCCGTACGATACAATCTGGACAAATTCAAATTTAATGTGAATAGGCTGCTACTAGGCAGGCATGCTCCATCGTCGACCGCATCGTCGCTTAACACCAGGTGAGATCGTGGTCAAATGCCTGCACCAGATTTAAAAAAAAAAAAAATAGTCTTAGAGCTACAACAAACCGAGCCTTACTTTAGACAACGGTTTGAATGGGTCGGCGGGGCCAGGGTGGTACTTCCGAAAATGAGTATACTCGGGACCCAATTTATTTATGGTAAGACATTTATATCGGCCCGAATAGCAACAAACTTTAAGGTCTAAAGTCCGCCATAGTGACATAAGTTGGCGTTCATTATAACAATCATCATCATCAGCCTATCGTCTACAACAGTGAAGGTAAAAACCTTAGTCCACCACGCTGGCTTAGTGCGGGTTGGCGGACTACACACCTGAAATTCCTAAGAACTTTTAGGTGCGTAGCTTTCCTCACGATATTTTCAACATTAAAGTACATGATAACTCAATGTGTATTCAACACATAACTTCTAAAAATCAAATGTATGTGCCTGGGGTTTGAACGCGCGATCGCCAAGGTTCTCGACTGCGTGCCTAAACCTCGAGGCCATCACTACTATATAACAAAAATTCCTTCAATTCTTTACAAAGACTGAACAGAGCCCTCTATTTTAGACGTAATCGCAATTTCCGAAACAAGCTATAACGAAACTGCACACAACCATTCTAGCAGTAACATTTTAAATCGCACTAAGACTATTACAATCTATGAAAAATCCAGAATTCTGCATCAATATTCGAGTGCAGTGCTGGGTAGACCGGGAGCGTGCAATCTACGTCGCTCCGTGCATCGCAACTTGATGTAACGGGGTCCCGCGGGATCGCACAAAGGGATTTATTCGTTGATATTCCCGAATATTCGCAAGGTGCACTAGTTCATTGTTACTTCTGAAATTGCAAGATCAATATGTACTGCTGAAATTGTCTGACTTTTGAGATATGTTCGTGACCTGTGCAATGTTCTGGTCTATTGTTGTTTGACTATTGGAGTGTGGCCCTTGGGTTTGGGCTGTTATAGATAGATAAACAGTCACATCGATAAAAAGTCTATATATTACGAAGACAACCCGCACTAGGCCAGCGTGGTGGACTAAGGCCTAAACCTTCAGTTGTAGAGGAGGCCCGTGCCCAGCAGTGGGACGTATATGGGCTGATTATGATGATGAGAATAACACAATAGAAAGGAACTACTAAACCATTAAAACTACATACATTAAATTTACTGAGTTATGGTTCTTATATGTCAATAAAGTCTACGTGATAAAATTCCACTTATGCATAATAGTGGATGAAGTTTTATGGCCGCTTTCTGATGTCTACATATATTTATATTGTAAAAGAATACTTACTGGTGAGATTATATTAAAATTTTCATTATTAGGATAATATATTATTTATTTTTACATAAACTCACGCCTGTATTCCCCGAAGGGGTAGGCAGAGGTGCATTTCTGCACCCACATTTCGCCTGGTATGTATCAGTCCCACGTAATAGGGGGCGAGCCTATTGCCGCTTTTCGGGCACACTTCCAGACTCCTTGCTGTTACTGAGAATTTCCTAATGGAAAAACCCAATAACACTTTGCCCGACCCGGGAATCGAACCCAGGACCCCTAGATCGCACGGCACATACTTGTACCGCGAGACCACAAGGCAGTCAATTTATTTATTTTTAAATACATATATAAATTAATGCTTAAATAAATAAAGGTGCACATCACCAAGTTGTGCCAGTTTTAATATTCCACGTAATGGGGAAAAATCTCCGGGTCGCTACCCTATAGAAAGACCCAATAACACTTACCTCGCCCGTATGTTATCACTGACACAAAGTGCAATTAACCCCTGTTAGCAACATAAAGAATGTTTCCCAAAGGAACACTTCATATTCATGCTCCCCGGCCTGCATAAGGTTATTGTTAGTCCTATCGTAATATTAATAATATGAAAGTTACGTTTGCTTAGCTTAAATTTGTAAATTTCGGATTAAAATTTATTAATGCTAAATCGAATCGGTTTAAATAACTATTACCGAGGATATCGCAATTCTAATCTATTAATTTGTATTGCCAACAATTATGTACACTATTTAAAAAGATACATAATTCATTCATAATCAACCCAAATACGTCCCACTGCTGGACACGGGCCTCCTCTACAACTGAGAGGGTTTAGGCCTTAGTCCACCACGCTGGCCTAGTGCGGGTTGGCGGACTACACTCCTAAGAAATTCCTAAGAACTTTTTAGGTGTGCAGGTTTTATCACGATGTTTTCCTTCACCGTTAAAGCAAGTGATAATTCATTGTGAATACACACATAACTTTGAAAAGTCAGAGGTGTGTGCCTGGGGTTTGAACCTGCGACCGCCGAAATTCTCGACCGCGTGCCTAAACCTCGAGGCCATCACTGCTTAGATACATAATTAATTAAATATGTGCGGTGCGGTATGTGATAGAGACATCCCGGATTCCATTCCCGGGACCGGAAAATATTAAATAGCAACACAATCTGTGCTATTCATCAATGTGTTCTTTTATTTAATTAATTTTAATTTAATTTAATATGCTTTATTGTACACCATAACAATAGAAACAACATTGTTTACTGGTCACAACTCAATAAAGTAGTGTAATTAACTTCTAACTAAAACAGTTTTATTATGCTCAGACCATAGACAGACAGATGTTCAGACCGTGATCGAAAAATACTGGCGTTAAAGAAAATCCCGACAAAATATAAAATAATTGACGTTTTCCTAACAACCATAGGTATAACATGTGTGTTTTATTTTTGTCGGGATTTTCTTTTTGGGGGTTCTTTGTGGGGGTTTGTAATCACCGTAGCTATTACCTGCCTTAGTTTCCGATCACGGTCTGAATACACCATGTATGTCGTGCAAAATTTTGTTTTGATCAGCTTGATAGATTTTTTTCATAGCTTTGATTAATTTATGCTTTTTTATACATAAAAAGATATAAAGGCGGACTTAATATATGTATATATAGACAGTATATTATAAAGTGGTTATTAGTATGTTTATTATTCCGAAAATTTTCAAACTTATTCTCAACTTCACGGAACTTATTTATGACTTTTACCACTAATTAAAAATAGACCTATTTATTACCCATACCAGTATGTACTATTTTCCTTAGACAGTCTCTTGTTTCTGAAACCATACACAACCGTAAGCCCAATTGCCACAATTAAGCCAATTCAATTATTCTAGAAACAATTTATCAACGTTAATGATAATTGCACAAATTCATACCCAGCTTATACCGTAAACATTACACTTAATTAGTATAACAATCAAATGATGTAAATAGCAAACCTTTATAGCATGGTATCCCGCAAAAAAATATATGTATATTTTACTTTTATAGTTATGAAAAACTGCCGCACTCCGCCAACAACATACAAAATGCATTTATTATTCTAAGTTAAATTTCGGATTTATATTATTATATTATTGTTTTGTCCTGATGGTTTAGGGTTTTTTTTTGTGTGTAAATAAAACTAATAAACCTTAATATCAATAGCGTCCGGCACGTCCACTCAGACCGATGTCAGACGTGGTACTGAACCGATTTGAGTGGGGTACAGCGCTTTTATAATGATTTTATTTTCTTCCTTAAAATTTATAATTAATAATATATGTACGTTACAATAACCATAAGCATATATATACATATGTTCTTCTGCACAGCAGATGATGATGATCAAATGCCTTCTATCACATTTAAAAAGTAATGAAGTAAATATTACGATAGAGTATGTTTATTGCACCGTACAATATCACAACATCACAAGCTCAACACTTTCAAAACCTAGATAGTCAAAAGACAAATACTAATAAAATTCCTCTATATGACGGCTCATGAAATTTTAAGCAGTAGAAGTGAATATAGTCTGAATTACGAGCACTGCCGCCTAACATTGTAAGGAATAGCTGAAATTTTAAGCGGGCAAATGCAACAACTGCTTAATCTTTGATCCCTTACTACTTTATTTGACTTTATAGTCTTATTACTCGCTTTTATCTGCCTCGTAGTCACCCTAAAGATGTTCAAGCCGTGTAATCTAAAGGTCCCATGTTCGATTTCCAAGTTTAGCAAAGTGCAATAATTTTTTTTCTTAAGAAATTGTTCAGAAAGGCAATATGCAGTACAGTTCAGATACAGTATATCTCGGCCTACAACAATCGTGAATGTGTGTATATAAGTACATAAGAAATATTATATTTCATCATCAGCCCATATACGTCACACTGCTAAGCACGAGCCTCCTCTACAACTGAGAGGGTTTGAGCCTTAGTCTACCACGCTGGCCTAGTGCGGGTTGGCGGACTACACAACTAAGAAATTCCTGAGAACTTTTAAGTGTGCAGGTTTAATCGAGTTCAGATACAGTATATCTCGGCCTACAACAATCGTGAATGTGTGTATATAAGTACATAAGAAATATTATATTTCATCATCAGCCCATATACGTCACACTGCTAAGCACGAGCCTCCTCTACAACTGAGAGGGTTTGAGCCTTAGTCTACCACGCTGGCCTAGTGCGGGTTGGCGGACTACACAACTAAGAAATTCCTATGAACTTTTAGGTGTGCAAGTTTTATCACGATGTTTTCTTTCACCGTTTAAGCAAGTGATAATTCATTGTGAATACACACATAACTTCGAAATATCAGAGGTATGTGCCTGGGGTTTGAACCTGCGACCGCCGAAATTCTGGACCGCGCGTCTAAACCTCGAAGCCATCACTGCTTATGTTTGCTATGTATGTTTGTGAGAGCGAAAAGTCTCTCGCAGTCTCTGATACCCACAACTCGAGACTTTTATCTTAGTGTGGGCCAGAAATATACTTGTGGCTAATTGATGTATTTATTTATTTAAATAAATGTTTCTGCATTCTCTTGTACCACTTTCATAAAAAAAATTGGTTATTAGATCTACCTGCTTCGGTTTTGAATGGTGATTCATGACGATGTCAAATTCTCGCGGAAAAACCTTCTTAGCTGGGCTTAGGAATTGAATTGAGAAGTCGCAACCAAATGCATCAAATATCAGGTTTAATCACGATGTTTTACTTCGCCGTTAAAATACGTGATAATTCATTGGGAATACACACACACAATAATTTCGAAGTCAGAGGTGGGTGCCTGAGGTTTGAACCTGCGACCGTCAAGATTCTCGACCGCGTGCCTAAACCTCGAGGCCATCACGACTTCAATATTGCGTCTGAAAATCAGAATGCAACATCATTTTCATATAAGTCACCCCAACAGCTATAAAAAAATTGCGTAACGCGTATCAAAATTTGAATGCGGGAGCCAATTTGCTTAAAGCATATGAAAACACCGCTTGCGGCATACATTCGTCTTGTTAACGTTATCACAGTAAATCTAATATTACGGCATGCGGGTCATACGTACAAAACATCTCAGTGATCGATTCAATATGGGATACAACTTCGTCGAGGAAAAATTACGTCAAGAGTGTATTTGATACAGAACGTAAATAAAAAAAAATACAGGCTGTGTTCAGACCGTGATCGAAAACTAAGGCAGGTAATAGCTACGGTGATTACAAATCCATTAGCGTTAAAAAAATCCCGACAAAAAATAAAAATTTTGACGTTTTCCATAAAACCACATACATTCATACCTATGGTTGTAAGGAAAACGTATTTTTTTATTTTCTGATTACGGTCTGAATACATCCCCTGTATAAAAGACGCCTCATGGTTATGGCGGTACAAGTGTCGTGCGATTTAGAAGTTCTGGCTTGGATTCCTGGGTGGAGGAAAGTGTTTTTGTTGGATATTTCCATCAAGAAATTCTGAGTATCAGCACGCAGTCTGGAATTGTGCCTGAAAAACGGCAAAAGACTCGCCCCCTATTACGTGGGAAGAACACACAATTAGCAAAATTTGGGTGCAGAAATCAGTAGTATGAAATGAGCAATTTGAAAAATTGACGCCCATTAATGAGTGAAAATCGTTCCTGTAGTGAGTGCGTGAGATTGTCAGACAATAATTCGAATCGACCGCAACTGATTGACACAGACAGACCGCCTGAATTGAATTCAGTATATCGCCATAAACAATTAAAATTTTCAGTTAGTAGGTATATACTGTAACTGATGTAATGGTGCAAGCGGTGATTGCCTGTTAGTAATTGTTACATTAAGTTCTTTTTTTTTCATTTTCTCTGTTTTATAAAATGTATAATAAGGATGTTAACAATTGTTGGCGAACCTAAATAATAAATAAATAAATAAAATGGAGATGGACGGGTCATATGATGAGGGAAAAGAGGAAAAAATGGACTAGATTAGTAACTGAATGGTACCCACGGGGCAGTAAAATGAATAGAGATAGACAAACTATGCGATGGGAAGATGATATCAAGAAAATAGCAGGTTGGAAGTGGACTCGCACAGCAAAAGAAAGAAAAGAGTGGAAATCCTTAGAGGAGGCCTTTGTCGGAGGACAAGCTGCACTGAACTAAACGACAGTTTTCCGATATTATTATACTAACTTGAAACTTTATTTTATAATTTATTTACTTAAGGCACATTTAACATGTAATTTGTTAAAAATAAGACAGCAATAAAGGCTTTATTATATTGCCATAAACAGCTTTTCAGTCGACAATAGACTCATATGGTAAGGCAGGCGTGTTCAACTAAACACTGTAATAAGTGTTTATACTATAACAATGAAGATTTTGTCGCCCGCGCGTACACAAAAGGATTTTATACTGCATCCAACGTCTTTGTGTTTGTGCGATATTAAAAGAAGTGCTTTCTCTAGCACTTTTAAAAACACACCTCTATTTTCCCACTTAGCGCAAATCTACGAGGATAAGCATCAAATTTGAAACCGACTCCGCGGGCTGAATGCTTTTTCCATTGCCTGCGATTTGTAAAGGAAGAAAAATCTGTAGACTTTCGCCGGGCGTTCTGCGCGGTACTATCAATCGTTTAGCTTTTGTTAAACTGGACTATCGTTGAATAAGTATGGACAATGATTACCATCTCAGTTTTGCTTCTGTTTTGCAATAATAAGTTATATTTATTAGGTAGTTATGCGTTCCCATACTACACATCGTACGATGGTAGTACCTTAGAAACGCATTACGCCATCAGCGATGATTCACACTAAATAATATCATCGATTCCCATGGAAGTAATGATGTCGAAGCAAATTCCTTTGGTTCAGATTAAACAATCGATTTGCATTAAATAATTTCCCAATAACATTACCGATGGCTCATGTTACCCATGCATGTGTGCATATGTGACAGCACACACACTTAGGTTAAGATCATATAAAAACCAATTGTATTTTAATTGAATCATTCTTCTTTTGTTAGTAGCTGTATGTATAACATGTAATTCTCGTGTAATTATAAAATTAAATTATATTTTTTAATCACGCCGAGAGTTTATATTTGACTAGGGTGAAGTTGCATAAATATTATGAATTATTATTATTCTCAGCCTATCGCCGTCCACTGCTGAACGAAGGCCTCCCCAAATAGGCGCCAACCATCCCGGTCTTGAGCAGCCCTTATCCATCTGCTACCCGCCACCGTTCTCAAGTCGTCGGACCATCATGCTGCAATAATATTTACATCAAAACCTCAAAAAATATGATAAAAAATATAACGTTATTTTATTACTTCAATAATTATCATGCCTATAAAAGGATTAAAAATATCTTGACGAGAATTTTCAGTAGTTTATTGCTATTATTTTGCAGTGGTTTATTTTAATCGCTATTGAAATTACCTTTATCTTGTACTACTCGTATATAAGTAGCACGAAATCTCACTTTAACAATCATATTTAGGGAACAACATTGACAATAGAAGCACCCTTATGAAATTGCTTCATTTACCCAAACTGTTTTATTGTGCGATAGGTAAGCACACAGAATATTGTCCGAGACGACAATCAAAGACCTTAGTTGATAGAACTACACTACAATACTCAAATTAATCACACCTTCATCACTTGTCAGAGACAATAAGGAAAATGTTACCTTATTGTCTATGACAAGGAAGATTTGTGATCAAAGGAACTCATAGTGTGAATATAAGCACTCTATTATTATTTACAACGTCCGCGTATTGTGGAAGACATTATTACGTAATGTCTTTCACGCCTGCAGGTTAGGTAAAGATTATTATATTGTACATTCAGATTTCTGACTTCGACTGCCTCGTGGTCTCGCGGCACAAGTATGTGCCGTGCGACTTAGAGGTCCTGGGTTCGATTCCCGGGTCGGGCAAAGTGTTATTGAGTTTTTCCATTAGGAAATTCTTAGTAGCAGCACGGAGTCTGGAATTGTGTCCGAAAAACGGCAATAGGCTCGCGCCCTATTGCGTGGGACTGATACATACCCGGCGAAATGTGGGTGCAGAAATGCACCTCTGCCTACCCCTTCAGGGAATACAGGCGTGAGATTATGTATGTATGTATGTATGTACATTCAGATTTCCTAAACTAAGGCACCCTTACATAGTAAGGGAACTACCTGAAAACTCTTTGCATTAAAGAACAATGACCATTTCTCTACCGCGTTCCTAAACCTCGAGGTCATCACGCGGGTTTAAACCCCAGGCACACACCTCCAACTTTTCAAAGTTATGTGTGAAGGAAAACATCGTGAGGTAACCTGCACACCTAAAAGTTCTTAGGAATTTCTTAGGTGTGTAGTCCGCCAACCCGCACTAGTCCAGCGTGGTGGACTAAGGCCTAAACCCTCTCAGTTGTAGAGGAGGCCCTTTTCCTATCACATCACTTCAGATAATTCCTCTCATAGGTCTTTACAATTAACATACTTTCCTAATGAATTAATTATTTGGTATGTACGTCGCTGACGTTTAAGTATTCTAACTTTTACGTACAGAAAGTTTCATTGCTATATGCCTCCCTAAGATCTCATCTATATTTATATCAAAACTCAGCAAAATTGATTCAGCGGTTTAGTCATAACGCAAGAAACAGACAAAAAAAATCGTATTTATGGTTTTAGCAACAAGACAGCTCGGAAATCTGAAACTCATTTTTCATTTCAAAGTTGACCTGTTAGCCATCAGACGAATTCGCTCGTCGGTTGAATGTAAAAATCAAGTGGGTCACGTTTAAAATCAAATTTTGTACAAGAAAAAATTTACATAAATTTCGAGGATAATTTCATTAAGATTTTTAATTACAATGGACGCGACCACGCCCGCCGACCCACATAACGACTTGGAACTCGTGAAAAAGATGGAGGACGAACATTTAAGACTGCAGAGACAAGTAAGATCACTATTGCTTGTTTTTATCCTAGGTAGCTAATACTAGAATCAATATCTAATATAATTGCCGCGTTTAGGGATCATTATCATCATCATCATCATCAGCCCATATACATACAAATGCTGGGCACGAGCCTCCTCTCAGTTTTAGGCCTTTGTCCACCACGCTGGCCTAGTGCGGGTTGGCGGACTACACACCTAAGAAATTCCAAAGAACTTTTAGGTGTGCAGATTTCATCACGATGTTTTCTTTCACCGTTAAAGTACGTGATAATTCATTGTGAATACACACATAACTTCGAAAAGTCAGAGGAGTTTGCCTGGGGTTTGAACCCGTGAACGTCGAGATTCTCGACCGCGTGCCTATACCTCGAGGCCATCACGACGGAAGTCACATGCATGTACTTTTGAAAGGAAACTATAGAATGTCCATATAGAACTTACAGGAGTCTGAATTACACAACTTCAAAATAGCAAATATTATAAATGTTACAAATGTTAAAAGCAGTGATGGCCTCGAGGCTTAGGCGCGCGGTCAAGAATTTCGGCGGTCGCAGGTCAAACCCCAGGCACACACCTCTGACTTTTCGAAGTTATGTGTGTATTCACAATGAATTATCACTTGCTTTAACGGTGAAGGAAAACATCGTGATAAAACCTGCACACCTAAAAGTTCTTAGGAATTTCTTAGGTGTGTAGTCCGCCAACCCGCACTAGGCCAGCGTGGTGGACTAAGGCCTAAACCCTCTCAGTTGTGGGGGAGGCCCGTGCCCAGCAGTGGGACGTATATGGGCTGATGATTATGATGATGATAAATGTTACGTTAATAATTCTAAATGTCTTCTGCAGATATATACAAGAACAAACGAAAATTATATCCAAATTTAATAACTTCATGCGGTGTATAGCATTTAAGTATAATTTTTAAGGAAAGTAGTGAGTCTTAATCCTAATATTACAAATAACAAAGTATGTAGTTTTGTTGCTATAACGTAAGAGACTGCCTCGTGGTGTCGTGGTACAAGTATATGCTGAGCGATCTGCAGGTCCCGGGTTCGTTCCCGGGTTGGCTCAAAGTCAATGTAAACTTTGTTCGCAGGTCCGCATGGTGCAAATGGACAGACATCACCGTACGATGGGCGTCCATCCTCAGTTTCAGAGGCAAGATCACCAGCTAAAGAACCTCAAGAAGGAATATAACAACTTCATCAAGGATTTAAAGGTAATAACTTATTATAAAAGATGAACGTTGAGCGTTCTTGTAATGTAAGTTTGATAGACTTAATTTTTTTATTATTTAATAATACAAAAACCAATATTAGTACAGAAACTAATTTTTAAATAAAATAAATAAATACACCCAACAGTCACATACATAGTTCTGACTCCACACTAGGATACAAGTCCTGTGTCGTGGGTATCAGAAACTACGAGAGACTTTTCGGTCTCACAAACACCCAGACCCGAAACAAATATTAGTGGATCACACAAACATTTGTCTCTGCGGGGACCGAACCCGCGGCCTCTTGTTTCGCAAGCTGGTATCTAACCAACTGCACCACGGGGCTGTCAAAATTAATTTTATGGTTGTACACACACCGTTTAAAATATTATAAAAAAAAAAAAAAAAAAAACACACACATCTCTGAAATAAATAAAAGGATTGGTTTGATATTTATAGGTATAGATAGAGCAAATTAGGTTTGCTTAGTAATTTTCCGATATCAGGATGAGAAAAAGTTTAGCATTTCCTGAAATTTACGCAGACGGATTTAATAGCAAACAGGTTTGTTATAATATGTATTAATATATTCTTTTTTATGTATTTATTCCATCTTCATTTTAGATATAATCAACTTAAATTCATATTATAAATTTAGTTATAAATGCATATAAAAAACCCATCTCAACACCCACTATTGAAAACTTTCATAATTTATATACCAAATAAACTTTTACTATTGAAAGAAGTTGTCAAATGGTAACAAAAAGAAAAAGATGAATCGATGGCTGCGTGGACAATCCACAACTCAACGGGCAATGCACTGTGGGGTCGCAGGTTCAAGTTCAACGATAGAAACAGTTGAAGCAAAGACATTTGTTAGCAAATGAAAGATATTATATTTGACGTCTCAATTATAGTCTCATAATTCTAAAATGTGAAAACTTTATCATCAGTTTAGAGTTATGAAGTACATTTTGTGTGTTCTTTGGTAATATTTGCACTGTTTTGTCTACAATACTAACCTACATAAAGAATTATAAGCTCAGAGAACTATTACCAAATTTAAAACACGATTAAAGCTAATTATATTTGTTATTTTGAATTAAAATCCTACATTCATTTTTTTTATGGGTAAAGTGACCTGCACTTTAAGTATGAGACAGTTTACACTGGCGAGCACCGATTTCGTTAATACTCGTACCACCATTCTATATCGCATGTACCATGGGGAGTGCCCTGATGAACTTTTTGGCTTAATACCTACCTGCTGCTGACTTTCATTACCGCACCACACGCCTGAAATTGAAGTTTCATCCCTACCATCTGGATGAATGGCGTTCCTCAACAGTGCGGTTTAAACGGTGATTTCTTCCTCGCGTAACATCTTTTTCGTTTGCCTCCTTTTTCCATAAAAAAAAACCACGCAGGTCGACATTATTTTGCAGACAAAAGACAGGATCTCGCTAATTGATACGATTCTCCTGCCTTTTCATGAGTGCACTGTAATTCTTGTGTTAAGTATGGGATGCGGTGTGTCAGTAGGTTGCTTATATCTTATTAAGGTAAGTAGGTTACGGTTAGGTGGTTAGGTAACCTTAGGTGTTAAACATTATGGACAGTGGTCGCTACTATGAATTGGTATATTTCATGATCACTAGAAAAAGATATCGCGAGGCATGCACCCACTAACACCCTAATAAACCCAATTTTAATGTTTTTTGGTAGGAACATAGTTGTAAGTAGATTATCGACTATTTATATTTGACAGCCGCTTGGCGCAGTTGGCTAGAAACCAGCTTGCGAAACGAGGCCGCGGGTTCGATCCCCGCACCGAGACAAATGTTTGTGTGATACACAAATATTTGTTTCGGGTCTGGGTGAGACCGAAAAGTCTCTCGTAGTTTCTTATACCCACGACACAAGACTCGTATCTTAATGTGGGGTCAGAACTATGTATGTGACTGTTGGGTGTATTTTTTATCACAAAATATATTTTAACGGCAGACATCGCGAGGCCAAAATCTAGTAAATATAAATCAGCTAAAACAAAAGTCAGCAAAAACGCCTTTTAAGCACTTCATTGCTGCATCGATATAAATTCTATCCAACCTTTTCACATAATGCAATGAGCTATGAAAATTCACAGATAGCAAGATCCGGCGCGCACAAGGCGAACAATAAAAAAATGAAACACCTACTGAGCAGCTCTTTACTGCTCAGAACTAAGTTCGAGGTGGAATGTGAAGGTGATTCCGAAACAATACCTAATATATACTACAAGGCAACAAGCTGTTGTCTGCAACTCCGTGTGCAAAAGTTGCATACATACATAACCTCGCGCCTGTATTCCCCGAAGTAGGCAGAGGTGCATTTCTGCACCCACATTTCGCCAGGTATGTATCAGTCCCAAGTAATAGGGGTCGAGCCTATTGCCGTTTTCTGGGCACATTTCCGGACTCCGTGCTGCTACTGAGAATTTCCTAATGGAAAAACCCAACAACGCTTTGCCCGACCCAAGAATCGAACCCAGGACCTCTAGATCGCACGGCACATACATACACTACCGACAAAAAGTTTGGAAGCACTTTTAATACTCTCAATTACTTTAGAAATAATATAAGATATAGTATTATTTAATTAAGAATGATTAGGTACTTAATTAAAACAACAATTAAACTATGAAACAAAACCATATTCTTATTTCTAAAATAATATCATATTTTATTACACCATCGATAAAATTTATTATTATCTATTTGCTATTTGTTTTTACAAAAATTATAGGTGCTTCCAAACTTTTTGTCGGTAGTGTATGTACTTGTGCCGCGAGACCTCGAGGCAAGCACGAATGTGCAAAAGTTTTGTGTTCAAAATGAATATTTTTCCCGTTTTTACCATATTTTGCAATGCTGCTCCGCTCCTATTGGCCGTAGCGTGATAAAATATTGCCTATACCCTTTCTAGATAAATTAATTATTTAATACAAAAAAGCATATAAGCAGTGATGGCCTCGAGGTTTAGGCGCGCGGTCGAGAATTTCGGCGGTCGCAGGTTCAAACCCCAGGCACACACGACACACCTCTGACTTTTCGAAGTTATGTGTGTATTCACAATGAATTATAATCACTTGCTTTAACGGTGAAGGAAAACATCGTGATAAAACCTGCACACCTAAAAGTTCTTAGGAATTTCTTAGGTGTGTAGTCCGCCAACCCGCACTAGGCCAGCGTGGTGGACTAAGGCCTAAACCCTCTCAGTTGTAGAGGAGGCCCGTGCCCAGCAGTGGGACGTATTGGGCTGATGATGATGATGATGATGAATACAAAAAAATATCTTCAATTCAAACCAGTAGTTCCTGAGATAAGTGCGTTAAACCAAACAAACCCTTCAACTTTGTATACTAATAACAACATACATACCTATTACTCGTATACATATAGCGGCTTTTCTAGAATATTCTAAAGTTGATGAGGTCGGCACAGATTACGTCTCATGTAAACCACAGAGTTGGGAAAATAGAAGGATTAAAGACACAATCCGGAATTGAATGCGAATCTTTCTAGTGTGTGGTTTTATCTTCGAGATTACATCGAAGTATGAATGGTCAGTGCAATATGACCCAGAGTCTAGACTAATATTGCATTCAAAGAATATAAGAATCAGCAAATAGAATAGTATTAAAAATAAAATTGCGCCGCACTATCTTGAGATCCCGGGTTCGATTCCCGGATTGGGCTATTATATCCCCAAATTCTACGTCGCAGCTCGAAGTTTGGCAATGTGGACTAATAATGCAATACGACTTAAAAAAAAATTATATACATATTTCTAATTTCTTAATAAAAAAATGTCATTTCGTGTTGCTGAGGGAGTTTCCTGCCGTTTCTTCTCCACAGCGATAACACGTTCCGAAGCGGCAATAGCTTAAAATTGACTATTTTGAAGAATATTTTGACTTTGACTTTGACTACCCCTTATTACCTGGAACTTAACCGTATCTGACGATTTATCTAGACATAATTTTTACCTACTTCTCTGATGACGTAGGCGTGTATGAGTTTGTAGATAAAGAAGCTGATAAATATTAAAATTTAGAGGGCGTGACACTGCTGAAGCAGCTCCAGGAGCTTCTGAGAAGAAACAATAAAGACATGCTGCATCTGAAGAAATTAGTCAACACTTGTCAAGGCAAGGTAAGAAACTCTACCCTGCATTCTTTCATCAGTCATCATCATCATCATCAGCCCATATACGTCCCAAAACTGCTGGGCACGGGTCTCTTCTACAACTGAGAGGGTTTAGGCCTTAGTCCACCACACTGGCCTAGTGCGGGTTGGTGGATAACACACAAGAAATTCCTAGGAACTTTTAGGTGTGCAGGTATTATCACGATGTTTTCCTTCACCGTTAAAGTACGTGATAATTCAATGAGAACAGACACATAAATTTGAAAAGTCAGAGGTGTGTGCCCGGGGTTTGAACGCGCGACCGTCGAGATTCTCGACCGCGTGCCTAAACCACGAGGCCATCACGACTTACATCAGTCAGCCATCAGTCGCAAGACATAAAATTTTCTTAAAGATTTCCAAAGCATGTTGTTAGACACAGCCTGTATCTAGCGGTTTGATCGCTACCCATTCTCCACACTTTGCTATTTGCAACGATTATTATCATGCCAATTGAAAAGGATTTCGGCTGCGCAGTAGTCCGTTGGGACTCACTCGACTGGTCCAGAATAATACAACCATCTAGCGTTTTGTTCGGTGATTGAATTGCCATCATCATCAACAGCCTGTCTCATTCTCCATTCCATACGCTTCCCCCAGCGGTCATCAGCTCCGCGACAACCTGCCCACTGCCATTTCAGCTCGGCAATCCTTTGAATTGAATTACCGGAAACTGTAAATTGACGTCATTACTCATTAGTCCATACATACTTGGGAGGGGTAAGTCCTTAGTCCAGGTTAGCTTGGTGCGAATTAACAGTTTACCCATAGCTGAGAAATTCCGTATTAAGAACAAGAGTTCTTCATTATACCTAAGAAGGTATGCAGGTTTCCTTACATTTATTACCTTCACCGGAAACTATGCTACGTTAAAAAAACACCATGAATGAAGACTCTTTGACATGAATATATTAACATAAATATTTCAAAACGTCCATTAATATAAACGTTAATAAATTTCCTAATTCAGTTAGACGAGAGGCGAAGTCAAAGCGAAAATCGGCTAATTTCCACTGAGAATCAACTTGAAGCTGCAATGCTTAGATTCAACGCAGTCCAGTTCGAAAACAAGAAGATTCGGGAGGAAATAGATCATATGCTTCAAGACAGGTATGTATATTGAAAACACTAAGTAGATATAATTTAAAGTAAAATAGGTATAACGGCGTAAAACCATATACTGAGAGCTACGTCATCGCTCTTGCATAAACAAGAATGACTCACGGGCGGTCACCTCCTGCGGTGTCGATTACCCCCACTATTCGTCTATAAAAAGGCCGCCCGCTGCAGCGGAGCGAGCATTCATCGGTCGACGCGCGGACAGTAAACATCCGATTTATTGGGAAAAGGAACTTTGATTGAAGTTGGTTGTTAAAATTACTTCTCAAAATGGATCCTCCAGTAATAACGATGTCACTGCTATTCATAACGATACAGAGCTATCTGCCTCGTCAGTAATTGTGAAAGTTTACTAAAGAAAACTCAAAGTATGAGTTATCACCATAAACCAACAGTTGTGACGTCGGCAATGTGATGTCGCACATCTTAAAGACACTTCCAAGCCTCCCCTGCTTCGACAGGTATAATTGACACTTTATATGGTCGTTTTATGCTCAGTCTATTTTTATAGCACTGGTCGTTCTAATATTCTACGAGACCCAAACACATTTTTGTTTTGTAACCCATATATTCTCTTGTAGTAAAATACATTCAATAAGTTGCATCTATTCTAACTTCATACAATCACATAAGTCTACTATCGTGGGTAGAGAAACTATCAGACGCTTTTTGGTCTCCCTAACACTCAATCACAAAGAAAATATTTATGGACAAATTTTTGCAGTGTGGGGACCGGGCGCGAGCCCACTGCTTTTCTTACGCCATTCTCAATAGCTGAGCTAATGAGGCTTACAAACACATAAGTTTCACTGTTGAAGTAACTGCATCCTATTCGACCTACTTAAAACACTCCATAAAGAGTAACTGTAATTTCGCATGATTTGCCCCTAATCTAAAGACTGGATGGTCGCCAGTGCAAATAGACTCGGAGGCTTCGTTGCCAGAGAGGGGCGTTGTAAAGCCAGTGTTTTTTCAAATTAATGACGTCTTAAAACTGTTAACGGTCCCGTTGTGAAGTCTGGAATGATGCCAGATGCGGCTGTTACGTGATTTCTGTGTGGAAACGCAATCCGGCCTAGGTAACTCGCCACGAGGAGCACAACCTTTCAATGAGTGTCATTAGCGATGTTCAGCGCGTAGGAAACACGCGGGTTACACATCACTCACACCTGTATCACAGAGATGTATTGCTGCACCTACGTTTTGACAGCTGTTTAAAGTCCCTCGTAATTTATATTACAGAACTGTTTTACACACTGCCTCGTGATCTCTAGGCACAAGTATGAGCCGAGCGATCTAGAGGTCCTGGGTTCGAGTCCCGGGTCGGGGAAAGTGTTATTGGGTTTTCCATTAGGAAATTCTCAGTAGCAGCATGGAGTCTGGGATTGTGCCCGAAAAACGGCAATAGACTCGCCCCCTATTACGTGGGACTGATACATGCCTGGCGAAATGTGGGTGCAGAAATGCAACTTCGGGGAATACAGGCATGAGGTTATGTATGTATGTATGTATGTCCTATTGTAAAAAGTCACTGCTGGACCCGGGAATCCAGACTGGGAACTCTTGATCGCACGCCGCACACTTGTAAGACACAGAGCAAACTATATTGAACAATGAAAAAAAGTATGTGTGTACTTATGTACACGCGTAAGAAGTTATACTAAAATTTTATCTTTCTATTTATTCTACGTACCTACTCATAAATATTTGACAATAAATATGTCAATCCCTTTTTATTACTGTCACTATTCTACAGTTTTAAAATCTAAAACATATTAAAGTTTTTTTGAATAACTTTTTCGTGACGGTGTGCGCGCGCAACTTTTAAATTTACTCTAATCATTTTTCCCTAACGCGCCAAAAGAAGCATAACTTCAAAAAACAGTAAAACGAATGGGGAATATTCATTTTATGTTACGGGCCATACTTCAAAAATTTCTAATATTACGAAGATACTCAGGACCCTAGGAAGTAGGACTACTTACTTATATATATATCCTATAAAGGGTGCGTATTATCCGGAATAGTTGCGTCCCCACTGCCCAACCTCGGAAGCAATTTAGGCAAACATGCTTCCATTAATAGATCGGCAAGATCTTACAACATGCTTGTTAGCAGGCGCTGTGTTCACACTTCCCTGTGGGGTACAACCTTGGGATTACTATGTAAAGTCATTTATTTATATACGAGTACACTTTATTACACGCCATATTAGACGATACAAAATAAACAGCACAATTTTAAAAAAAATAAGTGTGACAATAGGCGGTCTAATTTACCAATCTACAAATTGTTATTGTCTTTTTATATAAATAAAAAAACAAAAATCACTTACTGCGATCTCTTCCAGACAATATAATCTTCAAAAGGGTCATGCAGAAAGAAAAATTTTTGAATAGCATAATTAGCATTCAAATATTTAAAAAGTTGCACTTTCTCTTTACTTTTAGATATATCAAACCTTCATGTGTTCTAAGAAACTCCCAACACTCGAATTTATATAACTGTAGCTCTGAATATTGAAAACAGTCTTAGAAGTTCAAAATTCATTCGTAAACTAGAATTTGATTCCTAACAAGAAAACTTTGTCTCACCATGGCTGCTTGCAACGCGCGCTGAATGCTCAATGCCATCACACCAAAAATGGCTTGGAGATAACAGTTTTATTCAATGAAAACAAATATAAAAACCATATATACAGGGTGTATTCAGACCGTGATCGGAAACTAAGGCAGGTAATAGCTAAGGTGATTACAAATCCTCTGGCGTTAAAGATAATCCCGACAAAAAATACATTTTTTGAAGTTTCCTAACAACCATGAAGTCGTGATGGCCTCGAGGTTTGGGCACGCGGTCGAGAATCTCGACGGTCGCGGGTTCAAACCCCAGGCACACACCTCTGACTTTTCCAAGTTATGTGTGTATTCACAATGAATTATCACGTACTTTAACGGTGAAGGAAAACATCGTGATAAAACCTGCACACCTAAAAAAAAAAAAACCTTAGGAATTTCTTAGGTGTGTAGTCCGCCAACCCGCACTAGGCCAGCGTGGTGGACTAAGGCCTAAACCCTCTCAATGGTAGTATAGAGGAGGCCCGTACCCAGCAGTGGGACGTATATGGGCTGATGATGATGAACAACCATAGGTATAAAATGTATGTGGTTGTTAGGAAAACGTCAAAATGTTATTTTTTTGTAATGACCTTAGAAATATCTAAGTATCTAACTACCTGCCTTAGTTTCTGATTACGGTATAAATACACCTTGTATATTGTCATGTTTTGTATACTCTAAAGATTAGATAAAGATGCATTTATATTTTCTATCAGTTATTATGTCCTGCAAAATAGTGGACGAGCCTATTACCATTTTTAGATGAAACACGGTCTGCGCTGAGAATTTCCTAACACAAAACATAACATTTGCACGATCCGGAATTGAACCTCTCGTTCATCATCATCATCAGCTGAAAGACGTCCAATGTTGGACTTAGGCCTTCCAAAGCGCTCTGTCGGAAGCGGCCCGCACCCAGCGGCTTTCCGTGATTTTCGTTAGTTCGTCAGTCCACCTTGTGGGTGGACGTCCAACGCTGCGCTTGCTGTTACGCGGCCTCCACTCCAGAACCTTTCGTTGACCACGCGTTAATGCCGTGGACCAACAACGCCTATGTAAAAGACGTACTTAATTGAGTACTTGTAAATATTGCATCGCTTCTCCGAATCAAGAATTCGAGTTCGCGGATACAGGATAAAACAATTTTCAACTATTAAAACAAAGCAGCGAAAGATGTCAACAACGGCTTTATGGAAATATTTACATACATACATACATCGTTACATAAAAACCACTTGTAGTATTTTTTTTAACAACATTCAAATCTTAAAAATAATTTCTATTATAGGCGACCACGACATGTGATTTAACTACGTTCAGTAAGAAATATTAATGTGAGTGATGATTCCAGGGCGATATTCAACAAGTCCTGGGAAAAGATGATGAGTGCTTTGAGCCGAGGCAAGAAATTCCTCCAAGACCTGTTCGAGTCGTCGACCCTGGCCTACGACCAGCGGGACGAGTGGTGCGCCAAGCTCCGGTCCGTGCAGGAGAAGGGCAAGATGGACCAGATGCTGCAAGTCCAGGTTGGAATTGGAATCTTCTAGACTAAAATCTAAATAATAAATATAGTACAGGGTGTAAAAAGACAGTGATCGAAAACTGAGAAGGAAGAAGAGGCAATAGCTACAGTGATTAAAAACACATTGACGTTAAAAAAAATCCGACAAAAAAAACGTTTTCCTAATCACCACATACATTTAAGACTTACGGTTGTTAATAAAACGTCAATTTTTTTATTAGTAACTAATGTAACTATTGTCTGGCTTGGTTTTCAATCACGGTCTTTTTACAGCCTTCATCATCAGCCCATATACGTCCCACTGCTGGGCACGGGCCTCCTCTACCATTGAGAGGGTTTAGGCCTTAGTCCACCACGCTGGCCTAGTGCGGGTTGGCGGACTACACACCTAAGAAATTCTTAAGAACTTTTAGGTGTGCAGGTTTCATCACGATGTTTTCCTTCACCGTTAAAGTACCTGATTATTCATTGTGAATACACACCTAACTTGGAAAAGTCAGGGGTGTGTGCCTGGGGTTTGAACCCGCGACCGTCGAGATTCTCGACCGCGTGCCTAAACCACGAGGCCATCACGACTTTTACAGCCTGTATATTATTAATACTATGGAATGGTCGGAAAAGGGCGCCCGCGGAGAACATATACGTAAAGATCATATTCGTGATGTTCTCTGCAAAAGCCAAGTTGAAAGTATCTATACCCGACGTATGTGTATGCAAAGATGCAATACTCGTACGAGTAGATGTTGAAGAAGCACAAGAGGTGTGTCAGGATAGCTTGTGGCACTCAATAGTCTCTGCCTACGCCTATGGGATTCGGGCATGAGTGTGCGTTTAATTTAAATTTTAAAATACTTAAATACCTACCTTATAAAATACCTTAAGATCGTAGAAGAGTTGACATGAGTTTTGATATTACATTTGATCTTTGCTGTACGGCAAATTAACCTATTTTTTATTCGCCTTATAATGCCCACATACAATTATATATGTCGGGGGAGGAGGGGTTTGAAGTGTCTTAAAATTTCTGACGGCATGCATCATTACTGACGTCACAATTGTTGGCTTCATGATAATTACTCATATTTTGAGTTTTCCTTAGGAAAACTTCACAACTGACGAGGCAGATAGCCCAGTATTGTTAAGAATAGCAGTGACATCGTTATTATTAGAGGATTTATTTTGAGAAGTGATTTAAAGTTAAACAATCAACTTCAATCAAAATGCCTTTTGATTTCCCAATAAATCGGATCTTTGCTGTCCGCGCGTAGACAGACGAATGCCTCGCTCCGCTTTGTGGAGTGGGGCGATCGCATGTGAGTTATCCTTGTTTATGCAAGAGCGATGACGTAGCTCTTAGTATATGGTTTTGCGCCGTTATATATCTATTTTAAATATTCACAGGAAATGCGAGAACTCCAGCGCGCGTTTGACAACGAACAAAAGTTGTACAACTTTCTAGCTAAAAAGGGACTCATTCGTATCAACGAGAAAGAAGAGAAGAGACAAGAAGAACAAAGAATAAAGGAAGAAGAAGAAGCGAAACGACAATTTGATATTCACGTCAAAATTCTGGAAGAAATTACGGTAAGTTTACATTAATTTTTAATTTAAGTCAAAATATAATTTACAACTCTTTCGACTGCCTCGTGGTCTCGCGGTACAAGTATGTGCCGTGGGGTCCAGAGGTCCTGGGTTCGATTCCCGGGTCGGGCAAAGTGTTATTGGGTTTTTCCATTAGGAAATTTTCAGTAACAGCCCGGAGTCTGGAATTGTGCCCGAAAAACGGCAATAGGCTCGCCCCCTATTACGTGGGACTGATACATACCTGGCGAAATGTGGGTGTAGAAATGCACCTCTGCCTACCCCTTCGGGGAATACAGGCGTGAGTTTATGTATGTATGTATGTATAATTTACAAGCCTTTTTTGAATCGTTAATGGAAGGTAGACTACTCTTTGAGATACACATTTATTTGACAACATTGTCCTTTACTACTAGTATGAATAAAAAAAATATTTAATGTTTAAATCAACCATTCATCGAAAAAGGCTACAGAGTATCTATAATCACGCTATGACCATAGGAGCATAGCAGTAATAAAAAATGTGTCAAAAACGGGGAAAAAACTTTGTGGTCGAAAGTTTTGCACATAAAGTTGCGGGCAATAGCTAGTTATTTTATTGATTCTGTATCTATTTAGTGCATAATATTATTCTTTTGTGGAAAATGTAATTAACTTTTAATAATCAGATATAAAACGAAGGCTAAAACCAGCTTTGATTACGTTGAAGATATTCAATTCCATTCTATTCCCTTTGCGAATTTCCCTTCGTTCTTAATGGATAATTAAACAAAAGGGAATTCGGAATGACCGCCATTGCATTTTCCTTTAACGTTACATTTAATTTAGTGTAATAAAGATTGAAAACGTTATTTAGTTGATTATGAAATACTGCCTCGTGGTCTTGCGGTACAAGTATGTGCCGTGCGATCTAGAGGTCCTGGGTTCGATTCCCGGGTCGGGCAAAGTGTTATTGGGTTTTTCCATTAGGAAATTCTCAGTAACAGCACGGAGTCTGGAAATGTGCCCGAAAAACGGCAATAGGCTCGCCCCCTATTACGTGGGACTGATACATACCTGGCGAAATGTGGGTGCAGAAATGCACCCCTGCCTACCCCTTCGGGGAATAGAGGCGTGAGTTTATGTATGTATGTATGAAATACTGCTATTTTTATATTACTGCACCATGGTATCGTTTCGAATAACTACTGACGAGAAAAAAATATGATAAATAATTTGTTGACATTACTATGCTGGCCATCCGGTAGCACGCTGAAATCGAACACTACATATCTACTTTAGACCCTATATCGGATATAATGGTCCCTATCCATGCAAATAAAACTAACCTATGAGCTATGCTTTCGAGAAACTTCACCTATTTTTATGCGATAGGTCCTCGTTATCTCGGGGCTACAGTTTGTATTCGACATTGCCTTTAAAGACCCCTGGTTCGATTTTTGGGCCGGGCAAAGTGTTATTGGGATCTTCTATTACAATGCTATAAACACTTGAAACACTAACTTAATCTTAGTTGCAGAAATGCATCTATGCCTCTCCTTGCGACATACAGGCGCGTGTGTTTGTGTGTGGACTTATATTACTTATTAAGTGTTCTGGTTTCCCTAGGATTATACTCAAAAGATGGACATTAGCAAAATCATAGAAGATTTCGAGAAAAGAGAGTTCCACAACTTCTCCATATACAAGCTACTGACGGACTTCTGCGCCGAAAACGAAGTGTTGACTAGAGAAGTACAGCGCATACAGCAAGATATATGTATGTTATTAAGTATCACGCTGTTATCTTGTAGGGTAGCCAGACTACTGAGGACCACAAATTATGAACGCATTTTTACATCCATATTAATGTAAAAAAAATACACATAAACTTTCAAACCACATTCTTGAAAAGTTATTCGGCTACCTACGAATATATTCAACCAGGGATTATTTGTAGATGAAACGTTAGAGCGATATATACCCTAGATTATAAATGTGTCGTAAAACCTTAACTTTTCATGTCAATTGTATTCTCCTAACAAAGTATACAAGTGATTTAGTGATTTCGCACTAGGCCAGCGTGGTGGACTAAGTCCTAAACCCTCTTAGTTGTAGAGGAGGCACGTGCCCGCAGTGGGACGTATATGGGCTGATGATGATGTATTAGTGTCAATACACTAAATTAAGTTTTCTTTGCTAGTGGATCGCAGAGACTGGAACGAAATGATGGAAGCGAAAAGACAAGACAAAGTGATGTCGCTGAGAAAGAAGTTAGAAGAACAGAAGAGCAGGACCGACGCGCTTAGATCCAAGAAGGAGGATAAAGATCAACTGCTTAAAGAAACTATGGACAAAATAAGCGAAATGTTTAAGTAAGTCATTCTCCGTAGTATTATATTAATTGACTAGCTTTTGCCCGCGACTCCGTCCGTGTAGACTACAGGGTTGGGTTCAGAAACAAAAAAAGTTGTAGTCTATTTTATTCCACAGAGTCCCATTTATGTCCATACCAAAAATCGATCACATCGGTCAAATGATTAAGGCGTGAAAGCGTAACAGTCATATAGTTATTTTCTCATTTATAACATATTAAGGGATTTTTAAAAAAATCTTTTAATATAATTCTTATATTGTGTATATATATATATATATATATATCATATATATATGATATATATATATATATATATATCATATATATATGATGTAATAAAAGCCATATAAAAAAGTTTCATCATTCTAGCTTCAAAAATGACGAATTTCCATACAAACTTTCATCCCCTATTTTTATTTTACTCCCTTAAAGGTAATTTTTTTACATACTTTGAATGTCATATTTATTTATATCTAATCAACAGCCTAAAAAATAAGTTTCAAGTTTCTAGCTTTAAAAATGACAATACTTCCATACAACCTTTCATCCCCCCTTTCAACCCCTTAAAACCCTTTTTCCGCAATAAAAAGTAGCCTATGTTCTTTTTCAGGCTTCAAACTATCTGTGTACCAAATTTCATTTAAATCGGTTCAGTAGTTTTAGCAGGAAAGCGAGACAGACAGACAGACAGACAGAGTTACAGTCGCATTTATAATATTAGTAAGGATTTTACAATAGATAATAATAATCTTCACTCAAAATTTGTATCATCAGAAATCTTTCCTCATTTAATTATGTTGGATTGCTGGTACTCAAGTACCCTAAGACTTACACGAACACGATATCGAACCAATATCATCACTAGCCCATATACGCCCCACTGCTGTGCACGGACCTCCTTTACAAATGAGAGTATTTAGGCCTTAGTCTACACCACTGGCCTAGTGCGGGCTGATGCGACACATCTATGAAATTTCTAAGAACTTTTTACCAATGTGTATGTATTCCAATGATAACGAATATACATATTAAGAAACTGACTCGTGGTCTCGCGGTACAAGTATGTGCCGTGCGATCTAGAGGTCCTAGGTTCGATTCCCGGGTCGGGCAAAGTGTTATTGGATTTTTCCATTAGGAAATTCTCAGTAGCAGCACGGAGTCTGGAAATGTGCCCGAAAAACGGCAATAGGCTCGCCCCCTATTACGTGGGGCTGATACATACCTGGCGAAATGTGGGTGTAGAAATGCATCTCTGCCTACCCCTTCAGGGAAAACAGGCGTGAGTTTATGTATGTATGTATGTATGTATATTAAGAAATTAGGTCAGTGCTGGATTGAGTTAAAATAAGTTCCAATGTCGATTATGTTCCCAAACACGTTTATTTGTCCCAAACAAGAACAGATAATGAAGGATTGGACTTCCAATAAACAGTACAAAACGTGAAATAAAAGGAAATAAGTCTGGCCCGGGCGCCGAGAGCGGGCGGCAAGGCAATCCATTTAGCGACCACCTTTGGCCAGTAAACTCGTTTTAAAATTGATCACGCCACGAAAACGATTTCTATTGGCGCGTGTTCAGTTCACACTCGCTTTTCACACGTTTCAAACAGCTATAGTCCTGTTTGTCAGCAGTACATACACCTTTAAACTCGAAAAGGTAGGTAGAATTGAATCTGTATGAGTTAGTTTCGCCAGCTGTGTAAGTCTTACATTAAACAGCGCGAAGCTACTACTGTTTTAGTTTCTGAGCGCACAAGTATGTGCCGTGCGATCTAGAAGTCCTGGCTTCAATTCCCGAGTCGGGAGAAGTGTTAATGGTTTTTCCTTTAGGAAATTATCAGTGGCAGCACGGAGTCTGGAAATGTCCGACAGCAGGAGACTCGCACTCTATTACCTGGCGAAATGTGGGTGCAGAAATGTACCTTTGCCTGCCCCTTGGGGAATACAGGCATGAGGTATTTCATTTTTTTACCTGACTTTGAGATCAAACCCGGGATTACTCGGGATTGTTTTAGTTAGTTCTAGTGTCATTATTATTAATTTAATTATTTGTTTTTATTTTTCGCTTGTTTAATAATTTTACTTCTTTCTTTGTGTTTTTCCTTTTTTTTCTCTTTATTAATTGTGTATCATTCATTTAATTATTTTGTATAAATATTAAATTTCATAAATATGTAACACCAGCACTCACTTACAAGCACAAATACTCACCACACCTTATACACTAAATGCTCGCGAAGGAAGGTGAAACCGTATCAAATAGCGAATTTACCTTCCTCTCGCGGGCACGTTTTAACACTTTAGCATCTAAGCAACACCACACATGCTTTTAGTATAATAATAAAAAATAAATAAAAAAAAAACCCGGTATTACTAGATAGGTATCGGTTGCACACTTCAATCGCAGAACCATCTATCAGTCAACGTCAATATTAATACTGCGGTGACAGCGACAAGGCGACGTAGTGACAAGGTAACAAGGCGACAAAGAACAACAGGTTGACCGACCAACTGAGCACCAGATGGATTGAGCGACAACGCGACGAAGTGACAACCTGACAAAGAGACAAGGCAACGGAATGGACGATCTGTCAGACAGACATGGTAACATACAACACGACGGACAGTGTGACTTAGCGATGGAACATCAAAGAATGACAAAGTGACAGGGTTAGAAAGGAACACCTTGTAATGTAATTAATCGAAACCAACTAGAAGTGATAGAAATAATCAAACCGATTAACTAATCAATTAAACACTAATATTTGACTGCATCCCTAGTAAAGTTGACTTAAAAGAATATGAAACGTGAGGGCGTGGGTTTGATCCAGCATCGGACATTTGTTTCTGCTCTGTTTGTGAAAGTGAAAAGTCTCACGTAGTTTTCGATGAGGACCCATGCAGTGGCAGTACTTCCATAGAAGCCCAAAAGCCCAGATTGCCTCACAAAATACCGAATAATCATCTTTAAGCTTTAAATATTTATTTAACAGAAGCAATTTGACATATACCTAGAGTTTGTTTCGCCGGGTCTTCTCAGTCAGGGTCGCGTTTGGATCCGGTGGTAGCATTAAAATAATACGTGACGTTTCGGAAATGCACAAGGTCCATCTCGTTATTAACTTTAAAATAATAATAATAAGATATTATGCATTTCCTGATGAAAACTAAAAATGAATTATAAAAAAACCGTAAATATTTTTGTACAAATTATATAAAATGAACCATAGTTAAATTATAATGTAATAATAAAAGATTTTTCTTTTCTGTATTGACTTGTCATAAGTGCTATTTGATTGCCTACGTGACCAAATAAAGCAATTTCATTTCATTTCATATAAATGAGAATATCCTGACCCCACAATAAACAATTATAAATCAGACATTATAAAATTTACGTTTAACCACTGGAACCATGTATGTAATCTATAAGAAATTTGTACTACATCTTCAAGTAATGTTCCCGGCAAACTTATTGTACTTCCAAGTGATTGCATTTCCGTAGCTAGTTCCCAGCTCGAAGCACTAATAACTGCGTTAAGGTAGGTCCATCGTACAGAAATTACTCTAATTGGTGGAATGGCAGTATTCAGAGCTAAATAAATTCGAGTAATTGGACGCAGTGGATAGAAAAATATTGGTCATTGCATGCAGTTTTTATTTTTAAATTATTGCGTGCGCACGTAAGAGCTAATCCAATATTGGAATATTTACTTTTTGTATTGATTAAAAAAAAAGTGGGTGTTGATATTACACTGTGATGCTTGGTTATTACGAGTAAAATACTCTTGCTGATGTATTATGTGAGATAGTGTTTCCACGGTCCAATTGGGACTGTCTTACCGCAGTCCACGCCTTATGTAGTATACCCTTTTTTTTGTCGAGGGGAAAGCTGTTAACCACATACCGACCAAAACCCCCCGGTGGCCATCTTCGCGCCAAGTGGAACGGCCACGGTGCGTGGGCGAGAGGCGCCCACAATAGTGCCGCAGCCGCCCGGTGCGCCTCCGAGACGAAAGCGTCTCGGCCGTCTCGAAACTTTAAGGGGCGCAGTTGCACCCCCACTTACTTGATTCGGGCGCTTCTATTTAGGGCGCCCGCGACAGACACAGGCCACCGTGTCGCCGCCCCTCTCGGGGTCGCCTAATGTGTGGACGCATTGCCCCCGCAGCACGTCCAGCGACCCCAAGGGCGCCAATGGCGGTACTTCCATAGAAGCCCAAAAGCGTTACACGTTAGTTTATCATTGTTTATTGTGGGGTCATTTATGTCAATTTGCTTTTGTTAAATAAAGATTTAAATCTTCAAGATTATTATTCGGATTTCTTTAAGGCATGCTGGGCTTTTCGACTTCTATGGAAGTACCGTCATTACTAAAGAGATGGCAAAGATGCATTTCTGCACGCCAATTGTGTTTTAAGTTCCATGAAATAAAGAGCGTAATTATTGTTTTTAGGGCAGTTTTCCAGACTCCGTGCCGCTCAAAATTTTTAGTGGATACTTAATAACATTTGGTCTAACCCAGGACTTTATAATACTTGTGCCGCGAGAGAAGGCAATGATATTTCTTTAGACCGTAATAACATACATACATACATAACCTAACGGCTGTAGTCCCCGAAGGGGTAGGCAGAGGTGCACTTCTGCACCCACATTTCGCCAGATATGTATCAGTCCCACGTAATAGGGGGCGAGCCTATTGCTGTTTTTCGGGAACAATTCCAGACTCCATGCTGTTGCTGAGAATTTCTTAACGGAAAAACTCAATAAAACTTTGCGCGACCCGGGAATCGATTCCAGGACCTCTGGATCGCACGGCACATACTTGTAACGCGAGCCACCGTAATAACGCCTTTGTAATTAACTAAAACAATAAAATCTACCGTTCCTTTTTATCATGAATTATAATTTACAGACTAATTTGCATGTACCAGCACAGATAGCGAGACGTTGTAGCGCGGCTGGAGTTGCTAATGATTGGAGTTCCCCACCACCGCCGGTTATAAATCAAACACCGCCACTTAGACGCGGCTAAATATTTAAAACCGAGCTGCGTTGCTAATTAATGTTGTTTTGTTAGCTTTCATACACGGAGCTGGTTGGAGTTTCTCGTGAGTGATCATTTCGCGGATTTATTTTAAATAATAAATACACCCAACAGTCACAGTTCTGACCCTACATTAAGATACGAGTCTTGTGCCGTGGGAATCAGAAACTACGAGAGACTTTTCGGTCTCACAAACCCCCAGACCCGAAACAAATATTTGTGAATCACACATTTGTCTCGATGCGGTGATCGAACCCGCGGCCTCTCGTTTCGCAAGCTGGTGTCTAGCCAACTGCGCCATGGGGCTGTCCAAAAATTTTATACAGACATCGCTCCTCCAATAAAACAACGACGTAATCGCCAAACAATTGAAAATGACCTTTGAATGTCATAATTACAATGAGGAATTAACAATAGAATAATTTCTATGGTGGTTTCTGATAGAGTGCCTGGCTATCGTTAGGTAACATAACATACTACAACTTAGAACTTTATAATCGTTCTCTTGAAAAATATCTAAAACGTAATTACATCGTTGTTGACAGCCCCGTGACGCAGTAGGCTAGATACCAGCTTGCGAAACGAGAGGCCGCGGGTTCGATACCCGCTTCGAGACAAGTGTTTGCGTGATTCACAAATATTTGTTTCGGGTCTGGGTGTTTGTGAGACCGTAAAGTCTCTCGTAGTTTCTGATACCCACGACACAAGACTTGTATTCTAGTGTGGGGTCAGAACTATGTATGTGACTGTTGTGTGTATTTATTTAATTAGTCTGTTTAAATGATCATAACATTGTTGGAAGCAGTGGTATATAATGACTGCGATCTAGAGGTCCTGGGTTCGATTCCCGGGTCGGGCAAAGTGTAAGTGGAAAAATGGGTTTTCCCATTAGGAAATTCTCAGTAGCAGCACGGAGTCTGAAAATGTGCCCGAAAAACGACAATAGGCTCGCCCCCTATTACGAGGGACTGATGTCTGATACATACCATACCTGGCGAAATGTGGGTGCAGAAATGCACCGGGGAATTCGGGGAATATAGGCGTGAAGTTATGTATGTATGGTATAAAATGCATTCAGAAAAGTTTTGGTTCATCCAAAAAATAATTATAATCATTATAATAGTTCGTAACGTGTGTAGTAAGATTGAACCCGCGACCGCACGCCGGCGCCGGCTGCCGTGTAGCGGTGTAATTAATTCCGTGAAGTGGTGACGCGAATGACGCGAGAGTGACGCGGCTTAACGTCTCTTTAATGCTAATGACCTGGCAGTCATCGGTCATCAGCCGCTCCTTGCCAATCATTCGCTACTTAACTACGTTTGCAAATCAATAATACCTACATACATATATGTCAACGTTATTGTGAGGTTATGTTGACAATTTGATTTTGAGTAGTAATGGCTTCAAGGTTTAGGTGCGCGGTCTAGAATCTCGGCGGTCGCGGGTTCAAGCCCCAGGCATACATCTCTGACTTTTTTATGTGTGTATTCACAATGAATTTTTTTTTTTATAGTTTAATGGAATAGGCGTTTGTCTTCCATCTCACCTGATGGAAAGTGTAGATGAAGACTAGGGTGGTACACGCCCATCCAAAAGAAACCTGTCACGTACTTTTGCGGTAAATGAGAACAAAGTGATGAAACATGCACACCTAAAAAGTTCTTAGAAATTTCTTAGGTGTGTAGTCAGTACCAGTGTTATCTTTTTGGTTTCAGAATGCTAGACTGCAGTTTAGAACCGTTCCAGAATCTTCTAGGAGACAAGGAGCCGAGTCTGCATCAACTCAACCTTACGCTTACTCTCATCGCGGATAAAATCAAAGAGAATATTGAGTGTGTATACTATTTTGTAAGTACACAGCTGTTATAATACAATTGGGTATGCAACTAACCTCATCATCATCATCAGCCCATATACGTACCACTG
This sequence comes from Hemaris fuciformis, assembly GCA_907164795.1. Lineage (NCBI taxonomy): Eukaryota > Metazoa > Arthropoda > Insecta > Lepidoptera > Sphingidae > Hemaris > Hemaris fuciformis. The sequence continues at coordinate 16,443,035 of OU015441.1, forward strand.
CTGGGCACGCGACTCCTCTACATCTGAGAGAATTAAGGCCTTAGTCCACCATCGTGGCCTAGTGCGGGTTGGCGCCTGTTAAAGTACATGATAATTATTTTTGAATACACACATAACTTCGAAAGTCAGAGGTGTGTGCCTGGGGTTTGAACCCGCGATCGTCGACATTCTCGACCGCGTTGCTAAACCTCGGGGCCATCACGACTTTTTTTGCAGCTAACCTGTTGATGCTATAATATATTTTTATTTTCCACGTTTGAAATCTTGATTTTAGTAAAACTACATCAGTATTTCATTTCATAATTTGAAGGATCAGGATTATTTCTTTTTTTTTTTATACTGGCACGGCAAAGTGACCCCATTGCACCTGATGGTAAGTGTAATGGAGTCCAGAAAAAGTGCCGACCAGCGAGAGATGATGATCTCCCGTTGGTCGACGCAATCATGCCGGCCGAAAACCTCTTCACCTATCTTGTGAAGAAGTTTGGGGGACTAATACCATGGTGAACAAAGGACCGATCGCGAGAAACCGGCCAAAAAATGCCGGCACGGTCATCCTTTCACCATGATTGAAGCCCCCCCGAAAACCGGATATACACTGGCTGATCCCGGAACGCGGCACACTTGCATGTGCCACTATGGCGGGTTTTACGCCCTGTGTACGGTGGTCGCTATCCGGGCGGATACGAATATCCTACCACCAGCAAATCAGGATCATGCCATGAAGAAAATATCGATAGTTCTTCGCGAGGAACATTAATCAACTTACCATTGGCAAACTGATTGAATATAGACCTAAACCCTTTTGAATAGTAGAGAAATCCTGTTAACATAAAGACAATAGACAAGCGTTGTAGAATACGATGAAGGCATTTTCATCAGTCAAATCTTTATGAACGCTTTCAGTTCGAATCTCTGAGTGACACTCTAGTTTTCTTTTAAAGTTTTAAAATACCGATACTTAATTATACCAATAAATAGTAAAATCTTAAAAATCATGTCATTTACTGCGAAAAATAAGCAACTGAGTTTCGTCTGTTAATTTTGTAACGGTTAATAGGGTTCCTTATATCAACGGTCCAAACCGAACTGTTATAACCTTGGTGATGCAGTGTAAATATCTAATAGTCTTAATCAAAGTCTTACATTTCGATAAATTTATTTAAACTTTATAACTATTCATAAAAGTCTTAATAATATCAGTGGTCTGTTAAGATAGCTTCAATGAGTGATCGAGGAGCTTGTCACGATTGACGAGATCGAGGTTCGAAAACGGTTTCTGATGGTAGGTGGAATATCACTATGTCAAAATTGAAATATAGAAGCCAAAAAGCTATTTGTGTAGACATGAATATTACCACCATCAACCAACTTATAGTTGACTTATTTATAAGTATTTCTTCAAAAAAACCATTTTACTGTATTATTTCCGGTTTATTTCCCATAAGAATCGTCGCCAGGCAGTCGGCCAGCCGTAAAATTATAATCCAAATCCTCTTTCAACAAGCGAAATAACATCATGTTTCATACATCCGCGTTAAAGAATTACTCTGGTGAGAAATAAATCGTTAGTCTTATGTTTTTATAATAACCTAGAACCCACAAAAGAAAACACACCACTACCTAAGAGACTTATGGTAATGGCATTTAGCTTCGTTTTATTATCATAAGGCTGATAAAAGCGGCATTATTGGCTAGAATAGTTTATATAGATACAATAAGGGGTAGTCAGAGATGCATAACTGCATTCAAGTTCCAACAGCTTTGTTTTAAGTCCTACGAAATACATACATACATAAACTCACGCCTGTATTTCCCGAAGGGGTAGGCAGAGGTGCATTTCTGCACCCACATTTCGCCAGGTATGTATGTATCAGTCCCACGTAATAGGGGGCGAGCCTATAGCCGCTTTTTGGGCACATTTCCAGACTGCGTGCTGTTACTGAGAATTTCCTAATGGAAAAACCCAATAACACACTGCCCGACCCGGGAATCGAACCCAGGACCTCTAGATCGCACGGCACATACATGTACTGCGGGACCACGAGGCAGTCAGCACGAAATAGGAGGCCACATTACCTAACTCCGTGCTGCAATTCACAATTTACAAATTGATGAACCCAATAACACATTGCCCGACCCTTAAACTTGGAGCTCGTCGAAAAATTCTTTCCTACTATTATAAATGTGTATATGAGCATATTATTCATGCCAGGGTGCGTAAAGAATAACTATTTATTTACATAAAAGCCATAGTCAAATAGATCCTCAACAGTGCAGTACAAACAGTGTTTCCTTCCTCGCACATCTTTGTGGAATCAGTTTTCCTCGGCGGCATTTCTAACCAGATACGATTTAGACATACATACATACATAACCTCACGCCTGTATTCCCTGAAGGGGTAGGCAGAGGTGCATTTCTGCACCCACATTTCGCCGGGTATGTATCAGTCCTACGTAATAGGGGGCGAGCCTATTGCCGGTTTTCGGGCACAATTCCAGACTCCGTGCTGCTACTAAGAATTTCCTAATGGAAAAACCCAATAACACCTTGCCCGTAACACATACTTGTGCCGCGAGACCACGAGGCAGTCGAGATTTAGAGACGACTTAGAGCCCTTCAAGAAAAGAGCCTATATTCTCCTTTAAGGCCGGCGAAGCACTGATGATTCCCCTAGTATTGTAGGTGTTCAGAACCATCACCACTTAACATCAGGTGGCTCCTTAGCTCATTTGCCTGCTTTCCCATATATAAAAAAAAAGATTAATCTATGGAACCCACGTTACGCGAATCCCAATATTCATCGTGTTATTCACGTTTATTGAGTTTTTAAAGAACCCTTGAGTTCGGGCTGTCGCTGTGAAAAATAAAGCCAATTAATAGTAGAATGAAGCGGCGGGTAACATTTTATTTCATTTCATTTATTTTCGTTTTTTGAGTTCACTAATAGTTTCATGTACGATGTTTGATTTTTGCTGGTATTTTAAATGCCAATTAAGATTTTTAATTAAAGAATTGTATATAGTCATAGAATAGAGTCGTGATGGCCTCGAGGCTTAGACGCGCGGTCGAGAATCTCGACGGTCGCGGGTTCAAACCCCAGGCACACACTTCTGAATTTTCAAAGTTATGTGTGTATTCACAAAGAATTATCACGTACTTTAATGGTGAAGGAAAACATCGTGATGAAACCTGCACACCTAAAAGTTCTTAGGAATTTCTTAGGTGTGTAGTCCGTCAACCCGCACTAGGACAGCATAGTGGACTAAGGCCTAAACCCTCTCCGTTGTAGAGGAGGCCCGTGCCCAGCAGTAGGATGTATATGAGCTGATTTTGATGATATGTTTCGTTAATCAGGACTTTTAAATGTAATGAACACGGCATTGTTGTATTCAATAGTCAGAGATATTAGATCGTTTCTCAAAAGTTAGTGCAATCAATCTAAAATGCCATAATCTATATCTATATCAACACGTCCAATAGACCTACCACGCTGGCTTGCCGTGAGTTGGCGGACCGTACACACAAGATATTCCTAAGAACCTCCAGCTGTGTAACCTGCACAGCCTCGCAATGTGTTTCTTCACTTAAAGTGTTTTACATTATGAATGCATACTTTAAAAGAGCAAAGGTTTATTTATGCCTAACAGTTAAAACTTTGTCTTGCGGTAGGGCCTTTGTCCAAAATACTTATGTACACGCGTTAGAAGTTCTAACACACGACTCAAAGTAAAACTTATAAATACGCCCAACAGTCACATACATAGTTCTTAGTTTACACAACATATTACATTTCTGAACGCACTCATAAATATTTGACAACTAATAAATCCCTTTTTATCACTATCCTACATTTTGATAATAATCTAAAACATATAAACTTTTTTTGAAAAATATTCGATCTGAAACATATTAAAACCTTTCTGATCCATTTGACATTAACATTTAAATTATATTGGAGCACATAGGCAACTTCAACGTCTTACTTTTGTGTTACAGTGTTACAAGTTCACTCTCATCATTTTTTCATAACGCGCCTAAAGACGTATAACTTCAATAAAAAAAATAACTCATTATCCAGGAGCACGTAGTGCAGAAGAAACAGAAGTCTAGCGCATCTCGTTTGAAGAGATACACGGTGTTCGTGGAGACTCCTGAGTACTTTCAGCCCGTCCCTATCAAATTATTAGTGCCTGCCGACCCCTGTCCAGCGTACGTATAAATTATAATCATTCTGTCTCTTTACTATCAGCTTCAATTCTGTATGACTCAGAATTAGTCCGCAGAGAAAAAAAAATGTTGAGTTTTTTTAATACATACAGAATCATGCCGTATCCGAAAAAACCTATTGCACATCTGTTGCAACTCCCACATAGGTTGCGGGCTTATTTTTCGAGGCTATTGCCTAATAAAGTCAAAGTCAAAGTCAAAGTCAAAATATCTTTATTCAAATAGACTTTTACAAGTTCTTTTGAATCGTCAATTTTACACATCTTAATTTTTTTAAACTATTGCCGCTTCGAAACGTGTTATAGCTGTGGAGAAGAAACGGCAAGAAACTCCCTCAGCAACACGACATGTCATTTTTTTCTTTAAAAAACAGCAATATAATTATGTCTTTTTTTCATTACATTATTTAAATTTTACATTATAAATGTCATAACGATACAAACTGTAGCAACAAAACAAAACTCCGATCAATTTACTTACTCCCAGGGCTTATTATCTTCAATAAAATCTGAAACTTTATAGTATGCTTTTTTGTAAAGCTTATCTTTAATTGATTTCTTAAACATTGTCAAGGGAAGCTCTCTAATAGCCTTCGGAAGTTTGTTATAGAAGCGTATACATTGCCCCATAAAAGAGTTATTAACTTTCCGGAGACGAGTTACGTGTTGAACGAGATTACATTTGTTCCTAGTATTTTTATTGTGTACATTACAAATTTTATTAAATTTATCAAGATTCTTTTGGACGTACATTAAGTTTTCGTATATAAACTGACAAGTGAGGGTAAGAATATTTATTTCCTTAAATTTTTCTCTAAGTGAAGCCCTGGGACCTAAATTATAAATAGCCCTAATGGCTCTTTTTTGCAAAACAAAAATAGTGTTAATATCCGCAGCGGCTCCCCACAAAAGAATACCATACGACATAAGGCTATGGAAATAGCTGAAATAAACCATTCTTGCCGTTTCCTCGTCAGTCAGACGTCTGATCTTTTTCACTGCATATGCCGCTGAACTTAATTTGCTTGCCAGTTGTTGAATGTGCGGTCCCCACTGGAGTTTTGCGTCTACCGTAATGCCCAGAAATGTAGTAGACGCAACAGGATCCAGTTCTTCACCGTTAATTTGTACAGTGGTTTTGAATTGCTTAACATTGGGCATTGTGAATTTAACACATTTAGTTTTTTTCGCATTTAAAAGTAAATTATTATTATCAAACCACTGAACAACTTTACGAAGTGCATTGTTTACTTCGTCAAAATTATCGAGACGTCTTTTTACGTTAAATATAAGAGATGTATCATCCGCAAACAGCACTATATCGTTTTTATCCCCTACGTAGTAAGGCAAGTCATTAATGTACACAAGAAACAGAAACGGCCCAAGAATTGAACCCTGTGGGACTCCCATGGTAACCGACGATCCTGGAGAAAGTTCTCCATTAACGTCAACCCTCTGAACTCTGTTATTCAAATACGAAGTCAGAAGATTGAGAGCTCCGTTTCTAATGCCATAATGGTTAAGTTTCCTGACGAGAATGTCATGTTTGACACAGTCAAAGGCTTTGGACAAATCGCAGAAAATGCCAATAGCATCCCGCGAATCTTCCCATGCCTTAAACACAGTTTTCAAAAGTTCGGCCCCTGCATCGATAGTTGATCTACCCTTAGTAAATCCGAACTGTTTCCGATGAAGTAAGTTATTTTTATAGAAAAACTTAATAACTCTATCTTTAACACGGAAATCAAATGTGGAATCTCTAGATCTTACATACATGTATGTCGTGCGAGGACGAGGTAGTCTTATTAAAACATACACATACATACATAACCTCATGCCTATGTTCCCCAAAGAGGTAAGGCAGAGGTGCATTTCTGCACCCACATTTCGCCAGGTGTGTATCAGTCCCACGTAATAGGGGGCGAGCTTATTGCCGTTTTTCGGGCATAATTCCAGACTCGAGAGAATTTCCTAATAGAAAAACCCAATAACACTTTGCCCGACCCGGGAATCGAACCCAGGACCTCTAGATCGCACGACACATACTTGTGCCGCGAGACTACGAGGCAGTCAAAAGGTAGCCTTATTAAAAATATTAAAATATGTGATTGAATGGCGACAAATGTTATGTTAACGGATGGATGAGGGCTGCACAAGACCGGGATGGTTGGCGCTTTCTTGGGGAGGCCTACGTTCAGCAGTGGACGGCGATAGGCTGAGTATATAAATGTTATTCAAAACGTATATCAAGTCATTAACTAAACAATTAAGACCAAGAATCTCAAAACGCAATAGCAAATTGATTACATCAGCCAGATAAAATGTGCCACTGCGACACACGATCGAACGTGTGATTAGACCGTTAATAACTGATGTTGGAGCGAGCAATTAGAATTGGTAATGAATTGTATGGAGCATTTGGTCAGCCGGCGCACCGCCCGCCAATGTACACAATGTTATATTTCGTGTGTTTGTTTTAAACACGAACCGTTTACCGGTGTGTTGGCACAGCGAATTGCTGGAACGTTTAGTGGGAGAGATGTACCGGGGTAGCAAAGTTAGTGCGTTTGCTGAACCTAAAAAAATGAGAGTAAACTTAAAGGTATGAGTAAAACAAGATTTTTTATTCCAATAGTATTCTTTCTTCATTCAGTCTATCCTTCTTTGGAACGCACTCCCTCTCGAAATCAGGATGTTGACAAGCCGCTTATCGTTTAAATTAAGGGTTCATATTATATTATCTATATGTATTTTATGTATATATGTTTATGTAATGGTCTATTTAAATATATTTGTTTATTTTAATTTCTATTATAATTATAATATATACATATATATTTTTAATCATGACAATTTATATTTTATGAATAGGTATTCATTAATATGTTTTCTCTGCATCACCCCAAGGTTGACTGGTAGATAATGCCTTTGGCATTAAGTCCGCCTTTATACAATGTATATAAAGCATAAATAAATAAATATATGTTGCCTCGTTAGTGTGTTGTGATGATTTAAAGTTGTCCGAAACCTGGTCGAGTTCTTGAGAATTCTCGATAGCAGCCCAGAGTCTCGCAGTAAACTCGGTCCATAATTACGTTGAAATAAATAACATGAGAACCATGTGTGGAGGTGTAGTGGTAGCAGCAGTTGATTGTTGCACTCGAGCCCTCCACTCAACTCGGGCACAATAAGAGTGAAGGATAAGCACAGTGTAAAAGAACAGGTGAACACAAGAATGAAGAATGTTATTAAGAGTTCGAAAGATGATTTAATGATAGATGACAGTATGAAAGAAGAATGTATGTAAGATTACTCGCATGCATATCCTTTCAATTGGATCATTCCCTGGTTGTATGGATGTTTTATTTTGTTTTATTTTTTTTATGGGAAAGGAGGCAAACGAGCTAATGAGCCACCTGATGTCAAGTGGTATGTAGTTAACTTATTAACTGCCTCATTGGTACCACGGCACTAGCGTATTCTGTACAATCTAGAGGTCAGATTCGATTCTCTAGTCTAGTAGTAGGTTATTGAGTTTTCCTGAAATATCTTAGTAGGAATTTGGAGTCATAAACTGTGTCCTTGTGTGCTTCCCGCCATCTACGTGGTACCTACTAAAAAATGGCGTCGAAACGAAAAATACAGGCTTGAAAGCATGGATGTGTATTTATGTAATTAAAATGTATTTAGTTAACAGAATAAAAACGAAACATTTGCTGTAAATTTTAGCATCAATTCTTCGTATTTTTATTCAAAAAAATATGTAATTAACAGTTTGAACGCCAAATACACATTAAAATATAAAACCAAAAGGATGATATTGCAAATTAACCTCGTTACAACCACAACCACTTCCAACTGTGGGTGAAATGTGGAATGCATTTATTTTTAACATGTAACTTACGTGCATGCCTATTTTAATTGCTGTTTTTAGTCTACTACATGTATAAAAACGTTTATTTTAAAAATTGTTTCTTACTTTTTAATATAATATTAGCGAGGTTGTTTGCTTTTTACAATTAACATTTTTGGCCGCAGATAGATGAAGAATGTATTATAGACTATATTTTATCTCCGAAAATTCTGGAAAGACCTACACACTCAGACCTCTATAGTTTAAGTTCCGCTAAATAAAGGACCATTCTACTGTTGTTTTTGGGACATTTATAGACTGACAATTGCCATATGATAAAGATAATAACACTTTCCCCAACTCTCGACAACAAACAACTATAGAAAACACCGCAATCACTTGAGCCACCGGTCAAACAAAGCAGTCTTGTAGTAATTTAAAGTACCTATGCTCATATCATCAGTATTTCATCGCCTGGCCATTTTTTATTTCTCTCAGGATCTAATTCCTGAGTCGATGATCAAAGCCAGAGCATAAACTAGTTTACCAATGACTTATGTATTTCTAAATTAATAACAACGCCATCTACCGGCACTTGCTCGTACTATTTGATCAGGTGCGTGGAGGCTCGTTGGATGTCGCGGGTGTGTGACGTGCCAGAGGTCCCGTTTGACAAGCAGGAGAGCATCCGCGCGCTGTGTGAGCTGGCCCGCGACCCTGCGTACGTAAGGAGTGACAGACTCCATGCCCTGGCGGACTGCCGAGTGCCGTCCAGCAGGATTATACTCGCCAGGAGATACCTCAACCAGTAGACCCACAAAATACTTGAATAACAAGCAATTATATATTATCAGAGTGTATGTTTGTTTTATTTTGTGCTCTTTAAATGTAGGTAATTGTAAGTCGAAAGTAAGATAAGAAAAACTAGAAAAAATGTAAAAATACCATTTTGGAAAGATATATGTCGTCACAAACTGAATACACACACATGAATCACAAAAAATAAAAACTGGAAAAAGCTGTCAGAGTCATTCTCTGATTTTTAAAAGTACCTATGTATTTGTTCTTAATTATGACGCTTTTTATTTGTCTTAAAAATATGGCCCTCGTTGTCTCGCGGCACAAGTATGTGCCGTGCGATCTAGAGGTCCTGGTATCAATTCCCGCGTCAGCCGTGGTTTTCCATTAGGAAATTCTCAGTAGCAGCACGGAGTCTGGAAATGTGCCCGAAAAACGGCAATAGGCTCACCTCCTATTACGTGGGACTGATACATACCTGGCGAAATGTTGGTGCAGTAATGCACCTCTGCCTACCCCTTAATGGAATACAAGCGTCAGGGTATGTATGTATGTATGTACAAAACATCGTACGTTACGATTCTACACATGAAATTTATTACTTTATGAAGTCCACCAAATTATTTTAGGCAAGCGTGATGGACTAAGGCCTAACTTTCTCAACCCTCGCCTACGCAAAACCTAAATAAAACCCGTAATCAGCAGTTGTAACTACAACATAAGCAAAAAAATATGTTAATTAACTGCATTTTGATTTTTATTAGGACCGTAGTTCTAAAATCCAAAGATTTCAAGGAAGATAAAAGGGGTCTTCCCTCGGGATTTCAGATATTTACGTTCCCCGTTATAGAATTTAACAGAACTCAACAAATAGTTTTTATTACGTCCCTGATTCGGTAATCCCGAGGGAGTTACTTTACTTCGATACCTGAAAGAACTGGCTACACGATCAGTCTTACTAGAACAAAATTACAATAATTAAATGAATTTAATAATTCGTGTTCATCCAATAATAGCACAAAAAGAAAAATATACGATTTAGCAATTAAATTAATATTGATGTTATTATAAAGTTAGGTTAAAATTTAAGTTATCAAAAATCCTTAATAACTTAGCAAATTTACCAAATCAATTAATATTTTTTTCATAAATAGTATGTTACATAACCTAAAAAAGAAACCGCTTTTACCTTATATATATTCGTAATATTGACTTAATCAACTTCAGTCTAGGTTAAAGGTGTAAGAGCAAAGCAACAATTAAACATTGGGTACACAGCGCGGCTGAAAACGGCCGCCTTAATTTGCGCAGAGCTATATCCAGCTATTTGATATGTACATACATACATACATCGCTCCGGAGCTGATTGGCGCCCCAATACCTTTTCCACAGCACATGTTAATTCACATAAGTTCAGATTAACTTAGCGTACTAGAATTTATTCAACAATTTGAGTGAAATACAGTGCAACCTTAATATAACGTACCTCAATTATAACGACTTCCTCGATTTAACAAATTCTTCGTAATCCCCTTGAATTGTCCATAAGAGTCAATATAAAATATACCTTTACATTGCGAACATTCTTTGCGTACAACCTCTTTATAACGAATTTTCAACTATCAAGAAAAAGTATTCATACCTCTAATTAACGAATTTTTCCAACCCAAAACCTTTATATAAAGTTTCCACCAATAATATAACTCTTAATCTTATAATGTGATTCATGTCTCGACATGTTTCGACACGCTTTTGTTTTGAACAAAATTGAGATTAAGCTACTATAACCACATTGTTAATTGTTTTTGATTATTAATGTAAGAAAAAAAAATTATTATCTACCTAATTGTTTTTAAATACATAGCAAATACATATAGTAATTTGATGAAAATGTGTTATCATTTATTAGTAGAAGTTGTTCGCTATAACAAGATAAGTACGTAATATTGAGGTGAATAGAACTATTCTTTTACCTCTTTATAACGAATTTTAGACCAATCTAACCTCAACATAACAAACCTCAGTTCAACGAATTACTTGATATTACGAATATTTTCTTGTTCCCCTCCGATTTGTTATATCGAGGTTGCACTGTATATAACGAATAGCAGATTGATCCTTGTACGGTTTCTTTTGTGTAGTCCAGGTTAAACCAAAATCTAAATACAAGATTACAGTATCTACATACACACTAAGTCACTCCTGTGGCCCGGAAAGGCACAAGATGTGTGTTTTGTCTCACGCCTCGATAACCAAGTCTAAGCTTAATAGAAGGCGAAACTTACACCGTTACCGTCAGGGCTCTGTACTTTTATTCAGAATATCCCTCTGACTTTTCTATTCTCAATAACAATAAGACAAGCGTAGTTGAAACCACTCACGCACCCACACTCTCATTACTATTTTATGCCCAAAGGGATACTTAGGTAGAGGAGCATTTCCGCACCCGCGCTTGCTGTGTTATTAGTCCCACGTAATAGGAAGTCGGCCTACTGCAGTTTCTCGAAGATATTTAGTGACTCAATTTTTTTAACGATTACTATTCTCAGTAGACTAAGGCCTAAACCCTCTCAGTTGTAGAAGAGACCCGTGCCTAGCAGTGGGACGCATATGGGCTGATGATGATGAAGATGACTCATTAAATCATCCTGACTGCTTAATTGAACAACGAGACAGTTCTACTTCAGATAGTAAAATGCTCCAAATAGAAGGACGTAGTTACATAAAGGGGAATGCACAAGTCCCTGAATTTAAACCGATGGGGAAGCACAAAGTCATAAATGGAAAATTGAGTGTCGCGAGTTGCTGGGCGAAATTCGATTACATACTTGTCCCGAGCGAAGGTGAGCGTCGTCAAAATAGAAAACTATCTGCGATCATGCAGCCTTGTGTACACTACTACACTGCACAATGTACTGCATGCTACATTTATAAACAGGTTTATATGCCAATACTAATCGGAATATCTAGTAACATTGACTATGTTATGAAATTATTTTCATCCATAACCTCACGCCTACATTCCACGAAAGGGTGGGCAGAGGTGCATTTCTGCACCCACATTTCGCCAGGTATGTATCAGTCCAACGTTAAAGGGGGCGAGCCTAATGCCGTTTTTCCAGCACAATTCCAGACTCCTTGCTGTTACTGAGAATTTCCTAATGAAAAAAACCTAATAACAGTTTGCCCGACTCGGGAATCGAACCCAGGACCTCTATATAGCAAGGCACATACTTGTGCCACGAAACCACGAGGCAGTCATGAAATTATTTGGCTTAATCTATACTAAAATATGAAGCTGAAGAGTTTGTTTGGTAAACATGCTAACATTAGGAATTACTGGTTTTAATTCAGAAATAATTATTGTGTTGAACAGTCCATTTATCGAGGAATGCTATAGGCTGTATATCATCACACTGCGACCGATTGAAGCGGATTGTAACACGGGGGCTTTTTTTATTTAGTCCGCTTTCAATGTTTCCAGTAAGTGCGAAATTCAAAATAATTTTGACAGTCCCGTGGCGCAGTTTGCGGAACGAGAGGCCGCGGGTTCGATCCCCGCATCGAGACAAATGTTTGTGTGATCCACAAATATTTGTTTCGGGTCTGGGTGTACGTGAGACCGAAAAGTCTCGTAGTTTCTGATATCCACGACACAAGACTTGTATCTTAGTGTGGGATCAGAACTATGTATGTGACTGTTGGGTGTATTTATTATTTATTTATTTAATATAGGTAATAAATATTGTATTTTACCACGTAAATGATTGTACTTTTATAGGTACTGAGAAATAGAGCAATTCGTGCGAAATTATTCCCTAACCATTTCAAAATAATCAAAAATGCATAACGTTTATGTTGAAGTTTTCGCTTCCGTCGGCACTTCCGTAGTACCACCCGTTTTTTTATGTATACTATTTGTTTACTCGTGTGTAATGGTTCGTAGTTTTATATGTTTTTTTTTTCATCACATACATATGTATATTTGTACATATGTATGCACCTATTCATTTTCTCTGCATCACCCTAAGGTTGACTGGTAGATAAAGCCTTTGGCATTAAGTCCGCCTTTATACATTGTATATAACGGCGTAAAACCATATACTGAGAGGCGAGAGCTACGTCATCGCTCTGGCATACACAAGAATGACTCACGGGCGGTCGCCCCTCTGCGGTGTCGATTGCCCCCCCCCCCCCTATTCTGTCTATAAAAGGCCGCCCGCTGCAGCGGAGCGGAGCATTCATCGGTCTACGCGCGGACAGCAAACATCCGATTTATTGGGAAATAAAAGGAACTTTGATTGAAGTTGGTTGTTAAAATTACTTCTCAAAATGGATCCTCCAGTAATAACGATGTCACTGCTATTCTTAAACGATCCTGGGCTATCTGCCTCGTCAGTAATTGTGAAGTTTTTCTAAAGAAAACTCAAAGTATGAGTTATCACCATAAACCAACAGTTGTGACGTCGGCAATGTGACGTCACACATCTTAAGACACTTCCAAGCCTCTCCTGCTCCGACATATATAAAGCATAAATAAATAAATAATTGTAGTAACAACCACAAAAGCCAGGCCGCAAGTTGTTCGCACTAGAAGTCTTGTATCGTAGACACTACGCTGCCCGGTAAACATGGTCAATCACAAGTTCCGACAAACTCCGAACTTTATTTTTCGATCGTGCAGTGGAGTTAATAGCCAAGTGGTCTGGGCACTTCGAGTGTTTACTTTAGCTACTGTGCGGGCAGCAGTCGGTCGTTTTGGTGAAGAGTTCTATAAAGGCTTTCTTTAGACCTTTTTAATAGTTTTTCAGTGATTTTGTGCAGTATATCGGGTAAAACAGGAAATTCTCAGGCCTCTGTAATTGTGTCTAGGCTAGTCTTCTATTGCGTGGTATTTAAAACCCAGCTGAGGAGACGTCTGTGCCGAACCTCCGTCTAGTCGTTCAGGGATAATGGGATATTTTTTTTTATGTATACTGATTCAGTTTTGATTAGTATTAATTGCTTCCTTTTATTGTATGGGGGCCATTTATTTGTTACGTAAGAAGATTTAGGAGGGCACGGGGCTTAAAATGATTCTATACAAAATTTTGTAAACATTCCCTAAAAAAATTTACTTTAAAAATAAGCATCAAAACCAACCAAACATATGTATGTATATTTTTAGATCCTTCATCTTCATAATCATCATCAGCCCATATACGTCGCATTGCTGGGCACGGGCCTCCTTTACAACTGAGAGGTTCCATAATTATTGAAAGCTAATTAAACAAACTTTATGCGCAGTGCATCGATCAAATATCCGGGCGGCGTTAAAGAAAGCAAAAAGTCGAGCGCTCCGGAAGTAGGACCTGTTTCCGGACGCCGGACGCGATTCCCTACCCCTCGTGTGCATTTTTTTATTGTATTCTTTTAATTAATTGGTATGTCTATAAATTATAATCTGAGAAATTTTTCACTGTACTATTTTACAAGCAGTTTTATCATATTGGGCGGTAAGGTGACACCCAAGGTAATAGGACACATAAGGTAAGCCAACCCGCACTAGGCCAGCATGGTGGACTAAAGCCTATACCCTCTCAGTTGTAAAGGAGGCCCGTGCCTCCAGTGGGACGTATATGGGCTGATGATGATGAAAGGTAACATCATCACACCTGATGGTATGTAGTAGCATTATTCATACCGGTCTGTTTCAAGAATAGGTACTAAGAATTAGTTGGGAAAATTATTTAAGGTCTACTTACATATTATAAATTTGAAAGTCACTTTATATGCTGCCTCGTGGTCTCGCGGCACAAGTAGGTACATAATACATACATAGGTATGTGCCGTCGGACAAAGTGTTATTGAGTTTTTCCATCAGGGAAATCTCATTAGCCGCGCGGAGTCTCGAACCGCGCCCGAAAAGTGGCAATATGCTCGCCCCTTATGACGTGGGACTGGTACATATCTGGCGAAGTGTTGGTGCAGAAATGCACCTCTGCCTACCGCTTCGGGGAATACAGGCGGCAGGTTATGTATGTATGAAGTTTATTTGTTACGGTTTCACATCTCACCCGCCTATCTTAATTTGAGATAAAAACATTTTTAACGCAATGTTTACTTCGGAAAATGTTAAAATTCCTTTTTTTTTCAAATTATTTTCTTAACATAAACGCGATATACAAATTCAGTAATATAATGACAATTTTACGTAGAATGAACTGACTGCGTTCGGGCGGCGAACATCAAAACGAATTCACAAGTACCATTTGAAGTGTTTAATCAGATTACAACCAGTGGCGTGATTACTATCAGTCAAACAGAATGGTTGATTACTACTCCGCGCAAGAGGAGACTGGGGATCACAATTATGCATTTTAAACTTCATTCATGTCGAACCGGGATGGGGATAAGTGAGACGGATAATCCCGTTGGGGATTGTGGAAAGCTTTTTATGTATGCAGTTAATGTTCAATGAATAATATGACAGTTGTTGGTTTGTGGAATTATGATGTTAGTCGAGTTTGGTTTAATTATAGACGTAAAATAGAAGGGAACTTTTATTATCTATATTAGGTAACAAAGATTGGATGTAGGTTATATTCATTTGTGTCTAGAGATTTATGGGCTGTATTTGCTTAAATCCTAGTAATAAAAATACACGCAAGAAATAATGCAGATAAATCGCCATATTATTTTTCTGTTTGTATAGAAACTTTTACGAATTAGTCGTGATGGCCTCGAGGTTTAGGCACGCGGTCGAGAATCTCGACGGTCGCGGGTTCAAACTCCAGGCACACACCTCTGACTTTTCGAAGTTATGTGTGTATTCACAAAGAATTATCACGTACTTTAACGGTGAAGGAAAACATCGTCAGGAAACACGCACACCTAAAAGAAGTTCTTAGGAATTTCATAGCTTTGTAGTCCGCCAACCCGCACTAGGCTAACGTGGTGGACTAAGGCCCAAACCCTCTCAGTTGTAGAGGAGGCCCGTGCCCAGCAGTGTGACGTATATGGGCTGAAGATGATGATGCCGCGTGCAAAGGAATACGAGATTGAATGTTTATTAGACAAAAAATACCCATTTCTACTCGATACCCTCAGATTTAATGCAAAATTCATTCAATCAACAATAAAGTCAATCAAGTTCCGCGCTTAACCAACTTAACAAGAACGTTTATTCCACAACATTTTAAAGTTGATAAACGATTAAGTTACGGGGGCAGTTTGATAGAATGGTACATAACTCTAAGTTTGCGTTCAGCTCACAGTAAGTGGAAATTTTTGGCTTTACCATTCAGCATTAAAACAAATATTTGTACCACTCCAGGTCTTTTTAAGTTTTTCAAATGGCTGCCCATTCATTAGTAATTAACTTGGAGGTGGGTTAAATGAGCTTAGATAGTTACACACACGCTTGTATTCCCAAAAGGGAAGATTGAGGTGTTTTTTTTACTGCCTCTTGGTCTTGCGGTACAAGTATGTGCCGTGCGATCTAGAGGTGTTGGGTTCGATTCCCGGGTCGGGCAAAGTGTTATTGGGTTTTTCCATTAGGAAATTCTCAGTAACAGCACGGAAATGTGCCCGAAAAACGGCAATAGGCTCGCCCCCTATTACGTGGGACTGATACATACCTGGCGAAATGTGGGTGTAGAAATGCACCTCTGCCTACCCCTTCGGGGAATAGAGGCGTGAGTTTATGTATGTGTATGTATGTGAGGTGTTTTTAACCATAATTCGACAACTTAGGAAGTAATTAAGTACAAAGTAATAAGAGTGTTGCGCTAAATATCATTCGATGTTTATCAAATTGCTAGAAAAAATATAATTTTTTTGAATGTGTGTTTTTAAGGCTTTTTCAATTATTTATTCATTAATTTTTGTTATGAAAATATTGAAATAACCCGATTGCTAACCAGTTTATTAGTATCAAAACGATTCAGAGCAGCCAAATACGAATTTGATATTGATCAAGGTACCATATTGAATACGTCGGAATAATTTAGTCAGTTGATGTGGAATAGTAAGATTGCAAACTTAACGATCCTCAGGATTCACGGACCTCCTCTACAACTGAGGGTATAAGCTCTTCGTCCACCAAGCTAACCCAATGCAAGTTGGCGGACAACTCCCTCATCACTGCGACATAAAAAGGAAGTTCATCATCAGCCCAAATACGTCCCACTGCTGGGCACGGGCCTCCTCTACAACTGAGAGGGTTTAGACCTTAGTCCACCACGCTGGCCTAGTGCGGGTTGGCGGACTACACACCTAAGAAATTCCTAAGAACTTTTAGGTGTGCAGGTTTTATCACGATGTTTTCCTTCACCGTTAAAGCAAGTGATAATTCATTGTGAATACACACATAACTTCGAAAAGTCAGAGGTGTGTGCCTGGGGTTTGAACCTGCGACCGCCGAAATTCTCGACCGCGCGCCTAAACCTCGAGGCCATCACTGCTTTTAAGGAAAGGAAAAGGAAGTTAACTTACGTTAATAAAGCTGTATGTAGAAATTTCAATGCCGTAGAAAATATATGGCAATTAAGTAGTGAAAAGTTGCGATAGAAGACAAGTGCAGGTAATATACTGTGCGATTGAAGGTGAAGGTTAAGAATGCTCTTTATCAGTGTCCGGGCCGAGGGCGAGCGAGATGTATCGTCCCAAGGCCTTTTACACTACCGACAAAAAGTTTGGAAGCACCTATAATTTGATAATAACAAATTTTATCGATGTTTTAATAAAATATAATATTATTTTAGTAATTAGAATATGATTTTGTTTCATAGTTTAATTGTTTTAATTAAGTACCTAATCATTCTTAATTAAATAATACTATACCTATCTTATATTATTTCTAAAGTAATTGAGAGTATTAAAAGTGCTTCCAAACTTTTTGTCGGTAGTGTATATATAACCTGCTACAGGATCTTGAAGTTTGAACATGATTTTTGAGGTTTGTTTGTGATGAGATCAAGTCACGTCATTTTCATGCTAAGACCATGTTTTTGGAGATATCTGTTGAGTCCCGTAATTATGGGGTCCGAGTTTACAGATGGAAAACCCTAATTACATATTGACTGGTCCTGGAATGCAACCGACGCTTCTCTGTCACACGTTCATACAGCGGGATTACAGAGGCGCCTTTATCTTTATCTATCCAAATGACCACAATATAAAATAAACAACGTCTCCATCTAGGTATGGGATTAGGGATACGCTTAGAAAGATACTTTGGTCCACCCCAGCTTAAACCGTGTTAAACACGACGGTTTAAAATTCGGTTTATAAATTTAGTGCGTAGTTTTCCTTCATGGGTGGACGACCGTCCCGGTGTAGAATTGCTATAGAACAATTATATACAATTATATTTAAAAATTATCATATAAAAAAAATGACATTTCGTGTTGCTGAGGGAGTTTCTTGCCGTTTCTTCTCCACAGCAATAACACGTTTCGAAGCGGCAATAGTTTAAAAAAACAAAAACTTACTTGACGATTCAAAAGCACTTGTAAAAGTATATTTGAATAAAGGTGATTTTGACTTTGACTATAAGTCGACTTTTTGTGATATTCGCTCCACTAGTTCGGAGACATTTTAGAAATATCATAATTTAAACATACTTCAGCGTTTAAACCCACGAAGATTGACTAATCTCCAAACAGTAGCTAATGATAAAAGATCTTAATTCCACTATTAACAAATTACAGACGACCTACTTATATTTCAACATAAACAAACCACATTAAATTAAACCGAGTCTTCAAAACTTATTATAAAACAGCACATCTTGACACTCTATCGTGTTGATACAGATAGAACACTTTATCTGAAGAAGTCTTTCACGTCACAACTTGAGAATGGCTTGGAAACAATTAAACTTTCACAAAGGGGAGCTATCCATCCCCTGCTACCTTCAAACTCGTCGAATTTAAGGTTAATAGAAGTGAAATTAATTGAAAGTGCTCTCTTTTCCGCTGTGTAGTTGGGCTCGCCTTTAGATCTTAGTTCTGAATGATGGTAAAAGTAATGGAACTGTGTCGTAATGCTCTCAATTGAAGTATTCTGATGCTTAAATATGTCATTCCGTGCTACTTATTTTTATTAGATATGGCGACAAGACCCTTTAATGCTTGTAGTGTATTTTAACGGGTATACAAAATTCATCATCATCAGCCCATATAAGTCCCACTGCTGGGCACGGGCCTCCTCTACCATTGAGAGGGTTTAGGCCTTAGTCCACCACGCTGGCCTAGTGCGGGTTGGCGGACTACACACCTAAGAAATTCCTAAGAACTTTTAGGTGTGCAGGTTTCCTCACGATGTTTTTCTTCGCCGTTAAAGTACGTGATAATTCATTGTGAATACACACATAGCTTCGAAAAGTCAGAGGTGTGTGCCTGGGGTTTGAACCCGCGACCGTCGAGATTCTCGACCGCGTGCCTAAGCCTCGAGGCCATCACGACTTATACAACATTAACAGACAAGACGTATACAAAATTAACAGACACTTATACGAGTTTCAACAATCACCTGGCGTGGAATGAAAGATTTAACAAGCATAGAAACTTTGTTTTTGTACGGGCGAAGTTGAAGGTATACATAGATATTATTTTCCTTTAATTCAACTGCATGCAGAGTACGATCAAAAATGAAGTATCAAATAAACTATACATTTCAATTTCCAACACAGAAAATCCGCGCTCCGTTTCGTTGATTTTTGTAATACTTTACGGTGTCTTAATAACAAATATGTACCTACTTCAACGACAAACGTCACAAATTCGCGTTTCAATTACCCATCCAATAATGCCGAAGCCAAGAGGTTTTCATTAAAAATATACACAATATAAAAAGTTTTAAAAACACAAACGAAAGCATTTTCATTAGCCTAAAACAGAGTTTCTCAAACTTTTGGTTTCACGAACCCCTGTTAAAGTTTTCAGGTGACAGCGAACCCCTTAAGTCTTAAATAACATTTTTTTTAATATTAATGTCATGGGTTACCTTGTTTCTTGTCGTAAATGGAGTCCATTTTAGAAGTTATTTTGGAATATTTTAACCTTAATTCACTCTGTATAAAGTCGATTTCTGTATTTACTTTTTATCATGACCAGGTGTGAAAACCCACTCTCACATGTATGTTGTAGGCTGTAGCCACTGTGTGGGCCGCATGTGCCTGCTAGGCATCAAGTCACGATTACGTAAATCTTGTCGCGAACCCCCTGCCGTCAAATGGCGAACCCCACTTTGAGAAACCCTGGCCTAAAACATTCAGATGGATTTTTTGTAATCGTAAACATTTGAAGTGCGTTCGTAGGAACAACAAAGCACTCGGCTCACTGTAATATCGCAAGTTTCGCGATCGGTAAAGCCTGGTACACACCACCGTTACATATGAGTGAATAAATTAAAAAATACTTCGATTCAACTCTGCGCCGAATAGTAACAGATTAAATAGCTACCTCTTTAGTGTTATAATAAATAATAATAATAAATACACCCAACAGTCACATACATAGCTCTGATCCCACACTAAGATACAAGTCTTGTGTCGTGGGTATCAGAAACTACGAGAGACTTTTCGGTCTCACATACACCCAGACCCGAAACAAATATTTGTGGATCACACAAACATTTGTCTCGGTGCGGGGATCGAACCCGCGGCCTCTCGTTTCGCAAGCTGGTGTCTAGCCAACTGCGCCACGGGGTTATATACACTTATTTGTCCTATATACATACATACATAAACTCACGCCTGTATTCCCCGAAGGGGTAGGCAGAGGTGCAATTCTGCACCCACATTTCGCCAGGTATGTATCAGTCCCACGTAATAGGGGGCGAGCCTATTGCCGTTTTTTCGGGCACATTTCCAGACTCCGTGCTGTTACTGAGAATTTCCCAATGGAAAAACCCAATAACACTTTACCCGACCCGGGAATCGAACCCAGGACCTCTAGATCCCACGGCACATAGTTGTTCCGCGAGACAACGAGGCAGTCTATATCTATTTGTCCTATATCTCATTTTTTTAACTGAATAACATGTTAAAAAATATCATTCTGAAATTTTAGTGCATTTTTAGGGATTTGTACGCATAATGCTGTTTTTTTTTTTTTTTTTTTTTTTTTTTTTAATCTTTATTTATATTTAGGGGGTTTGATCACAATAAATCACGCCACCCCCATAAGAGGCTTACAAATACTACAATATAATACTCTTAATAATAATGTATGCTTAATCTACTAATCTATTAATAATTTATACTTAATATATACACGTACTCTTAATAACAAAATACTAATGTCTATTAAATAAACTAACTTCTACCATTTTATACAGTTTCTTGGCTTCCTGTGAACATGAGGAGGCCAAGATACTGTTACATTTGCCTATATCAAAACATTTTATCGCTGGTGGTCTTTCGGCTTCGTTTCGGACACATTCCATCAAGATATGATATGTATCTTCAACTTTCCCGCACAAATCACAAAAAGGATTCTCTCGTTTACCCATCAAGTGTGCAAAACTATTTAATGGAATATGTCCTGAGCGCAGCCTTAAACCAGTAATGATCATGGATCTCTTCATATTGGCCTTGTCTATCCACGAATATTTACAAGGCGTAGGTTGAATGGTTTTATACCATATCCCTTTACTCCTAGATCTTTCTTCAAAATATTCGTTCCATAAATTTAATGCATGTCTTTTTACATGGCATAACTGTTCAAAATAAAATGGTTTGCATGAATATGTTAGTTGCTCTTTCGATGTATTTCTTGCCAGTTTGTCTACAATTTCGTTACCTAAGAGGCCAATATGAGAAGGTATCCATTGCAACTTTATTTCTTTATTTTTATTTTTCAAATTGTCTATAGTGCGCATTATACTATAAGCTATAGGTGCACCACGAAAGCTTGAGTTACATCGTGCTAGGTGTTGAAGACCGCTTTTTGAATCCGTTAATAAGACAATGTTATTTGAATCAACAGTGTCAGCATATGACAAAGCTTCAACAATGGCTATAAGTTCCGTGTGCATTATAGATATTTTGCTGTTTATGTGCAGTTGAACATTGCATTGTAATTGCGGGTCATAAAAAGCGGCTCCAGACCTATCTCGACATTTCGAGCCATCAGTAAATATCTTGTAGTGGTTAGCGTATTTAAGATTTAAATATTTGTCACAAATAGATTTTATTTCGAATGGATTATACTGACGTTTCGATTTTGTAACGGCATCAATATTAGAAATTATTATATGAGACAAATCCACATTGCTGACCCAAGTATTTAGGGAAAACATGTCTAAACTTTTACTGGAATGAATAGGTAAAGAATTAAAAGTATTGTGAACAACCACTAACATTGGTTTCTTTTTTCTTCGCCAAAAATGACCCTCACAGTGATGGCTTAACTGGTCTAGTAGAGAAATTATTTTGCTATCTTGAATTGATTTTGATTTTAACCAAAATTTACCTGCTAAGAAATATCTTCGGCAATGCAAAGGAGGTATATGTAATTCTGATTCCATGACATGTAATGGTGTACTTTTTATAAAGCCACCAATAACTCTCAAGCATTGGTTCTGAATCTTGTCTAGTTTATTTAGGTTACATTTTGAACTGGTGTCAAAAATAAAACTTGCATAGTCCAGTCTACTGCGTATGATTGACACGTAAAGGCTTTTTAAATGTACAGGTTGAATCCCCCAATTTGAACCCGCTAAAATTTTGAAAATATTTAAAAATCTATTTGTTTTTGCTGCTAACATATTTATATGTTCAGTCCACTTCAGTTTTTTATCTAAGATTAAACCCAAATATTTCACTGTATCAACTTCTTGTAGGATTGTGTTATGAATACGTAATTTTATTGAAGGATTTCTCGAGTAGCCTGTTTTAAAGACACAAATCTTACTTTTAGTGGGGGATAAAACTAAACCTATATCCAACAATCTTTTGGTAACCGTGTTCAGAGCATTTTGAAGTATTTTGGTGGCCTTTGTCACGTTTTGCATAGATGTATAAATTACAAAATCGTCCGCATATTGCGAAGTATAAACATTATTTAAATCTTTACAAATATTTATGGTCGCGATGTTGAATAGTAAAGGAGATAAGGGATCGCCTTGTGCCAAGCCTTGACTTGTATTGCGACTAATTAAATATCTTTCACCTTCAATAAATAAATTTCTATCTTTTAAATAACTCCAAATATACGAGCAAATACGTTCTCCTACTCCTAATTTGTCCATCATAGTTATTAGACAAGATACATCTACATTGTTATATGCATTGTTAATATCAATAAAACATCCTATAGTCGACAATTTTTCTGAAAATCCAATCTGAATGTTAGTGATCAATGTAGTTAAGTTATCAATCGTTGAGCGACATTTCCGAAATCCCGTAGTGGTATCGGCTAAAATATTATGTTTTTCTACAAACCATGAAAATGAGGAAGTTCTTAGGAATTTCTTAGGTGTGTAATCCGCCAACCCGCACTAGGCCAGTGACTTCGGCCTAAACCCTCTTAGTTGTAGAGGAAGCCCGTGCCCAGCAGTGGGACATATAAGGGCTGATGATGATGATATATACCTACATTGGACTATCATGCATTTCGTCACTACAACTCCGTGCTGCGGCCATGAATATCCTAAAGGAAAAACGCACTAACATCCGAACTATTAATCAACCCTATGAAGCATTATATGACTAAATTTAAAAATAAATATGCTTGTCAAGTAAAAGCTTCAGTCTGCACGTGGCCTACGAAACTTATCCGGTTTTACATTAAGCGGCGATAGGATATTTAAGCCAGCATGACGGAAGACCGGCAAGTTTTAAAAGCCTTCCTTTGATAGCATAAATTTCACTTCGCTCCCGCCATAACTTTTAATATTTACTTTATAAATATTCGACCCCATTAGTTTTCCCTCGGTTGTCTTTACGAGCTGTTTTGGACAGCTCGAGTATTAAGAATAATTAGTTTAATTGTCCGTTGTAGTGTTTACACATAAACTCATTTCTAAACTAGTTATGTTTTACTTTATTTCTCTGTATTTTCTATTCTCAGCCTATCGCCGTCCACTGCTGATCGAAGGCCTCCCCAAGTAGGCGTCAACCATCCCGGTCTTGAGCAGCCCTTATCCATCCGCTACCCGCCACCTTTCTCAAGTCGTCTCTGAATTTAGCCTTATTTATAAAAGATAGCTGTTGCCTGCATACTTCATATGAGAAACTAGCCTTCAAAAGGAATATTTTTTCTCGTTTTTGCCACATATTTCAAAGCCTTCCTCGATAAATGGACTATTAAACACAAAAAGAGTTCTGAAAAGCGGTTTAGTACATCCAGAGATTATCCACTTCAGTCATCAGCCCAAATATATCCCACTGCTGAGAACGGGCCTCCTCTGCAACTGAGAGGGCTTAGGCCTTAGTCCACCACGCTGGCCTAGTGCTGGTTGGCGGACTACACACCTAAGAAACTCCTAAGAACTTTTAGGTATGCAGGTTTTATCACGATGTTTTCCTTCACCGTTAAAGCAAATGATAATTCATTGTGAATACACACATAACTTCGAAAAGTCAGAGGTGTGTGCCTGGGGTTTGAAATTTGAAATTCTCGACCGCGCGCCTAAACCTCGAGGCCATCACTGCTGATTATCCACTTACAACTTCAAAAATTTACCTTTTTATAACATTAGTATAGATACATAAATACGTACACTACACTATATGTGTATATACATAGCTACAGGTTACTCACGTTACATTTCAAGTCCGACATAGTGTGAGTGGCTTATGCCGCTTTACGAGCAAACAAGACTTCGTGCTGCTTCCGAGAATTTTCAATGAAAGTACCCACTTCTTTGACCAACCCGAGATCGCTTGACGGCAAGCTACATACTTGAGCCACGAGACCACGAGAAATTTATTTACAAAAACTAACTGTTGCTCGCCACTCCGTATGCGATACTTTAGACATCAAAAGGAAAATTTTTTGCCCGTTTGGTCAAATTGTTCATTGTTGTTCCACCACTATTAATCATAGCGTAATAAAACATAGCCCACCTCAATAAATGGAGTACTCAACACAAAAATACATTTTCAATTTTGACAGCCCCGTGGCGCAGTTGGCTAGACACCAGCTTGCGAAACGAGAGGCCGCGGGTTCGAACCCCGCACTGAGACAAATGTGTGTATAATCCACAATTATTTGTTTCGGGTCTGGGTGTTTGTGAGACCGAAAAGTCTCTCGTAGTTTCTAATACCCACGACACAGGACTTGTATCTTAATGTGGGGTCAAAACTATGTACGAGTATGTGACTGTTGGGTTATTTATTTATGTAATTCGAACCAATAGTTCCTGAGATTATTGCGTTCAACCAAACAAACAAACTTGGGCTGTATAATATTTATTTATTTATTTATTAACACTTTCTTGTATATATACAAAATTATATAAAGAAACTTAGGTAATAAGAAAGAAAACAAGAGGCGGCCTTATCGCTCTAGGCAATTTCTTCCAGGCAACCTTAGGATGGATAATAAAAGAGAAAAATAAATATTATTATAGATAATATCAAGTTATCGATACAAAGTAAAAAAGATTAAACATACCTATATCTATATTATCTTTACAAAAACAATCATTTATTTGTCCCTTACAAATGTAGTGTAATGTTTGTAAGTGAACATTTAAGGATGAAAAAATTGTTGGTGCCTAGACACCACTGCCTTCCTTTGATCGATTCAGGCGAAAAACAAGGCAAGTGGAGTCTCAACCGTTACCCATGTTAATTCACGTCTTACAGAAAAGTTACTTGTGCGCGAGTTTTAAGTCAATTACACGAGACTACTGCAGATGTAGGAGGTAACTTGATTCGTTTAGCTTCTTCTAAGTTACCGGGACATTTTTCACACATGTTTCCATTCTTTACGGTTACTACGTCCATAAGTCATCATCATCATCATCATTTCCATCAGGCATCAGGCCAAACACGTCCCACTGCTGGGCATGAGCCTTCTCTACAACTAAGCGTGTGTAGGGGGGCGCAGTTGGCTAGACACCAGTTTGGGAAACGAGAGGCCGCAGGTTCGATCCCCGTACCGAGACAAATGTTTGTGTGATCCACAAATATTTTCTTCGGGTCTCGGTGTTTGTGAGACCGAAAAGTCTCTCGTAGTCTCTGATACCCACGACACAGGACTTGTATCCTAGTGTGGGGTCAGAACTATGTATGTGACTGTTGGGTGTGTATATTATCAAAAAAAAACATTATCCTTCGTCCATAAGAACATATCCTTAAATAGTGGTCTTTAATCACCCTCGCTGATTATGTCACATATTAATAAGCGTAACAAGGTACGAGCTATTGTCAGCGTCGCTAATTAACTCGGGCAGATCACCGCCTCGGCAGATTATTTAAATCAGCCGCGCCGTCTGCGCCTGCCAGTTGGAAACTTAGCTCCGACACTACATTGTACTACTCCCGGGCGCCTCTCGCTCCTGACGACAATTTTATCAAGTCTTTTGACAGAACTTTGTATGGAGTTCAGAATTGCGATAAATTTGTCATAGACGTGACCTGTTATTCGGCAGTCCCACAGTGACCTTCGGTTTAGCCGGAATAAAAAGTAGCCAAGAACTACTTATTTAAAATCGAATAAGATGAAAGCGTAAAAAATAAATTATGAGGGAAACAAACATAATGAGCCTGAGATTCTGCCAAGACTGTAATACTGTTAGATATCAAAGAAGATTCGTATCGTCGTATCATCTTTGAAGTTGATTTAATTAATATCTGTAACTAATTAATATTTTTGTATACAGTTGTATTAGCTGCAGTTAAACTTGATCAATAAAATATTGTCATTTTCTATGGAGCAAAAAACAAAATGTCTTTTTCATACCCATGTTAAATTTTCATAACGAAAATAAAACAATGACGACCATAATCTTGAACAAACCAGTGCCTTAAAACAGGCAACTCCCATCAATCTCAAAAAATGCGACCAAATAAAAACACACTTTTATTAGCCTGTCAGTGTTGAATCATCACTATCAGCTCCAAAACACACTTAGCATGAAGATAAAACCATTTTACACCCAAATTAACCTAAAAATTCCGAGTAAACACCTAAATATTCCGCCATCTTAAATGCTATCGTAAAACAAAATGGCCGCCATACGCGCGGATGGGAGCGAGTTACGTCATTTACAAGTTTGCATCGTAACAAACATTTTGGTGTAGTATAAAACTGTTCAAACTTATCTTAGAATGTTTTCTTAAACAAAACTTTGCCGTCTTGTCTTTTTCATGGCAGAGTTTGCGAGCCACTTTAAACTGTTATGAGCATAAAGCGATTATGAATTTAATTAAGATGGTGTAATTTTTAAGCCTGAAAAGATTCAATAATTTTGCAAAGTATTTTAAACTGATTTATTCGTGCGGATTGTTTAAAATATAACTAAAATATGTTCACCTATATATCCATAAGTCGTGATGGCCTCGAGGTTTAGGCACACGGTCAAGAATCTCAACGGTCGCAGGTTCGAACCCCAGGCACACACCTCCGACTTTTCGAAGTTATGTGTGTATTCACATAGAATTATCACGTACTTTAACGGTGAAGAAAAACATCGTAATGAAACCCTCACACCTAAAACTTATTAGGAATTTCTTAGGTGTGTAGTCCGCCAACCAATACTAGGCCAGCGTGGCGGACTAAGGGCTAAACCCTCTCAGTTGTAGAGGAGGCCCGTGCCCAGCAGTGGGCGTATGTGGGCTGATGATGATGATGATAATGATATATCCATAAACATTAATATTATCCATCTCCATGAAGCTCTAGTGCGAATTGGTGGACAAACACGTAAGAAAGTCATCTCATTTACATACATACATACATAAACTCACGCCTGTATTCCTCGAAGCGGTAGGCAGAGATGCATTTCTGCACCCACATTTCGCCAGGTACCTATGTATCAGTCCCACGTAATATGGGCCGAGCCTATTGCCGTTTTTCGGGCACATTTCCAGACTCCGTGCTGTTACTGAGAATTTCCTAATGGAAAAACCCAATAACACTTTGCCCGACCCGGGAATCGAACCCAGGACCTCTAGATCGCACGGCACATACTTGTACCGCGAGACCACGAGGCAGTCATCTCATTTATCACATATATTTACATCTGACAATATTACTATAGACTAAATTACTAAAAATTACTACCTCACCGATTAAACATACCCTCATAAAGTAATCGAGCACATAGGACGATGCACCTGTCAAAAACCGCGCCAAACCACATAACCACAACAGCAGACAACTAAGTAAAGTAAGTTACCAGGTAACATTGTAAAGTTAAAATATCGTGTCAGGAATTAGCGACAGCCCCGCTAAGTTATGTCCAAGACATTTAGTCGTCAGTCGGAAGCGCGCCCGAAATATCCTGACACACATAGCGCCGAAGCGTCGAGCGGAACACGCATAGCTGCCGAGTTTACTACACAGTGCTCTGCTGCACTCACAGATATGCTATTAAAACTACAAGGGGAGCCGTGGGTAAAGCTATGATTGCGTTACGAAAGAGAAGGATGGCTTTATTTATTTACAATTTATACATAAATAATGTAAAGGTGGACTTAATGCCTGAGGCATTCTCTCCCAGTTAAACCTTAGGTGCAGAAATGAAAAGCGTAGGTGCTTTATCACGGTGTCAAAGAAAGTCAACGTAAGAGAATTATTTTGTGCTCAATTTTCTGTGACGGCTGGAGGCTTAATTATAAATGGTGTTAGGAATTTATCATCTATCCGGAAAGCGATTACCGTGTATAAGGTATAAAACATGCTATAGCTTACCTAACTGCCGCAAGATGTTCCGTTTCGGAATAGACATAAATTATCTATTGCGTGCCATTTCTATATGTTACGTCATTTTTATGCAATTTTATCGTTTACATAAGTGGTTTTAATTGTTAAATATTACTTTGCCTAAAACCCAAGAACGGCATACCTAATTTATTATATGCATAACACAGTTCTACAGTCATCACAAATCTTCACGGCTTTTTCTACTTAAACAGCATTTACAGTGTTTTCAATTCACCGCACCAATATAAAACATCTCTAGGTGCATCTGTATCGCGTATCAACAAGTATAAGCCAGTATTTGGCACATGCAGTGAAATTTCAGCAAGTCGTAGGTCACAGGCACGCCCGAAGCGCCGTCGCCCGGCCACAGCATGCAGCCGTTGTAACATTGTAATGCCGGCACAAGCCATCGCTATGCTCGCACTTTTATCATCCTAAGTGTTCCCGAAGTGTAAGGCAAGTGAGGTACTTACGTTTCTGCAATAGTTTTAGGTCGATATTTTCTGTTTGTGAAGCACTTTTACTATCTTGTAATTGATGATGGCCTTGAGGTTTGGGCACGCGGTATAGAATCTCGGCGGTCGCGGGTTCAAACCCTAGGCACACAACTCTCACTTTTTGAAGTTATATGTAAGTATAGGTATTCACAACGAAATAGTGAAGGAAAACATCTTGAGGAAACCCTTATACTTAAAAGATCTTCGGAATTTCTTAGGTGTGTAGTCCGCTAACCCGCACTAGGTCAGCGTGGTAGACTAAGGCCTTAACCCTCTCAGTTGTAGAGGAGGCTCGTGCCCAGCAGTGGGACACATATTATGGGGTGAAGATGAATTAAAGTAACGCACTAAAGGATTTTATTACATACGTTTGCTAACTAGAAAGAGATTATCTTCTCTGATCAGTGAAAATTTTGATGTAACTACTTTTCCTGCTTCTACGAAACAACAAAAGGATAACAGTAAAACTAATAATTCTGAGTCAAAACTTGCAAGTAAAATTGCATTTTTCCTAATCCGTTGCATTGCGACACATACTAATTACAATTAGCGTTGGGAACCGCGAGCGCTCTGCCGCGGAATCCAATCAAAATGTAAATACACCGCAACGTACGCGTCCAATCATATTGGTTCGCAATCATCATCACTGAAAACCACCAGTGATTGCACACTACACTTTTTACATAATTCCCGAACAATCTCTGATAGTAGCATGAAAAAATTAAAGTCAAAATTCATAGCATTTGTTTAATCTGATTGTGGATCACTTTTCTGCCAGCGGTTGGCCCAAGGCCCTGGTTTCTCAAGGCGACTCTATGTTCATTATCATAACCTTCCCTAGGTACCCATTTATGAACCAAAATTAACGAAAATCGAAACATTATTAAAGTTGAAACATTGAGTAATTTTAATGTTAAATGGTTCCTACTTTGACCTTATTTTTCTCAATTTTGAGCGATCATTCGGTTGGTAAAATCGTCTTTGTGTGAATATTTTATATGAGGACGTATACTTTTTTTTTATGTATATTATAGATGAATATATTATCTTTAATTTCATATATAATTTGTTACCATTTCGATTCCTTAATTCAATTAAACTGCACCTAAAAAGCGTCGATTTTAGCGTAAAAATGTAATAGCGCCCTTAAAGTGTAACAATCAAATATATTTTTGAAACTATAATATTAGGTACTTATTTTTAGTCATGTGGTGCCGCTGAAAGCTTGACTCTTAGTCTACGATAAAACAACTCATATTAGTCTCTATTGTTTCTCTTTGACGTTTAATTATTTTAAGAGATTTGAACTTTGTCCTAATAATACTACTCCTCGGCAACCGCAGAAATATATAGGTTTTGTTAAACCTATATCCAGCCTACACATAATAATAAATCAAAAAACAAAAACAAATCGTGTCCAAAACCAAAACAATACCCTCGA
The DNA here is from genome assembly GCA_907164795.1 of Hemaris fuciformis. Lineage (NCBI taxonomy): Eukaryota > Metazoa > Arthropoda > Insecta > Lepidoptera > Sphingidae > Hemaris > Hemaris fuciformis. The sequence continues at coordinate 16,473,719 of OU015441.1, forward strand.
TAGTCAATTCTAGCGTATAACACACTAACGCCATCTATCCGCAGAAAGGTGCAAACTCAGCATGAGATCCGCCATGTGTGCCAAATAATTAGTGTACATGTAATGGAACTAAGCACTTTCCCGCTGCACTAATCCCGGAGATGGACAGCGTGCCAATTTGCGCGCAATCTCTCAGCGGTTACAGTTATTGGGTAACAACTACGCGGTAATTGCGAATGTGATTAACGAACGGCTACTGAATCAGTTTATTTCAGACTGGATGATCATGCGATTGCGCCTGATTACAAATGAATGCAATCACATTCAGATTATTCTTAATGGCTTAGGAATTAGTTACCACAGATCCTAACTACCTATAAATTTTACAAACATGAGAGAATGTACGCAGTAAGTACTTATTTATTTTTTATAAGTCTATGTTTCTCCATTCTAGACGACTGTATGTTATTCTCACATTAAATGCAATAGTTTGTGATTGAATTAATGAGCTTTTCCGATCCGGAGAATGTAGTCTTTGTATTAATACAAAAAAAAAAAATAGAAAACTTTTTGTTGTTTAGAAAAGAGCAACACTAGAGTTTCCTGCCCGTTCTACTCTAGTAGTGACTGCCTTCTATAAACTAAATTTTGAAATGATTTCATTTCATTGCATAGAAACTGCATACTGATGGTAGATAATTTAATATGAGTTTACGGTAATCTTCAAGTTACGCTATGACGAGACATAACTTGTATTACGGTTTTAGTGATTGATTGAATACAATTAAATGACAAAAGCTATATATTCTAGTACATACGATAAGCGCTTGAGTAATAAGCAAGAAAGCTGCGCGCAGTGAGAGAAATTCTGTAGCTATTTCTTGTTAGTAAATGAGTTAATTTGAGCAAGAATCACAAGGTGTGATTAAGCTGGTGTCACTAGGATTTAGTATTTAGTGGCGAATTTATGCTAATGGTGTTTTAGCGCAAAAACACGACCTTTGTCAAACAGAAGGAAGGATTTAATCCGACCCTAAACGGGGCTCTTATCGCCAACTTTACTTGGAATTCTCGCTAAATTGTCACTTTTGTCGTACGTATGCAGCCGATTTGATTTTATTGATTTTCAGTAAATTATAATACAATAAAATTAAACACTCATACTATTAACGCAGTTTAACATATTTTAGGAACCGCGAAGGAAGGTTAACGGCTTTTGGACCTCGACGCGAGGATTTAAAAATCTTTTTTTTTTTTTTTTTTTTTTTATTCTGGCACGGCAAAGTGACCCCATTGCACCTGATGGTAAGCGCAATGGAGTCCAGAAAAAGTGCCGACCAGCGAGAGATGATGGTCTCCCGTTGGTCGACACAATCATGCCGGCCGAATACCTCTTCACCTTATTGTGAAGAAGTTTGGGGGACTATCAATCATGGCGATCAAAGGACCGACCGCGACAAACCGGCCAAAAAATGCCGGCACGGTCATCCTTTCACCATGATATCTTACAGCCTATATAGATAGGGCGGGTTGACGTATAGTTAGAATTAGTATAACAATGGCTACCTTCGTTTTATATTATTAATATTACAATTTTAAAAGTTTTTCACGATGCGTTTTACGAATAAAAATGAAAGTTTCGAATATTAATATAATGATTGCGTTCATCTTGCGGTATAAGTGTGCAGCATTGATCAATTACGACGAATTGACTACATTTTAAATTTATACGCTGCTACAAATCTAGAGTTGCAAATGTTACTTAATATCTGAAAAGCAGGTGACCGCTAAACGATAAATCAGGATAACGTTTGACAGCTGAGCGGCTGTCCCTCAAGACTCGACTAATGCCGTGACGAGATATCGGATATCGATTGATATTTTAAACCTAAATCTATCGTTATTTGATACGACTTAGTTTATTTTACATACATACATAAACTCACGCCTGTATTCCCCGAAGGGGTAGGCAGAGGTGCATTTCTGCACCCACATTTCGCCAAGTATGTATCAGTCCCACGTAATAGGGGGCGAGCCTATTGCCGTTTTTCGGGCACATTTCCAGACTCCGTGCTGTTACCGAGAATTTCCTAATGGAAAAACCCAATAACACTTTGCCCGACCCGGGAATCGGACCCCGGGCCTCTAGATCGCACGGCACATACTTGTACCGCGAGACCACGAGGCAGTTTATTTTACTCTTTTTCAAAGGCTGGCTCACACAAGGAGCATTTGTACGATAAACGGACATGCGATCTTTAGGTCCTGGGCTTGATTTGCGTGGGAGAAAATTTTATTGAGTAATTACAAAACGACTTTTTACCATGACTCGTAGAACTGTTCGAAGGCATATTATGTTTCTGAAAACATTGTTTAGGACGAAAATAATTATAATAATAACTTGTGACTAATTAAAAATAGCGAGGTGGACTAAGGCCTAAACCCTCTCAATGGTAGAGGAGGCCCGTGCCCAGCAGTGGGACGTATATGGGCTGATGATGATGATCAATTAAAAATATTTTTTTATAACAAATCAGTTATTTATCAAAATTATGAACATCATATCATCTTTATTTCACACGAGGGTACTTCGCATGTCAGTTAAAGAGTAAAAACTCGTCATTATAATCGAGTCAGAAAGCTGTAATTGTTTCTATAACAACTCAAAGAGGCCGGTTTCAATAAAACAATAGTAGTCAAAAATAGGGATGTTATGGACATGATATTTAGGATCTGGATACGGATATGGATATAGGAAATAAATTATATCGGTTTCGGATACGGTTACGGATATGTCATTATTTCGGATTATCCGCTAGTTTCGGATAGTTTCGGTTACGGATATCAGATTGAAGTAAAATATAACTGTTTTCGACACTCTTGTTACAAAAGTTTTTATCACAATGTTTACATTTTGCACAATCTACATTACCTTGATAAAAAAAAGTCCAAATTAAAGTCGATATTGGTCGCTTTTTGTCTACTCATATAAAAATCAATTTTGTAATTAACACAAGACTTTCTTAAAGTATCCGAAACTTCTGAAACGGATACGGTTACGGTTACGGATATATTTTTATTTCGGATATCCGATAGTTTCGGTTACGGTTACGGAGCTCCATAACATCCCTAGTCAAAAATGTTCACAAAAAAAGGTTCAATAATGAAAGCACATTATATAAGTACAATATTTATTGAAACACTAATATTAACAAGTATATTCGAAAAACTAGAAAACAATACTGACAACAAAAAATATATAAGAAAATTCAAGAATATTGTCGAGTTTGGTCAACAGAATAAATGCCGACAGAGGAATGATATTTGTGCAGACAGAAGGACACTTATACCTTAAAATCTACTTATTAACTTTTCAATATATAGAAAATTACACATTGATCATTTATAAGAAAATATTATGCAGATAAAGTCAAATGACTTTAATAATACTAGAATGTCCATATTATGATAGCATAGTAAACTTTATGTGACAATTTATGATACTGTTTCATTAAGAAATACATAAATGCACATTATGTACTATACATAATGGTGTTTCAATCAACAGGCATACAGTATTAATATTAATTATATTTATATTGAATCATTGTGAGAAATATTTGACTTTATCATTTCTATTAGTAAAAGTAATTTGTATTTGTTCCGTTTTCCCTTATGTAACAATGTGATGATTACAGTTATCACCCGAAGAATTTAAAAGTCAAAGTTCTATGAAATTCTTCACATACCATTAGAAATATGTCACCTATAGGCGACATGGCTAAAGTTATAATGAGTAATATTTTTCATCAACTTTGAAGAAGATTGTGATGTCTCTGAGACCTCATCCAAACATGACTAACACTTTTATAACTTAAAATTATAGTCAAGATTTTATGTATTGTTCAATTGCAGCATCTGAAACAAAATACAGTATTGGTAATTTAATAAATACAATTTTTTTTTAACATATACATTCACAATTCACATGTATCCTAAAGCGGTTGGCAGAGAAACATATATCTATAGAACATTTCGCTAGTGATATGCAATCGTAACCATCTGCCCTTTTTCTTTTAAAATTGTGAATTTTAGGATTTCATTACCATATTTCATTGGCTTAGTATGGACATACCCATTACCATACAATGAAATATTTGTTTTTTTTTATATTTAGAAGGAAACATTATCATGGCAATATCATAATTATTGCATTGAATATCTATGAAGGATTATACATAATCAAAAATAATAGCTTACGACATTATACACCAACAGGATTTTAGATTTTTTCATAACTAGTCTACAAAAAGTATTATTAAGTTTTAATCGTCTCTTGACAAATTTACCCAAATGGAGTTAGCTGATTCGCCAATTAAGGTATCGATATATAATTGAACGCCTTTAGGTTTTGGAAATTGCATGAAAGAAAATCATCGTCATCATCATCATCATCAGCTCATATACATCCCACTGCTCCACGGGCCTCCTCTACCACTGAGAGAGTTTATGCCTTAGTCCACCACGCTGGCCTAATGCTGGTTGAATGGTTGGCAGACTACACAACTGGAAGAAAATAACAAGATTAAAGTCTCAGTAGAAAGATGTAGTAAATAAAATGTCTCACCCCTACTGGGCCTTGTCTGCGGGCTTGGGGTTGTTCTTCCAGATGTAGTAGGAGAGCGAGGACGCGTAGCCGAGCCACGCGAGGTACGGCAGCAGCAGCAGCCCCGCGGCCTTGTTGACGCTCGCGAACGACGCCGCCGTCGCCGCCGCAGCGCCCGACAGCACGCAGATCTCCACGAACGCCTGACACACATCATCATTATTGTCGAGCAGGGTAGTGTACCTTATGCCTAGTTCGCATTAGGCTAGTATTTTAGTCGAGTAGAGATTAATTTAGTGGCTAAACTACTCGCTACTGCACTGAAATCGTTCACATTACGGTCCAGTACAGTACACAAGTGACTGGTGTTTTGCAATATGAACGAGCTGCAATGCAATAGACTGAATAAACTCATTAAGCTAATCGTAATGGCTATTTTAGAAGAGATGGATGAAGAAATTTGTGTGATTAAAAAAGAGAAGGTATGGGTACGAAAATGGATCTGTAGAAGAGATAAACTAGGAGCTACAAATTGTCTTCTGAAGGAATTAGCATTGGAAGATCCCAAAAAATACTTTACGACAATTTCTGCCGCCACTAATGAACTCGACTAATCAAACCTGTTCGGACTTGTTTAGCCGGTAAACCAGTGACACGGAGGTGTGGTGGGGGGGCGCTACTCGACCGTTAAAATAGAACAAAATGGATTGATTCGACTAAATCATTTACTAACCTACTCGACTAAATTTTTGGTGTTCAGACACATTTAGCCACTAAATTACTCTCTACTCGACTAAAATACTAGCCTAATGCGAACTAGCCATTATACTCAGAATATCGAAAAGATATTCGTTGAAGGTCAGACAGGTATACGCGCCGAGGTCAACACACCCAGATGAGGGAGTGGGGCAGATGTATGAGGATATCAGTCGAACCCTGCAGGTGTGCAGGTTGTACCAGTGTTGTTGTTTTTATGTTTTACCAGTTACTATTTAATTCCCAACAAGCAAGTGTCCAGAATTTATTTCGCTAAAAATTTCTTAATGGTAAAGCTTAGGCGTTTTTATTTCGTCATCATAAGCCCACATATGTCCAACTTCTGGGCACGGGCCTCCTCTCCAACTGGGAGGGTTTAGGCCTAAGTCCACCACGCTGGCCTAGTGCGGGTTGGCAGACTACTCAACTAAGAAATTCCTAAGAACTTTTAGGTTTCCTTCTCCGTTAAAGTACGTGATAATTCGTTGTAGACACACATAAAATAAAATACTGAGAGGTGTGGGGGTTTGAACAAGGTCTATACAAAAAATCGTCCAAATTGGTTTAATGGAAGTAATTTAGACCGGAATAAACGAACAGGACTGAATTAAGCGAAGGATAGATTAAATTCGAGGGGGGAATTCAAATGTTGTAGTTTTCAAAGAGATAATGTTGCGAAAAGATAAGTTGAAGTTGGATGATAAAATTCAGTCTGAGGCTTGATCAAAAGGCAAACTTGGTATTTGTATAATCTTCTCAAGATATATTTTAGTGTATCTACAACACTAACCAGTTTAAAGTCCTTCATTCCGAAGAATATCGGCGTCCACGCCCAGTTGAGGAGCAGTTGGCCACCATACAGCGTCAACGGCAGGACTGCTTCATCTGAAAATATTGTCACCATATATTATCGTTCATTTGTGGATCCTCCATAGGTAGATCATCATCATCATCAGCCCTAATACGTCCCACTGCTGGGCACGGGCCTCCTCTACAACTGAGAGGGTTTAGGCCTAATTCCACCACGCTGGCCTAGTGCGGGTTGGCGGACTACACACCTAAGAAATTCCTAAGAACTTTTAGGTGTGCAGGTTTTATCACGATGTTTTCCTTCACCGTTAGATACCAGCTTGTAAAGAGGCCAAAGTTCCGATCCAACATAATGTGAGCTCCATAAATATTCATTTCGTATCTGGATGTTTGTGAGACCGAAACGCTCATAGTGTCCATGACACAAAACTTGAACATGTATTAAATGCACCGAAATGGCTCGAAATGAAAGTCGACTAATATTTTTTTTTTAACAGTCACATACATAGTTCTGACCCCACACTAGGATACAAGTAATGTGTCGTGGGTATCAGAAACTACGAGAGACTTTTCGTTCTCACAAACACCCAGACCCGAAACAAATATTTGTGGATCACACAGACATTTGTCTCGGTGCGGGGATCGAACCCGCGGCCTCTCGTTTCGCAAGCTGGTGTCTAGCCAACTGCGCCACGGGGCTGTCAATATGAGACATTAGCTTGTCTTTAACCCACTGCGAGTAATTCATAAAAACAGCTAGATGAAAACATAGCCATACAAATCCATATATTATATTCAGCACACGATATTCTAGTACCAGATTAACAATGTACAATGTACATGTGAATTTACTATACATGTAATGCAGTGATGGCCTCGAGGTTTAGGCGCGCGGTCGAGAATTTCGGCGGTCGCAGGTTCAAACCCCAGGCACACACCTCTGACTTTTCGAAGTTATGTGTGTATTCACAAAGAATTATCACTTGCTTTAACGGTGAAGGAAAACATCGTGATGAAACCTGCACACCTAAAAGTTCGTAGGAATTTCTTAGGTGTGTAGTCCGCCAACCCGCACTAGGCCAGCGTGGTGGACTAAGGCCTAGACCCCCTCTCAGTTGTAGAGGAGGCCCGTGCCCAGCAGTGGAACGTATATGGGCTGATGATGATGATGATGTGAATTTACTATAGGTATTTCTCCAGTTCAAGCATAAAATATGGATCACTAGATGTTTTTTGTCGTCCAAAATCGTTGGTATTAGGATGAAGGATTAAATCAATGACATTGGAGTGTACATTGGGTTTCTCCTATTCACGTAAGGCGGTTAAAAATTGCATCATAGTCCGCAGTTATATCTTATCAGGGCAATAACTGTCGGCTGTCATTGCAACTCGAAATGTGAAGACTTGTGAATTTTCCTTGTCAAACGAGCAGATTACTTATCATGTGTATGCGGAATGCGGATACAGAGTATTTTAATCGAATTTTGAGTTTTACATATTTTTGGAGGAACATGAGTCTGGAAGCTTAATTTGATGAGTGTGATGTAGAGATCAAGTCTTTGATTCTCTTTTCAGGAACTACATACATACATACATAAACTCACGCCTGTATTCCCCGAAGGGGTAGGCAGAGGTGCATTTCTGCACCCACATTTCGCCAGGTATGTATCAGTCCCACGTAATAGGGGGCGAGCCTATTGCCGTTTTTCGGGCACATTTCCAGAATCCGTGCTGTTACTGAGAATTTCCTAATGGAAAAATCCAATAACACTTTGCCCGACCCGGGAATCGAACCCAGGACCTCTAGATCGCACGGCACATACTTGTACCGCAAGACCACGAGGCAGTCAGGAACTGTAGCTCTAATATCTATACAAGAATTATCAACAGAATGGAGTCTAGCAAAATGCCCGAAAAAAGGACCTTAGTACGCGGGACCTCTTTCAGTCGTAGAGGAAGTCCATGCCCAGCAGTGGGACGTAAATGGGCTGATGATGATGATGCGGAACTTCACATCTGTTAAAACGTGGATGACGAAATAGATCTTTACCTAGCTTAGCGGATTAATTTGTGAATAGCGTACATACTTTTAATCGTACTTCCTTTCGTATACTATAAATAATATTGATACTAAACTTACCAGTGAAACCACCGCATTCTTCATACACTAAGTACGAAGCATATCCCATGCTGCTGTAGAGGACGGTCCAAGCGGGGCCGAACACCCACTTGGGCGGGTTCCAACTGGGCTTCTTCAGCGTGTCGTACCACGCCTTCTCTTCGTCCTTGCGGATCTGGCCCGCGAAATAGAGACCGTTGGCCCAGCCTCCAACGTTGGGGAGGATGATGGAGCCAAGCACTTGCCAGTTAGCCATGATAAAGTCTCTGTAAACCAATTTATAATTTTGTAATTATCGACAAAATGTCTACATTTGACAGCACTGTTTATAAACATGTGGTCTTATCATAATGTAAACTCATAATACTATCTCAATTCTTATAAACAACAGAATTTCATAGGGCATTGCATGCAGCAGCATCAGCCCATATACGTCCCGCTGCTGGGCACGGGCCTCCTCTACAACTGAGAGGGTTTAGGCCTTAGTCCACCACGCTGGCCTAGTGCGGGTTGGCGGACTACACACCTAAGAAATTCCTAAGAACTTTTAGGTGTGCAGGTTTTATCCCGATGTTTTCCTTCACCGTTAAAGCAAGTGATAATTCATTGTGAATACACACATAACTTCGAAACGTCAGAGGTGTGTGCCTGGGGTTTGAACCTGCGACCGCCGAAATTCTCGACCGCGCGCATAAACCTCGAGGCCATCACTGCTTGCATTTTTAAAGAATTTAAACAAACATAAACTAAGGAGGGGTTTTTCCACACCCACGTTTCAACAGTGTTTGTCGATTATTCTATCTAATAGACAATAATCCTAATACAGTTTTAGGGTACAGTAAAGGCACTTACAAATTCCGATTACTTTTACGTTTTAAAATACATAGGATTTCTAAAGGAAAAGCCCAAAACCACTGCCTGACAGAAATCGAATCTGTGACCTCGATCGAGTCTCGATCACACAGACCAACGTAATGTTGTATAGAAAACAGATATATTCTCTTTTTCCGGGCTTTTATAAAGAGTAGGTAGCCTACGTATTAAAGTGTTAACATACATATCTATACTAATAACATAGAGTTAAAGAATAAGTTTAATAGTGTCGCCGACGTAGTTGAAACATAGAATTATATTTCGATGTTTGTATTAAAGTTACCCAGATGTAAACGGCGTATTTAAATCAATTAAAACATGGTACAAAATATAGGCCAAAACCTCATTACCACTTTAAACTATAAAATATATACACTGGATACATTTTCACATTTAGCTAGAAAGACACACTGTAGGAATATGTTACGTTGTTTATACTATTTCGATTGGATCTGCTCCATACACCATAGTAGGAAAAAGAACCACTCTGCCACATAGTATAGTATTCAATAAGTTATTTCAATAACCAAAAGAGTTTATACAATAAAATATGGTAACAAGAATATTAATTACAATTATTTACAAATGACTGCTACTTTGATTACCAAATCAATGAATAGGATGTGATGTCATACTTGTTATAAATTGAAGCATATGACCTCTGACCTTTAAAACTTCACAGGTACATGATAATTTATATTTTGTGCCATTGCTTTATTGCTTTAAAAAAACATAACAATGTTATGTCACTATCACATTTTTTTTTGTTATTATAACTTTTTGTAGATTAAAATAATCTTTGATTATTTAAAAAATATAATAACATTTTTTAACATTATTCAATGTGAAAAATTAGATGGTAATATTTTATAACAAAAAAGTTAGCCAGATTTGAGATAATTTTCATGTGCCAGTACAAAATTCATTTGTATCAGCCAATAATCTTAATGGAAAAATGCACTCTAAAGAATGTGAAATATGCACTAAGTCAGTATAAACTCATATAAGATTTAACATACACCTAAGTTAAAAATAATTTACAAGATAGTTATAATTAAAACAAACCACAAACAGGAAATTTAATATTCAAATTATCTTATCTCATGAATATTCTGAATATAAAAATGATCCTGCTATTTTACACCATATTTCATCAGTTTCATAATGTAAGTCTAGAATTAGAACTTTATAAAGTAATAAATATTAAAATTCTCAGTTATGAGTAATACACAAAGTATTATAAAATGAATGTTATAATTTATGTTTCATGCAAATTAAAATACAAATGGTTAAGTAAATATTTTAAGTATGACAAGTCATTTAATTAAATATGCAGGTTTAAATTTTACCCAACAATAGCAACTTTTTCCATTTTTCACGTAAAAATTCACTCAACCACTTATCGTAAATACACACTTATTACTGAATTAAGATACCCTTCAACATTTTTTTACGATAAAACATTTGAAAACTGTTATCTTAATCCTAAATGATAACTTATTTATTAAAAACTTATGTAACATGATAAAATGATTATTACTTTGGTACCCAGCTGACTTTATTTTTAAGGAATTACTAGACGATGATTAGATTCGTAGATAGAGTTCTATTATCAGCGATGACTGAACAATAAAGAGCTTAGTTATTTACTTATCTACATTCATTAACGGAGCTGGAATTACGCAATTGTGTTTACGTTCTTACTAATTTCGCCGGTAGAATTCCAGATAGGTGAGATAAATATTGCAAATTTATATTTTTATACTTACTTTTTATCACAAAATTGGTTCAGAAAACTAACGGTGAAGTCAGAAAATGCACTAAATATGCCTTTTAGATAGTTTCATCTACCGTAACAAAAATAAGTGACTAAATATAATAGTACTATAAATAGTTAATGGTGCGTTTAAAATGTACTTTGCAATTTTTCCGTATAATACAAGTGACGTCAGACTGATAAGTGTCAGATGACTGATACACTCCATTGTAAGCAGAACATTTCTAAGGACCCTGCAGAATTAAATACTGTTGGAGGAAATGTTAAATGTTAAACTTGAAATAACTTACGCAAATTGTGTTTTTTGATCAATAGGTACTTGTAATCATTCTTATCTAAACAATTTAGATTTTTATTACAACCTTAACTTGATCGCTTCATTAGCTTTTAGTTAAGTGACGAAAATTATGTACCTATAAGTAATCAATATGATTACCATGAAACAATTCTGGAGTTATCTTTAAATGGGATAGGAAATCTCTATTAGGTAGGTACTCATAAACATAATATATAATTCTTAGTTCATAAAAAACCTCGCTGCTTCATTATTTTTTTATCTATGGAAAATATCTATTTGGTAAGCAGGTATTCTATACACTTAACGCTAGACACTACTACTATGGATTCATTTATTACAACGTGTAGTTAGGTACTAGTAGATAAATACAAAGCTGTATGTTTTTATGCAGCCACTAAATTAGAGTACCTACTGTACTTACTTTTTAATACTAGCTTATAAGTAAGTATAGTTTAATAAATCTAATAAATTTAACTAATAATTTTAAAATAATCGTACGTTTTATTGCTTACTGTAACACCCTTTGTATATAATCTTATAATTTTGAAAATTCAGCGATTTGGCGCAAGATTCGAACTCGCGATCACCGTTTAAATAATATGATCGACTTTTAAAGTAGCTAAATGATAGCTAAAAGACTTAACTTATAATTATTTAATAACATTTAATGTTGTTTGATTTCCAGAAAACATGCCTTACTTACCAATTATAGGTTCCGTCCTAATACCAAATGTTGGTGGTTGGATAAGTACAATAGCCATGATTGGTAAAGTGAAGTCACCCGATCATAAAGCTTGGTATGAAAACATCAAAAAACCATCGTGGACCCCACCAAATTGGGCCTTTGGCCCTGTGTGGACTGCTTTGTACTGTTCCATGGGCTACACTTCCTACGCAATCTATAGGGATTGTGGAGGATTTACGGGTACGTAAACTTAAGTTTAAAATGTATTTGAATTTTAAAATCATGTAGAAGAATGTTCCACCTTCGCTTTAGCCGCCTTGGGATGCCTCAAATCGATTTTGATATTGATTTTCTACTCCTATTCAACCAGATAAAAGTAGAAGTATTTCTATATCCACTTTTCGCCAGTTACGTTTTAGCTCTCACTTAACAGTTGACGCATAGCGTTTCCAAACGTCTTACTGAATTCATATCCAACATGCCCGACCCGGGACTCGAACCTCTAGATTTTGCGCCATACACATTGACGGCAAGACAAACGAGGCAGTGATGTGTTATATAAAATTAAATTTAAATGAAAAAATAATTGCTTCCCTAGGCTAAACGTTATCACTTTAATATTCTTTAATTCTTAATTGGTATACTTATTATTTATTATTCATTGTTAACATTACTGTCAACTTATTTTACAGAAAAAGCAGTAGTTCCACTGGCTTTGTACGGCGGCCAGCTTGTTTTAAACTGGACATGGACACCAGTATTCTTCGGAATGCGTAAAATTGGAATGGTAATACAACTTTTACAATTATTTCCATAAGTGGCAAACATAAAAATTAAATTGAATGGACTGCCTCGTGGTCTCGCGGCACAAGTATGTGCCGTGCGATCTAGAGGTCCTGGGTTCGATTCCCGGGTCGGGCAAAGTGTTATTGGGTTTTCAATTAGGAAATTCTCAGTAGCAGCACGGAGTCTGGAATTGTGCCCGAAAAACGGCAATAGGCTCGCCCTCTATTACGTGGGACGGATACAAAACCTGGCGAAATGTGGGTGCAGAAATGCACCTCTGCCTACCCTTTCGGGGAATACAGGCGTGAGTTTATGTATCCATGTATGTGAATGGACACAGTAACTTATTGGAGTGGTATTTTTCTACAAAATAGCATCATAAGACATAAAGCGGACGATTGCTGTGGTAAAATGTGTTTTAATCGAGATCATGGATGTTAGGTTTTAGCCCTTCTCAGGAAAGGTTAGACTAATAGAGAATGCCTCAGGCATTTGTTCCACGTTTACATATAATGTATGGAGATTAAATAAATATATAAAATTTATTTATTTATACTGTCACGGTAATGTGATTACATCGCACTGGTAAGTGCAGTCCATAAAGGTCGTCGATTAGTAAAAAAAAAACAACCATTTACGATCATCTGACAGCAAGCCGGATATAGACAGGTTGATCGCAGTAGGTACATTTGTTAGTGTGTCACTATGGCGGGTTTCACACCTCAATCCTCATTCAATAATGCAGCAAAATTTACCTCCGGCTTTAAATCTTTACAACTGAGAGGGTTTAGGCCTTAGTCCACCACGCTGGCCTAGTGCGGGTTGGCGGACTACACACCTAAGAAATTCCTAAGATTTTTTTAGGTGTGCAGGTTTTATCACGATGTTTTCCTTCACCGGTTAAGTACGTGATAATTCTTTGTGAATACACACATAACTGCGAAAAGTCAGAGGTGTGTGCCTGGGTTTGAACCCGCGACCGTCGAGATTCTCGACCGCGCGCCTAAACCTCGAGGCCATTACGACTTGTAGAGGAGGCCCATGCCCAGCAGTTGGACGTATATGGGCTGATGATGATGATGATTATTATTTATATCTTTCCGTCGATTTCTGTGAGGCATGAAATATTTGTACCTGCTTTATCTAGCCATAAAAGTCCTAGATATAAGTAATTTTTTTTTTCTTTTTAGGGGCTGGTACAAATGATCGCGTTAGATTGCGCAGCAGTGGCCTGCACAGTGAGCTTTTACCAGATAAACCCAACAGCAACTCTTTTAATGTTACCTTACCTGGGGTGGCTGGCAATAGCCACGTGCCTCAACTATACTATATGGAAACTTAATAAGAAGTCTGATTAAGGAAATATTTATAAGTTTAATTTATAAGATTATTTTTGTGGTGTTATTTGTAGCATTTGGCGTTTGGATAAGAAATATATTATTAGGAAATATTAAATTCTTCTTTAAATAAATCATACCTTAGTTTGCTGACTAGACTGAAAACACGATGGATGCGGGGTTGAGCTTGCGGAACTCATAATTCAAGTCGTTTTATTTCAATGATGGTAGATGAGCGAGCAATGATATTAAAACATACATAATATGCCTTCAAAAATACTCTTCACGTTTTAATTATGAATTCAAAGAATAGATTCAGATTCAGATTTCAGAGAATTCAGTAAATCGGTTTTATTAATTTAACAATTTCACCAACCCCTACTAGTCAACTTGATTGCAAAGGTTTTATCTCTCTTAAATGCGCAGGTAGGACATTACCAAACACCAGAAATTGGAATTTATATTATTTAAAAGTATAATTAATTTAGACTCAAGTGGGAATAAAGTAAGAAGTCATTATGCAACAAATACATATGTATTTCACAATTGCATCAGTCAATATTTAATATATTTTATACAATATTGAATTAACTCAATTCAAACTTAAAAAACTTGGAGCCTATTTTTTTTGATGATTTTACCATAGTAGCCAAAATATTGAGTTTTATTTCTTTAGGTAGACAACGTGAATCTTCAAGATTCTTGTTACCACGGAGCCTCAAGTAATTTAATTCAGTAATTATTTTGATTTCTTTAATTTGTTGAGTTCGCCCTGTTGTATCGCGGCATCCTTGTATATTTGTTTCACCTTTTCTTTCCTCATGTTGTCACTGAAAAATACAATCGAGCAATTTAATAAGTACCCAACATAATATAATAATATGTTTCATTTAAAATTTCCAAAATGTTAGTTTTAAAATGGGAATGGGAATTTCAGGTTTTTAATATCATTTAAGGATCACACATTATTTACAGTAGTGTTGAATAGTTTTTAATTACTTTTAACAAATAAAGACACACAATTTTATAAATCTATTTAAAAAGAAAAAATATAAGAATTACGGGTTAATGGTATATAACACCATGCAATAATAAATTAATAATATTCTATACCTGTGTATCTTCTGTCTGATCTTGACAGACGCTATGTAAGCCTTATCTCGCCTGATCTCTCTGAGCGCTCCCTTCATCTCCTTCTTGTATTTGCTCTTCAGTCGAGCACTCTCAGCCTTTTCTCGAGACAGTTTGGCATTTTTGCTGCCCGTAAAGCTATAACATAGAGACAAATTTATTATTATAATGTACACATATTATTCTAAACAATTTTGATTAATAAAAAAAAACACGATAAAAAAATTATTGAAATATAATGGGGCAGATAAATTATTGTAATTAAGCAAATAAATAAAATAAATAAATACACCCAACAGTCACATACATAGTTCTGACCCCACACTAGGATACAAGTCCTGTGTCGTGGGTATCAGAAACTACGAGAGACTTTTCGGGCTCACAAACACCCAGACCCGAAACAAATATTTGTGGATCACACAAACATTTGTCTCGGTGCGGGGATCGAACCCGCAGCCTCTCGTTTCGCAAGCTGGTGTCTAGCCAACTGCGCCACGGGGCTGTCAAATTAATAATTAATATAAAATACATACAGTAATATCCATTGAGTTTTTAAAATATACCGATATAAATTATTTGAGAGTCCACAGCTTAACAAAAATCAACATGAAACTGCATCATTGCTATCGCACAAACGTGATTACCAAAGACCGAAAATAATCTCAATTTCATAACATTAACAGATTAAGATTTCCTAGGCAATATACGAGTATTGTGAACTAGACAAACCACACTGCCGACATAGTGAATTCTGTTGGCAAAAATTCATAATAATTCATAAAAAATATCATATACAGGGTGTATTCAGATTTTTAACGCCAATGGGTTTGTAATCAACGTAGCTATTAACTGTCATAGTTTCCGATCACGGTCTGAATACACCCTGTATATTATACTCGGTACTCACACTTCCTGGACATCAGGTTCGTACAATCTCAATGCTTTGATCTTCTTCTTCTCTGCATATATGGGTGAGAATGTTTTCATTTCCAATGTCTCTTTCATGTACTTGGTGATGTCATTAATTTTACTGGCTAATTTCTGTGGATACATTTCGACATCCACGCGACCCAACAACTTTATATGCGGCTCAAATAGAAATTCCTGCGCCTCAATATCGGCGAAATGATCAAAAAACTCTTTCAACATCAACACACATGTCGACAAACAACGAATTTTAAAATTATCATCTATAGTTCCCGCCAAATCTTTCGCCGCCATTTTGGTATCAACTGGCATTTTTGAACAGTCGTTTTCTAAATACAAAATTTTAGCGTCTCTGTGAAACTTAAATGGCGGGACGACTTGTATTGGATTCAAAACTGAAGTATTTGCACTTAAGTATATAATACCTCTTAGGAAGTTAATGGCGGAAGGCACTAACCGTTTGGATAATACTGTATACTCTAAAACTAGCGCGGTTAAGAAGAATCCCCTTGATATTGAATACGCATCGTTAAATCTACACGTAGTTAATATTTCTGACATGAATAACAACGCAGGCGTGGTAACAGGATGCCTAAAATCCGAGGTAGGATACAGCAAGGATATCAATTTGAAAAATATTAATGAGTCCAAATCTGGGACTCTTTTTATATGTTTCTTGTACACCTCATGTTTCTCTTTTAATAACTCTACGATATATTTCTTTGTGGACACTTTATTCGTCTTCATTAAATCGAATAAATGAGGGACTATTCTGTCGAATATGAGGAATGATTTTACTATCGATCCTTCGTCATTTAGGTTTGTGAAAATGTCATTGATGTATTGTAGGAGATGTGCGAATAGTCGACTCAGTAAATCTTTGTTGTTCTCAGCTAAGCCTGGGTCGTAGCTTTTTATTAACTTTTGTAGCGCTGATGACTGCTGTGCTGGCGTTTTCCCCGTTAACAGTTCCTATAAATACAACAAGTTTTTTTTATTGTTAAAAATGAGGTATAGAAAGAAAATATTTATACATAAATGAATGATAAATAAATAGAAATGCCTAAGCGTACCATTAAGATTTTTTTAGCGAAATAAATTCTGGACACGTGCTTGTTGGCAATTAAAAAGTAACTGGTAAAACATGAATGTAAAGGTAGCCCCTTAAAGATACAGGCGTGAGTGTATGTATGAAATTTAAAAACTATACCACCAGTCACATTATTGTCCTTATATAGGAAGAAAAAAACTATATTTTTTTATGTAATATCTGATTGCTCCAACTACCTATCTGTGATTTTTTTATTACAATTATGGCTTTTATATTAGGATTTATCAAAACTTACCTTTAAATTATCACCTTCTGTTGACTTCAACTCAAAGAATGAAGTTATTTTCTCCGTATCTTCTATTGCTTCACTTTCACCATCGCTCTCAACGTCTGACTGTTTCAAGTCATCTAAATTCTCGAAATTATTTTTAGGTTCTTTTTCATCAGCGTCATCATCATCATCATCTTCATCATCACTTGCTTCATCATCACTTTCTTCATCATTGTCTTCCGATTCTGCATCTAAACTTTCAACTTTTTTAGAGTTTCCTTTTTTTATTGATTCCTTAACATCCGTTAATTTCAATTGACTGTTTGCTTTACCATCTTCAGTAACCTGTTCATTTGACTTTTCATCATCTCCATTTTCTTCTTCAGAGTCATCATCACTCTGAGAATTTTGAAACAATATTGATTTATCTTTTTCTGATGATTTCGAAACGGCACTTTTTGGTTTACTCTCTTTAACTTCTTCCTCCTTTGCAGAATCATCGTCTTCACTGCTTTCTTCTTCATTTTCGTCATCTTCAGAAGATGTATCTGATATTCCATCCTCAAATTTTGGCTTTGCATTTGGAACTGTAAATGCAATTTTTCTTAACTTACATTATGTTACTTTAACAAAATTAATTTTGGAATAGGATTCTTTATTTCATTTACTGTATTTATCACTATAAGTAAATAATTTTACGTAATACAATTTCTATTACGATCGATAACAAAATTCCAATCTTTTCTAAATTGCGACTAATAAATACTTAATATAATACCTGAGAAATCCTTAAGAATTTTTTCAGGGACCAATGGATTGCCATCTTTGTCATACGCCAGCATGAAATCTTGTTCGTTGTCTAACTCAAAGTTATCATCTAGATCCTCAGCAGACCTGAAAAATGTAGGTTTAAAAGACTCATCAAAATGTATTGTCGTAAATAATATTTGACTTTTCGAAGTTACGAGTGTATTGGTAACATCGTGAGGTAACTTGCGTACCAGCGAATTCTTCGCTTGGTTAACTAAAACCATAGCCAAAATTAACTGTAGAGAAAGCCCCAATCCAGAAGCGGGAGCTTTAATGGATGAAGATAATGAATGTAGACTTATCTTAAGGCTTACCTGTGTTTGCTGGCAGTTGGCTTTGGGTTACTGATTGTAATCTCATCATCTCCCAGCATTCTCTGATATCTCTCTTTCTCCCACTTCTCTAACTCTTCCCTTTCTTTTTGAGCCTGTTTCTCATCACTTTTTAAACCATCTGAAGGCTGAAAGTTTAATTTAATTTCCGTTAGCCTTAAAAGCTAATGTAGCAGGTGATATTAGTCACTGTGTTGAAGTTGGTTAAGAATCCAGCCTGTAGAATGAGCAGTCACAAGTTCTATCGAGATAAATGAACTTTGATGATAATGTTGGAATGTCCGTAATGGTAATATCTGATACCCACAATACAAGACTTGTGTCTTAATGTAAGGTAATAACAATAAGCCATAGCAGCAAATTAACATAAAATAACTATTCATAGCAAATCTATACCAATATTATAAACAAATGAATTCAAAAAATACTAAAAGATATTAATAATTTTTGGTATAAATGTAGAAGGGAACTTACATAATTTAAATCGTGCTGGGACGGAGCAGGGCAAAATACAATATAAAGCTCATGCACAAATAATATTGCTTAGAAAGTTATGATAGGTGTTATTGAAAGTTATAAAAACATAAAGGGGAAAGATTTGTATTTTTGTATTAAGTGTTACGTGATGAGTACGAAATTTGAAATTGCGCTCGGACGGAGCTGGGCCCCATTACCAGTTATATATTGATGTTTGTACTTACAGTGCCTCTCTTTTCAAACTTTAATTCCCTCATCATTTTATCATAATCCATGCTATTTTTCTCAGCTTTTTTCAATACTTTATCAATCGCTGACTCTTCTTTCTCTTCAATCCTCGGCCTTTTAAACACCACTGGCCTAAGATCTTTCCATTCATTATCCAATTTCTCAGTCAAGTCAAGTGTTTGTTCCTTTTCCTTTTGTTTTTCTGCCTTACGTTTCTTGGATTCTGCTATCAACTGCTCTATGAGGTCTTTGTGTGATTTGGCACCATCTTTGGAATCTGTTCTAGATAATACACCCCCACCAAAATGACCTTCTGACACAAACTCATCTGAAAACAAGCATAACATTAGTTATTTAAGTAAGTAAAGTTTTATTAAAGTCAACTTGTTTGTTACAAGTTTTGTTTGCTATTTCACACACATTTACAAATAATACATTTCAAACACCATAATAACAGTGAACACACTTAGAATAATTTTTACCCACCATCTAAACCACCAAATCCTTTGCCATCATCATCTTCTTCATCGGATCTTGGGTCATCAAACTTTTCAATTTGTTCCAGAGTTTGCCCTCTATGAAAAAAATAATTAAGGTATTAATATAAGAGCTACCTTACTCTCATAGACTCAAAATGCTCAGTCTATGCCAATCAATATATTATATTGTATATAACAAATATACACCATAATTATGCCATCTAGCTGTAGTTTATAGAGCATGAAACTTTTAAACAGTAATGAATGATCTGGCATAGATGCTATTATAATCACTCCAATGTGTGAGGTCTTGTCTTGTTTCATACTTATTTTAATCTATAGTAAATAGAAACAGTTGTTGTATGTTATTGTACAAAGCTATTAAAATTATAGATTTACTTTTAATGTGAAACATATGTATGCTTCACACTTCCAACATCTAATATAAAATAATGCAAATTTATTATATATTATCTTATTTCAAACTATTCAAACATTTTGTATGGTTTGCACTTATTAAATACTTTCATCCAATAGGTTTATATAGTACAGGTGTAACTAATTCATGTCCAATGCAAAATATGGATATAGATATTTTAATGACATTAAAAAACCCCCTACACAAAAACCTAAGTTCCTTTTCAAAAGTAAAAAATAATAAAAAAAAAAAACAATCAATATGTGCGATAAGGCCGCCATTTGTACCTTTCAATGTATGTTTTTTTTTTTGTGTTTAGTGTACAATAAAGTGTTAAATAAATAAACAATCTTAAAGTACCTAAGTATTAATAATAATAAAAAATGTTGCATTGGGGGACAGCTCCAAACCTAACAATTTAATTACAAATAGTCTATTTCCAAACTAAGCAACATAGATAAATTTAAAAACAACATTAAGAAAAGAATGTTTTTATAAAATTATTTCAAAATGTTGCATTTATATAGGATACAACCATCTTTTGCTGTTGTCAATGTTGTTTGTCGGGGGTTAATAAAACTAAAATATTTATGTAAATTAATTATTGAATTGACTTAGATTCCAATAACTTTTGAAATATTACAACCAGGTGGAATTAGATCTAGAAATGATCTTCAGTAAGTTGTATAAATGTCAAAGTAAGCAAACATAATTTACCTGTGTGTTAATATTTCATCATCAGCTAAATTGAATATATTTTTCTTGGTATGTTGCCGAGCTCTCTCAGCTGCAAACCTGGCAACCATTCTGTCTTCAGCTGAAAGTTGGTTGTTTTTCTCACCAATACGCTTGTCTATGAATGTATTTGTTTTGTTCATTAATTTCATTTCTGTGCCTAAGGTTTCCTTCCTCTGAAAACAAAATGTCAATGAGGTTATTAAAGATTTCTCATACTTTTATTTTCATATCAATAAATAAATACTTTTTTAAATCATCTTTTTTGGGTTTCAGTTTATTTAGAAAGTTGCTAGGTATACCAGCAATACTCTAAAAATATTATTTTAGAGATATTTAAATCAATTAAACTGTCTATTAAAACCAGTCATTAAATGGAAATCGGCCAATAATTTATTTACCTTCTGAATAGCTTTAGCTCGAGAAACACCGGGGAGGCCTTTGTCATGTTTAGATTTTTTACCCAATACTTTAATTTTTTCTCTATTCACGTGAACTTCAAATGGGTTTATTTTCTTCTTGTTGATTTCTTGTCTTTTCTTGTTGCGTACTTTATCTGCTAGACCGGCATTCCTCTTATTCTTGACTTTGGCCATTTGAAATTATTGTTTAATAAAAATACAAATAAATAAAAATTGCAGTCCAATTTGTAACTAATAACTTTAGTTTACTTTTGACTTTGAGGTTAACGAATGACGATTTCTGACATTGACAGCAAAAACATCGCGCACATGGTTTTGACAATTTAACGAAGTAATCACAATAATTCAGAATGAATAACATGATTTTTCTAACTGGTATATTTTAGATTATTATTAGTCGAAACAAAATATTTTTTATTAAGAAAATTCATTTTTTTATCTATATCCATTACGTTTACTATAAATAAATATTAACGCGTGTAAACTGTAAATACTCTAAATACAGTCAACCACATTGTTTTGTATTCATTTCATCCACATGCCGTTATACATTTTATGTCTAACATACTGAAGGTCGCTAATTGTCTGCACATAGTAATATCATAAGAAAAGTTGTGTGGAATTCAAACAAACTCTAAAGTCCCATTGGCGTAACCGGCGCCGCCGAACGGCACCGAAGTCGTATTCGGCTAAGTTCGGAACGACGCCGTGTAGCACCTAGCGCGTAGGTTTATTATTGTGTGGCTGACTGTTCTATTTGTGATCAAGACGGAAGAAATCTACTTGTTCAAGGAAAATGGCAGATATTAGTAAAAAGGAACTTCAAAAGGCAATTGAAAGTAAGTCAATCAATTTTACATTTGCGTATAGGTTTAATAAAAATAACATTTACTGTATAAAACACTTATGTTCCCATTTGTTAAAGATCCGTAAAATGGCTTCCTCGTACATTGTAGTAGCAAAGTTGACTTTTCGCTTATTAATATTAAAATATCTCTGATATTACACCGTCTACGAGAAAATGTTTCAAGTAAAAGTTGTTTTATAATATATTGCGGACACACAGTTCTATAAATCTTTATCTATTATTTTGTGGTTAAGTCTGGTCATTGATGATTTATTTTTATTCAACATGCTCCATTTTCAAGTATAAACCGAGGTAATGGAGACTTTAAAATGTATTTTGCTAATGGAAATAGACGCGCATTAGGTATTAATACACATTTCATGTACAACATACGCCCATATACTGTGTAATTATTAAGATATATCACATTTTTAAATAATATCTTCATGTTTTATGAATGCCAAGACCTGCCATTGTTACGTTCCATGTCACGCGTCATATTTATATCTACAATACGAAGCATGATGTGATTGTGATGGCATTGTGCGTCGTCTGTTTATCTCTAAAATACATTGTGAAAGAAACGTATTAAAAAAATAGTTATTTATTTTAATGTTTGCCCTGATAAATGTGCACAGTGCACTATAAAATTACAAAAACTTCTACAGACGTCTCTTCAGTAGGCGCCTTTTTGTTTGTGGAGCATGTTAGAATCTATTAGCGGTGGGCGATTATGAGATATACTAATGGAATCATTCGATTATGAAGATATCTCGATTATGAGAATTAGTAATCGTATAGTATCTCGATTATAAATATTACTAATTAGTAATTACTAATGAAATCATTCGATTATGAACATGTCTCGAGATATTTCCAATTACTAATTTGCATTCGCGAGGTATAACATTCCTAAAAAAAAAAACAAGAACCTCTATCGAACCCCCAGTTTTGAACTATTATTTAGTAATAAGTGTAAGTAAATATCTAAAAAAAAAAAAACTAGGGCCACTCTGGAGCCTGGAGTTGAGGAATTAAATTTCTAAAAAAAAAAAAACAGGACCCACTTTAGTCCCGACGAGATTAGTAGTTCAAATTAGTAACGTCATTCGATTATGAAAACAAATTAGTTACGAATTTCATAATCGATTATCAAAATTTGTATTAGTGGTATCATTCGATTATCAAAATCATTCATAATCGCTCACCTCTAGAATCTATGGACGTGGCGTCGGTCGGTTGGCAACAATCAGGTTCTGGTTGACATTACCGTGTCCTTGAATATATAGATTGAGTTGTCATGTTGAGTGGTTGGTTGGTTGTTTCCAATCGTTCTTCGGATTTATTTTGAATTGAAAAATTGACTGCCTTCTCAATGTCGCGTTACAAAGAACATCGAGTATTAACAGAATTTATAGAGTTGTAC
The DNA here is from genome assembly GCA_907164795.1 of Hemaris fuciformis. NCBI lineage: Eukaryota > Metazoa > Arthropoda > Insecta > Lepidoptera > Sphingidae > Hemaris > Hemaris fuciformis. The sequence continues at coordinate 16,497,299 of OU015441.1, forward strand.
CGCGATTTTACGTGTTTATGGAAAATTGAGTCAGAAGAATATAAAGATAAAAATCAAAGGAACATTGCTTGGAATGTATTAGCCGCCAAATTAAAAGAGCTTGATTCCCATGCTAACGTTGCTACAGCGAAGAAAAAAGTTGAGCATATGCGTACAGCATATAAGCGAGAGTTTAGAAAGGTAAGCAATGTTTTTTTTATTATCGACATCACCAACCGTCGTAAAGCATGTCGGTGGTTTTGTGGGGTTGGGTTGGAACCTCAGTGGTTGCCACGAACGAATCCTACACAACATACATGTACAAATGTGCATGTTATTATAATAGGAGTTTATATTATTGATTATGTTTATAATCGGTTGCGGTAAATAAGTATGAGTGAGAATACATTTAAGAGTGAAGTTCGCATTATGAGTATCGTATTAAGTAAGTTCATTCCTCCTCGAGCCTCGAGGTTTAGGCACGCGGTCGAGAATCTTGACGGTCGCGGGTTCAAAACCCAGACAAACACCTATGACTTTTCGGACTTATGTGTGTATTCACAAAAAAATATCACGTACTTTAACGGCAAAGGAAAACATCGTGATGAAACCTGCACACCTAAAAAAAGTTCTCAAGAATTTCCTAGGCGTGTAGTCCGTCAACCCGTACTAGGCAGTGGCGGTACTTCCATAAAAGCCCAAAACCGTAACTCGGTTAATTGTGTAATGTCCAGTTTGTATTTTTTTATTGTGGGGTCAGGATTTTCTCGTTTATGTAAATTTTCTTTTGTTTAATAAAGATTTAAAGCTTAAAGATAATTTTTCGGCATTTTGTAAGGTAAGCTGGGCTTTTGGGCTTCTATGGAAGTACCGCCACTGGTAGGTACTAGGCCAGCGTGGTGGACTAAGGTCTCCCAGTTGTAGATAAGGCCCGTGCCCAGCAGTGGGACGTATATGGGCCGATGATAATGATGATGTTGAATGATTCATAAAATTATTTGTCTTTATTACAAATATACCGGATAATTCTCGCTGCTACTTAAAAAAATATAAACGCTGTTTAAATATAAATGCAGATGGCGTTTGGTGAACAGTGAAATGAGATAAAAGGGGTTTTGATGATTGTTTCATAAATATTAAAATACAAGTAAACGCCCAGAGTCGAACTAAATATTCGTTTCGTTGATTGCACATACGTTCACTGATGTTAAAAACAGAGCAAAAATTATATCTGGCTGTGGATAATATCATAACACCTATAATTATTGTAATATGCAGGGTTTGTTTGTTAATCTTCAGACTTGGATAAGAAAAATATTAATTATCAATTAATTCATAATATTATTTACAGGTGCTAAAGTCAAAACAGAGCGGTGGTAGATTACACGTACCTTGTCTATGGTATTACAACTTGCTAAGTTTCATACAGCTCCATGACGACTCTGATGGGTACAGCGAGGATGAAGTGGTTCAGACTGAGCCCGTTTCGTATGTACCGGTAAGTTACAAAATATTAATTTTTCCTCGAGACACATTGCTACAAAAACAGCCTTATACATTCCTTTTTAAAGTTTAAAGTTTAACAAACTTTCTTATACCGTTCACAATCTCTCCGTATATCATCTATTAACCTCTTAAAAACCACTGTTCAGCTTATTTATAAGTAATCAACATGTGAATAATCAAAACTAGGACTTCAGATTACGAAATTCCCACTCAAGATTTTTATATTTATTCTTTTTCAGATGCAAAAGACCCGATTTTCGCATTCAAATAGATTCATCGAAAATAACAAACAGAAGCTTATCACGGCCGCACAAGCCTTACAGCAAGCTAACAATCCGTCAAACCCATTTGGAATTTATGTCGGAGAAGAATTGTTACAAGTTGATAATTACCAACGGCAAATAGCGGAAAAGTTAATATCTGAAGTGATTTTTCTTGCTAAAACTGAATGTCTAAACATCGATTCTAAAGTAAATTCACCCGCAAGTTTTTCTGACTCAATGGCTCCTACTTCGCCTTTCGATAACACAGTTTTTTCACCTAAGGATGTTAAACCTCCTTTAACGCCAGAATTCGTCACCAAGAATTCATCTCCTGAAAGTAGCCGGTCATCGTCACCAGCTCAATATATTAAGTTATCTTTATCTCCTGAACCTAGTCCATCACCGGAACCGCCTGAAGAAATAGAATTACCTCCAGAAAGAGATCGGTGTATATCTCCCTCACTTGAAATCGTCGATCCTCCTCGAGAAAATACGGGCTCGACATCTCGATCTCCGCCATCAAATAAACCTAAAATCATCTGGTCATCTCCGACAATGAAAATCGTTCAAACATCAACGACTTTCAAAAAAATAAGACTATCCCCAGGATCTCAAAATAAAAAACCGTCTTCAACAGTAGTTAAAAAAACCTCTCCCATAATAGTTCTACCGTCTTCAGCTCTCAAACCGATAAAGTTATCCACATCAGGATATAATCAACCTTCTTCATCTAAAATCATTTGGTCTTCGCCATCAAAGAAAATTCTTCAGCCTTCTTCTTTAAAAAGGTTACGGGTTACTACACCACCTCATATTGTTAAGACTTCAGCATCATCTTCGCAATCCTTAGAAGAAATTTTTACGTTAAATGAAGATTGTACAAGCGATGAATAAAAACTATGATATTAATAAGTGTTATTATTATTATTACTTGAACGGTTTCTTTTATGCGCGTAATGCACGATAGTAAAAAGTACCACTGTTTAAAAAAATATCTTTATGCTGTTTGATACAAACATGTCGATTATAAAGTGCAGTAATTATAAAAACTTTACAGTATTTTAAATCAACATTTCTTTGAATAATTTGGTCAATAAATATTCACCATCAAATAAACTTTAGTCATACATAAATGTCTAATAAAATAATATATTTTTCCCATCAGAAATCCTTAAAAATGCCAAACTCGCGAATACGTCGACCAAGAAGGTCATACAGAAGCTGGAGGCGGACCTGGGAGTGGATTTGTCGGCTAAAAAGAAGTTGATTGATGAACTGGTGATGGACTACGTGAACAGCCTAGACTCTGAGGAAGAACCGGAGGAAGAGGACGAGGAAGAAGAGGAACACGATGAGAAAGAAGATAAGGACGATAGTGACTGGGGCAAGGTAGGGCTATAGATTAACGTTACATATAATCACGTAAGCGAAGGTATAGATGCATGCAGTAAAGTTATACACCTACCTTTCGTCAGCTGTTTTTACATAGGATACAAAGTAAAGGGCGAGACTTGCTGTATTTCGAGCACATAAGCCAGTAACAGTATGCAACCCATCAATCGAACACTGAACATTTCGATTTCACACCACACTCTCATACTAAAATCTGTGTAGATCAGATTTTAGTTAAATTTTACAAATAAGGTCTTATTTTACAAAATACTTTTGTATCTCCCAAGAAGTTTAGTGAGAGGTATTTGTTATCCTTTTAAGACTTAGATCGTAGTCGTCAAGCGATTTGCTACGATAATTCGGGACTCCTATGCAATTATGTTTGAAGGTAAACGGCATTGAATCTTTTTCTAAGTATGTATGTAATTTCTTCTTTATAGTCCGGTCCCAAGAAAAGGAAGGTAGTTGAGGAGAAAAAGAAGCCAGCAACCAAAGCTAAAAAGGTAAGCTCACTGTTATATGTCCTGCTATACGTTAAAAAAGATAATTTGATGTTTTTACGATATATTTAATAATTACCATAGTAAAACTAAATGATTCTGAAGCAGTGCCAAAATAAAATTGAGACATGCGGTTAATTTAGTCTTTATCATCATCACCCGTGGCGTAGTTGGCTAGACACCAGGTTGCGAAACGAGAGGCCGCGGGTTCGATCCCCGCACCGAGACAAATGGTTGTGTGATCCACAAATATATGTTTCGGGTCTGGGTGTTTGCGAGACCAAAAAGTCGATCGTAGTTTCTGATACCCATGAGACAAGACTCGTATCTTAATGTGGGGTCAGAAATATGTATGTGATTGTTGGTAGTATTTATTTATTATCATCATCAGCCCAAATACGTCCCAGTGCTAAGCGCAGGCCTCCTCTACAACTGAGGGGATTTAGGCCTCAGTCCACCACGCTGACCTAGTGCGGGTTGGCGGACTACACACCTCTGAAATTCCTAAGAACTTTTAGATTTGCAGGTTTCCTCACGATGTTTTCCTTCACTGTTAAAAAATACGTGATAATTTATAGTGAATATACACTAAAGTTCCAAAACTTAGAGGTGTGTGCCTTGGGTTAAACCCGCGACCGCCGAAAATCTCAACCGCGCGCCTAAACCTCGAAGCCATCACTTGTTAAGATAGACTATGTAGGAGATAAATCTACTATATAAAAATAAGTCGGGTTTTCCTCCCTGACGCTATAACTCCAGAACGCGCGAACCGATTTCCACGGTTTTGCATTCGTTGGAAAGGTCTCGGGCTCCGTGAGGTTTATAGCAAAGAAAATTTGGGAAAAATTTCAACAGAAAAGCGGGAAAATCTTTTTTCACATACAGCGCCATTTTTCTCATATAAACTGTTCTACCTAATATCCTGTCAGACATTTTATGTTTATCCCATCAATACGGTTAATGGTCCCCTCAAATTAAAGAACATATTTAAATAAAGGTTTGGAATCGACAACATATATCCACAATATTCGAATAATTGCGTATTTTGGATTTTAAACATGTAGAATAGTGTCAGTAATAAAAAGGGATTGACATATTTATTGGTTGTCAAATATTTATACGTGCGTTCAGAAATTTATTTTTAAACTCCTTGGTTTATAATTTACAAACGAAGGCGGGCTCGGTAGTCATCACGCTTTGAAATCTAAAACACTCAACTATGCAATGGAATGCACTTGGTGTTAAGAAAATTGTTGAGTAATGTTATTCACGTGACGATACTCAAAAGGCAAGTTAGAGATGAATAATTGGTGCTTGAGAATTCATCAATTAGATTGATCTAAAGATTTCATTGATCCCAACGGGTATGACCATTGAGTTTAATTTTTGTACTTTTTTATTTCTGTATTTTTATCTCAATAAAGAGCTGAACTTAATATTTATTTCCATTCAATCAAAAATAAAATTCAGGTAATATGTAACATGACATTCAATGACTGTTAGGCGGTACGAAGTTTGCCGGGTCAGCTATTTATATTATAGATGTGAATGTAAATTTGTTTGTTACGCTTTCACGCCAAAACTACTTAACCGATTAATCATTAAAATTTGTACACATAGTCTTCGAGGTATTAAAAAGGAGATAGGAAAGGTACTTCTTATTAAAAAAACGGAGGGTAAATAATTGGACAATGATTGAAAAAAGATTTAAATGACTTTTGGTATGCAGATAGGTGGGACCCACCGATACATCGGTACATAGGATACTTTTATCCCGGAAAATTTAGTGTTCCCGTGGGAATGGTTATCCTTACTATTATATAAATGTGAATGTAATGTAATGTTTGTTACGCTCTCACGCAATAACAATTTTTTTTGTATGAACATAAATAAGACCCTGTGAAGTAACATAGGCTATGTTTCATCCCGGGAAAATGTAATGTTCCAATGGGATAAACATATTATAAATACGAAAATAACTTTCAGAGTTTTACTTTTACGCCTTAACCATTTGATCGATTTCGGTGATTTGATGTGATGGATAAAAACGGGACCTTAAAAAAGGACATAGGCACTGTTTTTTTAATTCAGTAAGTGCCATTTTGGGCACTTGAGGAACGATTTATAGATTCACTTATTAATTATCTTTCTGCACCCAACCCTGTAGTCTACGCGGACGGGGTCGCGGGCAAAAGCTATAAAAATATAAAAATTGCGATTACAAAACAGGTGTTGTTCGTAGAAGGGTGAAAATTTGGGGTTGTATGTATTTTTCAATGCTGAATCATAAAAAAATAAAAACTTAAAAATGTCCACAAAATAAAAAAAATACTTTTGGGTTGGACCCCCCTTAACACCTAAGGGTATAAAAAATAGATAACAACCTATTCTCAGACTTACTGAATATACATATAAAATTTTACTCTATACAGATTTTGGCCATATTTTTTTGTTTCAAAATTAGAATGGCCATTAAAAAAATAGAGGTTCATCATAGAAGGGTGAAAATTTAAGATTATAATAATTTATCAATGCTGAATCATAAAACATAAAAACGTTAGGTCAATAGAAAAAAAAAAGCATACCCCTAAATGTTAAACCCTTAAATGTTGGCCGATTCTCCGACCTACCTACAATATACACATAATATTTCATAAAAATCAGTCGGGCTGTTTCGGAGGAGTTTGCAAAAAACACCGCGACACGAGAATTTTATATGTATGGCAAAACAACGTTTGCCGGGTCCGCTAGTTCAATATATAATAATGTTTACACAGAAGAAAGCCGGAGGTGGGGCAGGCGGCGGTGCTGGCGCCAAGGGAAGCGGCTACACGCGCGCCTACAAACTGTCACCCGCCCTGGCCGAGCTGATGGGCGCTGACGAGATGCCCCGACACGAAGTCGTCAAGAGAGTCTGGGCCATCATCAAGGAGAAGAACCTCTATGACCCCAACAACAGGAGATTCGTCATCTGCGACAAGGATCTACTGAAAGTCATCGGAACTTCAAGATTCAGGGCATTTGGCATGATGAAATATCTCAAGACTCACTTTTTGGATTAAATGTAGGACTTGAAGTTTGGTAAGTACGTTATAAAGCTACTTTTGAACATCAAAGCATGAGTATACAAACAGCACATCAAATTTGTGATAGAAATAAAGTGGAGTTTTGACGTATTTACAAGAGAAGTTCGCTCCAATCTAATTTTAAAATTGGTAAATATTTCATTAAAATAAGATAAAACTTGAAAAACATGTTTCCCTTTGTTCTTTAAGGCAGCAAATATTACATAGGTATTAGAAATAAGTTTCATCATTGGTATAATAAAGTTTTAAATATCTAGGTGTGACCTAATAGAAGTATTTTTGCATTGTTCAATGCATTTATTATACAAACTTTAATCTTAACCATTTTAATGATCTATTAAAATGTACGAAGTCATAGTATTAAGTAACTTCTAAACTAAAGTGTATTAATTTATGATGTGCCTATTATTTCTGTCTAATGTAGTTGTTAAACTATTAATATTTGGCTAACAATAAAGTCGTAATGTGAAAATACTGTTTTTCAGCATTTAATATTATTTGGCTCTGTTGTGGGTATTTCTTTAAAATTTAATTTTACTAACGATGCTTAATCTTGCAAGAAATATCATTTTTTGTGTTACAAATGTCACTATTTTTATAGCACCTCTAGTTTCATGGAATGGGATAAAGGTTGTGACTACTAAATGTGATGGTTTGTCTTTCAATGTTTTTATATTTAGGCGTGTAACGAAAGTATTAACAAAAAGACAGTAATACACTCTGTCTTAAGCTTCAGTAAACAAATGTTGCTATCGAACATGCCTTCAAAATAGTAGGGCCGCCATTTGCGTTGGAGTTGCCAGTGCAAAAAATTAATATGTAGCTTTTTTTCTTGTCAAATCGAGTTATTTTTAAATAATATAAACATACCTAGAAGTGCATATTATTACTAAGTGTTTGAAGTGAACTCTTTTGTTTTTGTGTAAGAATTTAATAATTAAGTTTCTATTGTACTATTGTTGTGTTGCTAAATCGATCTTTTGATGGCAATAACGATTTGAGTGTATTTGTTGTGTTTTTTTTTTATGGTAGCCATAATCGTTTCTAAGTTGCCTTACGAAAAGATCTTATTAGAGATGTTTAATTCCTTGTATATTAATTTAAGTAGCTTATTATCTCTAAACCAAAATTATATACCATGGCATAATGTGATTATTATAATTTCAATTAAGTTTATTGACATTGTTATGTCATAGAACCTGTTTAGCTTCCATGTCCTTTTGTTGCCAATTTGAAAATTGCCAATGAAAATAATCAATATGTAATATGTACTCTTAATGAATTAGATTATCAAGTAGACCGTCATTAGGCGTTAGAATAAGTCATGACTGAGATGCAACATTTCAAATGAGACAGCAATAAAGTATATAACATAATTTTGGATTTTATTTATTACTCGATTTTTCCGCAGCTTCGTTCGCTTTGATATACATAGATGAAAAACAGAGAGAATATTTTTGCAGATTCTTTCTTAGCGAATATCTACGTCAAAATAACTATCTGCATGCTGAACTTCAGAGCAGCAGCAATAAATATGAATTATCTCAGCCAAAATTGGCACATATGGTTTCAGAGTGTAGCACTATTTTCATATAATGACAAGTTAATAATATTTTCATGACCTATACCACCTACGAATAATTTTCTCCTCGATAATCGTTATAAACATATCCATCACCTTGACAACATCGATCTAATAATTATTACAACTTTTATTATTTTTAAACTCACATATTTACCGAATTAAAAATGGCTTGCAACGAGAACATAATAAAAAACATTGCCAACGAAGTGACTAGAAACTGCCAATCGCATAATGTTACTATTGATCCCGAGTTTGTGATATATCTGATAGACTTGTTGTTGCTGAACCCGAAGTATGGGAAACTATTTAGTAAAACTATAAACAGGAATAATCTGCAATTCTTCGTTGAAGAATGCGTTATTATGTTGCTAGGTAAGTGATGTATATACATACGAAAATATACTTTAGTGTCTGGTAGAAATAAGGTGAAAGAAGAGTAGCCAGGTTAAGTGAAATCTGCCCGCTAAAGGCAATTAATAAGCCTCATTGCCGAAGCGCCTATTGATATGGAGGCATGGAATATACTTTTTCCCGTCTGGGAGTTAATATTATCAAGAGTGTCCCAAGCAAGGGATAGATGCGAGGTACCGGTCTTAACCAAATAAAATATATAAAAGTGGATCCCTATTGAAAATTACGCCCGGCTGCTTTGATGAAGAATTGGGGATGCTTCCGATCTAAAATATCCCGGAAGCACCCTCAAAGTCCAAGAATGTCGACGTTAGCTTTTTTCCCGCTCTATGAAATCCTAAGTGTTAATCATAGTAAATAATTTTACTATTTTAGCTGGTGACACGTCAATCAACACATTAAAAATGCAATTCATTATTCAAACGAACTATGACAAGCTGCAAAATCTCATAGACAAACATCTAGATTCTATTAACAACTGCCTACGGCCGCTTGTGAACGAAATCGTCGAGGAAGACCCAGAGCCTAGTGACGAGGCTGAATTCAAGAAATTGTTCCGAAAGATATCAATTTACATCATACTTGCCAGCGGACTGGGTAACCCAGGAGTTATATTGGTGATTATTACTTAAGGCGGCACGCCTATTTTTGAATCTATTTGTTGTTTTCCTTAGCAATTTAAATTCGTCGATTGTATTTTAAACTTATATGGGCTCGTTGCATATAAGTACTTAGCTATCTTTCTTATACTATTTCGGAGAACGCTATGCACACCTTAAGTGTCATGTATATCAGACGTAGTACCTAAGCAAATATCACTAAGCTATAAATGTATTAATATATGTGATGTGGTTGTGCTAAATAAATAAATAAGCACAGTAAAATATCGGACAACTGATAAATTTACAGTCTTACATTTACATCCCGCTGTGTATAGGAAATATCTAAAAATAAGTATATTGAATTAGTTATAGTTTTGCATAAGTTTTTGGAAGGTTCAGTGTCTTCACAATATATGAATATATTTAAAATTGTACGCATACTTATGTCTCCAAACTTTAACAAATTAAATCGAGGAAAGTAGCAATTAATTTAAAGTAAATATATCATCAAATACTTCCTGAGTCCTATGAATACGTAATACACTTCATATTACTTCCAGACATTAAAAGAAGGCATGGCAGCGTTAGAAAGCGTATTTTCTATAGAAGACCTTAAAGTTTTTGTTGCATTACCCCGAGGTGAAAAGTTAACGCAGCTAAACGAACTTCTAGAAATTGTCTCTGGAGTCAGGCTGTTTAACAGAGATTGCAAGAAAGGTGGAGAAGGCATACCTGATTGTAAGTGGTGGATTGATTATAATAATTTAGTTATAATAATACCTTCATCTGACAAAATATTATTCTGATCCTACATCAAAATATGTAAGTATAGATATAAAAATATAGATCTAAATATATGTCTTGTGCATTTTGAAGTACGTTTGGCAATAAAAGTGCAGGCATTCTAATTTACTGATGGTAGCACACTCAGATTTTGACCACCTTACATATTGTGTAAAACAAAAGTTGATTGCGATCCGGGAGCATTCTCAATTCATGCGGTAAGTAAGTCGATGTCACAACTATGTCTAAAGTCAAAAGTAATTGCTTTAAATTTTTTTTCATCAGTCGGTACATTTAGTAGACTGTTCTGAAATTCCAAAAACATTTTGCAATATATGATGAATTCTACTTAAATTTGTTTCCAACAACTTAGGATCATTATCCAAATTCTCTTTTTCATCCAGTGCCATTCAACTTGGTGGACGCTGGTAAAGCTTGCCTAACATCGCTGTCAAACTCCTTGATCACTGTGATGCAGCGAGTGAATACGCTCACAACAGCTATTGAAGACACCATCGTGATACAGGATGAGACTGGGAACGTCATAGTCGACGTGATGCCGAATGCTGGTTTAACTTTGTAAGAACAAGAATATTTTGATTGTGAAAGATGTAGATTCTTTCAAGGTGTAGGATAAACTCTTAATTTTTTAAACAAGCACCTTCTATAACCTGCAGGATAAATATGTCGAGCTATTGTACCCCCTAATGTGATAATAATAGCCTAATGATGACCTCCTAGAGTTCTCCATGTTATCCACACGTTATTTAAAAAATAGAATGAGCCCAAAGCTCGCATTAGGTAAGTATTTGCTTAAATCAATTTGCAAATTTTATATACCAGAGCTAAATTGGAGTTCAGTGAAAGTCCATGATACATCTTTAACATTTTATTAACTTGAAGTGTAACATGAGAAAAATGAATCAATGAAATCAGTATTTAATATATAAACCAATTCCCAGGGACCACTATAAACAAATTTTCGAGCTGCTAGCGTTTAATCGTCAGTATGAAGTGTTCATACGTAAGTTACTAGCTGATGTTGAGACTATGGTGCAGAAGGGTCTTCAGTATGTGGAGAAAGTCAAAAATGCTTTAGAAGAACTTCATTCAGCAGTTAAATACAAAGCAGCTGTGCCTGTTGTCACTGTTTTCGTGAGTACTTAAGAACTTAGTTTGTTATGAGTTATTTGTAATGTTACTAATAGAGAAACAGAACTTACGAATTTAAATAGCGTTTATATAAGACGACGGCAAGACAGTTGCAATCGCACCTAATTGTAAGAGACGTGTAGCTGAAGTGAGTGTGTGACTAGTCGAAAATCCTAATATGTCGTCATTCGTCATCAGCCCAAATACGTCCCACTGCTGGGCACGGGCCTCCTCTACAACTGAGAGGGTTTAGGCCTTAGTCCACCACGCTGGCCTAGTGCGGGTTGGCGGACTACACACCTAAGAAATTCCTAAAAACTTTTAGGTGTGCAGGTTTTATCACGATGTTTTCCTTATGTACTTAGTATAATTTCTAACATCAACCAGGAACAAAGCAGTAGGTTTATTATTGACGCTGTACAAATATTTGAAAGATACGATAGGAAAGTAGACAAAACGCAGGAAGAAGCACAGTCATTCCGTAAAATAGAGAGTCCAAGTTGGCTAGAAAAGTGGATTTAAATCTTGTCTAAATTGTATTTTCATCAGCCCCTGTTTGCGAAGCTGTGGCAAGTGTGGCGTTCTATGCAGAATGTGATGTATTTGGTGTCGACTGTAAATCGACTCATGTCGATACTATCCAGTATCCAAGAACAGATAAAGATACCTTACAATATCGTAGAAAAGATGGTTAGCGGCAAGAAGATAGTATCCGATCAGGTTAGTTGAATAAAATCGTATGTATTTCATTTTTAAATCATAATTTCTCATTAGAATTGGATCCAATCTGCAAATCAATAACACCAGGATCAGTACGTATCGTCCTTTTCATCATAATCATCATCTTCGCTATCAGCCCATACGTCCCACTACTTGGCACGGGCCTCCTTTTGGTTAGAAAAAAAACAACTTTTAAACTTAAGCTATATAACATCGTGTTCGTCTACATACTATTCATTTATTTTGGATCCCTTCAAACATTGTACAAATCTTTTTATTTCAAATTATTGTAATACAATAAATTAAAAAATACGTTTTTGTTGAACAGGACAGAATGGGCGGTCGCGTCAGTGTTCAAGAGAGGTTGTCTCTGGGCTCTTTGAAGAACTATGTGGCTTACAATAGTAGTCTTACAAGCCTCAACGACAAACACGTGCAGGTACGTATTATTTATCCAAGAACTCGCCTCAATGACTCTAAAAGTTATGATGGTACTAATTATAATGCAACATCCAAAGTTGGGAAATTGATGAATGTTTGACTTCTTCAAATTCTTCGTATATTATTCAAGTCAAATGCTCTAGTGTTTTTATTTGGGATGTACAATATTAATTTTACTTAGTGTTGTTCTACTTTAGCTTCATCTATATTATCTACTTCATCAAATATAACACTTCCAGCTTGCTTTTAACGAGGTCTTTTTGGAAAGTTTATAGGTCCGTGTCCAGGTCAAGTCATGATAATGTTATGAACCAAGAACTCGTATTTTAGTTTCTAGGTTTCTGCGCCCTATGCCTCACCGTAGGAGCCCTTGTTCCTAGCAACATGAAAATTGGCCTGATTAAGCTGAACGGTTGTCGATACGGATTCTGCAGCGTTAAAATGGCCGCCAGGTTCAGCAAAGATCCGCACCGGTACGTTACATTGTATTTGTGTCACCCAACCATAGTTGGAATAAATTTTGAGGCTCAACATTCTAAAGAGAAGATGATTTAAGTCGTGATGGCCTCGAGGTTTGGGCACGCGGTCGAGAATCTAGACGGTCGCGGGTTCAAACCCCAGGCACACACCTCTGACTTTTCCAAGTTATGTGTGTATTTACAATGAATTATCACGTACTTTAACGGTGAAGGAAAACATCGTGATGAAACCTGCACACCTAAAAAAGTCTTAGGAATTTCTTAGGTGTGTAGTCCGCCAACCCGCACTAGGCCAGCGTGGTGGACTAAGGCCTAAACCCTCTCAATGGTAGAGGAGGCCCGTGCCCAGCAGTAGGACTCATATGGGCTGATGATGATGATGATGATTTATCAGTTATCACAGCATAACTTTACCAAAATCACCAGTTCTATACAATTTTTAAAATACTGTTAATTCACGCAAAAATGATAATAATTAGAGATGTACCGACTAGTCGGCGACTAGTCGGTAAAGCCGACTATCCGGCCACTTTCATAGTCGGCGACTATTCGGCAAAGAGTGCCGACTATCCGGCCTCGTACTTTGTATATATTTCTCAGTAATATGTATGACGAATCACATTAAATAAAAACCTTGATAATTATTTATTCATATTTTCATTTTATAATCAGACAATTTGAAATGTAAAGCAAAGTAACCTTTCCTTTGAGAACCAGTTTTACAATTACTTGCTTGTAAAGAAATCATATCTATTGCAGTTATTAACCTTAATTAACAAACAAACCGACATAATATTTTCTTAACTTCAGTAAACATTAATAATTATTTCTTCTTATCATTTGGCATTCTTAACTACTAAAAATTATTATTTGGCATTGGTTTACTTTGCCAGAATCAGTGTCCAATTGTTCAATAAACATCCATACACGAGATTTTCTTTTTGACATGATTAAATTTTAATCGCGCTATTTCACTTTAATTAACATTGGAACAATAACAGTTTTATTAATTATCTTGGCACAATTTTTTTACACCTAAGCACCACTCTGACCCTTGACAAAAGCAACCAAGAAACAATGTGAAGTTAACAACACAAGTAGAGACATGCTTTCAAAAAGCGTTTGCGACTTTCACGCGAATACGCTGTAAACGATGGGTTACCAGAATAACTGAAACCGTAATCGGCTTGGCCGACTAGTCGGCCGATTAGTCGGCCTCTTTATACCGACTAATCGGCTAGTCGGCTAGTCGGCCAAAGTCATAATCGGCACATCTCTAATAATAATCCAAATCCTTATTTCTTGTTTCACACAGATATGTAAACGAAGTGCTGAATTACGCCAGAAATAATCCACACATAATAAACTTGCTTAATATAGTCGAAGATGTGTACAAAGTTAAGGAAATTGATAACTTGGTCACTAAGTATGTGCCGAAAAGTAAGTAAATTATTAACTTTTGGTGGTGATATTTAGACATGCTCTCCAATTCTATGTATTGATGTTGACCCTTTTGTAGAGTAAGCTATAAGGGTAATTTATTTGTAATAGGTTTTGTTTTTAGCGACCAATTAACACTGGATGATGATGATGATCATCATCAGCCCATATACGTCACACTGCTGGGCACGGGCCTCCATTACAACTGAGAGGCCTTAGTCCACCACGCTGGCCTAGTGCGGGTTGGCGGACTACACACCTAAGAAATTCCTAAGAACTTTTAGGTGTGCAGGTTTCATCACGATGTTTTCCTTCACCGTTAAAGTAAGTGATAATTCAATGTGAATACACACATAACTTCGAAAAGTCAGAGGTGTGAGCCTGGGGTTTAAACCCTTGACCGTCGCGATTCTCTACCGCGCGCCTAAACCTCGATGCCATCACATTTGACGATAACAAATTAACAGTGTGTCTACGTGGAAATACACCTGCGAATGTCGATTTTTATTGATCGAGGGCAACTTCAATCACAGAAGATTTATATCTATTTAATACTAGCTGCGCCCGCGACGTCGTCCGCGCGGAAAATTAATTTTTAATAAGAAAATTTATAAACTAAAAGTACCCTGAGTTAGAGTCATTCGGGGTAACCGAGCGCAGTGGGTAAGTGAGCGCAGTACCTGTAACATTAGGACGGGACGCGGGAGGGGGGTGGTGTTTTGATCATTTAGAGGCGCCGCTAGGGGGACACAAACGCGACAAGCTCACACGCAGCACCACGTTCGGTATTAAATTAATTTATAAAAAGGTGTTTTGATTGATTTCTCTGCAACTTTTTTGTATTTTGGAAAACACTATTACTCATAACATTGTAAAGCGACAAGGGTAAGTCTATTTTTTATTAATTGTACACATATTGTTATTGAAATATGTAAGCGTGATTGGAGGTTATGTTCAACGTTTCTGATTCAGCGGCCATTTGTTTGAATTTTGGCTTCTCGGGGAAAGTGTGCGCGGGTAAGTGAGCGCATGCGCACACTTACCCCTGGACCAAGTCATTAGAAAATTTGTGATGTTTACGCTGACAAATGTTTTATGTTCATTTTTCTTTTGTTTTAGTAGTTATCGTCATGCCTCGAAATTATATAAGGAAAAAACCTGAACTTGCACCTATTACGGAACAACAAATTGCTGAAGCAAAAATTCTCATTGAACAAGGCAAAAGTAATAGATCTGCTGCAAGTGTTATTGGCATTAGCGAGTCATGTCTTCGAAAACGTTTAAAATTAAACAAAGCTGCATCTTCAATGGGTCGGTTTAAGCCAACATTTAACGAAAATCAAGAAGCAGAATTTGTAATCCATTGCAAACAAATGGATGAAAGATATTTCGGATTGACTATAAATGATTTAAGACGCTTGGCATTTGAATACGCATCCGCTAATAACATTGAGAATCGCTTTGACAAGTCTTCGAAAATGGCTGGCCGTGACTGGGTTGACTTGGTTGGTTTATTCTTGCATGTGTTCACTTACCCCATCTGCGTTTAGTTACCCCATACGTGTACGCACACTTACCCTCAATACGGGTCAAGTATACGCATTACGGCTTGCATTAATTATTAATATATATTTTTTAAAGAAAGATATTTTTTGTTGTTATCGCTATTCCTATTTGTAGCCAAATAAATGCTCTACACAATACAATATTTTTATTTCTATTATTATAATATTTATTTGCATATTGGGGCTTCAAAGAGAAAAGTGCGCCCACTTGACCCGAATGACTCTACTCCTTTTACATCAGCTACCTGCCAATAAAAGTCTCGTCAAAATCGGTCCAGCCGTTTCAGAGATTAGCGGGAACAAACAGACAGACAGACAGACAAAAATTGTAAAAAACATTATTTTGGTAGGGGAGAGTCCTACAGTACCGGCCGGCATCCAGTACCGGCCAGTGGCAATTTCTACTGTCCTACAATAGATGGTGCCGAGATGATCATAGCAAAAGCATGATGCACTCTCATAAGAACTATGACCCGCGCGGCGTTTATTTTTCGCGACGTGTTTACCGTCACTGCAAAGAATCGTCTTGCGCGTAATAGACGTACGCTACGAAGTTAAAGTTCTGTGGGTGAAATTTGAAGTTTAGAAAAGTATTTTAAAACAAGTCAATACAGGTATGTATATGCTACTTATATGACTATTTAAAAATGTGCTTGCAATCAACTTTTGTTCGTTAAATTTTTTTTTCGCAATCAAAAATAATATTCATTCCGTGTCCTACAGTACCGGCCACAACGTTGTCCTCCAGTACCGGCCATACTTAAAGTTACTTTTTGATGGGTTTATTTTGCTTACAGGTACATAATAATGCCAAAAGAGAAAAATGATGATGAGAAATGAGAAAAAAGGGCAACCTGGGATCCTGAACTATTGATACTGAACTGATATTGCTCTCTTCAGCAATCTCATTCTCACACTGAAACAGGACACAAACAGAACAAGTCGACCGAGGACTTTAAGGTTGCACTTACAAAACTCTCATCGGTTCCTGATGCTTCGAAAAGAAGAGCTACAGAACGACGCCGTAAAGCTGAAAGCAGTGAAATTATAACGAGTTCTCTATACAAAAAACCCCTAGAAGAAAAAAGAGAAGATAAAAAAGTGCTGAATCAGCTAAACGGGAAAAAGATTTTCTTTCGGAAACAGCTCTTACGTAAAAAGGTAAAAGTTAACTGTCAAAAATCAGCAAAGAATAAAGAGAAAACATGGTCCGTTCTAACAGACCGATTAAAGAAAAGACATTTCGTCTTTTGTGCCTTGAATCTCATGAAGAGGATTGGATTCAGTGTGGATATTGCAAAGCTTGGGTCCATGAGGCTTGTGCAAATGTATCGGAGTTATTAAATATCGAATATTATGTGGTATAAATATGAATACAAATAGTGGCCGGTACTGGAGGACAATTTTTGAAAGTTTGATTTTTCCTTGTGTTCAAATTGCAATAAAAAATTTATTATTTCTTAACATATTGATAGTTTATTATTTTCATTGACTGTATAAATAGTTTCTTTACATATATCACGCAGCATTGAGCATGTAAACTAAGGTGTTTTATTTTTTTAATGGATAAACCTTAAGGTGACGGTACTGGAGGACTCTCCCCTATATGTGCCGTGTATACATCCATATACTACATTTATTAAAAATCAGTTATTTCAATATCACAAACAGACACTTCACAATCCAATTTTATTTATTTGTATAGATACACAATAGGTTCACTTTTTTTATCTCTTCCACTTAAGAGTTATATTCGTAAATATTTTATTACAGCTCAAGTGTCTGAGAAGCATGTACAAACGCTGACGCACCCAATAGAAGAGCACATAGAAAAGGATTACACGTGGGACCTTTGGGAATGGAAACGACGAGCTTGCAAATGGGTATCATAGAGACTTCATTCATCATCAGCCTACTTCCCACTGCTGGGCACGAGCCTCCTCTACAATTGACAGGGTTTAGGCCTTAGTCCACCACGCTGGCCTAGCGCGGGTTGGCGGACTACATACCTAAGAAATTCTTAAGAACTTTTAGGTGTGCAGGTTTCCTCACGATGTTTTCCTTCACCGTTAAAGCAAGTGATAATTCACTGTGAATACACACAACTTCGAAAAGGCAGTGTTCCAGGGGTTTGAACCTGCAACCGTCGAGATTCTCGACCGCGCGCCTAAACCTCGAGGCCATCACGACTCATAGAGACTTCATTATCAAAATTTGAATAATTATTGCTGCCGGATTGCATAATATTTCAATACCATATTTTTTTGCTGTCCCTAGTGACATATTCGCTTTTGGCTTGTTTTACAATTTAGAATGGTTGGTACAACTTAGGTTGGTCTTGTTGTAACTTGTATTGATAAATGGAGTACCAACGAAAAGTTTGGGAATCGATTACTGGGTTGGGTCAACCCACTGTTGAATATGGTCCTACTCAATTATACGCAATTTTTGGTCACATCTCACAGCACTTTGTCACAAATTTACGATACACTTAAGATTTTTATGTCCACAGGCCACAATAGTGAACTGCCGTACGCATTCAACGCAAACCGCATACAGTCACTTGCGCTCTGAGGTGCATTGCCAGACGTTCGAGGCACGAGACAAGTGTCAGCAGACCAAGAAGGACAGTTCCATGAACACTACTCCCAACAACTTCTTCCTGTGGGGGCTGAGGGGACAGAAAGGAGATGGACAGCATATGATGAATCTGAAGGTTCCACACTCGCCTGATGATAAAAAAGGTAAATACAAGCTAACTGCCTCGGAGATCACATAGTAATATTGAATAAACAAATACACCCAACAGTCACATGCATAGTTCAGATCCCACACTAAGATACAAGTCTTGTGTCTGTGGCTTTTTAGCCTCACTAACACCCACACTTGCAACAAATATTTTTGGATCACACAAACATTTGCCCCGGTGCGGGGATTGAACCTGCGGCCTCTCATTTCACAAGCTGGTGTTTAGCCAACTGCACTACGCTGCTGTCATAATAGGTATAAGCGATTGACAATTGGCGGGTTCGATTCTCGAAGCAGGGGTCTGTTGTTCCTTTAGAAATTTAGTACAGTATGGAGTCAAAAAATGTATCCTCTATTAGGTGGAATTTAATAACTGGCTAAACTTGGCTTTGTTTTACTTTTACCTACTCTTTTGGTGATATAGGCATGGCAGTAGTGTGCTATTGACTTGTGTGACTTGAGATATTGAAAAGAAAAGAAAAATGATGTTTCTCTTTACAGCTGAAACAGTGTCTGTCTGTACGTGGCCGTGTGTGGGACCGAAAGCTTCTGAATCCAGTTCTGAACAAGAACATGAAGATTTTTATCGACCATAAACATATATCTTTTGTAGTACACAGTAGATACCTCTTTCTTTCGATAATATTTTAGACAAGTATTAGATTTAATAGTTCAAATATATTGTTTTTATTCATATACATAGAAATAGTTTTTTTGTCCTATGCATTAAAAGAAACCCACAGAACTAATTTTCATAAAAATATTTTGTAATGAATAACTTAATAATATCAATATTTTACATTTAGATCTTATCAACATCTGTATCCAGTTTGAAGGATCAAAGTTATCTCCTCAGCCTGTTTAGCTTGTCTATGGCGTCTCTGGCAAGTGTGACGTCATCAGCTCGCTGTCGGAGTGATGCTGCCTCCTCACGGAGAGTCTCTAGTGAGGCAGCAAGACCAGTCAGGGACTTTGGCATGATAACATCTGGCACTGACAGCTTTGTTAATTTTGCCTGAAAAATATAATTTATGTCTATCTGAGTCCTTTATATACTTTTGCTTCTTAAAATATAATTTAAAAATATTAAATAGAAAAAATGAAATAAATGCACCAATAAAATAATTAATTTACTCAGTAAGATTACACAATGCATTGGTGTTAGGATGTTGTGGGTAGCCTGATGAATAATCAGAAAAGGAAACAACTAATATCCTATAACTTCAAATGTGGTAATCATTATGTGTTGACAGACATGCATAAATATATCGAAAGATGTGAGACAAATGTTTAACACCAGCCGACCTTGTTAGCATTTTACTGAACTTAACATAACATGACAATGCAGTCACATAACTTGCCAGTATAAATAAAAAGTAACTCACCTTCGCCTTCTCATAATTCTCTTCATAAGATGCCACCTTCTGCTTAACCTGCCTAATATATTCCTGAATATCATCAGGACCTGGTGACTTATTAGCCAACGAATCCTTTGACCATTCAAGTTCCCTTCTCAGATTATCTATAAACTTAGTATTTGCGTCTATTCTTCTTTGCAACTCGGCATTCTTTTGTTTCAATATCAAGATCTCGTACTCGTCATCAAGTGTTTCTGTAACCTGTTTTGTTTGTTGGAGAGAGATAGCTATTGGGTCTAACTGCTCCATATTTGGGGATGATTGTGTCGCCGCCAGATGGTGAAGAGTTTGTTGACATTTTTGTGGAAGGGCATCAATGGAGATGTTCAAAGCTGCGAGAGTTTCCGATACCAGTGTCGCTGGAAAATAAAAGTTGAATTTATCATTAAATTGATCATTAAAAGTAATTATTGCACCGAGAATGACAGTTCTAAACTGATGGTTAAAAACAAACTACCAACTATGAGTCACTTTTCTATCTTATTTAATAGAAAACATTAATCAACTACTAGATATTTCACAAATAACTTTATAAAATCCTCCATAGTTTATCAAGAGTGTACTAAGAAGATATATTTGTACATACATACATAACATCACGCCTGTATTCCCCGAAGGGGAAGGCAGAGATGCATTTCTGCACCCACATTACGCCAGGTATGTATAAATCCCACGTAATAGGGGGCGAGCTTATTGCCGTTTGACGGGCACATTTCCAGACTCCGTCTCCTACTGAGAATTTCCTAATGGAAAAACACAATAACACTTTGCCGGACCCGGGAATCGAACCCAGGACCTCTAGATCGCACGGCACATACTTGGGCCGCGAGACCATGAGGCATTAATATATTTGTATCAACATTGCCATTTGATTTATTTACCAGTTACCATTTGTATAGTTTTAATTACATTATACTTCAATCCACATGTTTATTCTTTGCATTATACTTTGCACTATAGTATAAGTAAAGAATGCCTATGTTTTGAGTCAATCTTTATCTTTATCATTGAATTGTATTTGTTAAACTTGATTTGAGCAAACTCTCCTTACAATATTTATTTTAGGGTAGAATTATGTATGCAGCTGTTGGGTGTATATTGTATTTGTTTAGAAAATTACTTGAGGTATTATTTGGTACACCAAAAAAGCTATAATAGTGGTACGTATTATTACAACAGAATTATACACAATTATCGAAAATACTAATTTATTAATAAATTAAACTCAATCACACATTCAGAAATCAGTCAATAGATTTTAATGTAGGAAAATTAACAAAACTTTCTATTTTCTTTGCAACATTCAACATTAAAGTTTCTGATAGGGCAGGTCCCATTAGTTGCAGTGATAATGGTAGTCCATTTTTTGATAACTTGATAGGAATTGATATTGCCGGTATTCCAGCCATATTCGCGGGTTGAGTACAATAATCTTGGAAAGCACACTGATCTCTGTTATTTTTCGATGAAAAGTCATCATATGATGGTGCATCTGTTAATGTAGTTGGAGTCAGAATTAAATCAACCTTATTACTACCACTGAATATATTCTTAAAATCATCTGAAATTAATCTTCTCAACTTCAATGCTTTTATAAAATATTTATCATAATTCCTTGTCAGTAAAAAGTAGTTCCCAGCTAAGATTCTTGAACGGACAACATTGTTGAAACCTTGCAGCCTTGTTGATGCATACAATTCTTCTGTTGAGTATGTTTCATTAGTCCTTAGACCATATTCTATACCATCATATCTTGCCATGTTGCTTGCAACTTCACACTGATTTAATATTGAATAAACAGCTATAGAAACTGATGTGTGAGGTAGCGAAACACTTTTCACATTACATTTCTCATTTTCCAACACATTTTCAACATATTTCCATGTGTCAATAACCTCTTCAGCCATTCCGGGACAGTGATACTCCTTTGGAATGCCTATAGTTACCTTGGACATGTCTATATCACTCAACGCAACTGGTTGTGTAACTCTTTTAATAGTTGTTGAATCTAAATCATCTGGTCCTGATATAGCGTTTAATATTGCAGCAGCATCATCCACACTTCTTGTAAGTATACCAGGTACATCCATTGAGTTTACTAATGGTATGAGACCATACCTTGAGACAAGGCCATAAGTAGGCTTCAGACCAACAATGCCACACAGTGCTGCAGGGTTACGAGTGGAACCGCCGGTATCTGAACCAATGGCAGCTACGCACGATCCTGTGGCGACTGCCACAGCACTCCCTCCGGAACTACCGCCTGTAATACTCCATTTCTCCTTATCATATTTCCATGGATTTTTAGTAGGGCCAAAAATTGAATCTATAGTACCCGAGCCCATTGCGAATTCGTCTAGATTACATTTACCGACGAGACACGCGCCTGCATCCTTCAGCTTAGTGTAAATCGTAGCATCGTACGTTGGATAAAAGTTTTTAAGCATTTCAGACGCGCAAGTAGTTCGTATGTTGTTTGTACAGAAATTATCTTTAATACCAACAGTTACTCCATCGAGGGTCTTTGTTTTCTTGTCCAAATAAAATCGTTTTTCACTTTCAACGCCTTGATTTTCAGCAGTTTCCGCAGTAATAGTAATAAATGCATTAAATTCTTTCATTTGTTTTGCCCTTTGTAAACATAAATCTACGAAACTTGTTGGTGTTAACAATTTGTCGCGATAAGCTTTATGGATCTCTTTTATAGAATATGATTTAAGTTTATTCATTTTCACTTAAGTTTTATATATTTTTTGGTATAAAAATTTATCTGCCTCCTAGACAGGTTATAAACAATACTTACAGCTGATAATAAACGGGAAAATTAAAAATATATCGTAGTGACGGTCGGTGTTTGAGGTTCATGACAAAAATGTCATCTCTAATTTGGCTGGTTAATATGTAACGTCTATTTCAAATTTGGCTTACCTGCAGCTAAATGCTCTTCTTTCTGCCGTTGTATTAATTTCGAAATAATTTGTTCGTGTTCATCGTTCTGCACGCGTTCAATCCTCATTATGGTTTTCTCCTTCTTCTAATATAAATGAAATAACAAAAGTTCATGCACTTCGACAATATGATATGACAAAACAAAAACCAACCAAAACAACAATCACAAATTACAAAACAGCGCCAACTAGCGAAAACGATCGAAAAAAATATCTACATTCCGTTACACTCTTTATTTAAAATGAATTAAATGCATATAGTAACAGTTGTAGAGGAGGCCCGTGCCCAGCCGTGGGACGTATATGGGCTGATGATGATGATGAAATGCATATAGGGAACATCCCTTTTCTTAAACACATCTAGATAAAAATAATTCCGCACCATATATTTTTTTTAAATACCAGCATATATTTATTTTTCTTGATTTATTAAAAAATAAATATTTTTTAAAATTGTTGCTATACATACAACCATTAACCAGCAGTATGGCTTCATAATATGTCAACCCATACTCATAGTCAATAGAGATACTCCGGTCAGTCATTACATTGTGTCGATAATTTAAATATATTTTACATGTACGTACATAAGGGTACGAATTCTGATTTTGTGGAAAAGCCTATTATTTGATTTTATTTAGAATAAATACTGGACATCAAAATATTCAATAGGTTTATTCAAGTATTGAACAAATTCACAATGAGCTTGTAGTAGAGCTATAACAACGATTAACTTAATTATCGACACATACTATAACTATACATATTGTCACCTCTAATTTATTGACTGCACTACGAGTACGAATTATTCTAATGTTGTCTAAATTCTTCACTAGAAAAAAGGCAACAATTATTTAATTATCACTTGTCTTTATAATTTTAAGTGCAGTAATAACAATTTTATGTTTTAAGCAAAGTGTAAAATGGCTCATTTGCAATATATGCCGGGAGATCCTCGTTTAGTCGACCAGCTAGTTTACGAACTTAAATCTAAAGGGATATTTGATCAGGTAAGTTGTGATTTAATCGGAAATCAATAGAAAATACTTCAAACGCCGAAAATTTAACCCATGGGTGTTGAGATTAATGATTAGTATTGAAGATTATGTTTCAATGTGGAGTCTATAGTTTGTCCTTCACTTTGTTAAAAACTTAAATGTGGTTTGACTATTCGGGTCCATAATATGTGGTCATGTCTTATAAATGGCGGATTAAACATAGAAATCAAAAGCTTTTATTCTTGGGACTACAATTCAAGTTATTCAACCATCAAAAGTATGTGTAATCAAACAATATTCTCATTTGACTTTCTCCTTGAGTATCCATAAGCATACCATATTTACTTTTTAATTTACTATTACGTTATAGGTAATGTAATTATAGATAAAAAACCATAATAAGTCATATGTACTTATATTCAATGATTGATTCAGTAATCTCGGCTAAGATGCAGAAATTGTAACAGATCTGGATTTTTATTGCATCTGTTATGTTAAAAGAGACATCACTACACTAAGTTATGTCTTTTAGTATTGTTCTCAATATTAATAATTTTTTACAGAGCATAAATGCACAATACAATCAATATTTATAAATTTCATATTCATATCTCGGCATTGAGAACAAACAAATGGGTTTGTGTGTCTTCTTCATTTTGGACTACAAACATTATCTATAAAATGTTGTATTTGCAAAGCAATCAATATCTTGTGAACAAGTTATGATAGTAATTCAATATCAATTAAGTGATAACTATATCAAGCACATTTTTGTATTTAAATCAATACATCTACACACACATGAAATAATATGCATCATGTCGGTTAATAGAGCTTTATGAATCCTTCAAACATATCTTGAAAAAACTATAATTTTGAATTATAATTTATATGGCTAAATTGCACTAGCATTTATTACCTATTCCTTGTTGCGTACAGATGGACTTTACTATTTAATAATGTAACACTAGTGTAGTATTGTTCTGAAGAACACCTTAATACCGATGTCATGTTTTTCAACAACAAAAAGTAACAAAAATAGACTTCCCTATCTAGGAGTTGAACATAACATGTTGCAGTCATATACTTATAAATGCCTCTTATACACAATGAAAGTAATAACACCAAGTGTGCTATCAATTTGTAATGCTTGTCAGTTTTAAGGAAATTATCATTATTATTAAGTTACAATTAAATAATAGTAAAATATTGATTTTTTTCGCTTGATACTTTTGTCAATTACATTGATTAGACATTGACTTAGAAATTGGTTTTAAAATGTGACAGTTACATTCAATATTTTAAATATATACAAATAATCTTTTTATTATATGTGGATATTGGAAAAGTTGAAAGAGGCAATATTAGCAATCCAACAAGCAGTCATTATAAAATAGGTTATTGTAATGGTTCAGATCAGCATGGTGATTACTGATCAAAATTATAAGTCTATAATGTAATATTGAGATTACAAACAAACAATTTCATTACAACCTTTACAAAGATTTTTTTTTCTGTACGATAAAGTTTTTTTTTTACAAAACTGTGTTGTGGGTAACTACCTATGGTATGCTCAGGCCAACTATAACTATTCATGCCTATATAGATTCAAATCTATATTAGAAGTCATAACAAGGTGAATTTTATAAATTTTGACAAAAATAATAGTGTATTAATCATATTGACCATAAAATTACCTTTTACAAACTAGTTTTACAACATAGGATACAAATAGCATTATGCACTTATACACTTAAATTATTTTATTACAATATTGTGATAAGTTATCTATGAAACAACTGAACTTATTTTATGAATTTTTCTATCACTGCAATAGGCAATGCCAGAATTTGTCAACAAACACAGGTTAAAAATTATTTTTTTAATGCAATATTCTATAATACATATAGCATACCTGGTGATAAAGTGTTTGTTACTCATTATCAAGCTTATTCTCGGTGCAGGAAAGGTTTTTGACCTCTTATTAGCCACTTGCTCATTTAACTCCTATTGCACAAAAAACATACAATGTTGAACTCGTAAAAATAAAATGATCATCTTACATAGTTTGTTATAAAAGTGGATAAATGTGTAAAAGATTTTTAATTGCAATGGAGGTTATACTTTTCATCTAACTGCAACTTTAACATGACAATTACTAACATAATGCAATTATAATGCTAAACATTTAAGGTTCATTGAAACATCATGAATCCAATGTCCCTGTAGAAGTGAAATCAAATAGGTTATCATGTGATGTATTCTATCTTGTGTCCTTGAATTATCATATTAAATTGCCTTGCATAAACCAGCTTAAATTTAGAGCATATAGAGAGGCCTCCCCCAAAGACTAACAATGCACTCTGTCGGAAGCGCTCTGCAGCCAGTGGCTTCCCACGATACATCTACTATAAATTTTTGGAGAATAAAACATGTCCTATAATCAGAAATTATATGTACAGATATCTTATGTTAGCTAGTAACTATTAATTGACTTTTAAGTATGACTGCTGTAGTATTTTTTTTGTTTTCTTGCAGTTTGATTATATTATAGTGAAATCTGTTCTGTGATTACTTCAGTATATAGATATTTTTCTTTTCTTGTAACAGTGACACACAAATATTCAATAATTCTTTTACTAAAATCATAGGTTAAGGACTTTAAATAATCACAGAAGTAAAAAAATATTATACCTACATTTAAAGAAAATCTGTCTTCCAGTGTAAGATATCATACAACACATAATTTTGTATCGAATTAAAAATTATATTCAATTCTGTAAGTTTTTATGCTCTACAATAGAATATCAAGCAATATTTTATGCATATGATATACATTAAGTTTCTTTCAGTTTCGCAAAGAATGCATAGCTGATGTGGACACCCGGCCAGCGTACCAAAACTTGCGCCAACGTGTGGAAAGCTCTGTTTCTTCTTTCCTGTCTAGACAGTGCTGGAAACCAGACCTCAACAAGAACCAATTAAGGGAGAAGCTAAGAAAACATATATTAGAGTAAGTGTTAAAAATTAACTACTTCTGTTTGAAATATCTTTTACCTAAAAACCTGTCAATAATCAAAATTAAAATATGTGTAGTAGGTAGTCTACAATTGGCTAGTAATTGTATAAGTATCTTCTAAATGTATTTGTAGTAAAAAAAATAAAAAAACAGAAATGTTACATTTGTACAAATATGCACATAATTAGTGAATTTGACAAACTTCAATTAAAAGTTCTTAACGCTAATGAATTTTAAAAAAATCTTTACAAATTATTAAGAATTCTTCATTGAGGTAATTCAATTATTATATTTATATGTATTTTAATCATTAAACAAGAACCAAGTTCAAAACACAATGTAACACATATTTTTTCATTACAGTGGAAACTACCTAGAACAAGGCTTAGAAAGAATTGTGGATCAAGTCGTGAATCCCAAAGTGGCACCAGTCTTTATACCTCAAGTTGAAGACCTTGTTTATAATTTCTTAGGTATCAGTAGAAAGAAGGCACAGCTCACCGCTGAAACTTCAAATGATAAGTCGGACAAAACCGAAAATTCTATCGCAGACCTTCTCCCCACAGACTTGGAAGCAGTCAGTCCTGGTTCAGTTAAAAGTCACGATGACGAAAAAGAAAACTTGAATAGCGAAATTAAGGACGACTTTATGGAAATTGATGAAGAATCGAGAGAAAACAAAACAGAAGATAATGAGATCTCAGCAACTGCTAATGATGACAAAGTAAAACTTGACCAAGTGCAGGACATGCAACTGTCTGATTCGAATGAGTGCTTAAACAACGAATTTAATGAAATAGACAAAAAATTGATACCATTACCGCAGGAAATTAAACCTGAAAATATACCAACACCTGATGATACACCACTAAAAATAGATTTGGGAAAAATTGAATTACCCAAGGAATCTATAGAGCATAAAGATCCAACCGAAATACCCCTTCCAGAAAAACCCAGAGAAGGCGAAAAAGACAACTATTTTAAACCAATCACTGCACCAAGTGATGATGATGATTCCAGTTCTGACTCTTCACTTAGGCGGAATATGTCACCACTGACTCCTATAAGAAATTTCATAAATGAAAATTCGTGTGATGCTCAACAAGGTTTTGATAATGACTCGGACATCAAATATGAAGAAAAGAAAGAGCAGCCGAATTCATTCAGATTTTCAATAGATAATAAATCTGCTGAAAACAGTAGTGATGTTGTTAAACCGGATACAAAAGACGACCAAGGAAATTTAGCTTATCGATTTAATAATCAGGTGAACATTAACAATTTTAACACGCCGATGTACGACGATAGTTCGAACAGCAACAATTTACAAATTGATTACGAGAGCGATGCTAACAGCAAGGTAAATGTTGAAAATAAACAACTAGAAACTGAGAATTCAGAAGATTCTAAAAGAGAAAGAAAAAGTGACGATAAAAGAAGCAGCCACAAGAGCTCTCATAGATCGCGTGACTCGCATAGACAGTCTAGTAGCAAAGATAAGAGATCAGATTCAAAACAATCTGCTTCTAGAGAAAGTAGCAGACATGATAAGAAATCTAAAGATGACCGTAGCAAATCAAAGTCAAGTCACAGAGAAAGTGAGAAATCAAAAGACAGAAGTGAAAAGAAAGATAGCCGTGATTCTAAACATAAAAGCTCTCATAAAAGCTCTAGCAGTTCTAAAGATTCAAAATCTCACAGAAGTTCCAGCTCTAGTCGAAGGCACTCAAGCAAACACGACGACAAGAAATCATCATCAAGCCACAAGGATAAAAGTGAGAAGAGTTCTGACAGAGGAAAAGATAGAAAAGATTCTAAATCCAGTTCTCATCGATCGGAAAAAGATAAGAAAAGCAGCAGTAAAAACAAGTCTGACGAAAAGGATAAGAAGAAAGATAAAAAAGATACCGATGATCATTATAGTGTGTCGGGCAGAGGAAACCATAGCAGACGTTCAACTGACAGAGATTCTAACGATGGAAGTACATCTTCTAAGAGTTCGCAAAATCCTCCCAGTTCTAAGTCTTCCGAAAATAAAAGCAAAGAAAACAAGGAATCTAGTTCTAAATCTGAGAATACCTCTACTAGCGGTGAATCTACGAGTCCTAGCGATAAAGAAATTCTTTTAGCTCAGCTTCAGAACGATTCTGTCACTACCCCTGGCGTAAAGCCCATTAGAGTAGACACACATTTGGAAATACCTATATCATCCCCACCAAGACTACCTTTTGTCCCTGACGTTACGTTAAAAAAGCCAAAATTTGCAGCAAACCTTGAAGAAGCAAAGAAATTTATTAAAATGAGAAAGTTTTTAGATGAAGAACAAAAGAGAATGAATCAAGAAGCCGCTCTACTCTTAGAATTCCAAGCTAATGTTAGACCTAGCTTGAGCCAAGTGTACTCTAGTATACCTGGACCAGAACTAGAATTTGCATGCATGAATAAAAATCACATTGAATATCAGATGCCACAACGAGAACCTGAAAAACATAATTCATTCACTCTTGAAAACCACCAGGAAGAAAAAATCTGTCTTGAGAATTTAGATGTAGACGCTATTAAAGATATTATTGGTGTAACCAACCAGGCAGAAGAACCGGATGAAGAATGTAATGAGATTCATGACGACAAAAGAAGAAAAATCGACCATATAGTCATAGAACAAGAAAATACTAGCAGCGCACTTAACGAGCATATTAAAGACGAAGAAAATGAAGTTCTGGGAAATGATGCCATAAAATCAAGCGAGGTAACAGAAAACGGTGGTTGCGATTTAACAAACGTTATACAAATTAAAAACGAAACTTACGAAGAGAACAAACCGTTTTCGGAACTTGTCGATGAAATTATGCAGTACGGCAAAGCGTCAGAGAGGTTGAAAATGAATAACGAAAAACCAAACTGCGAAAGTCAAGAAAAGGTGAGGAGTGAATTATTCGAAGTGACTATCATCACAGAAGAATTGTCGGAAAGCGAAGACGTTGAAAGCAAACAAGATGAGCCGAAAACGGAGAAATCTTCCAAAGAAACTCTGTTGCATTATTTCGATGAACAAGAAGCTATTGATGCTGAATTAAGAAGACTTAAATTCAGAAATTTCTTAAAGAGATGCCCTACCAACACATCGGGTTCGAACAAAATGTATCTCATCAACTGCGGGACGTACGAAGAGAATATATTCAAAGAAGTTTCCGGAACTTTTGGCAACTACGATATTGTGAATTACCACAGAAATGGTCACTTAAAATTGCCCAATAAAAATATCGTGAAAGACGTCAATTTGGAGTCGGAAATAATACTCCCTGTTGATCGCACAGATTGCGAGCCAACTGTAGCAAATCCGACTGTGTTTAGTCCAGTTAAATCTGAATGCTCGTTCGAATTGTCCAGTGATTATGATGCTAAATTAGAAGAGATGGTTAATAAAACATCTAGACAGGAAATTATGGAGATTATACTTGGCAGCGCTGTAGACGAGTCTCCTAGCAAAGCGCCGAAGATCAACTACTGCGTGGATCCTTTCATTTCGAATGATAACGTCCTTAAGCGGAAGATTAACGAAGTAGACAGCACTATGAACAATAACAAACATGTTTTGACTACGACAAATAAAATAAGGAAGCTGAGCGGATCAGATCAAATCACATCTACTACCGGAGGTAAGTTTAAAATGTCATTTCATTTAATAAGTACTAATATATTTGGCTTACTATGGACGAAATTGTTACAATAAAACTGATTTAAGAGTCCTGTCCTGTTAAATTTGGCTGATTGAATGCATGGCTTGCGTTAGATTTAATAGATGCCTTGTTTTTGAGTCAGAGCCTTTTAGATAATTTGAAATACCCGCGGATTCGATTCCTGCTCGGACCAGTATAAATGCAGGCACAAAATATCTTTTTGTCTGGGTTTTTATGTAAAAACAGGAAAGATTCTAATGTAGGGCTAGTTTTATGCATGAGAAAAACCAATCAATGAACTAAATAACTAAACGCCTGTGATGAACTAAATAACTAAACTACCTCAAAATGTCTAAATTACAAGTCAAAATCTGGTTGTGTGAGACATATCACACTACAATAACGTAAACACAAAATCAAAAATTGTAACTACTTTCCTTTTCATGATAGGATTATTGGAAGCTGAAATTTTTAATTTTCAAATTGAACAAGAAAATAACAACTATAAAGGAATTATGATACATGTGTCCTTTTAACGCTTCTTTCCTCAGCTTTCTTTAGTTTATTTTTATTCCTTTAAAAAAAAAGTGTTTTGCCTTTACATAATGGCTGCATTGTGTATTACAATAAAATAAAATGCTTTTTTAATAACTTATTTAGTTTAATTATATGTCGGCTGTGCGATTACAGAACTGACACCGGTTTGAATATAATGGTGAATAATTTAATATTAATAGCTAACTCATTACAATGCATAGCCCTCCCTCATAAAACTTAGATAAATCTGTCATCACCTCATCGGTCCTTATTTATAAACGTTAGTTGATTGAACTACAATTCAATCATGCTTTAGCCTGCTCTATTACTTTTACTCTATTACTTATTAATAATTTGCTTACTAATACTTAAAGAATAACAAAGACCATTATAATCAAGCCCATGTCTCGAAACACACACTTCCTAACAGGATTT
This sequence comes from Hemaris fuciformis, assembly GCA_907164795.1. Lineage (NCBI taxonomy): Eukaryota > Metazoa > Arthropoda > Insecta > Lepidoptera > Sphingidae > Hemaris > Hemaris fuciformis. Next base: position 16,528,986 of record OU015441.1, read on the forward strand.
CAACAGGGATACAAACGTTTCAAAGGCTGTGCTATTACCTCTAAGCTACAGAGCGATTGAAATTTAAAAATACATTGTCATTTGTAAAAAAAAATATACAAAATGAAATGGTGTTTTACAAATTGCAAAAGCTAAGCGCTAGCTATTCTTTGGACCATTTCAGAGCCAGAGGAAGTTTCAAATAACAACAGAATTCCTATCAACACGAGATCTAAATACTTGGGTCGCGCCAAAAGAGTTGGTTTGCCGCGACCGAGAAAGTCCAGTGAGTAAATTCAAATGTAAATTAAAAAAAAAGCTTTTTTGAGGCCCTTTTCAACTGGACCTTAAGTGCTGACATTAGTCTATAAAGTACACGCTAGCATATCTGGTAATGAAGGGAAGTCTTGGTACAGTATGTAAAATAATTTTACAATACTTTATGACAACCCAAGATGAGATATTAAATTTGGTGACTAAACCAGCTCCGAGGTACAAACGCTGTCTCTGAAACGGAAGTTGCTATTCCATTTATCATAAATAGTATTATGCAGTTATATTTGTCGCATCAATAAGATTTGTTCGTAGATCCTGCAGTTTCTTCATTTTAAAGGTAACTGAAAATCTTTTTTTTTTTTTGTTCAAAAAATAACGTATGCATTTATTCAAATATTCTTTCTCAACGTCTCGCCTACCCTTTCGGGACACAGGAGTGTTGTAAGTGTAGTATATTTTGTATTCCCCAAAGGGGTGGGCAAAGGAGCATTTCTGTACTTACATTTCACCAGGTATGCATCAGTCTCACGTAATAGGGGGGAACTCATTGCCGTTTTTTGGGCACATTTCCAGATTCCGGGATATTACTGAGAATTTTGTAAAATCCAATAACACTGCCCGACCCGGTGATCAAACCCAGGACCTTTAGCCCGCACGGCACATACTTGTGGCGCGAAACCAAGAAGCAGAGATATGAGTTATGTTCTATAATATCATAATAGTTCCATGTTATGTTTTGCAGATGTATCAAAGTGTGTAATTGAATATTTCTCTTTTGATTTATAAAGGAATTGTCTGAATTTCCAGACCTACCCAACAGCCCGTCAAGTGATAAGTCTGTGGAGAACTATGAAGACGAAACGCCGCAGCACACGCCCAACGGCAAACTGAAGGCGCCGCAGAGGTCCAAAATACAACGATACGACACCACGGATTTGTACAAACCCAAACTGCACTATCTATCCAGAAGGAACAACGTTAGTTAAGTGACATAATAAGTACGTAAAGGTATTCATTAGGACCGATTGGTTTTTAACACTGCCGCTAGATGTCGCTGTTCAATGTGCGGTGTTGCCACCACGTTTGGTAGAAATGTGTTGGTCAGCCAAGTTGTAATTTATTTGAATGGGGTGTTGTGTTGTGTACGAAAACTAGATGTTCACATGTTTATGTTGCCTTCAATGGAAATGGACTTGCAAGCAATAAAAAAGCTTAATTGTAAGATATGTTTACTTGGTATAGTTTACGTGTTTTTAAAATTTTATCCAATACATTTAACCATACTTATTACGATAAATACTGTTTTCATATTATATTTATATAGATTTCGATATATAGTTAAGAAACCAAATGTATAACACCAAATATGTATTTAAGGAATATCACATATATCAATAGAAAGTTCCTTAGTGCTCGGATTGGCTACTTTTGGCAGACAAGAACTTATACAAAAAGCAAAATTGAATGCCATAAAAAGTACATCCGACATAGTGATGATTAGAAGAGTCCGATTTTCATACATAATGGCTTCCCATAGTTATTAAACAGTTTTTATGACATTAATAGTGATGTTTTCATAATTAATCGGCTTTTTGGTAGTCAATATCGAAATCGATAGTGAATATTAGCGTGAAAACATGTTGATCGAAATGGTCGATATATTTTATGAAGACAAAAGTATCAGCATGACGTCATTAATAAAAAACACGCATTTATGCAACTACCCAACTTTGGAAGTTAAAGTTTAATATTAATTAAATTTAATGATCAATTGATATGTAGTTTAATCGATATGTTTTTGATAGAAGTGTGGGCTACGCGTTTAGTAAATTAAATCTTAGAGTGTAGTGTAAAATATTTTTTCCAATTGTTCAAGCCTTGATAACTAAATGAATATTGCAGTATCATAAAATAACATACAAATATTTGGACGCCCGTTCATATTTAATATATAGATATACTCTATAGTGATTAAGCCATACATTATGTCCGTCCCTTTGTTTGTGTGTTTTTATTGTATATTTTACCTATTTTATCATTCTAATGTACTTGCCTTTGTTGACCACAAATACTATTATATATTAGGGAATGTGCAATTCTCAACTTGAGGTATCCTATAAAATATGAAAGGTGTACGTTTGGAGGGATATTGCGTCAACTTATCGATATACATGGTGATTGTATTAAAAAATATCGCACAAGAATGTGAGGGCTTTATTTCTGGTACATTACTGGCAGGTCCCTATTTAATACCAGAAGTGTAGATGTAAGAATCAAATGATACTTGAAACATTGAAAATCCTAGGGAAAATATTGAAAAGAAGTGGTTTCTACCATTGCAGTACATAAGCATGTTAAAATAGAGTAACTTTATCATATTGCAGTTTTGGTGTATTTCTTTCAAATGCAGTTTTAATGTTGTTTCTGAGTAGACTTTATTAGGCATAGACAATAGGGCCCAATTTTTATTGTTTGCATATATCCATAATTCATGGCCATGAGGCTTGTGGCTTGAGTCGCAGCGATTTCAGTGGAATGAATGCACTGTAAAGTGATATTAAATATATGCAGCACATGTATTACCTATACAATTGTTACTGAGCAGTTTGCAACTCGTTTTAAGATGCGGTTTGTATGTACAGTTAAAAGATATTGAAGATGAAATTGCTATTAATTCCTAGGCTTACTTTCTTATATCTTTCTCAATTAAATGTTATGTCTCGTTCTCTCCAACCTGTGACAGTAGAAGAAAGGAGAAAGCATGTCTTGCTTGAGAGAGGTGTTAAAATTAATATCACTTCATCGGGATGATAATTCTTGTCATTGTTTTATATATATTGATTTATTTAGGTTGGTTATTAATTTATTATTACTAGCTGTCAATTTCAAAAGAAGGAGCTAAGCCATTTAGAAATAATGAAAAATTTAACGTTTTTTCCGTGCAAAGAGAGTGATTTGAGATTTTGGTATTTGTTAAAAAATTATGTTACATTGTATTATAGAATTTAAGTCGACATGTTATTTAAAATTAAGTTTATGCATTGGAAAGTCATAAATGTATTTTGGCCCTAATAAGTTAAGAACAGCATTGCCAGATTTAGGTTACCAAAATAAGTCTTCACCAAAATTTAGTAAAGTGGGACTTAAATTGATATAAAAAAAACTTTTTTCGAAAAGAAGAGAGATAAAAAAGATATTAAAGGCTTGGAGCTTCCCTAGAAATTCGGGACTGAAAATGTCCCAGCTGGTATATTTAATTTTGAGCTACAAAATATCTGGACTTATTCCAAGTGTGGTAAAAGATAAAAATGAAATGAATAGCGAATACTAATGCCATCGCTACAACTGCCAATTTCATAGTTTTGTACAAAAATGCAATTTAGAAACAAGTGCAACTAAAATTAGAGCAATTGTCAGCAAAGTAATTGTGAAGGACACATTTGTTCAGGCTGACTTTATTGTGTTGACTGGTGACTGATCGCTATTTCTCATCAGCTAACACTTTTTACACTGTACTGCAAATACCAAAGTGGTCAATTTGAGGTGCCAGTAAACAACTGTGCTATTTAATATGGCAAATGAATAAATCAACAGTAATAAAGGGCCATCCATAAATTACGTCACACGTTAAGTGGGCGGGAGGGGTTCGACCGAGTGTGACATTGTGTGACATGGGGGTGGGAGGAGACCTAAATATCGAAATGTTACATTTCAAAATCTACTTGTTAAAACACGAACTTTGCACTTTCAAATTGTTTTGTCGGCTACTCGCTCTTCTAGTGTTACGTGGCAAGCGCCGACGACCAAGTCTCTTTGACAAATGCCGCCAAACGTGCAGCCGCCACGCCTGCAGCTAGCGGTGATTTCTTGAAGTGTTTGACTTTATGTCAATTTTATTAACAAAAAATATTTAATTGGAAATAATACTAATTTGGAACTGCTGTTTCAATTCAATATTTTTAGATGTAAAATTTAGGGAGGGGGAAGTCTTATAAAATGTGATCAGTTGTGACAAGGACGGGGGAGGGGTAAAAAAATCATGAATTTCGTGTGACGTAATTTATGGATGGCCCCTAATGGCATTTTTAAATTTTGTAAATGTTTTGGAAAAAGTACTAAGGATTTGATGAATAGTGATTTAAATTAAATTATTTTGTAAAAAATAGTTATTTATAAAAAATCTGTGTTTATTTGTGGTAGATTAGCCTTTTTAAATAATTATAAGTGATTTAATTTTATGTATAACAATTAGATAATTTATTTATTTGAAAAGATTTTAGTTGAATCTGAAATGTAAAGTATAATAATCTTAAAATGTTCACAAACTGCATCTCAAAGGAGGCTGAGTGTATCGTCATTAGCAACACAGGTGTACGAACGCGTGTAAATAGATTAGTATAATTATTGTTATACCGAAAATAAATTAATTTGCAAAACTATAATATGTTACAAAATAAACATTTTTTTTCTCATTATATGGTTATTTATTGAATCTTTCTAGCCCTCCTTAGTTTCAATAAAATTGTACTAACATATATTGCACGTAAACTCGTGATGGCCGCTAGGTTTAGGTGCTTGACCAAGTCAAAATCTCGGCGGTCGCGGGTTCGAACCACAGGCACACGCTTCTGAATTTTCGAAGTTTTGATGTGTTGACGACGAATTATCCACACACTTTATCAGTGATTGAAAACATCGTCAGGAAACCTTAGAGTTCTTATGAATTTCCATACACCCATACCAAGCCAGGGTAGTGGATTAAGGCCTAAGCTCCTCAGTTGTTGAGGAGGCCCGTGCCCAGCAGTGGAACGTCCAGGCTCCTACGGTCGCAATAGTATAATAAATATGTAATATAGGTATATATTACACACACACAGGAACCAGGTTATTCATACTGTAATTATGATACACCTTTTGTTTTTGGTTTGTCCTATTGTGTGGTTTTCCTTTTATAATCCCGAACCGATTATTCGGACACGCATATACACAAATGACATTTTATTGTAGGCATAGATAATGTTTCTGCTGTCTTGTCATAATAAGATTCTATTATTCCGTGTATCCAAGTAATCTTAGGTACGCCTTTCGCTTCCACAATACGCTGACGATGGCCTCCGCGACGCATCTTTTTTTTTTAACCAGCCTGTGAAACGAATGGTAGCGGATTCGATCTTACGTAGATACACATATCTATATGTATAACATCACTCCTGTATCCCCCGAAGGGGAAGGCAGAGGTGCATTTCGCACCCGCATTTCGCCAGGTATGTATCAGCCCCACGTAATAGGAGGCGAGCTGCCGTCTAACAATTCAAGACTGCCTCTACTGAAAATTCTCTAATGGAACACTGCCCGACCCGGAACCTCTAGTTCGCAAGGCGCATACTTGTGCTGTGCCACCATGAGGCAGTCCTGTATATTAAAATGTGTATAAATACATGTGATGATGATGATTCCTCTGGTATTGAGGGTGTTTATTTGCCTTTATTCCCATTAAACAATTTATTCATATTTGTGTGATCTAAAAATGCTTGTTTCTTTTGTGGGGCCGTGAAGTGTACCGTGATTTCTGGCAACCCGCGACGTAGGACTTTTAGTATGGGATCCGAATTATGTATGTGATTGTTATTATCTATTAGAATGTTTTCTATTCACGTGCTGAGTTGGTACCTAGGCCTCCAGTTACATGGAAATAATAGGATTTGACTTGTTGAAGCATAAGCTAGTCAGAAACAAGCTCGGTAGTATCAATAACTTATAAGAGCTGTTCAAATATGTAGGTATGTCTCACTGTTGTGCATGGTCCATCGTAATTGTCGAAATGGGTTAAACTTCTAATTTTAATTACCTTCTAATTAAAAGGCCTCTATCACGCTGGCCTAATACGAGTTATTTGAATTCACATATCTAAAAAACCTTATGTAATGGTCTTCTCTCATGTATGCTTGTTTAATCACGATAATTCTACACTTTTATCTTTGAATTAGTAAAATGAAACAGTTTAAAGTTAAAAAATATTTTCCAAAAATACTCTACATTCGTACGTCTTAACTTTATCACAAAGAAAAATAATTAGAATTACAATGTCAGAAATTCAATAGAAGGAAAACGACGTTGAAATATTAAAGGTCATTATTCATACAAAACACGATAACTTATTGACACTTTAGGTGTGGTATACTCTCATTCGATACAATTAACAAGTTGGTCAATATCGGCGAGATAACTTTAGAGGTCACTGTAACAAAAAAATTATACTATTGTCTTTATTCAACTCCGTATAAACACTTTATTATATAAGTACCAGAATATTCCGTTCGTTTTATCATTAGTTCATTCTACGCTTTGAACATTATTATTTCCCGCAAAGTCGGGTAATGAGAGCGATTCTGTTTTTTTCTTTAAAGTTTTTCTGTGGCCAAATGCCTAATAATGTAACGTTAACACTGTGATTATATGATAGTCAAATGAGTAAGGATTTAGTTTCTAATAAAAAGATCCTAAAGTATCCTTAAATTTGCCTTTTATTGAACTTCTTCCTTAGTAGGCTCCAATTCCCCCCTTCTACCCTAAATAATATACATAAGAATTAATTAAACATAATATGTGCCTATTGGCAGTTAGATGAATAATACTTTAAAAATTTCGTTGTTGATCGTAACGTGTTTTAAACTATGTATGGCAGTATGACTGATGAATACTAACTGCCAAGTATAGTTTCTAAGTAAGTAATGTAATAAATAACAGATAGCTAGGTAATTTAACATTGTAAATAATTGTTTACAAACATTATATTACGTTAATTAACTTACTTGCATTTGCAATAATAGTTTCGGCTTAGCTGGTACCGCAACTTTTCCGTTGATCAAGTACAATTTGAATACATTAGTATATCTAAATGAAAAATGTACATTAACATACCTACTTTTGAAAATGACATTTAATTCGTTAATAATAACACTGGTCTACATCAAATTTGCCTTTTACATGAAAATGTACTATATTGATCGTATTTCACTCCCTGAAGATAAATATACAAGTTGAAATCCATAGTTAGCTCTTATTGTGCATTTGTGACATATGTAATATAATAGTAGAAAGCGCGGAAATGTATCACATTAATGGTGATAATTCAAAATATTTACCTGTGGAAATTTTATTATTTCATATTTGTTTGTTACGTCTAACGCTGACTGTATTTTGTTCAACAGTTAAAATGTGAATTTTTTATCGTTTTTTGACATTTTTAGTAAAAAAATCTACAGTATTCATTATGTCGCATAAATGTGTTAATAGTGCAGGTAATTTTTCCTACATATGTAGTAAGATGACTCTTATTAATCAAAGATGCTCAAGAACTCAATGTTTAGAAACTGCATACTTCCATTATTTTGGAATTAACATTAAAAACCAAGACAAATCGTGGGTAGGTAATGGCGCCTATTATGGACGCGGACCAATGATGGACATTTTTCAAATATACCTCTAAAATTAAGCAAACGCACAGTATTTTTATTCAATTGCCAACGCAGATCAATTGTGTCAATATCTTGGCTGTCATACAAACCGTTTTTAACAGCCGACGCCCATTATAATTTCGGCCATAAATGTTGTTAGTTACGCGGTGTCATTTGGTGTCAGGAATCGTAATTTCTTATAAGAATCGCGTTGCAAGTAAGTACACTTAACATTTTATTTCGGGTCAGGTGTATCGTCGTTGCTGAAATTTATATTACTTAGTGATTTATCAATAGTAATACATTACTTTTATAATATAACCCAAAATGTCATCGTCATTCTAATCCTAAAATTAGCGATGTCCATGACTGGATATTTTTCAAGCACGTACACCCAATCATGGACAGAGTGTCCATAAAGTGAAATTCTTAATTTTTTATTTTTTCTCTGCCTGCCTCGTGGTCTCGCGGTACAAGTATGTGCCGAGCGATCTAGAGGTCCTGGGTTCGATTCCCAGGTCGGGCAAAGTGTTATTGGGTTTTTCCATTAGGAAATTCTCAGTAGCAGCACGGAGTCTGGAATTGTGCCCGAAAAACGGCAATAGGCTCGCCCCCTATTACGTGGGACTGATACATACCTGGCGAAATGTGGGTGCAGAAATGCACCTCTGCCTACCCCTTCGGGAAATACAGGCGTGAGTTTATGTATGTTATTTTTTTTATGTATGTATGTTATTTTTTTTATGTAATGTACGTTTGTTTTGGAATATTTTCATGTTTCTCTTGAAATCTGAAATAAATTATTAGTCTATCCAGTAGTAGACATTCTGTCCATGATTAGGTGTCCGTAATTGGTTCAACGTATTTCTAATATTAACAAATTTATTTTCAACATAGAAATGGCACCAAGAAAAGACTACACAAAAGAACAAATGGCCAACGCTATCGATGATGTCAGAAAAGGAGAGAAAATATCTGTTGCCGCTACAAGAATGAATTACAACGGAAGTCATAAAAGCTGGTGGAGCTTCTACGCTAAAACAACTCCAGCGTATTTTTAACTCCGTCCTCTCTTCGGGGAGAACTCTTAAGGCATAGAGCAGGAGTATGGTCGTCTTGTTCTCCAAAAAAGGCGACAAAACCTTATTGAAGAACTATCGGCCCATCTAGGGAGATGGGATTAGCAGGGGCTAATCCATGTCTATAAGCAACAGCTTGTACATCGGTCTGCTCCCGATCCCGCTCCGCGCTCTCCTGCGAAATGACACGTTCGCAGAAGGAGAGCATAGCTTTCCATGACCTCCGGCTGCCGACCATGGCGGCGACCACAGTCGGCAGCGAGAGGTCGCTCCCTACGACCGCTACGAGAGCGCTGCGCTCCTCGTCCCAGGCTGGGCACTCCTCAAGCGTGTGCTGGGCCGTGTCCTCACGGCAGTTGCCACAATGGTGGCACACGGCGGACTCCTCCACTCCAACGATACGACACAGGTACGCACGGAAGCTGCCGTGCCCGGTGAGCACCTGTGTCAATCGGAAGGTCGGCGCACCGTGGCGCCTGTCCATCCACTGCTGGAGGACAGGACGCACTGCCGCGACGGTCGCCACGCCCGCACTTGGATTCTCCAGCCTCTCTTGGGGCCGGTCCCTGTCCGGATCGCCGGAACGCCTCCTCCCGCCAGAAGAACACTGACGAGAGGGCCTGGGCGTCCAGCTCCCAGGGTAGAGTACCCGCCAAAACACAGGCCGCCTCTGCGTTGTATACGCTGCGGACGACGCAGCGAGCGCCGAGAGAAGTGGCCCACACGGGACACCCGTACAGGGCCATGGACCGCACGACTCCAGCATAAAGGCTTCGACAAGGGAAGCCAGGACCATCAATGTTGGGCAACAGGCGACCGAGAGCGCCCGCTGCCCGGACCAACTTCGGCGACAGCATCTCAAAGAGCGCACGGAATTTCCACCGACTGTCCAGAATTAGACCTAAGTACTTCATCTGGGAGCCGATGGGAATCCGCACGCCCTTCACCGTCAAGTGCGCCTCCGGCGGTAGCCTAGACCGAGGTCCGTGAAAACACAGAGCCTCAGTCTTGTGCAGGGCCACCTGGAGGCCAAGTCGCCGAATCCTGCCCACCACGAGTTCGGTCCCGAACCCGGCGAGTAGGGCGGCCCGCTGTGGGGGAGTACATCTTACACCTGAGATTTGCAGACGACATCATCATGGTGGCTGAAACTGTTGAAGATGTACAACAAATGCTGTCTGATGTGGCTAATTCTTCAGCACGCATCGGTCTCCCGGTGAACTTGGATAAAACCAAGTTTATATTTAATCGGCAGGTTATTCCGGAACCGATTGCGCTAGACGGAGTAACTCTCGAAGTTGTTCACGAGTACATTTACCTCAGTACAATAATACAAGAAGGAAGGAGCAACTTCGAGATGGAGACCCAAAGAAGAATACAGCTGGATTGGGCAGCGTTTAAAAAAAAATCGTCGAGTCTTTTCGTCACCCATACCACAAAGCCTTTACGAGGGAAAATAACGTGATTTTTGATACAGATTTTTTAATAATAGTCATCATCACCATCAGTCCATATACGTCCCACTGCTGGGCACGGGCCTCCTCTAAAACTGATAGGGTTTAGCCCTTAGTACACCCCGCTGGCCTAGTGCGGTTTGATGGACTGCACACTTAAAAAAATCCTAAGATCCTTTAGGTTTGCAGGTTTCATCACGATATTTTCCTTTACCGTTAAAGTAAGTGATAATTTTTTGTGAATACACAAATAACTTTGAAAAGTAAGAGGTGTGTGCCTGGGGTTTGAACCCGAGACCATCGAGGTTCTCGACCGCATGCCTAAGCCACGAGGTCATCACAACTTTAATAATAGTAGGTAGTGATAGACATTTAAATTAAGTTTGTGCCTTATTATCACATAATTGTTTTAACATAATAATGTGTAAAATTATCTATTATTTTAGTTAAAGTTGGCTTTGGAGTATCTCTAGATATAAACGACTGATATTGATAATATTTTAAGGTTGATTTTATTCAAATAATAAAGAATATTTTTTTCCTTTACTGGATTTTTACTGTCTATTGATGGTTGTTCATAATTAGATAATGTCCATGATTGGGTGTCCATCACTGGATTATTACTGTCCATGATTGGGTGTCCAACACTGGATTATTACTGTCCATTACTGGTGACTAAGTAGGTGTATGGTTTATTGATGATATTTTATTGGGCTGAGTACTAAACTGAAATTAAACATTGAATACGCATTAAAAGAAGTGTTAGTCATTTACCTCCAAATCCATAATAATGTAAATTGAAAAATGAAGAAATCACAAAGCAAACATTAAAAAAAATCGCTTATACTGTCCATGACTGGTGACTTTACCTTACCACACTTTAGTTGCACAACTTGCTCCACAAATTTGATTAAGTGGCTAAGCCAAAAGAAATGTTCTTCTACCATTTTTACATTAATTTGTAACTATTGAAAATCTTTGTGAAGGCTCTCAACAAGGATAGACCAGCATTCAAATACCTGCGAAGTAAATTTTCTCGTATAAGGGACGCTAAAATAAAAGAAGGAATCTTTATCGGACTTGAAATAAGAGAGATTCTAAACGACCAAAATTTTGATTCAGTTTTACAGGGCTTTGAAAAAGAAGCTTGGGAATCTTTTAGAAGAGTCGTTCATGGTTTTTTGGGCAATAAGTGAAATGAAAATTATGTTAAACTTGTGAACAATCTCCGTCAAAAGTATCAACAGTTGGTACATCCCTAAAAATTCATTTCCTTCATTCTCATCTTGATTTTTTCCCTTCTAACTGCGGTGATGTCAGTGACAAACATGGTGAACGATCCAACCAAGATATCTCGACAATGGAAAAGAGATACCAGGGCCTATGGAATGCGTCAATGTTAGCGGACGACTGCTGGAATTTGGGAAGAAATTCCCCTAACGGCGATTACAAAAGATAAATGAAAAAGAGGAGAAAATCTTAATTAAACACGTTTAAATATTTTGTTAATATATCAATCTTCGCAATTTTATATAAAAAGTAAAAAATAATAATAAATAAATATAGATTTTTTTTAAATAAATTGTTTCGTACTTTAACATGCTACAAAAAGTAAAATTTTGTATATTAGGTATATTTCCAAAATAAGAGCTAATTAAAAAAAGATATTTGTGTTTTCGTATTCAGTAACCTCAAAGCAGTATAAAAATATAGTATTCAATTGAAAGGCACACAAAAAGTTAAATTTTGTAGACCAGTGTAATTATTCGAAATGTGCAGAGGCAAACATAGAAATATGAATTGTTGCTTCCTTACCTTCTTGTCTAATAGACAAGTTTGCTGGTGGTAGGATATTCGTATCCGCCCGGATAGCGACCACCGTACACAGAGCGTAAAACCCGCCATAGTGGTACATGCAAGTGTGCCGCGTTCCGGGATCAGCCAGTGTATATCCGGTTTTCGGGGGGGCTTCAGTCATGGTGAAAGGATGACCGTACCGGCATTTTTTGGCCGGTTTGTCGCGGTCGGTCCTTTGATCACCATGGCATTAGTCCCCCATACTTCTTCACAAGAATGGTGAAGAGGTATTCGGCCGGCATGATAGTGTCGATCAACGGGAGATCATCATCTCTCGCTGGTCGGCACTTTTTATGGACTCCATTACGCTTACCATCAGGTGCAATGGGGTCACTTTGCCGAGCCAGAATTAAAAAAAAAAAAAAAGTAGACAGTTACGTAAATAGATATTTTCAGAGTCGTAGAAAAACAACTCTACTTTTGAATGGCTTCAAATACAAAGATTCTTTACTATTACGTAAAGATGGAGTCAGATGTGAAACTAGTTTATTCAGATACCCAATAAAATTGTAATGAAAGGCGTGTGTGTGACGCAAGCGGATCGTCCACACTTCACTGACCTCTACCGATAACAGAACCGGACTTTAGTGGGCCCAATAAAAAAACGTATAAAATTTCCATAGAAACCGAGATATTCTCGTTTCTGTTAAATATTTTTAGTATGGTATCTCTCAGTTTCTAAGAATAAATTAAGATTAATTTTGGCTTTAATGTTAATGATGTGAAAATTTTCAAGGTCCTGTAATAAATTTATATGCTTCGAATATTAAGGTGTTAAAGTATAGAATAATTGTTCGGCGCTCTATACAAAATCTACCAGGGAATGTTTCATGAGAAAGAGCTTGGGCAACCGCGCTCTATTGCGCACGAATGGGCCAGCGAGTTACTCGAATACTGGCTCGCATAGTGTCATAATTCCAAGTCATTGAGTTTTCTTGTTTTCAGTATAAACTTATGACACATGAGTGGTTTAACAACTTTAATTATTGCAAATTAGTTCTGGCTTAATTAGCCGTATGCATCTTTGTTTGACTACCTGATAGCTATGTCGAGAATCAACGCCTTGGATCCCGTGTAAATGAAAACTGGAAATCCAACTAAAACTTTTCGAACGCTGGAATCTTTATATGTTTAGACCATAAAAAACTTAAGCGGGCGGTAAATGTGCCTGTTATCAGTCCCGAGGTCCATAACAGCTGAATATATTGTCGGTTTCGAAACGCAGTTAGCCGACCCAATCTTTTTTGTCCTAAACAGGTTTCTTATCGACATCTTTGACCAACCACGTTTCACATCAACTTCCAATCCTAATTAGACCTTTAGATGTCCTTACAAAATCAACAAACTTATGCGTTTGATCGGATGAAACTACGCATGGTTTGATACTAAGGGTTAATATTTTTATGGGAAAGGAGGCAAACGAGCAAGTGGGCCACCTGATGTGGCCAACACCGCCCATGAATACCCACAATACCAGAGCTGGGGAATCATCGGCGCGTTGCCGGCCTTTGAGGAAAATATACGCTCTTTTCTTGAAGGTCCCTAAGTCGTATACATTTGGAAATACCGCCGAGGAAAGCTGATTCTAGGTTCTAATTAAATAGGTACCTACTTTAAATGGGTACACATATCTACATGACTGAGGATCTCGTCAATCTTCTATTAAGATCCCCCTTTAAGTTACGATGATAAAAATAACAGTGAGCGGTCGAAGCTTATCTATCTACAAGCGTATTTTTTGCACTCAGACTCGAGATTGTTGAGTTTGTTGAGCAATTACCGACGCGTTTTTCCCCATTTATGTTTATGGACTCAATAAAAAAAAATGTCCTTTTCTTTTGTTTAGTTTTTTGAGTGGAGATTCAAATGTAGATTACTAGGATTTTATCTAGTTTTACTAAGTGTATTACAATTTATATTAAATATCGATTACGAGCACAAAACATTAAGTTCTAATGTTCCAACACCGGAATTGAATTTATAGTTAGGGTGCTCAGTAATGTTAGGTGATTTGGAATGTGGACAATTTCTCATCCTAACTGTATAAAATAAAACCCAAATGTAATAAATAGTTTTTATTCAACAACTATACATATAACACATTTCAATGGCTTCAGTAAAGTCGAGTGAGATGAAAAATAAATATGTCACAAAAACAATAATTTAAAACGATTTAAATTACAATACTTTTATTCAAATAATACTTTATTAGAAATTTAATATCATTCATTATTTATTTTTAAATACATTCTCTACAGTAATTGAACCACAATTCAAAAAGTTGAACGAAGTTATCAACAATGAAAAAACTTTATCTAAAAAAGTTAAGTAATATTTTTTTTACATGTAAATGGTCGAAAAATTGTCAACTTCATATAAATTGGCCACATTTACATCTATGTAGCAGGAAAACTGCTGGTAGAGTGTGTAATGTTTTTACTTGTCTTTGCAAATCATTAAGTATGTAAGCAACATTTTAAGAACATTACAGACCTCATTATTGAAGTATGATAAGGCATGTATGGCATGCATGGTACTGAGCCAGACTATGGTTAACGTTAAGAATGTGGAAATAATTCTCATTGTTCATGAGAGGCGTACACTATATTCACAATGTAAAGCCAAAATTTGGTATATTTTATTGGTTGAGCCCTCAAATCATAAAGAAATTGGCCATTAATAATTGTGAGATTGAATGTGACTTAGTTAAATCATTTTGATATAACTTCGTCCAATTTAATTTTCAATGTCAATAAAATATTTAAGGCATCAAAATCATGATCAACATACTAAGTGTCAAAAATTTAGCAGTACTAAAAGAATTCTTTGAAGTACATTGTCAATGGTGAAAGCAGGTAGAAATTCAAATTTAAATTTAGACAGACCTTGAATTTAAAGTTCATTTTAGCATAACTATCTCTGAGGCATATTAAAAATGAGCAACTAAAATTGTTTAGGATAAAATGCATAGCCTCATCATCTAATTTAGGTAGCATTTTGTTGTACATAAGCTAGTTATCTGTCATAGTTTCATCACCATATCTTACATCTATTCTATATACTAGAGAACATATTATATCCATGATTTACACTACAAATAGTTGAACAAGGTTCTTGATGAGAGATTATAAGGCTAATCTCACATGAACCTTTATGTAAGTACGCTTAAATGTATTTTAATGTGGGATGTCAAATGTTGTTGTAATTTGAAGAAGCAAAAATTTAATAGTTAAATAGCTTTTTGTTCATGTCAAAGTGATTAGATCACTATATTATTCAATTTTGTTACAAAGAATAAATTATATAAAATGTCAAGAATGACCTATAATCTAGTTTCTATGGACAATGTACCAAATATGGCTCCTTAGTTAAACCAGTTTTATGTTGCACAACATTAAAAAGCATTCAAATTACAACAGCAATTAACCATTCAAATTGCCATTGAAAGCAGCCTATGTTATGAGACCATATTTATGAGGTTACCTTTAATTACTCGCTGTTTGTTTTTGTAATCCAGCAGGGTCCATGATTGGGGCCTGCTTCTTCACCAAGCCGGACAACAGTGTCTTGATCTGAGCAATGGCACGGCCAGGATTCAGCCCCTTGGGACATGTGCGGGTGCAATTCATGATTGTGTGGCAACGGTAGACCGAGTATGTGTCCTTGAGTTTAGAAAGACGTTTCTCTGTTGCTTCATCACGAGAGTCAATGATCCATCTATATGCCTGCATGAGGACAGCTGGGCCAAGGTACTTGTCTCCATTCCACCAGTAGGAGGGGCAGCTAGTGGAACAGCAGGCGCAGAGCACACATTCATATAAACCATCGAGTTTAGCGCGATCTTCCACATCCTGCAGTAGTTGTGTCTCCTTACCTTTAACAGCTTCTTTCTCACGCTGCAGCCATGGTTCAATGGATTGGTACTGGCGATAGAAATTAGTAAGATCCGGTACCAGGTCCTTCACAACGTACATATGGGGCAAGGGGTAGATTTTAGTTGGTTTCGAAAGGTTTTGATCGATGTGACTAATGCAGGCTAGTGTGTTAACACCATCGATGTTCATGGCGCAGGAACCGCATACACCTTCGCGGCAAGATCGCCTGAAAGTCAGGGTGGGGTCCATCTCATTTTTTATCTTCAGCAAAGCATCCAAGACCATAGGTGCGCAGTCGTCTAAATCAACTTCAAAATTCTGAGTGTAAGGCTTCTTGTCGGGCTCGTCTGGGTTCCATCTGTATACAGCAAAGGTCTTTACGCGTTTTCCAAGGGCTGGTGACGTAGCAAATGTGCGTAGCTGCCCAAAAGTACCAGTGGTTAGGCGCAACAGCGGCATTATGTAATGTTTTGGTTCACCAAAATATATTTATTTCGCACTTCGTTTATATTTAAAGACCGTGGGTTCACAGTCCCGTTCAATCGTAATTTTGTTTTTTGGGGTTCGAGATTATTAAAAATTATATCAATCAATTCGTCGCGCTCCTCCACACAAATTATTTTTTCGAATGATGCTGAGTGAATGATATTTTGACAGTAAACTCGAAAGAACGAACGATGCAATAATCGAATTAACATCTTGGAGTTAAAATTGTTTCACATAATATATAGGTATGTTGCTTTAAGGTAAATTGTAACAAGAATCAGAACATTTTGCGTAAATAACATAAGTTTAATTATACCTGCGTTGACAAATCTTTAGTACCTTTTAGCTAATTGTCAATTTTTTTAGGCGGGATGTTATGTTCGTTATATTCAATATCATATATATTTGTAAGTAATCATTGATTTCAGCAAGTTATAAAACAGTGCTGTAAATCATGACATTATTTAAAAATTGTCTTATTAATTTTTTTTTATTTTACATAACAAAACGTTTATTATTTAAAAACATTGATATATACCTACGCCAAAATGCTTTCGTTCATTAGTTCGTTCCTTAGTTTGGCGCGAAGGAAAATATTTTGTTATATCTTTTCACTATTGCGGTATTGCGAATGTATGATTTTTTATCGAGGAGACCATGAAAAACGTTTCCTCGTTAACAGTTAATAGTAATAATTCACCAAAAACTCCCGGCGGAATCAGCAAGTCACTTTTAACTCCATGTAGACGAGTTGGTTTGTCACGGAACTGGAAAAAAAAGGGACCGTCTCCATTTATTTCACCTTTAGCTAGTACTTCAGAAGAAAATAATGAAAAAACTATAGCCAGGGAGAAGAAGACAAATAAAAATATAAATAAAGGTTGCGAAAGTCCTGTAAGTTCAAATATTGACACATTTACAAATGATACTAATGTCGATGTAACTCCGTCTCGAAATATTGTATTGCCTCGAAAAAGGAAATCGAAAACACATACATCAGATATTTGTGAAACAGAGAATAGTATAGATTTGGAAAAAATAGGCACAAACACCGAAAATGAAGAAAAAATTGCAATAAACTCCGACTGTCAATTAGAAATTATAGAAAACATTGAAAATGAATCTATAAAAGTGTCTAACCCTTCACGGAAAAAATCCAAATGTAAAATAAATAAACATCTAACTGAAAGCAAATTGTCTAGTCAAGACTCAGAAATTTCTAGTGCAAAGATTTGTGATTCTAATGTTAAGGATTGTAAAGAAAATGCTGATATAGACATAAAAAGTAATACAAAAGAGAAAAGTCCAAATGAATTGAAGAGGGAATGTATTGTTGTTATACAAAGAAAAATATTTAAAGATGAAAGTAAGAATTGCCAAGATCCCTTACAGACTGTTACAGAACAGCCCAACAAAGTTATATCTCAAACATTATTTGATTCAGATTCAGATGATTTGCCGCTATGTCAAGTAAGCAAAACAGGATCACAGAAGGACATTAAAACAGAATGTGAAGATGATGATTTCATTAAACATAAGAGTAAGATACGAAAATTAGAAGCAACAAAAAAAGAAAAACATAAAACAGACATTAAAAAAAATAAGAAAGACCATGATAACACAAGAAATGTTGAAAGAAAAATTGCTGACTCATTTGATGATGATGAAGACTTTGATTTTGATAACAAAAGAACTATCCTTATTCGCAAATCATATGAAAAAATTGCAAAACCCTCAAAAGCCAAATCTACTGGATCAATTACCCAAAGGGATATAGATGAGTTGAAAGCTAGAATAGAAGTTAAAAAGAAAGTCTTGCTTGCAAAAACATTAACAGATGACACAAAAGAACTAAGGGATTTAATAAAGAAATGGCAGAAAGGTTGTCAAGATGCTTTAATGCAATTAATGGATTTAATGAAAACAAAATTGCCAGAGAAGAGTAATATGGATTATTCAGAAATTCTTCAATCATTACAAATACCTGCAACTTTAGTTGGTTATGATGCAGAAAATGATTGTTTCATTACCCCTGATGATACAAGTATTGTCCTAGGTCAAATTAAAGATTTGTGATTTAATAATCATTAAGATTTATAAATAAATTGTTGGGCATAGGCTGCTTAGTTGTATCAGTCAGGGGCTGGCTTAATATGAATTTTAATATAATAAATATCCTTTTTCATGTTTATAATATTTTTATCCTCACAGCAATCTTGTCAATAAGGATACATGATATACATGCATTTTACATACATACATAACCTCACGCTTATATTCCCCAGAGGGGTAGGCAGAGGTGCATTTCTGCACCCTTTGTCCAGGTGCCATTTTTTGGGAATATTTCCAGACTCCGTGCTGCTACTAAGAATTTCCTAATGGAAAAACCCAATAACACTTTCCTGACTTGGGAACCAAACTCAGGACCTCTAGCACATACTTGTGCCGCAAGACCATGAGACAGTTGGCATACATGCATTTTCTACATAAAATTTATGGCCCCATTGCCTAAATTTACTTGAAGTGTTTCCAATACAGTTTAAATGCTTCTATATTTATTTTGTAAAGTGCAAAAACAACCATTTAATGTGTATATTATCATGGTGAGATTTAATTACTTTTACAAAAAAACTTTTCCAATCAATCCCATTATCAACCCAAATATATCATCATTATTATCTTTGGCCAAAACACATCCACTGCTGGACAAAGGCCTCCCCTAATTATGTATATTTGTTGGATCATTATGTTATATAGCAAGCAAGTTGGTGGATCGAAATGAATGAAACAACCGATTTGATAAATAATGCCTGCATCAATTAGTACCACTGTTAATATTGAAAGTATTACTTCAGCTTATAGATATTAAATATAATAGTCAAATGCTGCTTCAGTCTCCTCCTGCTATATAGATGTCAATTAGTATGAAATAAAGAAAAGGCAAAATATTATTCAACATTTATTGTACATAACTCCCAAGATTTTTATATATTTACACATTATTTCAAAGCAAACTACTGGATGACTGCATCTTAAGAATGCTTTGTTTCATTAGCTTAACATTCTTAGAAGCAACCATAAGAGGTATTATATTTAAACTACATCTAAACTAAAATATCTTAGAACCTATGTGATCTAATGGGATTTTCTGGGTCAAATAACTTGGGATCTTTTAAAAATGCCTTATCTTTATAGTAGTATGGCATGAAACCACAGTTCTGGGCCTTCGTAATTTCGGCCTCCACTTGTTCTTGTTTAGATTTACATAGTCCAGTTATGTGTCGACCATAGATACGACCAGTATAGGGAGACTGGAACTGCGATAAAAGTCTATAGTTTTTGTAGTCCGGCGTAATTTTTAGTTTGCACAGAATACATTCTCGCCTTTCTTTTTTAAAAGGATTTTCCATTTCCACGGGAGCGTCATCAGCGGGATTGAGTTTAGTTTCAGTTGAAGAAGGTCTTATTACGGATGATATTCCTCGATGGACATTGCTGACTGAAAGTTAATTAATATGTTTATTAGATCGTATTTTTATACAATAAATACTAAATCTATTTATCGCTTACGTATAAACCGAGTAAATGATGTTTTCAACATTGCCATTTTTCCAATTGTTATGAATTTTAAGATCAGTTTAACAATTTACTAATGATCAGGCGAGTTTGGATGTAAATAAGTAACATAACCTACAATTTTTTGACGTCTGTCACTTTTTTCCTTTTTTCCGCAAGGAACCGGCTAAGGTCGAAGACCATGCTGCCAAGTCTTCAGTAATTTAATTGACGTCTCTAATGTCTAATGCCACAGATCAATACCTACCACAGAATAAATATAGGCTATATCCATTTATTGAAGAATTGGCAGCATGGTCTTCGACCTTAACCGCATCCTTGCGGAGCAAAGGAAAAAAGACTATGTTCCGTTATACACTGCAACCACTTACATTAGGTACTAGGAAGAAATTTGTTCCGTTATAGACTGGGAGTATGCCGTCGCAGTATAAAACTCAAAAAAACTCCATGGGAGATTCTTCGCATGCCATTTTTGCCATTTGAATGTGGAGGATTTACGCAATGTTGCAACTAACATTAACTACGTCGATTGATGACAGGGTTGGGTTAATGACGATAAATTACTGGCTCTGTACAACGTTCATGGGCACTTGAAAGAAATCAAGCTCTAGCGCCTAGGATGACTACTGAAACAAAAATAAAAGCGATGAGGCATACGGACTGCGCCTTTCATAGATTTAGGAAGCACCGGTCAGACTATTTACTATGAAGGTCTATTTTTATTAATCTTATAACTGTATGCCGATGATTTGCAAAGAGTATATTTGCAGGCTGTTATTAACTGCGTGTCTTCTGCAATTGAGAAATCTGGTTCACATAAGACCAGATAAGTTTGACTTAGGTAAGTCCAGGTAACTAGTTTGCCAAAAAGTCACGAGTAGGTACTCGTTGTGCCTTTTATCGTTTAAAACACATCCTACTTATGAACAAACAAAACACTCTCAGATATTCTCTATACAGTAATACCCAAACTTACACTACCCCGTTTTACGCGAATTCGGAGATACGCGGTTTTTCATCTCCCCATTTCATTCTGTCAGTGCTCGGTTTACAACAACTTCGGACATGTTACTCGTGGAATTATTTACGTATGCAGGGCACATTATAGATTCGTCTTTAATTATGTTACCCAAAAGACTAAAAAAATAAGTCTTTTGAACATAACAGGAAAACACGAAAAACACTCTCTTTTGAGTGTAAACTAAATATTATTAAAGACTTTGAGTCGAAAGTGAAAATTTGTTAATTGGCAAAGAAAATTTCACCTACCGGAATTAATAATCCGAACGGTTATAAAAAATATAGAAAAAAATATTACGCGATAAGAAGAAAATATAAATATTTAAAAACTTATCTCAGTAACTTGGGTTTATGTTGTTTTATTCATAGTATTTTTTTATTATCTAACATTTATCTAACAAGCCCGGGGTATTACTGTAATATATTTCGATCTGAATGCAAAAAACCGCAATAAACTCGACAGTAATCTTAATTGCTACATTTGATTCATTTTCAACTCTTATGAATACGATCATGTAGGACACATGATTCCTAATACAAATGGTTGCCTATCCGGTAACGCCGTTCTCAGTGTTTTCCCATTTTAAAATCTCATTCCCCACACGCTTACTTATCTCCTCACTTTCAATACCTGGCTGGTATCTGTTATAGAAATCTTCGCTCTATAAGGAATCTTCTTCTTAAGTGGGTCCTCACACTATTCTCCTTCTTCATTCAGTCTATTCTTCTATGGAAATAAAGACGGTAACTACACGTTTGGTTTTTAATTGGAAAGTTCTGAAAGCTGTTTTTAATGATTCTATAACTGAATCATTTTATAATGTCTGGTATTATTTGTTTTATGAATTTATGTATGTGTATGTATATATTATTTATGTGCATGTCTCTAAATATTTATGTATTTGTCTAGACATACTTAATAATATAAAATAATTCTATTTATGGTTTTATTTATAAGTAGTACTTATTGCATAATATTTTATTATTTTTCCTGCATTATTTATACAACTAAGTACATTAATTCTTCACTGTATCTCCCTAATGTTGACTGGTAGAAAATGCCTGAGGAATTAATTCCGCCTTTATACAATTGTATAAGAAGCATAAATAAATAAATACATTATTTGTTAGTATTATAATCTATTTTTTATTATTATCTTGTTTGTTATATGTATTTAATCCCGTACTTTTTTTTAGATATTATTTTTAGATATTTTTTTTAGATAGAATGGTTCGCGTAACATTATGACTGAGAAGACATTACAGTAACATTATAGGTAAGTATATCAGAATAGGATATACCTATTGGTAGTACAACAATGTGTAGGTACCAGGTGTACTAATCTAACTATATAAAATGAAATGTATGATAAAAGCTGTTGACACGAATTATGCCATACGGACTCCTGTAAAAATTCCATTTGGTTTTGGATGATTACGCAGATGGCCGTGTGTTTGTCTACCCACTTCATAATTGCGAAAAACGGACAAGACAGCTATTGCAAAACCGCTAATGTGGTCGGCGGTTATAATTCAGCCATTTTGAAACAACACTCGCAATGCGGAAATGCGTTTACGCCTATAACCATTTTCTATGAACGGGTAGCCGTTCAAGTTTCTCGGATTGATGTGTAAACACGAAAACACCTTACCACAACCGGCGTAGCCACAGTCCGCATAGAACGTGGCGATCCGATGTGCCGACAAATATTTTCGTTTTAAAATTAAAATAATATTGTGTCGTTTTCGTGCTTATCATAACATTCATTTTGGGTGACAGTGACCTTTTTGTTTATTATTTGTGTTGTGTATATGTGACTATAAACTAATACACATTAAACTTGGATTTGTTTTTCGAAATTGGTAAGTGATTACTTATATTATATGAAAAGCTTTTTGAGTATTCAATTAACTTGTTTTTTAGGTACTGTATTAAATCATTGTAGTTACTAATGATTTATTTGGACAGCAAATAGTACATCTCTTCGATTGTTATGCAAGTGAATTGGTAATAATTTATATAACGTCGCATCTTCACGTTATGAAATGTAAGGAAAATGTATTGGCGTGCACTTTCGAGGCAAAAGTAAAAGTTTTTAGCGGTGATTGACGAAAATGTCATCAGTTAGCGTTAGTGTAAAGTTGCGCGTAAGAAATCAAGGTTGCGAAGAGAAAGTGACCCAGCTGCGATCGTGGGGTACTCGCTAGTCGCCAGTGTGCGATGACTCCGTGGGTTCTTTATAGTTTATACTTAGTACGCGCTCCTAGTTCCGGATGTGTGCGCTGTTATATTATCCATACCTACTAGCAACATTTCTACATTCGTAGACACCACACTAAAAAAACATGATAGTAAAATAAAATATAGTAGAATGAACCCATGCAAAAACATAGTATTAATTTAAAATATACGAAAATAAGTCGAAGATTTAATGGTACTCATTAGCTCAAAATCGTATTAAATTTAAGAAGATGCTTAAATTAAACTTGAACGTGGGCTCTCCTCAAAATGTGACGTTTACAAATCAACTGAAATTATAAATAACATTTACGACGTAAATTTTACGTAGATTATATTCAAACGGTGTTTTTGAATCCCATAGTACGGATTTAAATTTCGTATGTTATCGTAAGCCGGAACGATGAGAAAGTTTTGCTCCGAACACACATCACGCCCAGCCATGAATATTTGCTGATTACATTAACTCCTATTTCGATGCGTGCGTCGGGTATACAATTTTTGTCCGCCTTCGCCTATCAATGTCCAGCGGGGAGTTTTTGTAATAAAATAGCTGACAGTCTTAAATTTTACAACGAAATTGCATAACTGCCTCGTAGTCTCGCGGTACAAGTATGTGCCGTGGTCCTGAGTTCGATTCCCGGATCAGGCAAAGTGTTATTGGGTTTTTCCATTAGGAAATTCTCAGTAACAGCACGGAGTCTGGAAATGTGCCCGAAAAACGGCAATAGGCTCGCCCCCTATTACGTGGGACTGATACATACCTGGCGAAATGTGGGTGCAGAAATGCACCTCTGCCTACCCCTTCGGGGAATACAGGCGTGAGTTTATGTATGTATGTAATTGCATAACTAGTTCTAATTGAAAACAGCTTCATAAACGCTGCAACATTTACCTGAGGAATTAGCATGCACCCGTTATATACACAGTCAACAATTATGTAACTACGTAAAAGCTTATATAGGTAGTTGCTTGGACTTCAATAATTATGTATATAAGCCAGTAATACCATCTAATTAAAAACTCTCGTGATTAAAAATAAATCAAACTTTGGTTCATGTTGCTGGAGGAACAAACCTTTACTTGTTGCAGTTTTATATTTAAATATGTTCGTTACAGTTCGACAACTTTGCATCAGGGATGTACTTTACTATATTTTAGAATGTAATGCCTCTTTGGTCGTAGTTTTTTAATGATGCGTTACATTGCAGAGTGCGATTTTTAAATTGGACTAAGTGACATTGCGATTTTCTTTCGAAATTCTCAGTAGCAGCACAAGTCTGGAAATGTGTCTGGTAAACGGCAATGTGGTCTTGTGTTCATGAAGAATAATTATTATCTTATCCCTTTTGGTATACCAGCGTGAGACAATTCATGGTAAAGTGTTTGAAATTATTTTGCATTATAATAATAAATAATAAATACACCCAACAGTCACATACATAGTTCTGATCCCACACTAAGATACAAGTCTTGTGTCGTGGGTATCAGAAACTACGAGAGACTTTTCGGTCTCACATACACCCAGACCCGAAACAAATATTTGTGGATCACACAAACATTTGTCTCGGTGCGGGGATCGAACCCGCAGCCTCTCGTTTCGCAAGCTGGTGTCTAGTCAACTGCGCCACGGGGCTGTCATTACTATCGAAATTATTCAATGCAAATAGGTCCCATCTATGCTTAAGAAGAAAGAGGCCTCGAATTTCTGTTAATTTAAAATTATCAAGCATGTAGATGTAAGTATTCTTTTAAACCGTTAGCATTAAGCTTATGTTATTCTTGCCACATTGAGATGATTCGATAGGAAATATTTTTCCATATCTTGAAATCATTTTTTTCTCCCATTAAATGTATGTTTCAAATTAACCTGTTCAACCTCACCATCATCATTGCTTGGAGGAAAATAATCTTGCTTATTGGAAGGCATTATATTTCAGATTCAATTTTTTACTTTTGGTCTGTATATGCTTATGAAGAGCCCTGAACACCATAAGTTTATTAATTTATTTACTATACTAACTGTGAGATTTTTAGATTTTGACTACAAAAACACGTACACTTTAGGAATAATTAATACAATATTCCGAGTCGTGCGAAAATTAAAACCGGTTAGGTGTTATTTACCTTGATTTAATGTATTTGTCTGGTATTTGGAGTCAAATTAACCTACTGAGAAAATCTCAATCTTTAGTTCTATCTATTTTAAAGAAAAATATAAAGTAAAGGAATACTTGCTTCAGAAAAAAAATGGTCTAAAGTTTGAAAGAAAAGAAAAGAATTGATCTTTCTGAACGGATATATTTACGGTCGTTTAAAAGGCTAGTACAATTGTAATCGGGTGTTAAAAGACATTTGTGGTGATGTTTCGATCTACTTGTCTATTTAGATCGCATTACATTAACCACAGAGTATCAGTAGGTTTCTTAAGGAAAGGTCGCGTATCGACAAGCGCAGCATTGGACGTTCACCTGCGATATGAACGGACGGTTTCATAAAGCCAGTACTGGTTGGAGATCGTGCCCTGCCATAGCAGTGTAATAAGCATTCCTCTTATAATGTACCTACACTTTGTCGTAACAAAAAAATATACCCCATGGAAGGCATGAAATTTTTCACAATAAGTTTCAAACTAAATCCTGTTAGATACTACCAAATCATATGATGAATGTGAAAAGGAGCTTAGATCGAGCCACCATCTAGCACACATCAGCATTCCATGTCCAGTAATTTAGACTTAGTAGATTTCAAATAATCATGTCATTTATTTTTTTATTTATTTTTATTTATTTATTTATTATTTATTAAAAACAGATTAAGTTTTACACAATACATCTAAGGATTTGGTACAAGAGTAAAAAGTAAAAACAAGTAGAATAACAGAGGACCCTGTACTAAGCTAAGCTTGTATCGCAGTGGTAAAGTGGTGGTTTATAAAGTACTAAACATTGGTAAATGATTTACACAATGATAAAACTGTCTAATGTGAAGGAAAAGATGATGTTGAAGATTTATTTTAGAATGATATTCTATTGCTTAGATTTACGTTTCATTTTAGGACTCAAATTACTATAGATTTAGAACCGAATCATATTGGAAAAATCCACAACGGTATATAAATGTGTGTTGTACGCATTTCACCGTTATTCACAATATTGTAAAGATTGTTTTATTCACAGTGGAGATTAATATTTTTTTAAATTCATAGGGAAAAATCGAAAGAGTACATTTTTCGCGACCGCCATTTATTACTCTAGTATTCATAGATCACAGTGATCACTTAAATATCAGGCAACCCACTCGCTAGCCTGCCTTCTATTCTAAGAAAAAACGTTAGAAATGAATCATTTTTGCAATATTTTTTAACTGAAGAACACTTCCGCATTAGGCTACTAATAATATGAAGTGGAAAAATCGCAAATAAGTACCTACTTATCTAGTCTGTATCACTACAAACGATGCGATCCATTAATAGCTCAATTAATATTGTTCCGCAGACCTAAATAACGTTATGTAATATTATAAATTAAAAACAGGATTCGACTGCCTCGTGGTCTCGCGGTACAGGTATGTGCCGTGCGATCTAGAGGTCCTGGGTTCGATTCCCGGGTCGGGCAAAGTGTTATTGGGTTTTTTCATTAGGAAATTCTCAGTGACAACACGGATTCAGGAAATGTGCCCGAAAAACGGCAATAGGCTCGCCCTCTATTACGTGGGAATGATACATACCTGGCGAAATGTGGGTGCAGAAGTGTACCTCTGCCTACCCCTTCGGGTAATACAGGCGTGAGTTTATGTATGTATGTAAAAACAGGATTCCGGCGCAGTTTCACTCTCATTTTGTTAATTATCCTTGGTAATAAATGATTCATTTTCCTTATAAGCTTTTGATGAGATTATAATATCTACGACAAGGTTTATTAATAGAAAATGATAATCAGGTCTTGTGTTAACGAATATTACTAATGGTCGCTAAAATATTTAAATTGAAGGTACACAACTATTAATAGTTAATTAAACTGTCCGTGTCCCAAATTTTTATTTTACTATTGCATTTTTTACTTTGCTTGAAAGAGTTACAAATACACATACTTACATCCATATCAATAGATTTTCCATTCTGTAACTGTCTTTAGTAGGCTTATAGCCTCTTTTAGGCCAGCTTTGAATAGTTAAATCTTCTCAAGCCGTCATAGGCTTTAAGTAACAATCTAGGTTACCCATACCTGGCGAAATGTGGGTGCAGAAATGCACCTCTGCCTACCCCTTCGGAGAATACAGGCGTGAGTTTATGTATGTATGTCTAGGTTACCCCAGAGCGAGAATGAGATATGGGTACATGGAAAATGGAATTAAGTGCATTTGGTATTTAATTTCATGTACCCATAGTTATCCACCCATGCTTTATTATTTTGATTAGATTACTGAATAATGCATTAATATTGATAATCCTTTTGCAAAAATATAAAATCCTTACTTTATTAATCCTTACTAATATTATAAATGCGAAAGTAACTCTGTCTGTCTGTCTCGCTTTCCTGCTAAAATTACTCAACCGATTTATATAAAATTTGGTACACAGATAGTTTAGACCCTGAGAAAGGACATAGGCTACTTTTTAACCCCGAAAAGGGGTTTTAAGGGGGTTGAAAGGGGGGATGAAAGGTTGTATGGAAGTACTGTCATTTTTAAAGCTAGAAGCTTGAAACTATTTTTTTAGGCTATTGATTACATATAAATAAATATAACATTCAAAGTTTGTAAAAAAATACCTTTAAGGGGGTAAAATAAAAATAGGGGATGAAAGCTTGTGTGAAAATTCGTCATTTTTGAAGCTATAATGATGAAACTTTTTTATTTAGCTTTTAAGGGAGAAAAATAACGATAGGAAATAGGGGATGAAATGTTTTATATGTATACGATCAGAGACAATGCAAGTAAGAAACTGGCCAAGCGCCGCGCTGTACACTATGAGCGGTGCGCTGCCGCACACCGGGACTCTGGAGTAAAATAGTCTATATTTTATTTTCTTTCTGAACCCAACCCTGTAGTCTACGGGGACGGAGTCGCGGGCAAAAGCTAGTTATTTATAATTTAGGTAAACATCTGTTAATTTGTAAGTGGAAACGAAGAATTAACTTACGGTTGATAAATCGGCCTTAAACCTAAAGAGTTTTTAATGTTAACGACATCAATTCAACGGTGAGAATGTTTGCGAAGATTCTAGAACTATGATAAAGAGAACAATAAAACATTAGCGCTAAATACTTGGATAATTTGCGATCTTTAGCTACAATGGGCCAGTTAGTAAAACGAATAATTGTGATGCCGATGCATTGAGACCAACGATCACTGTGTCATCTTTAAGTTTACTATTTTTGTGCACAACAAAATTGAATTTGAGAGGGAACGCTTAACCGCTACCTTAACTTCGACTAATAACGGATGTAAAAACTGACGGCCTTCAAAGTAAATAAATAAAATAATTAAATTAAGATATTATCATCTTTTTTTTTGTAAGACCATGAGTGAATTGTTTAGTTACTGTAATGAATAGCAGTTCCATATTATATGTTCAAAAATAATCCGTAGAAGATAACTGATTATTACTTTAAAAGTAGTTTTAATTTTTATAATTTTACGGTTAAAAACGGACAATCACCAATAAAATTATTAGTGAGGCCTGCCCAAGTTGCGTTAGTTAATCGTAGGAAATTACTCAATCCTTGTAATAATCGTGTAGTAATTACGCTAGTCGATTCCTAGTATCGATTTGCAGTGGTGAAATTGTGTGCACGGCAAATAATGCAGTACGGTTAGTTTCATTTCGAGGTTAATGGTAAAATCAGGATATTGAAAAATATATCGAAATTGTACTGAGTGTGAAATATAGGTAAAAGTAGTGATGGCCTCGAGGTCTAGGCGCGCGGTTGAGAATCTCGGCGGTCGCGGGTTCAAACCCCAGGCACACACCTCTGACTTTTCGAAGTTATGTGTGTATTCATAAGGAATTCACTTACTTTAACGGTGAAGGAAAACATCGCGATGAAACCGGCACACCTAAAAGTTCTTAGGAATTTCTTAGGTGTGTAGTCCGCCAAGCCGCACTACGCCAGCGTGGTGGAGTAAGGCCTACACCCTCTCAGTTGTAGAGGAGGCCCGTGCCCAGTAGTGGGACGTATATGGGCTGATGATGATGATGAAATATAAGTAAATGAAAATGTCTGTCTTTATCTGATAGTGGACGAAGTTTTGTGTATATTTTGTATGGATGGCTAGCGATGGCTATCTAACGCCATTCCAACATATGCCTACGCTTGTCACTTCCTTTAGTTGACTCAATAAAAATAAAGAAAAGACAGGCTATGCAATTTGTACAGTTTGTTATATTTGGTTAGTTTTGAGTCAAAACAGAATAGCTGAAGAAGAGTTTGTAGAGTTAGCCTAAAATATGTGCCTCCGCAGCCTAATATACGGAAAGTAATTAAAAAAAGGTAATCTCAAGCTTTGAATTTCTGGAATTGTATCGCGTTTACATTTAATTGTAAGGCACTGAATCCTGGATGAATATTTGCAAGACATACGCAAGGTGGCTGGCAGCGGTTGGATGAGAAGAGCCGAAGATCGAGTCCAGTGGCGTGCCATAGGAGAGGCCTATGTCCAACAGTGGACGTGAAAAAGGCTGTTGATGATGATGATGATACAAATAATTAGAGAATCCTAGAGGCTAGAACCTCGATAGTTAACTTTCTAACCTTGATACAATTATTGTTGGATAAATTAAAATTTAAAATTCACATTTATATATTTGTATGTATTCCGTATTTCATAAGTAGGTATCATTAAGATCATACAATATTTTTAATAGTGCGCCGACGCCGAGATACATACACACCTCTATTGTCAAAAGGAGGTTCCATAAATCAATTGTCTAAACCTCTTGCCTCATTCAAAAGTAAAATAAAATAAAGATTTTAAGGAAGTAGTATGGATTATGGCAACCGGCACTCTTCATAAAGAAACTACGCATGTAAACCAATATGCAAACAAACGTCTTTTACGGTAAGGATAACATATGACATATATGTAATATGGGTGCGTTGTCGGCCTTTGAATATCAATAAGGAAATAGAGGACAGACAAGTCTAAGGATGGTCACCAATGGGTATTCTCCAATTTTCATATATATTTTAGGTCTGACGTCATATATTTTTGGAGGTCGGCTTAACAGTTCCACTCCTTAATTACGGCTTAGGACCGACTGTCCTGTATGTCCCGCGGTTTAAGTGCGTGCCGTTAAATAACTATGGATTGGATTAGTGTTAATAGATTTCTGCATTTAAAAAATCTATATATCTAATCTCGTAGTTTGGAAATATACTCGAAAAACAATAAGCTCACCACTTATTTCAAGGCATAAAAAAATAAAAATGAATCTTTGGGGAAACAAACATGAGCTTGTGGCCGATTTTTCTGTTTCAATACTAAGTATTCTATTAACTATACTCTATTGATTTTAAGCATCGAAGGTCAGTAAAGTCCGTATTTCTCTTTATACCTCATCATACCTAGAGTTCTGAAGTACAGAAATGGCCAACAAATAAACTTGTATTAATTGTGTCTAGTTTCTAGACTTCTTAAGGGTACGTATCGTAGTGTTTTGGGTTCATTTATAACCGCCAAGGAATATTAAATTAGCTGTTTATTTTGTCTGGCATAGATTTTAAACTAATGATGATGAAGTAGTTAAGAAATGTACCGTATTTATTTATAATACGAAAAAAATCCCGTTTATAATATTATGTGTGTATAAAAACGCATAAAATATACGATGACCGTTCCTCTTCATTTCGAATTCAAAATGCTATATTTAAGAAGAAATAAAATTTAATTCTACAAGGTTTTGATACTAGCGCCCTCTAACACCCATCAGTTTTTATTTGAATGCAATTTACCGCACATGCTTTTTATAATTAAATAGCGCATTGTATTGTTACAGAATTGTGATGTATGTCATCGTTGGAGCGTACATATGAAATATTCTTTAAAAAAGCCTAAATGTATATATACCGAAAAGAGTTATTACCACAGAACTAGAATAAATTTCTTTTATGACAGCAGGTACGCTGTTTTGCGCCTTTTCTAGCGGCAATAATCTAAATCAGGGCATCTGAAATGCCGTTAAAAACTAGTTATAAAATAAATAAATCACAAATGTTCCACTTACAAACCCGTTTGGTTTTGCAGTAAATGATTATATAACATAATAACTTCGACACACCAAGTAGCCATATTATGGACTCCTTTCACTTATCTCTGGTCCTTTTTAATCTGTGGCTGTTACGTCACTCTGTAGAAGTGGCGGGAAGCAATCTGTCAACATGACAGAATTGAGAATAAACAAAACCTTCGCGCCAATGCCTTTTTAAGAGTTTTCTCAAAGTTTTCCTTATTTCCTTTGAATTATAAATATTTATTTAATATTCAGCGTATTCGTTATGAAGTTAATCCGTTGTGCAAAGTATACCGAATTAAATAGCAGTCCGTTCACTAGTTATTGTGCCCAGAATAATTTCTTCTTGGCTATCATATTTTTTTACCCAACTCTTCTCTACTTTACGTATCTTTCGTCACATTAACCCAATACTTTTCATTTATTTTATACTAGAATATTTAAAACCATTTTCCTGTCTCAATTCTCGCGGTCGGTCCTTTGATCACCATGGCATTAGTCCCCCAAACTTCTTCACAAGGTGTAGAGGTATTCGGCCGGCATGATTGTGTCGACCAACGGGAGATCATCTCTCGCTGGTCGGCACTTTTTCTGGACCCCATTACGCTTACCATCAGGTGCAATGGGGTCACTTTGCCGTGCCAGAATAAAAAAAAAAAAAAAAAAAAAAAAAAAAAATTAAACCTTTTTTCAGGCCTTTTGCTTATAGTCTGGGACTAAAAGAAATATATATATAATACTTAGAAATATAACGCCAATTGAAACAGAATAATCATACTCATTTAAATTTTACGTATATATGCTTCGCCTCGTTTTCTATTTCTCTCCTTATTTCATCTTCTTCTGTGTATCATCTCCCATTAATCCCTTCCAAATCAATCTCTTTTAAGTTATCCAACGTAAACAAATTACCTACCTCTCTCGATTTATATTTCTGCAGCATTTCATTCCAATTTAGCTTACTTACCCAAACTTGACTTTAACTTACCAAACTGAAGTCGTGATGGCCTCGAGGTTTAGGCACGCGGTCGAGAATCTCGACGGTCGCGGGTTCAACCCCAGGCACACACCTCTGACTTTTCGAAGTTATGTGTGTATTCACAATGAATAATCACGTACTTTAACGGCGAAGGAAAACATCGTGATGAAACCTGCACACCTAAAACTTCTTAGGAATTTCTTAGGTGTGTAGTCCGCCAACCCGCACTAGGCCAGCGTGGTGGACTAAGGCCTAAACCCTCTCAATGGTAGAGGAGGCCCGTGCCCAGCAGTGGGACGTATATGCGCTGATGATGAACCCAAACTTACTTCCACAAAGTGTATACTACGACGTTCGAATTGTCATAAGAGAAGGCAGATGTAAGTTTTCACCAGTATTTTCCTCGTTAGAAAGTCTTTGGCTGTTTATCTGGCGAATTTTTAGAATTTGCGCCACAACCCAGTAATTCCTCATCAACACCCAAAATACAATTTCTTACGAGCTGGCAATTGAAATTGGAATCTATAGCGTACTGGACAATTTATGTTGCGAGGTCAAAGGAGTAATCAAAATTTATAATAAAACGTAACTTATTATTGCCGTAGCACAGCGCCCAAATATTTGATTTAAAATATATCACTCATATTATTATTTCAAGTGAGAATCAAATTTAACAATATCAAATACAAAGCCAGGTGTATCTTGGAATTAAATAATTTCCAACTCGTGTATACACAGATGCTCTGAAATGTATAAATCACTTATTATCGTCAAATCTTTGAACAATTGAAATATTATTAACATTAAGAATTAATATTAAAATTTGTAATGCTTTACGAATTTTATTTTTAGGTTTATTTCATGTTGAGCATCGGTGACGTTTTTTGTTAGACTTAAACACATATTCAACGTCATCTTCGTAAATTGGGCAATCTTAAACTAAGTATTACATTATTTTAAATAACAAAAATAATGATGGAGTATCATGTATATTATGTACAATCTTTGAAACAACTTCTAATATACATATAAAGTTGAAGAGTTTATTTATTTGATTGAACGCGCTAATCTCAAGGACTACTAATTTGAATTGGAAAGATATTTTTGTGTTTAATCGATCATTCATCGAGGAAGGCTATTATAGGTTTTTTTTTCTTCTTATGGCAAGGCGCGGTTTGCGCATCTGCCAGTGTCAAAGTTTAGTATAATAGGTTATAACCTATCATTTATCTAGAGTCTAGAGATCTATAGAACACGACGTTCCGACGAATAGGAGCGGAGCACAAATGAAAAATGTGGCAAAAACGGGGGAAAATATATTCAACTCTAAAGATTAGCATACGGAGTTCTGGGCACCAGGTAGTCTATTATAAAGCAATATACAAGTATGATATACTTGTCACTGTAACTCTTGTGCATCAGGATCGACAGCGACACGCACAGAATACACTCCAAGCTACAAAGCTTATCGAACTCAGCCAATGAAATTAATCGAAAAAGGTCGGTAACGAACAGACCAGTATAATAATATCGACTAGTAATGGACAATCTTAAAGGTTTCTTGCTCGTAAACACGCTTAGTGATACTCGCTACTCTTAACAGCCAGTAAAAAAAGCGAATTGTAAGAATATTCTATTTCCAGAAAATATTTAAAAATAACAACGATAAACAAAGCTCCAATAGAATATAAGGAAATAATATTGTTGTTGAACAAGTTTGACTTGTTTCTTGATCTTGATAAAAAGATTAAGAATGCTTTATGAAAAAAAAGCTATGATAAATATAGACGTTAAAAAAGAATGAACTAATAAACTTAAAAAACAATAATAATAATAACTACCGTCTATAAAAAAAGCAGTGATGATGGTTTAGGCGCGCGGTAGAGAATTTCGACGGTCGCAGGTTCAAACCCCAGGCACAGACCTCTGACTTTTCCAAGTTATGTGTGTATTCACAATGAATTATCACTTGCTTTAACGGTGAAGGAAAACATCGTGATAAAACCTGCACACCTAAAAGTTCTTAGGAATTTCTTAGGTGTGTAGTCCGCCAACCCGCACTAGGCCAGCGTGGTGGACTAAGGCCTAAACCCTCTCAGTTGTAGAGAAGGCCCGTGCCCAGCAGTGGGACGTATATGGGCTGATGATGATGATGATGACCGTCTATAAACAACCAAGTGTCAGCATACCGATTGACCTTAGACTTGGACATAGCAAAAGCAGAAATTATTATTAACATTACTCATCTTCTTTAAACGTAAAATTCCTTCAAGGTCATTGCCAAGTGGTTGTGTTACCTCGTTTATTTATTCGAAGCGGAAGTTGTGGGTGCAAATTTAAAAAATATCACTAGTCGACCCTGACTACGCGTACATTGCCATTTTCAATATTTCTATATTGCTGGGTCGTTTTTGGGGGAGAGTTATTGTCCCTGACATCCCAACAAAGGTCAATACAATAACAAAAAAACATACAAAAAACAACAATTCTATTACTCATCATCATCATCATCATCATCAGCCCAAATACGTCCCACTGCTGGGCACGGGCCTCCTCTACAACTGAGAGGGGTAATAGAATAATAAATTCTATTACTCATCTTTTTAAAAATAATTCTCTAGAAATGAGAAATAATTGTTGTATTGTGTGAAGTATTATATTAATGTCTTTTCTTTTATTTTAACCCTCTTATGATTGGGTACCCGGTCATTATCCTTTATTTTGCTAGAATTGTTGCAAAATTATTCTATTGTCTAATTTATTCTTTAATTTACACATATAATCAACGTTTTTTTCTATTTATAGTAATTATTTTTATTAGTATCTTGAGCCTTGAAGTTTTTATTGCTTGCGTCCTCCTAATTTTATTGTTAAATAGGAAATCTTCAAATTCTGACTACGGATTTGGTTTCGTGTTTCCGAATGGCTGCTATTTAAAACTTTTGGCATTGATAAAGGTCAAATAGTTTAATATTTTTCCGTTCGATTTATTTGATTTGAATCACGCGATCGTCACACGTGGTGATATTTTATTAATATCATATAAAACACACAGGAAAACATACTTTTTTTTTATTATTTAACTCCGATTTCAGTGAGTTCATCGGTATTTTTACAATCAATACCACGCAGTGCCTTCATTCCAGGTTAGCATTGCACAAAGATATCGACTATTCTTAACATAATTCATCATCTCATGTTTTAAAAAATATCTATCAAAATACAAAAAAAGCATAAAAGAACATCGTTATTTAAAATTAGATGGTTGAAGAGCATTCTATCTACACTCATGTTTATCTTTGTTAAGGTTAATCTTTGTATAGAGTGATAATTATATTTGTTTTTGTCAGTTGTCATTCTATTTCGACCGCGTTGCACTTCATGCCCCAGTGTGGGATATATTGGCTATACTGCTGCGATTGAGTAATAAAACAATTTCTTATAACAGAATGGCTCGCGTTCTGGTCAAAATTTTGGTTCGTTAATACGGTCTGAACTAATGATGTCCGGCAAACTGTAATTGCGTGCACCAACCGCATCTAATGATATTAAGTCTAATGACTAGTTTGTTATATTGTTGTGCAACTGGCTGTTTTGATAGAGTCGAAATTGCCTTTACTTACTGCGCTATTTGCTCTATCATTTATACAGTTAATTTTGTCACTATTATCATTCTTAGCCACAAGTCGACGATTGCTGGACATAGGTATTTTCAAAAGTCTTCCAATGCATGTATTCGAAAACAGCTTAAATCCAGGGACTTCCTGTTTTTAGTATTCATCCCAATGTTGCAATTACTGGTGCAAAGGTTACACTTCAGAACCTCTGGACATTATAACTCACAGAAATTAAGCCTAACATAATAATCTTGTCTCGTCTATTCTCGTGTAAATAAGTGTAGATGATCAATAATTACTAATCAGTTTGCTGCTTTCCTACGCAGGCCCAAAGAATACTTAGACGATTGATAGAGCCAAGAGCTGAGCTTTATTTGATCTAGCTTTCCTTATTAGGCCCCTAAAAATCAAATTCACTATTTGAAGTCGTACATGGCTATTACTTTTGAATGCAGTATAATTTTTTATTCACAGTGAATTATCACTTGCTTCAACGGTGAAGGAAAACATCGTGATGAAACCTGCACACCTAAAAGTTCTTCGAAATTTCTTGGGTGTGTAGTCCGCCAACCTGCACTAGGCCAGCGTGGTGGACTAAGGCCTAAACCCTCTCAGTTGTAGAGGAGGCTCGTGCCCAGCAGTGGGACGTATATGGGCTGATGATAAATAAATAATATTTTTTTATCATTCAAATTGTCAGGTCAACTTTTGAAAACCAAATAAGTAATAGAACGAAGAGTCCTTTTGTCGATATCTCAGAGCAATCAGATTTCTTGTTGGAAAACTTTATAATCATTGTATGAATTCTTTTTGTCAATGTCCTCCCATTAGCCCTTCCTATACACGAGTGATAAAGCTAATAGATTGCCAATACTGTAAATATTAGCCAATACGGACGTAATGTAGGAACAGGCTTATTTACGTTTATTCAACTGTAATCATTGGTCTCGCGTCCTCGCTATTTGCGGAATTATTGTGACATTTGACATCAATTATATTTTACATACGATTACTTGGCCTCCGAATAATGAGAGATCGAGAAATAAAACGACGTGACTTTGAAAAGCTTTCTTGACGACAGAATCGATGTCACGAATATGCCAAGACGCGAACTGCTTCTATAACTAACCTAACCTAGGTAGGTATTGTGAAGGAGATAATAACTAAACTTGGACAGTAAGATTTGGGCAATACATACATTGCATACATATATTTGTACCCTTACTTTTATTAATTTATTAATAGGCGAGCTAAAGATACAATTTTTCCCATCAATTGATATTATTTTCACTTCTACAAAGATCACTGAACCCAAGTGTATCAATTTGCAAAGAATCAAGGATCTACTCGTATATGAATATGATCAACCACAGTGACATTCATGAGTATTCATATTATACTATCTTAGGTAAGTCAAGTTAAGCGTAGTTAACAACGAATGGCTGTCGACTAAGGAAGGTTTACATACCTTGATGATAAATTAATCGTTCAAACAAAGCAGTAGCAGACTAGCAGTACTTTCATAGAAGCCCAAAAGCCCAAATTGCCTTACAAAATTCCGAATATATCTTTAAGCTTTATAATTTAACAAAAGCAATTTGACATATAAACGAGAATATCCTGACCCCACAATGAACAATTATAAACTAGACAATACACAATAATGAATAAACGTGTAACGCTTTTGGGCTACTATGAAAGTACCGCCACTGAAACAAAGGGTTCCATAGTTTTTTTCAAGATGTTTAATTAAGTACGAAACGTGCAAAAACCCTGATTCTTTATATCATCATCATTACATACATAAACTCACGCCTGTATTCCCCGGAGGGGTAGGCAGAGGTGCATTTCTGCACCCACATTTCGCCAGGTATGAATCAGTCCCACGTAATAGGGGGCGAGCCTATTGCCGTTTTTCGGGCATCTTTCCAGACTCTGTGCTGTTACCGAGAATTTCCTAATGGAAAAACCCAATAACACTTTGCCCGACCCGGGAATTGAACCCAGGACCTCTAGATCGCACGGCACATACTTGTACCGCGAGACCACGAGGCAGTCAATGCTATGCAAATCCTGTTTCACGGACAGATCAATTATGATGCGCGTAAAGATCGTCAATGTTTTCTATTCATCGATTATATCGCGACACGCAATGATTAATTGCAAATAATTACCTTATTTGTATGACAGTCTGTTGATTGCAACATAAATAAGTTGATAAAACATAAGTCTATCTGTTCTATTGATGTCGAACGTATAAAAATTTTAACAGGTGCACTGTATTAAAAAAACTCTTCATAAAATACTGGTGTTTACGTTATTGTGAACAGACCTTTTTGCTTTGCTGGTCTAGACTTTCAACATTATCAGACAATACGTCCCACTGCTGGGAACGAGCCTCCTCTACAACTGAGAGAGTTTAGGCCATAGTCCACCATGCTGGCCTAGTACGGATTGGCGGACTACACACCAAGAAATTCCTAAGAACTTTTAGGTGTGCAAGTTTTTTCTAGATTTTAGAACGGTAACATGGATTCGAAATGACTAAGAATTTCTCGTTTAAAACTCTAGGTTAATCACGTCATCGAGTAATTGCCTTATTTATTCATAAAAATAGTGAGTTATAAAAATTTGCAAAATTATATTAAACAAAACTTGTTCTTCGCATGGTAAGATTAAATCAAATGCTCCTTCTTCAATAAACATCGTTTGTCTCGGACATTTTATGTTAACGACTTTAAACTAGTTTCCGAAATCTTCATAAAATTGATTGTTGACCCAGTGAGGCCCTGCCCATTTGGTTTCGTAATTTAGCCAAATAAATCGGCATACCTCGGCGGGATCCACGCGATGTGAATACATACAGACCATTAGCACTCCGCCAGAGCTTCTTGTGTAATCTTGTCGTTTTTCTCATGTCCTTTGTTCAATTGTTTTATGATCTTCACGGATTTTTATTATAGCGGCACATACCACTACTTGGATTTAGTATTTACATTACACCAACTAATAAAATGTAATCATAATAAGTATATGAAGGAACATTCACATACTTAATATATATATTTTTTGGAAATGGGTGTGCATAGAAACATAAATGTTTATATTAGTTTTCTAATTTTTTTCAGTCAAGTTTGATGTTCATAAATCAGGTGTTTAAAAAAATAAGCAATGTTTTACAGAAATCTGACGCGAAATAGCATTGTAATGTTTCCAGTCAAAATGGCGTTGGCAAAGTTCTTCTTAGCTCATTATCCTTGCCCTTTGTAAACGTCCTTTAAAGATCTTTAGAGTCATTATTCATCATTAAGTATGCTTATTAAATAAAAAAAATACTTTAGTTTTAGGACGTATAACAGGCTCCACTCCTGTGTCTTGGGATATTTTGTGGATCATTTATACTGTTATTAATACACATACATGATACAATCCTTTAAAAACATTATAAAGTTGCATATCTTATCTGGATAGAAGAAGGGAAGGGACGAACGAATAACGGGTACATGAAAAATTGGGCATGTTAATATTTTCTTAATTTGTCAGATATGGATGTGACAGAAGTCCAATCCAATCCAATCCATCAGCCATTCGAAGTCCACTGCTGGACATAGGCCTCTCCCAATGACTTCCACAGGGACCTGTTGGAAGCAGCCTGCATCCAGCGACGTCCCGCGACCTTCACCAGATCGTCCGACCATCTTGTCGGAGGACGTCCCACGCTGCGCTTTCCGGAAGTGGTCTTAGAGAATATTTTTTTTTATACTGGCACGGCAAAGTGACTCCACTGTACCTGATGGTAAGCACAGTGGAATTTTATTTGAAAAATTGTTATACATATTTGTTGACCATCTTCTAAGTCCTGTTGGTATTAATACATTAAACAGAAATTACATGGACGATGAACATTTTCCTGTGTAGAATCTTCAAGTTCATTAGTATTCTAAGCATATGCGGACTGCCAACTGGTTTTCTTTATATTATGGCGTTCGTCTGAGCTAAACCTTTTCATACGATTTATTTCCTTGCAATTTTCAAAGGAATTAACTAAATAATAAAGTAGATATAATTGTTCTGTTTTTCGTCAGCAAAAAATACGTTGAAGCATGGCCTCTTGCTATATACCCAGCTAGCGAAAGTTTTATGGTTCACTGTTACCTACATTCGAATAATTAATTTTATTGATATGAGGGTGTATAAACCGATGTGATGTAGGTACTGATGCTGTTCACCTATTCGGATATATATTTGTTAGAGTGTGTGTAGTTTTAAAAGCACCAATAAATTTTATGGCTGTTTTACTCAAATGATAATATGGGTGTTTATAACTGAAATCATCATCATCATGAGTCCATAAAATCCCACTGCTGGGCACGGGCCTCATCTACTAAATAAAATACTCAATAATCACTCAAATACGTAACTTTATCTAATAATTCTATTTAATTAAACAATTTCAAATCATTCTTTACATTCATTAACTTCGTGAATCGTGATCTCCTCGATTTACATAAATATCTTCAAACTATTATAATATAACTATCAAAATCTTTGAAAGAAACATAAATTAACCTCATTTTATTAGTAATTATGCTATGTAAATCGCAGGCGCAATGGAAAAATATTCATCATCCTCATCTCTTTGCCCTGTTCCCAATTTCATTTGGGGTCGGCGCAGTATGTTTTATCCTTCCACACATCCCTACCAACCGTCATGTCTTCATTCACCCATTTTTCTTCCATATCTTCGGTCATGCACTCCATCCATCTTTTCTTTGGCCTTCCTCTCCTCGCCCATCCATCAACTTTCATATCCATCACCTTTTTACCTACATATGATTCATCCCTGCTCATAACATGCCCATACCACGACAGACGGTATCCTT
This sequence comes from Hemaris fuciformis, assembly GCA_907164795.1. Classification (NCBI taxonomy): domain Eukaryota; kingdom Metazoa; phylum Arthropoda; class Insecta; order Lepidoptera; family Sphingidae; genus Hemaris; species Hemaris fuciformis. The sequence goes on from OU015441.1 coordinate 16,569,996, forward strand.
TTAGCTTTTCTATCACAATGGAAAAATATTATAATTACAAAAATTAGAGGCGCAGAGCATTATCAATGGACAAGTTGCCGCAACTTGCTATTATTTAATGACTCATAATTAAAAATGTGATCATCGTACTTTGGAACGTAGCGGTACTTGAAAACGGATTTAATTAGTAGTATTCCATTCATTTATTTCTTGTACTAGGTACATGGCTTTGTCCTGGTTGGTGCTACGATCTGTCTTTCATCATCAGCCGATTCCAATAAACAATTTTATGTATCTTTAGATAGATCTTAATAAAAAAAAATAAGGTTGAATTTTGTAAATGACGCTCTCATGTTGACCCGTAAGGAGGGGACCAGGATTGTTTATTGTAATTGTTAGTTAGTTTCTTTTCTTTGCCCTATCTTTGTTATCCTTTAGATATCTTATATTCATTAGCCTTACCCCGTACCTACATAATAATATGTCCAAAAAACACATTTATTATCGTGTAAAAGCAGTGATGGCCTCGAGGTTTAGGTGCGCGGTCGAGAATTTCGGCGGTCGCAGTTTCAAACCCCAGGTACACACCTCTGACTTTTCGAAGTTAGGTGTGTATTCACAATGGATTATCACTTGCTATAACGGTGAAGGAAAACATCGTGATAAAACATGCACACCTAAAAAAAGTTCTTAGGAATTTCTTAGGTGTGTAGTCCGCCAACCCGCACTAGGCCAGCGTGGTGGACTAAGGCCTAAACCCTCTCAGTTGTAGAGGAGGCCCGTGCTCAGCAGTGGGACGTATTTGGGCTGATGATGAATTATCGTATACCTTCATATATTTTTTTAAATAATTATCTAATCAAGTTAAGCCAAACTTTATTATAATATTACATAAACTCACGCATGTATTCCCCGAAGGGGTAGGGAGAGGTGCATTTCTGCACCCACATTTCGCCAAGTATGTATAAGTCCCACGTAATATTGCCTATTGCCGTTTTTCGGGCACATTTCCAGACTCCGTGCTGTTACCGAGAATTTCCTAATGGAAAAACCCAATAACACTTTGCCCGACCCGGGAATCGAACCCAGGACCTCTAGATCGCACGGCACATACCTACTTGTACCGCGAGAGCACGAGGCAGTCTGTATTATTAGACTATAATATTACTCCGCAACAATAATTTTTTAATATACAGGGTGTCCCAACAGTCGACGATAACCCGGAAACGGGGAATAGCCCAAGTCGTAAGAGTTATCAGAAAAATATTTAAAAAAATATAAGTTATGTATTTAGAAAAATATAGGGATTTCAAAAAAATCTAGAAAATCTACACCCTGTGACGGTTTTTTCACTACTGTTGCTGCAAATCTCTACTTTTTTAAATTATTATTTTTGTTATGTAATCCTGAATAATGCCTCTGCAAACTGTTATCCAACATTTAGAGCCACCTTGCTATACTTCGGAAGAAAATGACATTGTTTACCAAACCGCATATTTAAAATTAATCATACGCCCAAATTTAACTGACTGCCCTGAAAAAAAAATGTACTACGCGAGTTTGGCAAGTAGCTTTAAAAGTTGGCGCATTTAATAAGGAATCTAAAATGGTATAACACTTGCTACTTTATTTTTTAAATGTGGCACAATATTTTTTATTTTGCGAAGAAACCCATTTGATCAAATTTTCTTATTAACTAAAGATGACATGATGATGAACTTATAAGTGAGATGGAGAGAATTGTTTTACGATGTGTGAGTGAGACAGATACTCCATTGTCAGGTAGTCCATGGGCACCACGCATCGGAGCAATGATCACTTTTTTATTTTAAATTTAGGCTTTTTTTATTTGGATATCTTAGATTTATTAAGTAATTGCTTAACATCAAATATTTCTTTAGTAAAATTTACAATACATGTTCAAACTGCCTTCCTTCAGCCGCAATACACGCTCGTCATTTTCTTAAAAAAGATCGGGTTATCAGGGGCGAAAATCTTCTATTCCTAACAAATTCAGCTACTTCCATTTATTTTTTGCCGTAGCTCAGGTAAATTTTCAATTGGCTTTAAACAAATATTTTCTTTCACCGTTCCCCAGTAAAAAATAGCCTAAAGGATTTAAGTCAGGTGAATGGGTTGGCCATTGGATTGTGCCAGCTCGTCCTATCCATCTACTCCGGTATTCCTAATCGAAATATTCTCTAACTGAACTAGCGTCACTATCTGTCTCGCTCACACATCGTAAAACGATTCTCTCCATCTCACTCAAATAGTATCTTAAAATTGCTGTCTCGAAAAGCCGAATAGAAACATCTTTAGTTAATAAGAAAATTTGATCAAATGGGTTTCTTCGCAAAATAAAAAAATATTGTGCCACATTTAAAAAATAATGTAGCAAGTGTTATACCATTTTAGATTCCTTATTAAATGCGCCAACTTTTAAAGCTACTTGCCAAACTCGCGTAGTACATTTTTTTTTCAGGGCAGTCAGTTAAATTTGGGCGTATGATTAATTTTAAATATGCGGTTTGGTAAACAATGTCATTTTCTTCCGAAGTATAGCAAGGTGGCTCTAAATGTTGGATAACAGTTTGCAGAGGCATTATTCAGGATTACATAACAAAAATAATAATTTAAAAAAGTAGAGATTTGCAGCAACAGTAGTGAAAAAACCGTCACAGGGTGTAGATTTTCTAGATTTTTTTGAAATCCCTATATTTTTCTAAATACATAACTTATATTTTTTTAAATATTTTTCTGATAACTCTTACGACTTGGGCTATTCCCCGTTTCCGGGTTATCGTCGACTGCTGGGACACCCTGTATAAGTAATATGGTTTTGAATGATACCTAAACCAAAAGTGTGTTTTAAAATAGCCACAATCAAAATTGTTCTACGGTAAAGTTCGCCTGCAGCAATTGTTATAGCAAAATTTATTACAAGTTACTTGAGTAACGGATCAGGCGTTTAAATTTTAACGCGTTCATTTTAACATACAAATGAACACTTTGTTGTTTGGCTATTTAAACTTGTTTCAAGTATTTAGTGGTGGTTTTTCGATTACGAATTGGATCAAAGCTTTGATTTGCAATTATAATTTGTCATGACTTGGTATAGAGATATTTTATGTAGTTAAAATAATGATCAATAGTATCTACAGGTGAACGAAATTTTACTAAATAGATAAGACGGTATGATATGTACATAAAACAAAATAAAATAATTTTTGAAAACATTAGTGATAAAATTTAGGTTTTTTTTTGAAACTCGTTGAAATTATTTGCACCAATAAAAAAATCCTTATTTAAATAAAAACGATCATAAGAGTATTATTTACATATTTTGTTACAAATGTAACAAGTTTTTTTAACGTCTACAACAGTTGAGGCATTTTTATCAGTTCCATTAGGTCCAAGGACAGATAATAATTATTTTAAGACGCACGTGTTAGAAATTCTTGTGAGACGGATCTTCCATTAACGAGATAGTCGATTGTATCGTAGGGCCACTGACCACGAAACCGGTTCGTGGACATCGAGTGAGCCCCAAAACATGTGATATTTTGGAAATCTACACTCGTCTACCGGCTTAATGTGGAATTATTTAAAATAACTGATGCGTTTAGGAACTTTACCGCTTCAAAGCTAGAATATAATATAAATATAATATATAAATACACCCAACAGTCACATACATAGTTCTGACCCCACACTAGGATACTAGTCCTGTGTCGTGGGTATCAGAGACTACGAGAGACTTTTCGGTCTCACAAACACCCAGACCCGAAACAAATATTTGGCGATTACACAAACATTTGTCTCGGTGCGGGGATCGAACCCGCGGCCTCTCGTTTCGCAAGCTGGTGTCTAGCCAACTGCGCCACGGGGCTGTCCAATATGCCCTACGGAATCCCCTTTCAAGGGTTATTTAGTAGGAATAAGTTATTATTGGTGAAATTAATACTTAATTTGTCACGAACATGCAAGTCGTCAAGCAAATTGTAATACAGGGTGTTAATAGACCGTGATCGAAAACTATGATAGGTTACGGTGATTACAAACTCATTGACGCCAAAAAAGTTACGAAAAAATCCAATAACTGGCTTAGTTTTCCATCTAGGTCTTGTTTATTGGAGTTTTCAAAACGGCTTCCATTATGAATGTTGGGCTTAAAAACAGCTGGCGAAACCATGGGGAAGAGATGCGAGTACATGACTGCGTACAATTTTGGCGATGTTAGTGTAGAAATCAGCGCTGAAATTTTATAGGGAAGGCTAGTAAGGACTAAAGTAGATGTTCGTGTTAGAATTAGTAGTTCTCACTTTAAATCTAATGTAGTAATGCAATCGTACGTAATCTTTACAATCGTAAGGATTATGATAATCTATATTTTGGTACCGAAAAACAAATATTATGCAGCTGAGTTAATAGTGTCGATATGAAATACACAAATATTTTCAACTTATTAATAATTTTGCGTCAATAACACCATTTATAAAAATACCAAATTTTGAGTAATACTTCGCCGTCACACAAATAATTTTTTTACCCAAATTTATTCTCGTGCATTTGTAAATAAGATTGTTTTGAGCTCCAATCATTGACTACGTGTCTTATACGGTCATAAATTGTTTTATTATTTATCGCTTCTAAACCAAATAATATAAAATTATTCTTTATAAGGCATGGGACATAAATACTGACCCAAAGCTTGTCATTATTTAAATCAGTAATTGCTACAATTGTATTTAATATAAATAATAACACGGATCTATAGGTAGGTACATTGAAAGGTAGACAGGGGTAAAGTATTCCTACACTCAAGTTATATGATTATCTTTCTCAATGGAAAGACCAATAACACTTATCTCAGTCCGAGGAATAAACCCGGTATGTCTCAATCGCACAGCTTACATTTTCACCGCGGGGCCAACGAAGTCTGTTCTTAAATGTAAAAAATATATCTATATAATTATTAGTTGGTAATAAACAAATACGTTTTTGTAAAAGGTCAGAACTATTTGTTTTATTTTTTATTTAATATGCTTTATTTGACACCACAAAAACAAGAATAACATAAAATAAAACCACCACAATGGGCGGTCTTATCGCTATAAGCGATCTCTTCCAGACAACCCAGAAAATAGTAGTTTACAAAAATAAATGGGTGGCCATGGAGTTACAACAATAAGAAAAAACAAAAAATAAAATTATGGTATAAAAATATACAAATATATTTGACGGTAACAAGATCAATTAGATTTAGTGTAGTGTGCTTTGAGACTACTTTTAAAAGTAGTCAGTGACTGAGCTTGTCTTATAGATAAAGGGAGATCGTTCCACAAGCGAGCGGCATGCACTGTAAATGAATTGCCAAGAAAAGAGGTACTATGCTTGGAAATTTCCAGCGTCAAATTCTCTAGCGATCTAAGAGGTCGTGAATGGGTATTCTATTTGTAGGAATATTGAGAATGTAAGATTAATATTTACTTAACTTCCTTTTGTTACAGACGAAATGGCTCATCCCACGGAACTACGGTCGGATAGAGTGAAACAGATGTTCAGTTGGACGACGGGGTAAGAACTCCATAGTATGCAGGATGTATTCAGACCGCAATCGGAAACTAAGGCAGATAATGATAATAATCCTTTCCTTACCAGAACCACGCGTGCTGGCATGCGAAGCCACAGCTTTGTGGTTACAACTTCCGCGGCTCGAACCAAAAAGTTCGCCAACTCTTACCTTTGCCGCACCATCAAGCTGTGGAATAGTTTGCCAGCTCACGTGTTCCCTCCTTCCTATGATCCTGGATCCTTTAAGCGAAGCGTGAAGAAGCATTTGTGCAGGCCGGCATGATTGTGTCGACCAGCGGGTGACCATATCGTTTCTCGCTGGTCGGTAGTAATTTTTTGGACTCCACTGTGCTTACCATCAGGTACAGTGGAGTCACTTAGCCGTGCCAGAATAAAAAAAAAAAAATTCCTTACAACCACATCCATTTAATATCTATTATATATTTTTTATCGGGATTTTTTTAACGCCAATGGGTTTATAATCACCGTCGCCATTACCTGCATTAGTTTCCGATCACGGTCCGAATACAACCTTTATATCCTTGTTATTCTTTAAAACCCGTATTACAATAATACACATACATACATACATAATCTCACACCTGTATTCCCCGAAGGGGTAGGCAGAGGTACATTACTGCACCCACATTTCGCCATTAATATATCAGTCCCACGTAACAGGGGGCGAGCCTATTGCCGTTTTTCGGGCACAATTCCTGACTCCGTGCTGTTATCGAGAATTTCCTAATGGAAAATCCCAATAACACTTTGCCCGACCCGGGAATCGAACCCAGGACCTCTAGATCGCACGGCACATACTAGTACCGCGAGACCACGAGGCAGTGGGTATGACATGATTAGTCTGTTAAAACGTAACATACATACATAGATTTGATGTCAAAATATCATCTTTAACTTGAAAAAGCAGCGTCGAATCTTGAATAAAAAGAACACCAAGTTAAATTTTAAATATTTTATAGAAATTATACGATCTTGCAATAACATGAAAGCGACAAAAATTGTGGCTTCCGTAATGTTTTTCAGTCATAATCTTGTCTAGTCAAAAACACATTACGTAGTCATTGGACTTCTGTTATAATTATGTTTTTACCGTAATTAGCTTCTCCGTAATTATTCTTAATGTCATAATTCTCTTGTTTACTCTGATGAAAATAATTGGGGGCACTTTTTACTACGCTGTCATTTTAGTGTCATCGGTCACGGCTTAAAGTTCGTTTTATATGTAAGTTTATAACTTTATAAGGAACTTAACGATTTGTGTTGAACGTACTTTTGTACTTATTTTTGTCTTTAATTATTCTCTGCCATTAACGTACGACATGCAGTTCTGATTATACACCTTCAATTAGTAACACGCAGAGCTGCGCTGATTGCCTTTATGATGATGCTGATTGCTGTTTGCCTGGTTCACTGCTCCGTAACAAAACTTTGTAAGGTCTGTGTTTCTTCTAGAATCCTCAATTTCTTTGGCAATCTTTTGTATGGTCGCCTAGCTCTGTTTTATGCGTTTGATGTCTTAAGTCTCAAAATATGACCTAAAGTGCATCCCGATAATTTTGACAGTCAGTACAAACACATGTACGTAGATAGGTACTTACTTCTGTGCACCGTTTTGAGAATATAGGCGTGAATGTGAGTGTAAATTTGTGTTAAAGTAACACACTATGCCACACACAATAAAAACGAATAGGCTTTTGTTTTGATATTAAACGCGTGTCTAGCCACGTAATGTGGGGCTCAGTTGGTTTTATTTTAACAACAGATAGTACACATCACATAATTTCCTCTCAATGATGCAACTGTTATGAGATGCTGACCCGCTGTCTGACGCAAGACACACTTTCGCACGACGCTGAGAGGTCGCCGCACGAGCCCAATAACCTAAATGTTGAATTTGTTTCAAGCGATAATCGACCATATGGCTTTCACTTTCATCATTTAAACCTTTCTCCAGTTTTTTTATGTGTAACACTGCCATCTATACGCTATGATTGGTATTGCGCAATTTACTGCCATCTATTGATTGTGATTTGAATTTAATGTGGTGGGTATCTTTTAAAGTTGTTTTTTTCGTGGAATGACTAGAGCTATAGTAATTAGAGCAAGAGTTGCCACTAGGTATTACTCACTTAGGATTTTATAATTTATGAAAAAGTTGTGTTATGCTATAGTAATTCAGCTATTAGTAAAATATTATAGAATAATGAGTCGTGATTCTTGAAATATTCATTATTGTATAATATGAGGTTATATAAAACCCCAAATAGATAAAATTACAGCATTGTTTACGGAGTCCATAGGCATATGAGGTAACAACGAATTTTACAACTTTACTACAACGCGATGTAACATCGCGCATTGGCTCGCCGTGTGTTGTCACACCTGGCCGTTAGATGGCGCTTAATGACAGTTGTTAACTCGAACCATTCATTACATTGCGCAATGCATGGTGCGGAGACAATAAAACGTTAATTCTATGTTCCCGCATCTTTCACTTCCTAGAAACATGATTATCGATAAGTGTTATGTTGAATTTACTAGAATTATGTAGAACACTAAGTTTTGTAATTGACACAAGTCGAGTCGGGTGTTCGCTGTTCTCCATTCTAATACCGTTATTTTATACAGGGTGTATTCAGACCGTGATCGGAAACGAAGGCAGGTAATAGCTAAGGTGATTACAAACCCCCTGGCGTTAAAGAAAATTCTGACAAAAAATAAAAAAAATTGCATTTTCTATACAACCATCGGTATTAAATGTACGCGGTTTGTATGGAAAATGTATTTTTTTTTTATTTTTTGTCAGAATTTTCTTTAACGCCAGGGGGTTTGTAATCACCTTAGCTATTACCTGCCTTCGTTTCCGATCACGGTCTGAATACACCCTGTATAAAAGGTGAGGAAAAAGGGTGTATCCTAAGTAATGCTAAGAAATGAAATTCTTTGAAAATAAAGTCATAACTGCCTGGATTTTTTTGAAGGGTTTCCTAGCCCTGTTGCAATTGAATCAGAATCTTGACAATTGTGAGAAACGACAATTATTTTCATCGTTTATTTTGAATGTTATTTAAAGTGACTGCTTTTGGCGGTATGCATAGTTCAAATGTCCGTGTTCAAATACCAAAACATCACATTGATTCATGTTTCACCGCTGACCTAATTATCAAATTGAATCATTAAAACGTATTAAAAAATCGACAATCGTAATCGCGGTGGTTGCCACCAGCATTAAAAACTGATAGTTGTTCACCTTTTTTTTTACTTTAAGGTCGCCACATGAAGTGGCCATGTGATTTTAATATATTTTTCGTATTTATGCATATATTAGCTTGGCAGTACCGACGATGTGTCTGTTGAGAGGTTTCCACGGGGATTTGTTTATATTGCATGAATTCTCACGCTTGTGTCGTTGAGGGTATAGGGTTATATTACTGTCGTCGATTTTTTTATATTAACCTTTTTTACACTGTTTATGAAGGTATATCTGAGTGTTTAAGATATAATTCATTTCTTTATAATTATTTATGTAGATACTTATAAATTTGGTAACTTTTTTCAAAATTCGAATAAGGTTTGGTTTTAGATCTCAGATAATACTTAAGTATATAGTATTTTTTTTAGAAGACAGAAGGTATAATTTCGCTTGTAAATTGCGTTCTAACTAGGTCGCTAAATGTAGGCCAGTGTGTCACTATTACACTGCTATTAGTAAGACTGCTTTGTATTCTACGCCAATTACACTGCTTAAATAGTCAGCGCGTGAATTAATATTTTAGCTCCCCCATATCATATGTGGGATTGCCTAGATTTGACGCAATATGCACACTAATCAAAGTAACTCCTCATTGAGACATAATTATTTCTTTCTAGGTAAATTTTTCGGTCGTAAAACCTTCCAAATTCAAAAGAGACATTTGGTGTTTGAGGAACATAAATATTTGTTATGGTGTGAGGATTGGCCGCAAAAACCATTGTTTCACTGGCTAGCACACAATCAACAGCGCCATAGGTTTTTTTCAAACTATTGCTTTTTTGGTCATAATTTTTATGATCGTTTTCAATTTGTAGAACAAAAAATACAACTAAAATGTATAAGTTAATCAAATGGAATTATAGTTGGCGTATTTTTTTCTTCACAGGTATGATGACTGATGTAATAAAAAGTTATTACAATAGTTTTAGGATCCTATAACATTTAAGAAAAAAATATTAGATACCATGGACCAATGGTTGTTTTAACGGCCTTTATATATTAGCACTTAAGATGTGGATATCTTTTGTCGAAAGCTTGGGAACAAAGACAGAAGCCACAAGATAAAAGTCTTTCATCATATAATATAACACTTTTTACTTAAATTATGTGCTACAATTTCCACTTGATCCCATTCGATTTTAAACCCCTAGGCGAAAAATAATCAATAGGTTTTATGTTTTTTGCAAAAGTGTCTTATAATTTTAGTCAGCTCAATTGTTAGATTTATTATTTATCGTCCAAGCAAGGCCGTCATTAGTAAACGAATAGGTAATCAAGATTAAGCTGGTATGAAACAAAATATTTCAATCTGATAGGAGAACAGCGCGGGCAGTGACCTAGCAAATTAATGGGCCTTACCTACGTGTTTCCGGCCCTTCGTAATTAAAGTATTTTCATGATTAATGTTGGAGCGAATTATATATACCTTACTGCCAATAAACACGAATTTAAACGTACAATAACCAGCTATTGGATATAGTTTTAGCTTGTAAATTGTAGAGCCAGGTGAGCTTGCACTGTGATACGAATAGGCTGGCTCGATCAATGTTTTACTGTTATAAACAAAATCTTTGTATGTCCATAAGCTATCCCATAAGCTATAGAACCCGTCATAAACATCATCAGCCCAAATCCGTCCCACTGCTGGGTACGGGCCTTCCCCACAACTGAGAGTATTTAGGCTAAGGCCTATTGCGGGTTGGCGTACTACACACCTAAGAAATTCCCAAGAACCTTTAGGTGTGCAGGTTTCATCACGATATTTTCCTTCACCGTTAAAGTAAGTGATAATTCAATGTGAATACACACATAACTTAGAAATGTCAGAGGTGTGTGCCTGGGGTTAGAACCCGCGTGCGCCGAGATTCTCGACCGCGCGACTAAACCTCGAGGCTATCACTACTTCCCGTCATACCCGTCATAATGGCTGACGCTAATTTGACGCAATCCGGGGTGAACCTTTATTTACAAGCTGCCATCAGGTCAGCATGATTGTGTCGACGAATGAAGGGTGACAGTAACCCTCTCTTGTCTGTCCACTCAGTATTTGGACAAAACAGCACTTACTAACAGATTCCGTGCTAAAACTCTGCGCCTCTACAAATACAGTTTGCAGTAGTACATACATACATAAACTCACGCCTGTATTCACCGAAGGGGTAGGCAGAGGTGCATTTCTGCACCCACATTTCGTCGAGTGTGTATCAGTCGCACGTAATAGGGGGCGAGCTTATTGCCGTTTTTCGAGCATATTTCCAGACTCCGTGCTGCTACTGAGTATTTCCCAATGGAAAAACCCAATAACACTTTGCCCGACCCGGGAATCGAACCCAAACCACCGGCACATACTTGTACCGCGAGACCACGAGGCAGTTTCCAGTAGTGTGAAATGTTTGGTTGTAAGTTCACGATCCGCGATATTTCTGCTGAAATTAAACGTAGTTATGGGAAAGTGAGGCGGCGCGGCCGTCATAGCCGCTCGCCTTGGCACGAGAATGTACTTGTTTGTTTTGCGTTAAATTATTGTAATACACTTTCAAGTTTATTGTACGCGAACTCTTAATTCCTGAGCAGTTTCTGGCATTTTGGCCCAAAGTTCAGCGACGTTTGACTTTCACGACATTGCGTGTAAGGAATGAATGTGTAAGGAAATCCTGCTTGCTAAGAAATTAAGGCAGGAAGAAGGCTGTAGGGTGTATATTTTTCAGATCAGTCTAGGTTAAATTATTTAATCGTTTCTCGCCTGTCGGCCCTTATCGCCTTATTCGGTCACATAAGAAATAAGGTAGATTTAAATATTATTAAAATAATTATAAGGTTGGAACCGCAGTCTTAGTAGACTTCAGTGTTACTTTTTTAAAAGATTACGAAGAGTTATATATGTATATTTATAGGTTAAAAATCTTCATAAATATAGAAATGCAGCGGTTCTTTAATAGATTTTTTTAACGTAATGATTTTTTTGTATTTTAATTTATTTTCGTCATCTAGTAAATTTGTTAATACCTGTTTGTGTTAACTTTAGATTGCTTTAGATGTAGATATGTAACACACGTTGAAATGACGTTATTTTTATGTCATAGAACATTAATGTACTATCATTCATCGAACGAAAAGCAACCCATTAATTATTGCTCCTTGTTGGTTTTCATTGAACACTTTTCAGTAAGTCAGTGGCACTGCCCTGTCTGCATAATCTTATTCTAGTGTAATCTTACGCTTAGTTCTCACTTCCTACTCATATTTATTTATTAACACTTTATTGTACACACGGAGAAAATTAACAAAACAAGAGCTCAGAGGGAAAAATAGTACAACTGGCAGTCTTATCGCTCAAGGCGATTTTTTAGAGACATGCACTACTAGATACTATTCTCGCCTTGTGGGTATTCCAAACTAGGATATAGTTATTGGCGACAAAAACCTGAAATAAATCATTCTAGATCACAGAATAAGATGTTTCAGTTTGTATTTTTTCTGCCCGCGCCCCGCAGCAACAAAAATATTGTTTAATAAAACACTTATTCTATTTGAATGTCACCATAAAATTGTTGTTCATCATCATCATCAGCCCAAATACGGGACCCTGCTGGGCACGGGCCTCCTCTACAACTGAGAGGGTTTAGGCCTTAGTCCACCACGCTGGCCTAGTGCGGGTTGGCGGACTACACACCTAAGAAATTCCTAAGAACCTTTAGGTGTGCAGGTTTTATCTCGATGTTTTCCTTCACCGTTATAGCAAGTGATAATTCATTGTGGATACACACATAACTTCGAAAAGTCAGAGGTGTGTGCCTGGGGTTTGAACCTGCGACCGCCGGAATTCTCGACCGCGCGCCTAAACCTCGAGGCCATCAAATTGTTGTTATTTATGTTAAATCCAACGTCCGAGCTTTTTTAAGAATTATGTTATTAAGTTTTTTTGGACGCATTTTTAATACCTCGCACTGTGAAAACCACTCTAACTGGTTCTGTGCCATTAACCCAGGAACTCTCGATCACTTACTTGAGCAGGTAAAACAACGAAATTAGTATTCCTAAGAAATTCTTCGTTGAGAACACCAATGCAGGTATCCTTACAATCGGCTGCGGCACTATTGTGGGCGCTTCTCGCCCACGCACCGTGGTCGCCCCACTTGGCGCGAAGATGGCCACCGGGGGGTTTTGGTCGGTATGCCGGCGTAGGGATTTGGTTAGGGACCCAGCTCGGCACTAACATCTGCGCGGACGTGACGCCCCGCGCGCCGGGCTGGAAGGCCGGTGACCCCGACATACGCTTCCTGCCCCCTCCCCCAGGGCTGGCGGGAAGTAGAGCCATAAACAGCTTTCCCCTCGAGAAAAAAAAAAAAAATATATATATCCTTACAATGTTTCTCACATATTATGTAGAATTGAAGTATAATACAAGTATCTATGTGTTGGTTATATAAGCGACGTTCTCTCGCACATTGTCTCAGGCTTTGCGGACTTTGGCCGGCGGAGTCAAGGCGACGGACGGGTCAAACGTCGCCTCGGTAAATATTCTAGCATTATTACCGTGTTACCTTCCGTGCTGTTTAGTATTACACGTGTTGAAATACGTATGATAGAACGCGTAGTAAGTAAATACATACAGACTCGTGCCTAGATCTCCAAATTGTTTAATTATTCCTCTCCTTGCAAGGTAGCATGCAAGAGATCGCTTTTAGTGCATAGCCCGCAAAGATGCGCCGAATTTTTAGATATACAGTAGAACCTCGTTATTCGTCGCATGTATTCCCCGAAGGGGTAGGCAGAGGTGCATTTCTGCACCCACATTCCGCCAGTTGTGTACCAGTCCCACGTAATAGGGGGCGAGCCTATTGCCGTTTTTCGGGCACATTTCCAGACTACGTGCTGCTACTCAGAATTTCGTAATGGAAAAACTTAATAACACTTTGCCCGACTCGCGAATCGATCCCAGGACTTCTAGATCACACGGCACATACATGTGCCATGAGACCAAGAGGCAGTCATAAATAATACAATCAGCAAATTATGACACTGGAAATCTCGCTTATTAAACAAGACACAATATTATTCACATCAATTTACTGTGAGACTCTGGAAGCATCGTAGTCGAGGATAATTAGGACCAACTTTAATTTACTAGGCACATTACAAGACTCCGAGCTTCCAAACACAATTCCCCTACGGAAAAACTTGAGGTTATTGACACGGGAGTGGAACCAACAACGCGTCAGTATTTTATACTATAAAAATATTAACCCAATACTTGACTAAAGGGCGCTGTGAGTTGTTTGCATAATTATCTTTTGTACATAGGAAGTCCTGTTCCACTTTCTACAAGGAAATAACAACCGGATTATTTTAAATGTCCATATACGTTATTAAATAGCATTGTTACGTCACGCTCTTGCAAATGTCTGCATTATAATACAATTCGGTTTCATGGTAATGTAATTTGGCAAAGTGTTATTGGGTTTTTCCATTAGTAAATTCTCAGTAACAGCACGGAGTCTGGAAATGTGCCCGAAAAACGGCAATAGGTTCGCCCCCTATTACGTGGGACTAATACATACCTGGCGAAATGTGGGTGTAGAAATGCACCTCTGCCTACCTATTCGGGGAATACAGGCGTGACTTTATATATGTGTGTATGTGGTAATGTAATTGTATTGTGTCTAGCTTGACATACTTATACACATAAAATATTAAACTTTAATATTATGGGTTAGTTTTTTTTAATTATATATTGAAGCCGCTGGATACAGGCCGTTTCCGACACAGCGCTTTGGAAGTCTTTGGGGGAGGCCTATGTCTAGCAGTGGACGTCTCTCGACTGATGATGATGATTTTGGGTTAAATGATTTCTAATAACAGTACAATTTTATAAATTTTCCCGGATAACGACAATAGGCTTGGCTTCTATAAAAAGGGGTTTAAAACGATGCTGTGTAAAGCTAGGTGTAAAAATATATGTATATTTCTATAATTGATAAGTTAATGAGTAAAAATAATGATTCCAAAATCATGACCTTACGGTTGTCTAACCACTGTGCCGCCGCAAATTGTCCTCTCAGCGGAAGGTTACCTCACAAATTGTAATGGAGTGAGAGTGGCGCTCAGCGCGGGGGCAGAAAGCGGAAAATCTCAAGAAAATTGTGAATTCTGAATTTCAAAACATTATTAACCACGCCTAATTATAACCGAACACGTGTACATATAAGAATCTGGTGAGTTAGAAAATTTATACCAGCCGTATCTAACTTTACTTAATGTTAGCGCGGCAGTTTTGTAATAGAAAACTCCCAGTAGCAGCAAGGAGTCTGGAAATGTGCCCGAAAAACGGCAATATTAGCACGCCATGTCGTAGAAATGATGAAACGTCAGTGTTGCGGTATCGCTAGGTATATATCTCTGCCTACTCGGCATTACAAGTTTGAATGTACTTAATACATATAAATGAATATCAAATTTATCTATGCTTTAAGTGATGTCAGATCACCTATATTATTTGTTTTGGGTGTCAGAAAGTCACGACACAGTACTACAGTAGTGCTGAACCCTTATACTATAAACTCTACTTACTATTAATAAATAACGTTCAATTAGCATATCGAGAATCTCGGCGGTCGCAGGTTCAAACCCCAGGCACACAACTCTGACTTATGGAAGTTATGTGTGTATTCGCAATTAATTATCACGTACTTTAACTGTGAATGAAAACATCGTGAGGAAACCTGCACACCTAAAAGTTCTTAGGAATTTCTTAGGTGTGTAGTCCGCCAACCTGCACTAGACCAGCGTGGTGGACGTGGATATGGGCTGATGATGATGATAGAATATGTGTTTTCTCCTATTGTTACAATACAAATTGTAATATACGAATAGTCTAACTTTTCCATCTAAATCCATTATTACTGTCACTTAAGTCACACCGAGCGTATAATTTAACCGTATAAGGCCTAACTAGACATTATATCGTTCCTATTTTTTTATACTGGCACGGCAAAGTGGCTCCACTCCTTCAATTATATTGCTAGCCGAGTGTCGACTTCAGGTCTTATTGTCAATGTGAACACTTGGGTTGAGTTGAAGACAATTTATTCTACAATGGGTTAACCGATTTCAGCAGTATTTAAACGTACAACTATAACAAGTTTAAATTTTAATTAGATTAAAGAAATATCATGGTATTTTCTTCTTTAATTTATTTATTTATTAATAAATCATTACTGTAAATCCTAGTATAAATGTCGGTATCGATAAAGAGTTTTTTATATGTCTATCTAAAACTAAGACACGGGTAATTAAGATACAGAATTTTGGTTCAAATGGTCACTAATCTGTGGCAGTATGTGTGGAATTGATGTTTCTCTTAAACGTTCTTGGATAACTCTTCAGGAAACGTTGGACTACTCTTAAGAGTTTTATTATAAGACACGTAAAGCAAAGGAATCTGCGTAAATGAAGCAACAATGAAGACTCACGCCTTTATAAAGGCGGGCAGAGGTTATTTAATTAAAACCGTATAGGTACATTTACCTGATAAATTATTGCTATAGAATTTATAATATATGCCCATTCCACTACATTTTCCCGGGATGAAAAGTAGTGCATGTTACTTCGGTGGGTCCCAATTATGGAAGTAAATAAATACTGAAAATCATTCAAATCGGTTCAATAGTTTTTGAGTTTATTCTTAACATATAAAAATACCAACCTTTCCACTTTATAATATTAGTTTAAGTATACATTAATGTAAGCGGTAAGCCTGCTTTAATCGATGGAGTGGCCACATGTCTCATCCTTCAACTCTCAACGTCACACTACTTTTTAATTCCCAATCAGTAAAGCCCGATCCAGAAGTCTACCGAATCTAAGAGACAGCTGATTACGAGCTCTTAAAACACTCGTGTTATGTGCCCTTTTGCACAGTTAAGAGTGTTATGAAAATCAGAACGTGTGGGTAATGAAAGGACGATACAATGTGCAAAGACAATGGCCGGTGCCAAACATGTTATCTAGCCGCTCTATACACTTGAATGAATCTACTTACTTACTCGCTTTGATAGATGCCCTGAATTGGCTTTTGAAGATCTAGTTTGGTTTCATCATTCTCAGCCCACGCGGACCCACTGCTGGGCATAGGCCTCCCCCAATGCTCGCCCATTTCCCGGTCCTATGCTACTCGCATGGTTGGCGCCTACTTGGGGAGGCCTTCGTACAGCAGTGGACGGCGATAGGCTGAGAAAAAAAAAATGCTACTCGCATCCATAACTTTCTGTTACACGGGCTTTGTCATCCGACCATTTAGCTGGCGGTCTGTTTCGTGTTCCCGCCCCTCACTAGTTTTGGATAGACGAGTTCAAAGTTTGTTAAAGTTGATATACTTCAATAGGTATACACATATAGGTTGGTATAATAAGTTTACATAGATTGTGTTCAAAATGTTGATCGAATTTGGATGATATTTGAAATTATTATAGTTTATTGTGAAGTGAAGTGGTAAGATGCTATTTACCCCAGGAAAATGTTAGATTGAGGTATATGACGCATTACATCGGACATTCACTGCGTGGTAAATTGTTAATCACAATAACTTAACCAAATATCTTCAAAAAGTTTCGGACCTGGGATTTGAACCCATGATCATTATGTCTCCACAAAACCGTCACACATTTATGTTTTGCTCTAGATCTCCAGTAATTTTACTGCCGCAATCACCTTTCAAGACGGATATAATCCAATTTACACGCAAACCAATTTGTTAATTGATTATTCCATTAGATGTATGTACTATGCCATTAATGTCGTAAATTCTTTATGCGTTGTTGTAAGATACTTATGAATGACAATTAATGACGAATTTGTACGCGGACACACTTTTAATTATAACATTAGATACTATTTAATGTTTAAATTGTAGCGTAGTTTTTATGGCTAGGTCGTAAAACGAGGCTGCGGGCTCAGTCAGTTAGTAATACATAATGTTATAAATGCGATAGTTATTCTGTCTTTTTGACTGTTACGCTTTTACGCCTAATACGTTGCACCGATTTGAGGGATTTTTGGTATGGAGATAGATAGGCATTTGGACAAGGATAAAGGATACTTTTGTCCCGAGAAAATGCAGTGTTCCCGTGGAAAAAGCACGAAGTTAAAAATTGCGTTCGGGCGGAGCGGAGTCCCATAGCTAGTAAAGGTTTAAAATTAACACCTTTATACTGTCAATGTTTCAACTACAAAGATTTGTATTGGTCTAGAGTCTAGGTGTTTGTTAAGCTCTCATCCCCAAATTACTGAACCAATTTTAATGTATTTTGATGTACATATTTCTTTGGAAAATATTATGGAATCCTTTTATTATTAAAATGTAAACCCCAGGCACACACCTCTGACTTTTCGTAGTTATGTGTGTATTCACAAAGAATTATCACGTACTTTAACGGTGAAGGAAAACATCGTGATGAAACCTGCACACCCAAAAGTTCTTAGGAATTTCTTAGGTGTGTAGTCCGCCGACCCGCACTAGGCCAGCGTGGTGGACTAAGGCCTAAATCGTTTTAGTTATAGAGGACGCTCATGCCCAGCAGTGGGACGTATATGGGCTTATAATGATGTTGATGATAAAATTACCGTGAATACAAAATGCCATAACAGTTTTTTGCTTGCATTGCTCAAACATTTGTCTCTACACTCCTGAAAATCGCACATATAACTTACTATACAGGGTGTATTCAGACCGTGATCGGAAACTGAGGCAGGTAATAGTTAAGGTCATTAATTTTTATTTTTTGTCAGAATTTTCTTTAACGCCAGGGGGTTTGTAATCACCTTAGCTATTACCTGCCTTAGTTTCCGATCACGGTCTGAATACACCCTGTATAAAACGTTGTTAACTCTCGTGTTGAAGTCTCCGATGGACCGTTTGGCCTATGACACGGTATATCTTGTTGTATATCACGCGTGACGACTTCCTCATTACAATGTTGATGGTGATATAAACTCGTGTACTTGCATGGCACGTGTGTCCCACACCGTGCGAGGTCATAGGTCACCCGGTAACATTATTATAATATGTCGCTCGTCTGGGCATCTTACAGGGGCTAAGGTAGGCGTTTTTAAGCGATATTTATTTAGATAAGGCAGGTAAAGGATAAGATTATGCCAAAGATGAGAACTGAGAAAGAAATCTAAATTGCTTAATCAATAAAGTCAAAAATATTTCCAATTACTTTAATCTGGAGTAACGGCAAAGATATATTTTAATTAAAATGTAGTTAGAGCCCGTATAGTGAGAGCTTGTAAAGTCAAAAGCCTGGCTCTACAATCTGGTATTACTTTGACTCTGTGAGCCATATGTTCTCATCTGAGCAACATTTTACTTAAGAATATTCTTTGTGGTAAATGAATTTCTAAAATGGCAGGTGCTGTGTTTTTTAACCCTATGGAATAAGAGGCGATCCTATTAATTTATCACTGTTAAGTCGATATTCAGGTACTAAAATATACTTAGAAATATAAATAGACTGCCTCGTGGTCTCGCGGTACAAGTATGTGTCGTGAGATCTAGAGGTCTTGGGTTCGATTCCCGGGTCGGGCAAAATGTTATTGGGTTTTTCCATTAGGAAGTTCTCAGTAACAGCATGGAGTCTGGAAATGTGCCCGAAAAACGGCAATAGGCTCGCCCCCTATTACGTGGGACTGATACATACTGGCGAAATGTGGGTGCAGAAATGCACCTCTACCAACCCCTTCGGGGAATACAGGCGTGAGTTTATGTATGTATTGAAAAATATACTTCATAGTTGCTGTTTCATTTCGTGTATCTCTCTATAATACGTTTTCGTTCCAATCGATGATTTTGCGTCTCCGTGTATTAAATAACGCTATTACGTAAACCGTAGTGTCGCGGCCATCGGCACCGCTCAGTTAATTCGATCAGAAACAAAATGAACTTAACTGTGTGACCCGGGCGTCCTTGCCGCGCTGTTTACGAATATAGCTTTAGAGTTTTTATTCGTATGTAATTATAGTAGTATTTAAATCGATTGCTCAGATGTTTAGAGTTGCGTACACGTCGGGACCGAATTAATCAGTAAGTCCAACAGGCATGTAGTAGAACTAACATTGATTGATTAAAAACAACTGCAAGACGTGTTAAACCTTATCACAAGAGAAAACATTGTTAATATATAAAGATACTTGTCTAGTGTAAGGCTCTGTACCATACAGTAACTTTGTCATCGTATCACGAAAATTGGAAAAAAACTCATGTATTTTACATGATATTATTTTACACTTAAAGATATTTTACATTTTATGACAGCCCTGTGGCGCAGTTGGCTAGACACCAGCTTGCGAAACGAGAGGCCGCGGGTTCGATCCCCGCACCGAGACAAATGTTTGTGTGATTCACAAATATTTGTTTCGGGTCTGGGTGTATGTGAGACCGAAAAGTCTCTCGTAGTTTCTGATACCCACGACACAAGACTTGTATCTTAGTGTGGGGTCAGAACTATGTATGTGACTGTTGGGTGTATTTATTTATTTTACAATACATACTGATTTTTATAGGCAGACAACTTAGTAAATATATTCGTATTTTCTATGATTTTTTGCAGCATTATTTTATAAACGATGTGCCAGTTATATTACCTATGTAGATGTTGGACTAAAATTAAAGAATTTGTTTGCTGTTGGTACGTTATATTGTAATAATTATCAGATATATACATAAACTCACGCCTGTATTCCCCGAAGAGGTAGGCAGAGGTGCATTTCTGCACCCACATTTCGCCAGGTATGTATCAGTCCCACGTAATAGGGGCGAGCCTATTGCCGTTTTTCGGGCACATTTCCAGACTCCGTGCTATTACTGAGAATTTCGTAATGGAAAAACCCAATAACACTTTGCCCGACCCGGGAATCGAACCCAGGACCTCTAGATCGCACGGCACATACATGTACCGCGAGACCACGAGGCAGTCATTATTTAAACAAAATATTTATTTTGCATACGGAACCTAAACTTGCACATACAGTATATTTTGTTGACATTTAATCGTTACGAAATATTTGAAGGCTGGACGCCCTTCTATGTAGAATATTAACTTAATTGCGTTCTTTTATCCTGACACAAAGTGACCGATAAATATTGATAAGCTTCAGGCAGTTCATGAACGAATTAAATGACTTAGTTGCGTGTCGACTATTAAAGCTTTTAAAACTACGCTTATAGTTCTGAGCCCACTTTAAGATACAAATCTAGTGTTGTGGCTATCAGAAACTACGAGAGACTTTTTGGTCTTCCAAACACGCAGAGCGGCAGACCCGAAACAAATATTTGTTGATTATACAAAAGTTTGTCTCGGTGCGGAGATGGAACCAGCGTTCTCTTGTTTACAAGCTGGTCTAGGTAATGGCGATAAATTGTTTAATTAATACAAGATCTCGACCGCAAAAATTAACACACAATCCAATAATTATGGTAATATTTACGGCGTTGTAATTCCAATTTTGTGTCAACTATATAAAGTTTAAAATAGCATGCATATTAGTACGTATTTCAAAGAAGGGCTAAGGTTAGATCTAGTTATCCCATTTACGTATTTCCTCGAAAACATTACTTTTAATATATGCTTGAGGAAGGTCAAAAAGGTGGGACGTGTGGAACACTGCCTTAAGAATAATTGTCATAATAGCATTATAATATTTTAATGTATAATATTACGTGTTTTGCCCCTTTTATCATGGTAGGAAGGAAAGGGTAAAAATATGCAAATGGGGGGCGGGTTTCCCTTTACTAGTTTCTGTAGTAGGGATGCTTTCAGTGACATCTTTTATGTTAGAAACATGAGTATATCTGTTCCGGCTATAATTGCTTATAGAGATCCTAATAAATCCCTTTCAGACCATAAGTTTCTGGAGATTAAGACGATTTGACTGCCCCGTGGTGCAGCTGGCTTCACACCAGCTCGGAAACGAGAGGCCGTGGGTTTGATCCAATCAAATCATCAAGACAAATGTTTGTATGATCCACAAAAAATTGTTTCGGGTCTGGGTGTTCGTGAAACTGAAAAGTTCTCGTAGTTTCTGATACTCTCGCCACAATACTTGTCTTAGTGTGGGGTCAGAACCATTCATGTGACTGTTGCATGTAGTTATTTATTTATTTCCTCCAGCTAAAAAAGTTGTTGTTTTAAATGCCTTCACGATTTGTCTGCCGTGTTATTAAATAAAGTAAGTTTAATAATTAGTTCGTATAATCGACGCTAATTAGATTTAGGTATATAGTCAAGATCAGGTCACTAACCTTGAAATGTTTTGTCTAGATAAAATTATTGATTAAGCTAATGTTTTATTGTCGTAGGTCACAGGGCGGTGACCTGTCAAAATATTATCTCTGACACCTATTCATGTCTTATTTATATTTCTCATTTTTTTTATTATTATTTAGAGGTTAGGTTTACACCTAGCTGACGTAGTGTCTCGTAGATTTCCTGCTTGTGTTAAGTATAATACATGTTACTATGTGACTTTATGATGATCTTATTTTGTAAATAAATGTTATTGTGTCAAAAAAAGAGAGATGGACTATGTATACTAGATGAAGTATGTATGTGCCGTGCGATATAGAGGTCTCGGGTTGGATTCCCGGTTCGGGCAAAGTATTATTGGGTGTTTTCATTAGGAAATTCTCAGTAGCAGCACTGAGTCTGGATTTACCCGAAAAACGGCAATAGGCTCGCCCCCTATTACGTGGGACTGATATATACTAGCGAAATGTGGGTGCAGACATGCACCTCCGCCTACTCCCTCTGGGAATACAGGCATGAGGATAAGTATGAATGTATGGAGTTCTCGCTATTTTACATTCTATAATGACGATATCTTATTTGCCAGTTTTCGCCGGCTTTTTCAGTCTCACGTAACATGGTACAAGCCTATTCTCTTTCGTACTTTCGCTTCTTTTTTAATGGAAAACCCAGTAATACTTTGCTTTTTAACACGGCTTTCCTTGATCTCCCGCCACGCACTGATGCCTTGGACTAACAAGACTGTCGAGTCAGGCAGAAAAAAATAATATAAAGTATTACACTTTATCTTTATCAAGATAAAGAACAGTAAAAATTAGTAGGTATGTTTATGTATTATGGGCGGCTGCGGAATCATTGTGGGCGCTTCTCGCCCACGCACCTTGGTCACCCCACTCAGCGCGAAGATGGCCTCGGGGGGTATATATTTTGGTCGGTATGCCGGCGTAGGGATTTTGTTAGGGACACCGCCCGGCACTAACATCTGTGCGAACAAGACGCCTACGCGCGCCGGGCTGGAAGGCCGGTGACCCCGACATACGCTTCCCACCCCCTCCCCCCAGGGCTGGCGGGGGGAGAGCCATAAACAGCTTTCCCCTCGAAAAAAAAATGTATGTTTTGCTTATACAGTTTTGGCTAATGTTGACGATGATATAAGTCCCAACCATGACAGATTAAACGTTGATCATTTTATTAATTTAGTGTTACCAGAAATACCAGCGCCATGCGAATGTGTTTCAAGGTAGTAGTTAGCGACGTGCAAATTGTTACATAAATATATTTCGTTAAGTTATTGGGTAACACGTTCATAGCATAATTTTTCACATACATATGTTATGGAAGCAATATATTATTGCGAAACAGCCGCAGCAGCTAACTCTGTCGTTAGTACTTTGCGTTATAAGTTAAATTGTCGCTTGAATTCTGTTGCCTCACGTTTGAAATGCGCACTTTTTATGTTGGCACAGAATATTGACAGAATATCACTCAACCCGCACTAGGCCAGCGTGGTGGGAAAGGCCTAAACCCTCTCAATGGTAGAGGAGGCCCGTGCCCAGAAGTGGGACGTATATGGACTGATAATGATGATGATGAATGTCAGAATATTGAGTTGAATGGGCCGTTTGTTTTGAGCCGAGGGGTTAGTGGTCTTTAAGTTGTGGATTCATGTGTTACTGTTCATCTATATTAATCTATATCTTTACTAGTATTATGAAGAAGAAGGACTTGTATTTTTGTATGGTTACGAATAAACTCGAGAACTACTTCTTCATTATCAGCCCATATACGTCCCACCGCTGGTCACGGGCTTCCTCTACCACTTAGAGGGTTTAGGCCTTAGTCCACCACGCTGGCCTAGTGCGGGTTGGTGGACTACACCCCTAAGAAATTCCAAAGAACATTTAGGTGTGTTGGTTTCATCCCGATGTTTTCCTTCACCGTTAAAGTAATTGAATTCATTGTGAATACACCCATAAGTTCGAAAAGTCCGAGGTGTGTGCCTGGGGTTTGAACCCCAGGTTTTCGACCGCGCGTCTAAACCTCGAGGCCATCACTACTTCAAAACTACATACATACATACATAAACTCACGCCCGTATTCCCCGAAGGGGTAGGCAGAGGTGCATTTCTGCACCCACGCTTGGCCAAGTATGTATCAGTCCCACGTAATAGGGGGCGAGCCTATTGCCGTTTTTCGGGCACATTTCCAGACTCCATGCTGTTACCGAGAATTTCCTAATGGAAAAACCCAATAACATTTTGCCCGACCCGGGAATCGAACCCAGGACCTCTAGATCGCACGGCATATACTTGTACCGCGAGACCACGAGGCAGTCAGTCTTCAAAACTACTTAACTGATTTGAATGTTTATTCTTTCAAAACATAGTCTATTTTATAGGGATCCAACCTCTAGTACGAGTAATTAAATATTATAATCGAAGTTCCTGAAGCTGACTGTCTCGAATATTTTGCGCTTCAAGTGGGTCCAAAGTGTTATTGGGTTTTTAAGAAAAATGGCAATGAGCTTGCCATATCACGTGTTAAAAACATATCTGGAGAATTATAAAATATCATTGCTAGTTGTCAACGATACGCACATAAACTTGAATTTTCATTTACTTTACATTGCCTATATTTGAATATTTATTTTTCTACATTTGCTCTTGTATAATCTTATCTTATATATAAAATTCTCGTGTCACGGTGTTCGAAATTTATCTCCTCCGAAACGGCTTGACCGATTTTTATGAAATTTTATATGCAGATTCAGTGGGTCTGAGAATCGAACAACATCTATTTTTCATCCCCCTAAATGTTAAGGGTGGTCCACCCCTAAATATTATTTTTTTATTTTTTTGACAAAAATTATTGTTTTTATTTTTTTATTATACAACATACAAAAATACATACAACCCCAAATTTTCAACCCTCTACGATCAACCCCTATTTTTTACTGGCCATTTTAATTTTCAACTTTTTTCTCAACGCTTCAAATGTGACACCAATACCGGAGAAGCTCAAAAACTAAAGTAGTAGCTGTAAGTAACTAAAAATCAAAATCAAAGGCCAAGTTTATGACAAAGTGGGCTTTTTGCTGCCAATGCCAAACGAATCTCATATTTTTTTACAAATTTACTTTATGGGTGGCTAACTAAAATAATATTTCCTAGAAATAATGTATATGGCAAAACAACGTTTGCCGGGTCAGCTAGTTTAATATATAAGTTACTTGACATTGATAATTATAATAACCTGTCAATATCAAACATTTTACCACCTGATTTCAGGGCATGTGACTCTTCTATAATAAAAAGAACTTAGGGTCTTAGTCCACCACACTGTCTAAGTGCGAGATTGTTGGCTTCACGTTTCAGAGATGTCAAGATGTTTTACCTAACGAGGATCACAGTAGCATCTAATATTTGAGCTAATAATGATGACAGTCAAGAATTGAGAATCCTCATTAATCTAAGTTTTCATAACGCTTCTTAGAATCAGGTCTTGCGAAATAATATGCATAAGAGAATCTAGTGCGAAGTCAGTACGAATTATTGTTGCGTTGCGTATTTTAGACGAAGAGTGCTTAAAGATCATGTTATATCCTATGATCCTGGATCCTTTAAGCGAAGCGTGAAGAAGCATTTGTGCAGGCCGGCATGATTGTGTCGACCAGCGGGTGACAATCGTTTCTCGCTGGTCGGTATTATTTTTCTGGACTCCACTGTGCTTACCATCAGGTACAGTGGAGTCACTTTGCCGTACCAGATTAAAAAAAAAAAAACGGTATGTTTGCCATTTCAGCTGAAGTGCTACAAATCCCCTGGGGTTAAGACTTTGATACTGGTTACATTTTATTTTAGATCGTCCTCTTATAAATTATATACTATTGTGGATAATAAATAAATAAATAAATAATACACCCAACAGTCACATACATAGTTCTGATCCCACACTAAGATACAAGTCTTGTGTCGTGGGTATCAGAAACTACGAGAGACTTTTCGGTCTCACATACACCCAGACCCGAAACAAATATTTGTGGATCACACAAACATTTGTCTCGGTGCGGGGATCGAACCCGCGGCCTCTCGTTTCGCAAGCTGGTGTCTAGCCAACTGCGCCACGGGGCTGAAATAATCTGAGGTCCCTCATGGTGTCAGAGGACATGGACTAAACTTGTATAGATAAATATATAGGTAGAGTTTATAATAACTGAGTTACTACGCCCTCGCAGTGATGGCCTCGAGGTTTAGGCGCGCGGTCGAGAATTTCGGCGGTCGCAGGTTCAAACCCCAGGCACACACCTCTGACTTTTCGAAGTTATGTATGTATTCACAATGAATTATCACTTGCTTTAACGGTAAAGGAAAACATCGTGATAAAACCTGCACACCTAAAAAAAAAGTTCTTAGGAATTTCTTAGGTGTGTAGTCCGCCAACCCGCAGTAGGCCAGCGTGGTGGACTAAGGCCTAAACCATCTCAGTTGTATTGTAGAGGAGGCCCGTGCCCAGCAGTGGGACGTATATGGGCTGATGATGATGATGATACTACGCCCAACTTCTATGGTCTTTGTGTGATATGATGCAGAATTTATAAACAAAATGATTTTTTAGATCAAACCAAAACACTAATCAGAAACTCTATAATAACTCGGATGTGGTACAGTTACATAAATGACCAGCCTTTAATAATATGTGATCGCTACTTCAGATGGTCCAAGTACGCAAGATATAAATAGAAGTTACTTAGAGAGGTAACGACGATCCTTCTTTGACTAGACTTTATTGTTTCCGCAATGATTAATGTGCTGCATCGCAATTTTAAAGAGGAAAATATCAATGTTTTCTTACGAGGCCTTACATTGTTTAAACTCGTAAAAGGAACGCCATGATCATTAGAAGACCAGTCTAGAACTTCCATCAATCGTGGCTTAATTGATGCTCAGATACCTCAACCCTTGCAGGTGAGTCGTAAAGGTCAGATGCATGTGTGTGTGCCGATTGGGGCAACGTAAAAAAACCCAACCGCGGGTTGCCGACACAGCTTGCGTCATTCCGTCTTGACACACCGGCTTACACGGCGCCGCGCTCCACCGACTGGCCGGTTGGAAGGAAAAAAGAAAAAACCAACACGCAAGCGAAAACGGAACGCGGCCAGTCGACGATCGAGCGCGATAGCCACCGCACGTCGCGCCGCGCCAACACGCGCTAACTCAATTAGAAAGTTCCGTTTGAACGTATCCAAAACATACAGCGTGCAAGTGTGTGCGAATTAAAAAAAAATATAAAATAATTTTTTTGGCATTTTTTTGACCGCTCTGGTGCTTGTGTTTGTGGTACTGAGTGCATGATACACGGAACCCGACCAAAGGCCGCGAGATGCTTATAACGTAAGTAGTGTGTGATTAGAATTGTGTTTAACGTAAAAATATAATTAATTATGAACCCACACATGTGTGTGTACACATAGACAATCACGTCGCGTGTCCGTCTTGTTTCGTAAGAGCCGAGTCCAGTTTATGATCAGACGGATTGTTACGAAAATAATGTTCTTCACCTACTTCATTATTAAACAATGTTAAGTGTGCTCCTTGTGGGTTATGAAATTACTCTGTATCAAAGCCTTACGTCTCAGCTATGAGACAGTGAAAGTAACTTCAAAATCCATACGGCGTTGACGCAACAGAAGACCAGGAAAATTATAATCTCTTACAAAATTCATCATGCATTGTTGCACAAATCAGATTTTTTCACAATTCCAAATGAAGACAACGTTTCTTCGAATCGCGTACAGTCTTTAAATGTTTGCAGAAATAAGTTTTGCAAACATATTAGTAATCCGCATTGGGTCAGCGTGGACGGCTGGCGGCTCGGAGGGGGATGTGGCACTTATATAGGCCGACACTTTATGCATATTATCTTAATGATTTCCTAGTTAATAGGAGGAAAACCATACTTAATATTATACGTGTAATGACAACGTTAATTGTAGCGCAAGATACTCGAGGCATTTTCCAATAGCAGTAAACATGCTTGGCAGCATTTTTGATAACTAGGAAATCAAACTTAACATTTTTATATTTAAATGTTTGTGAAGTATTAACGACATTAAAGTAATATTTAAATATATTAGCTGTAACGATTTCTAAGGAGCGCAACCACATTGCTAAAGAAACTGTTAAATATTATTTTCGTAAAAAGAAAACTATTTTATATTGAAATCGAATAAATTTTTATATCACAAAAGAGCTTCTCAGAATTATGTACAAAAATTTAAAAGATATGATAAAGGTTTATCATGTCTCAAAAACGTACTTTGGAACAATCCATAGCCTCTGCCTATCCCTATGGGATTAAGGAGACAACAAATTATCCTCTAAGATCTGTGTTTAAAAAAAGTCAAATCAATTTTATTAAGCATTTACGTCAGACAGCCAATCGTAAGTGTTTTGAATTTTTCTCGAAATTTACAATAGACTCTTCATTTATTTCGATTTGCTACCAAGAGAGTAATACACAAGGACACTCCATAAGAGTTTATTATGATCCTTAACAATTTCTTCGTTTTGAAGTCTTAATGAAAAAAAAACGAGATCTCTGGCACTCTCATATTTTTTTCTTAACGCTTGTGGAATAATAACATGAGTGAAACAGGTTGTTAACCAACATATCGCACGAATGACTTGGTTTATAATGCTTTAGCATAGGCCTTCTGACGTCAATGGTAATGGGAAATCAACCGGTTCAACAAATTATTTTTTTATGGAATCGAAAATCTCGCACGATATGGATCGCTCGATCGAATGTTACACACAAGACGTCACGTTTTACAAATGGATCTCTGACGCTAAACAAATAACCGGAAAAAAATGTGTTTGGCAATAGAATTTCTTGAATATGCCGATTGCCACCAGTCATTAGTAAAAGACTAAGGGACATGAAAAAAGCCTTTATTTTTTCTTCAATGTTGATTATTCAACTTATATTATTCTTTCCTGCTGCTCACTCCAGTTAGTTAGACACTTGAATCTCATTAAATGGATAATTTAATAAAATAGTAGTTTTTAATTGTGTCACGTTTAGACAGCACCATATCGCTCAGGATTTCACTGATCGTCTTGAGGTGGGGCTGTGTAAAGCAGAGAGTGTTTGGCTAATAGCAATGATGTTGCCACACATCAGTCAGAGTCTAAAGACTCTTTGTGTCTAAGTAATAGTTACAGAGTGTTCAGAGTCTAAGTGCATGCGATAGATTCAAAAAAATGTATTTTTTTACATTTGACCTAGCACCTAAAAATTCATTTTATTTTATATAGCATAAAACATGATTGATTGATTGCGTCGACCAACGGGAGATCATCATCTCTCGCTGGTCGGCACTTTTTCTGGACTCCATTATACTTACCATCAGGTGCAATGGGGTCACTTTGCCGTGCCAGTATAAAAAAAAAAACATAATATACTATCATACACATTTAATAAATTGAATTTTCCATTATGCATGGGTACAGGTCAAAAGTATATAACACAAAAAGTGTTGTTGTCATGAGGAATACATATTAAGTCGTGTAAATATCTAGGCAAAAACTATTCTAAGTCTTTCCAAAATCACGTAATTATTTTTATTCGTGTTTCGTCAGTTATTTGTAAGCAGAAATTACAATTGACGCAAGCATTTTTGCGCTCAAAAACGAGTTATTCGTACACGATGTTATTTGGGAGTTCTAAAATTAGTTTGAGAACCGGTATTTTTTATTCTTTTTTATATTTTATTGTTGTTTGTTGATCGTGCGGTGCAAATTCGACATTATTCATACGAGTTTATAAAGTAAAATTGCTTGGACTAAGTACATTTTCTTGTTATTTGAACACATTAAAAATGTTCAAAATTAAACATAAAGCTTTGCATTTAATCACATTCAAAATAAACTGATTAATAGGATGAGGTTGCAAGAAAGGTTTGTGAAGGCGACAGATTACTCCCATTCTGAACCTGCAAATGGCTTTGAACATCAATTTTTTCTTAAACTAAATTAAATTCAGTTATCTTTACACAAAATTAAATCATCATTAAAATTTGTTATTGTTTTATTTTGCATTTAGATTCACCGAAGAATCTTTTTCATTACATTAATTTCAAAATTTGTTTACCTTTTAAGTTTCCTTTGTACCTGCGTTAAACTGATGCCAAAAAACTTTGACAGTTGAAAAAAACATCTTAAATTTTTTTAAAGTTATATCACATACATACATAAACTCACGCCTGTATTCCCTGATGGGGAAGGCAGAGGTGCATTTCTGCACCCACATTTCGCCAGGTATGTATGTATCAGTCAGAGAACTTTTTGACTCCATCGGCCATAAGTTCTCCGCACTATGTCATAATCAGATTTATGTGTTTTTAATTGAAACAATGTTAACCTCACTGAAGATAGGTATTGTACACTCACATGAGTTATGACTATGAAACATGTAATGGTAGAAAGAACAATGCGTGTTTATGTGGAACGACTCAATATGGATATCAAGGGGGGATTTTACTCAAAACATATTTTTAAAGAAAAAATAGCTGTTTGAATTAAGTTTTTTTTTATGGCTATGCCTCGTGGTCTCGCGGTACAAGTATGTGCCGTGGGATCTAGAGGTCCTGGGCTCGATTCCCGGGTCGGGCAAAGTGTTATTGGGTTTTTCCATTAGGAAATTCTCAGTAACAGCACGGAGTCTGGAAATGTGCCCGAAAAACGGCAATAGGCTCGCCCCCTATTACGTGGGACTGATACATACCTGGCGAAATGTGGGTGCAGAAATGCACCTCTGCCTACCCCTTCGGGGAATACAGGCGTGAGTTTATGTATGTATGTTTTTTTATGGCTGAGAAACAAGACACGGATTTGATTTTTGCATATGATAATATAAGGAAAAACGGCTTGTAAAAGATTATCTACATTATTATTTTTAATAATCAATTCTTTAAGAATATTAAAATGTTCATTCTAAGTGTGCTATAAATAATAAAATTTATTTAAAGTATTGTTTTAAAATGCAGGCTTTAGAGTATTTGAGTACAATTAATACAGCATTTCAACTAACAAAAAATAAACATTTAACCTGTTCAAAAAAGCTCGCAATGTTTTTAACTTTTTTACAAAACGGCGGAGGTTAAACATATATTTTTTTTTAAATATGAATTTAAATTTAGTATTTACATAAAATTACAAACAACACGAATATATAACAACATAATTACTTTTTGAAGTATTATTATGTGTGTTGCATCATGCTGCTAGACCATTTTGGGATTAAGTTACTATATTGTCCTCGTACCATTAAGCCCTAAGCGAGTAATTTATGACCAATATTTTCGGCTTTGAATTTTAATGGAGTTAAGTAGGAATTCCAAACTACATATATGTGTATAGGCCCATGAACTTTAAACCCGTAATAAATAATTTTGACTATATGTCATGTACTGTCGCTAGTTTCTGTTAGAATAAGAAATCATTCTTATGTTTGTCGTATTTCGGGATCAGCCCAACACATTTATTTCCAAGTATCTATGTTGTTTGTGTTTGGATTATGACAAATTTAGGTCCCCTTAGATCCGCTGAGCTTCATTGCTCAGCGTCAATACTGTGCGTGCTGTTGATCCTGGAGCACAGGAGTTACAGTGGCGGGTGTGTGGTGGGATAGGGCAAGAAGTGTTCTATGTTTATCATTAGGTGCAGAAGGCTATTTTGCCGCAGTATAGGGAAGGTTACGATGGCTGGTAATTATAACGTTCTAAGAATACGTTAAAGTTTATTATAGAACTACTTCCTGATCATTATAATAATGATTGGTTGAATGAATTTTATTTAAAATAATAAAGTGAATAGAAGAAATCGTTTTGAAATGAAATGTAGGTACTATAAGTATATATTTGTACTTATAGCCTCGAGATTTATGCACGCGGTCGAGAATCTCGGCGGTCGCGGGTTCATTACACATTAACTAATTTGAATATAAGTCAATCTAACATTCATTAATTTGCGTCAATCGTTTGTTAATTTGGTAAACTTACGTCTTGATTGCTTCAAGTTTATGCGATTTAATGCTTATAGTATCATCATCATCATCAGTTCTTATACGTCCCACTGCTGGGCACGGGCCTCCTCTATAACTGAGAGGATTTGCACTTTAGTCCACCACGCTGCCCTAGTGCGGGTTGGCGGACTACACACCTAAGAAATCCTCAAGAAATTTTAGGTATGTAGGTTTCCTCACGATGTTTTCCTTCAACGTGAAGTAAGTGATGATTCGTTGTGAATACACACATAACTCCGAGAAGACAGAGGTGTGTGCCTGGGGTTTGAAACCGCGACCGTCGAGATTCTCGACCGCGCGCCTAAACCTCGAGGTCATCACTACTTTTTTCACTTTCCTATATGATTAAATATTATTATGCTAGACAGCCCTACGTCACAGCGCTAGAATCATCAATAAGATTTAAGCTGAGTGGTGACTTTGTATTCAATATGTTGGATCCTTAATTAAGCGATTAATCCTCCATTTGTGTCAGTATGTCAAGTGCAATAAATCAAACTATTGTATGGAATTATTTATAGTTATTGGTATAATTAAATGGGTTATCGTCCAGACACAGCGGATACCTAATTACGTTTAATTTATAATATTTTATTTACAAGTTACAAGCGTAAGAGTATGCATGTCTGTAATAGGATGGCGCCATTGACGTAATAGTTGAGAAGGGGATTATTTATCCTTTATCTTCATCATCAGCCCATATACGTCCCACTGCTGGGCACGGGCCTCCTCTACATCTGAGAGGGTTTAGGTTATAATAACTTTCAGGTTTTAGGTAGGTTTTATGTATAAGATGAAATATTGTAGTTAATTTTAGTATTAAACTGACATAAATTATGCAAACACGATCCCTTTCTATTCGGACGTTACCTGGTAAATTGTTACTCCTGCAATTTTACTCTTCTTCTTCAACTTTAATTATTTTTAGTGGGTTCATGACTCTACTACATTAAAATTTCATAATCTCAAACTTATTTATAGCTGTCTCTATCCAAAGTCCTCCAGACTGATTGTTTTTGCCAAAATGATGCAGAGGTGTGAAAATATGCCAAACGCTGTATTGTTTCACGCGTCTCTGCTAAACAAACAACGCGACGCATTAGCGACTCGTGACGTCCAAACAAATTGTTAAGAATATGATCTTTCTATGTGTATGGAATTTTACTAGCGTAATTAAGTGACAATTTTATATGCAAGCTTTTTTTTTTTTTTTTTTTTTTTTTTTTTTATTCTGGCACGGCAAAGTGACCCCATTGCACCTGATGGTAAGCGCAATGGAGTCCAGAAAAAGTGCCGACCAGCGAGAGATGATGGTCTCCCGTTGGTTGACACAATCATGCCGGCCGAATACCTCTTCACCTTATTGTGAAGAAGTTTAGGGGACTATCAATCATGGCAATCAAAGGACCGACCGCGACAAACCGGCCAAAAAATGCCGGCACGGTCATCCTTTCACCATGATTGAAGCCCCCCCGAAAACCGGATATACACTGGCTGATCCCGGAACGCGGCACACTTGCATGTGCCACTATGGCGGGTTTTACGCCCTGTGTACGGTGGTCGCCATCCGGGCGGATACGAATATCCTACCACCAGCAAAGCTTGGTATTCTTAGTATTATTATGGTCATTAATAATTGAGAAATAATGGTAGAGCCTAATTATCATCTATAAAATACAGTCATTTTTGGAAGATCATTCTATAAGCCAACAAAATTATGCTAGCCTCTGAGAACTTTATGAATTAAGAATGAATGATTTGATCACTTATCTACAAATTTTACAGACTTTGATACCAGAGATACTCAACTTTTTACATATAGAAGGCATAGATTTTCTCAGAATATTACGATTAATTTTACTATTTTTATATTTGAAACATCAGTATTTATAGAAATAATGTCTACACACACATAAAACATAAATACTCGTATAACTAAATGTTACACGAAGTCAAAAACAATCTTTTTCGTAGAAAGAAATGCGACCTCGATTGCTAAACTAGTATTATGGAAAGAAATAGTGAATTGACTGACGTAAGAGTGAATTTTGTTAAACTGTCCGATTTAGTGTTGTTTCTAAAGAGACCCAATTCAACAGTGATCTTCTAGATAATAAAGACAGTCAATATAGTTGTTACTTTAAAGTTTAAACATAAATTTATATTAATTTGAGATGTTTCATGGAATTCATAGTATAATATTACGTATTACATTATTCTATTAATACACAACGCTATGTGATGTGCATCGCTTTCTGTCACTCTTTCGATTCAATTGGCCTTTGAATTTTTAAAGGAATCACCTCGATTATAAATTTCATTATATTTTAACCAACGGATGTGATTTCACTTACTAAATACACGATTGTAGACTTAATGGCTTTCGTGATAGAGTCAATAATTAATTTGAGGCTTGAGACGGCTCGTCAGCGCCGACCTCGCGTGCGCACTACTGGGCAATACAAATTATACACTTAGAGATCTCATGTTAAAGTTATCCTTGCAAATGGTTGTAGGATATTTTTCTGCGAATCTATTGAAGGAAGGAAATTGTGTTCAGGCTATAAATCGTCAGTAATAGCAACTGATTCCGGCAAAAATGCGTCTTTGATCCTGCGGTATAACAAGATGAGTAGTTTCTGTTATAAAAATGGTTAGTAGTAGCACGGAGTTTGGAAATATGCCTTTTAAACGG
Organism: Hemaris fuciformis; assembly: GCA_907164795.1. Classification (NCBI taxonomy): domain Eukaryota; kingdom Metazoa; phylum Arthropoda; class Insecta; order Lepidoptera; family Sphingidae; genus Hemaris; species Hemaris fuciformis. The sequence continues at coordinate 16,604,905 of OU015441.1, forward strand.
CAATCGTCTCTTCTTCTACTATGTGAAACCCTAGAAACATTAAAATTGGTGGAATGAGTGCTCACGAAATCTGCCGTAACCAATTGGGATATAGGAGTTAGTTTTATGATTACAGGAAAAAAAATTGTTCTGTGTTTCTGTGTTCATAAGTTTTATAGCGTAATTAGTTGTTCTCATTTACAAAATATAATTTACATACAACTTAGAACTACAATTTGTTGGGACTAGATTACATCATTAATTTATAAATAAACTAGTGGACCCGATAGACGTGATCCTGTGCACAATTTTAAATTGAATTTTTTTTTTTTTTTTCAATCTAAACCATTCTCAAATCCACCTGAAGACACACAAATATTTCATCACAGCAAATATCTTTGCTTACTATATCTTTGCTTTGCTTAATATAGTATCTTGTATTTTAACCACACGATTACAAAGTGGGAGATAATAATCGATGTAATCACAAAAAGTTTCACAATAGCATAATTCTAAGGAGTTTTTACCCATCATCACCAATCAACACTTTGTTTTGAAAACACACAAAAACAATGCGTGGAAAAACACTTAATGGGTATCTTTATGGTTTCGGCAATAATCGGCCAAAAATATTATTACAAACCTTTGGTGTTTTTTTTTTTTTTTTTTAATTAAACGTAGCTTATTTATCTGTGATGAGTAATTTTTTGTCTATAGTTAGCTGTAGTATTAATCAGACGGTAAATAATTTGAATGGATGTATATCTGTGGATCACACAAACATTTGTGTCGGTGCGGGGATCGAACCCGCGGCCTCTCGTTTCGTATGCTGGTGTCTAGCCAACGGCGCCATGAACCTGTCAAATGGCTGTCGATCCCCTGGCTAACCTTGTTAGAACCAGAGGATGAAATCGATGACGTCAACAGCCAATATTAATAACACGATGTATAGTGAAAAGTGCAGTATTTTCATGGCCCTGTATAGAGTCGATTCTATCATTACGTAAGAGCGAGCGAGGGTTGCATAACATTAGAAACACCTTCTTGCTCTGATTCTATTACATCTCGGCTGCAATTAATTGTTCTGCTTATCTATCTATCTTCACGCCCTTCTAGTTGGCTCGCGTGTTTGTAACGATGCTAGAATCTAATTCTTCATCGAGCATTCTCGAATGAATAGGTAGAGTTATTACTAATTTCTGGTTTTGACAGTGATGATTTTAGACATCAAAACCATGTAACTTGCAGCTGGAGGTGAGCATATTGCTGTTAAGAATATATTTTCACACCTAATCCTGAGAAACTTTGTAAAACAAAACTCAAAATCACAATTTATTATTGATCACAATATATGAAATGTCAAGATTCTTCGATCAATATTCAAGACTTCCACGACCATCCCTCACTAGTCGATCTAATCGTGTCTGTATGTGCACAGATTTTTAAGCAACATATTTTTTTTATTCTAGTCACGTTTAGACTTAAACAAGATGTATTATGTCGGCATATAAACACATTGCCTTCCTTCTAATGCCGCGTCGATTTGACAGCGGTCCCCTTTGCTGCGCGTTTTGCAATGAAGCCATGAGGAAAATATAAAACCACAGATTACGTGTAATATTCTCGGCCATTGCAACAATGAGCTATATTTGATACTGGTGGGGCGGAAGGGGGGGGGGGGGGACATGCTTGTCTTACTTAAATTGATCATAGCTGTGAAAGATTGAATTTTAAAAAGTTCTAAAACTATTCATTACTTATATATCTTTATTTATGCGTTGTAAACCTACTGTGGCTAAGTTAGCACACTTCCTTACTAATTTAAATAATATGTTGTGTTTTGATACATAATATTTTAATAAAATTTAATAAAAAAGTTAATACAGTCATTATTAATTAATTAGACGAAATCATATCTGGCGAGAAGTGGTAGAAATATTCTTATGCCTGCCTCTTCAAGAATACAGATGTGTGAATAAGGATGAATGCAAACAAACTTTTAGTAAGTTAAAAGTTAAATTTATAAAACACCAACAAAATACTAACTAACTTTAATGAACCAAATTCGTGGCACTTAAAATCTATTGCTTCTTATCTATTGCTTATTACGCTGGCGTGATAATATTAAATTAATCTAGAATTTTTTAAATTTAACAGTAGATATAAAAATAACAGCACGGAAATCTTATTATGGTATTTTAACGTGTGACTATTTCCCTTACATACGTGTATGGTAATTGCTCGAATAAAAGACTTCAACGCGCTCGCCCTAATTTTACTTTCAACTCTTAATGACTCGTTACGCATGTGTAATGAACGATATAATGAATTGTTAGATAATTTTTATTTTAATAACATTATTGCATAATTGGAGGTTTGAATGTATAATATACGCGAGACATATTGAAAATATCCAAAGTGTTAAAAGAAGCTTTAGTAATGTAAAGTAGAGCAAATATTATCATGTCATTTCTTCATACTTTTAAATATATGCAATAGGTTCAAATGGAAAAATATCGTATATGTTTGTATTTTTTATGATATATCAATTATATTGCGGATGTTTTAATTGCTGTGTCGTAAAAATATTTAATAGAACTAGTCATTATTAAAAAAAAAAAAAATGCACATCACACGACAGCAATCGATCGCACGCCGCAAACTTATAACGTAAGGCTATTGAAGGGATCTGTGTAATTTCCAAATGGTTTCCGGTTAATTAATTAAAATTAATAATCTTATTTTCCCTGTGACGCATGTGCAAGTCACTTGACATACGTCATAGCCAAGCCCTGTTTTGAAACACGTTGTATCTTATTTTTACTTCTAATTACCGGTTTTAGAATCCAAACTAATATTAGGTAATGTATATACATTACTATGTATACTGTTGACAGTAGCTTAATGAGCAGGCTTAGTTTACTACATATGGCCTTATTTTATACTAGCTTTTGCCCGCGACTCCGTCCGCGTAGACTACAGGGTTGAGTTCAGAAAGTAAAATATTATTATTTTACTAATTTTTATTTTGCCCCCTTGTTTTTTTTTACAACCTTTGAATGTCATATTATTTATATCTAATCAACAGCCTAAAAATAAGTTTCAAGCTTCTAGCTTTAAAAATGACAATACTTCCATACAACTTTTCATCCCCCCTTTCAACCCCTTAAAACTCCTTTTTCCGGAATAAAAAGTAGCCTACGTCATTTCTCAGGCTTTAAACTATCCGTGTACCAAATTTCATTTAAATCGGTTCAGTACTATTAGCAGGAAAGCGAGACACAGACAGACAGAGTTACTTTCGCATTTATAATATTAGTAAGGATAGTAAGGAATTAAGGATAGTAAGGATTATTATGGTCTGCCTCGTGGTCTCGCGGTACAAGTATGTTCTGTACGATCTAGAGATCCTGGATTCGATTCTCAGTAGCATTTTAATGTGCATAATATTTGGCTAACTATAATTAAAAGTCGCAGGAAATAATCTAGTTTATTTTCATCAGAGTCGACACTTTAAAGCACCTACAGTTTTACGCATGTAACCGACTTACAGGCCGCAAGTGATTATTCGGGGTCGAATGTGCGACCTCGTGACGCCTCTCGTAAAGTTTATATTTCGCATGTTGAATAAATATTACTTCGTTGCGTAGTTTTCTTGTGTTAATGAAACATCGTCCTTATTACCTTGTACATAAGAATCATGAGCCCGCAAGGTCGTACATATGTAGTTATTTTAAGTAATATTTCGTTTTTATGTAACTTGTAACTACGGTTTTTTTTAACAAATTTTAATATTGTGTCGTTCAGATGGCTATTAGATTGCAAGATAAATTTGTAGAGCAGTAAGTTAATAGTACACTTTAATGGTTTTGGGTAACCAGCAGAACTGTCTGTGTCCAAAATCCTGATGTTCATTTAAAATTACTGAATTTGGTAGGATACAGAGCTCTGTCTACTTAAGACCACAGGTTATTTTGAAAAAAACTTGTTCAAAAACTTTAATTCGCAAAGTCTTCTCTCACAAATATGAGTAGAGTATTTAGTATATTCTGATATCAGTATAACGTAAAGTAGAAAGAAAATAATAAGTCCTAAAGGTAGCTTTGTTCAAGACTCAAGTTATTGTATTATTCTCATGTTTTAATAATATAAAAACAAGTTTTTGTTTATTTGATAAAGTGTAAATTCTAAAATTAACTACAAGTGTATGCATCATTGCTTTGTCCTTTAAATGTCTTATAATTAAAGGTCTTTGAACCTGCTACAACCGCTTTAATTTCAAAGAACAATTGAACTTTGAAAACTATCATGTCTGTCCTCTAACTCCTTTTGTTTTGATTGACGGAAAATACGTAATATGTCCCACTGCTCGGCACGGGCGTCATGTACAACTAAGAGAGTTTAGGCTTTAGTTTTCAAGGTCTTCTAAGTTTACTTGTTTCCTCACCATATCTTCTTAAGGCTGTGTCCAGTATTTATTATTATGGACATAACTAAGCGAAATAACTCTGTTGTGATTACCATGTTCCCCGATTTATCGTGTGTGCTTAAGGTTTTCATGGCTTTACATAAGTGTTTAAGTAATGGTCTGTTGACATCGTAATGTTGTGCGCGGCTATTCAAATATATTAACACAGATAATCCACACATTATGCTAATATGTTATATGTTGTAGGTATCCAAAAATTAAATAAACATATGTAGTTTTTCTTTATGTATGCTTTTGTGATGGGCGAATATAATTGCCTTTTCTCTAAGACTGATATAGATGAAGCAAAATTAGTACTTAGGACAGAGAAAAATGTGAATTATGTAAGATGAGGACTCGCCCGTATTAATTATAAACCATAGTCAGAATTATACGAAATTTAGTGTCACACTTTCAAGAATAGTTATTCTTTAGGCTCATGAATGAAGGCATCTTCATTTATGTATCAAAAGTGAACAAAATCGTTTCTCGTATGCATAGATTTATCATCATTTTTAATTTAGATACTAATAGTAGCAGTCATTGCACATCATTCATCATTATCAGCCCAATACGTCCCACTGCTGGGCACGGGCCTCCTCTACAACTGAGAGGGTTTAGGCCTTAGTCCACCACGCTGGCCTAGTGCGGGTTGGCGGGCTACACACCTAAGAAATTCCTAAGAACTTTTAGGTGTGCAGGTTTTATCACGATGTTTTCCTTCACCGTTAAAGCAAGTGATAATTCATTGTGAATACACACATAACTTCGAAAAATTAGAGGTGTGTGCCTGGGGATTGAACCTGCGACCGCCGAAATTCTCGACCGCGCGCCTAAACCTCGAGGCCATCACTGCTTGCACAAGTAGCATAATATTTATAGCCATGCAAAAGCACTCGTTTTAAATAAGGTGATAAGATCATTGTGGTATTGTGTTAATTTTTTTAAGATCGGATCTTTACTTACAATCTGATTATTTGCATAGTATTGCTCTTACTGCAACGTTGAACACAGCTATGTCTTTGTTGCGTATTTCTTTATTTTGCTACTAAATAAATATTCAGTCTGGCACATTGCTTAAGGGGCATTTATTTAATTATGTTTACGTTCATAGGTATAGGCACGCGGCCGAGAATCTCGACGGTCGCGGGTTTAAACACCAGGCACACACCTCTGACTTTTCGAAGTTATGTGTGTATTCACAATGAATTTATCACGTACTTTCACGGTGAAGGAAAACATCGTGATAAAAACTGCACACCTAAAAGTTCATAGGAATTTCTTAAGTGTATAGTCTGCCAACCCGCACTAGGCCAGCGTGCTGGACTAAGGCCTAAACCCTTTCAGTTGTAGAGGAGGCTCGTGCCCAGCAGTGGGACGTATATGGGCTGATGTTGACGTTCAGACGGAGAATTTTGAATTGGCAATATTAAACGTTTTGAGTAAAAAACTAGGCCTAATTCCGGGTACATTTGTAAAAAGATTACGATCTTAATACGCACATGATTTAATTTTTTATATACATTTACTCACTGATTTTTATCTTTAAAGGAAACGTAACAAAGAAACTCAGTAGGTGGTTTTCCTTCAGCCTGTCTCCCTCCACTACTTAGCATTGCCCTGTTTCCTCTGTTAAATTCCTCGTTGTTTAATTCACGATTTTTTTACAACATATTAACAATTAACTCATTACCACGCCTCTTGTTAATTACTTTTTAGTTGTGGTTGCTAATTAACGAGTCCGAATAAATTTTGTTTTATCATTAACTCATTAGTTAAACATTAAATTATATAATAAGTCCATTAATATAAAATGAGGGAACGACAGAATATAGAGCACCTGATGAGATGGAAGTAGTACCAAGACTTGGGACTCTTTGTCATCGTATAACGTGTTTATGCAGACTCAAATAAGAAACACATACATACATACATACATAAACTCACGCCTGTATTCCCTGAAGGGGTATGCAGAGGTGCATTTCTGCACCCACATTTCGCCAGGTATGTATCAGTCCCACGTAATACTGCCTCGTGGTCTCGCGGTACAAGTATGTGCCGTGGGATCTAGAGGTCCTGGGTTCGATTCCCGGGTCGGGCAAAGTGTTATTGGGTTTTCCCATTGGGAAATTCTCAGTAACAGCACGGAGTCTGGAAATGTGCCCGAAAAACGGCAATAGGCTTGCCCCCTATTACGTGGGAAATAAGAAACAGTCCGATTCAAAGATTATCCCGAAACCCTTAAAACCCTTATATGTTGGTCTTCTTGTAAAATCCCGAAGAGCGGGTACGATGTTATTGATCTTTAGAAGATGGTAAATTATTCCTACTTGAATTGTCTGGTCATATGATACCATTTGGTATCATACATACATTACTCTCACACCTGAATTCCTCGAAAAGGTAGGCAGAGGTGCATTTCTGCACTCACATATCGCCAATTGTGTTTTCGTAATAGAGGGCGAGCCTATTGCTGTTTTTCGGGCACAATACCATTTAATTAGTTAATATTTCTAGTTGCCAATACAACGTACTATGATTACTACGAACACCTTACTGGTAATATAATAATCTTATTTAATCCTCGTTTCGGGCATATTTTTATCCACTAGTGAAATATAGTCCTTTTTTTCCAACTTTTTTAAATGCACTGCGTTTTTAGTCAAGTCACTTTTTCAACCTATGTATGTACTTTCTTCTAACATTACACAATATCGCACATTCAATGTCACATTGTCAAATCGGAGTCATCAGTGTTGCAAGCACGCCATGCGCCTCACGTTCCAAGGTCGGTGAAATTGCAGTAGTCGGCGGCCTCCTTGGAGGCAGTGTGAGTGGCACTCGTCACTCAGGGCACTGAGCACTCGATCTCACGGCTAACCAGACGGCTGGTCACCTTCAATGAAACATGTTTTACCCAAAATAACCTGAGAAACATCCATTCTCATCGGCTTTATTGGTTGTATAAATGTACAGATGCATTTTTAAACCAGTGATGGCCTCGGGGTTTAGGCGCGTGGTCGAGAATTTCGGCGGTCGCAGGTTCAAACCCCAGGCACACACCTCTGACTATTCGAAGTTATGTGTGGATTCACAATGAATTACCACTTGCTTTAACGGTGAAGGAAAACATCGTGATAAAACCTGCACACCTAAAAGTTCTTAGGAATTTCTTAGGTGTGTAGTCCGCAAACCCGCACTAGGCCAGCGTGGTAGACTAAGGCCTAAACCCTGTCAGTTGTAGAGGAGTCCCGTGCCCAGCAGTGGGACGTATTTGGGCTGATGATGATGATGATGATGATGATGATTTTTAAACCAATTGGTTGGAATAAATGCATTTTACATAGTCCCCACTTCTCACTGAGATGCAAGTGTCATGTTGTGGGTATTTTCGATGTCAAAAAAAACAATGTTAATGTTTGTGAAACAAAAAGTCACAAATTTAGTGTAGAGATCTTACCCGCGATGGTTCGTTTTAGAGGCTAAACTATAGCATACTGCCTCCCCAAAGTTTTCGATATATAAAAAAAGCTTAGGAAGTCTTGCTATTTAACAGAACAGTGTTTACTTATTAATATTTGGGATATGATACTTGGCGGAACATGGGCGTCTATATAAACCTATCTAACTTCTACATACTGTGAAATAAAGGCGTACATATTTAAATGTTATTAGTTGTTGCCGACAACTCCGTTTGCGAAAGTTTCCGAAACATTACACTTAACAAATTCTCTTTTGCCTTTTTTGCCACATTTTCCATAGCTGCTCCTATTGGTCGTAGCGTGATGATAATTATATAGCCTTACGCGATAAATGGGCTATCTAACACTGAAACAATTTTCCAAATCGGACCAGTAATTTCCTAGATTAGTGCGTTCAAGCAAAAAACAAACTTTTCAGCTTTTTGATACTAGTATAGATTAACCATTTATTAAGCAGTGATGGCCTCGAGGTTTAGGCGCGCGGTCGAGAATTTCGGCGGTCGCAGGTTCAAACCCCAGCCACACACCTCTGACTATTCGAAGTTATGTGTGGATTCACAATGAATTATCACTTGCTTTAACGGAGAAGGAAAACATCGTGATAACACCTGCACACCTAAAAGTTCTTAGGAATTTCTTAGGTGTGTAGTCCGCCAACCCGCACTAGGCCAGCATGGTGGACTAAGGCCTAAACCTTCTCAGTTGTAGAGGAGGCCCGTTCCCAGCAGTGGGACGTATATGGGCTGATGATGATGATAGATTAACTAGCGGCACGCTTAAGCTTCGCTCTGCATAATGTTGCAAACAAAGTAGTCTGAAAAGAATAGTTTATTACATATGCATAAGGCCGCGCGCACTTTGGACACGAATTCGTGTCGTACGGTATGCGTACGATCGTGGTCGTACGAATTGAGTGCGCACACTGTATACGTTTTTTATAAGTCAAATGAGCAGTGTCAGGTTAATTAATTTTTCTACGTCCATTTCTTATGTCAAAACGTACGAATGATTTGTAAAATCCCAACGAGTTCGGATTGTTTTCGGACGTCTGAACTACACGTACGTATACGCACGACTTACTCGCACCCAGTCTGCGCGCTCCCATAGTACTTGGAATGTCGGGATCGTTCGTACGTGTTCGTACGTGTGCGCACGAGTAAAATTCGTACGAAAACGTGTCCAAAGTGCGCGCGGTCTAAGTCTGCTTTAATTATGCAGTGCTTTGTCTTGCTATGTTTTACGACACAACATATAGTATTTACAAGACCTTTTTATAGGCTTTTTATAGGTAGTGTATAACTTATAGCCGTGATCACAACTCTTTGAATGTACCGAAAACAGTAATTACCAGCTGACCTCCGAATTTATTGATTTTCAATGTTAAAAATGAGTGGATGAAATCATTTTAAATTTTAACTTTACATATTTGATTGAATAAAATAATGTTACATACATACATAATCTCACGCCTGTACTCCCCGAAGGGGTAGGCAGAGGTGCATTTCTGCATCCACATTTCGCCAGATTGCCAATATTGCCGTTTTTCGAGCACAATTCCAGACTCCGCGCTGTTACTGAGAATTTTCTAATGGAAAAACCTAATAACACTTTGTCCGACTTGGAAATCGAACACGGAACCTCTAGATCGCCCGGCATATACCTAGAGACCACGACGCAGTAAAATAATTTTGATATCCAGATTTTTATATTAGGGCCTCACTATTGTCAGTTATAAAGGCGGTTTGTTATAAAAGAACAAGGATATATTTGGTATCACACAAATGTCATGGAAAAATATTTTTGTCATTTGGTTTTGGTAGATGTTTTTAATATGCATAAGAAAGGAGTTGAATAATTAATACTTTCATATATTTAATATTTAAAGCTGAAGTCTTTCTGTAAAAGCATTTATTTGTGGCGCCACACGTTCGGTTTGACATAATATTTTTAGGTATTATAGTTTATGCTTTTATTTTATTTTAGGCCCCATTCTAGCTTACACATTGATTGTAGCCAGTGAAGTCCACTTATATGTTAATGAGCTTATTTCCGATCACCAAGTCGTTCTTGCAATACATCTACACCTCCATACAAGATAGTTTGTAATCATTTTAAAACAGAATTAAAAAGTGTTTCAATAAATCACAAGCAGGACATCGCTAATTGCTAGAACATTTGTGACGAAGGTCAGCTTTATAAGGACCGAAATGTGGAACGGACGTCGGCTGTGGTTGAACTGACAGCGGGAGGCTAAAAGCCTAGGAATAAATGATTGTCAATTACTTGGGTAAGGCATGTACAAGGATTGTAAGCAGTGATGGCCTCGAGGTTAAGGCGCGCGGTCAAGAATTTCGGCGGTCGCAGGTTCTAACCCCAGGCACACACCTCTGACTTTTCGAAGTAATGTGTGTATTCACAATGAATCATCACTTGCTTTAACGGTGAAGGAAAACATCGTGATAAAACCTGCACACCTAAAAGTTCTTAGGAATTTCTTGGTGTAGTCCGCCAACCCGCACTAGGCCAGCGTGGTGGACTAAGGCCTAAACCCTCTTAGTTGTAGAGGAGGCCCGTGCCCAGAAGTGGGACGTATATGGGCTGATGATGATGATGACAAGGATTAATAAGCTATATTTTTGCTGTTTTAGCGTAATCTATTGAAACGAGCAGAATCTTCACATGATAAAACGGCTAGCTATATACATCTCTGCCTGTGCCTTCGGGCTGAAAGCGCCAGAATGTGTACGTGTATATGTGTGTATATTTTGACAGCGCCGTGGTGCAGTTGGCTAGTCACCAGCTTGCGAAACGAGAGGCCACGGGTTCGATCCCTGCACCGATACATATGTTTGTGTGATCCACAAATATTTGTTTCGGGTCTGGGTGTTTGTGAGATCGAAAAGTCTCTCGTAGTTTCTGATACCCACGACACAAGACTCGTATCTTAATGTGGGGTCAGAACTATGTACGAGTATGTGACCATTGGGTGTATTTATTTATTATTTTCCTCGCTTAACACAATAATGCCCGATTGGTATTATTTTAATTTATAATTTGACTCATAAACCTAGATTTGACCCAAATCAGTATACCCTGAGGCGTATGGCCTCTCCCTAGGCCGTCCGCTCCGCACGCCCCATGTTGGCCGCGGCCGTATTACGTCCAAACACGTGTTGGCCGAGGTTGCCAAATATTTGCGCCAAGCCAAAAGGTCTCGTTACGTAAGGCTCGGATGTGACGTGACACACTTACCCGGTTTCCGTCTTTGGTCGGCGACCATCTTTCGGTTGTGATTTAACGACAGGCCGAATTTCGGTCAAGTGCACATGGTTGCGGAATTTTGGTTATCGGAATAGTGCTGTTGAATAATTGATGTCGATCAAGGAATAAAAGTATTGATTAGAATTATTCATTTATTAATATATGCCTAATTACGTATGAAATGTAAATTCTATGAGAGATTATATAATTCATATGCTTTCTGTGACCAACCGGCAGTTGAAGGCTCAACAAATTTTAATTTCTATCAATGTCTTAAAACTAAGCTACTTGAGTAGACCATCTTGTTACAATAATCTTTTGGAAAATCGATTCGAAAGCTTTTCGTTAAGTAACTAAAATTACAAGCGGATCCTTAGTTTTAACATTACTTCATAATTTATCCTTTCAGATGGGAAAAATAAAATAAATACATTTCTCCTATATTATAACAGAAGGTCATTAAGTAATTAATTGAATATTCGGTTATGGCACAAAATATCCTCTAGTTAATGGAAGTTCCAAAGATGTGTTCGTAATTTTAAGGCACATCCTTTAATTAGTTATTAGCCCAATTTGTATATAAATATTAGTTTTATAGTTAATAGTTCAATAAGTTAGAAAGTTGTTATGTTTTTTATTTGTACAATTAAGATGGCAATGGTTAGTTCCAAACCTTGCACAATACTTACCGCCACCTTGAATTCATTCGGGGTTTTTCTGGTTTGTTGCAATATTTAAGTACCTTTCATGCTTTTAATAGAAATTAATTATTTATATTAACAAAATAATTTAAATTATTAACACACGAAGATAATATTGCCTCGTGGTCTCGCGGCACAAGTTTGTACCGTGCGATCTAGAGGTCCTGGGTTCGATTCCCGGTTCGGGCAAAGTGTTATAGTGTTTTGCCATTAGGCAATTCTCAGTAGCAGCACGGAGCTAGACTAAGAATTGTGCCTGAAAAACGGCAATAGGCTCGCCCCCTATTACGTGGGACTGGTACATACATACCTGGTGAAATGTGGGTGCAGAAATGTTCATTTCCATTGCTACTTGGGGATATTATACTCCTAGAAAGACATTAATGCCTCCTGTGACGTAGTAGGAAGGAAATATATAATACTCTATTACAATATAACACAACCATATGATTCTTGCTGATGAAAGGGGTTTCTACGATGCACAATAAATGTATATTTAAAAGTATTTCCGATTTGTGAATGTGTTGTGCAGGATATCGGAGCAATACTCATCATAAACCCATATACGTCCCACTGCTGGGCACGAGCCTCCTCTACAACTGAGAGGGTTTAGGCCTTAGTCCACCACGCTGGCCTAATCGTGATGGCCTCGAGGTTTAGGCACGCGGTTGAGAATCTCGACGGTCGCGTGTTCGAACCCCAGGCACACACCTCTGACTTTTCGAAGTTATGTGTGTATTCACAATGAATTATCACGTACTTTAACGGTGAAGGAAAACATCGTGATGAAACCTGCACACCTAAAAGTTCTTAGGAATTTCTTAGGTGTGTAGTCCGCCAACCCGGAGCAATACTAATAAACAATAATAATTATATACCTATGTATAATGTCGTTGGCCTTATTATCAAGAATTTTAATATCCATTGTAGATATCCTAGAAAACTTTATAATTCAAACAATAACAGGTAAACAAATCATAAATGCATCCTAAATGCGATTTTAAAGTGCCTGTAAATTGTACGATCGCTATAAAACGAACGGAATTGCCTCATTAAATAATTTCCTTATCTTTATCCTTCAATATGTATAAATAAAAATATATTTTAGTAGTGCGATGAAAACAGGTTAGGAAGTCGTCTATGTTTTAACACCTGTTAATAATGCAGTGATAAATATACATATATAAATATACGGTCCTTTGTTCACCATGTTATTAGTCCCCCAAACTTCTTCACAAGATAGGTGAAGAGGTTTTCGGCCGGCATGATTGCGTCGACCAACGGGAGATCATCATCTCTCGCTGGTTGGCACTTTTTCTGGACTCCATTACACTTACCATCAGGTGCAATGGGGTCACTTTGCCGTGCCAGTATAAAAAAAAAAAAAAAACACACTGACATCACTGTTATCTTAGCATGAGTGTGGTTTACGGGAGATTGGTTCGATTCACGTGTAGGATGAAGTTTTTTCGTCCTTTTTCATTAGAAAATTCTCATTAGTAGACTCAGCTATTGCATTTTAAACAGCAAAAGACTAGATCTCTTTTAAATGAAGCGAAAAGAGCTGGAAATATATGTAAAATTATATTCCTTCAATCTCTTTGGCGATACATGTGTGAATATCTACAATAGCAGCACGGAGGCTGGATTTGTGTCTGAAAACAGTAATTACTTCGTTCCTACTAAGTAAGATTTATAATCGCTGGATAAACGTGGATGTAGATTTCCGGTTTATTCCCGAGTCTTGCAAAGTGTTATTGGGGTTTTTCCATTAAGAAATTCTCAGTAGCAGCACGGAGTCTGGAAATGTGCTTCAATAACGACAAAAATGTGGGTGCAGAAATGCACCTCTGCCTACCCCTTCGAGGAATACAGGCGTGAGGTTATGTACGTATGTATGTATGTATGTATGTAGATAGACCTTTGCACTAGGAATAAAATAGATTTCTCTTCTTCGAGGTTAAGGGATATTAGAGCTCTCTTTATATTTAAGACTAGCTGTGCCCGCGACTTCGTCCGCGCGGAAAATTAATTTTTAATAAGAAAATTTATAAACTAAAAGTAGCCTAAGTTACTTCTTATTACATCAGCTACCTGCCAATAAAAGTCCCGTCAAAATCGGTCCGGCCATTTCAGTGATTAGCCGGAACAGACAGACAGACAGACAAAAATTGTAAAAAACGTGATTTTGGTATGTGTACCGTGTATACATCCATATACATTCATTAAAAAACGGTTATTTCAATATCATAAACAGACACTCCAATTTTATTTATTTGTATAGATTTACGGCCACGTTTAATAACTGGCATCAATGGTGCTGAGTTGTTATTGCGCTCAATTATATCATAGCCATGCGGTTGTGTAAGATCTAAACATAATTGGTTTGTGACGAAAGAATTCTTTCTTGTAAGTGGAGCCTGTCGTTTAACAAAGCGATCCATTGGCTCGGTCTATAAGTACCACCGTGCTGTAACATATAATTACATACATACATACATAACCTCACGCCTGCATTCCCCGAAGGGGTAGGCAGAGGTGCATTACTGCACCCACATTTCGCCAGGTATGTATCAGTCCCACGTAATAGGGGGCGAGCCTATTGCCGTTTTTCGGGCACATTTCCAGACTCCATGCTGTTACCGAGAATTTCGTAATGGAAAAACCCAATAACACTTTGCCCGACCCGGGAATCGAACCGGGACCTCTAGATCGCACGGCACATACTTGTACCGCGAGACCACGAGGCAGTATATAATTATGATCTATAAAATGCTGATTATTATACCGTGCTCATGTTTTATAGGCGAATGATGAAGCTTTCCGCGTATTGCAGTGTGGTTTTTATTTTTCATACAGATTATTAATAGAGTTTAACATGTTTTTAATCACTCCATTCAATTTAAGAAATTATTCAGCAAATGTCATCATTCGTATGAGATAATTTAATCCTAAACCATCTTATCCATCAGTGGCGGTACTTCTATAGAAGCCCAAAAGCTTTCTCTACAAAATTCCGAATTAATTATAATCTTTAAGCTTTTAATCTTTATTGATCAAAAGCTATTTGAGATATAAATGAGAATATTCTCACCCCACAATAAAAAATTATAAACTAGACATTAAACAATTAAAGGAAAACGACTGACTGCCTCGTGGTCTCGCGGTACAGGTGTGTGCTGTGGGATTGAGAGGTCCTGGGTTCGATTCCCGGGTCGGGCAAAGTGTTATTGGGTTTTTCCATTAGGAAATTCTCAGTAACAGCACGGAGTCTGGAAATGTGTCCGAAAAACGGCAATAGGCTCGCCCCCTATTACGTGGGACTGATACATACCTGGCGAAAAGTGGGTGCAGAAATGCACCTCTGCCTACCCCTTCGGGGAATACAAGGCGTGAGTTTATGTATGTATGAAAACGCTTTTGGGTTTCTATGGAAGTATGGACACTCTTATCCATATCTTTAATGGTTTCTTAGTCTAGTTTATTTTTCAATGTTTTATAACGATTCAGTGGTCGCGTGATCTTCTCTTGAAGTAATTGTTTCGGATCCCAAAGACGCTTTCAGACCATTTGTCTTCCATCTTAAAACATTTACTTCTCAAACTTAAAGATCAAATCAAGTACATCATTCTTCTTCCTTATGGCGTTACAAGATAATCACACCTAAAAATTCACGTGAACGTGATGCTAGGGCCTTCGGATAGTAAGATCGCGTAGATAGTAACCCAAGGTCGTCCAGCATCTGTGCAAGAACGGAAGCTCGATGGGTGTGGAGATGGCCGTTGTGCAAGTGTGACGTAACGTGATATAACTATGTCGAAAGAATTGCGTCACCTCTGACGATTAAATGGCTACGGCCGAGTGAAGTGGCACGCGCAGCTCTCATTTTACTTACATGGTGACAGTTGCTCTTTGGGTATGTAGTTTAAGATGTTTTTATCATACAGACACTTGCGACTAAATGGGGTAAACAGAATAGTATCTACGCCCTTTTTCAGCTGTTTATGTTTTTAAGTTAACGTAGTACGGAGGCAATTGTTGTTTTTTTTTGTGCACCTATTAATATTTTTTGAATGGGAAAATCTATCTACATCTACGCCTATTTCAGCCATTTGTGTTTTTAAGTTGACGTAGTATGGGGGGAGACAATTGCTATTTTTTGTGCACCTATTAATAATTTTTAATGGGAAAATCTAATAGACACCGAGAAAAGAAAATATTATGCCTTTTTTAAGTTGATTCTAAATACAAGGCTTATATGACAAGTATAGGAGAAAGGCAACATTTCTTCTGGTAAACTATTTCACTTAATGCTCCTGCAAATTCCAACTTACAAATGTTATCGTACTGGGATGCAGAAGAGATAAAGTACCATTAGATTATCTAAACTGTGTCTATCTAAAGTGAACTTGCTCACTTCTAATTACAAGGAGGTAAAAGTTAACAAAGTTATTTATAGATAATAATGTATAGAAGGAAAATTCCGTATAAAATCTCATTAAGTGTTATAAACATAAAAAACGCAGCGCGCGCTCCACAAGCCTAATTGAAGGTTTTTGCGACCGACTATGAGATGTTCGCAGTTCCCGTTAATTGGTGTTGCCAGCTCAATGGTATTGTTATTTCTATTATTACATGAAATAAAAAATATATATTATAAACGATGATAAATGCTTTAAGTTATTAAAAAAAAATCCAAAACCAATTAAAAAAAAATGGTTTTCCTAATCTTTTATTTGTTGAAAAAAGATCGACCTTAAGTTAGGGACTTCTACATCGTGCCAGCAAAGTACGGTTTGGTATATTATGATAGAAAATAAATGTAAAATTCTTTTTACATGATAAAAGTACTAATAATGTTCAACCATTTATTATAGTATTATATGAATATGCAATTTCTTTGTTCTGTAGCTTAGGCTACATATTGTAATTATGGAAAAAGATGTTATTTTTAAGACGAATGACATACAAGACAAGTACAAGTTGTTATAGGCAATAATTAATTCATAACATATGTGAAATTGTATTTTTAGTGCTGGCAACTCATTATTGCTGTTAGATTCACATGACACCGTTCTCTCATTATGCCTTTATATAATAGTGAATTGTGTGTAGTCAGCATGTGTTTATTGCTTACAACATACTTTGGTTGTTTGCTATTTTTATCGTAAAATACGTCACATTGTCCTTGTTTCAATTGATATTTGTTTTTTGTTTTTTTTGGAAAAAAAACAGCTTGATTTAATTTTCAAAAAAGTGCGCGTTAAACGTATCAGACGGGTATTATAAAAAAAAATGATTATTTATAAATAAATACACTCAATAGTCACATACATATGTAGCTCTGACTCCACATTAATACACAATTCTGTCGTGTGTATCACAAACTGCGGGAGACTCACAAACCCGAAACAAATGTTTGTGGATCACACAGACATTTGTCTCGATGCGGGAATCAGTTACAGTCGCTAGTTTCACAATGTGGTGTCTAGCCAACTGCGAAACGGAACTGACATGATAGAAAAGACGATAGGAAAATTCCTTTTAATAGCACGACAAAGTGACGTCACTAGTACTTAATTGCTGACCCGAGAGAGACATCCTGGTGTAAAAGACGGCGATTTATATAATTAATCAACATAGTAATGTCAGCCGACTCGTTTTTGCATGGCGGGTTTAAGTGCGTGGTTTTCTTTCTGCTTTATCACTAGTTCCGAAAACATTTATCTACCAGATGTTGCCCGCACCTTCTTATCATCATCAGCCCATATACGTCCCACTGCTGGGCACGGGCCTCCTTTACAACTGAGAGGGTTTAGGCCTTATGCCACCACGCAGGCCTAGTGCGGGTTGGCGGACTACACACCTAAGAAATTCCTAAGAACTTTTAGGTGTGCAGGTTTTATCACGATGTTTTCCTTCACCGTTAAAGCAAGTGATAATGCATTGTGAATACACACATAACTTCGAAAAGTCAGAGGTGTGTGCCTGGGGTTTGAACCTGCGACCGCCGAAATTCTCGACCGCGCACCTTAACCTCGAGGCCATCACTGCTTTCATCTTCTTATGCGAAACATTAAAATTCAAAAGGATTTTTTTCTTTCCTCGTTTTTGTTTTTTCCATTGCTGTTCCGCACCTATTGGTCGCAGCGTGATGATATATACCCTATAGCCTTTTCCGACAAATGGGCTATCTAACACTGAAAGAATTTTTCAAATCGGTCAGTAATTCCTGAGATTAGTGCGTTCAAGCGAGCAAACAAACTCTTCAGCATTACAATACTGTTATAGATATACTGTATCTTCGAAGGATACCTAAGATATCCCACACAATTCTTCAATGACTTCCAATATAGTATGTGGCGAGATTGCTCCGTGTTGTCACTTTGAATTATCTAACAGAAAACTTATTACTCACTGTCCCCTTGGCGCTGTTTGCTATACAATATCATCATCATCATCATCATCAGCCCAAATACGTCCCACTGCTGGGCACGGGCCTCCTCTACAACTGAGAGGGTTTAGGCCTTAGTCCACCACGCTGGCCTAGTGCGGGTTGGCGGACTACACACCTAAGAAATTCCTAAGAACTTTTTAGGTGTGCAGGTTTTATCACGATGTTTTCCTTCACCGTTAAAGCAAGTGATAATTCATTGTGAATACACACATAACTTCGAAAAGTCAGAGGTGTGTGCCTGGGGTTTGAACCTGCGACCGCCGAAATTCTCGACCGCGCACCTAAACCTCGAGGCCATCACATACAATATATAAAATTGAAATTACAATGCCCTTAAATGATCTATACGTCATCAGCCCGCATATGTTCCCTACTGTGCACGAGACTCCTCCACAATTATGGAGGTCTTCAATGTTCCTTTACAATAATATTTTGATCATGTCTTAGATTTAGCAAATGCGGTTCAAACGGTGTTTCCTTCCTCGCACTACATCTTTATGGAATCAGCTTGCCTCGGCGGTATTTCCAAACAGATACGACTTAGGGGCCTTCAAGAAGAGAGCCTTTATTTTCCTCAAAGGCCGGCAACACACCGATGATTCCTCTGGTATTATGGGTGTTCATGGGCGGTGTTGGCTACTTAACATCAGGTGGCTCATTTGCTCGTTTGCCTCCTTTTGCCATAAAAAATAAAAAATAAAAATGGAGATCTAGACTCTGTCTACTCCTATGGCACACAGTCGAGAATATACGTGTAAAAACCGGGTATCATTGACCCAAGCACGAGTCCAGTCGCGGTCAGCTGATGTGTACAATAGTCGAAACGTGCGAACAAAGGGTTTTCTGCGGAGACAGCGCGCGCGGACGCCACGTGAATCACACGCATTGTATGCAAACAACACGCTGGCAGTTTTATATGCGCTTTAATCACGTATGGGAAATGTCTATTGGCATTAGAATATGCTTGTTGTATAAAAGATGATTGTGTCGACCAGCGGGTGACCATCGTTTCTCGCTGGTCGGTATTATTTTTCTGGACTCCACTGTGCTTACCATCAGGTACAGTGGAGTCACTTTGCCGTGCCAGAAAAAGAAAAAAAGAAAAAGAGGTTTTATTCTAAGGGTTCCGTAGTTCACGTCTCAGGAGCCTTATAGTTTCATCATTGTTCTCCGTCCGTCTTCGGCTTATCTTCCAAACAGTTAGTCCCTCCCCCCTTCTAAAAGCTAAAAGGCTGGCTAGAAAAATCTGAAAAAGTCATGTTGGTAGTCCATGTGATGAATTTTTAAGGAAAACCATAGCGGCTTAGATAACTTTGTTAGTTCAGGAGTTATAGATGCCTAACTTGTAAAATGCAAATATGGAACACTTCGTATATTAGGGATTAATATATACGAGTATAATGGGTGACTATGGAACCACGCACGTGACGATCACTTGGCCGGTTTTTATACACGGCGAAGTAAGAATCGAAAAGATGCGACTGGCGTAAAAACAGTTTGTGGAAACCAGTTCATTGAATTAAGCCGATTCGCCGAATTAAAAGAGAGATAATTTATTATCAATTCATTTTTAACAAAAACCGCTTATTCGCGGGGAAGATAGTCAAGAATTCATTTGATTATTTAATTATACCATAGCAGTGATGGCCTAGAGGTTTAGGCGCGCGGTCGAGAATTTCGACGGTCGCAGGTTCAAACCCCAGGCACACACCTCTGACTTTTCGAAGTTATGTGTGTATTCACAGTGAATTATCACTTGCTTTAAGGGTGAAGGAAAACATCGTGATAAAACCTGCACACCTAAAAAGTTATTAGGAATTTCTTAGGTGTGTAGTCCGCCAACCCGCACTAGGCCAGCGTGGTGGACTAAGGCCTAAGCCCTCTCAGTTATAGAGGAGGCCCGTGCCCAGCAGTGGGACGTATTTGGGCTGATGATGATGATAAATCCTTCCATAATGGCTTTAACACAGTAATATGTACATTGTACACGTTAGTGAAACACAAGGAAGCGTGAAGTAAAGATATAATTTCCATGTCTCGGTAATGGCTTAACGGTTAAGTAAGCACGCGACGTGCGAGGGCGACGCTGCTTGGGTCGATAGGTTCAAAGTCGACCATTTATTACGCTTGTAATAAAAATTATTTTAATGACTACATAAATGCTATTGACTATATGTGGTTGTAAATTACTTTTATGTTGTGTGTGTTATTTTGGTGTTGTATGATTTATGTAAGATTTTTTTTAAATTCATATTGGCGCCTGAACGATAGTGCAGGTCAAATATCAAATGGATTGGCGATTGGTAAATAAAATTATGCCGGAAAACACTGACGTTTTACACAATGAATACGTCAATTTTTTTCCACTATTTTTAAGTTTTTTTTCTGAGTAATTCTATTGCAAAGATTAAGCACCACTTGTACTTACTCTTGGCTCGCCTCCTATTACGTGGGACTGATACATACTGGCGAAATGTGGCTGCAGAAATGCACCTCTGCTTACCCCTTCAGGGAATACAGACGCTAGTTTATGTATGTATGTTTTGAAATTATTTGACTTCTTTCAATGTTGCCTGGAAGATATCGTTTCTAGCAATAAGCTATTGAAATCGATGCATAATTTTTTTTTGCCTCTGCTTTAGTGTTAAATTAAAGTTTATATTACTTACTCTATGTGCTGATGACATCACTGTTTCTTCGAGCGAATCAAACGTTGAAATAAAATTCTCGTACAAGATGTGGCAACGCGGCGGATGTGTGCAGCGCGCAATTTGCTTGCGCGAGGAAACGCGACGCCGAGGTCGAACGCTCCGTGCGATGGACACGTCTTCATTCACCTGGCCTGTTGCTTCGGTGCTAATTGTATCAGGCTTATGAGTTTGTGAGCGTGATGATAAGTGGAATAAAAAAAACCCTAACAGTCATATACATAGTTCTGACACCACACCAAGCTTCAAATGATAGGTAGTAAGTGTGGGTTTAGTCTTTGCGAAGACAAGTGAAGGAGTTTTGAATCGGGATTTTTTCTTAAAGAGATATATCTTCGTTTAAACTAGGGGATTATATTTATGACTTAAGCTTAACTTAATAAACTGCCTGCCTCGTGGTCTCGCGGTACAAATATGTGCCGTGCGATCTAGAGGTCCTGGGTTCGATCCCCGGGTCGGGCAAAGTGTTATTGGGTTTTTCCATTAGGAAATTCCCAATAGCAGCACGGAGTCTGGAAATGTGCCCGAAAACGGCAATAGGCTCGCCCCCTATTACGTGGGACTGATACATACCTGGCGGAATGTGGGTGTAGATATGCACCTCTGCCTACCCCATCAGGGAATACGGGCGTGAGTTTATGTATGTATGTGTACTTTTAAATGATAAATAGAAGTGTTTTACTTGAGAATGTACTTAGACACTGCAATAGGTTCATCCTCTATTACGTGAGACTGATATACCTGGTGAAATGTGGGTGCAGAAATATTTCGGGGAATACAGGCGTGAGGTTATGTAACTATGTGCTAAAAATAGGACCATAAAAATTAAGTATTAAGGGTAACATATAAAACTATATACTTTAGGGGAATACGTAACGATTTTTACGAATTTTAATTCTATGATAGATGGATGGCCAACCCGCACTAGGCCAGCGTGGTGGACTAAGGTCTAAACCATGTCAGTTGTAGAGGAGACCCGTGCCCATCAGTGGGACATATGTTTATGGGCTGAGGATGATGATAATAATAAATAAGATTTTATGCTTTTTTGTTAGAAGTCCCGGGATTACAAATCGAGTGATTTCGCGTACAGCGGTACCAAATATTTACGCGACGATTCGCGAAGTTTTAGCATATTGGTTTTCACACTTCACTGCCCATATTTGTGATCGCACATCGCAAAAATTAGCTTCGTATATGTACCTAAATACATATTAGAACAAAATGTTTCCGTGTCATTACAGAAATATTTCCTACTATTGCGCTTAGTTTTATAAAGAATCAAAAAGTAGTTTTGACTCCATAATTTTTTTTATTATTATACAACATATATAAAACCTGTCATCATCAGCCCAACTACGTCCACTGCTGGGCACGGGCCTCCTCTACAACTGAGAGGGTTTAGGCCTTAGTCCACCACGCTGGCCTAGTGCGGGTTCGCGGACTACACACCTAAGAAATTCCTAAGAACTTTTTAGGTGTGCAGGTTTTATCACGATGTTTTCCTTCACCGTTTAAGCAAGTGATAATTCATTGTGAATAAAATAAAACATAAAAAACATAAAACCTGTAAAACCAGTTAAAGTCATATAAGTCACAATGCTCTTGATTACTGTTTCCAAACTTATGTTCAAAACATTAAACGTTCATTGATCCTTGTAGGTAATATAAGTCAATAAGGAAGATATTGTGGCAAAACTAAGTGTACCGTACTTCTTGATGTATGTAGGTAATTTGCTACTTTTTTAGTTTTTTTAGTGTTCTGTTTTGCAAAAAATAATAAAACGTAAATATTTTTTTTTTGTTAAGAAACCTTTTTAATGTTTTTTATTTTTTTGCCGTCATATTTTTTTTACAATTCGTAACAACTCTTTAAACAACAACGTTCGAAGTTCAAATTTAATAAATAAGATGGCATTTACGTCCTTCAGAGGCGGGAAAACAGGCTATCTATGATTGCTATCTAAGTAACAGATGCGGCAATATTTTTTATTATAAATTGACTAATTTTACCTGATGTACGCACATTGTTTCGTGCGGCCGCCACCTGGGGTGGGTATTGTCCACTCCGGGCAGTTCAATGTATTTGAATTGTTTCAAATAAATTTCATTAATCTATCTAATATATATGTTTGCTTTTTTTTTAAACCAATGGAATTTATTAGTACTTAAATTATATTGTAACTATAAGATACAAGATTATTAAAAAAAATAGTATATAAACCAGCACAACAAGAGTTAAGGACGGAAATTTCCATGTAGGCGGTATACATCTCATTATTTTTAAGTTTTTTACACTGTGACCGAAAATTAAGACAGGCAATAATTACTGTGATTACAACCACATTGACGTTAAAAAAAAACGACAAAAAATATAAACAAAATACGTTTTCTTAATAACCACATAAACGTAGTGTAGGACGCCCTCTGGCTAGGTGGGGTGACGATATACGCAAGATGGCTGGCAGCGGTTGGATGAGGAAGGCCGAAGATCGAGCCCAGTGGCGTGCCATAGGAGAGGCCTATGTCCAGCAGTGGACGTAAGAGAGGCTGATGATGATGATGATGATGATGAATAACCACAAATTTTAAATGTATTTGTTGATACGAAAAATATTTTTATTTTTTGTCGGGATTTTTTTACCGTCAATGTTTTTAAAACCTATTTATTAACCTGTCATGGTTTTTACGGCCTATTTACATCCTGTATGTTGTAGTACTATCTGTATGGATCTGAATACCCTACCCAGTATTACAGTTTTAAATGCGTCGTGTTGGCAGCGAGTGTTGCGTGATTCATTGCATCTCGCAACTCTTCCTATTTGTCATTGCAAAGAATAGTTTGATCGCGTGCAACTCAAGATGCAAACATACAATGTATTTGTGCCAGTCATCACGCAATCTTTCGCGACGTCGACTGAAATATTAACTGTTAAATGCCTAAGCAATAAAGCTTCGTTGGTCCCGCTGTAATGGACGATCGAAAATATCGGGTTCAATTTCCGCATGGCAATTATTGGGATCTTCCAAACTTCGAAAAGGTAGAGGTGTGTGCCTGGGGCTTAAACCCTCGACCGCCGTGACTCTCGACTGCGTGCCTAAACCTTGAGGCTATCACGACTTATCTTATATCAAAACTTATCCCCAAAAATACAATAAGCTCGCCCACCATTACGTGGAACATGAAATAGCTAGAGATGTAGGTACAGAAGTAATCATCTACCTACCCCTTCTTGGTTGTAAGTTGATATTGTTAATAGCCTCTTCCACTCAACATCCCACACAACCATCTTTATCAGTACCTACCTTATAGAATTTATTCACTTATTGACGTCAATCATCTAAAGTAATTTCCTATGTCTTTATAATAACGATATAAATTATCACTTGTGATTTTTTGTCTAAATGTATTTTCTATATAAATATAACGTCATTTAGAGTTGTTTTTTTAATTTTATTAACTGTGAAATGTCTTCGTTCGTTTGCACTTTTTAAATAATTTTCTATCTGACATTTTGGTTGGATCTGTAATAAGTAGGCATTTAATCCTCAAATAAATAATAATAAATAAATCCAACAGTCACATACATAGTTCTGACCCCACAATAAGATACAAGTCTTGTGTCGTGGGTATCATAAACTACGAGAGACATTTCGGTCTCTCAAACATTTGTCTCGGTGCGGGGATCGAACCCGCGGCCTCTCGTTTCGCAAGCTGGTATCTAGCCAACTGCGCCACAGGGTTATCAAATATTAGGTCTGTTGTGGAAATGGGCATTACTTGACTTTACCAGCATAGTTATATTAGTGAAACTGGATGTTGCCTTCACGTTGTTTGGACTGCACTCCTTCCACACAACTCCTCGTGGAGTCCCAATGATTTTTTAATGTTTTTGTTTCCCATTCAAACGCATGATTGATATCAAACACGCAATAATTTTTCTAAGCAAGCCATACAATTGTCAATTAATTTGCCTTCAATCGCCTCATCAAAACACGCGATCTACAAACTACTTATCGTCTCGTAATATTGCAAAACCGGCATAATATAAAAAGAATTTGCACGTAATCAAAATATTCATATCATAGGTGCAGAATCGACCTTCGTAACCACTTGCACCGACGTGCGCCCATCATTATTCCGACCGCGTGGAAAGATCGTTTTGACACATAGCTCATGGCCGCTTCGTGGCGAAACGGTCACCATTCTATAGCCGTCCCGCTCTAACGCAACACGACCTTCGGTGGTGCGAGGTGACGACCTGATGTGGCGTTGTTGCGTGGTGATCAGACCCGATTTAATTGTCTTGACGCTGTCCACTTAATGGATTATGTAAATGTTCCTTTTTTTACCAAGCAATAGTTGCTTCATGGGTTGAAGGAAGAGTTCAAAGAGGATAAAGTTGAGTAGTTAATCATGTGAATATGCAATCTTTCATCATTAGCCCAAATACGTCCCATTGCTGAGCAAGGGCCTCCTACAACTGAGAGGGTTTAAGCTTTAGTCCCCCACGATGGCCTAATGTAATGTAAGCAGTGATGGCCTCGAGGTTTAGGCGCGCGGTCGAGAATTTCGGCGGTCGCAGGTTCAAACCCCAGGCACACACCTCTGACTTTTCGAAGTTATGTGTGTATTCACAATGAATTATCACTTGCTTTAACGGTGAAGGAAAACATCGTGATAAAACCTGCACACCTAAAATTTCTTAGGGATTTCTTAGGTGTGTAGTCCGCCAACCCGCACTAGGCCAGCGTGGTGGACTAAGGCCTAAACCCTCTCAGTTGTAGAGGAGGCCCGTGCCCAGCAGTGGGACGTATTTGGGCTGATGATGATGATGATGGCCTAATGCGGGTTGGCATATAAGTCTTTATGTAGGGTTATCTAGGGAGCGTATAATTGCGCAGGATACATATCTCTTCTCGAACGACGCAATTTTACTGATCAGGTCATACCCAAAGCATTACAAATCCACTCATTGGCATTTAACCCTACGCTAAACTTTATGCAATACAATCCAGGTAGAATGAAAAATTGCGAGGGAATGATTGTCTTTTATTTTGTTTTGATGCTCTGCTCGAATTAAGTACCTCAAACATATGTATATCTTTTATTTTACGTGGGCCTAAATCCCCGATTTTCTGAGTACGTCCGTGTATTGATTGGGTATAATCTTCTGTAATCTTCCATGTGATGACTTGCAAACATCTATCAAATTCCATAATGGTTTTATTACCAAGAACCTGAATACGAACGGTTTCAATCATTCAGTAATCCGGAACAGTCCACAGGTCAAAGACATTCTTGCTATTTTATTTTATATTTACATATATTTATTGGTTGTTGTATATTAGGAGATATATTGTCAATAGATTAGATTGCAAATTTCATGACCTAATTTGAATGACTTTTCCAATCAAGGAGCCCGCTAAACTAACGGAAATGCGTGTAGACATTGGTAAAAATTGTTGAAACGAAAGGTCGTACCGCTATGAAACACAGACTTAAATGTACTCTAACGGAGACACAAATAGTAGGATTCATTATAAGTATTAAAAGCTTGTTTTTATTGAACAAAAGTATAAAAGTGAACGAGAATTATTAAAAAATACCAGGTTCATTAGCAGGAGTACTATTCTAATAACGAATGATGAATATAATACATGTACACTATGCTTCGCAACAAAACAATTTAAAAAAATAGTTTACGAGTTATCCTGTCGAAGAAAAAGGCAACAAATATGAAACTGACTGAAATTTGAGACGATTTTATTGGAGATAAAAACCAGTTCGTATACAAGGCAAAGCCATCGAACTTCTTTTGAGGTCTAACTTAGTTTATTTTGAACACTGTCCTTATCATTTTTATTTTATTTTGATCCCTTACGTTCCAGTCCGCATTGCTAACGCAGTTCTTACAGATTACATCTATACAAATAAATAAAATTGGAGTGTATGTTTGTAATATTGAAATAACCGCTTTCCAATAAATGCATACACGGTACATATACCAAAATAAAGTTTTTTACAATTTTTGTCTGTCTGTCTGTTTGTTCCGGCTAATTTCTGAAACGGGTGGACCGATTTTGACGGGACTTTTAGTAGACTTTTAGTACTTAAGGAGTAACTTAGGCTAAAAAATAAGAATCGACTGTTAGGCGGAACGAAGTTCGCCGGGTCAGCAAATTATAAAATTGCAAAATTTATAAAATTGGGTATACTCGTACATTAAAATTTTCGTTCTTAGTCACTAATAATTCTTATAAAAAGGTTTGATTGTTTGTTGGGTTTTGTATAATATTCTTATCCGGACCATTATACTGGGTCCATTGACAGTTCAGCGTCACAGTTAGAATACTCTTGCAGGCGGCAACGCTTATTATATGTTTTTTGTAATTTTTGTTTTCATTGAAATTAAACTATTAGTAGACTAGGTGTAAAACCCCGCACAATGACCTAAGCAAATATCGTTTTCTAGAACTATACTATGTCTTATCTATCTACATCAGCCCAAATTTGTCGCAAAATTGGAAAATGGTCTTCTTAGACTGGACGAGTAGGTGGGGGAAAAAAGCTTAGGTTCGAAGAATTTCGGTTATTTCATATCCTTGAGTTTTTAAATACACTGAAAATTGTGCCTTATTGTTAACGAGATACATTCGCATTTCAAACCATCATTTGTGAGTGCGTTTACTTCCCGAATCAGTTTAAAAAACATCTGCCCTTTAGATCCAAAATAAAGAATAAGATTTCGCGGTATCGGCAATAAATATTGAACTTATGATAGTCGTTTTGCCGAATTTTATTGGCGTTTCGAGGTCTTTGGCCGCAGCACATCGTACATGTTTTCATTAAGTATCTTTCCATTATGTATTTGTTGAGTACACTTGGGGAAATTCCGCTTGGTCTTGTGTTTAGACGTTTCCTGTAAAGACATGAATAAACTAGCGTTTTATGTAATGTTTAGGTAATATGCTATTGCCTTATTGCTGAACAAATTGTGTTCAAGTTTGTAAGGTGTTTAACACAATTTTATTGAGACTGGTAGTAGTCAACAACGTTTCCGAGACATTAGATTGCAAAAGGAATATATTCTAAATCTTTGACACAGTTTCTATTGCTGATCTGCTCTTATACTATTAGCAGCGTGCATATATCCTATGGCGTTCCTCGATAAATTGGCTATGTAACACTGAAACAAACAATCAAAATCTTCAATTTTATATTAGTATGGATGTGTAGTTAAATAGTTCTTTGGAATTTCTTAGGTGTGTAGTTCGCCAACCCGCACTAGGCCAGCGTGGTGGACTAAGGCCTAAACCCTCTCAGTTGCAGAAGAGGCCCGTGTCCAGCAGTGGGACGTATATGGGCTGATGATGATAATGGATTTGCAGTGTTTTGATTTATATTATTAGAGCGTAATATTCGAACGTTATTTTGATATATAATCTTGGCGAAGTTTTAGTTTAGTTCATAAATTGCATCATGTTGCAATGCTTAAAATATAGTCAATTTACCTGTCGATAAAATAAATGTCAAACATCTGTTGCATTGATTACCATTTTTTTATAATAGCAAATTAAATCAAAGGAACTTAATTAAAACACGTCTTTTATATCATCATCAACCCATATACGTCCCACTGCTGGGCACGGGCCTCCTCTACATTTGGGAGGGTTTTAGGCCTTAGTCCACCACGCTGGCCTAGTGCGGGTTGGCGGACGTCTTTTATATACCTGTTTACAATTAGTCAATGCTTTGTCTACAAGTAACTGAAATACCCTCGTTAACGTGCATAAATAAAAAATAAGCTACTGCCTCGTAGTTTCGCGGCACAAGTATCTATGTACCGTGCGATCTAGAGGTCCCGGGTTCGAATACCGGGTCGGGCAACGTGTTACTGGGTTTTTCCATTCAAAAATTCTCAGTGAAAGCGCAGAGTCTAGAAATGAGCCGGAACAACGACAATTCCACGTCCCCCTATTACGTGGGACATACCTGGTGATATGTGAGTGCCGAAATGCACGTTTGCCTACCCCTTCGAGGAAAACGGGCGTGAGGTTATGTAAAAATAAATTAGAAAGAAACAGATATTTGTAGCGCAATTCTTGAAATTTAGCAAAGTCACAAAAAATTGGTCCACCGAATATTGTAATAATTCTAATATATGTAGCTTGATTGACCTTTTTAATACTATTATTGAATCGTACGATTCTCGTGTTTAATAATACGTTTCCTATTTTCCACATAAATATTTAACGCATGTAAAAAAGATAAATCAGATAATTATGGTCGTTACATAAATCATTATAGCCCATTTACGTTACCAATTATTAAAATTGTCACATAAAGAACAAAATTAGGTGAGGAAATTAAATATTTTATTATTTATTCATGTTTTGTATTATTGCGCGTAAACACTCGATGTCCCTGACCATAGAAACTAATAAAACCCACACCGGGTCTAAGGTTCAGATTCCATCGCTAATGAAAACCTACACTAGCATAAAGACTTCAATCACTCAGTTGCAATTGAAGATTAATATTTCAGAGCTGAATAAATTATTTATTAGGTATCAGATTTCCACTAACTCGTACTAGACCTGGTAATTTATCCTCTCAAACGAAGGCAATGCTCGACTTATAGTAAAATGTATGGAGTGATCATGTTTTATATTTGTTAATGCTGACTGCCTTGTTAGTCCTGCGGCGTAAGATCTCAGTCTAAAGAACCCGACATCCAATGTCAAATAGGACCTTTCCCGAACAAAGTTAAAATTAAATTACACAGTTTTTATAAAAAAATAAAGATGATGACCAGTTTATTTTACGCCCGTATTTTTTGTTCTTTTTTTATAAACATGTATTGACGCGTCATAAGTGCTATGTTATTGCCTACGGGATAAATAAATGATCAACTCATTAGTTCCAGAGTGAGTCACAGTGTAATTGGATATATGTACATGTGCGGTGTTGTCTTGCCAGTTTAAAAAAATACATTCTAAGGAGTTTGTATATGTATGAGTGATGTATATGTATGAATTTAACATTACCTTTGTTTGTCCACAGAGAGACCTCGCCTCCGTCGCCGCTGAGCGACGAGAAGGAGTCCAAAATGAGCCAGATACAGTTCTCACCAGCGTTTGATAAACAAGAAAGCACGGTTAGTATACTTATTATTGAATTATGAATAAAATTATAAAACCAGCGTAATAGCGTCTTTGATCACATCAGGATCGTGGCGATGTAATTTTATGTTTTACGGGGATTCTTTCTGGTAATGTGGTGTTTAATTTGAAAAAACACACTATGACGGTCGATTTGCTATTCGATTAATTTTCTCTAAAATATAAAGGAAGGTTGAAACCACATGATTAAAAAAATGGGTAACATCCTTCATGAAAGTGTTAGGTAACTTTAGGATCTCATCCCAATATATTGACACAAGTTTGTACAAAAATCACCCAACAACAAAAGTCCACCCCTATATCTATGTTTGAATTTATTATGCCCCATACCCCAAATTGATTTTGCAGTTTAACCTTAATAACGTAACAGACAGACGGAGTTACTCTCCCATGTATATCGTGAAGGCCTCGAGGTTTAGGCACGCGGTCGAGAATCTCGACGGTCGCGGGTTCAAACCCCAGGCACACACCTCTGACTTTTCGAAGTTATGTGTGTATCACGTACTTTAACGGTGAAGGAAAACATCGTGATAAAACCTGCACACCTAAAAAACTTCTTAGGAATTTCTTAGGTGTGTAGTCCGCCAACCCGCACTAGGCCAGCGTGGTGGACTAAGGCCTAAATCTCTCAATGGTAGAGGAGGCCCGTGCCCAGCAGTGGGACGTATATGGGCTGATGATGATGATGTATAATACTTATAGATTCCAAGTAGGTATGTAGAAGAAAAAGCGTACTATAATCCGAGCTATGAAGGCTACAAAATGATTTCCAATTGCATCAATTTAGCAGATTATATTGTATATAACTCGACAGCATAAATTGCGTTTATCGGCTTCAAGTATTTCTAAGAAAAAATAATTATTAAATAAGTACGGCGTTGTTGATGTATAGCGACACGTTTACGTAGCAGGAAGCGTTTTCATACATTATCACAAGCGTTTCCTACGTCATTTGTGACGTACTGGGGTAGACAGACTAGTTATAATAATTATTAGATTTAATGGTGAGTCGGATGCTATACAAATAGTAAAATGTAGGAAGAGACGAGCATTCATTCATCAACATTTCGTCATCAGCCCATATATGTCGGGCTGGGCACGGGCCTCCTCTACAACTGAGAGGGTTTAGGCCTTAGTCCACCACACTGGCCTAGTGCGGGTTGGCGGATTGACTTAAGAAATTCCTAAGTACTTTTTGGTGTGCAGCTTTCCTCACGATGTTTTCCTTCACCGTCAAAGTACGTGATAATTCATTGTGAATACCAGATAATTTGGAAAAGTCAGAGGCGTGTACCTGGGGTTTGAACCCGCGACCGTCGATATTCTCGACCGCGTGTCTAAACCTCGAGGCCATCACGACTTTTAGCAGGGACGAGCATCAGTCGTCAGTTGAGATAGTGTTTAAAGGCTTAAGATCATGGACAGGGTATACACATACTTTCGGTTCGTGCCAGGGTGAAAACGGTCAGCGTGGTAGACTTAAGTCTACCCCATTATACAGTAAAACTTAATCATCAGTTAAGTCAGAAATTTAATCTTATGTAGGTATGTCATGACGATACAAATTGTAGCAACGAAACTTCTGATCAATTTTGTAAGTAATTTGTATTATAATTTAAAACCGCAGAAATTCAACTAAGCAATTATTAAGCAAACTTTTCCTCCCTTTGTGGTTGGTCCTTTTCCAAGTACATCGTTACTTAGTATACTGCATAGTTTCCTAACATCGCTTAGTCAATGCAAACAGACAATGGCCACTTATTAGGCAGACGGTCGTAAAGAGGTTTGTATAGGCGATGCGCGCGCCAGACCACAGACTGACTTGAGTCAACACGGTAATTCACAAGTTTATATATTTAAATTGGCATTGATTTAACATTCGCAAGAAATATATGAATACAGCACTCCCATACATACTTTTAAACCCAAATTGAACTACAAGTCTAGAGTCGTCGTTCGTGGGTTTTTAGACACTTAAAACTCGAAACAATCAGTACAGTACACAAATATTTGTCTCGATGCGGATGTCGAACCTCATCTAAGTATCATCTCGTGATATTTATTTATTAAATGATTTTTAATTAGTAACCAACACTTTATCAGTGACAATGAACCAATATAAAGGTAATTGATTTGGTTATATGAATGAGTAGTATGAATAAAAAACCAAGAAAGTAACAAGCCGAGGCCGGTACTCTGCTCATTTGTATGTAACTGGAAAAAAACCGAAATCATTAAAAACAAAAAACACCTCAAGAAAATTTATATTAGTGAAGATTACTCCAAAGAAGTTTTAGAAAAGAGGAAAATATTGAAAGCAGAACTAACTGAAGAGAGGAAAAAAGGCAATATTGCATACTTGAAATATGACAGACTCATCGTTAAAGAGAACAAAGATAACCAAGAAAAAAGAAAAAGAGAACCATCCGCCTCGCCCTCATCTTACAATAACCAGGCCAAAAAACAACAGATTGTAGCTTCAATTAAAACAAATGCTTTTGATATGATGCGGTCCAGATCAAACTCTATTTCTAACATATCTACCACCAAAAAACAATAACAACTAAGAATCGGCAAATGGAAACCGAACCCAACCAAAGAAACTGACAACAACGTAACTAAAAAACAACCTCCCCCAAGCCGACTGGTCCTCGTGGGGGATGAAGACCACAACCCTCCAACAATAAGTGACAACAGTAACGACAAAAATCAAAACCAACGAGAATGTAAAATTTACATCGCAGCCCTCAATGTACTTACCCTAAAAAACGAAGAAAATCTTGCCGAACTCATGTATGCATTAAAAGACATTAAATGGGATATTATTGGCCTCAGTGAAGTGAGAAGAATGGGAGAAAATATTATATCTCATCCAGATTACGTATTTTACCACATAGGCGAGACCCCGGGCCTTCATGGGGTTGGATTTATTGTTAAAAGATACATAACAAAATATGTGGAAGAATTTGTAGGTATCTCAGAACGTATTGCGATGATGAATTTGAAATTTCCGGGCTATAAAGATCCTTGGTCTATTGTACAAATTTATTCGCCTACCGAACAATCAAACCTGGAAACAATAAACACATTTTACCTTATTCTAAATAATGCAATCCAAGAGTATGGTCATAAAAATCTTATAGTAATGGGAGATTTCAATGGTCAAATTGGGCATAGGCGCCCAGAGGAAATTAAGGCACTGGGACCATACACATACAGTAACAGAACCAGAAGTAGGAATGGTGAACATATAACGAATTTCGCGCTAAGAAATAATCTAACCATTTTAAATACTATATACAGGAAAAGAAAGAAAAACATGTGGACTTGGATCTCGCCGGATGGTAAAACGAAAAACCAAATTGATTTTATTATGACAAACAGGAATAACTACTTCACAAACTTCACTGTAATAAATAATCTGAACTTCAACACTAATCATAAACTTATTAGAGCAGAACTGGTAACAACTCAACCAAAAATGCCCAGACCAAGACAAGACACTAGAACCATTCAGCTAGGGAAGCATAAGTTAGAACAAATTACGATTGCGCTAAATAACAAATTTTTAGACTACCTTCCTAACATTAAAACATTAGAAACACAAGAAAAGTACAACTGGATAGAAAACACCATAAAAACCGAAATGAAACTTGTAGCAAATAACAAAAATGAACACAAAAAATGGTTTACAAAGAATACCACAGAACTACTAGAGATGAGAAGACACTTACTCAGTACTAAAGATACTCAAGACAGAAGACAACAGTTAAAAACAATAAGTAAAGAAATTAAAGATAGTATAAGGAAAGATAGGAAACAAAAAAGAATGGAAATAATAGAAAAATATATAACTAAAACGGGTGGGGTAAAGAAAGCATATAAAGAAATGAAGAATTCGAGGGATTGGATAGTTAAAATGAAAAATGACTGTGGAACATGGAAACATCGCAGAACAGACATATTGACAATAGCAACATCTTATTACAAGGGATTGTATGAAGCCAAAACAACAGAAAACGAAATTGACTTGCTAGATACTTCAAGCGTTCCGAGCATTCTTAAAGCGGAAGTCGAGAATGCTATTGACACACAAAAGCTTGAAAAAACACCAGGTCCAGATGGAATAAGTAATGAAATCATAAAACAAGGCAAACACATTTTAATACCTGTTCTCACAGATATGTTTAACAATATCTTAACCACAGAAATAATCCCACAGCAGTGGACAGAGTCGAACATTATCCTGCTGTATAAGAAAGGAGACAAACATGAAATCGGAAATTATCGCCCTATCAGCCTTATGTCCAACATATACAAGATCTTCGCTAAAATCATTTTGAAACGAATTGAGAGAACACTGGACGAACACCAACCCATCGAACAGGCTGGATTTCGCAAGGATTACTCGGTGATTGACCATATCCATGTAGTCCGACAAGTTCTGGAGAAATACAGCGAACACCAGCTTACATACTA
The DNA here is from genome assembly GCA_907164795.1 of Hemaris fuciformis. NCBI lineage: Eukaryota > Metazoa > Arthropoda > Insecta > Lepidoptera > Sphingidae > Hemaris > Hemaris fuciformis. Next base: position 16,639,626 of record OU015441.1, read on the forward strand.
TATGGCATTCGTTGACTACAGCAAAGCCTTCGATTCTTTGCTACACAATAATATTTGGGAAGCTTTAGTGGAACAAGGGGTCGAACATAAATACATTCGTTTAATTAGGAACGTATACAGTCACAGCACAGCCAGAATCCAGCTAGAGAAGAAAGGCCGCTCATTCAAAATAGGGAAAGGCGTCAGACAGGGAGATCCCTTATCTCCTAAACTATTTTCCGCTGTTCTGGAATCAATTTTCAGGCGACTCAATTGGGAAAACCTTGGGATCAATGTCGACGGTTCATCGTTGACACATCTGAGATTCGCTGATGACATAGTCTTATTTGCCAAAACATCTGAAGATATAAATAGAATGATTGAAGACCTCGCGATCGAAAGCGAAAAGGTAGGACTAAAACTCAACCCAGAAAAAACTAGACTGATGACGAATGGAAACAAAACTACAATAATGATAGGAAACTCGGAAATTAACTACTCTGATGAATACATTTACCTAGGACAGCTCATAACTCATAAAGAATCAATGCACGAGGAAGTAAAAAGAAGAATAACAAACGGATGGAAAAGGTACTGGAGCTTAAAAGAAGTTATGAAAGACAAAACACTTCATATTAACATGAAAAGGAAACTTTTTAATACCTGCATACTACCTGTTCTCACGTATGGCTGCCAGTCATGGACTATAACCCAAGAATTGATAAACAAACTTGCAACTTGCCAGCATGCTATGGAGAGGAGTATGCTAAATATCAAAAGATCAGACAGAGTACAAAGCAACGTCATTAGAAATAAAACAAAAACAACAGATGTTACGCTAAAAATCAAAAGACTCAAATGGAGATGGGCGGGGCATATGATAAGAGGTCATGATAAATGGAGCAAGAAAGTAACAAGCTGGTACCCCAGGGAAGGTAAAAGAAGAAGAGGGAGACCGTTGAAACGATGGGACGATGATATTAAAGAGGTGGCAGGAGTGATGTGGAACAGAGTAGCTCAAGTAAGGACAGAATGGAAGAGGTTGGAGGAGGCCTTTGCCGATTGGCAAACAGATCTGCAAAAGATTACCAAACAGCAGATAGTAGAATAAGTTTCTAACTTTTATATATTTTGTTTCAATTAGTTTTTAAATGTATGTTTTAATTAGTTTTTTAAATGTATGTCTCAATTAGTTTTTAAATTTATGTTTGAATTAGTTTTTAAATGTATGTCTGAATTAGTTTTTAAATGTATTTTGTATTAGTTTTAAATGTATGTTTCAATTAGTTTTAAATGTATGTTTGAATTAGTTTTTAAATGTATTTTGTATTAGTTTTAAATGTATGTTTTAATTAGTTTTAAATGTATGTTTGAATTAGTTTTAAAGGTATGTTTTTAAGTTAAAGATCTGAATAAAAGGCTATATTATATTATTATTATTATTATTATATGAATGAGTGACTAGTTGTATTCGTGAGAATAATTTTCCTACATTCCTAGATTCTTATTTTCATGTTTTTACCTTCTGTTTGCTTATTTGTCACAAATACCTAATTAATTTCACCTTCCAAGCCAAGCTATGGACAATAAAATTATGTCTACGAGTTTGATTGTAATTTACTTAAGTGACGTCACTTTATTTTGTCATCTTTCCTCTTGACTCAATCAATTTACTCTTGACACAATCTTTTCCGATCCATAGAATTCGTCAAAGCATAGACCTGTATCCTGTTTGTGCCACAGCGCTCGTCTCAGAACAATCATGGCCATGTCATACAACATTGTGTAACAAAATAATGTCTATTTGATCTATTTTATTGCAGGTTATTCAATTGCTTTACTTGTGTTTAGTATTTTACTACTATTTACCTATGGCGTAAGATCTAAGTCTGACCTATGGACCTAAATAGTTGCCTCTGTGACTGGAAACGTCTATTCACTGTGCTCAGGTGTACATATATTAGAATTGTAATTTTAAATGCGACACTTTGTGGGCGTGAAATTTAATGATGAAAGTAAAGGAATTTATGAAACCGGTAAATATTATTATCAAAGCAAAATGCGAGCTTATTATTGAACATTTGAACTATAAATACAACTATCACTCATATGATTCCGACCCTACATATGGATATGAGAAACCACAAGAGACTTATCGGTCTCACAAGAAACAGACCAGAAAAAATCCTTTATTTCACAGTCTCGGTTCTAATCAAGTGTCATTGTTTCAAAGAACAATAACCAAATTAATTCTCAGTCAGTTTAACGGACTGTCGATGTGGTTTATAGCGCAGAATGAGCCGGTTGTACCACATAATAAGAACAGGTTAAATAGTATTCGTGACAATGTGTTCTGATTCATTTCACTTGCTAACTCGGTTTACTGTTGTGCGCTGTTGAGCTTCTGTGGCGGCATTGAGGGACGTGTTTGTGTACTGTACTTTACGTTCCTTGGAAGTTAGTCTTCTAAGTCGTATACGGGCACACCAAAATCAATTTAAATTTGTACTATCCGTTTTACTAGACAAGGTAGTGATAGTCCCGAGGTTTAGGCGCGCGGTCCAGAATCTCGGCGGTCGCGGGTCCAAATCCCAGTCACACACCTCTGACTTTTCGAAGTTATGTGATTATTTACCATGTACGTTAAAGGTGACTAGAGTTCTTAGAAATTTCTTAGGTGTGTAGTCCCTCAACCCACATTAGGCCAGCGTTGCAGTCTACGGCGTACGGTTACATTGCCATACAAACATAAAAAGTTTCTATTATAATTATTAATGTTAATACCCGAAACGTTATTTCGTATAGTCGCCTTCTTTTGCCTCGATGGAACTAACAAGCGGAGCCTGACTAGTTCATTGACCTTTAAGATCGCTTTGTCCTGATGCAGTTAAAGCTCTGTCAAAATTTTTAATTTAATTAAGATTCATATAGTGATAATATTATTTTCAGCGTTTATATTTCACAAGCATTCCTTATCTGTCTTAGGGGGCGTCCATAAATTACGTGAGGTGTTTTTGAAGTTATTTTAAATTTTCTGCCCCTCCCTCCCCCCCTGGTGAGATGTCGTGAGATTTTATTCAACCCCCTCCCCCATCCCCCAATCTCACGTGAGATTTTTCAAAATGTGAGTTTCTTACATAAACGCGTTGGATTGTTATTGTAAAAAGAAAAAACAAATTTGCTTCATGCTTTTATTTACGACTAGTTAAGACTAGTAATCAATATTGCTGAGAGTTTAATTATAAGTGTAATAAAAATTTAACAATAGAATACTTAAATCGTAACTACTGTGATTAATAATCTTAAGCATGTACATTGTACAATCTGGATTAAATGGACCAAAATAGTATATTTTTTTTTGTTTCAATCAGAAAAAAAATTGCGTGATATTTGCCGAGACCACCCCTCTCTCCAACGTAAGATTAGATGAGATTTGACTCGACCCCCTCCCCCCCTTAAACACCTCACGTAATTTATGGACGCCCTCTTATGTAATTTAAAATATACAAACAAGTACTACTAAACTTATAAAGGCCATATTCTATTAGCGATCCGTTCCAACTTCGTCTGGTGGTTTGCTTTTCAGAATTTCCTTTACTTTCCTTTCCTTCTTTATTCTTTTCTTTTTCTTAATTCCTTACCTGAGCTGGTTCCTCTCTATGTTAAGCAGAATAAACTCAGTAGCGGTACTTCCAAAGAAGCCCAAAAGCGTTACACGTTTGTGTATTGTGTTGTCTAGTTTATAATTGATTATTGCAGGGTCATGATATTGTTATTTATATGTCGAATTCCTTTTTTAGATAAACATTTAAAGCTTAAAGATTATTATTCAATAGCCTCGTGGCGCAGTTGGCTAGATACCAGCTTGCGAAACGAGAGGCCGCGGGTTCGATCCCCGCACCGTGACAAATGTTTGTGTGATCAGAAAATATTTGTTTCGGGTCTGGGTGTTTGTGAGACCGAAAAGTCTCTCGTAGTTTCTGATACCCACGACACAGGACTTGTATCCTAGTGTGGGGTCATAACTATGTATGTGACTGTTGGGTGTATTTATTATTATTATTTGTTTTGAAAGGAAAATGGGCTTTTCGGCTTCTATGGTAGTACCGCCACTGGATAAACTTAGGCATGTTCAGACAGTTTATAAAGTTTGCTGTTTCCAATAACCCAATATTGCTAATCGTATTTGTTATGTCAGACATGGCAGAAGCGGCAGCAGGCGGTGTGCGTGCGGCACGCGTTCAAACACTACGGCTCCAACAAGCGGCCCAACCACGTGCTCAGCAACCTCAACATGACCGTCGCCAAGGGGACCATGTAAGTATACGTTATCTAATTTACTATACATTATGACGGAGAAGTAGGTTCGTCAAGACCCTAGTCATTAAATCAAGAAAACAATGTATCTAAAAGCTAACCAGAGCGTTCCATTTCTGGATTTACAGGATAGTTTTAAATGTCATAGAGTTGTTCCATTAACTAATTCTAAATATCTGCATTGAGCCTGCAAATGTGGACAGTAAATGACAAAAGCCTCGCCCCCTATAACGTATGACGTAAAAATGGCAAAACTTGGGGATAGGAATAGTGCATTACTTCAGTACAAGCCAGTGGCGGTACATCCATAGAAGCCCAAAAGCCCAGCGTGCGTTACGAAATTCCGAATAATAATCTTAAAACTTTAAATGTTTATTTAAAAAAGACGATTTGACATATAAATGAGAATATCCTGACCCCACAACAAACAATTATAAATTAGACATTAGATAATTAACATGTAACGCTTTTGGGCTTCTATGTAAGTACCGCCACTGGTACAAGCGTAAATCTACACACACATACAAGCCCCTATATCACAAAAGCAGTTGGCAGAGGTGTTGGTTGATTGGTTAGTGTGAGGTTCCTCACTCTTTTTCCACCAAATGTGCTTTCAAATCCCATGTAACGGAGGACGAGTCTATTGCCCCTTTTCGGGTATGTTTTTAATCTCCATGCCTCTACTAAAAAAATCCTAACGGAAAAATTGAATAACATTTACCCCGACCGGATCATCGCATCCGGGTCCTTTCCATCGTACGCCACACACTCATACCACAAGACCAACGAGGAAGTCCTTTAATTAAGGCAGACAAAATTACAATTATAGTGTTCTTATATGTGATTCGTGAGGTCATTAATGAGAGGTCACTGTCTCCTACCTCCGCGTCCATAAGGAAGCGAGATGGCACCCGTCCAACCCGCCAAGGGCGCCAACACAAAAGATTATTAACCTATGACAAAGCAATTATATCGAAAACAATACGCTAGCCCGCCGCATGGGTGGTCCGGGAGACAGCATACCGTCATAAGTGCTTTATCTTGATGTATCAAACAAAATATATATTTTTATTTGAGTTTTATGGCAAATTTTATGATTTAAATAAAAACATGAATTTGTTATTACACTCAAAGCAAGCAGGCCCAACTCAGCTAAGCGGAAAGTTCCGCGCGCCGAGTTGGTAGGCCAGGTCTCTGGCCCGCCGAAATACCCCTTTTGGCCTTTCCCGAGGTAACGAAGGCGTTTACCTCTCGTTATAAAAGGGTCTTTGAGACATCTTTAATCTTGGAGTCGATTTAAATGTGCATATTAGTACATTTCATTTAATTACTCGTCAAACATTTTTATACAGAGCAGTGTGATAATGCCAACTAAAGAACATTATTATTGAAAATATTCCATTCTATTTATAAGAATAATTCTCATTGAATGAGTACCTATTTGTTTAAAACAAAGCAGATTTCATTTTTGTGTCTTGTAATTTTATGAAGGAAGTATTAATTATATTTATAAGCCTTTTATAACATCCTTCGATAGAGGCTTTTGTATTTCCTGTATTCATATTTTCTTGATTGTGTTGCTGCAACCATGATTAATTACAGCGTAATAACAAGTTATTTAATTTACATTACATGATTTTTATTTGACACAACGGGATACCCACACGTACTCGACGTTGCAACTCCTGAACGGATAAAAACGAGCAAATGCACTGAGAAGCTCGGCTAGTCTATTCTCATTTAAACTGATTTATTGATTACGAGACCAAAGATGCTAATAGTGTATTTCTAATCCCAGAAAAATAATCGGTTTCTAAAGCATTATTTAATACATTGCTTGAAAAAATAACTTTTTAGACAGCCCCGTGGCGCAGTTGGCCGCGGGTTCGATCCCCGCACCGAGACAAATGTTTGTGTGATCCACAAATATTTGTTTCGGGTCTGGGTGTTTGTGAAACCGAAAAGTCTCTCGTAGTTTCTGATACCCTCGACACAAGACTCGTATCTTAATGTGGGGTCAGAACTATGTATGTGACTGTTGGGTGTATTTACTAACTTTGGCTTTCTTTGATTCAAGTCATCGGATTAATACTTTAAATGGGATTGAATAAAAAATGGATTTGAAGCTCACGGCTGTGGGAGCCGGCCGTGTTATGTAAGCTGCTGGAAGTTATGCGTAATTGACACAAGCCGGTTTATTCGTCGGGCCCAGTCCGACCTCGCGCCGATGAATTTGTTCACAATTGCCCAATACTTTGTGAGGCTATGTGCGTTTTGCTCTGATGCCTTCGACTTCGTATGTTTTGTAAAAAAAATGTTGAAAACATAATATTCGCTTAGTGTAATAAAAATCTTGTCAGTGTGCATTTAAAGTGTTATTTGGCACGTGAGGAGAATTCTATGTATGTAATCATAAAAAATGTTTTAAGCTTTATGCGTCTAGTGTTATGGATGTCTTAGTCATTGAAATTAATTGTATAGTTTGTTTAAGAAAAAAAACAAATAATAAATTAATGTTAGTTGTGGAAAATTTTATGTATATTATGAATGAGACAAAATTCCTACAGTACAAGCACCTACTTTTGATACATAAATATACACAGACACGCAAAATCGATAGTGGTGTTAATACTTGCTCATGAATGTAGTCGGGTTGCGGTCGCGTTTCAATGCGTTATGAAGCAATGCGCGTACAGTCATCGCCTAAAGTGGGGGATCATCGACTTCTCGAAGCAGTTGGACTTACGCTTTACGTACACCTGCTTATTTTATACACATACATAAACTCACGCCTATATTCCCCGAAGGGGTAAGCAGAGGTGCATTTCTGCACCCACATTTCGCCAAGTATGTATCAGTCCCACGTAATAGGTGGCGAGCCTATTGCCGCTTTTCGGGCACATTTCCAGACTCCGTGCTGTTACCGAGAATTTCCTAATGGAAAAACCCAATAACACTTTGCCCGACCCGGGAATCGAACCCAGGACCTCTAGATCGCACGGCACACACTTGTACCGCGAGACCACGAGGCAGTTAACTATTATTATTATTATTTTATCTAGCTTCAATGTAATGGTAAAAAGTGTTCTGACAAAAAAATTTAGCATCTAGAGAGCGATTCTAAGTATGGCGGTCTTTTATAAACAAACAAACCTATAAACATCTAATAGGTGTTTTGTTTAAAAAGAGTAATATAAAGAGTCTTCGAAACCGACGTACATACATAAAGAATATAATGTCAATTAGGCGCTCTACAGTCTTTACCTGTCCCAACGGGAGACAAGCGTGATTTTTTGTACGTATGTGTGTCGTCATCATCAGCCCATATACGTCCCACTGCTGGGTACGGCCTCCTCTGCAACTGAGATGGTTTAGGCCTTAGTCCACCACGCTGGCCTACTACGGGTTGGCGGACTACACATCTAAGAAATTCCTAAGAATTTTTAGGTGTGTAGGTTTCCTCACGATGTTTTCCTTCACCGTTAAAGTACGTGATAATTCTTTGTGAATACACACGTAGCTTCGAAAAGTCACAGGTGTGTGCCTGGGATTTGAACCCGCGAGAGATTCTCGACCGCGTGTTTTGACCTCGAGGTCATCACTGCTTGTACGTATGTATGTAAAATTGTTTATTTCAATTTGATTTGATAAAGACGTCAACTATAACTATTGTGCCATACCGATATAGCTAACAAATGAAATTTTGATGTTCTGTTTGACGTACACACTAGCTCCTAAACAATAAAGGCGTACAATCAATTAATACGTTCAATTATGTGTAGATCTATTAGCAGGAAGATTCCTTTGTCGTGGCGTGATGACGTCAAGCATTGTCGACACCATCACAATGGTGGTACGTAGGTGACGGGTGACCTGCACCATGTTTGTGCACGAATACGTGGTAATGAATTCATTATTAATGTACGGAAGTCATTAGGTGGATTCAGTCCTAATTGTTTTGTTGCCTCTCTGTGTTTAAGTACTTTTAGTACTTATTTTGACAGCCCCGTGGCGCAGATGGCTAGACACCAGCTTGCGAAACGAGAGGCCACGGGTTCGATCCCCGCACCGAGACAAATGTTTGTGTGATCCACAAATATTTGTTTCGGGTCTGGGTGTTTGTGAGACCGAAAAGTCTCTCGTAGTCTCTGATACCCACGACACAGGACTTGTATCCTAGTGTGGGGTCAGAACTATGTATGTGACTGTTGGGTGTATTTATTAGACTCCTTGGACCTGCGGTATAAGTGCAGTTTGCTATCCAAATGTCCCAGGTTTGAATGCAGGATCGGGAAAAGTATTCTTAGGTTTTTCTGATTGGTAATATTCAATTACAACGCGGTTTCTAGATGTATGCCTCCCTATTACGTGGTATTTGAGACATAGCTTGTGAAATGAAGAAGTAAATATGATTCAAAATGGTCGAATAGTGTTATACGTGCAAAATTATCACTTATTCGATAATCATGATCTTTGTTTGTTTTTAATATAACGCCACATCATGTTAACTCTTACAATCAGGATTGTCGAGCCGAGTATGTTTTATGTATCTAATCGACAATAAAACTATATAAGTATGTGTCAAAAATGGAATAAAACCGTGTGGATCTGTCCTACCAAGATATCCTATGGCATTGAAATAGTGATGGCCTCAAGCTTTAGACCCACACCACTGACTTTACGAAGTTTTGTGTGTATTCATAATGAAATATCGCGTATTTTAACGGTGAAGGAAAACATCGTGAGAAAACCTGCACACCTAAAATTTCTTAGGTGTGGTCCGCCAACTCGCACTAGGCCAGCCTAGTGGACTAAGGCGTAAATCCTCTCAGTTGTAGACAAGGACTTTTCCCAGCAATGGGATATATATGAGCTAATAATGATAATAATAATCTAGTAGCCAAGATCATACATCAACAACTTGCTCTTCGATATCACCTTGTGACTGACGAAGTGCCATATTATCAATATGTCCCGCATCCGGTTCTCGAAAATAGTCATGCAACGCTGTATTGGGATCGATCTGTTATCACAGACAGGACTATTGTTGCAAATAAGCCTGATATTGTGGTAGTGGATCGACTGGCGCGCCGGGCAATGTTGGTTGATGTTACTATCCCGCATGATGATAACCTTGTGAAAGCCGAAAAAGACAAAATATCTAAATATTTAGATTTGGCTCACGAGGTTACTGATATGTGGGATGTAGACTCAACAGTTATTGTTCCGATAGTCGTTACTGCCAATGGGTTGATACCAAAGAGCCCCGACCAACATCTTCGGAGGCTCTCAATCGGTTGTTGGGTCAAAACCCAGATACAAAAAGCAGTGTTATTGGACACGGCACGTATCGTGAGGCGGTTTCTAACTCTTGAACCCTAACCACCGGTGGCTTGGGTCGTAGACCCCGCCATCTGCGGGTATTTTATTTTTATATTTTTAAATGTATTTTTTTTATAAAACTTTATATTTAAAAATGTAAAAAATAAGCTAAAATAAATGAGAAATACAATAATGATAGGCGGGTAAAGCATATATTTAACCCTAAAATATTGGCCAAGCATCATGACAAATATTGGCTCCAATGTAGATGCGGTATACCTTCTCTTTCCAAGTGGTTGCGCATTGCCCAAGTAAGTTTGAATGTAAAAGAATTGTTTGTTCGTTCCACCCAATGTTTACTGGCCAGTCACTTGCGCCAGTTAATGACGTTAGCGCGAGGACGCGTTTCTTATGAAATCGCGCCTCTACCTTCTACTGCGTTCACTTCTTCAATTTTGAGTTATATTACGTAGTGTTTAAGGTAGGATTTCAATTGTCTATGGTTTGTTTATCGAAGTGCTTTGCGCGCGTGAAATGCGACGGTTGAGAAGGTGTACGTATCACATTTCATAAATGGCTATTATGTGAACTACGAAGTTCCACCGATTCTTTTAGAGGTTTAGAGATATAAATAAGGTGCTCTTAAAATATGTCAATAATACCATTTGGCTTAATCAATGGTTTTACTAGCACACGTCAAAGAAGATTGATTAAAGAACACTGCAAATTTTTCAGTCAATACCCTTTGTGTGCATCGTGGTCTCGCGGCACAAATATGTACCGTGCGTTTTAGAGGTACGGCAAAGTATTATTGCATATTTCCAATAGGAAATTCCCAGTACAGCACGGAGTCTCGAAATTCTACCGAAAAAAGGCGCCCTATTACGTGGGACTGATTTAAATGCACCTCTGCCTTCTCCTTTAGAGAATACAGGCGTAATGTTATGTTTTTTATGAATCCCGTATGTTTTGTTAATAAATGTACTTATTCAATGGGTTTCAATATAAACTTATAGAGGAGATTTTAAGGCTCTGTAAAAATTAATCAAGATGTCGGTGTGAGATATACCCATTCACTTATCGACTTTCTTATAGATTGTTATGAAATGTTCTATATAAAATTAATGTATTCATTGTTTGCCAACAGATACGGTCTCCTGGGTGCATCAGGCTGCGGCAAGACCACACTACTCTCCTGCATCGTTGGCAGAAGGAAACTAAACAGTGGAGAAATATGGGTGCTGGGCGGCAAGCCTGGGACGAAAGGTCAGTTCATTATACTATTTAAATTTGATCAAATCATTATTTAAAAGAAGTAATTTGACATATTCATGAGAATGTCTAATCCCACAATAATCAATTATAAACTAGACATTACAAAATTAACCTTTAACGCCTTTTGGCTTCTATGAAAGTACCGCCACTGAGCCAGAGAGACCTTTGAGCCCGAGTTAATCCAGTGCTAAGTATAAGTCTCCTTAATTGCACTTCACACTTAACGGTTTTTATAAGTTCGACTCTTATTACGTGTAACTGATACATGTCTGGCGAAATGTGGATGCAGAAATGCACCTCTGCCTACCCCTTTGGGGAATACAGGCGTGAGGTTATGTATGTTTTTTTTTTTTTTTTTATACTGGCACGGCTAAGTGACCCCATTGCACCTGATGGTAAGTGTAATGGAGTCCAGAAAAAGTGCCGACCAGCGAGAGATGATGATCTCCTGTTGGTCGACGCAATCATGCCGGCCGAAAACCTCTTCACCTATCTTGTGAAGAAGTTTGGGGGACTAATACCATGGTGAACAAAGGACCGACCGCGAGAAACCGGCCAAAAAATGCCGGCACGGTCATCCTTTCGCCATGATTGAAGCCCCCCCCGAAAACCGGATATACACTGGCTGATCCCGGAACGCGGCACACTTGCATGTGCCACTATGGCGGGTTTTACGCCCTGTGTACGGTGGTCGCTATCCGGGCGGATACGAATATCCTACCACCAGCAAATCATATATATATATATATATATATATATGTAGATCCAATACATAAACATTATTCTTTCAGGTTCCGGAGTACCCGGCAAGCGCGTAGGGTACATGCCCCAGGAAATAGCTCTGTACGGAGAGTTCACCATTAAGGAGACTATGATGTACTTCGGCTGGATCTTCGGCATGCAGACCAGAGAGATTAACGAGCGGCTGCGGTTCCTCCTCGATTTTCTGGATCTGCCCAGCGAGAATAGAATGGTGAAGAATTTGAGGTGAGTCCAATAATTGATTTACACAAATAATTTTTACAGCCCCGTGGCGCAGTTGGCTAGACACCAGCTTGCGAAACGAGAGGCTGCGGGATCGATTCCCGCACCGAGACGAATGTTTGTGTGTTCCACAAATAAATTATCTGGGTGTTTGTGAGACCGAAAAGTCTCTCGTAGTTTGTGATACCCACGACACAGGGCTTGTATCCTAGTGTGGGGTCATAACTATGTATGACTGTTGGGTGTATTTATTATTATTATAATTCAGTCCTTAACTTGGTTGTTTAAGATTTATAGTCCTTTGACACTGGATTTCCGACCTAAGCAAAAATCTACAGCTCTCTTTAATCTTACCTAGTGTCAAGCCCAAGGCATCGTAATGTCTATTTAAAACAGATAATGATGAATAAAACAATTTCAAGCAATAAGTAAAAGAAAAAGTCGTGATGGCCTCGAGGTTTAGGCACGCAGTAGAGAATCTCGACGGTCGCGGGTTCAAACCCCAGGCACACACCTCTGACTTTTCGAAGTTATGTGTGTATTCACAATGAATAATCACTTACTTTAACGGTGAAGGAAAACATCGTGATGAAACCTGCACACCTAAAACTTCTTAGGAATTTCTTAGGTGTGTAGTCCGCCAACCTGCACTAGGCCAGCGTGGTGGACTAAGGCCTAAACCCTCTCAATGGTAGAGGAGGCCCGTGCCCAGCAGTGGGACGTATATGGGCTGATGATGATCAAGCAATAAGTAAGCATTAATCAAATTTCATTATTTATTCTTTCAAGTAAAGAATAGATTACAAGTCCCTATTCATAATAATAATGACACAAAGTATAGAATCTGTAGAAGTGAGTCATTCAGTGCGAGTGATGAGATTTTCTCGAACATTCTTTATGGTAACGGCCTGTTATTATGATTTCGAATTCATCTCTTGGAAATACCGTTATGATTCACTCTTGTGATAATTTTACTTAATTTCATCACATAACGAGCCACCGGTTTATGTTCAAGTAGTATGAAATACAGTTCCACTTTAAGGACTTTATATACTTATATATATATATATACTCAGCCTATCGCCTTCCACTGCTGAACGTAGGCCTGCCTAAGTAGGCGCCAACCATCCCGGTGTTGAGCAGCCCTCATCCATCCGTTACCCGCCTTTCTCAAGTCGTCGGACCACCGTGCTGCAGGACGTCCTACACTACGTTTGCCTAAGCGCTTTTACGACTTTGCTGGCCATTTATTGTTAGCAGTTATTAAGTTAAAAAAAAACTTAATTTGTCTGTCTCAACTGCCGATTCAAGTAGCTGTAAATTATAAAAAGCTAGCTGCGGTCTTTAATGTCTGTCAATTAGATTGCTGGACGCTCAATAACCACCGCCTTCTTCTCTGCTTTCCTACACCATCGTCTTTTTAAGATAGCTTTTAAGTCCACGAACAGTGGTAACAATTCACTTCCTTCCTTCTTTAGTAATAATCACTTGTCCAACAATGTGTTTAAAAAATATAAGCTAGTATTTGGAGGGGGAAGTTTAATGTCATCATCATCATCAGCCCATATAAGTCCCACTGTTGGGCACGGACCTCCTCTACAACTGAGAGGGTTTAGGCCTTAGTCCACCACGCTGGCCTAGTGCGGGTTGGCACATCTGAGAAATTCCTAAGAACTTTTATATGTACAGGTTTCATCACGATGTTTTCCTTCACCGTTAAAGTACGTGATAATTCTTTGTGAAGACACATATAACTTCGAAAAGTCAGAGGTGTGTGCCAGTTTAAGGTCGATTTATACGAATCCGTAAATCATGGACAATGAAAGAATTTGTTTACAATGGGTAATTCCACCAGCACATGTCTAATAAGTAATGTTATAATATTACAGTTAGTTTCTTACGGTAACTGAAAATCTTTATAACTACAGTTACTTGTATGTTGTAAGTCAATGGTCATTTGAGAGTACATATAGCAGTAGATATAAAGTAATAATGGCTTAAGCGAATGAATCACTTGCGTGGCTTGTGGTTTGTTTTAATAAAATGATGTTATTCGTCCAATTATTGCGTTAATAAGGAATATTTGCTTATTGTTTTACGTAGAAACACTAGGCGTACAATGTCATGAATCACATCCAGTTACTTGATAGATTTTCTTAAGAGAATATTTTGAAAAAAATTACAATATGACAAAAGTGATTTTAATACTTATTTTCATTGTTAATATGGAAACACATTACGATTTGTTATTAATTTGTCAACAATTATATTAAAGTATTTTATACTTTAAGCACAAGTTAATTAGTTCCTACCATTTATTGTAACTAAAAAAACTCCAATTACTTAGTACATTTAGAACATGAACATTAAAGATATTTACGTATAATAATTAAACTCTCGCGTGTTCCGTAACCTTTGATCTTTCTGCTTTAACATTTGAATAGACTATAATGTATAATGTCTGCAAAACGCCGTAGTGTCCATGAGACAGCTTTTTGTGCGAATAATTTCTCTTTGAATCCCATATAACAATTACTTTCTTTTCTTTTTGTATTACAAATATTTGACTGTACTAGCATCGTGGGTACATTTACAAACACGATTTTTTACATCATAGTAGATATAAATGTTTTGTTTACAAATATAAGAACTTAAAGAAAAATATAAAGTTATCTGTCTTAGACTCCTAAGAATATCTCTCGTCAACACAAATTTATGCTGACTTCTTCGTAGCCTGATTTACTAGGCAATTTGATTTTCTTTCTAAAACACTTATACCTAGTCTAATAATGTATCCTGAAGATTAAAATAAACTTTCGCATATGAATATGAAAGTTGAAGGATGGACAAGCAGAGGAAGGCCAAAGAAAAGATGGATGGAGTACATGACGTGAAAAAGGGGTGTATGAAGACATGACAGCTGATAGGGATGTTTTCAAGGATAAAACATACAATGAAATTGGGAACAGGGCAAAGAAATGATGATGAAGGGATTGTGCTTATAATTGGCTGTATAATTATTTAATTAATATGAGCTAATTAATATACCTTTTAAAAAAGCTATTAATGAACAAATCCATCATTTAAAATAGACAATAATGAATATGAAAAAGAAAGAATGAGCGAAAGTATAATGTCAGATTGCGTAACACAATATGTTTGTATGAGTCATTACAGCTCACAGCGCATATAATCTAGATATTACGACACATTATCAGCGGATGAAGATGCCGAGTCTTTAGCTTTCTAAACTATTGCTTGATAATTGTTATGTTTATTTGTCTAGTGGTATTTAAAGTTTCGCGATTTTGTTACATACAGTTTCACCAATTGTATTTATGTGTTAAAAAGCAGTGATGGCCTCGAGGTTTAGGCGCGCGGTCGAGAATTTCAGCGGTCGCAGGTTCAAACCCCAGGCACACACCTCTGACTTTTCGAAGTTATGTGTGTATTCACAATGAATTATCACTTGCTTTAACGGTGAAGGAAAACATCGTGATAAAACCTGCACATTTAAAAAGTTCTTAGGAATTTCTTAAATGTGTAGTCCGCCAACCCGCACTAGGCCCCCGTGGTGGACTAAGGCCTTAACCCTCTCAGTTGTAGAGAAGGCCCGTGCCCAGCAGTGGGACGTATTTGGGCTGATGATGAATGAATTTATGTTTTATTTGAGGGTTATATTATAGTTCAGTATTTTGTCTTCCGCTTTGTTGTGGAGGGAAGTGAACAATCCCTTGTTTCCAACTCCTCCTTTATATATATTTTTTAGAAATTTTGTTGCGGTTTCATGACAATGTAGGTCGTTAGCCTTAGATTCGCTGAGCTTCAGTGCTCGGCGTCAATACTGTGCGTGCCGCTGTTGAGCACAGAAGTTGCAGTGGCGGATGTGTGGGTCATACAAAAGCAACTTATTAGTAGGTTTTGTATCTACAGACAGATAAAGATATAAAATAATATTATGATATTGATAAGGAAATAATGACGAATGGAGAAAAATGCCTAAATATGTTCATACTGTGCTGATTTATTATTTTACTCCAAACATACATACATACATACATACATAAACTCACGCCTGTATTCCCCGAAGGGGTAGGCAGAGGTGCATTTCTGCACCCACATTTCGCCAGGTATGTATCAGTCCCACGTAATAGGGGGCGAGCCTATTGCCGTTTTTCGGGCACATTTCCAGACTCCGTGCTGTTACTGAGAATTTCCTAATGGAAAAACCCAATAACACTTTGCCCGACCCGGGAATTGGACCCAGGACCTCTACATCCCACGGCACATACTTGTACTGCGAGACCACGAGGCAGTCCAAACATACTTTCCTAGTATTCTCATAGAACACACTACGAATTGTAAATGCTGATAATATATTTACAAACAAACGTTACGGTAGTGAAGCAAATGTTCATGTACTATTTAATGTTAGGCGCTCGCCGCCTTCTGAAACAATAGCTGAAGAGAATCGGCTCGGTCACGCTCGTTCTGCGCTAACACCCGAGTCGTTCTGTTTGTGATGCCCAGCCGTTTCACACCTTTGTTAACTGCCACGTGAATTGCCGTGACGAAAAGTCAGTTAGTTAGTAATGCTTAAATTAACATGATTAGTGATTAGTAAAGAAATGGACATAGTGGACTGAATTCTCGAAATATCTCATTACAGTCGGACATTTTGAAATTTGATTCACTATCAGTCCATGGCAAAAGGAGAATGGGTAAGAATCTCTGACGTTGCTTTTATTAACAAACATATTACTACAATGATGGAGAAATCACAGTTCCTGAAACTTCGACGCTAATTTATTAACTCGTAAAGTTACATTATAGTACATATTATAGTTCATTAACAGTATTTTTATTTTATTCAGTCTCTAGCGACGGCTTAGCCTGATAAACTAAGAATCTTGACGGATACATTGATTTAGACTAATAATTATGCAGCTTGGTCAACAAATTAACAAACAAAACTATTTAATTTTTGGTTTTAATATATGTACATCAGCGAAAAGTAGTGAATCTAATTCTTAAAATGAAAATAATACTATTCATCACTGTTTTGTTTCACAAAACTAAAATAGACATGATATTTATATATAAATCTAGAATTAAAGCCGAAGTTATACAATTTGTTGTAATGTGTAAAGCTTGAGTAATACTGGTACGACTGAGTAAAATGTATATGCCAATCTTTTTTCCAACTTATGGTCGCTACGATTATTTTCATATTTCTTTTATATGAATATTCCATAGACAACCATACGAGACTACGTTCATTTGCTCCTTAAAGATGCTCATTTTCCTTTTCTTAATAATTTGCACTGATGTTAGCATTGAATTGTTCCAGAAAACATCGTAAGTAATATGGAGTACAATTTAAGTTAATCCGTTCATATTGAAATATTGTAAGACGATGTCCTTCGCAACTTTTCTATTCCTCTTCTTTCTCGTGAATTTCATACTATAAGGTTCATTTGCTTTACCTAGAAACTTGTTGGTCCTTACTTTTGCACAAATTTACGGGTCCAAAATTCAGTAGTCATGATTGTATGACCATGTATGAAGCATTATCTCGAATCCTTGTATATACTTGGATCCAATTCGTCTTAGTCTTTTTTACATGTTTATTTGAGAGTATTATTTCTCCGCTGTTTATTATTTTGTTGACAACAGTGACATTTCATGTGTCATAACTTAAGATTTATAAAAATAGTGATGGCAACCGAAAGTTATCGTAAATTCGTTTGAATTATTTCTCTTGTAAAATATAACGAAATTATTGACAGCCCCGAGGCGCAGTTGGCTAGACACCAGCTTGCGAAACGAGAGGCCGCGGGTTCGATCCCCGCACCGAGACAAATGTTTGTGTGATCCACAAATATTTGTTTCGGGTCTGGGTGTATGTGAGACCGAAAAGTCTCTCGTAGTTTCTGATACCCACGACACAAGACTTGTATCTTAGTGTGGGATCAGAACTATGTACGTGACTGTTGGGGGTGTATTTAAAAAAAAATGTTCTAGAACAAATGGTACAAACTAGAAACGTGTGCAACTTGATTGGGTAATATATTAACGATAATTAAGCTTAAAGACTTGTCTAGAATTATTGCGTAATGTATCTAAATCCTTTTTTTGCGAACCACAGATGAATTAATGCTAATAGCCATGTCGTGTCTTCGTCATCACGTAATAATATATTCCTATTTATAACCTGCAGTTTTGATAATACAAAAGAGGTTTAAACAAAAGGTTTTCCTACATAGATAAAAATTGGCAATAAAAAAAGATATATTACTTAATTGTATGGACTGGACTAAGGCCTAAGCCCTCTCAATGGTAGAGGAGGCCCGTGCCCAGCAGTGGGACGTATTTGGGCTGATGATGATGATGAATAGACTAGTGAAAAAAGGTCACTCAACACATGGTAATCATAATATTTACTACCTTTGGACTGTTTGGTCCCTTGCGTATGTTAGCGGCATGCGATCGACAGTTCCCGGGTTCGTTTCATTTGTCGTACAAAAAGTTATTGGAGTTTCAGTTGGGAAATCCACAGTAGCAATATGTAGTATATTAAAAAAGTATAGTAATGTTGGGCTAATTCAAATATGTAATTATTCTTTTCCTCTTCTTCATTTCATCATTCCTAAGACTTTCTGTAGTTTTTTTTATTTATTAACACTTTATTGTACACACGGAGAAAATTAAAAAAAAAAAAACTCAAATGGAAAAATAGTACAATTGGCGGCCTTGTCGCTCAAGGCGATTTTTTAGAGACAACCATAGGATGGAAATAAAGAAAGGATACATGAGAGGGTAGTCAGTGTGTTAGTAGTCAGGGTGTACAACATACCTACAAATATATAAACATACATATAAAATTCTAAACAAATACATAAATACACATAATACTATAAAAGTATATATAGGTAGTCGGAAAATAGAGGTTTTTAGAAAGAGTTTTTGTAGTTGTTGCTCAAGAAATAAAAATTTAGCCTAGAAAGGCGTGACTCTGGCCGGGTTCATTAAGAATTGGGCAATGTTATGATATTATGAGAGCGTAATATAGAATTCGGTCCGGTTACGTGACACTAATGGCCCGCTTGCATATTGACAAATGTAATGCCAAGAAAAAAATGTTTATTCAATTTCTATTCTATTTACTATATTTAAAGTTCGGTTAAATAATTAACGACACTAATTCACATTGAGATAACGCTCGTGGTGGTGCATGAGCAGTGACTCAGTGGGTTTATAAATTTATGGTCAATTTAATAACTGAACTATTTTTACTATTAAATTCGAAAATACTCGTAGAGCCAAAAAAGAATTGTTTACTAAGGAGCGCCATCTAGCGAAAAAAAAGAAAAAATATATGGAATGTATGATTTTTCTTTGTTTTAATTATTGGCAAAAATATACACAAGTATGTTTAGTATCGATGGATTAAATATATCATCATTCATTCATCATCAGCCTCCTCCTCCTCTACCATTGAGAGGGCCTTAGTCCACCACGCTGGCCTAGTGCGGGTTGGCCATATATTAATATATCATCACAAGTAGTGATTGCAAGAGGCTTACACTTTGAATACAACTAGGCTGAACAAGTTGTTGTTCCGTGATTGTTGAATAACCCGCACAAAGAATCTAACGCAAAAATTATACTAAAATCCCCATCTTTTCAGCGGTGGTCAACAGCGTCGTGTGTCATTTGCGGTGGCTCTGATGCACGACCCTGAGTTGCTGATCCTGGACGAGCCCACGGTGGGCGTGGACCCGCTGCTGCGCCAGTCTATCTGGACTCACCTGGTGCGCATCACCAGCTCGGGAGACAAGACCGTCATCATCACCACGCATTACATTGAGGAGGCGCGGCAGGCGCATTGCGTAAGTTTTTACACTTTTTTTATATTGATACGAGCAGCAGTTGAAGGAATTTTGTCGGCCTGTTACATATCTATTACTAAGGTCTGACAAGTAGGTTGCATCAATCAAAACATCCGAAAATGTAGGTCGTATTATGTTTTTTCAAATTTATAAAAGGACGAAAATGAAGAATTAATTTCCAAATCAATCAAGGTTTGTAAGAAAATAAGCTATATCTTTTTCATTTAGGTTGCTTACATTAAATATTTTTACATGAGAAATATATGTATGCCGTCATATTAATGAGAGTTCCGACTTAGAAGGCAAAGTGATCTGTAGACACCTGACTTTAATAATTTTGAAATCCACAAACAGTTTTGAAGATGTATTACTGACGCCTGCGGCATCAATCTTTGGTCCTGATCAAAGATTTACATTAGTTTAGATTTAGGTATATAGCGTATTTTATCTGTAGATATAAGTAGTAAGCCCAAGCCCTTTCAGTTGTAGAGGAGGTCCGTGCTCCACAGTGGGACGTATACGGCAGTGGCGGTACTTCGACAGAAGCCCAAATGTCAAATACGTCACTTAGATTCAGTCATTTCAAAATTTGGTGTACCACGCTGTTCGTAAGGCAGTCATCACTCGACAAGTACCGCCGAGGGTATATAGGCTGGTGACAATAATAAGTAGTAAATATATGAAATTTGTCGAGAGACCGAACCACGTACACCACACATGGTATTGACAAGCTCCTCGGCACACTACGCATAATAATACGGACATTAAGCATGAGCGTTATTTTCCTGAACTTAATAGGACCGCTTTTCGGCTCACGTATTTGTGTTATAAACACGTCTGTACCGGTTTACGGGAAAACACATGTAAGCATGTAACCATTAAGCAAGAAACATCTTTTTCGCCACCAAATTGCCCAATTATTTCTTGATTCTCTACAACGGAGTCGTTAGGAATTTCATGCGGTTAATAGGCCAGCGTGCTCTAAAGTATTATTTCTTATGAACTGGAGCCAATTTCGTGTTCAGAATATGAGGGGTATACGGAATGAAGTTATGTTTTAGGCGCATTTTCCCTATAAGTCACCTTTCGCAGCGGGCATAAGATACCAGGGCAGAATCTTTACGCAATCAAACTGTTTTAAAAATGTTATACACTGGTACATCTTAAACACGAGGCAGTTATACAGTATACATGAGGTATATTATTTAACAACTGTATAACTGTATACCTATGTCTGAACTGATACAATGTACCTATCTTAAACATACAACAATATAAGTTGTTTTTGTTTGTATTTATAAAGTCTCTCTCGATGTATAAAATAAAAAATCCTTAAAAATATTATCTTAATAAGATGTTCCGGGATCAGCCAGTGTATATCCGGTTTTCGGGGGGGCTTCAATCATGGTGAAAGGATGACCGTGCCGGCATTTTTTGGCCGGTTGTCGGTCCTTTGTTCACCATGGTATTAGTCCCCCAAACTTCTTCACAAGATAGCTGAAGAGGTTTTCGGCCGGCATGATTGCGTCGACTAACGGGAGGTCATCATCTCTCGCTGGTCGGCACTTTTTTTGGACTCCATTACACTTACCATCAGGTGCAATGGGGTCACTTTGCCGTGCCAGTATAAAAAAAAATATGTAAGGAGTTCATGTCAATGCCTGCGAAATCTTATGAGGATCGGTTGCGGAGTATCGAAAACACTTACAGCCATAATAACTAATAGTTAACAGCATTAAATATATCTTTGAAAGATTAGCAGGGTCAAGACACCATTGCAGCTCTCAATGTTCCTTTAAATGCTAATTCTAGATAATAACTAATAGTATGACGCAAGTTGGCTGTTCTTAGCTTCCGTAAAAAAACTTTCGAGAAATATTGATTCATCTCCTCTACGTCGCGTCGAGTTTGCAAAACATCAAGTTTTTAACGCAGTTCAAAGTCCGTCAATTATCTCTGTGTTGTTTGTGTAAGCGAAAAAATAAATAAAAAGCAAGCATATGATGCGCGGTTTTTTTATGTATAAACACAATTAATTAATAGTATAGACTGCTTCGTGGTCTCGCATTAGATAAAAGTATGTGCCGTGTGTATCTAGAGGTCCTAGGATCAATTCCCGGGGCGGGAAAAGTGTTATTGGGTTTTTCCATTAGAAAATTGTCAGTAGCAGCACGGAGTCTGGAAAAGTGCCCGAGAAACGGCAATAGGCTCGCCCCCTATTACGTAGGATCAGTCCCACGTAATAGGTCAGAGGTCAGAGGTCAGCCTCTGCCTACCCCATCAGGGAATACAGGCGTGAGTTTATGTATGTACATATGTATGTATGTAATTAATAGTCTTGGGGTATGATTATGTAGGTATTATGAGTATGAGAGGACCAAGTTTGATTCTCAGTTTGAAAAGTGTTGTTGAGTTTTCCATTAGAAAATTTGTTGAAACCACGGAGTCTCAAAGTGTGATACACATCTGCCTACCCTACCGGATAATAGCGATGTGTATTATGCGAATATTCTTTTGGTATTTAAGTTCACTTAACTGCATAGAAGATTAAATGCTTTTTCATCCGTAGAACAAGTTACATTGTGATGATACCGATTTTAATTTGTTTAATTGACCACCACCAAAACATTACTTTAGCTAAGTTATAAATATAGTAAAACAAGTTGTAATTGTGTGGTGATTTACTAGTTTCTTGTCAGTCTTTTTGTACGATACCATCAGCTGCTGTATTGTCATTACGGTGCCAGTGTAAATAAACTCGATAAAGCCAAAGCAAGCTACAAAACACGTAATCAAGATCTTGGAATGTAAAAAATACGTTTTGTTTACCCTTTTGCAGCAACGCGTTTGCATTTCGGTTTCCTTAATTTAAAAATACGTACGACCGGTGCTGAACCATGTCCATATTGACGCATAGAAGTGTGTTTTTGTGTATAGGACTATCTTGAAGCAAATCAAATTTTGGTAGGATTTGAATAAGCCGCCAAAATACCAGTCAGGCAGAGACTATAGATATAATCTCGACTGTTTACAATCTTATTTTTCTTTTTACCGTTCGCGTCTACTATTTTTTTTATAACCTTCATCATCAGCCCAAATACGTCCCACTGCTGGGCACGGGCCTCCTCTACAACTGAGAGGGTTTAGGCCTGAGAGGGTTTATAACCTTAACCAAACAAAACTTATATATTAATAACAATAAACTTGTTCTGGTCTCCAGATCGGTCTGATGAGGAGCGGTCGTCTCCTAGCCGAGGAGTCACCGCAGGCGCTGCTCACCATGTACAGCTGCATCTCACTCGAGGATGTCTTCCTCAAGCTCTCTAGGAAACAAGGTAAGGTTTGACTATTGGTTAATAAACAGTCACGTCGGATTAATTACTGTGTAGAAAATGGAGATTCCAGCAATCTACGACATCCACAACATATAAATAAATGACTCTTTATTGTAACTACATGAAAGAAGAACATTAATTGGAAAAAAATACACTGAGAAGAGGCACTGTTATCATTGTATACTAGATAGTCTATAATTTCGGGTGACATTGTTATTTTTTTATACAAAACTTTAAAAAAAAGATTAAATTTGAACATGCAATGGCGGCGTGGCTTCGTCACAAAAACCATTACAAAGCCTCATGTTGTACCACACCAGGGTAGACAGATACTACAAAACTTCAAATGCTACTAAAGCAGACGTCTTTCGCTTTGTGACTTGCATTAATATTTTCATGCTGGTCACGGATTTTTTTACAAATAAAGTAACCTAAAAAAAAAATGATCTTTTAGAATTTAAAGTAACTGATTTAACATTCAGTACGTAATGAATTCAAAATCCTTGTTTTGCAATTTTTTGCCCGAAGAAGGACAAATCAACAAACATTTCCGCGTTTGTAACGTAAATAAGGCAATAATGAAGTTTTATATGATAACTTGTTACGAGTAAAAAATTTACTGCAGTAAACTACAACCGTATATACAGGGTGTATTCAGACCGTGATTAACGGTGAAAAAATCGGGCCAAACAATAAAAAAAATACGTTTTCCTTACAACCACATCCATTTAACATCTATGATTGTTAGGAAAACGTCAATTTTTTTTAATTTTTTGTCGGAATTTTTTTAACGCCAATGGGTTTGTAATCAAATTAGCTATTATCTGCCTTAGTTTCCGATCACGGTCTGAATGTATTCTGTAAATAACGTATAAAACCCCACAACATTTTTGTAGTCCACACTGTTAATCCAAACAAGCTTTTTATTAGTCACCCACCATTCCAAATTATTTATATGGGCATAAATGTTGGCAACCATTTCCCTCAATTTGGCAAGCAGTGTTGCAACTTCGCAGACGCCTTGCAAGCGACGCATTATCACAATACAATAGAACGCGACACTCGCGGGTCAAATGTGTAATTTTGGAGCAAATTGTTTCCAATTGTTTGGCCAACAATGATGGACCAAACAGTTTTGACACACTTTGCGCGAGTTCAATGTCGCGCTAGAGGTCAAAGGCGGTAATTTGACAAATGGCGGGACGGATGAACGTAATCTAAAGTAAAACTGTTTATAAATATTATAGGTTTAGAAATGCTACGGATTTAATTTTATGGATACAGTCGAGTCGTCATAAGTCGACACAATTTTGTTGGCTTAATATTAATCACATTTAAAAAGGTTATCCTTTGTGTCATTATGGCGGTATTTGGAATCTGAATTTATAATCATCCAATACTTTTTATGCAAAACTTGGGAATTGTGATGACGTAGAGTGAAGGTATTGGTTTCTATTCCTACAGTCTACAAATATCCTCATGATCTGAAGATATTTTTGCAGTTTGATTGTGTTATACTTGTAGTTAGGGCTCGTAAACATGCATAAAGATAATTCTAGTGTACAGCACTGGTATGTGCTGGGCGATCTAGAGGTCCCTGGTTCGATTCCCGGGTCGGGCAAATTGTTATTGGATTTTCCATTTGGATATTCTCAGTAGCAGCACGGAGTCTGGAAAAGTGCCCGAAAGACGGCAATAGACACGCCCCCTATTACGTGGAACTTATACCTACCAGGCAAAATGTGGGTGCTAAAATGCACCTCTGCCTACCCCTTCGAGGTAAATAGGCGTGAGGTTAAGTATGTATGTACTGACGTTATTCTTGATCATGTCCTGTTTTTACGAATCATTTTTAAAAACAAAGACATTAAGTACATTTAAAAAATAATTTATTCTATCGACCCTAATAAATTATGGGAAGAAGACATTCTGCGAAACGATTTTGTGTGTTGTAATTACAATGTGTATAATTTTAAACCTCGTATGGAATGTTCGAGTACAAAAACATTTACATTGTCTTCATGTGAATTTCAAAATTTTCACATAGATATTAAAAGCATATAATATAGACGTGTGTGTATACATGTGAATATACAATAATACCTGGCAAACTGTGGGTGCAGAAATGCACCTCTGACTACTCTTTCGGGCATTACAAGCGTGGGGTTATGTATGTATATATCTAAATAATAAAATCTATTAAATACTATATTTCTACTTAACTAAATACTTAAAAAACCGATTTTCAACTTAAATCCCCTGTTACAGCCTCAAAATATGTTAACCAGTAACTTTAAAGCATGATTAGCGATATCTGGTATTTCGGGGTAAAAATGAAAGTATTAAACATACATAGGTTTATTTTATTTAGCCCATCTCGCCGCGAATTTTTTTCCTCAGCACGGAATCTTACGTGGGTGCAGAAATACATCTGTGCCCACTTCTTTGGGGATCTGAGTGTGAGTCTTATGTATGTATGTATCTCAGGTCAAGCGAATCAGGCCGTGGAGCTGAACGTGAGCGGCGGCGCGCTGGGGCTGAGCAAGATGTCCAAGCGCGAGGAGGCGCCCTACGCCGCCGAGGACGCGCAGGTCGTCGGGCTCAACTTCCACCAGAGCAAGGAGGTGCTCATTGTGGAGCACGCAGCCGCATCCAACGGAGACGTGAGTCATACAAACACACCGATGATTCCTCTTGTATTGTGGGCGGTGTTGACCACTTAACATCAGGTCGCTCACTAGCTCCTTTGCTTCCTTTATCCATAAAAAAAAACATTATGTCTTTTCTTATACTGAAATTATGAAGTGACAACGCCGCACATGATGGTAACCACAATGCCGTCCAAATGGAGTATTATTCTTATTCACATGTGTGTTATTCATCTGTAGGTAATTTAAATAGGATCAGCGGTTGGGGCCACCTATGCTTGTGGGCACAAAAAAATAATCTTAATAAAGTCTGAAAGTCTCAGCGATGTCCATACCTAAAATCATTCGGATCGATTAAGTAGTTTTTGAGTGTATGATATAATTATATTCGACATACACTACCGGCAAAAAGTTTGGAAGCACTTTTAATACTCTCAATTACTTTAGAAATAATATAAGATATAGGTAGTACAAGTATGTGCCGTGCGATCTAGAGGTCCTGGGTTCGATTCCCGGGTCGGGCAAAGTGTTATTGAGTTTTTTCCATTAAGAAATTCTCAGTAACAGCACGGAGTCTGGAAATGTGCCCGAAAAACGGCAATAGGCTCGCCCCCTATTACGTGGGACTGATACATACCTGGCGAAATGTGGGTGCAGAAATGCACCTCTGCCTACCCCTTCGGGGAATACAGGCGTCAGTTTATGTATGTATGTATGTGTGTAGGTAGTATTATTTAATTAAGAATGATTAGGTACTTAATTAAAACAACAATTAAACTATGAAACAAAACCATATTCTTATTACTAAAATAATATTATATTTTATTACAACATCGATAAAATTTGTTATTATCAATTTGCTATTTGTTTTTACAAAAATTATAGGTGCTTCCAAACTTTTTGTCGGTAGTGTATAATAATATATTAATATAATTATATGTGGACTCATAAGATATTATGAGCATGAAAATTGAACATTTTAAATATAGTTATATATTTTTATTTTTTTAGATTCCCGGCAAAATGACCGCTGCTGTGACGCCAGAGTGCGACGACTGCAGTGGCTGCTTTAATGTATGTACCTATTGTTTAATCACTTTATATATTCAAGGTAAGTAAACGATCCCAAATACTCGGAAGGAAACAACATGAAAATCGAAAATTGTATCATAAAACATTCTATTTTTTAATTTCAACAAATCTGTTTTTGAGTCAAAAGAAACATTGATTGGAAATGTGTCTGAAAAATAGCAATAGACTCACCTCCGATAATGGGGGATTCAACCTAATTAATTGTGATAACATATACATGATTTGGAATAAGGTCAAATTCGCGACTACCCAGTGTCGCCCCGAAACATCACGAATGAAAATTACTAGGACAACATACACTTAGTTCAACAAAGTAACTCAAAAACGAAAATATGTTTTCAAAACAAGTTTAATGTCATTGACACCACACCTCTTATTAAAACCCGTGCTATTAAATTGTTAATAGGCAATTTTCTTGAAAACGTATCCTTTGATAAGCATAATAATGTTTGTTATCGAGTTTTTTTTGCACTCAGGGAACAGTAAACCTTACTTACTACTTACAAAATATTCTTCAATGTTTTACTTTGATACGTGAACATGTTATGCAACCTTTTTTTTATTGCCGTCATTCATAAGAGGTAGAGCCTCGCCACAAATTACTCGGCCTACAACAATGTGCCAGTCTCAACATAGCGATCGTCATCGTCATCAGCCCAAATACGTCCCACTGCTGGGCACGGGCCTCCTCTACCATTGAGAGGGTTTAGGCCTTAGTCCACCACGCTGGCCTAGTGCGGGTTGGCGGACTACACACCTAAGAAATTCCTTAGAACTTCTAGGTGTGCAGGTTTTATCACGATGTTTTCCTTCACCGTTAAAGCAAGTGATAATTCATTTTGAATACACACATAACTTGGAAAAGTCAGAGGTGTGTGCCTGGGGTTTGAACCTGCGACCGCCGAAATTCTCGACCGCGCGCTTAAACCTCGAGGCCATCACTGCGTAATACTAAAGCGTAATAGAAAATTTGAATGGTTGTCCTGTCTTAAGTCAATCGTTAAAGCAACTAATCTCCAAGTCCAAGGAGATATTTGTTAAATAAAATTACTATGATGATAATGTGTCTTAAGCTTTTCTCAAAAATTTCTCCATTCTCTATTTGTTATTTTAAAAAGCGATTTACGATAAAAACTCCCTACGTCAAGTTCTTTTTTATTTTTAAAACAGCATAAGATACAAATAATTAATCATCCAACAAATCTTCCATCCCTTAAAGTTTAAACTACAGATTATTAAAAAACAAGGGTTATATATATACACAATGATCCTAATGTGTCATCATGAGAACGATGAAATAAAGTTAATAATGTTTGTCGTAATCTACAGATAACGTCTCGCGGTAAGATCAAGGCGCTGATCCAGAAGAACTTCCTGCGGATGTGGCGAAACATCGGCGTCATGCTGTTCATCTTCGTGCTGCCCGTCATGCAAGTCATTCTCTTCTGCCTCGCCATCGGACGTGATCCCAGTGGGCTTAAATTGGTGAGTACTCCCCCTTTTGACTACAGGCTTAAAAGTTACGATTGAAACATCAAAGTGAATGAGTATTTATTTTTCATGTGAAGGTGAAATAAGCAAGGTTATTGAGATTGTTTTAGTTTTTAAACTAAATAACAGTTTTTTTTTATTGTTGAGGTGGAATTACATAACAACCAGAATTATTAAGTATCTGTTTAACCCTCTCAGTTGAAGAGGAGGCCCGTGCCCAGCAATGGGACGTATATGGACTGATGATGATGATTAGGTACTCACGGCGCCTCATTTCGATAGATTTATCTCAGAGCTGGCAAAATGGCGTGACTCCTTACATAAAAATATGTCTACTCCAAACTTCAACTTTTTTATTTAAATTTTATTCAGTTTTATCCACTTACAAACTTACATCACATCTACATTGACTAAACCGTATTTTGTCTCATGTTTGTTCATGTTCCTATTTGGTCGTCAGGCTATCGTGAACGCGGACGTGCACGTGATAGACGACTACTGTCCGTTCAACCGGTCGTGCTCGATGAAGAACCTGTCGTGCCGGTACCTGGAGCACCTGGACAACCACACCGTGAAGGAGTACTACGCCGACCTCACCGAGGCGCTGGCGGCCGTGCGCCGCGGCGACGCCTGGGGCGCGCTCTACTTCAACGAGAACTACACCGACTCGCTCGTGGCCAGGCTCGCGCTGGGTACGTAACTAGCATCCTCCTTTAGGTACCTCGTCGGCTCTTGGTGCGAGTGTGTGCCATCCGAGCAAAGTATGATTGGGTTTTTGCAGTAAGAAATTTAATAGCAATAGGCTTGAACGATATCCGCAGGGTGGCTGGCAGCAGTTGGATGAGGAGAGCCGAAGATCGAGCTCAGTGGCGTGCCATAGGAGAGGCCTATGTCCAACAGTGGACGTGACAAAGGCTGTTGATGATGATGATGATGAGGCTTGAACAATAGCAATAGGCTCCCTATGACAAAATTGAAAACACAATTTGATCGTGTATGTTAGTTTTGACATTGTGGCAACTAAACCCGTGTTGAGTTTGGTCCCCTGGCTTCGAAAGCTAGAGTTCTTGTCTCAAGAACAAATGAAAAAAAACTTGCATTACAATTTAC
Organism: Hemaris fuciformis; assembly: GCA_907164795.1. NCBI lineage: Eukaryota > Metazoa > Arthropoda > Insecta > Lepidoptera > Sphingidae > Hemaris > Hemaris fuciformis. Next base: position 16,669,071 of record OU015441.1, read on the forward strand.
TAAAAACATTAAATTTTATTTGAAGCTTAAAATTGTGTTTGCAGCTGACACGGCCGACAACGAGACAATATCATCCTCGGAGGTGCAAGTGTGGCTCGACATGTCCAACCAGCAAATCGGCCTCATGCTCAACAGAGACATACAGTTCTCGTACAGAGACTTTGCTAAGGTACCACCTATTCTACCTTCCATTATTTAAAAAAAAACAACCAGTTGAACATACTATGCACATTCAAGTCTTTATAGATAGCAAAGAAAAAATCAGCAACACCTTGCTAATCTTGCTATTATGTCAGTACATAAATTAGAACCAATATTATGAAAATAAATTAGATAGCTGCTTACTTCTATTATAAATAATTTAAAGTCAAAGTCAAATTATCTTTATCCAAATAGACTTTTACAAGTTCTTTTGAATCGTCAGTTTTAAGCTATTTTATACTAAACTATTGCCTTATTATTAACTTCTTTGGGTGTTACGTTTGATGTAGATGGTGATTTAAAATTATTTATTTGATTGATTTTGCTTTTTTCGTTGGTTTCAAAATTAAACATTAAGTTTACAATATTTACCTAAAGTTCTATTTTAGTTTTTCAATAGACTTTTCTTTTACATCAAACTTAAAGATATTGGATATAGAGTCACAATATTGGATATAGAGTCACAATCACGTTATCATTTGTTTAACTTTCCAGGACTTATTAGAGACGTGTCACTACAACCCGAAGCTGGGAGACATCCCGATAGACTTCATGGACCCCATCTACGGCAACAAGAATCCTTCCTTCACTGATTTCGTCGCGCCTGGTGTTATCCTTACGTGAGTTAAATAATTCATTCATTTTATTGTAATGTAGTAACTGATGGTTGCCGATTAAGTGGATTTTTTTTATCTACTTCAACTTATCGTCTTATTTTCACCTCGCTTCTTCTCCTCCTAAGCCAGCTAGTCGTACCTCTCCCGACGACTTGCTAAAAAACGGACTGATTTAAAAAAATTAAAATCTTGAATTTTGCACATAAAAATGAAAAATGAAACAATCTAATTTAAGACATAAAGGAAGGCAGTAAAGATACTTACTATCGCGTCACCACTAATTAAGCGACTGAAAAACGAATAGTATTGGATATTCAGCATTGCAAAAGCTTATTACTGCACAAAGCACCAAGTAAAATTGTGTTCCTCCCCAGGATCGTGTTCTTCCTGGCGGTGGCTCTGACGTCATCAGCGCTGATCGTGGAGCGCATGGAGGGTCTGCTGGACCGCTCGTGGGTGGCGGGCGTGGCGCCCGGGGAGATCCTGTTCTCGCACGTGGTCACGCAGTTCGTCGTCATGTGCGGCCAGACCGCGCTCGTGCTGCTCTTCATGATCTCCGTCTTCGGCGTCAAGAACAACGGCAACATCGTGTTTGTCGTCATGCTTACGCTGCTGCAAGGTTTGTTGTTGTATCTTCATACGGACAGATAATGCCAACTGATTTTTTTTTATATAACCACGACAGGGCGATTGTATTGGCATACGTGTAGTAAGAATCGTCGGAAAAAAATATTTAAACAAAATAATAATAGCTAGTTCGAGATCCGGAAATAGTAAGAGTAATTTTTTTTTACACCCAACAGTCACATACATAGTTCTGACCCCATACATTACCACATGATACGATTCTTGTGCCATGGGTATCAGAAACTACGAGAAACTTTTCGGTCTCACAAACACCTAGACCAGAAACAAATATTTGTGGATCACACAAACATTTGTGTCGGTGCGGGGATCGAACCCGCGGCCTCGTTTCGTAAGCTGGTGTCTAGCCAACTGCGCCACGGGGCTGTTTTCTTGCTCATTCCTTTCAGGTATAAATGTCCTACCAAGGTTTGTTCTAATCGTATATATAGGAATGTACGAATGTAACATGGTGTGTAGTTACACGTGTATTTGTGTGCAGGTCTGTGCGGCATGTGCTTCGGGTTCGTGATCTCTGCGGCGTGCGAGCTGGAGCGCAACGCCATCCAGCTGGCGCTGGGCTCGTTCTACCCCACGCTGCTGCTGAGCGGCGTGATCTGGCCCATCGAGGGCATGCCGTGGATCCTGCGCTACGTGTCGCTGTGCCTGCCGCTCACGCTGGCCACCAACTCGCTGCGCTCCATCCTCACGCGCGGCTGGCCCATCACCGACTCCGAGGTCTACATGGGCTTCGTCTCCACGCTCGCTTGGATCATGCTCTTCCTCGTCGTCACGCTCACCATACTCAAGTTCAAACGGAATTAGACCATTAGGTAATGCTGTCAAATTATACGGGCGCGGATCTTGTCTGTCGTGTCGAGTGTGATGACGTCACCGATATCGATAAATTGGCATCGTTTGTGTCGATATCGATTATACAAACATCGAAACCGACGAGAGAAAGCTCGATATCGTCCAATTATTAAAGCTTTATCGTGATTTTTTAATGGAGAAAAGTCATTTTATCAACGAAACGAAAGTAATCATAAGTACAGAATTGTTATTAAATTAAATATATGGAAATGTTTTTATGGATTTTGACAAATTGAAATTCGTTTATTATATTTAATGTAATAAAATTATTGAAATATTGTTTTGTAAAATTAATTCTAAAAATGACGTAAAATAACATTACATGGGTAACTGGAGCAATATAATTTTGTTAAAAAATATAATCATTAGAATTTTAAAATCCAAATTATTTAAAATACAATATTAGGAAATGTAGAATTTAGTATATTATCTTGATGGTGTTAGAAATCAAATAATATTATTACTATTAAGATAAAACAGTTACCCGTCCATTGTATTGAATTTCATATAATCAGATTTATGCATATCAAATTATTTTTTGCTCAAACTATTACGAACAAATTCATTCGCATATTGAAGTCACTGACAACTTAACTACTCCCTTTATTCATCGTAAATTACTGAATTATCCAAGTCATTTTTACAACAGAGTTAATATACAGATTGAAAAAAGACTAAATGATGTTATTATGACCAAAGGGACTAAGTAGTCGAGTTGGTGATTTGAATAAGTGAATTAGTAATAGGTAATGACTGGTAGTCGCTATGTACATAGTAAGCCACTGTATTTATAATATTTGAGTACATGTACTCGTTAGGGTAGCGGGAATGTTAGCAATAATGATTGGTCGAACGCTTTCCTTAGGCTAGTGCTGTGGGCTGTGCTCCACTGTGCCAAATATCACAATTCTTATCGACTAAAACAATACGAAAAAAATACTTAAAAAAACACTTTAAAAACAGCTACTTTCTAAATTTGATCGTTACAAAATATATCGATATAAAATTGTTAAATATCGATTATACTTAAACATTATCGATGAATTTGGTATAATTGAGCACAGACCATATTAATTATTATAATAGGAAATACTGGTAATGGACTTTATGGAGTAAGACGAACTTTGACATTAAATGTTAAGTTTCTACGATACCTGAATACAAGTTACCATAGAATAAGATGGTGCCATAAGCAACTATGGTCCGTAGGGAAAAAGGGACTTTTAACAGAAATAAATCAATATCTATCGACAAAATCAATCGATTGATCTAATATGAAACTTGTGATACTTTAATCTGACTTAAATAACTAATCACTTTGATTGAATATTTCTTTGTTTTTCTTTTAAATCTATTCTTTATACTTTCATCACGGGAGACAACCAGTCGGTGACTATTGATTTAATCACATTTATTCGATAAAGTATTCAGTGTGGAAACATATTATACCTACTTATACTCAAATAAAAGGAGTTTTCAATTGTTTATTTATAACGGTTTCAAATAAATTGAATAAAACTTCCCTTATACATTTTATGTTCTCAAAGTACTATAAATTTTGATGTAAAGAGCGCCATCTTGTCGAACTATTAACTAAAGTAAACAAATAGAAATAAAGTACATTGTCTATGGTCGCTTAGCTTTGTTTAGCGTAGCGTTTGTACAGTAAGTTAGGTGATGTGTGTCCTGTAACCTGTATAGCAATGTCGCGATGCTGCAAGTTTAGTATTAAGAGATGTGGCTTAGATTAGATTTACTATGAAGACGGTGTATTAAATTGTAGAAAACTTACCGAATTCATATACAAATCTTATTATCACTGCACGCGGTATAATTGATTCCAATGGTATCGATATAACTAACGATTTTGTAAATAGTAGTATAAAACAATTCCGATTTCAAAACAGGGTCATACGATTGTCAATTTCGATCTTCTAGTTCTTCACGGTTTATCGATAGTTTATATCGATGTCGATGGAATCTGTGATCGTGTGTTTAGTTGTATTTAGAAGTGTCGGACTGTGATTGTTTTTGCTAACATTGATATTTTTGTAATGACAATTATATGATAATACAGTACCAAATAAATGCTTTGTGTTTTTCTTTTTCTCCTCATCTTTCTATTTATTTCTGTTTTGCTTTTCATCATGTCTATCAGTGTGTGTTCAACATTTCAAACATATAGAAATACTAATAATAATATTGGGAGCTACATTCTTCCAATTTTTCCCTACGTTCTATATTATAATAAATGATAATTTCAAAGTGAGGGTATTAAAACAAACGGAGGCTTTATAAGACAGCGAAACGTGAGATGGGAGAGTTCTAATTGTCTCGCGTCGCTGCATATTTTGTCTATTTCAATTGAATATTTAATTTGTTAAAGAAAACCAGTGAAAAGTGGTTTTATTTTGTACACTCTTCAATTATAGGAATGGAAACCACAGGAATTTACTAACACTGAAAAATGGTCTACTAACTCTGGTAAGTCATGTTTGTTACGTAAGAACTACCATACCTAACCTCTTAAGTAGACTTTTGGAGCTTCAAAACTATAATAGACTGATTCTTTTTCTTATCCATACATACATAACCTCACGCCTTTATTTCCCGAAGGGATAGGCAGAGGTGCATTTCTGACCCCACATTTCGCCAGGTATGTATCAGTACCACGTAATAGGGGGCGAGCCTATTGCCGTTTATCGCGCACATTTCCAGACTCCGTGCTGCTGCTGAGAATTTCCTAATGGAAAAACCCAATAACATTTTGCCCGACCCGGGAATCGAACCCAGGACTACTAGATTGCACGGCACATACTTGTTCCGCGAAACCACGAGGCAGTCTCGCGAGAGACGAGATTTATATTCACTTAGTACGTGAGATTGGCTAAATTGCGATAAATAATGGAAACGTCAAAAGCTGTACGAAATGAAATATAAAACGCCCATTAACTTAGGGAACGCAGCGAGAAATGTTCATGTACCTGAAATCGAACACAACACAATAAGCAACATTGAATAATAGTTGCCTTGTCCTGTAATATTAGTTCTGGATTTTTCTGTATTGTGGAGATACCTCCGTTCAGCACTCGTACAAAATCAAGCTGATTATTGTTGAATGAAGTTTTATAAATAGTGTCATCTTGCGTTAAAATCATGAACTATTTTCAGCCAGTCAAATTCAAAGTCAAAATTATCTTTATTCAAATAGGCTTTTACAAGCTCTTTTGAATCGTCAATTTTAAACTATTTTTTAAACTAAACTATTGCCGCCAATGGGGTACAATCTGAAGGTTCCCATCAAAACGATTCCGACTTCCGAGTATATGATAGGGAGACAAAATAAACAGCAAATACGATAACATATTTATTAGTCAAGCGATAAACTTACATAAAACCTGCCAATACATATCACATTCATTTTGTTAGAATCTCGCTGAGAGCCTTCTTTTTCTTTAGACCCTTGTTGAACTTGTGTTTCTGGAAACAAAATGGATTGAATGAAAATGACATTCGAAACATACATTTTTCAAGTGAAAATTGAAATGAATAGCCATTGTTCATTGTAGTATAAATATACAGGGTGTATTAAGACCGTGATCGGAAACTAAGGCAGATAATAGCTGCAGTGATTATAAACATCGTGACATTAAAAAAAAACCGACAGATAAATAATAAAAAATACGTTTTCCATACAACCGAATCCATTTAATATTATATGACATACATACATACATAAACTCACGCCTGTATTGCCCGAAGGGATAGGCAGAGGTGCATTTCTGCGCCCACATTTCGCCAGGTATGTATCAGTCCCACGTAATAGGGGGCGAGCCTATTGCCGTTTTTCGGGCACATTTCCAGACTCCGTGCTGTTACTGAGAATTTCCTAATTGAAAAACCCAATAACACTTTGCCCGACCCGGGAATCGAACCCAGGACCTCTAGATCGCACGGCACATACTTGTACCGCGAGACCACGAGGCAGTCATATTATATGATTGTTAGGAAAATGTCAAATTTTTTTTTGTCGGTTTTTTTTACGCCAATGGGTTTGTAATCACCGTAGTTATTACCTGCCTTAGTTTCCGATCACGGTCTGAATACAGCCTGTATATTATGTAAGAAATCTGAAATGTGGAAAATATCTTGAGCCTGTTTAAAAGTAATGATTTTCATAATATCTAAATATGATATTAAGGTTCATTCCCACTAGTTCTACTAAACAGTTCTACCGTAGAACTAGTGGGAATTTTATTTCCCACTAGTTCTACTTTTAAATGTACTACCGAATAGTGGAACTAGTGGGAACATTATTTCTCAATAGTCCTACTACATTTTATACTAGCTTTTGCCCGCGACTCCGTCTGCGTAGACTTCAGGGTTGGGTGCAGAAACCAACTAAGTGAATCTATAAATCAAAATTACGCTAATAGTTGCTGTACGTCACCACCGGAGGTCATTTCTGCCTTTGAAAATCGTCTTAAGTGACATTATGAAACTTTTCACCAACTCGGATCGTCTCATATATTTATCGCGAAAATGTATCTAATGTCTATGTTCTGTGTCTATAATCTAGATGCGCCTAATGGCACTTAACATCGCATAGTGACACCGAGCGCCATGTAAATGCACATGATAATATTTTACTGTACTAAATGTGACTTAACATCATAATGGCACTTAAAATCACTAAAATAAAATCACCCTTATGACTCATAAGTTCCAAAAATGGCACTCTACGCCAAATAATGGAACCTTATGTCACATATGTTGTATTAACGGTACCAGTCGTAACTAATATTCCTTAATGACACCTATCGTTTTCTAAGTGCCCGAAATGGCATTTATTGAATAATTTAAAAAAGTAGCCTATGTCCCTTTTTAAGGTCTCATTTATGTCCATACCAAAATTCATTAAAATCCGTCAAATTGACTTAACATCATAATGGCACTTAAAATCACTAAAATAAAATCACCCTTATGACTCATAAGTTCCAAAAATGGCACTCTACGCCAAATAATGGAACCTTATGTCACATATGTTGTATTAACGGTACCAGTCGTAACTAATATTCCTTAATGACACCTATCGTTTTCTAAGTGCCCGAAATGGCATTTATTGAATAATTTAAAAAAGTAGCCTATGTCCCTTTTTAAGGTCTCATTTATGTCCATACCAAAATTCATTAAAATCCGTCAAATGGTTTAGACGTGAAAGCATCACACAGGCAGTGTTACTTTCGCATTACAATATATGCTCATCCCACGGGAACCCTACATATTCCCGGGATAAAATGTAGCTTATGTTACTTCATAGTGTCCCATTTGTATTCCAACCAAAAATCATATAAATCGGGCGAATAGTATAGCCGTGATAGCCCATTCTCACAGGAATACTACATTTTCCGGGATAAAAAATATCCTATGTTGCATCGGTGGGTCCTATCTAGCCCCATACTAAAAATCATCTAAATCATTCAAATGGTTTAGGCCAGAAAGTATAACAGTGGCAGCATTACATTCGCATTAAAATATATGCTTATCCCACGGGAACCCTACATATTCCCGGGATAAAATGTAGCTTATATTACTACATAGTGTCCCATTTGTATTCCAACCAAAAAGTCATATAAATCGGGCGAATAGTATAGGCGTGAAAGCCCATTCCCACGGGAATACTACATTTTCCGGGATAAAAAATATCCTATGTTGCATCGGTGGGTCCTATCTAGCCCCATACTAAAAATCATCTAAATCATTCAAATGGTTTAGGCCAGAAAGTATAACACATGCAGCGTTACATTCGCATTACAATATATGCTCATCCCACGGGAACCCTACATATTCCCGGGATAAAATGTAGCTTATGTTACTACATAGTGTTCCATTTGTATTCCAACCAAAAATCATATAAATCGGGCGAATAGTTTAGGCGTGAAAGCCCATTCCCACGGGAATACTACATTTTCCGGGATGAAAAATATCCTATGTTGCATCGGTGGGTCCTATCTAGCCCCATACTAAAAATCATCTAAATCATTCAAATGGTTTAGGCCAGAAAGTATAACACATGCAGCGTTACATTCGCATTACAATATATGCTCATCCCACGGGAACCCTACATATTCCCGGGATAAAATGTAGCTTATGTTACTACATAGTGTTCCATTTGTATTCCAACCAAAAATCATATAAATCGGGCGAATAGTTTACGCGTGAAAGCCCATTCCCACGGGAATACTACATTTTCCGGGATGAAAAGTATCCTATGTTACTTCTGTGGGTTCCATCTATCTCCATAACAAAAATCATCTTAATCGGTTCAGTAGTTTTTGAGTTTAAGAGTAACAAACATCCAAAAATACAAAAATACAAACCTTTCCTCTTTATTATAATAGAATAAATCAATATCTATCGACAAAACCAATCGATTGATCTAATATGAAACTTGTGATACTTTAATCTGACTTAAATAACTAATCACTTTGATTGAATATTTCTTTGTTTTTCTTTTAATTCTATTCTTTATACTTTCATCACGGGAGACAACCAGTCGGTGACTATTGATTCAATCACATTTATTCGATAAAGTATTCAGTGTGTTATTCTCAAATAAAAGGAGTTTTCAATTGTTTATTTATAACGGTTTCAAATAAATTGAATAAAACTTCCCTTATACATTTTATGTTCTCAAAGTACTATAAATTTTGATGTAAAGAGCGCCATCTTGTCGAACTATTAACTAAAGTAAACAAATAGAAATAAAGTACATTGTCTATGGTCGCTTAGCTTTGTTTAGCGTAGCGTTTGTACAGTAAGTTAGGTGATGTGTGTCCTGTAACCTGTATAGCAATGTCGCGATGCTGCAAGTTTAGTATTAAGAGATGTGGCTTAGATTAGATTTACTATGAAGACGGTGTATTAAATTGTAGAAAACTTACCGAATTCATATACAAATCTTATTATCACTGCACGCGGTATAATCGATTCCAATGGTATCGATATAACTAACGATTTTGTAAATAGTAGTATAAAACAATTCCGATTTCAAAACAGGGTCATACGATTGTCAATTTCGATCTTCTAGTTCTTCACGGTTTATCGATAGTTTATATCGATGTCGATGGAATCTGTGTCGTGTGTTTAGTTGTATTTAGAAGTGTCGGACTGTGATTGTTTTTGCTAACATTGATATTTTTGTAATGACAATTATATGATAATACAGTACCAAATAAATGCTTTGTGTTTTTCTTTTTCTCCTCATCTTTCTATTTATTTCGGCTTTTGATCATGTTTATCAGTAGAAGTAGAAATACTAATAATAATATTGGGAGCTACATTCTTTCAATTTTTCCCTACGTGCTATATTATAATAAATGATAATTTCAAAGTGAGGGTAGTAAAACAATCGGAGGCTTTATAAGACAGCGAAACGTGAGATGGGAGAGTTCTAATTGTCTCGCGTCGCTGCATATTTTGTCTATTTCAATTGAATATTTAATTTGTTAAAGAAAACCAGTGAAAAGTGGTTTTATTTTGTACACTCTTCAATTATAGGAATGGAAACCACAGGAATTTACTAACACTGAAAAATGGTCTACTAACTCTGGTAAGTCATGTTTGTTACGTAAGAACTACCATACCTAACCTCTTTAGTAGACTTTTGGAGCTTCAAAACTATAATAGACTGATTCTTTTTCTTATCCATACATACATAACCTCACGCCTTTATTTCCCGAAGGGATAGGCAGAGGTGCATTTCTGACCCCACATTTCGCCAGGTATGTATCAGTACCACGTAATAGGGGGCGAGCCTATTGCCGTTTATCGGGCACATTTCCAGACTCCGTGCTGCTGCTGAGAATTTCCTAATGGAAAAACCCAATAACATTTTGCCCGACCCGGGAATCGAACCCAGGACTACTAGATTGCACGGCACATACTTGTTCCGCGAAACCACGAGGCAGTCTCGCGAGAGACGAGAGTTATATTCACTTAGTACGTGAGATTGGCTAAATTGCGATAAATAATGGAAACGTCAAAAGCTATTCGAAATGAAATATAAAACGCCCATTAACTTAGGGAACGCAACGAGAAATGTTCATGTACCTGAAATCGAACACAACACAATAAGCAACATTGAATAATAGTTGCCTTGTCCTGTAATATTACTTCTGGATTTTTCTGTATTGTGGAGATACCTCTGTTCAGCACTCGTACAAAATCAAGCTGATTATTGTTGAATGAACTTTTGTAAATAGTGTCATCTTGCGTTAAAATCATGAACTATTTTCAGCCAGTCAAATTCAAAGTCAAAATTATCTTTATTCAAATAGGCTTTTACAAGCTCTTTTGAATCGTCAATTTTAAACTAATCTATTGCCGTCAATGGAGGCCAATCTGAAGGTTCCCATCAAAACGATTCCGACTTCCGAGTATATCATGAGGAGACAAAATAAACAGCAAATACGATAACATATTTATTAGTCAAGCGATAAACTTACATAAAACCTGCCAATACATATCACATTCATTTTGTTAGAATCTCGCTGAGAGCCTTCTTTTTCTTTAGACCCTTGTTGAACTTGTGTTTCTGGAAACAAAATGGATTGAATGAAAATTACATTCGAAACATACATTTTTCAAGTGAAAATTGAAATGGAAAGCCATTGTTCATTGTAGTATAAATAAACAGGGTGTATTAAGACCGTGATCGGAAACTAAGGCAGATAATAGCTGCGGTGACTATAAACATCGTGACATTAAAAAAAATACCGACAAAAAAATAATAAAAAATACGTTTTCCATACAACCGAATCCATTTAATATTATATGACATACATACATACATAAACTCACGCCTGTATTCCCCGAAGGGGTAGGCAGAGGTGCATTTCTGCGCCCACATTTCGCCAGGTATGTGTCAGTCCCACGTAATAGGGGGCGAGCCTATTGCCGTTTTTCGGGCACATTTCCAGACTCCGTGCTGTTACTGAGAATTTCCTAATTGAAAAACCCAATAACACTTTGCCCGACCCGGGAATCGAACCCAGGACCTCTAGATCGCACGGCACATACTTGTACCGCGAGACCACGAGGCAGTCATATTATATGATTGTTAGGAAAATGTCAAATTTTTTTTTGTCGGGTTTTTTTACGCCAATGGGTTTGTAATCACCGTAGTTATTACCTGCCTTAGTTTCCGATCACGGTCTGAATACAGCCTGTATATTATGTAAGAAATCTGAAATGTGGAAAATATCTTGAGCCTGTTTAAAAGTAATGATTTTCATAATATCTAAATATGATATTAAGGTTCATTCCCACTAGTTCTACTAAACAGTTCTACCGTAGAACTAGTGGGAATTTTATTTCCCACTAGTTCTACTTTTAAATGTACTACCGAATAGTGGAACTAGTGGGAACATTATTTCTCAATAGTCCTACTACATTTTATATTAGAAAAAAATTTGCTAAATATTATTTTTTACACAATATTTAATAATCAAAACAATAATAAAAATTATATATAACATTTATTTTAGTCTTCATTAATTAAACTAAAACAAATTGGTAAAATTACAATAATGAGTAAAAATAAAACTTCTTATTAATAAATGAATAAAAAAAACAATGGTCATGTAAGTAATAATAATTAAATTTTATGAGGGTAATAATAATATGTTGGGTAATAATAATAATAATGTGTGGAAAACCTATCAAAATTATTTTGAACACTACGGGATGAAAAAAAATATCATTAAAATGTGGTGTATTACGGTGAGCGTCACCGCACAAACAATAGTGTAGAAGGATGGCACCACAAAATAAATAATAAAATAAACAAAAATGAAGGAAGTTTGTTACGAGTATTGCACATTCTATAATATGATGACTCATTACTATCATTATTACGTAGTCATAGGCAACAAAATTTTCCTTCGACTTCACAATCGAAAAGACGCAAAATTCAATATATTTTACAAATGCCCAGATGCAATTAACATCCGGCTATATCAGTGTTGGGCATTTCCTGGAAAAGTTAAGATAAAAAAGTGTGAGTAAGTTAAGTAGTCAACACCGCCCATGGACACCCACAATACCAGAGGAATCTTCGGTGCGTTGCCGGCCTTTAAGGAAAATATAGGCTCTTTTCTTGAAGGTCCCTAAGTCATATCCAATCGGAAATACCGCTGAGGAAAGCTGATTCCACAAAGATGTTGTGCGAGGAAGGAAACACCGTTTAAGCCGCACTGTTGAGGAACGCCATTCATTCAGATGGTAGGGATGGAACTTCAATTTCTGGCGTGTGGTGCGGTAGTGAAATTCAGCAGCAGGTATTAATCCGAAAATTTCATCAGAGTACTCCCCATGGTAAATGCGATAAAGGATACATAGAGACGCAACGTCTCTTCGCAATGCTAGGGGGCAATTTTGTCCGAAAGGATCTGGTTATCGATGATTCGAGCAACAAGATTTATATTTTAAACGATATAAAACAGAAATTTTCACAGATTTTGATTTTACCAATTTGTTTTAGTTTAATTAATGAAGACTAAAATAAATGTTATATATAATTTTTATTATTGTTTTGTTTATTAAATATTGTGTAAAAAATAATATTTAGCAAATTTTTTTCTAATATAAAATGTAGTAGGACTATTGAGAAATAATGTTCCCACTAGTTCCACTATTCGGTAGTACATTTAAAAGTAGAACTAGTGGGAAATAAAATTCCCACTAGTTCTACGGTAGAACTGTTTAGTAGAACTAGTGGGAATGAACCGATATTAATAACTGTCATGTCAAGATAAACAACGCGTGATTTTCTGGTCACACACTGCGGGGATCGAACCTGCAACTTCTCGTTTCAACCTGCGTAATTGCGCCACGAAGGCAGAGAGATGGAATAGTTGTTAGGTCTGCAATACCTTTTTCTTTTCAGCCGTCATGCCAACAAACTCTTTTCGAGCTTTCTTCTCCTTGCTTGGCTGAATCAAGTTCTTCTGTCTTTTATTATCTGGGCCGTCTCCACCCCCATCCTAAAAGGATAATAGAAAATTATAAATTAATTCAAATATGTTATTAAATAAATACACCCAATAGTCACATACTTAGTTCTGACCCCACAGTAGGATACAAGTCCTGTGTCGTGAGTATCAGACTCTACGAGAGACTTTTCGGTCTCACAAACACCCAGACCCGAAACAAATATTTGTGGATCACACAAACATTTGTCTCGGTGCGGGGACCGAACCCGCGGCCTCTCGTTTCGCAAGCTGGTATCTAGCCAACTGCCCCACGGGGCTGTCAAAATGACAAGTATAAGATGGTGTTGATTTAATTATTACAAGTGAAGTTTTCTAAGCTTTTCTTGATTGTCGAAGGCAAAACAAAATCTCGGTGGTCGCTGGTACAAATATCTGGCTTCTCTACTTTTGAATTTATGTGCCAAACCGCACTAGGCCAGCATAGTCACTATGCCATAGTAGACTAGGGCCTAACCTACCAGTTGGAGAGTAGGTCTCCGCCCAGCAATGGGACATACATACTCGTAAATGGGCTAAATATAAATTGGACTAGGGCCAAACTTCTCAGTTGGAGAAGAGGTTGCGCCCAGTAATGAGACATATATTTGATATATTTGTTATAACATAAATATATAATAAACACTAATCTACAAATACAGGTAGATTCTGGGGCGCCACACTTGCGCATTTTACAAAGACTCTCAATCATCCGCGCAGATACAAGTATCATAACAAATATGACTAATACTAAATACTAATAGAACAAACCTGATTTTTACGCTTGTTCGCTATTCTCCTATGCGCACCATCCTCATTCTGTCCGCCGAACTTGTCCCTTTGTTTACCAAACTTTTTAAACTCCCGTTTCTGGATCGGTTGGTGTTTGTTCCTCTGTCCGGTCTGAGTACATCTCTTCACTCGCAGTATCCTATTCTTTATCGTGAGGTCCTCTTCTGACATCTCGAGTGCTAGTTCCACTCCGTCTTTTGATTTGAAGTTTACGTAACCGAAGCCTGGAAATTAGAAATAAAATTATCAGTGTATTTTTCCTTAGGAATTGTCAGTAATAGTATCAAATGTAAATATGTGTGTAAATGTAATTTAATAAGTTGATAACAAAACATAGAACACACTATAAAACTATAGCTAAGGTTGTCTGTAAGAAATTGCCTAGAGCGATAAGACCGACTCTTGTTTTTTTATTTAGTTTAGTTTCTCCATTTATTTTTTTGTATGCACAAGAAAGTATACGACTTGTAATCGAAGTATGTAAAGTGCGGTGCCAATTCTTGGATCGGGAATCGGGTATATTTCTATTGGGAAATTCTTAGCAAGAGCATTATGTTGGAAAACGTGACCGGAATAGCCTCTCCCGCTATTACTAAAAAATGAAAACACTACTAGCGAAACAAGTGTGAGTTATATGCTCACCTTTGCCAGCATTAGTTTTCTTGTCTCTGATAATCCTAACGGAGTCGATCTCTCCGCACTTTTCAAATTTCGCTCGAAGTGCTTCGTCTTCCAAAGCGAAGGGTAGATTTCCCACAAATACTGAACATTTGGGATCATGCTCTGCCCCTGTGTGATCACTTTTGGACACTCGTAAATGATGCTCATTCAGAACTGTGTTGTTTTCTGCGAGAGCCTGAAAAATATGTAAACAAAATTTGTATTTTTTCAATGAAATATATTATAGTCTTGTAAGTTGTCCTATTGGACGACAATCAAAATCTCTTGTGTTGACAAATACATTTGTATACAAATGTGCTGTGAGACTTTGAGGTCCCAGTTTTAATACTCGGGTCAGGCAATGCATTATTCGGTTTCATTTAGGAAATCCTCAGAAGCAGCGCAGTCTGCAAATGTGCTTGAAAAACGAAAAATACATGCCTATTCTTGACAAAAAATGAATATAAAATTGTAATAAAATAGACACTTTTATATATTTTTTAAATAAGTAAGAAAATTAATATTTAAGTAATACTACTAACTTTATGCACTGATTCTGGATCAGAGTACTTAATGTATACATTGACAGTTGATCTCTCTGGATGCAGCTCTTTCTTAATCACAGCTAGTTTAGGTGTTGTGCGGGCATCTTTCACTGGAACTGTTCGGATTCTGAAATGTGGATAACATCAAATGTTTATGACTAGCCTAGGACTCTTATAATTTTTTTTTAAATTAATGGTTTATTTAAAATTATCATCTTCCATAATTTGTGTAATTTAATATTCTATATATTGTTCTATAAGGGAAAAATGTGGATTGAAAGTCGATGTAGTGACTAAAATTGAAAGGGGGATGCTAAAATGGTTTGGCCACATTGAAAGGATGAATGTTTGCAGAATGACGAAAGAGATTTACTGTGCGGAAGTGAACGGTGAAGTCGGTCGAGGACGGCCCAGGTGCACCTATAAAGACCATATAGGTAAGTTACTGAAAAAGGGCAATATAAAGAGTCCTCGAAACCGACGTGCATGCATGAAGAGGATAATGTCAGTGGAGGAAGCGAAAGAGGTGTGTTTGGACCGTGGCATTTGGCGCTCTATAGTCTCTGCCTACCCTAACGGGAGACAGGCGTGAGTTTATGTATGTATGTATGTATATATTGTTTTAAGAACTACTAGAATAATAAGCACTTCAAATGGATAAGCAATATCTTCAAACCAATCAAAGGCATTTAAATGATGAAAACAGCTTAATTAATCTTATCTTAATCTGAGAAATTTGTTCATTTGAACTTAATTTATCTTTCTCACCTGATTGTTTCAATTTGTCCGTATTTGTTAAATATTTTCTTCAACTCTTTCTTACATTTACTGCTGAATGGTACATTTCCTACAAACAAGGTTCTCTTAACAACCTCTGCATCATCAACTTTGTCAGCCTCAACTTTTTTTTCAGGTTCTTTTGGTGTCTCTTCTTCTTCATCAGATGATGATTCAGCCGGAGCTGTATCTAGAACCTTTTTGTTAATTTCTTCGTTGTCTGATTGAATGTCATCATCAGACTCATGTTCTGAATCTGAATCTTTGTTTGTGATTGCATTTGGGTTGACAAGTGCTTTCTGTTTAGATTTCTTTTTTATATCTTGATTTAATTCATTGTCCAGTGTTGCTTCAGATTGAACCTTTTGTTTTTTTGACTTTTTCTTCTTATTTTTTATCTGTTTTACATTATCATCATTTTTATTTTCTTTGTCCATTTCATGATCTTGTACCACTTCGGTTGTGTTTTGTGATTTTGATTTCTTTTTTCGTTTTTTATTCTTCTTCTTATTAGGTGTAACCTGCTCTTCCTTGTTCTCACTATTTTCGTTACTGTTTTCTGAAGCGATAATATTGGCTGGCTGCTTATCCTTTTTGTTTTTCTTAGATTTGTTTTTAGTCTCTATATTGAAAGAGTCTACTGGCTCTGTGTTACTTTGATCTCCTGTTTCCATATTTTCATTTGTTTCTAATATGGACTTGCGCCTCTGTTTCATTTTTTTAGGACTCTTGGTAACACTTTCATTTTCTTTTCCAGTATCTAATGTGGCATCTGTTGATTCATTATTTTTAGATTCGATCTCATTTTCATTGCTTAGTTGTTCTGATTCCCTTTTCTTCTTTTTCTTTTTCGGAGTACTTTCGTTTTCATCTTGAATATTTAGACTGGTATCTTTTGATTTGGCTTCACTGGCATCAAACTCTGTTGAATAATCTCTTTTATTTTTGGGAGACTTTTTGCTTACTGGACTTTTCTTAGCCATATCAGCTTCCAATTCGTCTTTTAAGTGTTTTTTCACTTTTTCGGCCTTTGGGCTGATGGTGCTACTGTCAGCTTCGTTAGTAGTTGTGTCCAAGTCAGGGTTCTGGAAAATTCTTTTCGGTGACTTTTTGACAATAGCCTTCTTTTTCTGTAGCGTTGGTGACAGGAATATCGAGCGATCATCGACCGCCTCGCTTTTCGGCGTCACGTTTGGAGACTGCGGATGTTTGGTCGGAGTCAGCGCCCTTCTAATCAACCGTGGGCGATTGGGTGTTACATTGCCTGATATTAAAGCTGCCACACTACCTACCACGTAATCCATGGCTCAACTTCTGTGATAATAAGTTATAAATTCTTCAAAACTAGTTTTTCATAAGCTCGCACATGGCTTTTTTGGTTATTTTGACGTTTTGTTGTGGTCGACCTTGACAATTTGACAACAGAACTAGAAGTCTTCGTTTCATTTTACGTATTTCAGTTAATTGAAACCATCATTTACAATTGTTCAAAATTTACGACACTTTTTTTGCTCAGGCAAAATTTATATACTGATTATATAAACTTGTTTTTATTCCTTAAACGATTAAAAATTCTTCTTAATTATTTTTTTACTTCTGTTCTAATTTTGCCGTTGGTATTGGTAAAGTAAGGGGTATTTCATATTTAATATTTATGTACATGGCAAGTTGGCAACACACATTGTTCCGGAAAAACGATGCGCTACAACGACGCTGTCTCAATAATTAAACATTTTATTTGATCGTAACGTACCAATTTAAGTGGTAATTGCATTTTGTGTTATCAAAACCCGTGTGTGGATTATTTACAATCAAAAACTGTGAGTAATATGTTTTATTTTTGTGAATTTTCTTGTTAAATTGTCGCGCCATAATGCCGCCCGCCATTATTTCAATTATTGTTTTTCAGTCATGAACTGATCTGAAATAAGTTTTGTTTGTGTTTAAAAGTGTATAAATTAGACCAAGGAGTAATATAATTGATGTATAAGGCTGAATCTTTGTTGTGTTAGTATAGGTTATATATGAATTCTAGTAATTTACTAGGACGTAAATAAGTTACTTCAGTGAATGGATTCTATAAAATAATGATTACAACGCATTTTACTTCTATGCCGGTCATATTTCAGTGTGTTTGTGGTATGTTCACTGAAACCCATATTTGTTTTCGTGTTGAAATCGCAGTCGCCGCTAACAAGGAAGTATGTGAGTGTATGCATTTTTTACGATTCGTCGTGACCTTAGAATTATTATTTTAGACTATTGCCGGCTAGGAACTAGTTCGAGCACATTTTCATACCAGTTTTATGTGTTAAAAATATTTTTCAAGCGTAGAATTGATGATTGGCATCTGTTCAAAGTTTTTTAAACTTTGTGGTAATTAAGATTATACCTACTTTGGTACGTTTCTACACCTTAAAAAAACCTCTTGTATAAATGAAAATACCAAGTGAAGTAAAATTTACATTACAAAATAAAAACCATAAAAAACAACAATGTATCTTTTTGGAGGATAGCAATGTGCCAATTTTTACATAATTAAAGATTTTTAAAGATAAGCCATCAAATGGTAAGATGTAAGATATTTCTAAAAAACTGCTTAAAGACTATAAAATTGCAAACTTATTTCAGTCATAAAGATTATCTTGCCACTTGAGATTCAAATTTGCATATCTATTTAATGGTGGATCACACACTATTTTCCCTAAACATATTTTTTTCTTACAGTAGCAACAACATAATTATATTATACAAGAGGGCTTAAAATAAGTTAGAAGTCTAAATGTTTATCTTCATTTTATATTCAAGTTTACTGGTTTGATAGTAAACATATATGATTCACTTAACAATCCATTTAAAAATTATTTATCAGTGTAATAGTACAATTGTGAATAACTAGCTAATCATTAGAATTAATTAATTGAGAACACATAGCGCTTTATGATGTACTCTGTTTACAAACATAGTGGAGAACAAAACACATAGCAACAATATTGTTTTTGTTGATTCAATTATTTTTATCATAGTGAGATAAGTAAATAGTTATTTAATATTTATTCTTGGCTACCTAACTACTAGAAACATTTAATACATGATTTGAATGATTTGACATATGTACAAATGATTAGTAGTGTTGTTTTGTTTTCATGTTACCTATAAGTCAAGTCAACAATCAACTAGAAATGTGATAATAACTTGTTTGATATGCTTATTTCATACTTATATTAGATAAAGATTTTTTGCTTAATTTTATTTGATATTAAATAGCAATTTCATGATAGCTTGGAGTACTAAAAAATATTCAAAAAGAGTTTCTTAGATATGTAAAATTGACCAGCTCATACTCTGCTGGTGGTGTGGTGAAAAAATACTTAATCATGTTTGAAAGTCCTAGTTAAGCAGAAATATGTATGTGGTCTTATAAAATCCACAAATTCTGCCTTCAATTAATATTTTTTCTAATTTTCAACATACTTTTTATCACCACCTAAATGTATATAATAAGTACATGAATAAATTCATTTCACCTCCACGAAACACTTGACCAAAATAAGTTGCTTTTGATAATGTCTTTATTATCTCTGCCACACCTGGGTGACCTGCTTATCTGACTGTTGGATCAAATGTTTGTATTTGTGCACAGATAAACCACATTTCCAATAACATTGTTTACATTGTTAATTCATATCAACATATAAGCTTATTTGTAATGACTAAGTTGAGTGTTGTGTGAATTATAGTGGATAATGGGTATAGACTGTAGGGAAAAGAGTTCTAAAAAGTAACATTAATACTCTTACTCCCATTTCGATAATAAGGGGTTTTTTAATGTATCTTGGTGGTAGGATATTCGTATCCGCCCGGATAGCGAACACCGTACACAGGGCGTAAAACCCGCCATAGTGGCACATGCAAGTGTGCCGCGTTCCGGGATCAGCCAGTGTATATCCGGTTTTTGGGGGGGCTTCAATCATGGTGAAAGGATGACCGTGCCGGCATTTTTTGGCCGGTTTGTCGCGGTCGGTCCTTTTATCACCATGGTATTAGTCCCCCAAACTTCTTCACGAGAAAGTTGAAGAGGTATTCGGCCGGCATGATTGTGTCGACCAACGGGAGATCATCATCTTTCGTTGGTCGACACTTTTTTTGGACTCCATTACGCTTACCATCAGGTGCAATGGGGTCACTTTGCCGAGCCAGAATTAAAAAAAAAATCTTCAGTCATGTATTCATTTTAATTGTCATTTTTATACAATTCCAGTTCATGAATAATTAATTTACATTACTTATATATTTTGGACATAATGTACTTACATATTTAATTATTCTTGAAGGTCTTTCATACAAGGTGTATGACACTGGCTAGAATGTTGTACATAAGTAGGTCAAGGGCGATATTTAGCGACGCAACAGTCACGGTGGTTGAACGTGAGGGACAGGGCATCACGCTGGTGGCTTAATTGGCTTGATGTAAATCCCTCCGCATTTCTTAGCTAGTAAATAAATCATCTTATTTTGGATCAAGTAAAAAATCAGCACATTCGTACAGTTTCAAAGACTGCAATAATAATTATTATTAATTATTAAAAAAATCTATTTTCAAAACATACGGTATAAGTAATATTGTTTCTACATTGAGATTCGATATTAACACGTCTGTCTCTATAATGTTTCGTATGTTGTTGAATACAGAGCCCGCAACTTTGTACGCGTTAATATAGATTTTTATCAACCAATGTTATAATAAAATTATCCCACGGAAACCTAACGCTTTTTTGGGTAGAGGCCAATAATCGTCTTCAGAATCGCTTCTATCTCTACATAAACTCATCAATTTCGGTTCAGTGGTTTAAACATGAAAGCGCAATAAACATACTTACTTTCGCATGTACATACGTGTAAATTGAAACACCTTACTAAAATGTCTTTTTTTCTGTAGACACTGCATGTTATTATAGAAGCCAACACTGCAAATGTTTATGTTATCTGCAAATATTATTCATACGTCCAAAGAAAAACGAAAGTTCCATGTAATGTATTAAGTTACACGCGCTTACACCGAATCGTTGGTGCGGTAGCGCGGATGAGTGGTTACCACGCGACATGCGTCACTGGTTGCAAAGGACCCGTCCTGGTTGCACAAAAGGCGCCGTGTCTGCACCAAACTTTAGATAAGGCCACACCTAAGCTATTATTATGGCGCCGAAAACAATAGATAATAGAGAGAAAATTGTCATGGGAGTAGTTTTCAAAACATGACATTAACAACAAACTGTTGTGTATGTCGTTTGATGGTCCTATCCGTTCGCATATGTACATGTAGGATATAAAACCTGCCATTTTGGGTCGTTCGGTGCATGTTCTGTCCCGAAAAAAAAAACAGCATTTTAATATAATTAAATATTTTTCTATCTGGTGAAAGTAAAATGTTACTTGTTCTCAAAAAACTACATTCTATTTCGTCCATACTGCATTTTGTCAGGCGCTACTGTCGGTGGTTACTTTTGGCTGTATATAACAATATATAAAAGTTACTATAGTTATCGTTATCGAGTCAAAATATTTAACAACACTAGAAAAATATACATGTGTGGTTAGCATAACCAGTTACACGGTTCCCGTTGAATAGAATATAAGGGTATAAAAACTACCAGTTTTAATGGCGACAACGTCTAAATAAGGAGTAAATATTTACGCATAACATAAACATAGAGTGAAGTCAATATCTTGCATCTGCTATTCATCAGTCACAGTATGAGGGATTTACTTGTATTTGCTTATGAAATACATTTTCCAAGTTTCCAAAAGGTCACGTTTGTCAGTGCAGTTACCATCCCATCTAACTTGCAAATTCTAGATAGAATATGTTTCTGCGCTCGCTTGTTTGACATACACTATTTGAATAAGCGAAGTATGCATTTAGTAATGAGGTTTCTGAATGTTTGTTCGCAAAGGGTTGCCACAAGCACCGCTTGGAAATCTTTAATCCAAATCATTTGAAATTTAATTAGATTGGAATAATCTTGTACAGAATGAGAGTTAACTTTTATCTTAGATGGAGTTGCCTGTTAACTGGGTTGCACGGTTCCGTTCCATTGTTCGCAATTTAAGTCTCCATTTTATTGCTTTAATAACGGCATTTTTATTGATCGTAGATTTCTATATCGTCTTATTATATTGATTATTTTCCTTGACTAAAATAATTAATAAACTACAAGTACAATCCAAAAAAAACTCATTGTTACAGTCAAATACAAAATTGAGTTTTCAAAAACGTAATTTAATGAGCAAAGATATAAAGCCTCAAATTGACAGTACTGTGTGTCATAACCATACATTTATTTAACGTTAGTTGCTATTATAATGCAGGGCACGCGCGCACCGCTCGAGTGCATCAATAGTCGATTGTATCCTGTCCCAACGGGCAACTTAACAAAACTGTTTTAACCATATTAGTATTACACCTGTATAGTTGAGTTTGGTATGGTATTTGAATGATTTATATGACAGCTTGCGATACCATTCAATTACATTTACTATTTTTGGATAAATTTCCATAGCCTGCTGATACCTTGGCCTAAAATCTCAGTCTTAGCCCACGTTATCTCATAAAACATCACTTAAATGGACGAAGATAAAATAAATAACGTATTTTGAACATGAGGGATTTTTGTTTTTTAGACTAGAAGAGCAGCTATTACACCTCCATCTAAAATGTGTACTGAGAAATAAAGTCGTAGAAAGTTAAAGTAGTATTGATGCCTTTTCCAACGGAATAAAAAGTCTAGTTGTGATTCCTTTGTTTCCGAACTTAAATTTGTGTATTTTAATTGCATTGTTTTCAAAAACGAATGTTTTTCTAACTTTGTTAGAATAGGGATGTTGACAAAAATTTGGAACTGTTTTCATTTTATAGATAAGAACGTAAATATTACGAAAAAATATACTTAAATTTTTTATTCATAAATTTTAAATAAAAAAACGACTTTAATTAGTTTAGTGTTTAAATTTCGCGCCTAAACGCTCCAAGCTGTCACCTGGGCTTGATGACGTAACAGTGTATTAAATACAACAAACTGCTGTTAAACTAGGGATGAAACAATACCATTAAGGTATCGATACTTCTACTCAATACCGTATCGGTCGTCAAGTATCGATACTTACTCGGTATCGGTCGGCAAATATCGATACTTACTCGTATCAAATCGTTTTTGGAGAATTTAGAATAAAAATCTTAAAATATAATAGTATTTTTTATCAATAAGTACAAAATTATAGGATTTTCAGCCCCGTGGCGCAGTTGGCTAGACACCAGCTTGCGAAACGAGAAGCCGCGGGTTCGATCCCCGCACCGAGACAAATGTTTGTGTGATTCGCAAATATTTGATTCGGGTCGGGTTGTTTGGGAAACCGAAAAGTCTCTCGTAGTTTCTTATACCCACGACACAAATCGGTTAAAAATATCTGCTGCTTCAAAATTAAGTTGCAAGATTTCATCCAAACAAACATACATACATACATTGCAAGTTAAATAAAAGCTTGTAAAAAGTGTAAAGTTCCGATTTATCGAATCGAAAAAAACATCGATGTTTTTTCAAAGTGGACAGTGGACACCCCTAGGTTAGACAACTTGTCTGTGATTCTTCATACATTGTGACGTAACGCGCTCCGATTGGCGTTTGCAGTCACGTGATATTTGGAATTATTTTAAACATTTTTAATTATTTTTAATTAATTTATTACTCATATTTACATTTACAAAATATGATTTTCAGCATTCTAATATTCCCTGCTATGGCAAAAAAATAACTTTTCATACATTCGCTATTTATGTCAACATCCCTATTGCAAATTATGAAGAAAATGATTGGAAGTATAAAAATGAACCAGATTGCTACATTTTACATATTTCTGTAATATTTCGTTTTCTGTTTTTGTCTGCCTAGTAGTGGTGCAGTTAAATCTGTCTGCAAATAACTGTTGCGGTCACCAAAAAACTTAACAAAAGCATTTTCTGAAAAGGTTTTTGACCGATCCAAATGCTTTTATTCTTGTTCTTTTTTATTTCTTGGGTTACCATTTATCTTTTTATGACGCAAACACAGAGTTAAGTTATAAAGACCCAATCGTTTATGTCTTGATGCTTATGGGTTAGCATGAATTTCGTGTGTGAGTTATTTTCTTTACGGATATATCGACAAAATGTATAATTTTCCAAAGGTATATCTGTATCAAATTTCTGTAAATGATACATAAGTTAGCATTCCCTAGTGCAGACAATAATTATTGGATAATGCGCTGATCATCATCGTCCTAAAACTAAATTTACCTCCATATAACTTTTCGATCACATGAACAATCTATTAGACAATGCGTTTTTGGGTATAGAAAAATTATTAACAAAGCTTTAGTAGTATTCGTACTCTAATTTGTTAAGATTATTGTTGTTATTAAAGCGTTTAGCTAAAAAAAAATTATAATTTAAAAACTAATTTCAGTACCAATTTAATTCACGATTTATAAGTATCTGACATGATGTTATAACTTTAAAACACAGTGCTCCATTGTTGCTATACGAATTTGAATGTATTTTTTCATCGTTATGTATAAATACATAATAACGAGGCGTTCCTTCATTGTTGAGTACGCTTACGCAATCCAAATATGCTAATGAAATATAATGGGAAGTGTAACTAAATTAATGCGAATGTTGATGGAACCAACAGGATAGTTTGTAAATCTTACTGTAATTTATAGGTTCAATATAATTTATGTGCTCTACGCATCAATGTACCGTTATGGTGTAATGATGATGTGTGTGGCTAGGTTCTTACTTTGTTCTACGGTAAACACAAGTGAGTGTGAGTCGTGATGGCCTCGAGGTTTAGGCACGCGGTCGAGAATCTCGACGGTCGCGGGTTCAAACCCCAGGCACACACCTCTGACTTTTCGAAGTTATGTGTGTATTCACAATGAATTATCACGTACTTTAACGGTGAAGGAAAACATCGTGATGAAACCTGCACACCTAAAAGTTCTTAGGAATTTCTTAGGTGTGTAGTCCACCAACCCGCACTAGGCCAGCGTGGTGGACTAAGGTCTAAACCCTCTAAGTTGTAGAGGAGGCCCGTGCCCAGCAGTGGGACGCATATGGGCTGATGATGAAACACAAGTGTCCATAGTAGCCTAGAACCGTAATTTCTAGGATGAAATGAGATTGACTACCACGTGCGTTTCCAAATGTCATCCCTTATATATCAAAGTGTCCCTTATATATCTCCCTCCTGTGATGTTTTGTCATAGCTACAACTGAAGTATAAAAAATTCTTCAGTAAGCGGTGACTGTAAGCTCGATTTCTATTATCGGAAATAAAAATAATGATGAATGAACTTCTATTCATAAAATAATTTAACACTTGAAGAGTGCTAATATTCACTTATTAGTATTTTACTGCGAGTACGTTTGGTGCCGGTAGAGCATGGGTTCAGCGAACCACAACACAATGGCAATCGTCCAAAAACGTGGACGCTAAGGAGAATGAAGTAACCTCTAATTCGCCACGTGTGTTTTATCTTTGTAATAACATATCCGTAGTTTAGAAATGAGTACTGCAAACATTAGGTGAAAATTTCGTTGGAATAAAATGGAGCTGAAATGGGAACGGACGGTTACTTTTAATAGACTTAAAATATCTCTTCTAAGGCATAATATATTCTTCAATAAATGCTTTGTTTGTTATCCTTGTCGTCTTATCCAAGTAGAATATAGAATACACAGACAGGTATAGAATTAACATAAAAGTGGCTTATATTTATTACTCAGTTGGTCTTCGGAACAAAAATAGTTTATGCTAGTACTCATAATAAAATATAAAATAGGCAGAAATAATACTTTAGAATATCAATAACATCAGGTGCCTCAACAAAGTCCTAAATCCTAATATAGAGATAGAGCGATCGCGTCGGAAACAGTGATCCAAGGTCGAGCCATAGACTTGAGCAAAAGGTGCTGTCACTGTGTCGATAGTAAATCGATTTAGTTTTTTGTGTGGGTAGCAATGTTAGTGAAACGAGCTCCAGCTTATATTGAATTTGTAGTTAGTAAAATTTACATAATTTCACTAGTAAGTACACGGATCACCTGATGCATAGTGATCATTGGTACGTATGAATATCCAAAACTCGCAAGTAGAGGTGCGTTGTCAATAGTTTTTCCTTATCAAATTCAAAATTGATAGGAAAAGACGCGGACATGAAGCATTATTTGATTCACATAGCTATACAAGGATTTTGTAGCAGTTTATTCTTTTAACCAATATCATTCGTCCGCTGAACAGAGTTCTCCTCTTTAGTCCTTTACAGTCTGTAGAATTTACATAAATCTAATTTGTTTGCCAGCGTGGTGGAATAAGGCCTAAATCCTCAGTTGTAGAGGAGGCCTGTGCCCAGCAGTGGGACCTATATGGGCTGATGATGATGAACCTATAAATTACAGTAAGATATATTATAAATAATTAACTTTAGCAGCGAATTTGTACGCATTGACTACAGAAAAAAATATTTCTTCTCAATGGACTCGAATGCTTCACTTTGATACGCTTCTATAAAAAAATACTCGAGTTATAATGTTTATTTTTTATACAATTCTCATTACAATATTTTTACAAGAAGTGCCACTTACAATAAAGTTTTTGCAGCGATTAACCATCCTGTGTACCAAATCAATAAAGCCATATTTAATTATTAGTTATCAGACATGATTATCGAGCTATAAACGCTGTTCAATCTCCGTTAGTCTCGTTTCTGCGACTGTCGCATTTAAATGTCGCTCAATGCGTGCGCTTTTTAAATTGATAAATTGCGAATCAAAAGTCCGTCTACAAGTTGAAGTATTCAATGCGCCGCGATGCAATGACTTCGGTTATGTGGGAAACAAGTGCTCAATAAAGAAGCTGTATAAGACGCAAATGGACATAATATCTTTGACATATCGACGATTACTAATGTAGTTTTCGACTGTACCTTTTTGTTGTGTTATGCTTAAATTCTGATTATTGTGGAATTTCAGACCTTTGCTTGGCATATTCTAATTCAAAGTTTTCTTTCCTGAATGAAATTAATTGATAAATAAGTCCAAGATCTTCACTTCGCACAAACGATGTGCGCTTCGTATTATGAATGAACAATATATTCTACAAATACCTAATAAAGTTGTTTCAAGGCCAATTTGTTTGTTTGTAAATTTTGAGTGCCCAGTGCTCACATAATGTTGAATTGTTTAACAAAACTGTTATGTTCAATTCTTACAAATATCGATATTTTAATAACAATTTGTGATCGAGAAGCCATTTGAAATGTATTCCAGGAAGGTTATTATAAGAAACAGTTCCGTTCTATTACTTTAGCTATTAATTATCTATTTAATGTATTTTTAGTGCGTCACCAATAACACCATATTTGGATTAAACGATTTTCATATCGTTTTTTTGTTGTGGTCATTAGATAGTCGATTAGTAATTAGATAACACCTTTAAACAAAGATGTTACAACTTTAAAATATTATCGGGTGAAAAATATTTAATCGTTTATGTTATTGTATAATTTTTTCCAAAGGCGAACTATTAATGCAGTATCCAACGTTGTATAAATTAACATTATCACAATTCTTCAGCACGAATTAGCGTATGTTTTAATGAGATTTATTTTGTCCAAAATGCATAAAATTTCCTGTACACAGACCCTCCTACAACAGTTCCTTCTAATTGAGTGTATCTGTTGCTGGCCTTAATCGCGCAGACGACCCATTTACACGAAATACCTCTTAATGAATGTGAAACAACGTTGCATTCGCAGTTTTGACTGTAAAGACCCCACGTCTAAGTGGACAATAATACTTGGAAATTGCAAAGAAGTTTGTAACCAATAAGGAATGTTACCTTGCTTTTTAAGGATGCGTCGAGCTTTATTATTAATTTGATGGCTTTAAAAAGCGAGAAGTAAAACAGGCTCCCGTCACGAAATGTCAATCATCCTTGAAAGCATCTCTTAATGTTTTAATGGTTCGTTCACTATAATTGGTATACTTTAAAGTATGTATTTTTTCAGATCACAATAAAAGCTAAATGAAAGACCTACGGATTAGGTACTTTTTTGCCCCATTAGGCATAACCTAGATTAACATTGGACATTTTTAGGTAGGTTCCTCCAGTATCATCAAAAATAAACTATCTACAAATGATGTAGTTATTTCTGGATAACATTCACAAGTATACGAAGTGAGGTCACGAACCAATACTACCAAATATATTAAATCTATTTTCTTTTATATTTTAAAATCTGATATTTTTAGTCGTGATTTATTATAATATAATATGTGTTTTGAGTAAAAAAAATTGTAGTGTTTGATATTGAACGCGGTCGGTGGCTCCGCATCTGTTCATAATGCTATTAAGTAAGAGAGCCCTTGGCGCTGAAGCGGCCTTTCAACCGCTCATAAGAGGCACGGCCCGATGTCTGATTCATGACCTGTCGCGAATATGAGTTTTCCTTTACTGATTGGGAAAAAAATATGGAAAGGTATAACCTTTCAGAAGTTTCAGAAGTCGTGATTGCCTCGAGGTTTAGGCACGCGGTCGAGAATCACGATGGTCGCGGGTTCAAACCCCAGGCACACACCTCTGGCTTTTCGAAGTTACGTATGTGTGTATTCAAAAAGAACTATCACGTACTTTAACGGTGAAGGAAAACATCGTGATGAAACCTGCTCACCTAAAAGTTCTTAGGAATTTCTTAAGTGTGTAGTCCGCCAACCCGCACTAGGCCAGCGTGGTGGACTAAGGCCTAAACCCTCTCAGTAGAGGAGGCCCGTGCCCAGCAGTGGGACGTATGTATGTGGGCTGATGATGATAACCTTTCAAGCAAAATCACATGCTTTGTTTATATAAATACGTAAAAAATACAAACATTGTGAAAAATCATAGACCCTATTGAAATAAATAAAAAATACACCCAACAGTCACATTCAGTTTTGACTCAACACTAAGATACAAATAAGTCTTGTGCCGTGCGTATCAGGAATTACATGAGACATATCAGTCTCACAAACAAAGATTTCAGACCCGAAACAAATATTTGCGGATCACACAAAACCTTGTGTAAGAAAAAATAAATCCTATAGACTCTTACCCCACATTAAAACAATACCACGTTTGTACAAATCCTTAGAGTATAAAAATAAATTAGTTCGAAGATCGAGCCCGCGGCCTCATTTGACAGACTGGTGTCAAGTAACAGACCCACAGAGACTGTCAATCCAATAATTTCTTAAAGTCTATATGGTGACGCTAATTGACGACACTTTGTTGTCAAGTACAGAAAAATAAACAACGTAATCCTCTCATAACTTGTACCATAATCAGCGTTGATGATCGGTGCGGTGTGTGTGCGCGAGGTCGTTCACCCCGCCCATCTATATTTATGTGTTAGCCTACTGGCGTGTGGCTGTGTTTTTAAGGGAACGATTCACGCTCCGTTGATTATGACTTTTTTTAATGACGAAGCCAAGGCTCAAGTTTTGTACAGCCATAATTTTTTTGTCGCCGTGATGTGAGTGCGAGGAAACTTTAATAAAGGTACATGCTATAATTGTCAGTAAATTACTCTTTAAGTATAACGAATTGATATCGAGTTTTAGTAAAAGGCTCGTGATTTTTTGTTGCCTTGATTTTATCAAAGGTTTCCGTAACAATCTGTCGAAGGTTATGCCAAATTCTTAAATCAAGTATGACTCACCGTAATCTATACTACTAAAGATAAAAGATATTAAAGTTTGACTACTTATAGCTTAAGCGGGTAAATTCATATATTTTATCATGATCATCATCAACAGCCTTTGTCACGTCTACTGCTGGACATAGGCGTCTCCTATGTCCACTGGGCTCGATCTTCGTTTCTCCCCATCTAACCGATGCCAGCCACCATGCCATAATACATATATGTAGCATCGGATTTTAAGGTAGGACACTAAGATTAATTAAGGAATCACGGGGCGGTTATTATTTAAGTGTGTTTTTATTTAAAGTAAATATTGCAGAGATAAAAGGACAGAGGTCTGTCTTACATCAAAGCTAGTTGGGACTCCCTTTCGAGTCCAATACAATTCGTTCTTATACTACCTAGGTTTCTCACCCCCGCATCGGTCATCCTCACGTTCCCACGCATATAAAACAATAAAATATAAAAACTTAAACCTAAAAATGACCATTCTACATATATGTATTTACTAAAAAGTTTTCTCTGCATTAGGGCCAATACTAAGCAATGTTTTGTGATGTCCACTTTAAAGAGTTTATATTATATTAGGAGTCTTTTCTATAAGCCTGCCTCGTGCCTCGTGGTCTTGCGGTACAAGTATGTGCCGTGCGATCTAGAGGTCCTGGGTTCGATTCCCGGGTTTTTCTATAAGAAAATTCTCGGTAACAGCACGGATTCTGGAAATGTGCCCGAAAAACGGCAATAGGCTCGCCCCCTATTACGTGGGACTGATACATACTTGGCGAAATGTGGGTGCAGAAATGCACCTCTGCTTACCCCTTCGGGGAATACAGGCGTGAGTTTATGTATGTATGTATGTCTTTTCTATAAGCTTGTTTGGTTTTATTGAATGAATGACATTGGTCTTGATATTGACAAAATATTTCGACTGCTTCCTTGTCGCAGTTGGGTAGACGCTAGCCTGTGATACAGAAGGCCATATGTTCTATTCCCGCAACTGAATCAATGTTGTGAGACTAAAGTGACTCTCGTTTCCGATACTCATATACATGTACAGTTCTTTTATGCCACCCGCTTGTCCTTTAATCGTAATTGTATAGATCAATTTATCTACAATCATCATGCAATGAGCAGTTTTGTCAATGCAAATTATTCTCTCACCACAATACCCTGGGCAAACGTATAAAGACCACGTTAAAAATTGTACATGAACGAACCAGCATTGTCCGAAGGCGCCCCGAACAATCAAGCAATAAACTTAGCATGCCTCTGGCATTACTCATATTTTTGTAGGCTGGGATTTGTTGAACCGATCGAGTAGTTGAATTTTTTGCGCAGACATAACAGGGAAATTTGTTGTTTTTTGGGGATTCAGTTGTTCGGTTTGAGGTACTTGCAACGTAGGAAGGTAATTAGGAATGTTTATAAATTTTAAGAATGGTGTTGCATGTATAGCTCGCACACAAAATTAATGCGTTTCCGTAGTTACGCAGAGTTCCACAAACAGCCGGTGTAATGATTTGAAACATGGCTGCACAGCACAGTTACATAGATGTGTCGTTTGGATTGTGTTGCACTTTTCATGAAATCCAAGTATCATCGCTTTGCTGTATTGGAATAAAAGGAAAAGTTTAATAGATTGCTGTGCACACACTTTATAGGACAAAAATTATAAATTTAATCTTAGGTAAACATGTTGTATGAGTTGACAAATCTGTCTTTTATTTAAATAAATAATCCTAGATGAGTTGTTTTACCTTTATAGTTAAGTCTCAATTTTACAAAATCTATATTTACAACCCGCATCGCAATAAATAACCGGTTATTCTCTCGACTAACGGAAATGAATTACTGACAGGTCTTTCACAGCTTATATTATCGTCTTGATATAGTTGTACGATGCAATATATAAAAAATATCTACATTTACTAAAATTTAAATAAATGTTTGCAAGGGAAATGAAAGTCAGGTCGGTTTTCACTCAATGATGCTAGTCTATGGCTATTGGGCTAAATGAGCAAAGGGTCTTGTAAAAGAAGCAATATATGATATATCACATAAGAACTCAGATGTATAGTCCAAATAAAAAAAAAAAATTAAAATAAATACACCCAACAGTCACATACATAGTTCTGACCCCACACTAGGATACAAGTCCTGTGTCGTGGGTATCAGAAACTACGAGAGACTTTTCGGTTTCACAAACACCCAGACCCGAAACAAATATTTGTGGATCACACAAACATTTGTCTCGATGCGGGGATCGAACCCGCGGCCTCTCGTTTCGCAAGCTGGTATCTAGCCAACTGCGCCACGGGGCTGTCGTTACTACATTACTACGTTAATACATTTTAATTCTAGTCTATACACACTTCATTGCAGGTTACGGACCTCCTCTAAGGTTGAGAGTGAAGTGTCATTTTTTTAAGGCAATCTTTGAAATATGTCACGTGTTATATTACTTAAGAGAAATATTTGTACTTTGCAGCCACTAGTGAAAGTGCCAAAATTGGCATTTGGACACATGTGTGACCAATTTGCATTGTTAGCGTATGTTTTGTGCACAATTTGCAAGTGTTTACAGTTAACACAATACTGTCGCAAGTCCTTGCTTACCGCCGTAACAACCGAATGTCTACTAACGATGCACCTTATGTATTAAAGGAAATGAAATTCAAGTATCTTCATTGGAAGTATTCTTCATATGTATTGTTTCAATTGTTGTGTTACGGTCTACGTCAGAGTGCACATTGTGGAAAATGTACTAATTCACGATAAGCAATATAATTAATTTAAGTCGGTGAATGATTATGTGTAAGATTAGTTTTTTTTGTGTCTGGTTTGCTCATTAGTAATAAAACCTATGCCTAATCGTTAGGGGTTACAGGCGTAAGTACACACTTAATTATATCACACACGTATTCAAGCATTGAATTATAAACGGTTGAAAGTATTCTCTGCCTTGCACCCGTCTCGGCAAAATCATAAGTAGAGCTAATAAAAAATAGGCAAAAAGTAGTACTAACCCTACAGCCCCTTTAAAGTCGTTGGAGTGTGCAATTAAATAAGGGCACGGAAAGTAGTACCGCTTGTTTAGGCTTTGGTCGTATAACAGGCTCGTCTAGACTCTCACCTGCCGGTAGGGTCCATATAAAAACTCCTGTAATTAAATTAAGCCTATAGAAAGATGGTTATTCAAATAGAACTGTTTTGAAACAGTCTTAACCGATTATGATTTGCTAATAATAGCTAAGGGAAATTAGGGACAAACTTTAGTTGAATTATTTAAGTTTGAGAAAATATTGTTTATGTACATTTGTCTATAGTTATGTTGAGGATAATAAGGAGAATCAAAATTGATGTATCTAGAAAACAATGTTTTTCTGGCAACTATACGATAGAAATTGCATTTAAAATTAGAAATCTTATTGGAAATCGAGAAGTCAATAATTGTAATAAACAAAATTTTGAAGTAAAGGCAATTGCCCAATTGCTGCAAATTATCATGTAAGCACTTGTGGGGATATTTGGAGGGGTTTGGATAGTGAACACGTAAACAAGTTTTTTTTTCATTCCCGCATTATCTACAAAATTTAGTACCAATTTCTTAAATCATTAAAGATACCAGAACAGTTTAAAAACTATATGAACTAATGTATAAGTAAGTATTAGCTTACTTTTGGTGACACGGGGAGGAGGGATTAATATTGTAAAATAATTGCTTAGTATAATGATAGGTCCCTAACATTAACGAGTGTATTCCACAAAAATGGTCCTTACTAGGTAAGTAAATAGCGAGTTCAATTTCTCCAATGTATTCGAACCGGCTTGAGATAAAAGAACGGAACCTCTCTCACTCGCTGCTCTAGCACAATAATGAGTAATCAATGTAACGGAATAATATCACTGTCATTTTATGACAGTTTTATTGATTTGGAGGATTTCACGGACTTTGGATCATATTCTACCCCCATCGGTCTCGCTTACCCCGTGTCCCTTTTCAATAAATTCTATACTTTCTACAATAAATCTAATATAAATATAGAGTTAATAAAACCGATTTTTCGAATAGTACATTTTAAATATATGTACTTTTGGTAAAATTACTCTAATTACAAATAACTTAAATTAACAATGATAATTTGTGATATTCTAATGAATGTTTTGAAAGTTATATCGCTAGGATTCTTGTAGAGTTTTACTAAATCTTCACGAAGACTTTAATATGATATTTTGTTCACAGATCATGAGTCAAAAGGTTACAACGCGTAAAGGGGCGATAAATGATGAAAAAGAAAAGGTATGTTTTACGTAAAATGTACTGTATTACTTGGCCCCGCCGTCTAAGAGTGCGATCGTGAAGTATTTGCATCGATTCCTATTTATGTCATTATGTTATTAGCACCCAAATAAGGCGGCTCATTGATATTGCCCTTGACCCTAAATAGATCATAAATCAAAAGAAGCAAGCATTGAATGTCTTTGTTAGATCCCACAATTTATAATTTATGTTACAGAGAAGTTCAGATAGCCCGGTGAAAGAAACCAAGAAAAAGATGGCAGTGGCAGCAGAGAAGGAAAAGGAAAAACAAGCCGCAGAGAAGCCTGAGAAAACTGAGAAACAGCAAGAGAAGAACGCAGAAAAACCCGCAGATAAGAAGGAGAAGAGTGCCGACAAAAAAGAGTCGCAGCCGGAGAAACCTAAAGAAGATAGTAGTAAAGGAGAGAAGAGTGGAAAGGTAACATGTTTTTCTTTTTATGCTGCGATTGAGTTTTGTAGTATAGAAGGTTTTTATTGTAAATGCGTTGTAAATATAGGACTTCTTGAAATATCGTGCTACTAGTTGACTGTTTTTTGGCTTGAAACTTAACTTTCCATTTCTTTCTACAAAATTAACCAGCAGGTCTGTATGTGAATGGGGACAGCTTCTAACATCATGAAAATCAGTAAAATTGTTAACAACTTTTCTTTAAATTCGTATCAACCATTATCAGCGAGTTCGATTCTTGCAATTAGATGTATGTTGGATCGAAATGTTGTGTTCAGATATAGCTTGTCACGCATCAAGGGATTGTTAGACGGAATGCAGAGTGGAAAGCAGCTCGTGCGCATCCGTATTTTTAGCGTGGCAAATTGCAGACAGAGAAAGACGAGAAGCGTGACGGGAGCGCGAAAGTGCACAACGGTGTTAGTGACGTGACGCTGAGCAGCAACGGCAGCGCGGAGGAACTGAACGGCACGGTGAGTCACGACGACGACGACGACGAGGCGTTGCTGGTGATCGACGACGAGCAGCACGACGAGCTGTTCCCCGAGCTGTCGTACGACACGTCCGACACCGAGGGCTGCGAGCCCGCGCCCGACGCGCCCGACGCGCCCAGCCGCAGCCTCACCCGGAGATCGCAGGTACCACGCACTCGGTACCTGGCGCCAGGAGCTTGCTCGCTTGCTCCCTCGCACCCCGCCGTCCCTCGCACCCCGCCGTCCCTCTGCACTCTACATACCAATGTGGATATTAACTTAATACGACTTCAGTCTTCTCTATAGCTTTGGTTCAAGTTAGGATATTAAAGCCTAAACTATAAGTGAAACAAATTGTAGTTTACTAGGGTGATATGTACGTCAGAGACGTCTACAGGGAATTGTTCTATGTTAGGGTATTTTTATACCTAGAGGTTTTCCTCTACAATGTGGATTAAAATTTGAAACTATTAACACGAAACGCAGCTTCTTCTTCCAAGATATATTCTTCTTCAAAT
The DNA here is from genome assembly GCA_907164795.1 of Hemaris fuciformis. Lineage (NCBI taxonomy): Eukaryota > Metazoa > Arthropoda > Insecta > Lepidoptera > Sphingidae > Hemaris > Hemaris fuciformis. The sequence continues at coordinate 16,704,723 of OU015441.1, forward strand.
GCTATAGCATTAACACATAACATTAATTATAACTATGGTGGTGTCAAATTTCTTTAATTTTCAAGAAATTTTCAACTAGTGATCGGGGAAATGGCATTTGTATGCAGAAGTCTATTTTATATAATAACATTCTAGAACGGCATAAAAAAATGATTAATTGTAATATGAGCTGTAGGAAAACGGTTTTTTTATATATTTAATTGATAAAAATATAGCCGCTTGTTTTTTATTGTTGTGCGTGTGATGCTTTTGGTTGTTTTTAATTATATTTTTTTTAAGATGGAGTACATTTCCACCATATTAATATGTTTCCCCTTAATAATAATTTTTAGCTCGTTTGGTTGAGAAGTGAACTCTTAATTATTTAAGACAATACTTCCATCGTTCAAGAACTGATTGACTTGGATTTATTAACGATGATGTAAAATTAATATTTTTGACCGCATGCTCCATCATGTCATCCTAAAACCAGCCCTAATGCAATAGTACAGGGTCGCATTTGTGATGTATTGTGGCCGATATGTTTTGCTCCACTACTAACCGACGACCGTTGCTAAACACTAATGTTGTGTGGTGAAGGTGAAGTCGACGCGCACGCCGGAGACGCCGCGCCCCGCCTCCGACAAACAGACAGACAAGGAACACGACGATGTGAGTGCATTACACACAACACGCATACAGACAGACAAAACCACAGACGATCACATCTGGTGTTGCATATAACGTCCACCAACCCGCACCAGGACAGCGTGGTGGACTAAGGCCTAAACCCTCTCAGTTGTAGAGGAGGCCCGTGCTCAGCAGCGGGACGTATATGGGCTGATGAATGAATGAATGAAAATGATTATGTTACATATAACATGGAATAAAGGAATCTAGATAAAGTTGTTCCATTCAAATGTTCCTCTCGGGAATGTGCTGCAGACTTTTATAATTTTACCTTAGCTGGTGTCTACGGAAAAATATATTATTTTAAGAATTTTGATTTTTAAAGGTGGACATTGTGGGTCTTAACTTTATTGATTTATCTAGTAGCTGACAATAACTTTTGTGTATTCTCGACGGTAGCACATACAGTGGACAGTCGATTCTAGTAAAATGGAAATGCCGTAATATGTATGTAGCACAATGAGATAGAAATCGTCAGCAGTAGATCAGGGTTAATCACTCGCGCTCATACTGATCAAAATTGTGATACCGGTTTTAGAATTCAATAACGGGATTGAAAGCATTTTCTCCGCTCAATCAATAGATTTTGGTGTAGTTAAGTCGTGATGGCCTCGAGGTTTGGGCACGCGGTCGGGAATCTCGACGGTCGCAGGTTCAAACCCCAGGCACACACCTCTGACTTTTCGAAGTTATGTGTGTATTCACATAGAATTATCACGTACTTTAACGGTGAAGGAAAACATCGTGATGAAACCTGCACACCTAAAAGTTCTTAGGAATTTCTTAGGTGTGTAGTCCGCCAACCCGCACTAGGCCAGCGTGGTGGACTAAGGTCTAAACCCTCTCAGTTGTAGAGGAGGCCCGTGCCCAGCAGTGGGACGTATATAAGCTGATGATGATGATGTAGTTAAATTCAATCCCTGATAATGTATCCAAATGTACGATTTGTCAGAAATGTAAAAGCTTTGAGTTAACATAAATTAAAATTTTCAACATCGTCCCCTTTGTTGTGTATGATATAATATATGTATTTGTGTGAAAAGGCATCGTCTCGCAGATTTCCTCTGTTTGTCCAAGTGAAACTCAATGTTTGCGTAACCCACAAATTGAACAATTGTCGCATAAGTGCGCACATTGCGCTAACCCAATTCCACGATGCGCAAATAATTGTTTTCTGATTGCGACTCGCCTCGAATATATTAAACTAAATTTAATTATGTTATAGAAGAAAACCCTTCTTTAGTATTATAACCATTTCGTTTCAAGTTTTTGTTTATAAAATTTCTCTCAGGTAGACAGGTTGTTACATTATCATATAAATGAATACCTAACTCATACGTTCCGATCATGTCATACAAGTAATTTAGTGTAATTAAATATAAGCAATCTTTGTATATTCTTATGGGCTCTTCTTAGTTGCTTCTCTTCACTCATAGCCATTACCTAGGAAATTCTCAAGATACCAAAAGCACCTATAGAAGGCATAAATTCATTTATTGTACACACATTCATTCATTAATGTACAGATACTCATAGTCTTGCATTTCTTTATCCAATCAATAGGTTGTATCATTGTATGTAATTGTTTTATCCAGGTTTAGTTATTTATGGTGTTCTTACCCCATTTTATTGAAATAAATAATATTTATTTATTTAATATGTTTTATTGAACACCATATAAACAGAAACAAAATATAAAACAATGCTAAGCTATAAACTATTTTGCGACAAAGGGCGGTCTTATCGCTATTAGCGATCTCTTCCAGAAAACCCTAAAAAATAATAATAGTCTTAAAAAATAGTCATAATTTACATAATTCAAGTAACCACATAATTTAAAACCATTGATCAATATTTCCAGAGCAAAGACTCAAAAGTACTTAAGCTGAAGGAAGACACGCTAACATCGGACCGCAAGCTGCGCTCGTCAGACTCTCCTAAACGCGACTCGAAGAAGACACAAGAAGCGAAAAAGCAGGAAACCGCCAAGGACCAGGAGAAAGAAGACGGTGATAAGAAACCAGAAGAACAGCCAAAAGAACAGGATAAGGCTGAACCTTCAAAAGAACAGGCGAAAGACACGCCCACACCAGTAGCAGAAGTACATCCCGAGGTGAAAGAGAATGAGAAAAATGAAGAAGCAAAAGAGACTAGAACGGAACAGTTTGAAATGGAGGTAGTCGTTGAAGTGGAGGCAGATGGTGAGAGAATTTTCTTTTTCTGTATGCACGATTTTGATACCCTTTTTTCTTTAACTCTAAAAGAAGGTAGCAATGTTTGCAGAAGTATTTTTTATTTAACCAACTTATAAAATTAGAAAATTGTTGACACAAATCGAGAGATGCGCCTGAACTAATTTTGTACTGCGTGAATTTAATGTAATTACTGCAGTGTTTTCTAACCATCTAAAGCATTTGGACCACTTTATATTTTCAAGAAGCCAGAGTAAAAATAAAAAATGGAGAATAATAAACTGTTTTGTGGTCTCGCGGCACAAGTGTGTGACGTGCGATCCACAGGTCATGGGTTCGATTCTCGGTTAGGTCAAAGTGATTTTTTGCTCGTTGGATCACATGATATCGCGATGGCTTCGAGGTTTAGGCGAGCGGTGGAGAATCTCGACGGTCGCGGGTTTAAACCCCAGGCTTACTTATGACTTTTCGGAGTTGTGTGTATTCACAAAAAATTATCACGTACTTCAACAGTGAAGGAAAACAAAGGAAATCATCGTGATGAAACCTGCACATATAAAAGTTCTTAGAAATTTCCTAGGTGTGTAGTCCGCCAACTCGCACTAGGCCAGTGTGGTAGACTTAGGCCTAAAAACCCTCTCAGATGTAGAGGAGGCCCGTGCCCAGCAGTGGGACGTATGTATATGGACCGATGATGATGGATCACACTCTGTTAGAGATGGGTGTGTACGTGGGCGAGAGTGTAGTGTAGTGTGTAGAGTGACGTGCGCCCGCAGACGAGCCGCGCAAGCTGGACACCAACTACTCCAAGTCCCGCGTGAAGGTGTCGCCCTACCGCCGCAGCCTGCGCCGCGCAGACCTCACCGCCTCCTCCGCCATGGCCGACTACACAGGTGCACTCTTACATCAACCACTTCCATTCACAAACACGATAATCGCATACGTATTCGCCGCTAACAAGCATGGATACCATTTAATGTTACTAACATCCATATTAAACTTAATTACATTAATTAAAAAATATATATATAAAAGTTAAAAGTCATAAAAATCATCATTAATTAAACATGATATAGTTTTCAGTATAATTCATATTACAAATGATCAGAATGCAATCCTTCATCCGTAATCAATTACTTGCATAGAATCCCATTCACCAAATAAAGTATTTGTAGTGGTTCATTCGGTATTAAAATGGTTAGATTGTCTTGAGGGAACATTCATGAAGTACTCTTGGTAGTTCAAGTGACTCAATGTTTTTCATCACCATTAATTATTTGTATTGGTCAGGAAACAACACGACGATGGAGATGGACATAACGGAGACGTCGACGACGTCTGCGGACGACTCTGAGCTGGACCGCTCGTTCCTGCGCGCCATCAGGAACATCCGCGGCAGGAACTCATATAAACAGCTCGAGGACATCAAACACCTCGTCAACAGAACCTCCAGACCATCGCTCAATGCTTCCGGTTAGTAGTCTCGATGATTTCACGATATATGACCACCTAAGACCTCAGAGGAATCTTCTACTACAATACTTTTAAGGTCGTTTAGTGTTTCATGGTCATACTTTGATAACACATGCGCTACATTTCTACATGAATGTATTCGTTATTTCTCCCTATCCTTTTTTTTTTAAATCCAGATACTGCTAACTTTTTTTGCATTTACTTAGCAGTTGGTTCTTAATTCGTCTGGCCGTAAATTTATATAAATAAGTAGCCAATGTCGTCTCTTTAGATTCCGCCTATGCTCATATTATTAAAAAAAAAATTTTGCCCAGGAGTTTTAAAATTTTTTTTTTCAAAACAAATTTCTCTGTATATGATTAAATAGTATTAACTGAAGTTTCGCTATACTAGGTCGCGAGGTGACCCGCGAAGTGCGTGAGACGCGTGAGACGCGCGAGACCCGCGAGACCGTGGAGTCGGTGTCCCGGCCCACGGCGCCGGTGGTGGGGCGCAAGCGCGGCGCCGCCCACGAGCAGGACGCGGCCCCCGCGCCCGCGCCCAAGCGCGGCCGGCTGCTGCACAGGATCGCGCACTCCTTCCGACGGACCGACACCGCGCCCGAGGTACACGCACACACATACACACACGCACACACGCACATACGCACACACGCACACGCACACTAGTGTCGGTAGTTCCATAGAAGCCCAAAAGCGTTACACGTTAATTATGTAATGTCTAGTTTATCATTGTTTATTGTGGGGTCACAATATTTGCATTTATATGTGAAACAATGATTTAAAGCTTAAAGATTATTATTCGGAATTTTGTAGGGCAAGCTGGGCTTTTGGGCTTCTATAGGGGCACCGCCATTGATACACACACCATCGCTATAAATAACAACATATACGTCAGAATTATACATACATACATAACGTCATGTATGCCACGAAGACGTAGACAGAGGTGCATTTCTGCACCCACATTTCACCAGTATGTAGCAGTCCCATGTAATAGGGGGTGAGGTTATTGCCGTTTTTAGAGTGCAATTCCAGACTCCGGACAGATGCTGTCAATTTTCTAATGGAAAATCCCAACAAACTCTGACCGATCCTGGACCTCTAGATCGCACGGCACATACTAGTGCTGCAAGGCCACGAGGAAGTCGATATTATAGACTATTATCTATAAAAATAGTCGATTTTATTATGACATGACGAATATTAATCCTAAAAACCATATGTCCAATTTTTCTTCACTTCCATAATGAAATTTTAATAGCCTTAAAATGTATATTCTTTAGTTCTAAAAGTTAGCAAAGTATATTAAAATTATGATGCACTATAATAGAGTGCAAATAAGTTGCAGACAAGAGCAAACATCCAGCAAGCTCTTTGTTTTGTAGATACCGAACCGCTTCTGTGTAAACAACTGGTCTGAAAACAGTTGAACTATGATAAGGCATGTGGAAAATGAAATAATATGTTCCCCCATATGTTTTCAATAAAGTTATGTTTTTTTTTCCGATAATTAATTGATGTCCTTAGTTTTAAAAACGTACCGTCGTTGGTCCCGCGGTGTAAATTACGACCCGAAATGGATTTCCAAGTCATGCAGTTATTTCACATTACTGTTACGATACTCTCAGTAAGAAATGTAGTAATATGTCCAGTTTATTTATTTATTTATACTTTTTAGTACACTATACAATAATTTATACTACATGATTGAAAACAATGAAGACAATAAGTATAGGCACAATAGGCGGTCTTATCGCTAGCTGCGATCTCTTCCAGACAACCTACGGGACCGGAATGAAAGGTTGTAGTTCAGGCAGTTTAATTATAATGGCCGCTCTGAATTATGTGGGTCTTTGAACATAGCATCTCATTTGTGTCTAACAAACTGAGGAAATAGCTAAAAATATTTAGATGTATATGTTTCAATTTTCAGATCGTGGGTATCAACACGGACTTACCGTTGACTGCGCCGGTGGCGTCGAGCGAGAGCTTCGACCCCGAGAGCCTGAAGACTTCGCCCCTGGTGGCGGAGCCCCCCGCCGTGCCGCTGGCGCCGCACGAGACGCGCGACAACAAGCGCTGCGCCATCATGTAATGACACGTCTCCGCCTCATGAACTCTCTGCAAAAATCAACATTGGGAGATGTGTCTGTGAAGTGACTGAGTGATCTGTAGTTTTGTGAAGTGACCCAAACATCCAACATATTGCTGGCAATCGACAAATAATACCATATAATTTCCTTCAAACGGTAACAGTTGTCCCATAATGTGGCATGAATGAAAAATATTTAGGTCATTAATAACTATGACTCTTGATGAGTCTACTCAATGGTATATTTTTTTAATGGTCACTGCAGTGATCTAATTAAACCCTACAACCACTATATTTTTGTTAGGCATATCAGGGTCGGAGGAAAGACAATATGTCAATGACATAGTGTCATACAAAAAATATACAGACTGCTCTTATACGGATGCATCTTCCAACATATTGATTTTGTAAGAAACGTAGATGTTACAATGTATAACTTGATGAGAGTAACTCTGCAATAAGTAATATTTTGACAAATTTCTATACAATTACGGTAATTTTTTACAATAATGCGCCTTTCTTATATTTCGAATCTAGACAAATATAGAACATTGTAGGTATGAGAAAATGGTGTTATCACCTAACATATTTTGTTCTTATTGTTATGTACAGAGTTAATGCATGTATGATCAACTAACATAAACACTGATGAATTTAACATCTGAATTTTATCATAGTGGTCCGAAAAGCTGCGATAATAACACTTGAAAATAATTTAAATTTGTGTAATGTTGCATCAAAAATAAAGATACTCAAAAATAGTTATTTTTGTATGATATTCTTATACTTGCCATAAACTCTAGTTTGTAATAACAACAGTTGATCATATATGCATATTCGCTGAATAGATAATGTTAATGCGCCTGTAATAATGTATGCCCACCCAGTGCCCACCGCTTTATGCGTGTCATATTCATCACACACTTTGAAATTTTACGAATTTCCTCTACAAACATGTTGGCTACCATATTTTTTTATTCAAAAGTTGGCGTAATTTTGAGAATTTTCTAAAAATAATCAAAATTCAATGTGCTAAAAAGAAAAGGCTACTAAAAGTTATACAAAATTGGCAGCTGACATATTTCATAACATAGCAATATTACTTTATCTATAATCATGATGCTCCATCAGTTATTACAAGTTGTTAGGTTGATTCTTAATGTTAAATGTACTGACTTGTTTAACTTGATGTTATTTGTAGCTATACAAAAATGGGCCTCTGAGATTGCCTTGCACAAGTATGTGCCACGCGGTCTAGAGGTCCCGAGTTCTATTTCTGGGTTGGGCAGTGTTTTTGGGTTTTTCCATATGGAACTTCTCAGTAGCAGCAATATGTTCACCCCCTATTTTGTGGGACAGATACATTCCTAGCAAAATGTGGGTGCAGATATGTGTCTCTGCCTACCCCTTTTGGGAATACAGGCGTGAGGTTATGTATGTATGTTCAAATAAAGAACAGAGTAAAGGAGGATAAATGAAACACCTAAAGATTGTATTTATATCAGTATACAATATAGTTCTTTTGGTTATGTAATTTACAATGTCAGTATATTTAATGTGTCAACCACATAAGGTCAACCTCTTCGGAACAGTCAATACACATTATAGATGTTGCATTTGGTACAATATTAAGATAGCTGAGTAGACTTTGAGTAATTTAGTCCACAATAGACAATGCACTATCCTTCATATATGTAATAGATATCAGTTTTTTTAGATGCCATAGGAATCAATTTTACACATTGACTTGTGTCCTGAAGAGGTTATCAAACACTCAATTCACTATCATTTTACAGTCTTGACCATTGCATTTTTGTATTATTTGATATTAAGAAGGTTTTTATGAGATAATATAGGTATAGATATATCGGCACATGTCTGTCAGAGACACAGTCCAAGTGTGAGGTGCAGCAAGTATTGATGATTGTTTTTACTAATGTTATTTAAAGATCAATCTTTATTGTTTTCAAGTACATGACAGCCCTATGGAACTTAGATAGAACTTGTATGTTCTTTCCATATTGAGAACATTAGTTATGAAAAGGTAGTATGTATATAGAGATGTGATCCATGAAAGCATACTCCAAATTATTTTGCATCATTTGGTTGTGACCTACTTACATGTTAAAAATATTACCAGCTGCCATATATGTACTATGCCATCAAAAAAGACATATTGAAGAGAATTTTAAGTTTATGCACATATGCAAACACAATCAATAGTATTGATATGATCATAGGAATAACAGAAAAATATTTTATTGAAATTTGCTCCATCTCACGCAGATTTACACATTTCTCTAGAAATGCATTTGTACATAGGCCATGCGCGATTAGCGTTGTTAAATGTGGAATAAAAACATTTGTCGGCTGAATGATAATTAACTTTAACTTCTGACGTCGCATTGACAACACAAGGCTAAATCATTATTATAAAAAAAGTTGTGATGAAATTTAAAAAAACGTATTTTTATAAATAAAGCCTTGTTTGTATAGCATTTATAAGATCATATAATGAGCTATGAATCATGTTTGAAGTGCACTTTATTCAATCAGTATTTGAAGTAGAATTTACTACTCGAAAGTGAAATAGTAAATACAAATTAATTAAACACAATGCGACGTCAGGAACATTAATATAACAATAATGAGAGAATATAATATAATGTTATTGATGATTTTGCATCGTGTTGAATGTTACCGAGTGGCGGTACTGCGCTGTTTTACAAATACGACGCAATATAGATATAGTTATTATTTAGCTTAGCCGACGCGCCGGACGTGTTGCGGGTTTGACTCTCATAACGATGTTCAAGGGATATATAAGAAACTAACGCTATTGAATTTTTGAACCAGAAAGATTAAAACAGAATTTATTTGAATGCCGTATTTCTAAGGTGAAAAAAAAAGTTTAAAGTGGAAAGGACCTCAAAATATGAGGCTTGCAAAATGATAACTATTATTAACTTAAACGCATGTTTGTCGCGATTGCTGAAAATGCATGTAAAATAGCTTATCTAGGTGTAACTTAAATATACTCCAATAGTAACGATTTTTGAAGTTATACTTCTTTAGGCGCGTTATGAAAAAATGATGAAAGAGAAAATCATAAAGGTTTCGAATCGACAACATATAAATAAATAATAAATAATACACCCAACAGTCACATACACATGACCCCACACTAGGATACAGTCCTGTGTCGTGGGTTTCAGAGACTACGAGAGACTTTTTCGGTCTCACAAACACCCAGACCCGAAACAAATATTTGTGGATCACACAAACATTAGTCTCGGTGCGGGGATCGAACCCGCGGCCTCTCGTTTCGCAAGCCAACTGCGCCACATCATATATCCACAATATTCGAATAATTGCGTATTAAGATTTTAAAAATGTAGAATAGTGTCACTAATAAAAAGGGCTTGACATATTTAATGGTTGTCAAATATTTATGAGTGCGTTCAGAAATTTTTGTTTGTAAGAAAAATATATCAAGCCTAATTATCCAACTGAATTTTTATAACCCTTAAAAATATTACTTATGTTAAATGTAAATGTCAAATGGATTAAAACATCGTAAGGAAACGTTCTTAGGATTTTTTTAGGTGCACATCCATCAACCCTCACTAAGGCCAGCGTGGTTGACTAAGGCCTAAACCCTCTTAGTTAAATAAAAGTATAATATAGTAAAATAAAACTAAATGGGTTGATGATCTTCGCAAAGAAGTAATCTCAAAGCATGGTGGCTAACATATAATCAATCTTATACCCAGTATAAGATAATTATAATATTGTAGTCGCTACTCGAATATTTCCAAGACGCTCAAAAACAATGGAGGTATTTGTCAAAACAGAAATCTCAATCCTTCCAGTGGGGGATCAAACTTGTCACCCACAATCCACTTTTCTTATGGAGAAATGTGCACCCCGTCAACTCTTATACAGAAAAAATATTTTATTTGTCAGTTGGACGAAATAAATGTTTCTTCATATTTGAGACAAAAAGAAAACCTGTGCTAAGTTGAAAAGTGAGACCAAATGTGAGAGAGTAGTTACAACGAAATGTTATTATTTCCATAGTTTTGTTCCCAAGATGTGTTGTTATTATATAATACTTTTATTATATGTCGTTTACATTAATTAAAATAGGATGTGCGAGATCGGATTCTTTGTAGAAATTATATATTATTACATTTTTTAACCTTATTTGTCAACTTGGAGGTCGTTGCTAGTGACTTTTCACATTATAAACCTGATAAACAAGAACTATGGTATTAAATAATATATCTTTGTTGCATCGATTGATATTATTACTTGCTACTTTTATTTTAGAAACTCACAAAGGTAGGAACATAGAAAAGTCATATCTATCAGTTAGTCAAAAATAAAACTGAATGCCAGAATTCTGCGAACGTCGATTACAGATATTTTATATAGAATTTTTGAAGTTATACTTTATGCGCGTTATGAAAAAATGATGAGTGACATTTAAGGTTGCGTGCGCATTACTGTAACACAAAAGTAAGATGTTGAAGCTGCCTATGTGCTGTAATATAATTGACAGATTGAAGCTGCCTATGTTAAATGTAAGTGTCAAATGTATCAGAAAGGTTTTAATGTTTCGGATCGAATATTAAAAAAAAAAGTTTATATGTTTTAGATTTTTAAAATGTAAAATAGTGACAGTAATAAAAAGGGATTGATATTTATTAGTTGTCAAATATTTATGAGTGCGTTCAGAAATGTCATATGTTGTGTAATCTAAAAACTATGTATGTGACTGTTGGGCGTATTTATAAGATTTACTTCAGTCGTGTGGTATAACTTCTAACGCGTGTACATAAGTACACACACACTTTTTTATATCGATATCTTTTTACTTGAATTCGCAACACGTCCAATCGATATAGGTATAAGTTGTAAGGTGTCAAATTAGAAATTGTTGATTTACACACGCACCGGTTTTAACCTGAAATAATTATTATTGTGTTCTAGATTTAGTTGCTGTATGGAGTAAGAAATTAAAACAAGAATTACTAGCAGGATATTATTTGTATAATCATCCACTCGTTGTGTTTTATCATTTATGTGACAAAATAAAATTAAAGTAGGGCTAAATGCAGCAATAAGCTGTCGGGTATCTTGAGTATTAAAAACTTTTTTGGTGTAAATTAAAAAATTAATTATTTTCAAAAATCATAAAAAGAGTATAAGTAAATTAAGATTATGCAAGTGATGTCCTCAAAACATATTTCCGAAATGCCCAAAGATGAAAATGTTATAATTGAACAAATGTAATTATGTTCCGAGATGTGTATTGTCTATATTTTTTTTGTAGAATAAAATCTAAAAGTTATTCCATCTTTCATTTTATATACCTGTGAGACTACTAATGAAAACTGAGTTAAACAGTTAGATTAGGTCTGGACTGCCCAAGCTATGGATATATGTATTTTTTTTTTTTTCAATAGCCTATACTAGACCACTGCTGGGCAAAGGCCTCCCTCTTCTTCTTCCACTCCTCTCTATCTTGTGCAATGTTACGCCACTGCTTCTCAAAGGCTGTCTCTCCAGCGCATTCTCGGTCTGCCACGCTTTCGGCGGCCCTCGCATGGTATCCAATTAGTGGCGGCTTTCGCCCATCGGTCGGGATCCATCCTGCAAAGGTGGCCGGCCCAATCCCACTTTAGCTCTCATATAATGTACTTAGATTATTAAATTTGAAATATAGTGTAAACTCTATATAACGACACTGAAGGGACTTGTGCATTTTATTTTATAGACAGTTGTCGTTAAACGGAGTGAAGAAAATCATTGTATGGAAGGCAAGCTAAACCAATCAAAGCCAAGTGATTTTGACGCTTTAGGGAATTTGTCGTTAAATCGAGTGACGTTACATGGAGTTTACACTGTAATAACGATTTCTCAAACTATTGATAAATAGCATAAAGTTTGAAATTTATCTTCAATAATATATGAAATTATCTTTGTGAATACACGAAGAATTATCACGTACTTTAACGGTGAAGGAAAACATCGTGAAAAAGTTCTTAGGAATTTCTCAGGTGTGTAGTCCGCCAACCCGCACTAGGCCAAAGTGGTGGACTAAGGCCTAAACCCTCTCAGTTGTAGAGGAGGCCCGTGCCCAGCAGTGGGACATATATGGGCTGATGATGAATATATGAAATTATGGATATTATTATAGTTATGATGCCAATTTTTGAAGACGAGTAATATCTATTGTAGTTATTTTTTTGTCAAATAAGACATTACTAAAAACACCGAAAACCTTCTTTCTTTCGATGTAGTGTCTAGACACTACATAAAACCTAAATATAACCTAGGTTTTATATTGATATTTCGGCGGATCATATATGAAAAATTATAATACTAATACATCGCACTCATAATAAAATTGTTTTTTTTTTCAGAATAATCAAAATAATTCCGATTTTGTCGGGTTTTTTTTTTAAATGTCGCGGTATTTCTAATCATCGTGGCTATTGCCTGTCTCAGTTTCAGATCAAGGTCTTTATACACCCTCATCATCATCAGCCCATATACGTCCCACTGCTGAGCACGGGCCTCCTCTACAACTGAGAGTGTTTAGGCCTTAGTCTTCACCCTCTCAGTTGTAGAGGAGGCCCGTGCCCAGCAGTGGGACGTATATGGGCTGATGCTGCTGCTGCTTTAGTCTTTATACACCCTGTATGTGTATATACTTCCTTCTCTTAATACTTCTGTTCTATCTACGATATGTTCTATTGTTCTCATTCTAATAGCCTCATTGGCGCAGTTGGCTAGAGACAAGGAATCTTTAAAAACCTGTTTCGAGTATGTGCGAATTGTTCTTTTTTAAATTATTGTCTTTAAAAGCATGGGCGTCCCAAAATTTTATTGTTATTAACTATATAATATGGGTCGATTTTTGTTTCTCAACCGTCAACTTAGCGGATGTGAAAAACATTAAATTCATATGAATGAAAAGGCTAAAAGGTCAAATTTAAATGATTTTATGGTGATGTCATAGTGTTATGTACACTGACTCACGTGCGACATAATCGACGTAAAAATACGCACTAGTGTTGTGATTGACGCAGACGCGACATTGTGAAAATCTGATCGTACACGAATTGTAATTTTGTGTGTTTTGTAATTGTGTATAAATAACAATTTTGTTTTTGTTATTTAATGGCGATATTTGCGAAATATTGGCTAAGGTGACAAAAGTTATCATTGTGATAGTTTCAGAATGGTAAGTTAGCTTTGTTTAAACATTTGTTTTATATATTTTATTCAGTATTTGACAATATCTGAAAACTAGCAATGGCTTATTGTGGTAGTTATAATTTGTTTGTAAAGTTGGAAAGTTTAAATGGTAGATAGTAAAATCCCCTACGTAAGATTAAAACATACTTTTTTCGGGGACATAGCTTAAGTTTTAACGTAACTTAAAAAAATCTCTAAAGTCAGAAGATAATTATTAGCAAATTGCGCTTTTTTTATTCATGACGATTTTTTAAGTTATCGATATATGAACTCGATCTTTCTGGTGGCACAACACTAGTTATCAATGCTGTGTCTCTACAGTTCTTTGATAATATATTCGTTGCGAAAAATAATTGCCTGAACCGAGACAGTGTTTTAAGAGTAAGTAGTGATTTTATCGCCGAAAATGTCACATAATTTGGACCACGACGATAATTGTATATTACGTTCTTTTTTTTCTTAAATTTATACTCACACACGCCTGTATGCCTAAAGAGTAGGCAAATGTAAATTTTTGCATCCAAGTTTTGGTAAAATGCGAAATGCGTTTTTCTTAATAAAATAAAAAAAGCAATGAAACAGCCTGACCCAGTAATCAAACTCGGGACACTAAGTTCCATCGCTCGAACTCACGCCGCGGGTCTAACGCAGCTTTTCTTTGCAAGCTTTTTTCCTACATTTCATAAGCATCAAATAATTACGAATAGGCACGCATTCTTTACGTTGCGTCGCATAGTCCGATCGAAGCGGTATGTACTTGGGGCCGAATAACATTTACCTACGTTTTGTATCAATATCTACTATTATACATATTATACAATGCATAAAATAAGCTTTAGTTAATACATAATAATAATGTCGATTGGCGCGTCAACCTGCGACAGACGAGCGTAGTGTAGAGTTCTCGCGCCGCCCGCCGCGCTTAGAGAAACTTAGTGCACTGGCGTGACCCTTTACAACCGACGGAAACGACACGATATTTTGAGTGTTAACTTCAATTTCTGACACAGTGTATTCGTGTTGAGCTGCAAAACCACCCAGATTTCAAGTTTTAGTCTAAGTATTATTTATAATTTTACCATATCTAGTATATTAATTAGGCCCAGTTCCACCAGGGCGCAAGTTTATAAAAATCTATGTCTAAATTTCCAACCATATCGGCTATGTTGTATCTAAGTTTATTCGTTACAAACATAAACATAAACAAATACAAACCTTTACTTTTAATAATGTTAGTATAGAAGTATTCATAAAATTATGACCCAACGCATAATTGGAGTTTAAATTACAAACAATTTCAATTTAAGGTTTCATCAAATTCGAAATGTCTTGCCCCATATTAGGTTATTGTAGATTCTGTGTAATGTAACGATGGGACTGACTTATTGTATAACATTTTTCTTGTTCGATATTCATTTACTGTCTTTATTGCTTCTATAGGTCTTCAGTATTCCAGAAGACAGACAGTTTTTGTTATTGTTGCGGTGTGGTTGGCTGATAGCAGCAGCTAGTTGACTGATACGCTGTTGGCCAGAGAAACTAAAAATATTCGCATTAGTAGCAATACATATTATGTACCTACATATTCTCCAAAGGCGAAAAGTTTTTTTAATCCATGAGAGTACAAAAAAAAAACAAAGTACGCTACTTACTTTGCAAAAAGTTTCACAAATATCTTTGCCTTTCTATATAGTTTCCTAACACAGGTATTTCTTTAATCCTGTCATCATAGGTCCTATAAACGTATCGTAAACAACCATCTTATGGGCCGGCATTATTGTTTCGAGCGATAGGTGACGGACACAAAGTCTTATTTTATCTTACCTACTAGCTGAAGGACAAATTTCTATTTCGTGAAGAGAAAAAAGCTATACAGATGCATATAGGTACATTCTTATAATAAGCAAGGGATAGCGGTACAGTCGTGTCGTACGATGTAAAACAAATTAAATTATTGTAATATGTACCCTCTCTAAATATCACATAAAAGTTCTGACAGTCGACGTTTGACCGTCGGCCGGGCGCCACGTTTCACGTAAGTTGTTTATCGATTCAATTCACTCGATGTCGGCACTCGGCAATCGGACCTTCAACTACACTTTTGCTTTCTAAAATTATACTAGCCTTTATTTACTTTTGTTTCGTTTGAAAACTTTTTGGTGACTAATATAAGCCTTGATTTCGTGCATTTGTTTACATTTTCGTTTTTATCTTATAATGTCAGAATAAGAAGGACTGTTGACTCAATAATTTTGAATACAGATTACGCTCTAATTGTTCCTAATTTAATAAGTGTTTACAAATCCTACTACAAACTGTGCTCAAACAAATTTTTTTGCAATTATATTTTTTAAAACGTATGCAGAATATTCAAAGACATTAACACATTTTCTTCGATCTTAACCTTTGCATGAGTTTATTTTATGTTTTAATCGCGAACAATCTCGAGGAAGTGTTTAAATATCGAGAGCATGGAAAATAGCAATATAAGATTTGTCAACAGCAGTTTTACCTTGATCCCTAACCGCCATTATCACAATATTGCAAACTTGTTTGTTCATGACATAAAAAATATTCTCACGCGGAGATTGTCTTATATCTTCCTTCTTAACGAGTGATAAATATTTCTTTTGATAATATATTTAGATGTTTGAATTTTCTTAATATGTTTTAATTTTTTTTTTCACTTAACGCATTACAAAAAAAAATGTATAATGTCGAACGCTTTTTTTCGTCAGATATTTTTAATATTGACATTAACTGACAGCCGTCGTGGCGCAATTCGTTAGATGCTTTCATGTAAACTTAAGGTTGCGGATTCGAACCTGTAGTAATCTTTAAATACGCACAACACAAGTATTTAATTATTAAGCCATTTCATGTGTGTATGTTGTATTTATTTTAAAGTATTTCACTCAAATAACTACCTCAATGTAATGTAAAAGTATATTATGCTTTTTCCGTTTTGTATTTTTTGTAAGGAAGCTATGTTTTTTGTTCGTTTATAATTTAAAAGAATGTTAATTTTCTTTTACTGCAGTTTCTTATATAGTAAGTTGGCTTCGATTACAACAAAACATATGTAAGCCATTTACAAAATGCATTAGCGTTGGAAATTATATTGCAAATTACTTGTGACTGGATTTCCTTGTGTTTTCCTTTGCCTAGTGCATCCTAGTACGCAGAAAAACCTAATCAGATTCATGCAATAATCATTAGCTTTAAACGAAAAAGTTTTCGAGTAGCTAGATAAGCCAAGAATTGGTCGTGGGCTGTTTCTGTTGGTAGTACATTCGAAAAATAACAGTAATAATCTAGAACTACTGACTGCCTCGTGGTCTCGCGGTACAAGTATGTGCCGTGCGATCTAGAGGTCCTGGGTTCGATTCCCGGGTCGGGTAAAGTGTTATTGGGTTTTTCCATTAGGAAATTCTCAGTAACAGCACGGAGTCTGGAAATGTGCCCGAAAAACGGCAATAGGCTCGCCCCCTATTACGTGGGACTAATACATACCTGGCGAAATGTGGGTTCAGAAATGCACCTCTGCCTACCCCTTCGGGGAATACAGGCGTGAGTTTATGTATGTATGTAATCTAGAACTAGTATTTAAATAATGTAGTAATTAAAATAAACTTATGGAAACAAATTTAATAATTGCGTAAAGTTGACAACGGCAGAATGGGTGAAGATTCATGTGCCTCGTGCTTAAAAAAATAACTCATTTACTATCATTTGCCTATTACATATTTTGGCGGGAACTCTTACTTTGTGGTTGATTGTTTACGTTAAAAGTGTATTCTTTTAATCAATAAATACCAAATGATAAAAAATCGAGTGTTGGAAGGATATTTTGCTCTAAATAATGTCACTTAACTCTCAAATTGGGGTTACTTCATAATTTTATATTGCTATAATTATTAGTAAGCTTTTGTTTACGTATTGAAGAAATTTCTGGTTGAGCACTTTTATTACGCAGGTATTTTTACCAATAAATAAAGTAATGTAACACGTTACAATTATGTTTTCCTTTTTTTAATTATTTAATAATTCTTAATATTTATATCTTTGAAGTCATATTTTTTTTAAATTCTAATTAGCGTCTGCGGAATGCGCTTTGACTTTTAACAATCTGTACGCGTAAATATAGACCATATAAACAAACAAGTATTTAAATGTTGTTTTTATCATATACAATTATGTTGTTTTTGCACTATGGTGGTTATAACAAGTTTAATATCGCATAAATCTGTTACTGTTTGCATCTAGTGCAGGAATTTATCATATTGAAACATAATTCAATTACGCATTATCACGTGGACAAGATGTTTTTTATTTGTTAACTGTTGTGTGGTCTCGCGGTACAAGTATGTGCCGAGCGATCTAGAGGTCCTGGGTTCGATTCCCGGGTCGGGCAAAGTGTTATTGGGTTTTTCCATTAGGAAATTCTCAGTAGCAGCACGGAGTCTGGAATTGTGCCCGAAAAACGGCAATAGGCTCGCCCCCTATTACGTGGGACTGATACATACCTGGCGAAATGTGGGTGCAGAAATGCACCTCTGCCTACCCCTTCGGGGAAACAGGCGTGAGTTTATGTGTGTATGTGTATGTGTGTTTTATAGCTAACTACCTAGTTATCCGTTGGTGCATTAACACGATTTCTGAGTTAAGACTGTAGGTTTAATTCTAAAACAGACATTACATTTTTAGTCTTTGAATGTTTCCTAGTCGCGAGGTACACGAAATAAAATAAAAAATAATCAGTATCCTTTTCAGTTATTTAATGCAGTCATTTATTATTTTGATACTTTACTTATTAACTCGGGAGAGAAACAAAAAGTAGAGCTTTTCTATATTCATGTTCAAATGGGCCTACGGAGGTGATACCACTTGTCGATGTTGAAGAGTTCTGGTGCGTTCGATTAGTTAGGCCAAATTTGCTTTATTAGGAGGCAATAGGCATTACATGCCGTCCGGTTAGCGATTATTTACTTACGTAGGGTGTTAAGATTATCGACAGCCTCAGGTGTGTTAATTGTAAAAAGATCAGCAGTAATCCTTTTTAGTTTTTTTTCTAAATGGATACTCTTTTTGGACAGCATTACGCTTTTTATTTGACAGTGGATTTGTAACAAACATTTTGCCCTATTCAATCTGTAGGTAGAAAGATGTAATACTTTCTAGTTTCCTAGCGGAGTAATTCGCTTGAATACGTTTTAGTAGCGATGGTAGAACGCTCGCCGAATAAATGTTCTTATGCAATGCGTTGGTAACGTTATGCCGGCGGCGTTCTGTGACCAGATAGTTGCTTAATTGTTACGACGAGTCTCATGCTGTTGTTGTTATTCGGTGATGAATTTTATGCTCCAGTAATGTGGGTTATAAAAACATGACAGGTGTATATCTGGTCTATTTCACCTCATTCAAAGCATGGTTAGGACTTTTCAAAGCACTCATTTCTAAATGGATATTTCAATCTTAAAAAAATATTGGCCTGTAATGGCTTTTTTGGTCATAAGTATAAAAATTATAAATACATAAGTATATTGAATAATTCACTTACTCCTGATCCCATATTGAGACATGAACGCTATGTTGTGATTATTAGAAGCTACCCAAGCGCCGTGGTGTCTAGCCAACTGCCAGCCAGCTTATGAAACGAGAGGTCGCGGATTCGATCGCCACAGCGAGACAAATGTTTGTGTGATCCACAAATATTTGTTTCGGGTCTGGGTGCTTGAGACCGAAAAGTCTGTCGTTTTCCTGATACGCACGACACAAGATTTGTGTCTTAGTGTGGGATTAGAACTATGACTGTTGGGTGTATTTATCTATTAATATTATACACTTATCAGTCAACACTGACATCTGAAATGTGTTACAATATTGTTCATTAAGCGGCGATCGAATCCACGGCTTCTCAAATCACAGGCTGGACTTTAACCACTACTCCACGAGCTTCTTAAATTGGTCAATGACCGCATCTCTATAGCATACGCAAAAAAAAGAACAATACATAGTCAGGATCGCGTTACCGTCGACTTTGATCGATTGCTTAAACAATTAGATCTTTGTCAATATTTGCAGTTATTTATGTAATTTTTTTTCGCAGCAATAGAAAGATAGGTTAGCCAGTGTTATATAAAATAATGTTTTGTGTATTCACAATGAATTAACTCGTACTTTTACGGTAAAACATTGTGAGGAAACCTCCGCCAACCCGCACTAGACTAGCGTGGTGGACTAAGGCCTAACCGCTCTCAGTAGTAAAGTACTTTGAACAACAGTGGGACGCATATGGGCTAACATAGTTAGATATGATAATGGTAATTTATAATAAACGGCTATTTGGACTCAGTTTTCATTTAAACTTTGTAGCAGATTTAGCAGGTCCCAGGATTTCTTCTAGATGGGAGAATTCCGGATTATAGGAAATTCTCAATAGGAGGACAGAGTCCGCAAATTTTCCTTTACCCTGCTAGTGGTATGATGGAAGTTATAAGAATAACACGGAAGTAAAATATTTTTTCATTTAATTATAATTTATTAAAACAAAAAACATTTTCCATATTCATTTAATACCTTGTAATGACAAACATTTTAAATTAATTCTTTTAAACTTGTAAAACAACTTTAATAAAATGTGTAGGTACTTCGTTGTCTAATGTTAAGTAGTCTAATTAGTAGAAAGTGTTAAGTGCAGAAAAGTTAAAGATAATTCATGTTGTCCCATTGAATATATATTTTAATGCATTTAAAACGTAGGGGGATTAAGTCATTGATTTCTTATGAAAGGAGATTTCAATCAGGGCAATGTTAGTATGTAAAATTGTCGCATGAATTAACATTAAGATTAGTCAAAATACTGTTATCTAAACAAATGGAGCAAAACTGCGCGATACGTACTTATATAATTATAAAAAAAAAACTTTCCTTTCTTTACGGAAATTCTTAGTAGCGGCATAAAGTCTTAATATGTGCCTGCATAATGAAAAAGTAGAAATACAGCTCTGCAGTCTGCACATCTCTTCGGAGATACTCGTATGATACATTCTTCATTTCCTGTTAACAAAAAGGTTAGTGAATGTAATCAGCGCCATCTCTTATCCAGTTTCTATTTTGTTTTTGTTTCAAAGAAGTACATACATAGAAAGAAGGTTTTTTGTTTGGATACCAATAAATTATACGCAACGTCTATTGTTCAAGATCATGGAGTCATCATGAATCATTGACGTTCGGCAAATGAAGGTGTGGTTTCAAATATTATTAAGCATTGTGGAACGTAAAATATGTAGCCTCTATTTATGCAGCTCAGCCCTTGACTTGCTATGTTAAGGCAGTGTACACGCTATTTGCATCGCGCTGCAAATCTAATAAGGGGCGGTACGTAGCGTGCTAGAAACTTCTAGACTCAACTCTGCTTGTGAATTTTGGAAAAGATATGACAGTAAGGAAATATTACATAGTGAGAATGATCATGATTTCCCAATTTTCTAATAGTAGTACAATCTAATACATTCATGGTTTCAATAATGTAACATAGTTCTAGACACAGACAACTAAACTATTTAATTAGCCTTCTATGAAGATGAAAATTTAAAAAATATTATTTTATAAATATAACAACATACATAAACTCACGCTTGTATTCCCCGAAGGGGTAGGCAGAGGTGCCTTTCTGCACCCACATTTCGCCAGGTATGTATCAGTCCCACGTAGTAGGGGGCGAGCCTATTGCCGTTTTTCGGGCACGATTCCAGAGTCCAGACTATAACAACATATACGAAGATATTTAGCTTAACTAAAAAAAAAATACTAGGTGAGCCTATATTTTTAAATTCGAATAAACATTTATTGAATTCATTGAGTGAATGTTTAGTTTGTTTGTGCTGGAGTAACAGACAGACCGATAACATTACAAATAGTTCGGTAACCATTGTGCCGATTACGTGGATAATTACTTCCTGATACACTAGCTGTAGATGTTCGTAATATAAATTGGTGTATCTAATCTTTTGTTGCGTTACAAAAATGTTTATTAATTTTTTTACTAAACTGTTATAGATAACTTATTATGTTTTTTTTTTTTTTTTTTATTTTTTTATTCTGGCACGGCAAAGTGACCCCATTGCACCTGATGGTAAGCGCAATGGAGTCCAGAAAAAGTGCCGACCAGCGAGAGATGATGGTCTCCCGTTGGTCGACACAATCATGCCGGCCGAATACCTCTTCACCTTATTGTGAAGAAGTTTGGGGGACTATCAATCATGGCGATCAAAGGACCGACCGCGACAAACCGGCCAAAAAAATTGCCGGCACGGTCATACTTTCACCATGATTGAAGCCCCCCCGAAAACCGGATATACACTGGCTGATCCCGGAACGCGGCACACTTGCATGTGCCACTATGGCGGGTTTTACGCCCTGTGTATGTATGTAATATATAAGCTCTGAGCTGGCCCTAGTCCAGTACTGCCGGTGCAAGTGTCCACTTTTTACATTGCTCATTTAACCCTATTTTTTTTTTATAGATTGATTAGTATCCATTCTGATATCGCAAGCTTCATATTTTTGAGTCTGTGGTCTAATAGCATGAATGAAAGTGTCATCTAAAGACTGATAGAGAATCAAAGAAAAACATTTATTTCCCTACAATTTCCTTATCTACACATTTCGCGACCTGCCCAATGACAGCTGTGCAACATGTTGTGCAAACCTTATAAATAAGCTTAAGGTCAAGAAGAAGGTAAAAGCAATGTTTGCAAGGTCGCCAAGGGTCGTACACATCGTATATTGTAAAAATAAAGTGCTGCTTTGACACCAAAGATAAGGGCAGTAATTGTTATAAATGGTTTTAGATTTTATTTTAATTAGCGTACACGAAAAATATATTATTTTAAATTAATTATTTATTCCAAATTATTACTTTAAAAATAATTCATATACATGTCAATATTTAAAACAAGATAGTATAGAAAGAATTAATTAGAGATGCATCTGTAATATATTGATTAACTTTTAAATTGCGCAAGTCTCTTTGTTTGGAGTGAACTAAAATTTGGCCAGCTTATTATGTTTACTAACTTAAGTATTTTTCCTATGTGCCGTATAGAAAATGTATTGCATTAAAAAATAATGTTACACAAATATATTAAGTTTATAAACTTTTTGAGACATCCTTTGTGATATCATAGGCTATAATGATCTCTATGTACCAAATTTTATCTAGATTCATTCAGTCGCTCATGCGTGACTGACTAATAAAAATTCACAAAAACATAGGAATTATGCGTTCGACAATATTATAACCTCATAAATTAATTCCCTGGCACGAAGAAAATATCTCACAATTTGGATCCCAGCAGGAGACGAAAAACGATCCCCATTCCTGATTTATTTCGGTGTCGCTTGCCAAAACAAACCAATGTCGTTTATTTTGTTACCTAAAATTCACACACTTAATTTTTCCTAAATGCAAAATATACGGTGTTAAAATAAGAATTTATTTGCATTTATTGCTTTCTCTTCCTGTTTTTTAACTGGTGCCTAGGTAATTAATGTGCCATGACTATATAACCCTTAATGCTGTAGAACATTGGTTAAGCTTATTTATCTAGCATTGGTTAACCTTACCTTTTTGGAATAGTGCGGGTTGATATATTTTTTTAAATAATAAAATAATAAATTATTCGGCATGTGACGATGCACAGCATCTGTGAGAGTGCGTCATTCTTCTATTGACTCTTCCGGTCAATCAACCATCCTTTTGTCTTCCGTTTCCGCTTCGCTTCGACCAATCAGCGAGCGGCAATGTCACGTGGTCACAGGCGATCTGTATTATATAGTCCAGATCGCACGATTTTTGTTCTTTTTTGAAGAGGCAACATCATGCAAAAGATACTGGTGATCAATATTTATAGATCCTATATTATATGTATAATGGAAGATAAAGCATATGGCGATGCAAGACGCCATAGCGACATATTGGACCTTGATTTACCGTCAGAGGAACGCTCTGCACCAGATGTCGAGGATTTTTAGGGCCTTTGCAAGCGCCTAGCTACACACCCATAAAAGAATAAAATAACAAAGCAATAACGGTGAGTTAATTGATAATTTAGCTTTACTAGTGTGTACTTTAACTTAATTATTGTACGGTGGCATAAATACGCCTCGGAGCCCGTGGCGGATCGTGCCATGCCTTTATCCCCAGGTCCTGGCGTGTTATTACTACAAAAAAGACAAACGCCTGGGCAAGAGCCGATGTACAGTCCTTCTACCCTCGGATTATTAATAAATGGCGAAAAATTGAAATAATACCATAGCGGCATTAAAATTGTGCAAGTTCCGTCCGAATGACACTGGTTATTTTTTTGCGTTATGACAAACCAGATTGAAAACATGTCTGGTATTTAGATGTCCAAAAGTAACATAAGGCTTCGTCCGGATTTACAGAGGTAAATTAATGATGAATTACTTCCCTTATCAAGGAGTAAAGATTACAGTGCAGATTCAAAAGGAATTGTGGCAGCTATAATGTCTTACTTACTTAATGTAGATTGCTTAATAATAATTTGCAACAATTATACAGCTTTTCTTCAGAATACGAGCAGACTAAAAAGAATTTGCGAGAGATACCTTCAAGCTCTAGATATTTTTATTTGGCGGGTTTCGACTTCAGGCGTATGTACAAAATACTGAGAGTGACTACATGTGGGACCCTCCCTGGTACATCCGAGAAAGAGCCGCCGCGAAACCGCCAAGCTTCTGAATATATCAAGTAAACGCATCGAGAGCGTTCCCTTCACACACAGGACAACGGAAACCAAGTTATTAACAAAGGTAACTCCAATTTGAAGCAAATCCTTTCACTAATCTCACACATTTCAGAACAAAGTTTCAAACAATCAAAAGAAGAGCTGGTCAATGGGCTCAAGGCCGCCGCTGAAAAGCGTGTTTATGGAGGCTGCCTGCGAGCGTATCGCAGGTAGTGGCTTGCGCTTTGGGCTTCGGAGGCCCTTCTCGATTTAATTACGGGAATGCGCCTGCCATTTAACCTCCCAACCTCTGCTGATCTATATCACAGAGGTTGCTACGTCGTTGGTTTCAAACCAAGCAATCGGCCGAAATGTCACCTCAGATCGAATGGAGGCTGTCTGCGAGCGTATCGCAGGTAGTGGCTTGCGCTTTCGGCTTCGGAGGCCCTTCCTGATTTGATTATGGGAATACGTCTGCCATTAACCTCCAAATTTCTGCTGATCTACCCATCACAGAGGTTGCTACGTCGGTTCCAAGCTAAGCAATTGGCCGAAATATCACATAGAGAAGAGATAATATCATATCTCAGCGAGTGAACCTCCAGGTTTCAGATCAGAATCGTCTGGGACCAAGTTTTTTATCGACAATGTTTATTTCAAAAAAGAAATATGGAAGCAACAGGGGAATATTCAATATTAAAAGTTTTCCAAATTCCTCTCTTCTTACAAAAGTGGTGGTGTCGATGTTAAAGATCGACCTGTCATCGCCGTATTTTCACGTAATCAATGCAGAGGGCCACCGCCGATTTTTGAGACTTGTCTCCAAAGGGCGAGTTCTACAAATGAACAGTTTACCCATCGGAATGTCATGTGCGCCTGGGGATTTCTCATCTCCAACAAATTGGATTGCTCCATATCTACGCTCAGAAGGAATTACGGAGTGTCGTATATTTGGACGATTTTTTAATAGCATGTCAATCGATGCATCTATTTTGGTTGCGAGTGCAAATGATTCTGGCGACGCACAAGTCACTGGAGGGAACGGTCAACCGAGAAAAGTCTGTGATGTATGACCTACTCAGGTAAAAGTATCTCAGGTTGATTCGGAATGCGAAGCTGAATCACAGGGGTTTACCAGAAAAGAAAATTCAAGCATTGCTTCCCAGCTTGAGGCGAGCTATTGCCGGGCAAACGATGTCATTGAGAAGGCTATTAAAATAATAGATTATTTTGTGTTCACTGAAATTCGCCAGTTTTGTTGTTTCCAAGGGACCGACTGCACTGTCGTTTCTTGCAACTGTTCCGTAGAAGTCTCTCCAGATTAACGCCTTGGAAAGAAACGTGTTTTCCACCTGCAACAAACGAGCAATCTGGAGTGGTAGATGGCAACCTTGGAATGACATCAGGTGGCGGGCAACTTGCTGCGTCCGAATACGGCTGGGGAACACTGCTGCCTTCGCGTCATCAAGCAAATTAAGGCCCCGCTCTGGTGAGTTTGTTGTTGTTTACTGGTGAGGGTTATTTACAGTAGTGGGTGCGATATGGCAGTGCGGTCACTAATTAAGCAGCCATCATATGACGCTCCAGATAAAGGTCGCACTGTCGTATCTTATATACAGAAGAAAAAGAAGGACGAGACCCCTCGTACTTTTTAATATGACTACACAGATTCTAGCGCTTTTGGAAAAGACTGGACATGTCAATTTGGGCAGAGTTCATCCCTGATGGCTTGAAAGGAATGTAGCGAGGGAAGCACCCATCCGAGTGGTGCTTCAGCCAGCTGTTGCAGGAATATGTCGTCCCATGAGCGCACCCTATATTTGCCAGCAAAGTTACCTAATACATGCATACATAAACTCACGCCTGTATTCCCCGAAGGGGTAGGCAGAGGTGCATTTCTGCACCCACATTTCGCCAAGTATGTATCAGTCCCACGTAATAGGGGGCGAGCCTATTGCCGTTTTTCGGGCACATTTCCAGACTCCGTGCTGTTACCGAGAATTTCCTAATGGAAAACCCAATAACACTTCGCCCGACCCGGGAATCGAACCCAGGACCTCTAGATCGCACGGCACATACTTGTACCGCTAGACCACGAGGCAGTCAGTTACTTAATAGTAATACTTAATAAGTAATTGAAAAATATGCCAGATCTATGGTATCGGGCACTCTGCAAACCGAAAAAATCATCAACTACAGTAAGTATGGATAAACCAAACCACAGGCCTACCGCTCCATCGAGTTAAAGGAATGGAGATTTATATCTGGAATATTGGAGCTGGAACAATGTCACCAAGGAATGGGCCGAATCAGAAAAATCCTTCCTTAAATCAATTGGGGAAAATCAACTTTAAAAAATCAGCCTGCAAGGAACCGATGGTCAAAATCGTGTAACTATAAAATCTTATCAAAATTTTTAGCACATCTGGTTCTTATGATGGAATTAGCATATCCTACCTTTCTTTTGTCCAAATTAGTTGTGTTGACATTTGGACAAGTTCGAAATAACGAAAACTTTTAATTCAATTTTTTTTTTTTTGGTAAAACATACATATTAAAAGCTATTTCTCTACAGAAGCCTAATACACAGATGAAAATAGATGAACAGATTTGGTACATAGATGAACCACCAATTTGGGTTCCAAGCCACATGGTGATCTGGTTGGGAGCAAATTCACCAAAAACTAGAATACTTGTTTGAAGCTCGCGGAGGTTAACAGGTACGAGTATACTTCTTTTAGCTTCAGGAAGACGTGTACGCGATCTTACATAATTTCCTCCGGAATATTTCGTGAGTAATGAGTTATATATATTTCACAATCATATAAGCAATCAGGTTGGAAATTGCTAAGGCTTTACAATCCTAATGTATGTCCTATATATTGTGTAGAAAAAGTTATAAGCCCTGGGTCTGCACCCGTGCAGTCTGTCTGCACAGGCGCACTATGGATTGTTATAGTGCCATTATCGTTTCAATACGAGGGCTAAATAGAGGTGCCTCGCCAGCAATCATTGGCGATTGGGAAAAATCTGTGCTTAAAGAAGCAGATATCTCAGCCAGGCAGTATACGTTCCGCAGTAGCATTCTTAGATTGGTACGAAAATTTGTCCAATAGAGATCTTGACACGCGGTAACTGGCGAAGACTTTATCAAAAACAAATTAATGGTAAAGCACTACCAGCAAAGTCGAAACTCTATAAATTTTAAGCCTGTTTCATAGTCAAATTTTTTTTTTCTCTCTATTGTTAACTTTTTAATTATTATTATTTTTAAATGCATTTAAATTCACAGTTCTGTATTTTAACCTGCACCATCACATAGCGTCGTTACGTGGTCACCAGGAGTTATAGACAGGTCTCTCACAGATGCTGTGCATCGTCACATGCCGAATAATAGTACAAGTTTTACATAACAATAAAACTTGTATTATTTAGCAGAGACGATGCACAGCATCCCAGTAAGACCTCCTGGTGTGAGACTTCTATGAACAAAAATCGTGCGATCTGGACTATATAATACAGATCGCCTGTGACCACGTGACATTGCCGCTCGCTGATTGGTCGAAGCGAAGCGGAAACGGAAGACAAAAGGATGGTTGATTGACCGGAAGAGTCAATAGAAGAATGACGCACTCTCACAGATGCTGTGCATCGTCTCTGCTAAATAATACAAGTTTTATTGTTATGTAAAACTTGTACTATTAAATAAATTAGCACAGATAATTAAATCTTCGAACTATTTGTCGATTAATAGACTTGACATGACATCGGAGAACTTACCAATAACTTTCAAATTTTCGAATTTTTGTCGACTTAACATAGTTCAAAAAACAAAAATTAATACGAAAACACTATTAATACGAGACATAATCTCGGCAGACGTTAACTTACATTTCTATTACTCAATCTTGTAGCTTATAATTATGACATAACTATTACAAGATCAAAACATATATTTAGCCAATAAAGATATTATAAATCATATTTAATAATTCTTAATGACAAGATATTTAAGATGACTGTTCTATTAAACCCGCAGGTGATACCATAATTTAAAGGGTATCAAATATGACCAACGGTTATGTAAATAATTTGAACCCATTATTTTCTAATCGTTTTATCATTTGTCGTATAATTTGCATAGAGCAAAGGCGAAGGTAATTATAAATCTGCGATAAATTGATGCGTGTGTGGAAATGATTACATTTTGTGGTCATGGATTTGTACCTACTTTAAATTTCAATTTACAATTCAAACCGAATATTCAAACTCCTTGTCAATATGCCCAAGGAATCCAATCTGTGATCAGCATAACATCCACCACACTCTTTGATTTTGTACTTATTACGCCAAAATTAATCAGTACAGCAATTAATTGATTTTATGGAAAACAAACGGCTTTAATTAGGCCTTATCTTTGCCTATGTTTATGGCGTTTATATTTAAAATATAAACGCCATAAACATAGGCAAAGATAAGGCCTAATTAAAGTATTTTATCCCGTGAACATTTTGGATGTCATCAAGTCAAGATAATTGTTTACCTATTTTACATCCGTACTTAATTAATAATTTAATATGTCATTACCCAAGTTGCTTTGAATTGTTTCATAAAAGCAATTTTATGTACAACAACCTCACTCAACGTGTTTAAACTTTAATTATACCTAGAAATACTTATTGTTGAAGGCCTGCACATAGACGAAGCGAGACAAAAGAGATTGAAAGAGATGTTCGTAATAGTAATAAAAAAAAACATACGTTAAACGTTATGTTAGCAAAGTAAATTACTAGCAAAAAGTTTTTACTAAGTAAAGCGCCATCTATATTCCTTATGAAACAAACAAGGAAAAAAAGGGCGGGAAGTGTTCGGATTGGAGGGCGCGTTTTTTGTTCTTCTTACATATAATTTTTATTTTTTTCTTGATAATGGTGAACGGGGGATTAAGTGTTGCTTGTCGGTGTTGTGTGTGATGTGTTTGATTTAGTTTTCCCGTTTTTCTTTCCTGTCTCGCTGTATCTGGTAAGTCTTTTCTGGTGATTGTTGGCGAGAGGATGGAGGAGCCTCCTGATCCAGGAGGGACGGTCCCACCGATGCGGTGGGACGGGGGAGGGGGAGGTGAGGGGTGAATTGGATACGCTGTGTGCAATATCGACGAGTGGTGCTTGATTCCCTGTTCACTATTGTAGTGAATGGATTAGGTAAGGGTTGTATGTGGGAGGGACGGGGGGCGCGCCTTTCAGTTTGGGAATTTCCCGCCCTTTTTCTTTCATCATTCATCATCATCATCATTCATTATACATGAAATTAAATTACTGAAGACTTGGCAGCATGGTCTTCGACCTTAGCCGGTTCCTTGCGGAACAAAGAAAAAAAATCAAACAAACAAGACATTACAGTTGAGTTTAATTTTTGAAAACATCAAATGTTATATTTTGACGTTTTATTTTATTAATTTATATTTGTGAGTTTATTTATGATTTTTCCACAATTTACAAATGTGCCACGACTTGTTAGCCGTTGATGTCCTTATCTAATGCCAGTGTTCAGTGACACCAGATTTTGGCGGAAGCATGTTAGAAGTAACGGTTTGTTAACCAAATATCTATTCTTTATTTATGAGATATTATTTGTGTACAGCGTCAATTGGTTATGGCCTCAGAGATGTATTAGTTCAATGACCCACCTTCCAATTCCAAATATACGTTCCAACCTAATGGAACTCGGTCATGCCGAAACGCCCCGAAAGTAAAACGAAATTCGTTGGTTTAAAATGTCTTAATTACCTCATGTTTACTTCGTGTGTATGGGTTGAAGTTTGTTGACAACCACCTGGCAAATCAATTGAAACTGGTAGTTCCCATCCTTACGGTCGATCAAGAAATATTTAAAAAAGATGTTTAAAAGTAATTGTAAATGATGAACGAATTCTAGTAAAAATATATTACAGCCAGTCATTATCAGTCGAGTAGATTTTATCACGACTAAATACTACCATCACCTTACCTTGATACCCTGGTGTTTTCAGTCGTAACATTTAATAAGTTTGAATGTAAGGTAATGGCGCCTATTATGGACGCGGACCAATGATGGACACTTTTCAAATATACCTCTAAAATTAAGCAAACGCACAGTATTTTTATTCAATTGCCAACGCAGATCAATTGTGTCAATATCTTGGCTGTCATACAAACCGTTTTTAACAGCCGACGCCCATTATAATTTCGGCCATAAATGTTGTTAGTTACGCGGTGTCATTTGGTGTCGGGAATCGTAATTTCTTATAAGAATCGCGTTGCAAGTAAGTACACTTAACATTTTATTTTGGGTCAGGTGTATCGTCGTTGCTGAAATTTATATTACTTAGTGATTTATCAATAGTAATACATTACTTTTATAATATAACCCAAAATGTCATCGTCATTCTAATCCTAAAATTAGCGATGTCCATGACTGGATATTTTTCAAGCACGTACACCCAATCATGGACAGAGTGTCCATAAAGTGAAATTCTTAATTTTTTATTTTTTCTCTGCCTGCCTCGTGGTCTCGCGGTACAAGTATGTGCCGAGCGATCTAGAGGTCCTGGGTTCGATTCCCGGGTCGGGCAAAGTGTTATTGGGTTTTTCCATTAGGAAATTCACAGTAGCAGCACGGAGTCTGGAATTGTGCCCGAGAAACGGCAATAGGCTCGCCCCCTATTACGTGGGACTGATACATACTTGGCGAAATGTGGGTGCAGAAATGCACCTCTGCCTACCCCTTCGGGGAATACAGGCGTGAGTTTATGTATGTATGTATGTTATTTTTTTTATGTAATGTACGTTTGTTTTGGAATATTTTCATGTTTCTCTTGAAATCTGAAATAAATTATTAGTCTATCCAGTAGTAGACATTCTGTCCATGATTAGGTGTCCGTAATTGGTTCAACGTATTTCTAATATTAACAAATTTATTTTCAACATAGAAATGGCACTAAGAAAAGACTACACAAAAGAACAAATGGCCAACGCTATCGAAGATGTCAGAAAAGGAGAGAAAATATCTGTTGCCGCTACAAGAATGAATTACAACGGAAGTCATAAAAGCTGGTGGAGCTTTTACGCTAAAACAACTCCAGCGTATTTTTAACTCCGTCCTCTCTTCGGGGAGAACTCCTAAGGCATAGAGCAGGAGTATGGTCGTCTTGTTCTCCAAAAAAGGCGACAAAACCTTATTGAAGAACTATCGGCCCATCTAGGGAGATGGGATTAGCAGGGGCTAATCCATGTCTATAAGCAACAGCTTGTACATCGGTCTGCTCCCGATCCCGCTCCGCGCTCTCCTTCTGCGAAATGACACGTTCGCAGAAGGAGAGCATAGCTTTCCATGACCTCCGGCTGCCGACCATGGCGGCGACCACAGTCGGCAGCGAGAGGTCCCTCCCTACGACCGCTACGAGAGCGCTGCGCTCCTCGTCCCAGGCTGGGCAATCCTCAAGCGTGTGCTGGGCCGTGTCCTCACGGCAGTTGCCACAATGGTGGCACACGGCGGACTCCTCCACTCCAACGATACGACACAGGTACGCACCGAAGCTGCCGTGCCCGGTGAGCACCTGTGTCAATCGGAAGGTCGGCGCACCGTGGCGCCTGTCCATCCACTGCTGGAGGACAGGACGCACTGCCGCGACGGTCGCTACGCCCGCACTTGGACTCTCCAGCCTCTCTTGGGGCCGGTCTCTGTCCGGATCGCCGGAACGCCTCCTCCCGCCAGAAGAACACTGACGAGAGGGCCTGGGCGTCCAGCTCCCAGGGTAGAGTACCCGCCAAAACACAGGCCGCCTCTGCGTTGTATACGCTGCGGACGACGCAGCGAGCGCCGAGAGAAGTGGCCCACACGAGACACCCGTACAGGGCCATGGACCGCACGACTCCAGCATAAAGGCTTCGGCAAGGGAAGCCAGGACCATCAATGTTGGGCAACAGGCGACCGAGAGCGCCCGCTGCCCGGACCAACTTCGGCGACAGCATCTCAAAGAGCGCACGGAATTTCCACCGACTGTCCAGAATCAGACCTAAGTACTTCATCTGGGAGACGATGGGAATCCGCACGCCCTCCACCGTCAAGTGCGCCTTTGGCGGTAGCCTAGACCGAGGTCCGTGAAAACACAGAGCCTCAGTCTTGTGCAGGGCCACCTGGAGGCCAAGTCGCCGAATCCTGCCCACCACGAGTTCGGTCCCGAACCTGGCGAGTAGGGCGGCCCGCTGTGGGGGAGTACATCTTACACCTGAGATTTGCAGACGACATCATCATGGTGGCTGAAACTGTTGAAGATGTACAACAAATGCTGTCTGATGTGGCTAATTCTTCAGCACGCATCGGTCTCCCGGTGAACTTGGATAAAACCAAGTTTATATTTAATCGGCAGGTTATTCCGGAACCGATTGCGCTTGACGGAGTAACTCTCGAAGTTGTTCACGAGTACATTTACCTCAGTACAATAATACAAGAAGGAAGGAGCAACTTCGAGATGGAGACCCAAAGAAGAATACAGCTGGATTGGGCAGCGTTTAAAAAAAAATCGTCGAGTCTTTTCGTCACCCATACCACAAAGCCTTTACGAGGGAAAATAACGTGATTTTTGATACAGATTTTTTAATAATAGTCATCATCACCATCAGTCCATATACGTCCCACTGCTGGGCACGGGCCTCCTCTAAAACTGATAGGGTTTAGGCCTTAGTACACCCCGCTGGCCTAGTGCGGTTTGATGGACTGCACACTTAAAAAAATCCTAAGATCCTTTAGGTTTGCAGGTTTCATCACGATATTTTCCTTTACCGTTAAAGTAAGTGATAATTTTTTTTGTGAATACACAAATAACTTTGAAAAGTAAGAGGTGTGTGCCTGGGGTTTGAACCCGAGACCATCGAGGTTCTCGACCGCATGCCTAAGCCACGAGGTCATCACAACTTTAATAATAGTAGGTAGTGATAGACATTTAAATTAAGTTTTGTGCCTTATTATCACCTAATTGTTTTAACATAATAATGTGTAAAATTATCTATTATTTTAGTTAAAGTTGGCTTTGGAGTATCTCTAGATATAAAAGACTGATATTGATAATATTTTAAGGTTGATTTTATTCAAATAATAAAGAATACTTTTTTCCTTTACTGGATTATTACTGTCTATTGATGGCTGTTCATAATTAGATAATGTCCATGATTGGGTGTCCAACACTGGATTATTACTGTCCATGATTGGGTGTCCAACACTGGATTATTACTGTCCATTACTGGTGACTAATTAGGTGTATGGTTTATTGATGATATTTTATTGGGCTGAGTACTAAACTGAAATTAAACATTGAATACTCATTAAAAGAAGTGTTAGTCATTTACCTCCAAACCCATAATAATGTAAATTGAAAAATGAAGAAATCACAAAGCAAACATTAAAAAAAATCGCTTATACTGTCCATGACTGGTGACTTTACCTTACATATATTTTGAACTTTGGCCCATACTAACTATATACATGTGTACATATATTATTTCATGGGTTTAGATGGTCCCAAAATATATTTTATAATTTATTTTAATACGAGTGAAGTCGCAAACAAACGACTTATGCTGGTTAGTAATGTTATGAACAATGGCCAACAATGTTACGCTTTATAACCAAAAGTTTAATGTAAAACTGTACTTAACCTCCATTTTGAAACAATAACGTTCTCGGAGATCAGGATTTGGTTATATTTGAAGTTATGCAAATACGCGTTGACACGTTTGCATCCTTTTTCGGAAACAAGTTTTTTCAATCCGTTAATTTCATTCAACCGTTAGCTCTCAGTCGAATTTAGTTGTAAAAATCAATAAAATCAACATTTTTTTAAAGCAAACTATTAAAATGTAAAAAAATCATAAAATATCAGGTGTTTTTCACCTTATAAAACCGTTAACCGCTTCAACTGTTACTGACTGCGAATAACCTATGCCAATCTAGAAGCCATATTTGTTCCCAGACTAATCGCATAACATCGATCTGTTTGTTTATACTTTTATCCTCCATTTCGATATAGTTTTTTTATATGTTCATCTTATAATATACTCTAGGCGCCGCTTACCGCTTTCGCAATTTTGTTAAAAACAATAGTCTATGTTATTTTCAAGGTCTGTGTTATCATCCATGTCCATGCTTAATATCATTAAAATCGTAAAGTTTTCGAGTTATTTCGTAATAAACAATCAATTACTTGGTTTTATAAGTATTATATAGTATATAGTCAAGAGGTATACATAATTCTATTCTTATTCTCTAAGATGTATCCGTTTTACACATTCGAAATTATGCTGAGAACTCTCTTTCTATTTTAACGACATGTTACTTCATCACAAGATTTACCAATAGTTAAAAATTGGCGTTTTAAAAAATCGGGTTATGGATAACTGCATCAATAGGGATGACTCAAGTATGCAGTAATTAGGCTCACTTTGTATGGATGTTACGAAGAGGACGGTACATTGGTGACGATTGGACACTAGCAATCGTTTCTTGCCATTGACAAATTTTGATCGCACTCATGTCTATTCATCTCATTCATCATCAGATGCCAATGTGATAAATTTTTCGTGCTCGTTAAAAATAAGTTTAAACCCACAATTTCCTCGTCAAGAATCCAATCCGCTTCGAACTAATCTCGTTTCACATGAATGGTAATGACTCGTAAACAATTACTGTGTATTAATTCGCACGTGTTCTAGTAACTAATTGAAATTCCAAGCAAGTTGTTAAGTAATAACACTTTGTAAACATTTTAGCGATAACTGCGGTGTTTTCCCGACTGTTGAATTAATTCTCTTGGGCAATCTCCTTAATTAGATAAAATTAGCAGCTCTTCCAAATATAACTGGAGAAAACTAATTAAACTCGAGGGTGGTGCAACTGAGTAAGAATTTCCTAATCGAAAAAAATTTACATCTCCCAACCTACGAGGCAATTAATGATTGATCCACCATAGAAATGAATCAAAAACATCGATTATTTCTGCTTTAGCTTAGTAACAAAAAGCAGTTAAGTGACCTATATTCAATATATTCCTATATATTCCAAATAAGTCGTGATTGCCTCGAGGTTTGGGCACGCGGTCGAGAATCTCAACGGTCGCGGGTTCAAACCCCAGGCACACACCTCTGACTTTTCGAAGTTATGTATGTATTCACAATGAATTATCACGTACTTTAACGGTGAAGGAAAACATCGTGATGAAACCCTTCACACCTAAAAGTTCTTAGAAATTTATTAGGTGTGTAGTCTGCCAACCCGCACTAGGCCAGCGTGGTGGACTAAGGCCTAAACCCTCTCAATGGTAGAGGAGGCCCGTGCCCAGCAATGGGACGTATATGGGCTGATGATGATGATGATGAATTATATTCGTGTTACAACACTGCAGACACGTATGTGTAGGAGTTCACCTGTCTACCCCTTCGGGATTCAGGCGTGGGTCTGTTTGTATATCTTTGAATTTAGAAACGTAAAGAAACATTCCTTGAAGCATGAGAGTATCGAGTGACAAAAGATGGAAGTCTCGCCACTTGACGCTCCATTTCGACATTATCGTATTTTCGATGAAGTGCGGTTTTGTCACTTTGTCGTTGAATAAAAAAAAGCTAACTCTTTCAACTACTGCCAGCCCCGTGGCGCAGTTGGCTTAACACCAGTTTGTGAAACGAGAGGCCGCAGGTTCAATCCTCGCAACGAGACAAATGTTTGTGTGATCTACACATATTTTTTTCGGGTCTGGGTGTTAGTGAAACCGAAAATTCTCTCGTAGGTTCATATCCACGACACAAGACTTGTATCTTAGCGTGGGATCAGAACCGTGAGTGTGACTGTTGGTTGTTTGTTTATTTACTTAAATCCGTTCTCTGACTTGTTGTTACCAATAGTAAATTGGTCTCAATTAGGGATGGGTCGTTGACGTTTTTGGCGTCAACGAAACGTAACCGTTTTTTGCGTTGGTTAACTAGTTAAAAAACTAGTTGAATTCGTCAACTAGTTGATGATATTAATGTTAGCAAATGAGCAGCTCTTGTTTCTTTTTAATTTATTTTAAAATCTTGGTTAAAAAATTCAACTAGTTTTTTTTAAATCCGTCAACCGTTCGTTCGTTACTTCATCGTCAACGGTTGATTCAACTAGTTCGTTAAAAAAACGCCCATCCCTAGTCTCAATCACAACCCGCATGAGTAGATACGCATTACATTATCCAGTAAACTAGGAATTTGTCGTATTCCATCTACATATTTATAATAAGGCATAATAAGGTCTCGTGAATGCCATCATTAATGTTTTAGTGTAATGCAGGCGAACTACATGCATGCTTAGCATAGATTGCAGTAATTGCTTGCAAAGGGCTACTGCAACTCGGTCAAGGGCTACTAGCTTTTCCGTAATTTTTTCTCGTGATATGCTAATAAGTAATATAGTAAGGACTCTCAGTTGAAAGGTATAGTGATGTTATAGACTAGCCATTGGACAATCGTGTGATACCCAGCGTTTAGACTGGTATTGTGGACTGAATTAAAAAAAATAGGAGATATAAAAAAATATATAGAAGATATACCTCCAAAATGTGATTTTTTAAACTAACGGTACAGTGTAGGTAATCAATATTATCTGTATTTATCTGTAGTTTTCCTAACAATGCTGTAAAGTGAATTCATTTCTTTATTTTGATTGTTTAATTATTCTCATCGTCTAATCTATCAAAATTTGGTAGGAAAATTAAGCATTGTACGTATGTTGATGTTATATTTACAATCGGCCGATTACCGCTCACAAAGTCATATGAATTAAGTTATAAAACTCCAAAAACAAAATACAATTACTTCACACCGTAGTAGCCCTGCCAAGCCAGCGGAGTGATTTAGGGTCTACTACCACTTTTTAACCATACAGAGTATAGACGGTCCGCGCCCAGCAAACGGACGTATAAGATCCCAAAAGGAATATGACGAAGTTTCGGAAATTACATTAAAATACTTTATAAAAAGGCGATTTCCTTTGGTTACATATTTTAAATAAACAAAAATAGATAAGGAGTTTACTGCTCGGTAAAGTTTAGCAATAACTGCAACCTGTTAAATTTAACAAGTCGGAAGTTTGTAACATGAGTTGCATCGATGTTAATGTAATAGCACAGTTGCTTTGTTTGAAACCCGGTCGAGCGTAATCAGAGCACAAAAATGCATTTTACTTTTAAAACAAAAGAAAAAATAAAAATAATCCATACCAAAAATCATCATCATAATCATCAGCCCATATACGTCCCACTGCTGGGCACGGGCCTCCTCTAGAACTGAGAGGGTTTAGGCCTTTATAGTCCACCACGCTGGCCTAGTGCGGGTTGGCGGACTACACACCTAAGAAATTCCTACGAACTTTTAGGTGTGCAGGTTTCATCACGATGTTTTCCTTCACCGTTAAAGCAAGTGATAATTCTTTGTGAATACACACATAACTTCGAAAAGTCAGAGGTGTGTGCCTGGGGTTTGAACCTGCGACCGCCGAAATTCTCGACCACGCGCCTAAACCTCGAGGCCATCACTGCCAAAAATCATCTAAATTTATTGAGCAGTTAAGACCTGAAAGTATAGTAGACAGAAAACATAACTTCCTTGATATAGATAATAAGACCTAAGTACTTATATGTACTAAGTACTAATGCGCATATTAAGAGTACTAGCGGTAGGGCACTGCTTCGCCCGCCCGCAATTTTATAAAAAAACGTAGCCTGTGTTCTTCCCCGAGGGGGACTTAATTTTATAATATTTAAGTAATATAGTAATGTTTTCGAAAATCTCCTCTGACTTTTCGTAGCTATGTATGTATTCGCAATAAATTATCACATACTTGAACGGTGAAGGAAAACATCGTAAGGAAATCTGCACACCTAAAAATTTCTTAGGTGTGTAGTGCGCTAACCCGCACTAGACCAGCGTGGTTGATTAAGACCTAACCCCTCTCAGATTTAGGGGAAGCCTGTGCCCAGTAGTGGGACGTATGTATATGGGCTGAAATGAATGAATGAATATTAGTATTCAAATCACTGTCTGACTGAAGCAGTGATGGCCTCGAGGTTTAGGCGCGCAGTCGAGAATCTCGGCGGTCGCGGGTTCAAACCCCAGGCACACACCTTTGACTTTTCGGAGATATGTGTGTATTCACAATGAATTATCACTTGCTTTAACGGTGAAGGAAAACATCGTGATGAAACCTGCACACCTAAAAAAAAGTTCTTAGGTGTGTAGTGCGCTAACCCGCACTAGACCAGCGTGGTTGATTAAGACCTAACCCCTCTCAGATTTAGGGGAAGCCTGTGCCCAGTAGTGGGACGTATGTATATGGGCTGATATGAATGAATGAATATTAGTATTCAAATCACTGTCTGACTGAAGCAGTGATGGCCTCGAGGTATAGGCGCGCGCAGTCGAGAATCTCGGCGGTCGCGGGTTCAAACCCCAGGCACACACCTCTGACTTTTCGGAGATATGTGTGTATTCACAATGAATTATCACTTGCTTTAACGGTGAAGGAAAACATCGTGATGAAACCTGCACACCTAAAAAAAAGTTCTTAGGTGTGTAGTCCGCCAACCCGCACTAGGCCAGCGTGGTGGACTAAGGCCTAAACCCTCTCAATTGTAGGGGAGGCCCGTGCCTAGCAGTGGGACGTATATGGGCTGATGATGATGATGTCTATGACTTACTGACTAACATATTACTTTATTTTCAGACAATATGATCTGGACGCCGCTGTTTGTGCTGTTCCTGTGCGGGCAGGTGTCCCTCGGGAGCTACCTGCTGCCCGGGGACGTGGTGCCGAGACACTACGACCTCGCCTTCACGTACGACATCGATCCCAAGACCAACTTCAGCTTCTACGGAGTTGCTGATATTATAGTGAGTGAATAAATATTTATGAATGGGGTGCAAAAAAACGATACTACAAGAAAAAGTATTCAACAGCCCCGTGGCGCAGATGGCTAGACACCAGCTTGCGAAACGAGAGGCCGCGGGTTCGATCCCCGCACCGAGACAAATGTTTGTGTGATCCACAAATATTTGTTTCGGGTCTGGGTGTTTGTGAGACCGAAAAGTCTCTCGTAGTCTCTGATACCGACGACACAGGACTTGTATCCTAGTGTGGGGTCAGAACTATGTATGTGACTGTTGGGTGTATTTATTTATTTTATTATTATTATTTAAATTTAATGGTGATATGTAATAATACATTTAATTAAAAACATTTCTGACATATTCGGTAAAAGAAAGGCAAAGGTACGGTGGAATCAGCTTGCCTCGGCGGTATTTCCAAATAGATACGATTTAGGGTCCTTCAAGGAGAAGAGAGCCTTTATTTTCCTCAAAGGCCGGCAACACACCGATGATTCCTCAGGTATTGTGGGTGTTCACGGGCGGTTTTGACCACTTAACATCAGGTGGCTCACTTGCTCGTTTGCCTCCTTTTAATATAAAAAAAACATTTCTTCACGTTTCGCCAGCTGTTTTAAGTCTATTGCCATTTTCTCACATATCCAGACCCTGTCCTGCTACTGAGAATTTCTTATTAGAAAAAAGAACTCTGAGCCGGAAATCGAATTGGGGACCTCTGGAAAGCATGGCAAATACTTTAGTAATTTAAATAATGGTATTACTTTTGTGTTTTAATTATCAACGGATTGTTTATTACTAGGTAGAATATAGTGAATAGTGAAATTTTTTATATTAGGTACCTACACTTTTTTGGCTGATGTTAACAGTAGGTACTCTTTTGTCAATTAAATATATTGATAAAAGCGAACTGCTATACGATAAAATATTATTAGTATGGATAATGACAGAGCAATATATTAAAATGATAACGACATGTGGAGTGCTTTTTATAAATTACCGAACTCCGGTAGAAATTATCTAAATGATATCGAAAACAAATTGCGTTTCGCATCCAATAGAATTCTATTAGGGCTTATACATCTTATGGCCTCGAGGTTTAGGCGCGTGGTCGAGAATTTCGGCGGTCGCAGGTTCAAACCCCAGGCACACACCTCTGACTTTTCGAAGTTATGTGTATATTCACAATGAATCATCACGTGCTTTAACGGTGAAGGAAAACATCGTGATAAAACCTGCACACCTAAAAGTTCTTAGGAATTTCTTAGGTGTGTAGTCCGCCAACCCGCACTAGGCCAGCGTGGTGGACTAAGGCCTAAACCCTCTCAGTTGTAGAGGAGGCCCGTGCCCAGCAGTGGGACGTATTTGGGCTGATGATGAATGAATGAATGAATATTATTTTGACCATACAGTGGTCTTTCGGCGGATAATAATATCCTAACACCTCCTATTGAGCCTCCAAATAAATAGCATTTCAAATGCTCTATGCCAGTTTTGGATAAGACAATGCTCGAGCCTATCCACTCCATTACAGTCCAATTTAACTACGGTGTGGGAGTTTATACACATGAGTACATAACCTCACGCCTGTGTTCCCGAAAGGAGTAGGCGGAGGTGCTTTTCTGCACCTACATTTCGCCAATTGTTTTTTCGTCTCACATAATAGGGGGCAAGCCTATTGCCGTTTTCGGGCACAATTCCAGATAAGATTTTGCCCGACCCGGTAATCAAACCCAGGACTAATGTAGATACATACTTATACCGCGAGATCACGAGGCAGTTAGAGTACCAGGTTTTCGAATTTTGAACTGTCTAAATCTTAAGACCAGAAAAAGCTACCATTTCTTTTTTAAATATGTATGTTTCTATAGAAACGTTGTTGATGTACGCATGATGTAGGCGCAGACGGGTGTAATCATACTGAAATTGATGTTGCGACCTCCACAGCGTTCATAAATGCTTAGCAATTAATGTTTCCAAAGTCAACAGCATAGATTAAAAAAAATTGTGAAGAAACATGCCAAGCCGTGTCGCCGTACCAATTTATAAAAAAGAAACATTTTTAAGAAATGGGTGTATAGGAACGTAAATTTTTTTTTTTTTTTTCAATAAAAGAATTGTGGCATTATTAGTAATATGGGTATTCCTCTGAATTATCTATAAGAATTTTGCAAGGTGTTTTTTTTTTATTCTACGTAATTATAGGAGGTTGACGTTTTTAGGGCAGGTATCTAATTTCCAAACTCCGTGCTGCTATTAAAAAAAATCTAATGGGACACCCAGTAATATTCAGCCAGGCCGGGACCTCTAGCTCGCACAAAGTTTGCTATTTACAGTCATATAATATGTGCCTTTTTTCAATTTTTCAATATAAATAGTACACTTTTTATGCTGCCTAGTGACCGGCCATAAATTACCAATCAATATAAATTCCTATTGATTGTGTCGCTTGTGAAGTAGGTCACTTTCATGCGACCTGCATGTGAGTGTACGTGTTTTAAAATGCATCACGTTCTCGCCGTAGTGACCGACCTATGATGGTGCGGTTAAGACTCATGTAGTGGCATGTAATGGGCTGTGGTCTCCGCCACTGTGGCTTGAGGTATGACAAACGTTAAGGAAAACCATTCTGCCATTCTAAAAGCGTAATTGCAACATTAAAAGATACATACATATTATACATACATAACCTAACGCCTGTATTCCCTGAAGGGGTAGGCAGAGGTGCATTTCTGCACCCACATTTCGCCAGGTATGTATCAGTCCCACGTAATAGGGGGCGAGCCTAAAGCCGTTTTTCGGGCACAATTCCAGACTCCGTGCTGCTATTG
The DNA here is from genome assembly GCA_907164795.1 of Hemaris fuciformis. NCBI lineage: Eukaryota > Metazoa > Arthropoda > Insecta > Lepidoptera > Sphingidae > Hemaris > Hemaris fuciformis. The sequence continues at coordinate 16,746,941 of OU015441.1, forward strand.
AGAGTTTACTAATGGTAAAACCCAATAACACTTTGCCCGGCCCGGGAATCGAACCCAGGACCTCCAGATCGTACTGCACACACTTGTGCCGCGAGACCACGAGGCAGTCAACATTCAAAGATGTGGCTGACAGTTGTAAGAATTATTAATCATTCGGCAGAACCAATGAAGTAAACAATATGTGTTGTTGGGTATAACCAGTATGAGTTTCCCGAAGCATGTGTTATTGACAATGAATTATTTAGCAAAAATAATCGCCAAACCGTGCTTGGACAAGACCTCACCTCTCCCAGTCGTAAGGGTTTGTGCCGACCAGTGGGACATATATCGATATAGATAGTAATTGATATAAATTAGCCCTGACCTCTGTACATATGAGGCAAAGATTATATTATCCATGTCAATGACTTTGATTTATCGCAATAAATAGTAATGTTTATTATTTGTAATTTGACGTAACGGACTCGCTCTCCTTATATTGTATTAAACTTACATATTTTAATAGTCTTCCTTACTGTCTGTCTGTCTGTTTGCAATAATTTTAAAAATTACTGAACACATTTTCATGTGAATCTTACTTGGATAAAGCCAAGAAAATGCTCAGGTGAATAATTTGTAAATGTTTTGTTTCGCTGATCTTCTTATCGTATGATTATCGGTTGTGTTAAACAGCGTCAATGGCCCACCAACTAGCGAAACGAGAGGTAGCGGGTTCGATCCCAGCACCGAGACAATATTTTTTACACTATTACGGTAGAGTGACACAAGTTCGCCTTTGTTTTCGCAATCAGCTGTTATATTTCAACTACAACATATTAAATATAGAACAAATCTACATACGGAGTATATTACTGTATGTATTACTAACGGTGGGGGCTAGCTCTGCCCGGGTGAAACCGGGAACACAATTTCTCTGGAGAAAGAGAACTCCCACCTTAGAGTCTGTGTCTACCCAAAATAATTTTGGTCGAGTAGTTTTTACGTTAAATCAAACTAGGAAACAAAAATTTTCTTTATATAATATTAGTGTACCTAGATCAGTGGCGGTACTGCCATAGAAGCCCAAAAGCCCAGATTGCCTTACAAAGTTCCAAAGAATAATCTTTAAGCTTAAAGTCTTTATTTAGCAAAAGCAATTTGACATATAAATGAGAATATCCACAATAAACAATTATAAACTAGACATTTCACATTACACATTTTTTGTGAACATCTTTTGGGCTTCTACGGATGTACATGAGTAACACAATAAGTCAAGTCGATGTCCCGTGCCTTAACACGGCCACCCACTCTAATCATCCTACGTTCATTTAATATTAATACCGCGGTGGCACTGCCCGACTGTTTACCATTCCGCTCTAGTGCCAGTCAAGGGCCACCGACAACTGCGCACTGCATTATCCTTATGTCCGTGTTTACCTTATAATAAATAAATACACCCAACAGTCACATACATAGTTCTGATCCCACACTAAGATACAAGTCTTGTGTCGTGGGTATCAGAAACTACGAGAGACTTTTCGGTCTCACATAGGTACACCAAGACCCGAAACAAATATTTGTGGATCACACAAACATTTGTCTCGGTGCGGGGATTGATCCCGCGGCCTCTCGTTTCGCAAGCTGGTGTCTAGCCAACTGCGCCACGGGGCTGTCAATAGTAATAGTTATAATAGTAATGTATGCTGTAATAGTTGGAAGGATAAGTACTATGTACGCCAGTGCGTCTGATATCTTATATCGACCTATATACGTCGCACTGCTGAGCTGTCTCGTCCAGAACAAAGAGGGGTTCAGCTTAGGACTAAGTCTTTACCAATATATTTTTTTTTTTTTTTTTTTTTTATTCTGGCACGGCAAAGTGACCCCATTGCACCTGATGGTAAGCGCAATGGAGTCCAGAAAAAGTGCCGACCAGCGAGAGATGATGGTCTCCCGTTGGTCGACACAATCATGCCGGCCGAAAACCTCTTCACCTTATTGTGAAGAAGTTTGGGCAGTGGCGGATTTACCAGCAGGCTGAGTAGGCTGGAGCCTAGGGCGGCAGATTTTAGGGGGCGGCAAATTTGCCCCAGTTTTTTTTTACAGAAATAAAAACCGCCTTTATATAAAAAAAATTATTCCAATACAAATTTATATGCACTAAAAAGTAGAAAAATAATTGCGTTTTCTTCTATAACTTAATAAAAACTTACTTTTTATCTTCATTAATATGTAGTAACGATCTATGTGTTTACCACGCAAGAAGATAGGTAGGTACCTATGAATAATTAATAAACAATGATCAAAATATTTTTTTGAGTTCTCCTAAGTAAAATGAAATGAAAAAACTTACTTAAAAGTCAAACGAATTATTACGATAATATCATGTAGTTACAATTATTGTTATTTTTTGGAGTCGGTGTCAGCCAAGGTACGTTTGTAACTACATATGCACAAAGATATAGGTGAGATGTGCTTGGTTTAATTAGGTATTGGTATTCTGTAACAGTATATTGTCATTCGTATAAAAGTTAACATGTTAAAAAAATGTTTCTTAAAGTATTCTCGTATTATTAATGCTAGGTATATTGTAGTGTTTCCTTGGCTTAGCGACTCAGGGGAGCTGTGTATAGAAAAACGCCAAAATGAACTCTGACTCTGTTGAAATCCGACTCTGTTCCTTCTGCATCTCAATGACCTGTTACTTATTAATAACATCCATAGTTATGCGGATCATAGTACCGGGGATGCCTTGTATACTGGTCGCACAAATTCCTCCCAGGAACAAGTCAATGAGTGCCGAAATAAGCTTGTTTCGGAAATCGACTATTTGTTGGATCAAGCCGCAAACTGTGGCGGGCAGAATTTAGTCCGGGATTTTGGATCGTTATCCTTGGGCGCGACTGTACCGGTTGGCATTCAATAAATTGCGTCCACCGGCGCCCCCTTCTCACCCAAAGTCTTCGACCGGAGCTCCTGAGTGAAGTCGTTGTTGCTCTCTTTCCGGCTAACTCGGATTTTACTCCTCCACCGATGCCACCACGCCCGTGGTCGGTGAGGGACGGATCGTTGGTGGGATCATTTAAGTGTTTGGCAAGGGAGACCTCGGAGGTTCCAATTCCAGGCGTTACGCCTGAGGAGCTTCAGGCAGCAGTACTGCGGCTGCGGAGAAAGAACACTGCCCCGGGGCTCGACGGCATCCCGGGACGTGTGTGGGTCCAAGTCGTCGAGTACCTGGGTGAGAGGCTCCGCGGCCTTTTCTCCGCGTGTCTAGAGCAGGACGTCTTCCCACGACTTTGGAAGACTGGGAAGATGATCCTGCTGAAAAAGAAGGAGCGTCCCGCAGAGTCGCCATCGGCCTACCGGTCCATAGTGTTGCTTGACGAGGTCGCCTAGCTCTTTGAGCGTATCATTCATGCGCGCCTCGTCGAGCATCTGAAGAGGGTCGGTTCGGACCTTTTTTTTTCATTTTTCCGCGGGCAAAATCCTATTTACGGACCATCCCACCCACGGAGGGGTGAGGGTGTGCCGGACTCACCGGCGCCTTCCGACCCAGCATGGATGTTACTGCCCAGGGATAGGCGGCCGCTGGGCCGGGTCCCTGCCAAACATTTACGCGCCGTAATACCGACTAACCTCCCGCGACGGCCACCATCAGCGCAAACGAGACGGCCCCGCCGGGGCCGCCTCAGCGCAGTGCCAAAAGGCACGCCGACCTGACGCGTGTGGCGTTTTCATCTTGGGGGACGCCAAGGTAGGGACGGCGGCCCCGTGTGGCCTCTGGGTGCCGAGCTAGGTGTTGTCCCAGCGCCTCCTACGTCGCCTGTTGCGACGAGCAGGATCGGTCTGCTCCCGATCCCGCTCCGCGCTCTCCTTCTGCGAAATGACACGTTCGCAGAAGGAGAGCATAGCTTTCCACGACCTACGGCTGCCGACCATGGCGGCGACCACCATCGGCAGCGAGAGGTTTTTTACCCACGACCGCTTTTTTTTTTTTTTTTTCACCGCAATTCTGCGGGCGAAGAAGGCAGTAGCCCAGAGCAAATGCATGGTGGCGGTGTCACTCGACATCGCCAACGCCTTTAACACATTGCCCTGGCCCTGCGTAAAAGAAGCTTGTCGATACCACGTGGTGCCGCCCTATCTCCGACGCCTAGTGCACCCCTACCGTTCCAACTGAGATGTACCTAGTGTATTCGGGCGCTGACGAGTGGCACCGTAGAGAAATGTCGTGTGGTGTCCCACAGGCGTCGGTCCTAGGATCTCTTCTGTGGAATATTGGGTACGACTGGGTGCTCCGTGGTGTCGGCGTAATTTGTGAAGCTGACGTTGGTGACAGCGTGTGCCGGGACTTTTCCGGAGGCCATCAACCTCGCCACGCTAGGCACAAGCCACCTGGTGAGGAGAATTCGGCGGCTGGGCCTCGCGGTGGCCCTTCAGAAATCCGACGCTATCTGCTTCAACGGGCCTCGGAAGCAGCCTCCTGCAGGGGCTTATCTGACGATAGAGAGCGTGGATATCCACATCGGCTCTACGATGAACTGCGGGGGCAGTGCGCCATGACTAAAAGCAACTCCAAGATGTGCGGCAGAGAGCGTTCCGGAAGTTCACAATAAGTGAGCGTTTAAAATAGGGTGAGTGGAGGGCATCTCAAGCCCTCCCAATTTAAGGTGTCCATAATTGGACAGTGCGCTGGGCGGCAGCGGACCATTTAGTGCGCTTCTCACCCTGAGATCCCATGCCATGTTCATCGAGAGGTTTTAGACGGTATGCTGGCTTAGGATTTTGGGTAGTGATCCAACTCAGCTAAGCGGACAAATGCTCCGCGCGCCGAGTTGGAAGGCCAGAGACCCCGACATACCCCTGTCGGGCCTCCCCCGAGGTTCTGAAAGGGCAGCTTAAGGCACTTTCCTTTCGTTAAAAAAAATATGGCAGAATTTAGTCCAATTTAATCGGTCAAAGAAACAAGTTTGCGCATTTACTGCTAAGAAAACTCCCTTTTCTTTATATCACCTCAGTTCATTCGGTGCTTCCCTTGGTATCTCGTCTAGTATTGGAATCCTTGGGGGTCTATGTTCGAGTACCGTCAAGTTCTTTGGTCATCTGGAAGCTAAAGCTTAGCTGGCTTCGAAAAGGCTTGGTGTGTTCAGCAGAGCGAGACATTATTTCACGCCGGCTCAGCGCCCACAGCTGTATAAGGCGCAGGTTCGGCCTCATATGGAATATTGTTCTCATCTCTAGACTGGAGCCCCTCAGTACCAGCTTCTTCCATTTGACCGCATTCAACGACGTGCCGCTCGAATCATCGATAAAAAAACAGAACAAAACTGACAAAAAAAAAACTGACAAAATTGACCCCCTGGTGTTCCTCAACATTGCGGTTCAAACGGTGTTTCCACAACATCCTTGTGGAATCAACTTTCCTCGACGGTATTTCGTAATGGATACGACTGAGGGACCTACAAAAAAAATTGCCTGAAAGGCCGGCAACGCACCGATAATTCCTCTGGTATTGTAGATGTTCATGGATGGACGATGTTGACCACTTGACATCAGGTGGCTCACTAGCACGATTGCCTCCTTCCTTATTAAAAAAGACAAAAACTATTTTGAGTCTTTTAATTCTAAAATAACCAAAAAAGGTGGAAAAAATATATATTAGAATTAAAAGACTATCGAAAGAGATCAAAATGCAGAGGTCAGAAGGGGCGGCAAATTTTGAATAGCCTACAGGCGGCAAATGTCTAAATCCGCCACTGAGTTTGGGGGACTATCAATCATGGCGATCAAAGGACCGACCGCGACAAACCGGCCAAAAAATGCCGGCACGGTCATCCTTTCACCATGATTGAAGTCCCCCCGAAAACCGGATATACACTGGCTGATCCCGGAACGCGGCACACTTGCATGTGCCACTATGGCGGGTTTTACGCCCTGTGTACGGTGGTCGCCATCCGGGCGGATACGAATATCCTACCACCAGCGAATATATAAAAGTACATCATCATCAGCACATATACGCTCCACTGCTGGGCACGGGCCTCTGTACAGCTGAGAGGGTTTAAGGCCTCAGTCCACCACGCTGGCCTAGTGCGGGTTAGCAGACTACACAACTATGAAATTTCTAACTTTTAGGTGTGCAGGTTTCCTCACGACGTTTTCCTTCACCGTTAAAGTACGTAATAATTCATTGTGAATACGCACATAACTTGGAAAAGCAAAAGCAATTTTATGAAGAGTTCAGTAATGGGTAGGTAAATGAAACATGGGACTGTGTGTTATAGGACACCTTAAGGAATAAGAAACGCAAGTTTCATCCCTGCTTAGAGACAAATATTTGCCTTAAAGTCACAAATATTGGTTAACACAGACAAAAAATATTTTTTATATTTATTATGTGTCTGAGGAACCGAAACATTAAAGTCTTATTTTTTCGACATTTGCAGTATACTGGTAAAATTATTTATTGATTATTTTTTTGGGAAACAAACAGAACAATTAAAAAAATAAAAATAAATAGTTCATGATCCAGAACAGATTCCACTTAAAGTTAACACACGGTACATACATACAGGAAGTGAACGACAAAAATGTTTGCTACATTATAATTATTTGAACTATTAGGTACTTTTTATTTATAAAGATATTAAGGTTATTGTCCTGGTAGTGACCCACAGTGGGGCTAGTATATGATAAGTGTCATAAAACCACTACTAGGAACCTACTGCACATTCCTCCATGTTTCCTATTATTATTCCGTTGTCTGTCCGTCACATAATTACATTTGAATAGAATTGACACTGTGTCGCCTGAGTGGGTCGTTGACACAGAAACGCATGCTCATGGGCATTGTAAAAAATATCATTTGAATACCTCATTATATTAGTTCGTATAACTACATGTATATGTACGAGTATGCGTCATATGCGATCTAGAGGACCCGGGTTCGATTCCCGGCTCGGGCAATGTTACCGGGTTTTTCCATTAGAAAACTCTCAATAGCATCACTGAGTATAGAAATGTGCTCGAAAAACGGCAATAGGCTCGCCCCCTATTACGTGGGACTGATACATGCTTGGCGAAATGTGAGGGCAGAAATGCACTTCTGCCTACCCCTTCGGGTAACACAGGCGTGAGGTTATGTATGTATGTATGTAATTTATGAAAGTATTTTTTGTTTCTTGTAGAGATACAGAGCTTAGAAAATGCTTGTATGTATGAAAGGGTGTGCAGAGGTATAAGTTCAAATCACGCATCGCTCTGTGTATTTTAATAAATATTGTTTCTTAACCAGTATGTTGCAAGAAAAGTAAGTCGTGATGGCCTCGAGGTTTAGGCACGCGGTCGAAAATCTCGACGGTCGCGGGTTCAAATCCCAGGCACACACCTCTGACTTTGCGAAGTTAAGTGTGTATTTCCAATGAATTATCACACACTTTAACGGTGAAGGAAAACATCGTGATGAAACCTGCACGCCTAGTTCTTAGGAATTTCTTAGGTGTGTAGTCCGGCAACCGGGACTTGGCCACCGTGGTGGATTAAGGCCTAAACGCTCTCAATTGTAGAGGAGGCCCTTGCCCATCAGTGGGATGTACATATATGGGCTGATGATGATGATGATGATGTTGCAAGTCTCACAGCCCCGTGGCGCAGTTGGCTAGACATTAGTTTGTGAAACGAAAGTCCGCGTGTACGAGACCATCAAGACAAATGTTTGTGTGATCCACCAATATTTGTTTCGGGTTTGGGCGTTTATGAGACCGATAAGTCTCTCGTAGATTCTGATAACCCTGACACAAGACTTGTATTGTAGAGTACATACATACATAAACTCACGCCTGCATTCCCGGAAGGGGTAGGCAGAGGTGCATTTCTGCACCCACATTTCGCCAGGTATGTATCAGTCCCACGTAATAGAGGGCGAGCCTATTGCCGTTTTTCGGGCACATTTCCAGACTCCGTGCTGTTACTGAGAATCTCCTAATAGAAAAACCCAATAACACTTTGCCCGACCTCACGACCTCTAGATCCCACGGCACATACTTGTACCGCGAGACCACGAGGCAGTCAGGCAGTGTATTGTAGAGTCAAATATACAAATCTGACTGTTGGGTATTTATTTATTTAACACTGGTTTGTTTAACGCCTTTTTTAGTGCAGCTGGTAAGCCATTACTTTTTAAAAAAATCGTTGTCATGCTACGAAAGAGTCTGTCCCCTTGACCTGCCCATGATACAGATTTCTTCCACCGTGTAACCTTTGCCTAACACAAACAACTTTCAAACATCACAATAGTCATTTGTTTATTGACTGGCAAAATTGTTTTCATTGATCAACAAGCGACAGGTAGGCGTTCTTAAAGAGAAATCATTCGAATCAAGGACCATGTGATCGAAATGGAAACGCGTTTTTTTTTACATCAAAGGTGAAGTCATTTTGTTGTGAACGATTTTTTGATACATACAACCTCACGCCTGTATACCCCAAAGAGGTAGGCCGAGGTGCATTTCTGCACCCACATTTCGCCAGGTATGTATCAGTTCCACGTAATAGGGGGCGAGCCTATTGCCGTTTTTAGGGCACATTTTCAGACTCCGTGCTGCTGCTGAGAATTCCTTAATGGAAAAACCCAATAACACTTTGCCCGACCCGGGAATCGAACCCTGGAGCTCCAGATCGCACGGCACATACTTGTGCCGCGAGACCACGAGGCAGTCAGATTTTTTGATATGTTGATGTCACGACATATCGTAAAGCGTTTTATGTCCCATTATTCAGTAACAATACAATTCTCTGCACCGTCTCCTAGATACAGCCACAATATTGTATTTCAACTGCGAAATCCAAATATTTTTTGAGTATTGCAAATTGGAATTTGCAAAACAATTTGCGTACGCAATAGGCTCGACACACGAGCAATAAATTTTAACTGTAGGCCACTCGATTAAGGTGCGCTACGAGTATTGTGAAACCCGAAACCGTACACATCTACCTAAATATTAAAACATCGCAATTCATCACAATTTCATATGATTATTTTTATTTATTTACGCCACAATAAAAACAGAAACAAAAGAAAAAAGATAACAAATTAAGTTAACAAAGTTATGATCACCACTTAAAAACAGTTTTAATTTTTTTATTTCATTCCACATTTAATTTCTTTTTTTTAAATACCTACATTGACGCTTGAAATCCGGGAGGATGAAGCAGACTTGTATTTCCATATAAACATTAAATAAAATAAATAAATAAATAAATACACCCAACAGTCACATACATAGTTCTGATCCCACACTAAGATACAAGTCTTGTGTCGTGGGTATCAGAAACTACGAGAGACTTTTCGGTCTCACATACACCCAGACCCGAAACAAATATTTGTGGGTCACACAAACATTTGTCTCGGTGCGGGGATCGAACCCGCGGCCTCTCGTTTCGCAAGCTGGTGTCTAGCCAACTGCGCCACGGGGCTGTCAATTCATTTCGCCCACATTTCGCTATTGATTTGAATTTCTCCGTAATAAACAAATTACCTATAAAACCTTATTGCCGTTTTCCAGATATATGAGTACAGGATATCATAATGAGCCCAAATACGTCCCACTGCTGGGCACGGGCCTTCTTTACAACTGAGATGGTTTAGGCCTTAGTCCACCACGCTGGCCTAGTGCAGGTTGGCGGACTAGACACCTAAAAAGAAGAAGTGTGCAGGTTTTATCACGATGTTTTCCTTCGCCGTTAAAGCAAGTGATAATTCATTGTGAATACACACATATCTTCGAAAAGACAGAGGTGTGTGCCTTGGGTTTGAACCTGCGACCGCCGAAATTCGATATAAAAAAAGATAAAAAAAAAAGATTTCCTAACAACCATAGGTATAAAATGTATGTGGTTGTTAGGAAAACGTCTTTTTTTATTTTTTATCGGGATTTTTTTAACGCCGGGGTGTGGTAATGACCTTATTAATCACGGTCGGAATACGGCCTGTATATCTAACCACGCAACAATAATTTCCTATCAAAAAATCCTATAATATTTTGTTGTATCAAACTTGGGGCCTCTCGTACGCCGACGAAAGTGATAGTCGATAGTATAAGAAATGATTACAAAATAGTCACCTGCAACTTATTTTTCTTACAGCTAGAAGCGAAAAAACCAACATCAAAGATAGTTCTTCATGCTCAAGACATCATCATACCGGATGACAGGGTCACCGTATCCGGTGTCACTGACCCCAAGGTGTCAGGGGTTAAGCTGAATGACACTTTCAACCTTCTAACCATCTCGCTGGACAAGGATCTGATGGAGGGGCACAACTATACCCTCACCATTCCGTTCTACGGGAATCTGAAGCAAGGGCTGGATGGCGTGTACATTAGCTCCTATATCAACAAGGATATACAGAGTAAAGAGTAAGTATATTTCAATAAATTAGTAGTGATGGCCTTGAGGTTTAGGCGCGTGGTCGAGAATCTCGGTAGTCGCAGGTTCAAACCCCAGGCACACAGCTCAATTTTTTTGAAGTTACTCGTATGTGTGTATTTATAATGAATTATCGCGTAGTAAGGTGATAGAAAACATCGTGAGGAAATCTTCACACCTAAAAGTTCTTTGGAATTTCTTAGGCACGCGTGCCCAAGCGTGGTGGACTAAGGCCTAAATCCTCTCAATTGTAGAGGAATATCGTTCCCAGCAGTGGGTGACGTATATGGGCTGATGGAGAGTAAATATTTCAATGGTGTTACTTTATTTCTGTGACTTATTGTGTTTAGGATTCTAAATTGGGTTTTCATTTTGATATATATTTAATTTTGGTCATGGCATAGGATCCAGGACTCAATCTAAAAATCCCTCTGAAACTTGATATAATTTTGTAGCGTAAGAAATCTATAACATTCTCTAAGGTTTCATCTATCCCCGTACCAAAAATAATCAAAAATAGTCCAGCGGTTTTGGTGTAAAAGCGAGTCGGCTCATTTTATATGAGCTGATATGTTAATAGAAAAATATAACTATATGTTTTTGCCATCAGGTATTTGATAGCGACGCAGTTCGAAGCTATATCGGCGCGGAAAGGATTCCCGTGCTTCGACGAGCCCCTGTACAAGGCCACGTTCAAGGTAGCCATCGGACACAGCAAGGACTTCACCGCAGTGGCCAACATGCCTCTGATGACGGCGTCCAACGAAAAGTGAGTAGTGCTTCATGATTATCAAATTTTACCAGTCATTTAGGACATTTCACTCCATTCCTAACGACTTAATGTTATCTTCCTATTCATTACAGTGACTGAATTAATGAGCTGCTTCGATTCGGAAAATGTAGTCTTTGTATCAATATTGTAAACTATTTCTTGATTGGTAAAGAGCAACACTAGAGTTTTTTTGCCCGTTCTTCTCTAGTGATGAATGCCTTCCGACCAGAGTCCTTCCTTTCGGCATGATTGTGTCGACCAGCGGGTGACCATATCGTTTCTCGCTTTTCGGTATTATTTTCTTGGACGCCATTGTGCTTACCATCAGGTACAGTTGAGTCACTTTGCCGTGCCAGTATATATAAAAAAAGAGTGGTAAACAAAATGTTGAAATGACTGTATCTAAGTGACGTATTTGACATTTTATAGATTCAATAAATAATAATTCATCGCCATGAGTCCGTGTAGATTTCTAGGCTAGATTAGAGGACTGGTGTAGGAGGAGAGAGATTAGGGTTTAGAAGATCAGGACTATATTCCCAATTCTGTACTGATTGAGAGTACGATTTTTTTTAACTATTTAAATGCTGCGCGTTATGTGTGTCGCTGGTGAGTGGTGTGGTTTAATGGGGAGGCCCGGCAAAAGGCAGGATCTCGCTATTTGATACAATTTTCCTGCCTTTTTCGGGGTTCAATGAATTAGATCTGTGCTGCCACGGGGGAAAAGTCGCACGCAGGCGTATTTCCGCCCCTGGCAGCTAGATAGTTTAGACTATGTTGAGAGTACGATTGTCCAAAGTCAATGTCATCATCAGCCCAAATACGTTCCACTGCTGGGCACGGGCCTCCTCTACAACTGAGAGGGTTTAGGCCTTAGTCCACCACGCTGGCCTAGTGCGGGTTGGCGGACTACACACCTAAGAAATTTCTAAGAACTTTTAGGTTAGCAGGTTTTTTATCACGATGTTTTCCTTCACCGTTAAAGCAAGTGATAATTCATTGTGAATACACACATAACTTCGAAAAGTCAGAGGTGTGTGCCTGGGCTTTGAACCTGCGACCGCCGAATTCTCGACCGCGCGTCTAAACCTTGAGGCCATCACTGCTTATTGAATTTTAAATTGCTTATTGAATTGTAATATGTTATTTATAACATGTTTTTTTTCAGTGCTATCGAACAACACTGGCCTTGGACGCTCATGTCACAAACGTTCAAGTACGTATCGCTCTAACTATTATTATAATAACCAGCCTTTCAAACATGGCTCTTATAATTATAACCATTCTGCTTAACTATTCTCTACATGCTTAGGCCCTTACGTCAGTGTTTCTGATATTTGTCTTTTTCTATTAATGACTTTTAAAGAAGTTAGAAATAGATATAGAATATATAATATATTATATTTATTTATGTTTTAAATAAAATAGTTTGACTTGGCAATCGCACTAAAAGTGACATCCATTGTGTTTTCATGCGATTGCCAAATCTAACTCGTTTATTTAAAAGATAAAAGATTTCTAATATTGATATGGTCACTATAAGATGGTGTCTGGTAAGCTAAGTGCACAATAACTTAAAACCGAAGGTCCCTTAAACGGGGACTGAATAAATTCATCGACTTCACATGGATCTCACAACTTTTTACGGTAGAAGAACTGAGTTGTGAGGCTTGGTTTTTTTTACAAGTTTAGTTTTTTATGGTATAAGAGTGTTAGTTAGCATTTGAAACTTGCGAAACGAGAGGCCGCGGGTGCGATCCCCGCACCGAGACAAATGTTTGTGTGATCCACAAATATTTATTTCGAGTCTAGGTGTTTGTAAGACCGAAGTCTCTCGTATTTTCTGATACCCACGACACGACACAAGACTCGTATCTTAGTGTGGGGTCAGAACTATGTATGTGATTGTTGGGTGTATTTATTTAATTCAGAAAAGACAAGTCCCAGTTCGTGTGGGACCATTTCCACGTGTCAGTGCCGATGTCCACGTACCTCGTGGCGTACGTGGTCTCCAAGTTCTCGTTCGTGGAGAGTCCAGCCGACCTGTCGCACACCAAGTTCAGGATATGGGCGCGCAGCGACGCCGTCAACCAGGTGGGTGGTGGTGTTCTTTTACAACTACAGCCAAATAATCAGAATAGCTCCAAAAAGGGAATCAAAGATAAGCGAAACCAACACGTTAATAGAAATAACTTAGTACCTGACACTCAGTACAATGAAGTATAGAGTAAGTATAGAGGAAGCATTCAGAAAAATTTTGCCCTTAAATCATAGATCCAAGTCTTAAATTTAATACGGAGTTGCGGGTAACAGTCGATTATTAAATAAAATAGGAAAATGTACATAAATACAGAGGTAGGCCGAGGTGCATTTCTGCACCTACTTTTCTTCTGGTATGTATCAGGCCCACGTAAAAGGGGGCGAGCCTATAGCCGATTTCCGGGCACATTTTCAGACTCTGTGCTGCTACTGAGAATTTCATAATAGAAAAACCCAATAACACTGCCCGACCGGGAATCGAACCCAGGACCTCTAGATCACACGGCACATACTTCAGCCGCCAGAGTACCAGGCAGTCAAATATGAAAACTTATTCACAATAATGGTTTTGTTATCCTCCAGACGGCATACGCAGCCAACATCGGTCCGCGGGTACTGACGCACTTCGAGCAGTGGTTCAACGTGTCGTTCCCGCTGCCCAAGCAGGACATGATCGCCATCCCGGACTTCTCCGCCGGCGCCATGGAGAACTGGGGACTCATCACCTACAGGGAGACCGCGCTGCTCTACGACAACCAACAGTCCTCTTTCTTGAACAAGGAGAGGGTTGCCGAGGTAAGTCACTCATGAGAACTGCCCTTAGATCTTTGATTCTTCATGGGTATTCCCGTATTTCATCATCATCAGCCCATATAAGTACGTTTCATTGCTGGCCACGGGCCTCCTCTACAACTGAGGAGGTTTAGACTTTAGTCTACTACGCTGGCCTAGTGCGAGTTGGCGGACTACACACCAAATAAATTCTTAAGAAATTTTAGGTGTGCTGGTTCCCTCATGATGTTTTCCTTATGTGAACCCACACTTATACCAGCATTAGGCCAGGTTGGCGGGGGTAAGGCCTAAACCCTCCCAATTATAGAGGAGGCCCGTGTCCAGCAGGAGGACGTATATGGGCTGATGATGATGATGATTTAAAAACTAATATAACTTGTCACTTTCTTAAAATGAAATATTCCAATGAAAATTGGTGAATACCATCTGTAAGTGTTGTAAATGTGAGTGATACGCAGGTGGTGGCGCACGAGCTGGCGCACCAGTGGTTCGGCAACCTGGTGACGATGAAGTGGTGGTCGGACCTGTGGCTGAACGAGGGCTTCGCCACGTTCGCGGCGTCCGTGGGCGTGGCGGCCGTGGAGCCCGGCTGGCGCGCGCTGCACCACTACGCCGTCGACAACATCCTCACCGTGCTCACGCTCGACGCGCTGCAGTCCTCCCACCCGGTAACCAACACTATTGTCTCCCCCTCTAGCGTCACAGGAGCATTTCTGCACTTACGTTCCCATTTAAGTCCCACGTAAATCATAGTCCACGTTTATTCTTTCAAGAAATTTCAATAGTCTGCCACAAAAAAAACATGTGTGCAATTCACACGTGGTAGAACGAAAAACCTACAAAATTTTTGGCTTCAAGATAAAAATATATTTTATGGCTTACTTCTTTACAATATTATATGTATAAAATTTTGTATTGAATCTTGGTTGAAAAACCTTTATTGCTTAATAAACGAAAACATTGTAGGCTCTGTTGTCTAATTCTCCACTAACACAACACAACACGCGAAAACACACACACACAAAGTAAATGTGGAAACTTACATGTTAAAAATACATGTTAATCGGTTGATAAAGATTTAAGTTACGTAATGAATCATACAAGAGAGACAAAGTTAAATCTGCAATAAAATATGATATAACGACAAGCATCATCGCTCTCAATAATACTCATTTCGTGACAAGAGCAGTTAAACGTAAATTCAGAACACTTTCTCTTCACTTTCGCCCATCGCTTTTTCGTAACTTCCTTTTTGAAACGAAACATTCTCAGTATTGTGACGAGCCGCCATTGTTTCCAGGTATCGGTGCCCATAGACAACCCGAAGCGCATCTCGGAGATATTCGACGAGATCTCGTACAAGAAGGGCGCCACGCTCATCCGCATGATGACCATGTTCCTGGGAGATGACGTCTTCAGAAAGGCTATTAACAAGTATGAAGAAATTTTTAAAATTCGCTTTAATGGTTTATTAGAATATAAAGTCGATACGTCAATCTGAATATTTGCTGTTGGTAAAATATGTATTTGCTCGGATAGACCATAGTACAAAAGCAACAATCCCTCCGTAGAGAGTTTGGGGTGAAATCAGTCCATAAATTTAGTGATTTAGGTAATCATCAACATCACTACTAGGCACGTGCCTTCTATACAGCTGAGAGGAGTTAGGCCTTAGTCCATCACGCTGGCCCAGTGCAGTTAGGCGGTTTGCTTCTAGCAATCTTACACAAATGTTTCCATTTTCTGTAAAGCAGTGGTTTTCACCCCGCTGCTATTTTACAAGGGGGCGTTAGAATCCCACCACTGAATCCCTTGCCTGTAGTAACTACAAATGAGGGTCATCGGCATCAGCTCGTTGACCTTACTGATCGGTGGCTGTGTGTGTGCAGGTACCTGTTGAAGTACTCGTACGGCAACGCGGAGCAGGACGACCTGTGGCGCGAGCTCACGGCCGCCAGCCAGCAGGCGGGCGCGCTGCCGCGTGACGTCAGCGTCAAGCACGTCATGGACACGTGGACCACGCAGACCGGCTACCCGCTGCTCACCGTCACCAGGGACTACGACGACCAGTCGCTCACCGTCACGCAGGTACGCGATAATACGCTGTTTATACCCAATCCAATCCATCAGCCATAGGCAGTCCACTGCTGAAGATAGGCGTCTCCCAATGACTTCCACAGGTCACTGTTGGAGGCAGCCTGCATACAGCGACGACCCGCGACCTTCACCAGGTCTTCTGACCATCTTGTGTTTATATTTCTGTCTTCGTTTTAAGTACGTCATTGACTAGATGTCTAATCGCGCGCAACTTTGGATCGGTTTTAGTGAAAACCTTGTTTCTTGATTTAATGACTTAATTTAAGCGATTTTAATAATAAGAAGGGATTTGGGATTAATTGTCACACTTCTTACAACTAAGGGACAATATATCAAGAAAAGAGCAACATTAGAGTTTCTTACCCGTTATTCTCTAATGACAACTGCCTTCCGAACAGGGTGGTTAAACTAAATTTTGCAACGTTCGAATCTTAACGATGTATTTGACATTTTATAGATTCAATAAGGACTAGTTCATTTGAAGTAAGTTGTATGGGTGTTGAAATGGAAGGTACTAGAGCGGTTTGTTGTGATGCTGGTTGTCGCAGCGCCGCTACCTGTCGCTGGGCGCGCGCACCGAGAGCGCGGCGGGCTGGTGGGTGCCGCTGCGCGTGCTGAGCCAGCAGGAGGCGGGGGAGGGGGGGCAGGCGGGGCGCGCGGGGGACGAGCCGCGCCCGCTGCAGTGGCTGGCCGCGCACCACGGCCTGCAGGCGCCGCACCGGTACACGCACGACGCACCCTCCGCCGACTGGCTGCTCTTCAACGCTGACATGATCGGTGAGTTCCTCCACTCTACTTTCTCATTCGTCATTAGGCCCTGTCCTTCCACACACCCACCGCTGTAACTCCTGTGCACCAAGATCAATAGCACGCACAGTGTTGATGCCAAGCATTGAAGCTCAGCGAATCTGAGGGAACCGAATTTGTCAAGACCCCGCAACGGAGTTGAGAAAAAAAAGATATTGTCCACTTTGTAAGAAGGAAATGTATGAACCGACCCTGTCTTCCGCAGCGCCGTACCGCGTGAACTACGACGCGCGCAACTGGCAGCTGCTGACGTCGGCGCTGCTGAGCGAGCAGTACGCGCGGGTGCCGGAGCTGGGCCGCGTGCAGCTGCTGGCCGACGCCTTCGCGCTCGCCGCCACCGGCCGCCTGCCGTACTCCACCGCGCTCAAGTCAGTACCGCTGTCCGACAGCGCTCCACTCACAACCCTCATTTTAGTAGCGTGGGTAGGAGACGAGGAACGTGGAGATTATTACCAACAGTTCACATGTCAATACCTACTTAATTAAGTCTGCTATCTATGGTCTTTTTAAAACTCTAACTATAGTCTATTCATCCATTCAGTCGCTTCTTCGACAAGTATTATCGCAACAAACCAAGTTTATGAGGGCGCTCCATCCGTCTTAGTAAGTAAAAAAATGGGTTGAATGGTTCAGCTGAAGCAGCAAGAGTTTCATGAATTGTTTATGCCACTTAACTGGTAGTCTACTACCACAGAGCTTTCCACTTTACCCTGGATATTCAAAGTAACACAATAATTCCTTTTCCAGGTTAGCAAGTTACCTTCAACGCGAGACAGATTACTTGCCCTTGGCCACGGCACTGAAGGCGTTGGCCAAGATTGAAGTGGTTCTTAAACGCACTCCAGAGTACGGTGCCTTCCAGAAATACGTGAGGAAACTGATCAAGTCCTCGTACGAGAGGTCCGGTGGACTCGCCGTCGGCAAGATCTTGAACGGAGATGACCTTAACAGCGTGAAGATGCAGGTGAGAGTTCATCTTGATTCGTTTAGGCTCATTGCTAATTGGAAGACTTCACTAACAGATGACGATACAAACCTAAAACCTGAAATAAGAAGCATCAGAAATAAATAAATAAAATATTTGACTTTAGTAGTGAAGTAGTGATGGCCTTAAGCACGCGGTCGAGTCAAAATTAGGCGGTCGCGAGGTTTAAATCTCTGGCACACATTTCTCACTTTTTGAAGTTATGAGTGTATGCTTGAAAATAATAATAACATGATTTTGCCTAGTAAGGGCACGTTGTGAGGGGGAGGGGCGAGTGTCAGGTGTGAATATAGAATGTACTCGTGGCACCAGGTGATGAGCAGCGGCTGGGCGTGCCGCATGAAGGTGCCGGGCTGCGAGGAGAACGCCATACAACTCTTCGACCAGTGGATGGCCACAGAGGATCCGGACCACAACAATCCGTCAGTATTGTCACTCGTTTTGTTTACTTTACGATATAATGTTTAATTTTGGTATGACGTGATAAATAATAGGCCACCGTGGTGGACTAAGGCCTAAACCCTCTCAGTTGTAGAGGAGGCCCGTGCCCAGCAGTGGGACGTATATGGGCTGATGATGATGATGATAAATAATAAATAAATACACCCAACAGTCACAAAGTTATGACCCCACATTAAGATAAAAGTCTTGTGTCGTGGGTATCAGAAACTACGAGGGAATATTCGATTTGAAATACACCCCGACCCGAAACAAATATTTGCGGATCACACAAATATTTGTCTCATTTGATTCGTCTTGACGAGTACTTTGATACTATATGGTAACCAGGGTTTGATGATGGAGCTGGAAGGTGGCCATAGGAACCCCGTAATTAAACGTCGCAACCTCATCGACTCGTTTAATTCTTCTTGACAAGTACTTTGGTACTATATGGTAACCAGGGTCTGATGATGGAGCCGGAAAGTGGCCACAGGAACCCTGTAATTAAATGCCACAACCCTATCGAGTTTGGACTCCTTTAATTCGTCTCGACGAGTTCTTTGATACTAGATGGTAACCAGAGTCTGATGATAGAGCTGGAAGGTGGCCATAGCAACTTCGTAATTAAACGTCACAACCCCATCGAGTTTGGGCTCGTTTGATTCGTCTTGACGAGTACTTTGATAGTAGATGGTAACCAGGGTGTGATGATGGAAATAGAAGGTGGCCATAGGAATTCCATAATTAAACAAGTTCTTTTGTACAGTAACTTTTTTGTCGCCTCACGTAGGCTTTGATACGACAGTAAAAAGAGACACACATTTTAGTTAAGGTTTTACCGTTAATATACTTGGACACTATAAAATAATGTAAAGAACGCAGCTAAAAAAAATTTTTTTTCAAAATATGTTGTTGAATGTTTTCACTTCTGTCGGCACTCCTGGGGTTCCACCCGTTTTTTTGTTGTTTTCGGAAGTTTTAGTTTCAATGTGTTTTTCATCACCATAACTCTTACCTGCCTAAGTTTTCGATCACGGTCTTTTTACACTCTGTAGATTTGCTGTACATTTGCTGTTGTACCATAAATTTTCTCCATGTTGATGAGTTTTCGTCCCCATTGTGATGCGTTAGCAGGTAATTGGTTGTCCTGTAAGGGTTTATCTGTTATTTATTATTACTGTTTGTGATGTTTGTGCAGCATCCCGCTGGACCTGCGTCGCACGGTGTACTGTGTGGCGGTGTCTCGCGGCAGCGTGCGGCACTGGCGCTGGCTGCTGGCGCGCAAGCAGCGCACCAACGTCGCCGCCGCGCGCTCGCTGCTGCTGCACGCGCTCACCTGCTCCCGCGACGTCTGGATACTCAACCAGTCAGTACTAACACACACTCACACACACACAAGCAGCGCACCAACGTCGCCGCCGCGCGCTCGCTGCTGCTGCACGCGCTCACCTGCTCCCGCGACGTCTGGATACTCAACCAGTCAGTACTAACACACACTCACACACACACAAGCAGCGCACCAACGTCGCCGCCGCGCGCTCGCTGCTGCTGCACGCGCTCACCTGCTCCCGCGACGTCTGGATACTCAACCAGTCAGTACTAACACACACTCACACACACACAAGCAGCGCACCAACGTCGCCGCCGCGCGCTCGCTGCTGCTGCACGCGCTCACCTGCTCCCGCGACGTCTGGATACTCAACCAGTCAGTACTAACACACACTCACACACACACAAGCAGCGCACCAACGTCGCCGCCGCGCGCTCGCTGCTGCTGCACGCGCTCACCTGCTCCCGCGACGTCTGGATACTCAACCAGTCAGTACTAACACACACTCACACACACACAAGCAGCGCACCAACGTCGCCGCCGCGCGCTCGCTGCTGCTGCACGCGCTCACCTGCTCCCGCGACGTCTGGATACTCAACCAGTCAGTACTAACACACACTCACACACACACAAGCAGCGCACCAACGTCGCCGCCGCGCGCTCGCTGCTGCTGCACGCGCTCACCTGCTCCCGCGACGTCTGGATACTCAACCAGTCAGTACTAACACACACTCACACACACACAAGCAGCGCACCAACGTCGCCGCCGCGCGCTCGCTGCTGCTGCACGCGCTCACCTGCTCCCGCGACGTCTGGATACTCAACCAGTCAGTACTAACACACACTCACACACACACAAGCAGCGCACCAACGTCGCCGCCGCGCGCTCGCTGCTGCTGCACGCGCTCACCTGCTCCCGCGACGTCTGGATACTCAACCAGTCAGTACTAACACACACTCACACACACACAAGCAGCGCACCAACGTCGCCGCCGCGCGCTCGCTGCTGCTGCACGCGCTCACCTGCTCCCGCGACGTCTGGATACTCAACCAGTCAGTACTAACACACACTCACACACACACAAGCAGCGCACCAACGTCGCCGCCGCGCGCTCGCTGCTGCTGCACGCGCTCACCTGCTCCCGCGACGTCTGGATACTCAACCAGTCAGTACTAACACACACTCACACACACACAAGCAGCGCACCAACGTCGCCGCCGCGCGCTCGCTGCTGCTGCACGCGCTCACCTGCTCCCGCGACGTCTGGATACTCAACCAGTCAGTACTAACACACACTCACACACACACAAGCAGCGCACCAACGTCGCCGCCGCGCGCTCGCTGCTGCTGCACGCGCTCACCTGCTCCCGCGACGTCTGGATACTCAACCAGTCAGTACTAACACACACTCACACACACACAAGCAGCGCACCAACGTCGCCGCCGCGCGCTCGCTGCTGCTGCACGCGCTCACCTGCTCCCGCGACGTCTGGATACTCAACCAGTCAGTACTAACACACACTCACACACACACAAGCAGCGCACCAACGTCGCCGCCGCGCGCTCGCTGCTGCTGCACGCGCTCACCTGCTCCCGCGACGTCTGGATACTCAACCAGTCAGTACTAACACACACTCACACACACACAAGCAGCGCACCAACGTCGCCGCCGCGCGCTCGCTGCTGCTGCACGCGCTCACCTGCTCCCGCGACGTCTGGATACTCAACCAGTCAGTACTAACACACACTCACACACACACAAGCAGCGCACCAACGTCGCCGCCGCGCGCTCGCTGCTGCTGCACGCGCTCACCTGCTCCCGCGACGTCTGGATACTCAACCAGTCAGTACTAACACACACTCACACACACACAAGCAGCGCACCAACGTCGCCGCCGCGCGCTCGCTGCTGCTGCACGCGCTCACCTGCTCCCGCGACGTCTGGATACTCAACCAGTCAGTACTAACACACACTCACACACACACAAGCAGCGCACCAACGTCGCCGCCGCGCGCTCGCTGCTGCTGCACGCGCTCACCTGCTCCCGCGACGTCTGGATACTCAACCAGTCAGTACTAACACACACTCACACACACACAAGCAGCGCACCAACGTCGCCGCCGCGCGCTCGCTGCTGCTGCACGCGCTCACCTGCTCCCGCGACGTCTGGATACTCAACCAGTCAGTACTAACACACACTCACACACACACACACACACACCCACACACGCATACTACAACACATCCTGTATTACAGTATTTAGTGTCTATGCTTTATTACGGTATTGGTAGATTCCGAACTACCACAATTATTCGTAGGGGCTGCCATAGCTGAATTGGGTTCCTAACCAACATTCTACGCCAACATACCGACTAAAGCCTCTCGGTGACCATTACTCGCATTTAGGGCGGTTTTACCCTAAATGGTAGAGCTTGAGATGCCGTCCATTTACCGTATTTTGGACGCTCACCATTTGTGAACGTCCGCGACAGACTAGGCCACGCCTTCTGCCGTAAATCTCGGGGTTGCTTTAATCATAGTGTACTGCCCTCGCAGTACGCCCAGCCACCCCAGTGGCCCCTGTTAGTCGCCTCTTACGACAGGTAGGGGATACCGTGGTGGAATTCTCACGCCCCCAATCCACAGGGTGGATTACTGACATGATACAAGAAGAACATAGTATAATATATGGTCAGTACAGTAGGTGTGTCGCTGTGCAGGTTCCTGGAGTGGTGCGTGTCGGACGGCGGCGAGGTGCGGCGCCAGGACGCGGGCGGAGTCATCGCCGGCGTCGCCGCGTCCAGCGTCGGCTACTACGTCGCCAGGGAGTTCGTCTACACGCGCATACGCGACATCTACGACGCGTCAGTACCCACACATCTACACTACACTCGAGACTGCATCGTCATCAGCCCTTATACGTCATACTACAACTGATTTAGGCCTAGGTCCATCACATGATCTAATGGCCTAATGTCGGTCTACACACCTAAGAAGTTCCTAAGAACTTTTTGGTGTGCAGGTTTCCCAACAATGTTTTCTCTCACCGTTATAGTACGTGATGATTTATATGAATACACGCATGGTTTCGAAAAGTCAGAGCTCTGTGCCTGGAGTTTCAACCCGCGACCGACTGCGTTCCTAAACCTCGAGGCCATCATTACTTCTTCACTCAAACATTATAAAATTGTTGCAGATTCGACGGACAAAGCCGCCGTCTGGGCTACATTATCAAGACTCTGCTAGATCAATTCACAACCCAGAGGGAGTTGGATGAGGTGACACACTTTTTATCTCCTTTCTATATCAATTATATAGTTTCTTGGCAGATTGCGATCAAATTTTACTTTTCTAATCTAACGTTCATTAATTAATGTATGTGTGTGTGTTTTTCTTAAAGTAAAATAAGAATTAATAAACATTTCCAAATATGTAATTAATTCTAAAATACTTCATCGAAAATTTATTGAGTAGGAGCACTTTGTTAATATTTTATAAAAATAACTAACCATGTCCTTATAAAAACAAACGAGTGTACTTTATACCACACGACTGATGTAAAACTTCTTTAGCTCCATCTATAAAATATAAATGTATGTAGATATACATATATTAATTGGCCCTACAGTAATATACGAAACGTAACTCTCTCTCTTTTTATCCTGACTAATTTATATCTCACTCTCTATTTCCGTTCGCCTCGCACGATCACACTTTTCGTGACGCTCTCGTCACGTATTCACCAACTTACTCCCCAAGTCATACGTGCGTAACGAAGTTTTACTTCAAAAATCGTTTAAGACAAAACAAAATGCCCTGTCCCCAGTTCATGGCGTGGCAAAGCAAGAACGCCAAGTATCTGGAGGACTCAAAGCTGGCGGTGGAACAAGCAATCGAGCGCGCCAGGGTCAACATCGACTGGGTCCAAAAGAACAAAGACATCGTCGTCGCCAAGATGAGGGAATTCTCCACGTAAGGACCTTCACACGATGCGGGGGTCGGGGCGGGGGAATTTAACAAAAAAAATATAATTTTTTTAAAGCTACTTCATTCGTTTCTTAGTCTTCTCAAAAAAAAACGACTCCATACATTTCTTAGTCCTACCAGGGATATGCTATTTAAATCGATTATGTAATTGCATCAAATTAATAATTTTTATTAAAGCTGTTGACATTTGTTTGACTTAAAATTCCCCCGCCACCAACAACTTAGACGACATAGATTTATTGTTTACGTAGAATAAAAATATTAGTGAAATTTTACTATGTGACTTAAATAATTGTGCTTTTTGACCGTATACAAGGGGATGGTACTGCTTTTTTTTTCTAAATTTAATTATTTTTGCACCAAAAAACAATGACTATTCTAAGCTTAAGAGTAGTTTCACTGATTGCAATTTTGTGATTACAGTTTACCGTTTTTTAAATTGTATTTTGTATGTACCCTCCCCTTGTGTTATAAGAGTAGTATCGTTAGTGTTATTGTACTTAAAAGAGTTGTGTATTTATTCACTTGCTGATATTTGTTGTACAAACGACATTTTCTGTCGTACTTGATAGTAAAATTATTAAATAAATTATTATTATGCTCACAATTGCTGTCAAAAGACATAAAAAATCGTTATGGTTAAAAAAAAGCACCCAATGAGTGGTAGCTATTTATAGAGGAAATATGTGGTATTTTTCACATGAAATCAGTGATGTTACATATCGATAAACCTTAATGGAAAATCAATACAAGAATTAAGACAGCAACTATCAAACACGACAGAATTGTCTGTAATATTATTGTAGTTAGTATCAAATGTGCGGTAAATTTTAATTACATATCGATAAGCTTTTGTAATTCGTAAGCTGTTGCTAGTAGATACTGTAGTTAGAAAATTTTAAGATCAAACACATGAAATGCTTTCTGAGTACAAAAGGGCAAAGTGCGGCTTCGTTTCGGCAAAATTCAGGCTTAATCAATTTCTACAACCAAATTGTCATATTGGTTCTGAAACGGATCAACGGGTTTCTAGTACTAGAATATTTTGCAATAAATTGCTGCATTAATGCCAAAACGCCTTCCAGACCCAGTGATTATTTTTCTTTATTTTAGCCCCGAACAAACGCCGAGCATCAAACCTTGGGCCGGCGAGCCGAACTTCATTTACTCTATATTCGCTATTCACAACATCTCTAGCGTCAGATTGCGCCCTTTCAAATATAGAGTGGGGAAATGAGTCGATGTTTGTTTATCGTTATCGATGTTTTTGTCAGTGTTGCCAACATTTACATTTGTATTCGTAGTGTATTTCAAAAACAAAACGAAATACTCTTATTTCGTTTTATTTTCTAATATAATATATGGTTAGTGGTGACAATCACTCATCTATGTTGATATAAAATTAAACAAATACTTTGAAATTACGAAAGTATATCGCACGATATAGGAATATCGCAGTACCAAGTTAGATTTAAATTAACTATATAGCCCTGTGTGGTAAATATTACTTTAATGCAAAAATAAGAATTATTTAATTATTTATATTTATTCTCAAAAAGCCAACGCTTTGTGTGCTACACTTTTGTTTTTAATTATTAACACAAGCTATGCGAAATTACAACACTTTTTTAGCACTGATTAGTACACATTTTATAGCCTTGGCCAAAAGTTTTGAGCACCCAAGATGAATTCAACGTTACCGCAAATAAATATGAAAGCAACAAATAATGCTTAATGAAATTACCACATATATAAACACTTTGTTTGGTCTCCAAGGGGTGGACCTTTGCCTAAGCCAACAAAAAATAGTTTAGAGATATTAATGCAGATTTTAGCTTAGCGAATATTTTGTCGTATTCGATGACCTGTGTGTAAAGTGTAAACCAATCGATGAATTTTATCGGCTTCGATAAAAATATCAATTATTTTCATATTTTTTTTCTGTATAGGAATCAATGACGATGAATATTGTAAGGTTTTTTTTACCAAATGTTGTACAAAATCTGTTGTGAATTTCATTTATTTTTTTTATATTGTAATGTGATTCCGTCCGTGTGTAAGGTTATAAGTAGAAAGTTAACACTAAAGAAAATAAAAATTAATTATTTTTAATTTGTTTTTTATTTATTTTTTATAACAATTGGCCAAGAGTGAGTACGGTTTTATTTTATTACTAAAAAGTTTGATCTAATTAAATTGACTAACTTGGCATTATATTTTTAAATTAGCGAAAATTATAACATACATACATACATAAACTCACGCCTGTATTCACCGAAGGGGTAGGCAGAGGTGCATTTCTGCACCCACATTTCGCCAGGTATGTATCAGTCCCACGTAATAGGGGGCGAGCCTATTGCCGCTTTTCGGGCACACTTCCAGACTCCGTGCTGTTACTGAGAATTTCCTGATGGAAAAACCCAATAACACTTTGCCCGACCCGGGAATCGAACCCAGGACCTCTAGATCGCACGGCACATA
Source organism: Hemaris fuciformis (assembly GCA_907164795.1). Lineage (NCBI taxonomy): Eukaryota > Metazoa > Arthropoda > Insecta > Lepidoptera > Sphingidae > Hemaris > Hemaris fuciformis. The sequence continues at coordinate 16,773,083 of OU015441.1, forward strand.
CTTGTACCGCGAGACCACGAGGCACGAAAATTATGAGATTTTTTTAAATGTCTAGACCAAGAACAATTTTTACTAATTCAAGTTAAACTTTTTCACAGAGAGCCAGAGGAAGATTTGTTATATTCAAGACTGTCTGACAACACAAACAAGATAACTCATTCTTACACAATCATCGCCATATCCCTTTTAAATGTTATTCTAATAAAAAAATAAAAATTCCTCTCGGAGACTATTATTTCAAAGTGATGTTGAATATTTGGAGTAAGGGAAAATCCATTTTATATTTCACAGTCACATAAATATATCGATTATGATTGCAGTGAGTAGGTAAGTAGATTAATAACTATAAAAGACACTATTGAGGACTGTGTACAATTCGACTTCGCAACCTAATTTGTTCTAAAATCTTGTTTGTGATTGGACCGGGGTAGAAGAGTGCGTATTTTATAAAATGTTACCACTGCTTCACGAAATTTCGTTCAGTGCGTGAGATTGGTAGAGGTGCAATTTGCTTGTTGCTACTCGTTCAGCCAACAGGTCAGCTTAATTATATCGAGTATTGACTGTGACAGTTCATTGACTTAAGTTGACTCATTTTATTTATAAACAAATATGTAAGGTAAATCGGTAAAGAAAAAAAATCAAGCACATTTTAAAACATTTATTTTTCAATAAAAGAAATTTCATTCACACAACATTTAAACACACGATGACTAAATGCACCAATTATCACCAGTTTTTAACATTCTTATCAACCGATACTTAATAATAATCCTGATTACGTTCAACGACCTAAACTGATAAATACTAATAAACAGTAATGAATAAAAAAAGTCTCTATTTTCATGTATACATATATAACTATTTAATCAGACATTTAGATTCATATATTTTCCGCCTTTAGTGTTTACCGAACTTTCAAAACTTTAAATATCAAATCTGCTGAGCAAAAAATTAACTTCTTTAAAAGTATATTTCCCGAAAGTAATTTCTGAAATTTTTTAGATTTCTATTTTTATTTCATGTACAGCTCAAAGTTATTAAAGAAAGAAATAGACATATGTAATATATTTGTCTAACAACTACTTGTAGGTATACATATACCTACATATACATGTAGAAGCGTAGACGCATCCCCACTGTGCGTCCAACGTAGGGTATAAATACAGCCGTCCGATCGAGAATGATTCATTCTCGCTCGGAACGCTGGACCGGACGGAGCTCTGTACTAAGTTTATGAAATTACCTCCAGAAGTTTTACTGTCACTATTTTAAAAAAAAAACAATAACGCGCAAGACACTCCGAAATACATATATAATATTGTTCATTTTTTTCATATTATATCCGATATATTTCCAATGTAGCATCTAACAGGAATGAGAACCTTTTAATGCACGCAAACAAAATTTATATATCACCGTGTGTTCAAACATCCTCATATAAAATCTAATAATACTTTACAAATATATTGAATGTCCGCCACAAACGCGTGTAACAATGGCACCGCAGGTAACTTTATCAAAACACCAAAGCTATTTATATCTATCACGCTGAGGACTGGCAAACGATTTCATACTTAAAATTAACATCCTCAAGTTAAATTACAAGCTTTATTAAAAAAGTCTATATAGGGTGTATCACGTGATCACGGTCTTTCGTGATCGAAAACTAAGTCAAGGAAATCCCCAAAAAAACAAAAAAATACGTTTTCCTTACAACCACGAGTAACAAATGTTAGGAAAACTATTTTTTTTAATTTTTTTGTGGATTTTTTTTAATGTCACGGTATTTGTAATCACCGTGGGCTATTATTGCCTGTCTTAGTTTCCGATTACGGTCTTTATACAGCCTGTATAATATGGCAATGATATTTGTAGCGTACTAAGCATGTTGGATTTACACATTCACTCATTTATTGTAAATCGTAGGCAGTGATTGTTGAAAATACGAGGTAAATTATAATAATACAGCCCTTTTCAGTTTGAGCAAAATCTTTTTTTAAATATTACTTTATATATCGTGAGGAAAAAAATCAGCACATCTGTAGTAGCCATCGCTCTCATAACATTCTAGCTTTTAATTGAAATCGAATGCCAGTCCACAGCCTATATGTACTTTAAACAAAAACTTAAAAGTGACGTAGGAATTATCATTGCTATATTACAATAAAAATGGAAGTGAAACAAGGGACTGTTTCTGTTAAATGTAAACTATGAATAATTTTTAACAGAAATGGAACATCTCAGTTCCACAAAAATAGAGTTAAAACTGATTTTGTAGCAAAGAAAACGTGGAATTTTCTTTAAATTGGCTAATATTTTTAATTTAATGCGTAAAAATTGTCATTCATTCAGGTATAATAATTTTTTTTTCCTACTCTCAAAATTTGAGCAGAGATTCATATGAATATAATCACAATCAGTGATATTTTTTTCTATAAAATTTTATATATCTTCTTAGTAATGACAATGATAGATGTAAAAAGATATGTTATTTAAAAATTAGGATAATTATCTTTACACAATGTAAATTTGGACACTTTTTCAATTCATATTTCAATTTATATTACAGGAATCGCTGTTTTCTACATTTCTATTAAAAATATTACACTAAACAAATCCTTCAGTTTAACATCAGTCTATTCTATAGATTTATTGATATTTCAGAAAAAAAAAATATTAGAAAAAACACATTAATACTCTCCAAAAACATTAAAAATTATAATTAAGTCTCATTTTAATCGAGTAGTCATTTTTAATTCTAATGAGTGTATAATTTAGTATAAAAATATCAATAGACAATAATAAATTTAATTTAGCCAAACAACCATTTTAATAAAATGTAAATATATTATGCGTTTAATACTAATTAAAAAATTAATAATGGCAATTTTAAGACATATTAATTGGCAACATTGCAATTGACAACAGTAAAGTTACATGGTTGCAAATATTTTTATGGTTATTGTGATATTTTTGTATAAAAAGAGAACATATTCAGAATCATTCTGGCAAACAATATTAGGTTGGTAATAACCACTAAGAATCGCACAGGCAGTGATATTATTATTTTTCGACAGTTGGCATCATTTGGGGCGCACTGCATTAACTATTAGGTTCCAGTGCGCTCATTTTGCCAGAGAGAAGTTTTCTACTGATTTTTTTTACAATGCAATATTGTTAAATTATAATTCATTGATATTTTTGCGTTAATTTTTTATACCTTACATTGCGTTTTTAGTAACATCCAATAATATGATTTTTTTAATAGTAATACTTGGATATTACTAAAAACTCAGCCTCGGGAATGATTCCTTAAAACCATATAATTTTAACAACCATGCACCAGATATGTGTAGTTTTTTGTTGGTAAAATATTTATGGAATCCGATACAGACATATTTTCCCTTAATATTCTGAATAGACAATGTAGAGTTGTATGTATATGATATTTCAATTTTATGTAGTCTACATAATAGTATAATATCGACTCCAAGTAATTATATCTTATCTCTTATTCTACAGAGACAATGGCCTCTGCTCTCGCTTCATAACAGTAAATATCTTATAAATTAGGCATACAACAGTATTATCAACACGATATTCGTTGATATAACGGTTCCGGGATATTTACCTGTAAAAAAATACCTTATATTAATTTATGTCAAATGGAATACCATATACTAAATATTGAGCTTTAAATACAAAGAGAATAATATAAATGCCCATTATGAAAATTGCATGATAATCGTGTACAAAATAAGATTCATAATCTAGGATAATTTTTGTGATGATCAGGTTTCCATCCATTAATCACGTGAGGCTCTAATGGGGAGGAGAGAGTTTTGCAAAAATCTCGAAATGTCACAAGGGGGGAGGAGGGTAAAATAATATATCACGTGTCATTTTCGTCAAACGAAAATATGTGTGAATATATGTTTTTTGCATGATTACACCATTACTTTAATATTATTTTTATGCCAGTCAAAAACAACCTGCAACCTTTCTGTCTCCACTTTTTTTATCATGGTCCTTAATATCAGAATAAAATTATATTATACTGTAATATATATTAATTGGTGATCATAATGCACATGCACGGACCATCAGATTTCTTTGCAGACATTTTCTTGTGCCAACGCAAAATATGTAGATACTTTTAACTTTTCATATTGATATGGGCCCTGTGTATGGGACGTTGGTTAGTGAGTAGAAAAGTGAAGTGAGGAATACATTTTTTTCTTAGCCTTGGGGTCGAATTTCTAGCTTATATATTTTTTTTAAATAAAAATAATATTAACATCTTGAGGCGGCCCACCATTTTTAGCTCGTAATTTATTTAAAAAATGAGTGGACCGCCTCAAGATGTTGAGTAAGATTTTTTTTCTACAAAAATTTTTGTTTTTCATAAGCTACAAATTCGATCCCCAGGCTGGAAAAATAAATGTTTTTTTCACTCCACCCTAGTAAGTATGCGTAGAAGTACCGCGAGGGCTCCGCTGGCGCGGGGGGCGCAGGCCGGGGGTGCGAGCGGCGCTTGCGCAGCGTGCCGAGGATGGCGAGCATCTCCTTCACGGCCTCGGGCGGGTCCTCCTTGGGCTTGCGCTCCAGGAACGACTGCTCCGTCGACTTCAGCTGGAACTTGCCGCCCTTGATCTGGTCCACGATCGCGTCGATCGCGCCGCCTGCTCACGTACAATAACATATTGTGCTCGCAATAACTAGTACACACTAAGTATAAGTTTTCTATTGATAAATATTATGAGGGCTTGGGAAAACCACTTCCAAACAAGTTTAAAATTAAACAATCGTTAATGTTTTCAAAATAGAAGTAAGAAGTTTTAGGTTTCAGAATAAATATAATTTTTAGTGTAAAATTTTAATAGGTATAGCTCAAGCCCTACCACATTCAACCACTAGTCATATAGGTATATCTATAACAAATAGATAGTAAAATTGAGTCATTTTCTTAAATAAAAGCATGTGTCCTTACCATTATTCTGCTTGGTCCTCTTGAGCGTTCCCTGCTTGCCGGCGAGCAGCTGGGCCATGTCCTCCACTGAACTCGAGCCGGAGAACACTGCGGGCGGCGGGGGAGGGGGCGGCGGCGGCGGTGGGGGAGCCAAGCACACCGGCGGCGGAGGGGGCGGCGAGGGGGAGGGGGAGGGGGAGCGACACTCCGCGCGCGGGGGGGACGTGCTCGGCTCGGGAGTCTTTGCACGGGGGGGTTCTGCTGTGAAGAGATACAGGTTTATGCATTAAATGGTGTCATAAGCTCAGTCTTTAACGAGTGCGTCTTCGTGTCACGACATACGGAGTCGAGACGTAGACACTGACGGTGCGACTGATCCACCAATTTAAGATCGCTCAGCGATTTATGGACGGGGCTATGTTAGGAGTCTCTCTGAAGGATAAAATCATAAATGATTTCATCCGATAGAGAACCAAATTTATCGACACAGCCCAAAGAATTAGCGAGCTGAAGTGGCAGTGGGTAGGTCACATCTGTCGCAGAACAGATAACCGTTGGGGGAAACGTGTTCTGGAGTGGAGACCACGGCTCGGCAAACGTAGTGTAGATTTTATTTCATGGTCTGACTAACCTAAGCAATGTGACACGAATGCGTATCAATTTTGATTCTATCTTATAATTACTCACCTTCTTCTTCCTGAACTTCTTCTGTGACTGCTTCTTTCTTCTCCACTTCTTCCTTCTGCGCATCATTCTTCTTGTCAGTACCACAATTTTCAAAGTAACTAATACGCGACATGAGGTTGGACCGCCTCTGTACCGGTCTGTTTTTCTCTGCTTCCGCTATTCTTCTCTCCGCTTCTTGCAACTGAAATTTTATAAGCATAATTTAATTATTTATTTTATATTCTTGTCTGTAATCTGTATCAGCCCAATACTTTCTGGTACTGGCATAAAACTTTTCTATGCTAAAGTATACATAAATCTAATATACACAACTAATAAGCTATTAAACTCGAATTCATTTAAAAGGAAGGAATGACGGTATCGAAACTTTAGCACTTTAGGAATTGTGGTTTCGGAACTTATTGCCTTATACTTCCCATTTCTCGATAAATAACATAAAGCAAGTAGATTAATTCTTCCAAGGCATATTTTTAGCTTTCCCCTCCTTTTCCACTTAAATCCCAAAACAATACACTTGAGACTTCATCTGGACTGACCTTGTTCTCCAAGTCCGCGAGCTTCCTCTCGGCATGGTGTGGCGCGCGCTGCACCTCCGCCAGCTTCCTCTCCGCGTGCTCCGCCCTCGCCAGCGCCCTCTGTGCGTCCTCCTCCGCCAGACGGATCTTCTCCTCCCACACCAGGATGTCTGTATCCTCGTGCTTCTCCGCTAACTTCAACTGGAAATACATTAACTGCTGTTAAGTACATTCGCACGTGAACAAAATCGGAACTAACGCCATCAACTTGTAAAATGTCACTTTTGACAGAGCTCTCCAGTTGATATTAACCAAATAATTTCAAAGGTTAAATTGAATTACGGAATATGGTGACAGAGTAATAAATAGTTCCCCAGAGCTAAGGAGATTTTTTGTCAGGCAACCCTTATTATACACCCACGCCCTCCTGTCAATGTCATCCAAGTGCAAAATGAGCCTTGTAGCACTGTAATGGTGTGTAATGTGCATGTACGTTTTGTTAGCTCTGTGTTAAATCACCATGAAGAAGCTTATTTGCTGTTACAAATTCTCATAGGCACTTGGTTGAATTGCGTATTCATCATCATCATCAGCCCATATACGTCCCACTGCTGGGCACGGGCCTCCCTTACAACTGAGAGGGTTTAGCCCTTAGTCCACCACGCTGGCCTAGTGCGGGTTGGCGGACTACACGCCTAAGAAATTCCTAAGAACTTTTTTTAGGTGTGCAGGTTTCATCACGATGTTTTCCTTCACCATTAAAGCAAGTGATAATTCATTGTGAATACACACATAACTCCGAAAACTGCGTATTAGTCAAAGTTAAGTCAAAATAACCCTTTGTGAATCAGACTTTTTAAGTGCTTTTGAATTGTCAGTTTGAATAAACTTATCGCAGGGCCAAGGACGCAAACGAGTTTGTAACATAGCCTCTAAGCAGTTGGCTGCAGTTTATATTCGGAGCTTAGCCTGTACGATAGTTCTCGGTAGGTAGTTGGAGATCGAGCGTGGTGCAGGTGCGTTGTCCCGGCCGGGGGTACCTGCAGGTCGTCGAGCTGGTCCCGGTGGCGCGCCGCCTGCTCCTCCAGCGCGTCCTTGAGGCTGTCCACCTCGCCCAGCAGCAGCAGCAGCCGCTCGTCTGCCTCCACCTCCGCCAGTAACAGGGTGCTCTGGTGCGTCAACAGCTTCACGCGCTTCTTCGCCGCGCGGGCTTCTGTCTTGTACCTGTTTTAAACATTGAGTTTAATAGATGCTGATTAAGGGAAAAGTGGAGTTACTTTGCCATGCCAGAATAAAAAAAAAAAAAAAAAAATAATGTAATGATGGCCTCGAGGTTTAGGCGCGCGGTCGAGAATCTCGACTGTCACGATTTCAACCCCATGCATACCACTTTTCGAAGTTATGTGTGTATTCGCATTGAATTATTACTTTAACGATGAAGGGAAACATCGCGAGGAAACCTGCACACCTAAAAGTTCTTAGGGATTTCTTAGGTGTGTAGTCTTCCAACTCGCACTAAGCCAGCGTGGTGGTATAAGGCCCTAACCCTTTCAGTTGCAGAGGAGGCCCGTGCCCAGCAGTGAGACGTATATGGGCTGATTGGAAACACATACACACACACACGCTCATTTTTTCACGCATCCTGCTTTATCAATGTGAGGAAAAAAATTAAGGTATTTATCGTTAATACATAATAATATTTTGTATAGTTAGGAGTGCTTAACTCGATTCACTTTAGTACAAAATAAAACTTGTTCAAACATTTTCTACATCAACCCTTTAATTCATCATCATTATCATCATCAGCCCATAATATATTTCCCACTGCCGGGCACGGGCCTCTACAACTGAGAAGGTTTAGGCCTTAATCCACCACGCTGGCCTAGTGCGGGCTGGTCTAGTCGGTTTTAATTCAAACAATCCTAATTATAATAGTTATAGTTCAAAACTATAACTCGACTGCCTCGTGGTCTCGCGGTACAAGTATGTGCCGTGCGATCTAGAGGTCCTGGGTTCGATTCCCGGGTCGGGCAAAGTGTTATTGGGTTTTTCCATTAGGAAATTCTCGGTAACAGCACGGAGTCTGAAAATGTGCCCGAAAAACGGCAATAGGCTCGCCCCCTATTACGTGGGACTGATACATACCTGGCGAAATGTGGGTGCAGAGATGCACCTCTGCCTACCCCTTAGGGAATACAGGCGTGAGTTTATGTATGTATGTATGTGTACATATATGTATATCTATAAAGATATATAAAAGCTATATAAAAAGAATTGTACACTTACGTCTCTGCCATCTGCCTGTCCTTGTCTGCGTTGTTCTTGAGCGCGGTGACCTCGTCCATGAGCAGCTTGGACACGCGGTTGTGTCGCTCCAGCTGGGACCGCAGCTCCTCCAACTCCTTCTCCTGCGCGGAAGACTTCTCCTTCTCCGTCTCCAACTCCTGGAACAACATAACACCTCCATTCAAACACAGCTTTTGGGATTTTACACATTTTTACAACATAGCAATTTGACTGGTGATTTACTATTTCTATTCTTTAGATTGGTGATTTGCTATATTTATTTACCACCAACGCTTAGCGTTCTATCTTCTGCGGGGTAAAAAGAGTCATAAACAGGTTGTCCCTCGCGAAAAAGTGCAATGACATTCAGACGTTCGGATTGTTGGCCAAAACTATCCTAAAGATACAAGGGCTTTGTAATGCGAATTGTGGGGAACCATTTATCCAGTAGTGAAATGATATTATTACCTGTGCGAGAGCGACATTGGCCTCGTGCGCCTCAAACTCCTGCAGTTTGGCCGTGTTCAGTTCCGTCTGCAGCGCCGCGATCTGACGGCTCAGCTCCGATACCGTCTGCTTCAGAAACTCCACTTCCTCGTTGCTGCTCGTGTCTGATGCTGGAAACACAATCAATTAGTATAATAGTAGAAAGGAGAATCTCTTCTGTATCTTTGTGTATTATTTTTAGGTCGTTATTTGTCCGTACGGGGAGTTGATGCACATATTTAAGAACACATATTTAGACAGCCCCGTGGCGCAGTTGGCTAGACACCAGCTTGCGAAACGAGAGGCCGCGGGTTCGATCCCCGCACCGAGACAAATGTTTGTGTTAGCCACAAATATCTGTTTCGGGTCTGGGTGTTTGTGAGACCGAAAAAGTCTCTCGTAGTTTCTGATGTCCACGACACAGGACTTGTATCCTAGTGTGGGGTCAGAACTATGTATGTGACTGTTGGGTGTATTTATTTATTTAACCTGGAATCCCAATCGCCCCTCATTCCCTAAATAAATAAGATTACACTTATTCAAGTATCAAAATTTCTTTCCCTTTTAAAATCTAGTTTTACTTCCAATTGTATTTAATAATGTTTTCAATCACATTTGTGATTAAAATAAATTGCAATATTGATTACATCGTTAAATAAATTGCAGTTACAATTCGATCTAAGGTCACTATTGCCCATTGTCTGAATTCTTTAGCTTTTCATAATTGATAACATATATTATCTTTTCTTCATCATCTAACCTAACAATTGCTCTGTCCTTTTGACGTAGAGACCAGTGGCGGTACTTCCATAGAAGCCCAAAAGCCCGGCTTACATTATTCCAAATAATAATCTTTAAGCTTTAAATCTTTATTTAACAAAAGCAATTTGACATATAAATGAGAATATCCTGACCCCACAATAAACAATTATTATCTAGACATTACACAATTAACGTTTAACGCTTTTGGGCTTCTATGGAAGTACCGCCACTGGTAGAGATCCGGAGCATTTTACATACATACATACATAAACTCACGCCTGTATTCCCCGAAGGGGTAGGCAGAGGTGCATTTCTGCACCCACATTTCGCCAGGTATGTATCAGTCCCACGTAATAGGGGGCGAGCCTATTGCCGTTTTTCGGGCACATTTCCAGACTCCGTGCTGTTACTGAGGATTTCCTAATGGAAAAACCCAATAACACTTTGCCCGACCCGGGAATCGAACCCAGGACCTCTAGATCGCACGGCACATACTTGTACCGCGAGACCACGAGGCATTTTACATGTTATACTAATGAAAATACTTCTTTCTTTGTAACCTATTCTACAAACCATTATCAATGGAGTCTGTGAAGTCAATATCAACGGGTTTCATGGGCAGCGCCTGCAGCAGCGCCGTGCTGCGACGTTTCAACTGTTTGTTCTGTTTGTACCATTCTCCTGCTTGTTGCATCACCCTGAAAAGGATATACCTCTCTTTAAGATAACATTTCGATGTTCTCTTATTTTGTAAAGACAATATTTTTGTTGTCCACGGAAATAAAGGTTTATGATTTGGTCGTGATGGCCTCGAGGTTTGGGCGCGCGGTCGAGAATTTCGACGGTCGCGGGTTCAAACCCCAGGCACACACCTCTGACTTTTCGAAGTTATGTGTGTATTCACAATGAATTATCACGTACTTTAACGGTGAAGGAAAACATCGTGATGAAACCTGCACACCTAAAAAGTGCTTAGGAATTTCTTAGGTGTGTAGTCCGCCAACCCGCACTAGGCCAGCGTGATGGACTAAGGCCTGAACCCTCTCAATGGTAGAGGAGGCCCTTGCCCAGCAGTGGGACGTATATGGGCTGATGATGATGATGATATGTATTGATGTGTGATCACAAATGATAATAAGAAATAATAATAAATAATAAATACACCCAACAGTCACATACATAGTTCTGACCCCACACTAGGATACAAGTCCTGTGTCGTGGGTATCAGAGACTACGAGAGACTTTTCGGTCTCACAAACACCTAGACCCGAAACAAATATTTGTGGATCACACAAACATTTGTCTCGGTGCGGGGATCGAACCCGCGGCCTCTCGTTTCGCAAGCTGGTGTCTAGCCATCTGCGCCACGGGGCTGTCAAACATATAATAAGTACACAACTTCACTGTCGGTCGTCAGTCGATAGAATTTTACTAGCCTAATGGGTTGGTTTTACGTGCTCTTATTAAAACACTCATAGGCATAGGAATAAAATAATACGTAGATTATAGACAACTTTAGAAATTTATTATTAACTGTATTTGGTCTTCTATTTTGCTCAATTTTTTAGGATTATTACTCTATTTTATATTGGTACCTACTACTAGCTAGATAGGATGCATATTTAGTTTTTATGGTAGCTACTCCACCAACCCGCACTAGGCCAGCATTATGGACTAAGGCCTTTCAGTTGTAGAGGAGGCCCGTGCCCAGCAGTGGGAAGTTTATGAGCTTATGATGATGATGATAGCTACTATCTGTTTTAATGATAGACAGAACAAAATATTTCTCCAAATAGCTTTCAGAGCAATAAAATGCCTCAGTGCAGAAAAAGAAGCTGATATAGATATTATATTATAGATTTACTAAACAAATGTTTCGCATATACTTTTAAACAAACATCCGTGCGTAAATGACAAGTAACAAATATATAGAGTAATGATATCATATAATAATAAGGTAAAAACAGCTGCTGTGGTTTCACAGTCTGCCTCATTGCATAAATACACATCATCTGTCCGGCACATATTAATGGACCATACCACGGTAATACTATCATACAGTAGTTTAACTTCATACAAACGGGCGAAACGCGAGTTATACCTACGCGCCTCGATCGCGGCATGCGCAAGGCATGCAGGCAGTCGCGAATGTGCCGCAGTGACAAACGGGCGGTGTTGTTTTTTTAAGCAGTATTCGCGCGATTTTTATACAAAATAAGTGCAAGTGCCTATTTAATATGACAAGTATATATTGTGTTCATATATTGTGCTGTTTTTGGTTGCATGAAATCTTCCAATCAAAAAATAACATGCATTTTTATTGAACACTTCCTATTCCATTCACAATATATTTTATTTGTTTAAATAAAAAATAATAATATTTACAATCACAAAAATAGATAGAAAGTCAAAGTAGGCAGATTGAATTAAAATTCTGCAGGTTCGCAGCCCTATCGCATGTTTACGTACCGCGCGGCTGTAGGTATTTATTTCAAAAATGCGGCGGAGTTAAACTACTGTATGATAGTATTACCGTGACCATACACACAGGTCATAATAACTCTAACTTAAACCTAGTTTCATTAACAGACTTCCAAGTTTCCATACTTTTTATGATCGAAGTCAGTCAAGATTTTTATTAAATCTTTAAGGCTCAAAGGAGTCGATTTTGGAGCCTGGCAAAGTATTATTGAATTTTTCTCTCAATTAATTGGGATTACTTTGATTTAGTTCAATAATAGTCATTAAAACAGTTGTTGCCCATGTTGCTCATTAGTTGAAGCTTGGAACGTTTTTCGAATGGACCGTACCGACCAGGGTGGCATAACTCTTTCACAAAGTATACACTTGAACCAATATTGTAACCGTTCTTTGAGTGTGATTTGATGGTGGATATCGTATTCGCCGAGGTCACGACAACCGTTTTAAAGTAACAAAAATATATAGTGATAGTTTACAGCGTCAGTAAAAAATGGCATCTTTAAATAATGACTACCTTTGAGAAGGCCAGTAGGTCTCAGATAAAAAACAAATCAATCTTACAAGAAAGCGTTTAAAAACCAGTTTTTGGCATAATTTTAACACACGACGTCCATTTCTAGCGAACATGTGTTTTCCGATAAGCTAAACGCGGAACGCATTAAACAATCATTAAACTATTTATCAAGTTAATGTATTAGCGATAACAGTGTAAATTTTCGACTTTCCGAACAGCGGAATACCCGCTATAAAAGACAACATTATCAATTTTGATGACATTCATGATAGGTAACTTGCTAATTCTGGTAAAGATTTTTGGTAATAATTGATGTACACGTTCCTGACTTCAAACCATTAAAGTAAGCTTAAAACCTTATTTAGTTTAATAGGAAAATTTAGTAAAAAGACATTCCATGGATTGTTTGTTCGGCAAAGATAATATATCTTCTTCCTAGCCAGTTGGAAGTTACTACGAAAATATGAGTTACGCTATCAGGCTATCGGTTATCTTGTTTATCGTAGTTTGTGACTAGTATTATGATTAATTAAACGTTACTTGGTATTTAATTGCTCTAAAAAAACACACCAAAGTTTTTATATGAAAATTAATAAATGTAGGTATACCTATATATTACGCTCATAGGTATACATAAGAGTTTTCCATCAATCATTGCTTAAATAAATCAATACAGGCCTAGTGAACATATTCCATTCTCCCTCATCATTATTTTCTGTTATCTCCAATTCAGTTGCATTGTGTCAAGTAACTAAAGCCGGACGACTCTTTATATGATACCTTGTCACCTTGGCATGCCAGTATCCGAAACATGTTATACACATGACAGATATACAGACACCCATTTCTCACAAACTGTAAAAATATACTCACTTATGCATAACTCCTGCATCCACCTCATGCTGGTTCTTGAGCTGTTGGTACTCTTTGAACAGCTTCTCGGAGACATTCTTGAGTTTGCTGAGCTCCCTCTCCCTCTCTCGCAGCTCACAGTCCAAGTGGTTCCTCTCCTCAGAGAGGATGTTGTATCGACGTTGTAGATCATCATACTCCCGTTTAGCTGAAAGGAACAAATGTTATGTGTAATGCGCTGTACAAAATCAATGTCTTGGTCATATGATATTTGTTTCCGCCCGCATGATACGGAGTTCGTTGTTCGAGTTCTTTTGTAAGGAAACTGGCTGTTTGAGATTGTGTGATCCACAAATTCTTGTCAAATTAATTTTATTTATTAGTGTTCGTATCTAGTATTTAATCACGTTCCAAGATCAGCCTGTGTACCTTAGCTAAGGTTCATTCAAACAACTTAAATTGCACCGAGTAATAGACGTGATCAGTTTTAACAATTAGTCATGCTTAATAGCTCACACAGCCTCCGTGGTGCAGTCGGCTGAGGTTGTTAGTTCGAAAAATCAATTCGTATTTGATACCTGACGACACAAGTCTTGTATCTTCGTGTTTGATCATAGATACATATGCATCGGGCTATTTGTTTATTTGAAGAAAAACACAGTGTGGAAAACCTGCCTACTTGGTTTTTCAGAGGAATGTATATGAAGGTCTCTAACCCGCTCTAGATCACTCTGATGGACTATGATCTAACTCCTCTCAACCAGCTCTCCACCGATACCCAGCAAAGGGTCTCATATGGGTTAATGGTAACGTATAAATATTGTTTAGTTTTGTCAGTCAGTCAATCATACGATTTATCCTTCAGTAGGCATGGAACCGTGACCTGTTTTTCCGCATTTTAATCAATTGCATTGTAATCGTGTTTACAAGCACTATCATTATTTTAAAGGGAAATAACTCAAGGTTGGAACGTTTTGAATGCTGTTGGAATAATTTATTTCATTGCCCAATACTTATCTCAGGTGGAGTTAAATCACGTATTTAAACAATTTATTGTCGCTTAATAGTCTTGTGTTGTGTCTAAATGCGTTTATTTATTTACATATAATGTGACCTGTCGACAGTGCCAGATTAAGCAACGTCGGGCTCATAGCAAATTCTTTCGAAATTGATCTGCTACGGACAATAGTTAAAAAAAAAACTTAATACTGACGATTCAAAAGCACTTGTAAAATGACTTTGATTCTTAAGTATAAATTGGTAAAAATAATAATTCAATACCTCAATACGTTTTTGTCATATAGGTTCCTACAACCATTATGCGCGGGGCCCGTAACAATTGCTACTCTTGCTACGTGGTTAATCCGGCACTGCCTCTCAGCAACTGTCTCTCATCAGTTGACACAGTTCTATTGGCTTATATATAAATATATATACTTACACTCTACCTGCCTCGTGGTCTCGCGGTACAACTATGTGCCGTGCGATCTAGAGGTCCTGGGTTCGATTCCCGGGTCGGGCAAAGTGTTATTGGGTTTTTCCATTAGGAAATTCTCGGTAACAGCACGGAGTCTGGAAATGTGCCCGAAAAACGGCAATAGGCTCGCCACCTATTACGTGGGACTGATACATACTTGGCGAAATGTGGGTGCAGAAATGCACCTCTGCCTACCCCTTAAGGGAATACAGGCGTGAGTTTATGTATGTATGTATGTACTTACACTCTATTTATTCCCCGAAGGTTAGGTAAAGGTGCATTTTTGCACCCACATTTCGCCAATTGTGTTTTCGTCCCACGTAATTAAAAGGCGAGCCTATTGCCGTTTTTCGGGCACAATTCCAGACTCACACTCAATAACACTGCCCGACCCGGTAATCGTACTCCGGACCTCGTAATTGAAAGGCACATACTTGTACCATGAGACCACGAAGTAGTCACGAGACCTACTTGGACCGGATACACAGGTGATACAGGAATGCGGCGGAATTTAAATTTTATATACCGTATGGCTATTTACTTATTTATTGCGCTATATTATTGGTTCAGCGCGGCAGAATATTAAAAAAATTTAAACCTATATCAATCTCCAAGGTCCCATCCAGTATCCACATGTAGGTATCTGCTACAAAAATTATCAAAATTGCTTCATTTTTATCATCAAGCTCTACCAACATTGACTGAAGTAATTCAAAAATAGTTTGTGTCCTCCAAATATAATCAAAATTGGTTTAGTAGTTTAGCTGTATGTAGCTGAAAACATACAGACAGTATTACATTCACAGTTATATCACCAGTTTGGGTTACCCTCATAGAATA
The DNA here is from genome assembly GCA_907164795.1 of Hemaris fuciformis. Classification (NCBI taxonomy): domain Eukaryota; kingdom Metazoa; phylum Arthropoda; class Insecta; order Lepidoptera; family Sphingidae; genus Hemaris; species Hemaris fuciformis. The sequence goes on from OU015441.1 coordinate 16,788,955, forward strand.
GGTGCAATAATTGATGATGTCAGACAATTTATGCCCTAGTGTATGCACAGATGTACACTGAATGTTACATTATACTTAAGTATACCTTGTTGGTTTCGAGAGGTAATTGCTGATTATCTAGGTTTGATTACCTGTTAGGTATTTCTCATATGAAACTCAGTAGCAGCATGAAGTCTAGAGATATACCTACTTGGTAAATGTCACTTAGCTCTACCACTGTTATGTGTATTAAAGGATAATTGACTAAGAATTATCAATACACCACTGTCTAGGGTTGCCAACTATTTTTACAAGAAATAAAGTATATTTAGGTTTAAGAAGAATATTGAACAGTATTTTAGAAAAAACGAACAGTATTTTATCTATTTAATGTTTTATATGCATATTTTTTTGAGCTTCTTAACTTATTAATTTACTGGTTTTTTTTTAAAACTTTATCAAAGCCAACCACTTTAGTGTTAAGCATTCTGATGTTGAAAACAGTATTTTGTATACTTTTTTTCTCAACAGTAAAAAGTGTGTTGTAGTGAAAAACAGTATAATACTGTTTAAAACAGTATAGTTGGCAACCCTACCACTGTCTACCCCTTTCCTAGACAGATATGAATGTGTGTACACAGTTGAATCAACACAAATGATATTAATAATATTCAGATGTGAAAATTCACTTATTATGTATATGGTTATTACTTTTGACACACATTTTTACGTAAAACACGCCTGCTCACTCTTAAAGGTGCAATATATTTTTTAAATTTTAAATGTAGTTACTAAAAAACAAAGGGGGAATTTATTGTCATATACATAAGGCTAAGTAATTTGGTAATAAAAAAAACTACTAGCTTTTTAAGCACAAGTTCACACAGTTATAGAATTGAACGCACTGTATGTGGTTTCACAACCAGCCTTTAACCATATGCCTACAACCTATTATGTATAAATAAATTGACAAACATATATGTATTAACATTGATATAGAAAGGAAAGTACCTCTTTTTACTCTATGAATTAAAGAGCATAGTATTTAAAATCATATTATAAAGAGACTACAACAATACAAATTAAGAAAATTTTTTTTTAAAAGAAACTGCATAAAAGATACAAAAAATTTGGATTTCTTCTAAATTAATGTAAAGCAAATTCTTTAAATAAGCATCATATGTTTAATTAAACAAGCTGACCTCACACATGCAGGTCAATACTCCGAACATCAAATATTTACATTGGCAGATTGCCCAGTTTCTTTAAAAAATATTTTAACGCTGCAGTTTTACAAAATATGAATGAACAAAGAAGATGGATTAATGGCCCAAATAACCATTATACCTATGTATAAAATACATTACTTTGGCTTTAGTTTCTTCAAAACCAAATGCTTTTAACATCAATACACATTCAAAATATTCAACAAAAGAAATGCTGTACTTACTTACTTACTGTAGGATACTTCAAACCCTTAACCACTTTTATATAAATAAATAATATTGAATAAAATATAATATACCTAAATGACTATATATTGTTATAAAGCACATGACATACTTTCCCTACTAAAGTTTTTTTTTTTTAAATAAAACAAAGGCAGAGTAGAGTATGAACTACTAACCACTGTAAAGCAGTTCATGCATGTAATTTATAGTGCAACATTTAGTGTCCTTTGTATTTAGTCTTTTTCTATATCCATTCAAAGTAAAAAGTAACATCCTATTTTTTTGTAACTTTATATATTTTTTCAATTTTATGCATTATTGGATCAAGACTATATCATACCCTAAACATATGTGTAGAACAAGCCTCTTGGCATATTTACACAAATTGTTTACAATTCACATACTATAGTAACAAAGGATAACACTGAGTCATTTTAAGTGAAATCATCAAAGGGTTATAATACAGTATGCTAATTTTATCATAATACTTTGTTTCAGATACAGTTATTATTAAGGCCTGTGAACCCATTAACCTCAATAGAGAAAAGGAAGATACAAATCAGATGGTCTATAAGCAAATAGTCCTTTGACTATTAAAAAAAAAATGTTAATAATAATCAAATCTTTTAATGGAAACCTGGTAAAGTTTTACAATAATACAACCTCATAAGGTATTTTTACAAATCAAATGATGACATCATGTATTGTTGTGAAACGTTGCAACGTGTTTGTATGATGTTTTTAAAACTCAATATTTCCATAGCACTTATCAGTATGACAAAAAGTAATACCCTATTTATAGAAACTTTATACGACGATTTCCTGCTAAATAATTTAGTCACGCAGCTTTGAAATCACACGTCAAAATGTATTAAATTTTTAAAAATAGGCACAGTTATGGTACTTCAATTAAATTAAAAAAAAAATAGTCGCTTAGACTTTATATTTAAAGCCTTTATCGCTTTGGCAACAATATAATATACTGTGTAGATTTAAATATTTAATAATAGTCACATTACGACATGTATTACAAGGCTAACTTTAAAAATTCACTTTATTTTGCTCTACATTTTAAAACAAAGAATTTATAAACAATGCACAATGCACATTAACCTGTCACTATTCGATCATTTGACATTTTGTATCTATATAGTGTTGCGCAACTTGACAAATAGTTAGTTAAAATCGCATAGACAGAAGAAAAGTTATAAAACATGTTATTCCAGATCCTTTCTCTTGTGCGATACGTAATCGCAATTTATACCGTGTTGCGCAGCTCGATAATTGATAAAATACTGACGTCAATAATAACCTCAACTGGATATTTATTAAAAACATTAGCATATTTTTTTGTGCGGCAAATAAAACAAAAAGTGTAAACTACATGAGCCAGTATTGGAGGAATTTAGGAATAATGTATATGCAACAGGTTATCATCTGTCATAAGCCGACAAATACGCGAATAGGATTTACAAGGAGGCTCCTTTGCATACGACCAAGACAAAACACTGGGCATGCGCTGTGAGCTGTAGTACAGCAAAAAGTAGGAAATATGAGAGATTTTTCCCTATAAAAATTATAAAAATACTTACCTTTTTCAGATTTGAGAAGATAAGTTTTGTGTTTCCTCTCAGCATCCTCGTATCTATTTTTCCACTTTTCGACGTAAGTGGAGAGCGCGATGTTCGCCTCCTTGGTGTTGTGGTGCGCGTCGGGCGGCGTCATCCTGGCGGCAGTGGCTCGCGGTATCCGCGTGGCCGCGCCGCCGGGACAGAGCGAGACGGCGCTCCTCGCGCCTTGACACTGATTGTTGCTCGACGCGATCGCACACACATTATCACCGTTCCTTTTAATCATTTTTGCATTGGATTTTTATTGCACGCGCGCGTCGAACGCTCGCATCCTCTCGTTTCACGTATGCATCGCGACACGTGTTCCGATCAACAGGCTGGTGCGTTGTTGGAAAGTGTTAAATGAATTTGCAAATGTAATTTCTTTGTTCTCGTTGAGGAAAATACAGGCGCTTGTGGTCTCACTGTGTCGCGCGTCTATATCACCTTGGGCTGTAATGTATAAAAAATCACTAAATAGACGAGGGATAGAAAGAAGTGCGCGATGTTGACTAAGGTAGTCGTAGTCGCTGTGATATGATGAACACCGTCATTGTGAGTCATACGGCTTGATATGTGCGCTTTTGTTTACCTTCTACGCTGTGTCATTTGACCGTAATATCGTTACGTAGAAGTATGTTAGAATTTATTTGGAAGTAGCGCATGCACGTAATATTGATGAGCTATCGACGTATTAAACCGCAAAGTTATTGTTATCCGATATCGGTTACTTCAAGGAATATTACTTCGTAATTGTTTGGTGTTCTAGCAGTTTCCTAGATTATTTCAATATTTTATTTTTTATTTTTTTAATAGAGCATGTTTGTCATATTATAACGTTAGTTACTTTGGTTAAATGTGATGAAATCTTTACTGTTTTAAAACATAGAATTGTAAATAAATCGGCAAAATAGGCCAACCCAAATCTCTAAGATTTATGTCATCGTTTTGAAATAAAAATAGAGCTGAATTACCCGTAGATTTGTTATTACATAACACGGAAATAAAATAGTTCCATATCTTGCCTTTGTTATAATTACCATCGCAGCTGCGGTGTCTAAACAACTTTGTTACGTTAGATTCCATTATCGTTAGCACGACAATAAGCAATTAGTTCACGCAGATAGCATTCATTACGGCTATTAACACAAAACACATCTCACCATATCATCGAGGCCGGCAAAAAGTTTCATTCACAGAAATCACAAAGCAAAAAGGCAACAATCGTGGCAATATCGTAACAGCACAAAACGAAATCAACTCGCTATGTCATAGTCAAAGACTAAAACGCACTGAACGCACTTGTCCAAGTAGGGCCGAACGGATATTCTAAATTTAACTGTTTCCAGTGAAACGACCTACCAAACGGCGTCGTCTCTATGGATTAAACTTAAAGACAGACTGTGTGGGACGACGGGACACAAATTGTCTTGTAAAGTGATTTAATTGTCGCAGCCGATGCGCCTTATTAATCATTCGTTTGTGTCCACAATCTAACCAGCCACAAGACATGTGATACGTGTTCTGGCCAATATATTGATGGTTCTTGCGAATATCATACTGTTTCTACTCGTATATGTCCATGTTTGGTGTTTAAATATGACTAACTAGATCCAGTGTATTGCAATTCTAGATTTACAAAATTTTAATATATCTTTATACTTGTTATATATCCACGTATGACTTGTCTTCGGTTGTTTTGGTTTACTAACGACGTTGATTTTAATTATCTTGATGACTTAATATAAATGGGGACACAGACGCGATAGAAAAATTAATGATTGTGACCATTTAAAACATGTTTGTAGTGCTAATGGCCATAATTGGCATAGAGCATAACTGCCATTTCAAAATGTTTTATACCATTGCCACTTTCATATATTACTTTCGCGAAATTTTGAACAAAAACACTTTAATTTAATACAGACACCGGTGAAAATCCAAGTGTTTTAACAAGGAAAAATTCTCGCGCAACTTCGGCGGCGACCGGATAGCCTTTAGAAGTTTCCATATTTAGGAAATGAGGTCAAACTGGGGTTCCACCTCTGGAAAGAGCTGCGCCAACAGTGGCCCGAGGTACGCAATACGATTACTCGATGGCCAAGTCAGTTATACAATGTATTCATTAAACACGATATTTAATACCTACTTCAAAATCAGTTCTAATTATTCCTTTGGGAATTTTCTACTGCTTCTGTTTCGACACTAAGAGGATGATGCCAATATTGAGATAAGAGATATCTTGAATAACATGTGTAATGCAATATTATCAATATTATGTTGTGATCGGCAAAGATACTGTACTAAAAATTTACAAATCCAAATAGTAAGAAACGATTACAATTATTACTTAAAAGTTAACAAATTCAAGCTAAATAAGGGAATGTCAACTGTACTGTAGATTCATATGAATGGGCCAATTTACGTAATAAAATTACATGATAAAACTGAATTGAATTGTGAAAGCTATAAAAGTAAAACCCACTCACGATTCTTGTCATAAAATTTACAGTAAACGGCGAGAATGTTACAGTTTGACAGCAAATATCGATGTTTTAAAAACACTACAGTAACGGTATATCCAAATGTAAACTCAGAAAAGTTCAAACAAATTGTAAGATTAAATAAAAATCGAATGTTAAACACACTACATGACTCGGTATAAATTCGGATGCTATTTTTTACGAGCGAATAACAAATGCACGAGCGTTAACCCCATGCTGAACTATTTCTGGAACATTATCCTGGTAAAAAATGGCCGACGACGTAAAACTGGGGAAATTGGGATCCTGTGAAAATGATATGAAGTACTCGTAAAATGATTTTTATGGGTGTCGGCGCGGATTATGAGGATTTATACAGTATCTGTGCCTACGTGACTTGTGCAGTTAAGTGAAATTTTGCAGATAGCTCACTAGAGCTTTCTTATACATTGTTCTCTTGTTACATCGGAATTAATTATAACATATATGAATCTTAGTATTGTAATCTATAGGAAATTTCCAATAAGAAATCAGTTCTAACTCTTAGACCTACAAAAACAATAAAAATCATCCAGATAATGTACAGTTGTAGATTATTACAAAGTCCATTAAAATTCTGGAAGCAAGTTCCATACACAGTAACAGAGCAATTACCATCAATTATTTAATGCGAAACAAGTTTCGCGAGCACAATTAATATCGTCAGGATAATCCGTCGTAAGCATTCTTAGCCCACATAAAACGTGTCACAATAGGTGTGGGCGCCAGGACTACAAGTTTATTGCAAAAGTTTTTACTACACCAGCTGTGGGCAGCAATAAATCGACTTTCCAACGAATAGAAACATGAGATGTAGTTTTAACGGTTTCCGAGATAGCGCTAATGGATCGTTTACGTGTTATCAAAAAATAGCAGTCTTGTTACTTGTTATTGCTAGTGTTATTGTTATGTAAATTGTATCTTTTTTTCTGTAGTAACAATTATAAATATCGTTAAAGGTTTTTATCTTATCTAATTTTCATAAAACAATAAAAGCATGATTTCGAAACTGAAACTTAAATATATTTATTTATGCTTTTTACACATTGCGTATAAAGGCGGACTTAATGCCTAGGGCATTCTCTAACAGTCAACCTTTACTAAATGATTAAAATTATTTTTGTCAATTAAATGGAGAGCTTGCTAGTTACTCCTTTAGTTTTCGGAATTAATAACGTCAAAAAACAAATATATTTAAATAGTCAACAGCTAAAATTCTTGAATGTTTTACCATTTTACTCGGCTATTTTTATTGATGATGACTCTTTAATGGTTTTGCTAAAATATATCGTAAATCTTAAATTTAGATTAACAATTTGTCAAAAACCTTTTAAATCTTCAACGAATCAAAGAAAATAATAAATTCAATGTGTCTGTTGTTGTCGTTCGAATAAACATTATTGTTTAATTTGTTTATAATACTAATGGCTTTTAGATTACAAGAACGTTATTCCATATAATTAAAGTTAGTGGATCTACAAGACGAACATTAGCATTTAGATATGAATCATTAATCAATTATCGTTTTTTAATATAATGTATTCTATTTAACATATGAACATCATGATATAAAGTTGTTAAGTTATTGTAGCCATAAATTGTCAAATACTATAAAATATAAACAAAATCTATTGAAAAAAAAGAGTCTAACAAAAAAATTAATAACTCAACATTTAAATCGTTAGAACTTTACTCCGCAACTTTTGAGAGAAGTAGTAGGGTTTATATTTCACGAAAGACTACAGTAAGTAAGGGAGATTACATTTTGATCCATATTAAAAAAATCGCATTTATAGAGAATATTTAATAGATAGGTATACCTACTTTTACCTTCATAACAGCAATAAATAAGTAAAAAAAATATTGACGTCAGACAAGAAACAACTTCGATTCAATCTTTTTTCTTTTGTTTTTTGTATTCATATCCTATTCGCACTTACCTAACCAGATTATTCTAAGGTATTGACCCACAAAACAACGGCACATTACCTCATATCGATGTATACAGTAACAATTATTTGAAACAATATTACAAAATATATCTATCCATAGCTTGACCTGACGGCTGACAAGAACATGTGCAACAAGTTTTTATTCTTGTTGCATACATATATTTTTGACATGCTTTACGACTGTGTGCTTGCGTGACGTCAAACTACTGAAACCAGAATGTGGGATTAAGTTTTGGTGTGATACTTTTGTGTGTTGTTTTGTTATTTCTAATTATTACGATTTATTGTCCAAGAGATCACCCTATTAAGATATTTTAATTTTATTTTAAATAATTTCTTCCAATATTGCAGTGCAGTGTTGTACCCAGGTACTACGATTTCGATTTAGACTTTTAGACGATCATTAACCCCGTTCGTAGAATTGCGAAAATAAATGTAAGTTTTCGTTATACTTAATATATATTTTTTTTATGTGTGACATCAGTTTTACGACAGAGTGCGCGGAGTTAAACAATTACTCAGTTAAAGAGAGTCTACAGATTTTACGCAACGGCGTATTGATCGTGTGCTCAACTTGCTCCGTGTTCTAGATTTAATGTAAAGGTCTATCTACACAATCGTCCAATCGTTCATGTCGTGAGGACGTGGTTTGGACCGACAGACTGTTCATGTAACCACACTAGATAAATACTGTATTAATAAAGTTCTTGACAAGTTATTTAAGATATTAAAAAAAAATTAACATTTAATCTTGCATGTACTTGGATAGATTTAATGAAATCAGAGGCAAGTGATATCCTGGCTTAAACAAAATAATTTATCTTGCGTCGCTACTATTCATCCAACAGTCAGATGTAGGAGCTATTTACAATACCTATAACTCAGTCGGCATCAACACTCTGCCTGCCGCTGTTGATCCTGGAGCACAGGGTTACAGTGGCGGGTGTGTGGTGGGATAGGGCCAAAAAAATCCTATAACTGTCCAGAAATTATGTGTTACTTTTAATCCCACAAACACCCACGAACAAATTAGGTAGGTACATATATAACATAACCACTTGTTTCTACGCGGAAATCTAATATGGCGTCGCCCGTTTAACAAAGGCTTCTAATTAACTGTTATGAAGCAAACGACAAAGTCGGCATTGCGTGCAACACAAGAAGGATTTAATTAACCAATGCTTTTGCCTAAACAAAAAAAAAACATCAGGAACCTACCATTTTTAGGGATAAAAATAACACTCGTCTCTAGTATCATCTCATCTACCTCCATACCAAAAACTATGAAAATCAGGTCAGCGGTCTAGGCGTGACAGCATAACAAACTTGTTTCTTCTTGTTCAGACCGATTTAACCAAATGCTACGCGTATGCTCCTTGTAATATACTACTGTGTCCAAAAAATAAGGTGACATTTGAATTTAAACGGCGCGTGTCGAAGGACTTGGAGAATTTTAATTTTTTTTAGGTATGTAGTACTGTCCGTGACATCTATGTCAAATTTACATGTCAAAATATTCATTAGTGTTTGAGATACGCGTCATTTTGTGAGCTGCTAAAAGTGAGTTTTTCGTTTTTCGCGATGTCGAAATTTGTTGAGCAAAGGATTTGCATTAAATTTTGTTTGCGGAATCAATTTTCTGCTGCGGATACGTTGAGGATGGTGCGGAAAGCCTTTGGTGATGAGGCTATGTCTAAAAAAAATGTTTACAAGTGGTATAGTGAGTTCCAAGCCGGCCGTGAACGTGTCGAAGACGAAGAGCATCCTGGGCGACCATCAACCTCAACCGACGAAGCTCACGTCCAACAAATCAAAGATTTGGTGTTGAAAAACCGTCGATTAACGATTAGAGACCTTGCTGATGAGGTTGGCATATCGAAAGGCTCGGTCAATACTATTTTAAAGGATGTTTTGGGCCTCAAGCGCGACAAATCTCGACTGGTACCGAAAACTGCACTCGTAATTCGTGATCATTTCGCCAATAACTCAACCCATATCGTTCCGCAACCACCGTATTCACCTGATCTGGCGCCGTGTGACTTCTGGCTGTTCAGCAAGCTCAAAAGATCGCTCCGGGGACACCGTTTTGATACGATAGAGGAGATTCAAGCCGCAGCGAAGACGGAACTGAAGACCATCCCGGAAAGTGACTACAATCAGTGCTTCGAAGATTGGAAAATCCGTTGGCATAAGAGCATTGCATCGGGAGGGGATTACTTTGAAGGGGATGAAATTGATTTGGAAGAATAAATAAAGAATTTTCGAAATAAATACAATGTCACCTTATTTTTTGGACACAGTAGTATACCATTATGTCTCTCTGAGACGTAATAATAAACTTTCGCCTTTATAATATTAGGATTGTCCACTCTGCGTACTTTATCTGTGTCGAAATAACTCGCGTACAATGAAAGGGATTGCGTCTCGCGTAATTTTAAACGTGAAATATTAGTTGGAAAGTTGGACGTTTGTCTGGGTGCACCATGAGTACGTAATTAACAGGCTTCCTGTTCGCTACGAAAATAAATTTGTTTCGATGTACGCTTCAAGTTTATTTCCAACGTTTTCACTTTAAATAGAACTTTATTTATTTTATTTGTACACTTAAACGCCTTTTTCCATTTGCAGTGTTTAATGTAAATAAAAGGTCGTGTAAAAGCAGTTTAGAATGGTTTTTATAGTGATATAGTAAAATGGTTACCACCCATGGTTACCAGATGGCAACTGCAATCTACAATTACTACTAATTCTCGCCAGTCGCAATAATTATGCCTGCTACTTAATACAGATATAGTGATCTAATCTCGGAAAGTATATGATTGCCTCGAGATTGAGGCACGTCCACAGTTCAAGTAGTGAGAATCTCATCATGTTTCATGACCACCTGCCGAGGCATACACATGTACATACATACCTTTGTGATATATGCATACATACATATATCTGGCATATACAAGGCTGAAAACGAGGGCATTGTATTTTATTTTGAACGTTGTTTGACAAAGCTTTTTGTGTCGAACTTTTTATTAGATCAGAGGAACAGTGTAGCTGTTGAAAAGTTGGGAATTATTTTGTGATATTTTTATTTGTGATTCAAACGTTGTTTTATGTAACATCGTAAAGGATTGAATCAAAATTTTATCCGTATCATAGTCGTTTCAATCTGTTGTAGATTTGTATAAAGACTAATAGCGGATTCAACTTCGCATGATTTTTTTTGAGGTTTAGGTGTTTTCATCAGTCATCATCAGACCATATACGTCCCACTGCTGGGCACGGGCCTCCTCTACAACGAGAGGGTTTAGGCCTTAGTCCACCACGCTGGCCTAGTGCGGGTTGGCGGACTACACACCTAAGAAATTTTAGGTGTGCAGGTTTTCCTTCACCGTTAAAATACGTGATAATTCTTTGAATACAGGTTTTAAAATTAGGTGTCTTAGTAAGCCGAACTTACTAATATATTGGTGCTAAGATTTGTTATTTTAAATGTCAGAGTTACACCACGTAGACTGGGGTACAAAATGGCTGATCTTATCAGGGCATAACACTGTCTAATAGAAAATGACGTGAAGAAAGTTCTTACAAGATTTCAAGTGTACCTCATTGATTTTAATGTGCCAGCTATTGCTACAGGCGCCTCATGCAAGGTTTGTGCAGTACGGTCCAAATAGATGTACTGTGCTATCCAGTCACATACGATTATTCAAACACCAATTGATATTAAATAACAGATACATACGTTATGCGCACATTTACTTTTGTATCAAAAAAGGTTTGAGCAGAGGTACAGTCTTTCATTCACATTACACCAAATGTGTTTAAATCCAACGTAGTAGAAAGCTAACATATGGAGGTTTTTCAAGCACTTATCTGGACTCCATTATGCTATTAAGAATTTGCTAATTATAAACTGAATAAGTCAGGAATAGAACTAGGGACATGTAGATATCACGAGCGAGATCACGAGGCTTTTATTAGTGAAGTTAACGATTTTCCGATATACAAGGTACAATTCATGTGCCGACTGCCTCGTGGTCTCGCGGTACAAGTAAGTGCCGAGCGATCTAGAGGTCCTGGGTTCGATTCCCGGGTCGGGCAGTGTTATTAGGTTTTTCCATTAGAAAATTTTCAGTAACAGCCCGGAGTCTGGAAATTTGCCCGAAAAGCGTCAATAGGCTCGCCCCCTATTACGTGGAACTGACGAAATGTGGGTGCAGAAATGCACCTCTGCCTACCCCTTCGAGGAATATAGGCGTGACTTACTACAGGCTAACTTATGGCCGTTTTTCGAGCACATATCTAGACTCCTTTCTGCTTTTAAGAATTTGTTAATGAAAACCTCAATAACTTTGTTCAACTCGGGAGTTCAATCCTGGACCTCTAAAGGGCACGGCACACACTTTTTCCTCGAGATCACGAGGCTTTCAATAGCGGTATCATCAATTTTTCGATATACCATCAAGCTAAAATTCATATGTAATGACTAAGATCATAGCGGTACATGCAAGTCTAGTACAAGCCATTTCTTTGTCATATAACAAGTCACACATGACGTAACCCCACACAATGGACTTAATTAAACTGTACTTGTGTTCTACGAAAGTTAGCTTGAGTGTGCGTAACTTGCAATAATTCAGATGAATTGTCTAAGCGGTTTTTCCTTAATTACTAATCTGTAAATGTAAAGTGTATGTATCGTTGTTGAATTTTAAAACGCGCAAGTGATCTTCATACTTGGCTCGTTAAAGGAAGCATATGTATTGTATCTGAGGTAGATAACGCTTGTTCCAATATTTGGAAAAAAAACAGTAGGCAAGGGGGAAGTCGACATTCATTTGTTTTCAACTTTTTCCATTTTTTTTATAAGTTCATTGCGGGTTATAGAGAAATAAAACCGCATACAAAATTACTGACTGCCTCGTGGTCTTACGGTACAAATATGTGCCATGCGATCTAGAGCTTGCGGGTTCGATTCCCGGGTCGGGCGAAGTTTTATTGGAATTTCCATTAGAAAATACCTACCCAGTAGCAGCACGGAGTTCAGAATTGTGCCTGAAAAACGGCAATAGGCTCGCCCCCGTAACGTAATAATGTAGGACTGATACATGCCTGGCGAAATGCACCTCTGCCTACCCCATCAGGCGTGAAGTTATTTATTTATAATATTACTTTTGTTTCTTTTCACTTCACTGTCTTATTGTACTCGTAAATTGGTAACCTTAATTAAATCGCGCAGGTTTCAAAAATTCAGAAATGTATACTTCGATCACGCACCAGTTTGAAAGTCTGATAAACGTTAAACCTTCCTCCTACCTTCTTCCTGCAAAAAAATCCACGCGAATTTATCGATCCAATTCGTTCGCTCCCAGTCCCTGACAAACTTTTTTAATTCTCATTTCAATTACACAAAATTAATTTCGCACAAAGCTACCTGCTCTGACTCGATGAGTCCTTCAACAAACAGCGCTGACTTCAGCTTTTCAAACTCCGGAAAGAATAATGGCAGTGACCTCGGCTTTCACCTTGACCTCGTGTCTTTATAACCTTGAACATCGAATTGGTGCTGCGAAATCAACTAATTGTTCGTGCATTGAGTTTCCCTTATTACCTTTGTGTTTAATTGTGTGTGTATCCGAAACAGATATAATTAATACATACGGTATTTATCGAGGTTTAGGCGCTGTTCATGCCATAATTTCAGCAGTTGGGGGTGAATTTTCGAAGTTATATTTGTATTCACAATAAATTATTAAGTACTTTAAGGGTAAAACATCATGAGGAAGCCTTCATTCCAAAAAAAAAATTTTTTTTAATGATATAGTCTACCAAACCACACTAGGCCAGCGTGGTGGACTAAGGCCTAATCTTCTCATTTGTAATGGAGGCCCGTGGCCAGCAGTGGGACGTGTGTTGACTGATGATGGTGTATTTAGCACATCTTTTTAGCTGATCACTTCAGAGGCAGGAGACGATATACGTCATAATTGAAATGTAAAACATTTTGACAACAATGTGGTATTTTCAATAGCAGCATGGCATAATATGTTGAACAACATCCACTCAATTTTATGGCAAAGGCTAAGAAGATCTAGAGTCTAGTTAGAACGCAGCAATTTAAATTATGTCCTGTGCATGCAGGAGCTTATCATTTCATTTTTTATTAAATTTATAAAGTTTAATTATTCTGTAATTTTCTAAAAATGAATAAATATATATTCAGTCCAACAAATTATTCCAGTCCCATAAATTACTAGATATAGTTTTATAGGTATTCCTTCTATCTTACACAACAGTGGCTGGTCAATAACGCCAGGAATTCGCGACTCATTAACAAAAGCAGTCTGTCGGAGATGAATCACGCAATCACGAGCGATGAGAAATTTCAACATGAATGGAGTCACAACACAACCACTGTTCAAATGTCTAAATATAGATCTGAAGCGGCCATTCATTAATGTATCGATGACTTTACAAATGTTGTTTGTGTACGAAATGGGCCTTTAAACTCCAAAATGCCTCAACTTCAGCAAAAGATAAATAAAAAATATTGCTATCATTATCTTGAATGTCTTTTAATTTATCCTATAAGATATTTTTTCGAATCAATATCGATATATCAGAAAAAAAACCATTCCGCTATTCGTGAATATATTTTGCAAGCATTTTTATTTCTCTTTGAAATGATTTGTATACCTTGAGAAGTTATTATGTTAATATCAAGATGCTAAAACAAGCATAAAATTTTGATTGACACATTTTCGTACGTATTATTTAAATGGTTCATGTATTCATGAGACATGTGACTCATCATCATTCGTTCTTTCAAAATTGCCGCTTTAATAGCACCATATAGGTACTTTAAATAAAAGTCTATCCGCCTCTTGGTACCGCGGCATAGATGTCTCGGGACGATTTCTAGGTAAAGAAAAGTGTCATTAGGTTTTTATATAAAAACATACACATACATAAACTCACGCCTGTATTCTCCGAAGGGGTAGGCAGAGGTGCATTTCTGCACCCACATTTCGCCAGGTATGTATCAGTCCCACGTAATAGGGGGCGAGCCTATTGACGCTTTTCGGGCAAATTTCCAGACTCCGTGCTGTTACTGAGAATTTCTTAATGGAAAAACCCAATAACGCTTTGCCCGACCCGGGAATCGAACCCAGGACCTCTAGATCGCACGGCATATACTTGTACCGCGAGACCACGAGGCAGTCAATATATAAAAAAATCTCCATAATAGCACGGAGTCTGGAAATAAGCCCGAAAAACGGCAATATTACGTGGGACTTAAAATTGGCTAAACTTTGGTGCAGAAATTTACCTTTGACTACCTGTTCGAGGATAGAGGCACGAGTTTGTGTGTGTTATATTTTCTTATGACATATTGCACGGCACACTCTTGTACCTTGAGTCCCAAAGCAGGTTAAGCAGGGAGGTCCAAATAGCTGATAGTATTATCTGTACGGGGTGTATTCAGACCGTGATCGGAAACTAAGGCAGATAATAGCAGCGGTGATTATAAACACCGTGACATTAAAAAAAATCCCGACAAAAAATAAAAAAAATCGTTTTCCTTACAACCACATCCATTTACTAAGGATTGTTTTAACGCCAATGTTGTAATCACCGTAGCTATTACCTGCCTTAGTTTCCGATCACGGTCTGAATACACTATGTATAATCCATACATTTATGCTAGCCTATTTATAAACAGATTTTTACAGACTGGTTTCGAAATAGACACTCTCTTCTGGCTCCTATAGTTTGACATGGAAGGTTGTTACTACCCCGTGGAATGCAAATATCCTATCATACATACATACATAAACTCACGCCTGTATTCCCCGAAGGGGTAGGCAGAGGTGCATTTCTGCACTCACATTTCGCAACTGCCTCGTGGTCTAGCGGCACAAGTATGTGCCGTGCGATCTAGTGGTCCTGGGTTCGATTCCCGGGTCGGGCAAAGTGTTTTTTTTTATTAGGAAATTTTCAGTAGCAGCGCGGACCTGGGATTGTGCCCGAAAAACGGCAATAGGCTCGCCCCCTATTACGTGGGACTGATACATACCTGGCGAAATATCCTATCACTAACTATATAACGTCACAAATTTTCAAAGAGATTAAATTTAGGAAAGTTGATTACCATTATGCATAGTTTGTGCGTAGGCATTGGCTTGCACATGCTTTTTAATCTAAATTGCGCTTCTAAATATAAAAGCAATCATGCAACTTTGTTTAATATAATTAATTAATTTCGCCACACTGTTTGAGGGAATTACGGATTAAATTGGCGTTGAATAATTTTAAGTGGTTTTGCTAATATTAATCAGGTTTTATTTATGAAATTGCCGAGCCCAAAAAGTTGATAAAGGTTTATTCCAACTAAACCTTTATCAACATAGCATAGAATAGCCACAACAACCGTTACCACAAAATTGCAACTTCGTTGGGTATGTTCTTGACTGTTAAATCAGATGTGACATTGGCGTTGCCGGTTTTATTTTATTTTATTGTAGCATAAGCATTTAAAATTAAATAATACAAACATAGCATTAGACCTACTTCTTGGTGAGGCAGGCAGTGAATAAATAACGCGCCATAAATTTCCTCTATTTTTCTCTATTCAAACATCCAATATAAACTAACCATTGCACCTGATTGCATTGTCATACTGTCATGTACTAACTTTAGACAGCTCCGTGGCGCAGTTGGCTAGACACCAGCTTGCGAAACGAGAGGCCGCGGGTTCGATCCCCGCACCGAGACAAATGTTAGTGTTATCTAAAATTATTTGTTTCGGGTCTGGATCTTTGTGAGACCGAAAAGTCTCTCGTAGTTTCTGATACCCACGACATAAGACTCGTATCTGGGTCAGAACTATGTATGTGACTGTTGGGTGTATTTATTTAGGTGTATTTACTAATGTTATTGGGTTTTTCCATTAGGGAATTCTCAGTAGCAGCACGGAATCTGGAAATGGGCCCGAAAATCGGCAATAGGCTCGCCCTCTTATTACGTGGGACTGATACACACCTGGCGAAATGTGGGTGCAGATATGCACCTCTGCCTACCCCATCAGGGAATACAGGCGTAAGTTTATGTTTATGTATTTACAATACTTGTATCTTATAACGGAGTTATTACTATTTGTAGTAATAACTGTGAAACTAGTTAAAAAATCTAACTTAATAAATGTAGAAAATAATGAAAGCATGCGAGAAACATTCTCAAAAGAAACTTTCAAAAAGTAAATATTAAAAAATCTCTCATTCACATGCAATGGTTATTTTAATATGTTAATTTCATACTCGGCTTTGCACGGAGCTTTTGCGAATATGAAAATCTCTGTGAGACGGCTGGGTGGCTCTTTGTGTGCAATCTTACGGTTAATAAGTTCTTTGAGAGTGAATGTTCAGCGAATCTTTTGCATTCGAAGAAAGATGAGGTGATTGGGGTCACCAACCAGACATTCTTAGAATAATTACTGTCTATGGATTCAGGATTACTTCTATCAAACAATGACGACTAATAATTGTACGCATTTATGATGTACCTTATGAGTACCCTCCTTCCTGTTTAGGTTCTTAATGTAGCGTGAAAAAGGATCTTTGCTCGCCCGTATGGCTTTGCCCGTTGACGGGAGATCGACGTATGACGCTGGTTGCTACTCTATTTGGGTAGCACCGTTTGCAGTCGAGTGCATTGTTATCTTTGAACCATGCCCTTGCGGTTTTAAGAAAATAGTAAGATGAAGTTAAAAGGCTTGTCTTATGTATGTACATATTTATTTTATTATTAGGTACTCTATGCTCTTCATCATCATCAGCCCACATACGTCCCACTGCTGGGCACGGGCCTCCTCTACAACTGAGAGGGTTTAGACCTTAGTCCACCACTCTGGCCTAGTGCGGGTAGATCTATGCTGTTGTACTGTTAATATTGATAAAACAGCCTCCATCGTATTATCCTGGATTTAAGAAAACCTATCGTGGAACAGAATCTCAAAATACCGACACAATTATTGTGTTGTTTGTTAGGAGACCGTCTCCTTCCTGATAATTTTAACAATATGTAATAAATTATCTTCTATATTCCTATGGGCTGAAATTCCTTTGGTCCATTGAGATATCTCTTATAATGTAATGTTAAATAGGACTTTTTCCAAACAATAATAAAATTAAAATACACAGTTTCAATAACTGCCAATCCGCACTAGGCCAGCGTGGTGGACTAAGGCCTAAAACCCACTCAGTTGTAGAGGAAGCCCGTGCCCAGCAGTGGGACGTATATGGGCTGACGATGATGAGTTTTAATAGAAATAAAACATATTGACCAGTGTATTTTACGCGAGTTATATTTCAAGTCGTGATGGCCTCGAGGTTTGGGCACGCGGTCGAGAATCTCGACGGTCGCGGGTTCAAACCCCAGGCACACACCTCTGACTTTTCGAAGTTATGTGTGTATTCACAATGAATTATCACGTACTTTAACGGTGAAGGAAAACATCGTGATGAAACCTGCACACCTAAAAGTTCTTAGAAATTTATTAGGTGTGTAGTCTGCCAACCCGCACTAGGCCAGCGTGGTGGACTAAGGCCTAAACCCTCTCAATGGTAGAGGAGGCCCGTGCCCAGCAGTGGGACGTAAGTATATGGGCTGATGATGATGATGATATTTCAATTAATTTTGTTTATTCTCTTTTTATAAACACGTATAGACGTGTCATTAGTGCTATAGTTATAGCCTAAATCATTAATAAATAATCATTTAATTGTCATTTCAATAAAAATGCCTTAAAAAGCTTGCACATGAGTCAGCCGACAGGCAACAACCGTGGGTTGACCTCGTGACGATCCGATAACTACATTTGTGTCTCGCCGCGCCTCTAATTAATAACGCATTGTTTACATCGTAATTATAAACTGTTATGATTAACACTATCATGTGAGGTGAGAGTACTTAACTATAATAAATTACCCTATATATCAGCCGAGTACGGAATCTCATGTTTTATAACAATTTTTATGTATGTCGGCTGTTTTATTTCGATATAAGTCTCACTGATGGGGCTAAGGCGACCTGAACAAGATGAGGGGATGGCTTTTAGCTATGTTGTTTATAGCTATGTGTAGACATAACTCAAAGTACTTAAGGCAAAACGTGAAAATAACAATTCTGATATGGAATTACTCAAGTCTTTATGGTCTACTGATATGTTAATATCTTAGAATAAATATAGCTTACCCGAATGCACCTCTGCCTACTCCTTCAGGGAGTATAGGCGTGAGGTTATGTGTGTATGTATGTGATCCGAAGGGGTAAGCAGAGGCGTATACTACTACAATATGTCAGTTAATTGTCAGACTAAAATTTTGTCTCAAATAGGTTACAATACTCAACAGATTAAATATAAATGTTTAAAAAAAGAATAAAAGTACATACTTTAACGTTTCATAAAACGCAAAAAATAAAAATATACATATGTGCAAAGATTATTACTATGTGGTGCCCATTAATTTTACTGAGCGAAAACGAATCGCGCTGCTCAGATGAAATTTATATTTATAGAAATTAATATCATTATTAGCTGGTGGTTCAAAGCGTTGTCCTTATTTATTACCTAAAGAACAAAGCGTAAGTCTAAACCTCAACCAATAGTTACTGGAAACTGACCTAAATTGATAAATAGAACGGAAAAAATAACTAATAATTATTTTTACATTGAAAATAGCGACACCTGTTGGCTAAGCTAGAAACTTTCAAGAATGTAACATCAGAAGTGCAGCGTGATACAATGTAGCAACTTGAATAAGTTTATGTTTTACAATAGATGGCGTTATACGGTGTAAAGTAACGCAAAGTAATAAGTTTGGCTTAAAATTGTTAAAGCATATTTGCGCAGTTGTTATTGAAAGAATAAAATAAACAGTGGATGCTTTTTTAACGAATTATTTATAATGCAATAATTTATTAACTGGTTTTATATTAGATTCTTTTATTGTATATTCTATCCCTTTTTTTGAACCTCCAAGACGTAGAAAGATGGAGAGCTAGCTGTGCAATCAGAGACAACAGGTTCAGGTTGTTAATACTCTTTATTCCGCTAGATGGCGCTGCTTTGCTGTAACACATTTTGGTGAAATAATAGTAACGAATAAATGATTACTTAGGGAGTTTTATCAATAATAATATATAATTAATTTGCATTGTTATTTAACAAATTTACATTGCTTGATTGGGCCATTAATAATAAAGTGTCTGGATAGGTAGAGTTTCCTTAGCTAATTTTGCAGGAATAAAATAAAAAATCATTCGGAGCTTCTCATTTACAAGTTGATATCTCAAGTCGTGTGAAGTATTTAGGTTTAGGCTTTAGTTCACCACGCTGGCCTAGTCTGGGTTAGCGGACTACACACCGAAGAAATTCTTAAGAACTTTTAAGTTTGCGGGTTTTCTTTTTTAAGCCTCGAGGCCATCACTACTTTCTACTACTTCTCAGACTTAATTCTGAAACTTATGCAGACAAAACCATAATCATATATACACGCTCTCACGCTTAAATCCCTGAAGTAGTATAGGTGGAGCTCTACGTACGTTTCGCCAGCTCTTTTAAGTCCCATGCAGAAGGAGACAGCCGTATTGCCATACAGTCACAAACTTCACCCTATCGTCGAATTAAAGCCAGGATCTCTCGATCGCAAAATTTATAGTCACAGGAATATTACCATTATTACAATCAGCAAAACAACATCCACAGAAACAGAAAAAAACAGAAATGTTTAGTTTGTAGAAAAGAGTACAATCCAAACATAAATACCGTTGTATATGACATATTTCGAAATGATTGAAAATATCTATCCTTGAGAATCACATCTATGCTCCCCAAATGTATCACGCACGTAACTCGCATCAAAGCCACCCTCCAGACTCCATCCCCTTCTCCGCAGGGGGTGATTAGGGTAAAGTTTTCATCGCTTAAAGATAATGTCCGGGGTTGCTGGCTGTTACCAGCTTACGTATTTATAAGGGGTGCTTTTAAATCAATCAAAGGGTAGTTTTGTTGGGGAGGATTTGGTTGCATTTATTTTTGGCCTTCATATGGAGAAAATCACTTCTTTACATTAAGGCTATCGAGCTATAAAAATCACTGTTATAGTAAACACGGTTTTGCTCAAAATTTAGACTTCAAAAGTAATTAATGATTGAATAATGAAAAACAGTGGACGTACTTAACTGTAATTTTTTTTTGATAATTCCTTCAACCTAACAATTTTCTGCGTCAAAAATTAGCCAGTAACACTCCTGGAATGATATATAATCTTTATATAAAATTCAACTATTTTATTAATGGTTTAGGTTTATAAAACACTAGCTTTTGCCCGCGACTCCGTCTGCGTAGACTTCAGGGTTGGGTGCAGAAACTAACTAAGTGAATCTATAAATCAAAAATTACGCTAATTGTTGCAGTAGTTCACCACCGGAGGTCATTTCTATTTTTGAGAATCGTCTCAAGTGACATTATGACATTTTTCATAACCTCAGATCGTCTCATAAATTTATCGCGAAAATGTATCTAATGTCATCTAGGTGCGTATAATGGCACTTAACATCGCATAATGACACCGAGCCCCATAAAAATGCACATGATAACATTTTACTGTACCGGTACCAGTCACCACTACTCCACAGTGCTAAATGGCATTTAACGTGAATTCAAGTCATCCAGGATACTGACTTCAAATAATGGTGCCTTTCGCAATTTCAGTTCCAAAAATGGCACCTAAATTCATAAAACGGAAAAATAGCTCTTCTATTCCTTAAGTTCCACTAAAATTCTTCTAAAATTGCCATAAGTGCCAATTATGGCACCTGTCGTCGCGTGATTTCCAATAACTAACAAAAAATGACTTTTCATTAAAAAAAAATATTAAGGGCCTTCCTTATAATTGGTTACGTCTACTCAAAAAAAGTAATGTAGGGGTTTTCAATATTTTAAACAATCAAATACATTGACTAATAGATACTATTTATAATCCTTGTTATTTGTAGTCAAATACTATGTGCCTGAAGCTTCTTATTTCTGGTAGTAAGTAGTAGTATATTTGTATCTGCTATTCTTTAATTATGGCCACACATTCCCACTATTCGGCTGTCTAAATCTGGCTTTGTAAAGACGGCCAAAATCGTGTGTACTGGTGAAAATTGTTTCCACTTTCCAGTGGGTTCACCAGTAAGTACAAAATAAAATGTTTTCAAATTCCTGAAATATGAAGAATGATGAATACATGATCTACTAATATTTGTGGCGAGGCAGACGTGTTTTGAGACTAAATTGGTGGTTTCTTACGCCCACGACGTCTTGTATATTATAATGGAAGCAAATCTATTTTTATAACAATTGATTCTATTATTAGCGACACCCAGCGGGTGTCATTTATATCTAAAATGTTTTGCGGTTAAAGCGAAAATCACTCATAAATTCTGTACTTATAACTTACTAATGACATATTGTAAATGAAAGTTTCTAAGTATTAATCTTATTTGAATTTATAAAAGATGTTTTTTAATTTATTAAAGTTTATGTAATTACATCATCATCATCATCATCATCAGCCTCTCTTACGTCCACTGCTGGACATAGGCCTCTCCTATGGCACACCACTGGGCTCGATCTTCGGCCTTCCTCATCCAACTGCTGCCAGCCATTTTGCGTATATCGTCACATCATATATATATTACATATACTGCACAAATCACAAGAATAGAAATGCATACATAGTACACACATAAACTCACGCCTGTCTCCCGTTGACGTAGGCTATACAGCGCCCAATACCACGGTGCAAACACAAATAGAAATAATGTTATTAAAATCAATAAATATATAAATTTTATGGCATATTCATATCTATAATCATCATCATCAGCCCAATACGTCCCACTGCTGGGCACGGGCCTCTTCTACAACTGAGAGGGTTTAGGCCTCAGTCCACCACGCTGGCCTAGTGCGGGTTGGTGGACTACACACCTTACAAATTCCTAAGAATTTTTAGGTGTGCAGGTTTTATCACGATGTTTTCCTTCACCGTTATAGCAAGTGATAATTCATTGTGAATACACACATAACTTCGAAAAGTCAGAGGTGTGTGCCTGGGGTTTTAAACCTGCGACCGCCGAAATTCTCGACCGCGTGCCTAAACCTCGAGGCCATCACTGCTTTATCATATCATATCTATAATATATTGAGTTATTCCAACATACATACATAAACTCACGCCTGTATTCCCCGAAGGGGTAGGCAGAGGTGCATTTCTGAACCCACATTTCGCCAGGTATGTATCAGTCCCACGTAATAGGGGGCGAGCCTATTGCCGTTTTTCGGGCACATTTCCAGACTCCGTGCTGTTACTGAGAATTTCCTAATGGAAAAACCCAATAACACTTTGCCCGACCCGGGAATCGAACCCAGGACCTCTAGATCGCACGGCACATACTTGTACCGCGAGACCACGAGGCAGTTATTCCAAATGTGTTTTTAAATCACTGGCCAAAGTTAAACTCGATGTTCCGACGATTCAATTCCACCCCCACAATAAAGCTTGAAGGAAGACATGACAAAACTAAAATATGACGACAATTTCATAACAAAAATGAAGGGGATGTTCCGTCCCCTGCGTTATGGGTTATTATATCGCATGGCGTAGGGGGTCGCGTAGTAACGATTATTTTAATGCATATTAAATTGTCGCCGACTTGTCAAGGGAGTCTTGAGACACAATTTGTGCAAAATACTCGGGGCGTGGAATATCTCTTGCTTTTTGTTTGATATAATCTACTAATGTTATTGTTTTTTTTATGGGTGTTTGTTAATCAAGCACGTAAGAACGGCTGAACGGATTTTGATATTTAGCACTTAAACAGGTTGTATTTGGGAATAGCACATAGAATATTTTTGGTACTGGGACAAAATATAATTTAATTGACTGCCCCGTGGCGCAGTTGGCTGGATAGACACCAGCTTGCGAAACGAGAGGCCGCGGGTTCGATCCCCGCACCGAGACAAATGTTTGTATGAATCACAAATATTTGTTTCGGGTCTGGATCTTTGTGAGACCGAAAAGTTTCTCGTAGTTTCTGATACCCACGACTCAAGACTCGTATCTTAATGTGGGGTCAGAGCTATGTATGTGACTGTTGGGTGTATTTATTTATTTAATTTGGCTCGGGTAATAACTAATAGGCGTGAGGCTATGTACTTATCTGTGTGTCATTTATTGCAGAAAATAAAACGAAAACTAGTCATAATACCGAAGTTATAAACTTTTCTAAAATGTCGGTATAAACATAGATGGGCGCCACATTGGTCCATTCACGTATCATGTTTTGGGATGGGCTCTTGTACAACCGATACCAATTATTCCGGGATATCTATTTGATCTGTAAATTATAGGTAAATGTTTTCGCCACTCGGCACTGCATTAACTCAACTCTGCTCTAGCCTTTTAGAACGGGAGATCATCATCTCTCGCTGGTCGGCACTTTTTCTGGACTCCATTACACTTACCATCAGGTGCAATGGGGTCACTTTGCCGTGCCACGTTACCAGCGTTACCTTTCTATTTTGGTAAATAAAAGAAAGAACATACAGTAAATGTTTTGAATGAAATATTAAATCTAGTTAGTTCTACCAGATACGAATATGTAAAGAGTGTATGACGAGAGGTATGATTATGGCTTTACGTGAACAATACATATACATACATAATATACACATAACCTCACACCTGTATTCCCTGAAGGGGTAGGCAGAAGTGCATTTCTACACCCACATTTTCTCAGGTCAATCCCACGTAATAGGGTTCGAGCCTATTGCTGTTTTTCGGGCACATTTCCAGACTCCATGCTGCTACTGAGAATTTCCTAATGGAAGAACCCAATAACACTCTGACGTGGTCAGTGGTCATACTTAGTTTTTTTGCCTACTGTCTCTGCTCATATATATATATCTCCCATCTGTCTGCTGAACGCGAAACTCTTTTGTGATTAAAATGTTTATATTTTATAACCATAATCCGCCAACCCGCACTAGGCCAGCGTGGTGGACTAAGGTCTCAATCCTCTCCATGGTAGAGGAGGCCCGTGCCCAGTAGTGGGACGTATATGGGCTAATGATGATGAACCACGTTAATCGAGTGAATTTTTTTACATTTCAATATTTTAGAAAACTTCTCATTCATGCCAGTTTCCTCATGATCTTCAATTTAAATTGAGTAACAAAAATACATGCAGTTACTTCGGAAATATTTAGGTTTGCCAGTTTGGCAGTCTATTTCACATCTGACTTAGATGCCACCAATAGCATTCACTGGCAAATCAATAGCAATTAAATAATATTTATTTTTGTATAACTACGTTTTAGAACATACAATTATAATAGTAGCTATTTTATACATTATTTAATACTAGAAAGTTGATAAGTCTTTGCCAGTATCGACTCGTCCAATGCGCCAGTGTCAGCCCGCACTAATCGCCGCATCCCAACAAACAGCCGAATAATTAACGATGGAAGCGGGTCGTTACCCCATTCCCTTCCTATAATCATAATAAAAACATCGTATAATACGGTTAGGTATGTCGTAGCCGTAGCGTACCGGGGCGCCGTAGCGGGCGGGGTCTACGGCTACGCAGGGCGGCGTAGTACCCTGTGTTGCCAGGGTAATGTTGCACTTTGCCTATAGTACAATGCCTACATAGTAATCGATATATTCGAGTAGTGATATAACGAACGGTGATTTGATGTGTACATAGTAAAAATATAAATGTATTTATCGTAAAATAAATTTGCATGCAAATTAGGAAATTAATGCTATGAAATAGACAGTATAAAAGTAGCCTGAGATGTTTTAGGACATCAAATATCTACCAATTCCTTTCATAATCAGAGCGTTTGTTTCGGATTTTAATCGATAGATATTACATCAGCATGAGAAACAGACTGGATTTTTTATGAATATTAATTGTATTTAAATTTATAATAGTGTCCTTTGAAATAACTCCTATTGATCGAATTTCATAAAATATTTTTAAAATATTGTTTCTATATTACATCAAAACGAATGCAAAATAGGTATATTGAAACTTGAAACGTGGATAGAATGTCTTAGTTTCCCACTGGTTTAAAGTTATAAAATAGTATCAACGAAGAAATAAATACAAAGGGGATCTCAATATCCAAATAAACTCAGCAATTTACTCAAAAAAACGCAAATGACAGCCAAACAGAGAATATTACGCGAGCATAATTTTATTTTGAGACGTGCCAGTAAAGTCAAAAAGTTTATTAAATCTATTTAATCAATAGAGTTATATCCAATATTTAATATTTTTTTGCATATTATTATAAATAAATTTATAAGCTATCAAGATTTAACGTTAAAAAGTAATTAATCCAAAATAAAGTTTACGAAATCCATTTTTAATGAAGTTTAAATTTTGTCTAGAAAACTGATCAGTTTTCACTTAAAAACTCAAGTATATTGTTTTAAAACACTCCTCTATTCCAAGAAATGAATAACAATCAAACCTCCGCAAAGTCAGGGAGAATCTTCCCCTAAAACGCGGCGCTCAACCAGAGAGCTTAGTCTCACACGAGCCGCGACGCGGCGAGCGCGCACCGCGCTTTATACACCACACTACTAAAATAATGTAATTTAAACCACATCATTTATACCATAAAAATATTCTCAATCATATTCCCAACGTGATTCACAAAAAATTATATGTAAAAATCGTGTAAATATTGCGTAAAACCCGTTTAAAATCCAACCTCGACTAATACTCAATAGTAGATTGATTTTTCTCCCGTCTGTAGTGAATTCAATGCGTTGTGGTTTTTCGGATTAGCATTAAGGGTGAAATTTAGGGTGCACAAGTGGCTGGAGTGCTGGGGCTGCAGTCTCCGGTGGAAGTGATCGATTGAGTTCTACTTCACAAGCGGCTGTCGGCCCGTTTATGTTCAGCTTTTTTAGTTGCGTTAAAGGAAGTTTGCATTGATTACTCATGGTATTTCCAGAATGATCTTTCGAGGTTCCTGAAATAATAAAGTATACACGCGAATGAGGATGGGGAAGAAAAAATGCCAAGGAGAAATATAGGTTAAAGTTAATAAGGAAAAAGTTTCGGATTAAATTTTACCGAGTTACGTAAAGTATGAGTATAGCTGATGAAATTTATGCTGGAAATACAATTAATTGAACAGAAATTTATACTACCTAAGTGGTATATTCATATAGGTTATATCATATTTCTTATGTACCAATTTCAAACTTTATTTTTTTATTTTCAATAATAGGTAAGTGATTTCCGGGACATTTTATTTGTCAAAATGGCTGTTTTTGTGCACTTTGACACCAAATGAAAATAGAAATAATTTTCTATTAATTTAGTATTCAACAATAATTCAATCTAAATCTCGGTACTTACAAACTGTATATTAAACCACGCTAAAGTGCATGACGACCATTTTGCTTGTTATTTAAATGAGTTATATTTATGATCCAAAATGTAGACTTTTCAATTTAAATTATCCGTTTATCTTTCGAAAGGATTAAAGGCTTTCATATTCAATATATGAAAAATATGAAATTACGATAACAATTTCGTCAAAATCATTATAATAATATTTATTCATATAAATATGAGAAAAGATTTGTATATGTGATTAATAAACTTAAAAATTCCAGACTAATAAGGACGATTTTTCGTATAGACAACCAACCTTGGGCAAGGACGTAGGTTAGTTTTTATCATTCTATTGCATCCAAGCTAAGCTTCAATGCACCTCTAGCTCTATGGCTGAATTTAGCCTTCAGTATTCATTTTTGGTAATGTGTAATATTAGTAAGTAGGTACTTGCACAATGTCATCAAAATAACGTAACCTATTAATATGTCCGGAAAGTGTTTAAGTACACCAATAGCCTTAACATTAAAGTAATGTAATTATGACTCGATGTAATTGTTCGCAAACACACTTGACATTGAAAGTAAATCCGGCATTAAGGTTAACCAACCTTTGCTTTCAACTTGATACTGATGACTTCTCATGTACTCTGCCTTCACATTCTAGTGAATGTCTTTTTTACCTCGAAATAGAGTTTCGATCTTATGAATATAATTTTGTATGCAAAAGTGCATTAATACATACTTAATCAATTGAGTTTTAGAAGCAGTGATGGCTTCGAGGTTTAGGCGCGCGGTCGAGAATTTCGGCGGTCGCAGGTTCATACCCCAGGCACACACCTCTGACTTTTCGAAGCTATGTGTGTATTCACAATGAATTATCACTTGCTTTAACGGTGAAGGAAAACATCGTGATAAAACCTGCACACATAAAAGTTCTTAGGAATTTCTTAGGTGCGTAGTCCGCCAACCCGCACTAGGCCAGCGTGGTGGAATAAGGCCTAAACCCTCTCAATTGTAGAGGAGGCCCGTGCCCAGCAGTGGGACGTGTTTGGGCTGATGATGAACAATTGAGTTTTTATCCCACGTAATAGGAAGCGAGCGTATTGCCGTTTTTCGTGCACAATTCAAGATTCCGTGCTGCTACTGAAAATTACTTAATGGTTAAATCTAAATAGCACTTTGCTCGACCCGGGATCTCTAAATCGCATAAGATGTAAAAAAAAGTATGTTGGATTATAGAATCAGCCTGTGAAGGACGATAGTAGTATGTCGGAATCGAGCTATGGACATCCATAGTCTTTTATGTGAGGGTACCTCATAGTTCAATGTTTTGTCACCCGCTTTGCTATAAGTGAACAACTCTTTGTTTTCCAACTCCTCCATTATATTGTCTTTCTCATTAACTTCGTTGCGGGATTATGACAAATTAGGTCCCCTTAGATTGTTGGAGTGGAGACCGCGCTTAGGTAGACGTAGTGTAGGACGTCCTGCAGCACGATGGTCCGACGACTTGAGAAAGGTGGCGGGTAGCGGATGGATAAGGGCTGCTCAAGACCGGGATGGTTGGCGCCTACTTGGGGAGGCCTTCGTTCAGCAGTGGACGGCGATAGGCTGAGAATAAGGTCCCCTTAGATTCGCTGAGCTTCATCGCTCGGCGTCGATACTGTGCGTGCTGTTGATCCTGGAGCACAGGAGTTACAGTGGCGGGTGTGTGGTGGGATAGGGCCAAAAATCCATAGTCTCTGTCTATTCCTATACGGCGTAAGCATGAAAGTTTGTATTGTGTATGTTCGGTTAGCATCAGGCTGTCATATTTGAGTTGGGTTATGAAGGATAATCGTGATCGTTTTTGCTAGTTGTATCAGTGACTACTGTCGGGTGCCATGGCGGTTACTCTTCGCAAAATTAATATTTAATGTCATTAAGTACTTGACTTTTAAGTCTTCTCGTTTTACTCACTTCTTAATGGTAACTTTAGAGTTCTTTACGATTTCCCTCGTATTATATTGTGGCAAATTGTTCCGCGAATTCCGCTTATTGAAATTGCTTTGAGTTATTAATATTTATAATTAGTTAGTGGTGCTTCTAATGCTGTGAGTTTTTAGAGACAGTCGTGAATTAGATGTATAAATATTTGTTTTTTAACTTAAAATTTTCAAGAGAAAACTAATATGCTTTTGATACTTATTGTTAAATACATACTAGTAAAACCTAGGTATATGTTGTTTTTGTATGTTTGTTGTTGTGTAGTCGTGATGGCCTCGAGGTTTAGGCGCGCGGTCGTGAATCTCGACGGTCGCGGGTTCAAATCCCAGGCATACACCTCTGACTTTTCGATGTTATGTGTGTATTCACAAAGAATTATCACGTTATTTAACGTTGAAGGAATACATCGTGATGAAACCTGCACACCTTAAAGTTCTTAGGAATTTCTTAGGTGTGTAGTACGCCAACCCGCACTAGGCCAGTGTGGTGGACTAAGGTCTAAACCCTCTCAGTTGTAGAGGAGGCCCGTGCCCAGCAGTGGGACGTATGTGGGCTGATGATGATGATAATAATATTTGTTGTTAAACGTCACTGTACCGTTAATGTAGAACTACATGCCCGGCTATATAAAAAACCCGTTTCTAACTCATTTGCAGTGATAATGTTTTTTTAAATTAGGTTTATTAGTTGGAAAAATGACAATTCCGCAATGGAATTTTTGACTTCTGTTGACGCAAAAAATTATGACTTTAAGTCAAAGTCAAAGTCAAAATCACCTTTATTCAAATAGACTTTTAGTGCTTTTGAATCGTCAATTAAGTTTTTTTTAACTATTTATTGATTGCGACCACGTTTACGACACACGTACAGTTTTTATTGTGGAGTACGCAACGATGATTGAATATTCAAATGTAATAGTATAACATGTGGCGGTGAGCACCTTGGCACCCATTTTGCGGATGCGAAGTGACCCGACTCAAATAAAAGTGAACGGCTCTCGTACGTAATCTTACATGCAATTACTTAATTTAATTATCAGTAGGTTCTTTTTAACATCGCGGTATTTTAGCCAACGAATATCAGTATCAGTTAATTTATAGATGACGGAACAAACTTAGGTTTAAAAAAATATTCCAGATTATTCAGTTTTGTTGCTGGGTGTTAAAAATTAATTTCAAGCCTCCAATTAAAAATAGCTTAGTTTAGTTTAAAAAACCGTTATTCAATAATGATTTAAGACTGCATAAAGTGTGCATTGTTTTCTCTTGGTTAGTTTTATGTCTTATTACGCGTAAGAAAACGAGATAAAAGGTCATATCACTATACGGTAGCCTAATGCAGATTGATAGACTACACAGTACACATATCCTCGAAATTATTTAAAAAAAATCTAATTCTTTAAAAAAAATTGACCAAATTAAATAAAAATCAGCTGTCTAATAACAATGAAAGTAAACGTTTATTATTGAGGTAGTTTCCATAAGTAACAATGCTGTTTTTCTCAGAAACGGTAGCAGCTTACGGCTTACAAGATATTACAGACTAAATGAACAAAAGAATATATTTTTATTTCATTTCTTTACTATTGAGAAATATTAACAATACCTTTCGATACACAAGTGCATCGCTGAGAACTAAGCCAAGTGGATGAAGTGGGTGGGAACTGCCTAGAGTAGGAATTAGAATATTTCATTGTTTCTGAATGAAAATGTTATTTCATATCGGTCTTTTGTAAGATAATGGTGCTTTATGAGGTCGTGCTTCAACTAAGCTACTCTCTAATTCTTATTAGCTATAGTGTGGTTCTTCCGCTTTGACTATAAGATATTTTCTAAATCTGCATATCTGTGTTGCTAAATTATAAGTGTGAATGTTTAAAAACATTTTTACCACTAAGAAGAATTTTTTCCCATAAAAAACAAAACTTGTCAAAAAACCCAAGACTCACAACTCAGTTCTTCTACCGTAAAAAGTTGTGAGATCCATGTGATACCAAGTCGATGAATTTATTCAGTCCCCGTTTAAGGGACCTTCGGTCTTAAGTTATTATGCACTTAGCTTACCAGACAACATCTTATAGTGACCAAACCAATATTAAAAATATTTTATGTTTTGAATAAAATAGTTTGACTTGGCAATCGCACTAGAAGTGAGATACATTGTGTTTTCATGCGATAGCCAAGTCTAACTACCACCACCACCCTGGTGGACCAAAAAATGCACTTTTTTAAGTTAATAAATACAAAACCATGGGTATGAATATTTTTATTTTTTAACTTAATATCATAAAGGGTTTTAAGAATAACTTAGTAAAATAAAATTCCAGGGTGGCCAGACGCCTTCAGGGTATTCCGGGGCCGTCTCGCTGAATGCGCTGATGGTGGCCGTCGCGGGGTTTTTAGTCGGTATTACGGCGCAATTATTTTTGGTAGGGACCCGGCCCAGCGGCCGCCCGCAACAACCACGGGCGGTAACATCTATGCTGGGTCGGAAGGCGCCGGTGAGTCCGACACACCCTCGCCCCTCCGGGGGTGGGATGGTCCGTAAATGGATTTTCCCCGCGGACAAAAAAAATAAAAATAAAAGGGTGGCCAGACGCCTTAAGGCAAGCCATCCATATCTGCGCCAAGTCAGTTTTAGTAAAAGTTTAGATCAAAAATATTCCTGTGTCCGCTTAAGCGTTACGTCACGAGCTACATCGGCATGAGTGACGTCGGAGCCTGTGGGCGCGAGTGGGAGTACCGTAGGTCAGAGGTCAACATTCCACGACGCCCACGGTTCTCATTTTACTAGTATCTCTATTTATTAACAGTATTTGAATTACTGAATGGATCGTTTGTAGAGTGGGAATTTTGAATTATTTCTTTATAATTACCAGAGCTGGGTATTGACCTTTTTTCCATTCATATAAAAGTATATTTGTTGCTTTATGAGTCATTCTTGGTAAGTCCGAGGTTTCTAGATTTATCAATGTAATATTATGTTACCACTGGCGGTATTTCTATAGAAGCCCAAAATCGTTACACGTTAATTGTATAATGTCTAATCTGTGTCTGTGTGTTGGGATATTCTCATTTATATGTCAAATTGCTTCTGTTAAATAAAAAAGATAAAAGATTATTATTATTCGGAATTTTGTAACGCAAGCTGGGCTTTTGGGCTTCCTTAAATAATAAATACACCCAACAGTCACATACATAGTTCTGACCCTACATTAAGATACAAGTCTTGTGTCGTGGGTATCAGAAACTACGAGAGACTTTTCGGTCTCACAAACACCCATATTTGTGGATCACACAAACATTTGTCTCGGTGCGGGGATCGAACCCGCGGCCTCTCGTTTCGCAAGCTGGTGTCTAGTCAACTGCGCCACGGGGCTGTCAACATATGACATATGTGTGTGCATGTGTTTGTGTAACCGAAGTAGTTCTGCGTATCGTTTTATTTTTGCAGTTATTAACAGATTGGTGAAGTTATTCGTATTTACTTTACGTGTACGTATATCTGCAACAATCTAGTATTTCTCCATATAAAAAAAAAGGATTTGTGAATTTTCGATTGATTACTGCCTCCAATTGTATCAACATTTTCTTAAGAAATAAAAAATCCTATTAGTAAAACTATTGTGGCGTGCCAAAGGAGAGGCCTATGTCCAGCAGTGGACGTAAGAGAGGCTGATGATGATGATGATGATGAAAACTATTTTATTTTTAGACTAATTATAAGGCTTAGAAAAAAAATTATAAATCCCTCGTCATGTTTTTTACATCAAACATTTTTATACTTTTGCTCGCAATCTAAAGGGTATGTAGAAATTATTTAGTACCAACTTCTACAGCTATATTATATTTGAGATTTTTGTAACAAATATTAGTTACTCTATAAATTCATATATGTGGGTATTCATATAGATATATACTTCTAGAAATATGAGTCAATTTATATTATTTTATTTGATATCAGCAAGTAATTAACACGAGACTAAATTTATTTGAATGAATTTTCTAGTCATCATTGTTGTAATAATGTCTGATTGTTTTATTGCTTCATGTGTCATGGTACATACTAGTTTCTTCATCATCATCATTAGCTGAAAGAAGTCAAAGACATAGGCCTTCCGCAAAGACGAGGGACTGTACTGGACTGGACGTGAGACAAATAATAGTTTCTTTCATCATCAGCCCAAATACGTCCCACTGCTGGGCACGGGCCTCCTCTACAACTGAGAGGGTTTAGGCCTTAATCCACCACGCTGGCCTAGTGCGGGTTGGCGGACTACACACCTAAGAAATTCCGAAGAACTTTTAGGTGTGCAGGTTTTATCACGATGTTTGCCTTCACCGTTAAAGCAAGTAATAATTCATTGTGAATACACACATAACTTCGAAAAGTCAGAGGTGTGTGCCTGGGGTTTGAACCTGCGACCGCCGAAATTCTCGACCGCGCGTCTAAACCTCGAGGCCATCACTGCTTAATAGTTTCTTAGTGTGTCCAAATTGCCTGCTTTTTCATCTTTATAGAATACGTGACCATCGTGATTTCCTCATATGGAGACTTATAGTATGGGTCAATTATTATGTGCGTTGTGTGTTTGCATATCTGTGAAGGTCATCGAGTATTTATGTTGTAGTTAATTATTGATTTAACCATTAACGGAGTGTGTATTAACCGAACATTAACAAATAAATAGGGAATATCATTGTCAGTGTTTTTTATGTACATAATCGTGACTTGAGTAAGTCCGTGGTTGAATGACATGGATTTTTAAACATTGATCTCGTAGGCAATCACACTAATGCAAAATCACTGCATTTTGTCATAAAATACAAATTAATTTTAAGCCGATTAAACTTAATTTTTATTATTAAAATTGTCCCAGTTCATGGTGATATTGAATTAATAAAATTTTCTGTAACTTTTGTTAGGTTAATAGCCTTTTATTTACCTAGAGTAAAAAGAAAACTTTTAATTTATTTTCTGATAGAGTCACTGTTTTAGCAAACCATATTTATAGTACCATAGGTTAATTTTATTTTGAACGATTTCTTTTCTGACAGAAACACTTTATTAGTAAACTCTAATTTTAACAGTACTGTAGTTTAATCTTGGCGTCGCATGATTTAATTTAGAACATCATTATTATCATCGGAATGGAGATAACAATAGGCAAGAACAATGGCGTGGAGTGATGCGACAGTGTCTTAGTCATTTTTTTCCAGTGGATACTGTGTTTGGACTGCACTGTATTTAACATCAGGTGCCAGTCCTAGATATGCCACCATAAAAAATATTACTATCATCATGTAGTCATTGCTTAGTGTATTTCAGTGGCGGTACTTCCATAAAAGCCCAAAAGCCCAGTTTGCTTTACAAAATTATAAATACATACATCATACATAAACTCACGCCTGTATTCCCCGAAGGGGTAGGCAGAGGTGCATTTCTGCACCCACATTTCGCCAAGTATGTATCAGTCCCACGTAATAGGGGGCGAGCCTATTGCCGTTTTTCGGGCACATTTCCAGACTCCGTGCTGTTACCGAGAATTTCCTAATGGAAAAACCCAATAACACTTTGCCCGACCCGGGAATCGAACCAAGGACCTCTAGATCGCACGGCACATACTTGTACCGCGAGACCATGAGGCAGTCAATATCACGAGGCAATTATAAATAATAATCTTTAAGCTCTAAATCGTTATATAACAAAAGCAATTTGACATATAAATCAGAATATCATGACCCTACGATAATAATTACGAATATAAACAAGACATTACAAAATTAACGTGTAACGCTTTTGGGCTTCTATGAACTTTCACCACTGGTTGATTTAGCTGGTTTTGCCCTGACCGCCTGACGTGGCAATATATTTTTTGTTATGCAAAGTAGATACGTTTTCATGTTATTTTAGCATGCACTCCAGCAAGCACATTCATCTGTGTGGCTAGGAATTCTAAAATTGAACTGATTAGGAAGTTAACTACACCGCATTGCAACTCAGTTTTGCAAAATATTTTTATATAAATTACACTGGTCAACATGACTTTTTGCCGTTAATCCAATTGTACTTTTTCGGTATCTTTTAAAATAATAAAAAAAATCTATTACATCGAAATATCTAAATATGTACAATTACATATATGTATGTACGGTATATTTGGCTTAATTTTGTGAGGGTATATCGAAAAAGAGTATTGCATCAGCTGATCTTACTTAGAAAGACAATATTGTTGTTGGTAGTACACGATATATCCTTAAACCTGTATATTTTCAACTCGTTATTGTTCGTTCATTGATGTTTAATTTTTTAATATTACTTTAACAAGTACCATTACGTAATACGAGTATTGCTACGACGACGTGCAGTTTCTAGTGTTTATTCCAAAGTGTTGTTGTTTAAATTGTGAAGTGCTTTTGTAAATTTGAATACGTTTCGGTTTTGAAGAAGTGTACTAAATCATTATCAGCCCAAATACGTCCCACTGCTGGGCACGGGCCTCCTCTACAACTGAGAGTGTTTAGGCCTTAGTCCACCACGCTGGCCTAGTGCGGGTTGGCGGACATACTACTAAATAGTAAATACATATATGTATATAGTTTGCATTATGAATCGAAAGTGTTTCAATGCATCGGATCTTTTCTATTTTGTTTGTGGGGAGTTTAATTCAAGTTCCAATCGATAACGTCCTACGCCGTTAGTATAGAAACGGAGGTAACATTTACAATTTGTATTTTGGTTTCAAGATTTCTAAGAGTATTAATCAACCTTGGACACCAAGTTTTTTTTTTGTTTGTTTAAGAAATGTATGTTATTTGAGAGGGTGGTTTAATGGTACCCACCGTTTAATGCCTTTTTCTAAACCTGTAATTTGGAGGGAACAAAAGATCATGAGAATGATTGTTATTTTTGTTTAAGGAAACTGAAGGGAAATTCTTATAAAACAAGAAGTAAAATTACATATCCTGATCAGTGGCGGTACTTCCATAGAAGCCCAAAAGCCAAATTTGCCTTACAAAATTCTGAATAATAATCTTTTAGCTTTATATCTTTATTTAACAAAAGCAATTAGACGTATAAATGAGGATATCCTGACCCCACAATAAACAATTATAAACTAGCATTACACAAATATCATGTAACACTTTTGGGCTTCTATGGAAGTACCGCGACTGATCCTGATGTGGAATCTGTAACTAAACCGATTCCTTATACTGAAGACAGCCCACCACCTCAGCCTACAAATAAATTTCAAATAATCTTTTTTCTTAGAAAGTGGGTGTTTCAAATTGTTTTTATGAACGTATTTTAACTAATCTCATGGTAAGGTATGGAAAAATACAAGTTTCAAATCGCGGCATTAAAAAATATATTTTTTTGTTGACCAGTGTTATTGGAAAAATGTGTTTAAATAACATCAAACATTATTTAAAAAATAGTTATGTTAAGATTTGTGCGAAAATAAACCTACGATCTTTCAAATTATTAACATTTAAAACAATTAATGCTTTTCAATCGGGGTCAGTAAATACCACGCATAAGTGAGATAATGAAGCAGAAACAAAGATGTCAAATTTTACGTAATGGTTGCAAAATCGAGAAATGACAACGCACCGGCTTGTTGGAACACCGCGGGGTCAAACACTGGCAACCGTGTCGAAATTATAATGAAGTTTATGTTGCAGGCTACTTGTGGAATACTCGATTATTCAAAATTATCAGACCGAGTTAGCTGCGATTAAATTTTGGATATTTTTGTGTGATTTAATGCTTGATAAGTAAACAATTTTAATTATTTATTTGAAAAAGAATACTATTAAAGTTTAAAATGGTTTATAATATCGCAAAAACAAATCACTTTAAATCATACATTTGCTTATGTTTTTTTATTGATGAATTAAGTATTGGTTCAAATTATGAGTCAATAAATATTCACATTGCTAAATTTAGACCCAAATAATTGAAAAATAATGTGACTTGCATTTAATTAAATTAAATGCAACACAAAACGTCAAAGTTAAAATTAATAAAATACAGACACTTCACTAAGTCTATGATTCTATGTTTCGCCTGCAACATAAACTAGGAGGTTGCAAAACGTCTTGTTTAGCTTCCCATGGCCTCAGTCCGCATCAAATAACGACTCGCGACTCATGTCTACCTTTCAGCCAAACAAAATTATACAGCAACGGCGACAATAATAGTTTAAGTAAATAAGTGTATATCAGTGAAAGTCCCTAAACAAATGCGACGTAAAATGTGTTTTATAAAGTGAAAGTGCGACGAATTAGTGCCCACGGAACCGCGTCACCACACGGTCTCTGAC
This sequence comes from Hemaris fuciformis, assembly GCA_907164795.1. Taxonomy (NCBI): domain Eukaryota; kingdom Metazoa; phylum Arthropoda; class Insecta; order Lepidoptera; family Sphingidae; genus Hemaris; species Hemaris fuciformis. The sequence goes on from OU015441.1 coordinate 16,826,250, forward strand.
TGGCGGGAAATACGTTTTGTTAAATAAAGAATAGTGTGTGTAATGCTGGCAGCATTGACGTGCTAACCGGCCAGTGCGAAAAAAGTGTGTTCTCAACTCGGAGCTGGATTTAAAATAATAACTGCCAAAAAGGTTGTAAGCAAGGAGTCTGCAGGCTGTATATAATATAGGGGATAAAACCGCCCCCGGCATTCGGCCAATGGCGGGGAGGGTGCCGCCCTCGCGCGGCTTCGCGCCACACGTCCGCATCGCCTTGCTCCTGCTGCTCGCACTTGGTAAGACTGTTTTATTCCTTTAACGGCTTCCTTTACATTTTATTCGGCGCAGCCAACATACGGATAAGAAATCGGGTCGGGTATTTCGCAAATGTAAAATGTGTTCCGAATTGAATGGCTATACGATGTAAGAGTACTCAGGAATGGAACGATATGCTAAAAGCATTTTGTAATAGTGATCATGTTCATATTGATTGCATTATAAAACCGGCCAAGCGTTAAACTTAAAGACAACTGTATCGAAATAACTTGGCATATGATTCAATGGTGACGTAACAGCTTTTTACCGGCTTATTCGTGTAAGGGAGCATATTATTATATGATTTAGTTGTTATACTTGAAATGAGAATACATCTTTGGGTTTAAATGTTATACCCAGTTAATAAAATTATATACATGTAATTGCCTGCATGTCTAAATGGTCGTGAGAGCTGAAATTTGTACTTGTGATACTCCAATTGTGCTTTTAAGTCCCACATGATAGGGGGCAATCCTGTTGCCCTTTTTCGGGCACATATCCAGACTTCGTACTGCTACTGAAAATTTCTTTATAGAAAAACCCAAAAACACTGCTTGACCCGGGAAACGAACCCGCAATGCCTCGACCGCACGCTGCAAACTTAAAGTTAAAAGTAATTTGTCTAATTTAAGAACAATTTTCTTTTCTTATGTTAAATAATAATAACGTCTGAACTGAAAACGTCTTAAACCCTAATTACCTATTCAGTATATTGTAGGAATATATTATATCAGAATGCTCCGATAAACTCCAGACACCATCGCATAACATGGAAGGGAAGGTCTGTTCTCTAATATGAAACGCAGATACAGGACGCCTTCTACAAATATAGAACCATATCAAAGATTACAAAATAAATGAAATTTTACTCTAAAACTTACTAAGAAATATTTTTAGTAACAACCGACCATGGTCCCCGATAATACCTCTTAACAAGTAGTCATTCTTCAACCTTCCAATATGTGTCTGTATTATTTTATTAAAATATATATAAATATTAAACAAAGCGAATTTGCGAGCCAAAGCTTCTTTGAAACTAAGTCTTGTCCATATTAGTCGATCGGCTTATTCACAAGTAATGCTTGCGAGTTCCATCCAATCAATCTTCACCTGCACGCAGAATGTAGGCTAAGGTCGCGTGAACTTGCTCCTCGGCTGATAATCAATCTAACTTATCTAGGTCGCATTATACATCTAGGCTCCTTGATATATAAATTGTACATACATATATATTACATCCGTATCCCATAGGGAATAAGCAAAGGTATGTACATTGTACATGTCTACGCCAAAGTTTTTTTAGCTGTATATAAAGGCCATATTATTGAATAACATTAGCCCATATACGTCCCACTCCCATTGCAGGGCACACGCCTTCTCCACAACTGAGAGCTGGCCTTAGTCCACCACGCTGGCCTAGTGCGGATTATGAAATAACATTGTTCTCTGCATTATTTTTATGAATTTGTAAAAGTCTAGAAAAGACTAAGCTACTAAAGGCCGAATACTGAAACGCTACTTTATCTGAGGGCGACTTATATTTAAGTGGCTGTTATAATTTAAGCGGTATACTGAAACATCATTTATCGGTTTTAAGACTGTGATTAACTAATGCCCACTTAAATTTCCATAAATGGCAAGATTACCACAAAAAGTTCTTTTACATGACATTTTTTAAGTATATACCGTTTAAATTATAACAGCCACTTAAATATAAGTCGCCCTCAGATTAAGTAGCGTTTCAGTATTCGGCCATAAGCCTTTTACACATATAAGACCAATTTACTACGTTTTTACATTAGTTCACCTGAAAATTCCATCTATGTGTCTATCATAATTTCTTGATTGGTTTAGTTACATTCAATATAAATAAATATACCAACAGATACATACATAGTTCTGACCCCACACTGAGATACATGTCTTGTATTGTGGGTATCAGAAACTACGAGAGACGTTTCGGTCTCACAAACAGCCATACCCGAAACAAATGTCGATCACACAAACATTTGTCTCGGTGCAGGGATCGAAGCCGCGGTCTCCCATTTCACAAGCTGGTGTCTAGCCAGCTGGGCCATGGGGCTGTCAAATTATACTAAGAATGAAAAGCACAAGTTCTGATTAAAATCTAAGGCCTATCTAAAATTAAAGGATAGGATGTAATGCATAAGTAGTGATGGACTCGAGGTTTAGGCGCGCGGTTGAGAATCTCGGCGGTCGCAGGTTCAAACCCCAAGCACACACCTCTGACTTTTCGAAGTACTACTATTTACTATGTGTGTATTCACAATGAATTATCACGTATTTTAACGGTGAAGGGAAACATCCCTGCGCACCTAAAAGTTCTTAGGAATTTTGTAGGTGTGTAGTCCGTTAACCAGCAGTGGGACGTATATGGGCTGATGATGATGATGATGATGGGTCTCGTATTTTACTTCCTCACGATTACAATTAGTTAGAAAGCAAAAAGCAACTTGAAAATCAAGCTCCTAAGAAAAATATACATACATACGTAACCTCACGCCTGTATTCCCCGAAGGGGTAGGCAGAGGCGCATTTCTGCACCCATATTTTGCCGATTGTGTTTTTTGTCCCACGTAATTTAGGGCGAGCCTATTGCTGTATTTCGGGCACATTTACAAACTCCGAGCTCTACTGACAATTTCCTTATAATAAACCCAAAACCCAATAACACTTTGCCCGACCTGGTAGTCTACTACCAGACATCTAGATCGCACTCAAAATATTGTTTGTATATTTCTTTCGGTTTTGGATGTATGGGACATCCAAAAGTCTCTCATAATTGATATATCGAAAGACACTTTTTTACTTTGTCCTAGGTAGTGTACTAGGGTAAGGTCAGAACTAAATGTCAGCGTATAATTCTATGACGTGTCTATATCTAGATGTTAATACATTCAGTATTGCAAAACACTCGTTGATCTTTGGTTATTTAGTTCACGCGTGATTCTTGACATGCCTAAGGGTACTTACTTGTTATTATTGCGATACTTAACTAACGTGTTTCAAATCTTTGAACTAGATGTATTTTTCCTAGCATATTAATTACAGGTTATAAGCCTTATCTTTGGTTTCTAGCAATAGCCAGTTATAAGATTTTTTATTTATTTATTTTTTTATTTTTTACGTACAAATGAATGAAAAATAGATAATAATGCTGAAAAAGACAATCTATACAATTTTTCCAGACTTTTCGTTACAAGACTTTAGGTCGGATATCATCATTAGCCGTTATTGCTAGGCACGGGCCTCCTCTATAAATGACAAGGGTTTAGTCCACGCAGGCCTAGTGCGGGTTGGCAGACTACCCTATGAAATCCCTAAGAACTTTTAGATATACAGGTTTCCTCACGATGTTTTCCTTCGCCGTTAAAGTAAGATAAGACGTCATCGATGCTATATAATTTTTTTTCGCGCCACATTTCATTCCGGTTTCGTAAAAGTTTAATTAAATTTATATCCAAACCGCAAAAAAGTAAAGAGAACCGAGTAATGAACGTAAAGTTAATTATGAACCCTTTTCCTTTAACATTCATCACGTCCGGGAATATTATACATAAGGTGTAATGTCCGGCATAGTGACCTACATAATATGACGTATTCCAGGCTCATCCTGTTTACAAACTGAAGCCAACATAAGTTAGTTGATTTGTGATAGTCACAGTAGATTATCTTTAGTTGGTACCTACTCCTAGACAAACAGTTACTGGTTTTCTTCCACGAAAAACATTTTTTTTTTGATTGCAAATACCATTTAATATTTTTTCATTACTGCCTCCTGGTCTCACAGCACAAGTATGTGCCGTGCGATCTACGGGTCCTGGGCTCGACTCCCGGGTCGGGCAAAGTGTTATTGGGTTTTTCCATTAGGAAATTCTCAGTAGCAGCACGGAGTCTGGAATTGTGCCCGAAAAACGGCAATAGGCTCGCCACCTATTACGTGGGACTGATACATACTTGGCGAAATATGGGTGCAGAGATGCACCTCTGCCTAACCCTTCTGTGAATACAGGCGTGGGTTTATGTATGTATGTATGTATGTATTTTTTCATTATGGTAAGGCCGCGCTGTTTTTGGCACCAGATGGTGAGTGCAGTCCAAACTGGTTTTCTAGTAACAATTATAATCAACACTTACCAGTTGTCACAATTTTATTGATTCATCTTCGTTAAAGTTCTGACAAAGACTATCGGAAGCTGAACACTCCTTTTGCCTGATCCCCTTCTCAAGGTATGTTCCTGTACTAGGAGATCAGCCTTCTCTTGTATGTAAAATGTATATATGTATAATGTATGTTAAAGAAAATAAAATAGAAAATTACTCAGGATCACCATCAGCCATCACACACTAACGTTAGATATCACATTTCTTGTATATTTAACAATATCGTAAACAATTTTGCAATTTTCCAGACATTGCTCGGACAAAGCTTAGCTTCAACCTTGACCAGATTTACTGCCCTCAATATAAAATGCAAATAATTAATTCTTTTATAGGTCAATGTACAATGCTTCTTCGCCTAACTTCTCAAGGACTTTAGAAGCCTTTGAAGAAGTTTAAAGCACAATAAAATATTTTAAATTAATTTAGGCATATACAGACATATTGATGACAAGATCTTTAAACGATGATGACATATTTTAATGATGTCTTGTTTCGCTTACTCTTACGACAAAGGTAATTCAAAAGAGAAAGACATAACATTTTTACCTATTTTTGACAGCCCCGTGGCGCAGTTGGCTAGACACCAGCTTGCGAAACGAGAGGCCGCGGGTTCGATCCCCGCACCGAGACAAATGTTTGTGTGACCCACAAATATTTGTTTCGGGTCTGGGTGTATGTGAGACCAAAAAGTCTCTCGTAGTTTCTGATACCCACGTCACAAGACTTGTATCTTAGTGTGGGATCAGAACTATGTATGTGACTGTTGGGTGTATTTATTTTATTTACCTCAGAAAGACTTAGATTCAAGTGTAACTCATTTATTGATATTTTTTACACTATCAACACAATTCAATTTCACTCAGACGCAGTAGACTCGATACTATGTATTCAGAGTAAGTATCTAAACGATAATAAAAACTGAATTAATCCATTGCGTACTTTGTAAGATGTAAGCGGAGAAATATACAAAAAAGGACAGCATCGTTGTTTTAACCTGTTTTGAGAATCATAAAAGTTTAACTTTTTTATATGCCATAATCGGATCAAGTTTCTTATATCATGTTTCTAGAAGTTATCGATTAAAAAACTGACCTTCAACTTACGTTGTGGTTATATGAGAAATCGACAGAATGAATGGTCGCTTAAAATATTGTAATAAATATGTAATTTTATTGTTTGTAACTCCTTTAATCCAATACCGTTGAAATAATTTTGAGGAATTTTTGAAACGTGGAAATTGAGTTTTGCAATTTTCAGACTTGTTATTTATTGACATTTTAGGGATTTTAGAAAATAACCTGTCCTTTTTAACTTCACAAATATTTGTCATTTCTGCCTTTTACTAACACACAATTTTAAGGCCCAGCTGACGGGAAAATCTTGTTTTATTTTTTTGTATGTTGTTTTGATGCGAAAGGGATCTTATGTAAAAACACCTGCTATCATTGTAAAGGCATAATGTAAATTTGATATTGTTTCATTATTTTATATCGATCGTCCCTAATACGCGGAACAGGAGCGTGGAAGTAGGGCGCACGACTGCGAATGCACGCGACCTATCACTGTGGAAACAGTTGTAATATCTAAATCTAAATATTCTCAGATGCGAGAGGATTCTCTAAACACATACGAGAATTGCTTTATTATATACGTACCTATATGCTATACGTACATAACAGTGGCGGTACTTCCATAGAAGCCCAAAAGCGTTACACATTAATTATGTAATGTCTACTTTATAATTGTTTATTGTGGGGTCTTTAATTAAGAAATTGCTTTTGTTAAATAAGATTTAAAGCTTAAAAATTCGGAATTTTGAAAGGCAAACTATGTAAGTACCGCCACTGGTACATAATTGTGTTTAAACTTTGCACACACTATTTTTATGAAATTTAATGTCGTGATTATACTATACTTATGCGTTTGACAAACATACGAGTATAAGTACTCACGTTTGCATCTACTCACAGGTGCATTTATAAGCACGTTTCGCCTATTTTTTTATGTTCTATGTACCCAAAAGGGGTCGCCGCCTAGAGTTGCGCCTAATGACGTTTTTTGATAGATGAATATTCCGTGCTGCTACTAAGAATTTCTAAATGGAAAAATCCAATAACACTCCCCAAGCCGGGTGTCAAAACCGGGACCTCGTGATCAACGGCACACACTTGGGCAGCGAGACCAAGATGTAGTCTATAAAATGGAGTACAGGTTTTCTTTATCACAAGAATGGGTGAGATTGTGTTAAAATACAAAAAAATAGGGGAGTATTATCACATTGGAGTAGGGTCTAGGGTGGAACAAAGTGGACTGTAGTGTGATAAGATCCCAATTGAATATAGCTGATCCAGTCTTATCCAAGATTTTATTAAGTTCAGAATATTTTATGTACTGGAGTGCCAGTTTCTCATAATGCCACAACGAATGAAATTGCATAAGTACATATGTATTGCGGACGAGTTGTAGTTACAGAATAACTGTGGCATGATCACCTAATTCCCACGGCGGAATTGCTTGCACAATTACTGCTGCTTATCATCCCAGTTATATGTTCGCTTTGACTCGAGGAAGTGTGAGTGTGCATCCCTTATTGAAGACTATCTGTGGTACCCGGCTAAGCATGAGCGTCATCATCATCATCATCAGCCCAAATACGTCCCACTGCTGGGCACGGGCCTCCTCTACAACTGAGAGGGTTTAGGCCTTAGTCCACCACGCTGGCCTAGTGCGGGTTGGCGGACTACACACCTAAGAAATTCCTAAGAACTTTAAGGTGTGCAGGTTTTATCACGATGTTTTCCTTCACCATTAAGCAAGTGATAATTCATTGTGAATACACACATAACTTCGAAAAGTCAGAGGTGTGTGCCTGGGGTTTGAACCTGCGACCGCCGAAATTCTCGACCGCGCGCCTAAACCTCGAGGCCATCATTGCTTTAGCTTGAGCGTAATTAATTATAAAAAAATAAGGATCCTATATCTTTTCTAAAAGTGTTATCTAATTACATACCAAAAAACAATCAAATGGGACAGCGGTTTAGGCGTAAAAGCGTAACAGGCAGACTTACTTTCAACCTTAAAGTATTAGTATGAATTCTGTTTTACTGAACGAAGGCTCTCGTCTTCGAGAGTTCTCGCTCTCTTTCATAATTCCGGTTTGTATTAAGTATGTTGTTTTTATTGTTTTTGAAGTGGGGATTCCATATTTCTGATCAGTTTTATACATTGCATTAATAGGTAAATGTTATGAAATTCCGGTTGGTTATCTTAAGCATCGTCCTTTAAGAAAGCACCAAGACAATTTTTTGTGTGGTCTACAAATATTTGTTTCGGGTCTGGGTTTTTGTGAAACCGTAAAGTTTCTGGTTTCTCATACGCACGACACAAGACTTGTATCCTCATGTGAGTTCAGAACTATGTATGTGATTGTTGGGTGTATTTTTTTTAATATTATAGGATACATAGTTTTTGTAAATAGTTTCTGTTTACACCTGACCTGCATAATTGTGTCGATAAATGGCTCTCTATTAAGACCGTATCACCATTAGATGCCAGCACGATAATTTTTTCGTGCCAGCGAATCGTGAACGTCGTCAAATAGATATGTAAAAAATTATCCATTAAAAATAGTTTATTCCTAGAAGAAAGATTATTCAACTAAAATCGCAACAAAGAACTAAATATATCCAGTAAGTAATTATAAAAAGTTAAATCTTTGGTATTTTCATTTTAAGCCTGTATAATGAGTCTTGGAACCCACACAACAGTGTACAGTGTAACCCACGTAAATATGTCGCTGCATATTTTCTCATTTGTCCTTTAAGCTTTTCATCAAAAAGATTCAACGCTTCGATAATAGCTTCACAATTTAAAGGTTATTCGTTTCAAAAATACAATTTTGTATTCTTTAAAAAATATATACAGAGAACTATAAATTTTCCATCAGGGTTGAGGCTTAAGTCCAACATGCCGGTCTAGTGCGGGACGCAAATCCGTGTTGAAGATCTCTTTAGCATCGTGTTTCCTCGCGATTTTTTCTTTCATCATTGAAATGCATGGTACCTACCTATAATATTTGATTGTGAATTGGGATTTTGGGATCTCAACCGTACAAATACGGTAATTTCTATCGCTGTAAGCAATAATGTAGGTATCTGAATGGGCTTTCCATTCGTATTTCGACAACTATGATGTTAAGAAGCATTTCGTTGTATCAAGTAAATTTTAAAACCTCAAAATTTGGGAAACGCTCAATAATTTTTTTTTCTATCCGCTATCTAGCTTCAGAAAAAAAAACACATAAAATAATCAGATACATAAATTGCTTATTTTCAATAACATTGTAAAAGACTCAGACGAGGTACATAAAGACAAATCGTAGAATACTTAATTCCCTAGTTATTTAATTGTGCAATGGATTGATAGTAAGCTTTTAAACTCAGCTGGAGTCCTCAGATTAGGAGATTAACACAAAGTGGATTATTTATTATACCCCCCCCCCCCCCCCCCCCCCCCGCGCGTCCGGGGTGAGCCTTGCTAATTTCAACTCATTTGCAGATTTCATTGTTATTAATATATTAGGTGTAATGTAGGTTTATATTTACGAACGAAAAGGTTTTTATTTCTGATTAGCAGCATAGTGGTAGAAAAGTATTAACCTATTCATATTTTAAAGGTATTAAGTCTGCCTTTGCTTTGTTTTGAGGGTGAGAAAAATAACAAAAAAAACTGACGCGTTTTAATCCTTCCCTATTCAAAGTCAAAGTCAAAATCATCTTTATTCAAATGGACTTTTACAAGTGCTTATTGAAGGAGTATTCCTATTTCATTGGTAGCAAGGTACCAGCTCCTCATGAGAATTAATAATATATATTTCTATGTATGTATCTATATAGGGACATACATACATATACCAGTAATGGGGATGGGCCTCCTTTATTATTGAAAGGTCTTAGAAATCAGACAGTCGGGTATACTTCATACCTCTGAGAAATTTCTTGTTAAGCAATTTTAGATACGTTTCTTTACCATATTTAATTGCCAATATAGGGAATAATACACATTACGTCAAAACGCCAAAGATTTGAGCGTGGAATCAGTCCCCGTTTAAACGATATCTTTTTCTAAACAATTCATTGAAAATTTGCCTTACATGAATAAAATATTTAAAAACTCACACAGCGCTTCCCAAACGCTAATCCTCTAAGCCCCCCGCACACAGTTTAGACGTTATTGTGTTTATGCAACACTTAACAGCGCCCCCTTTTCTAATATCGCGTGTATAGCAAGGAGGGAGGCATGCGCACCCTTTCTGTGCGATTGTCCTGACGAAAACTCTTCATATAGTCGGTATTATAGCGGTACGAATATTATGTTGGCTTGCACGCAGCTTCACTCTCCCAGTGCATGTAAGGCTCATCCACACTTGCATGGGTACTACAATAGCGCCTGTTTCGCACGTATGATGTATCTTTGAAGATTTTATATGCTTTTAAATAATTTCAAACAATAATGAATAAATTGTTAGACGGAACGGAGTAGCCGTTGGTCCGGTTCCGATACGGTTGGTAATTTTGTCAAAATTTTAGATTTTTCACGATCCTGCCAACACTTATAGGAATACAAGCGTGAGAGTATGAATCTAATTTAAAAAATCTTTTTCCTCTGTATAAATCTTTATCTAAATAAAGAAGCCAACAGTATTTTTTTCTTTATTTGTTTCGCTTTTACTACTAAGTCGCTGAACGATTTTAATTATGAGTAATGAGTTTTGATACAGGAAAAAAGAAGTGAAAAATTATGATAAGAGGATTTTTTTAAATACTGCGTCCGGGCGTAACTGAGTTAATTTATAAGTACATATTATATGACTAAGGAGTACGAGTATAGAGAATGTGGGAGTCAACACTAAAATAAGACATGGCCGTTCTTTTTACCGTAAAACTATTTTTTACATACATACATAAACTCACGCCTGTATTTCCCGAAGGGGTAGGCAGAGGTGCATTTCTGTACCCACATTTCGCCAGGTATGTATCAGTCCCACGTAATAGAGGGCGAGCCTATTGCCGTTTTTGGGCAAATTTCCAGACTGCGTGTTGTTACTGAGAATTTCCTAATGGAAAAACCCAATAACACTTTGCCCAACCCGGGAATCGAACCCAGGACCGGCACATACTTGTACCGCGAGACCACGAGGCAGCTAGTATTTTTTACTCCAACTATATTCTTGTTGAAACTCTTTTGGAAGATATCCAAGTCTGGGCGATCATGATTTCAAATAAAAACACGTACACTAGTGATTGCCTCGACCGCGAGCACAAAAATTCGCGGTTTTCAAGTCAATTTTGCAGCCGTGCTATCCACGAATATTACTGTTTTACAGCTTTCCTGAAGCCGTTAGGTAGAAAGTATCTATGGTGTATACCTAGACTGCAAGCTACAACTGAGATAACTTTGAATTGCACATTTATAATTTGCAGCCTCTGTTTATTAAAAGTAACAGATTAAGAAGAAAACCAAAAAATAATGTATTCGATACACAAAATATTTTCTGGAATGGTATAATATTATATGTACATACTATCTCAGTACTATACTATCTCAAGCAGTGATGGCCTCGAGGTTTAGGCGCGCGGTCGAGAATTTCGGCGGTCGCAGGTTCAAACCCCAGGCACACACCTCTGACTATTCGAAGTTATGTGTGTATTCACAATGAATTATCACTTGCTTTAACGGTGAAGTAAAACATCGTGATAAAACCTGCACACCTAAAAGTTCTTAGGAATTTCTTAGGTGTGTACCTAGTCCGCCAACCTGCACTAGGCCAGCGTGGTGGACTAAGGCCTAAACCCTCTCAGTTGTAGAGGAGGCCCGTGCCCAGCAGTGGGACGTATTTGGGCTGATGATGATACTATCTCGTTTAATTAAGCATTAAAAAAGTTATTAAAAAAAATCATTCATTCATATCATTATTTTGATAAGAAGACTCAAATTATCTTTCGATTGTGAAGTATGATAAATCGTAAAATAATCATGTTTTGTTAATAAAAAAAATTGATTTTCTTATTGTCATCCTAACGCAATATCATTTAGAATGCTCTGTTATATAAGTACTATTAAAAAGATTAGAAATTTCTCAGTTTTTAAAGGAATTGCGTCATGTAAACAAAGCGATAAATACGCCTCAGATACGTTTTATCTTCACGTTGTATCGATTATACTAACTTGTGGACTACAGATCTCTTTATCTCAAGACTGCCTCGTGGTCTCGCGGTACAAGTATGTGCCGTGCGATCTAGAGGTCCTGGGTTCGATTCCCGGGTCGGGCAAAGTGTTATTGGGTTTTTCCATTTCTCAGTAACAGCACGGAGTCTGTAAATGTGCCCGAAAAACGGCTATAGGCTCGCCTCCTATTACGTGGGACTGATACATACCTGGCGAAATGTGGGTGCAGTAATGCACCTCTGCCTACGCCTTCGGGGAATACAGGCGTGAGTTTATATATGTATGTAGATCTCTTTACTTCACTAAAATAAGTCGATATCGCAAAAATGCAATTCCACTTTCACAAAACCTCACGATTTCTCCTTAGCGCAATCCAATACATTATGTTAATCAAGTGGGGTGACCAGCGCGGGCCGTTTCTGCCGGAACGAATGGGGTGCATACAATTTAGGGGTTCCGGGGACATTGGGAGACGCTGATTTGATAAAAGTGCCTGAAAAATGAACAAGTATTCCTTTGTATTGTAGTCTGAAATTGATTTTTTTGCGGGTACTAAATAAACTCGTCGGAGAATAAATATAAAAGAATGGATTTCAGAAAAGCATAAGAACTTTACTTAATGAACAAAATGCGACAGTAAAGTTATTTCACGGTGGTCGTCTCTTTCAATTCTACCCTCTTCAAGCTCGCCCATAGACTAAAAATGGAGATGCAAGATATGAAGTTAAAGTATCGATTCAAAAGAACTTGTAAAAGTCTTTTTGAATAAAGATAATTTGACTTTGACTTTAAAATGCCTTGTTTGGTTTTGAGTATACCTTGAAATGAAATTATTGGTTTTATTTGTTTTAATATAATATTATATAATATTATGTTCTTTTAAAGGTGTTTTTTTTTTAAATACTATGGATCTAAAATACATAAAGGACAAACATTTTGTATTTAAATTTAATTAATAAGTACTTTCCTAAATATTCCTTCGCCCATCTCATAGGAAGGCAAAAAATCTTTGACATAACATTTCACACCAAATTCTATTAACTTCATCTGATGTAGTGATTAGAAAACTCTGTGAAAAGCTATGAATACTGACATTTACATAAATCGACAAATAGGGTGTCGCGAACTTTGACCCTAGTAATTAACCCCGCAGCGGTGAAATCGATAAATATTCTAGAATTATGACTAGTTGGCACGATGGGGTCATCTGTTAGATTTGCGGGTCTTTTTGTACATATACAGACTTTCCTCTTTATTCTCGAAAGGGTAGGCAGAGGTGCATTTCTGCACAAAACCGCGAGGCAGTATTTTTATGTAATCATCGCTCATCATCATCACTGTCAATCGACACATAGACTCTACCAAGATGCCTTCGTTGCAATTTGACAATAATGTCATACGATACGATACTATAGTACACAATAATTATAAGTGTACAGAAATACACGTATCTAAGTTTGAAAAGCCGTAGTCAAATTGCAACGAACGCATCTTGGTAACGTTGTTTAATCATGTGGCCTGAAAATCTTGTTCCACAGTTTTTTAGCCTCGTTTTTTGTAGTAGTTGGGTTTTAGTTTTTTTTTTCAAACTAATATTTACAGTCTACCGTCGTAGACAAAGTCACATTCTGCGATCGTTAACATGAAAAATATCAAAATATATGAAATACACGTTACGTATAGGAAAACTACGTGATCATTGATGTCAATTTTATACATTATGTTCTTTAATAGCGATTACGCTTGTGGAATGTGACTGTAGCCCTCTGGTCTATCTATAAGAAATTTTGTATACATGAGCCCGACCGGGCTTGTCAAGCACTCCCCACTCCAGACTGTCAAAAGAACAAAAAATATGGGTTAATGACATCACAAAAATGTCTGACATAAAATCAATGGCTCCGTTCAAGGGTTATTTCGCTCGGCGTATTATACAAGACGATCAAAATCGGTTTTACGTCGCGTTTCATTTGAATACTTCACCGCGGTACGGATTCACAGGATTTATGGCATGGTAGCAAAAAGACGGACGTAAAAAGAGCATTGACGTTCGATTCCTGGATTAGGAAACCTGATAGTAGTTTTTGAAACAAACACTATTGGACCGCACTGCACTTATCTGAGCAACAGTAAAAAGACCCTACGTTTTCCCTCTTAGAAGTTTAAATTTCCAAAGCTCTATATTGCGTACATTACATACATACTCTCACGCCTGTCTTTCATTGGGGTAGGCAGAGACTATAGAGCGCCAAATGCCACGGTCCAAACGCACTTTTTTTCGCTTCCTCAGCTGACGTTATCCTCTTCATACACACACGTCGTGGCATCTGGTATATTGCAAATTCCATATTTCCTGATAGATCTATTCATCATCATCACAATCATCATCATCAGCCCATATACGTCCCTCTGCTCTCTCCACCACGCTGGCCTAGTGCGGGTTGGCGGACTACACACGCAACAAAGTTCCTAAGAACTTTAGGTGTGCAGGTTTCATCACGATGTTTATATTTTATAAACATCGTGATCGTGATCATCGTGATAGACCTATTGCCTATGCGTTTATGGACAGTCATGGTCTGTTACTGTAATAAGTATGGTTTGAAAAAAAGAGTGCCTCGTGGTCTTGCGGTACAAGTATGTGCCGAGCGATCTAGAGGTCCTGGGTTCGATTCCCGGGTCGGGCAAAGTGTTATTGGGTTTTTCCATTAGGAAATTCTCGGTCAACAGCACGGAGTCTGGAAATGTGCCCGAAAAACGGCAATAGGCTCGCCCCCTATTACGTGGGACTGATACATACTTGGCGAAATGTGGGTGCAGAAATGCGCCTCTGCCTACCCCTTCGGGGAATACAGGCGTGAGTTTATGTATGTATGTATGTATGTGAAAAAAAGTATTTTAATATAATAAAATAAAATTACACTTAAATAAAGCATAAATAGTTCCCGAAGTGCCAAAAACAGATAAATCTAAACTTCTAGTTTTAAAATCATTTATATTGTCAAATATGTTACATTTTCCAGAAGTTAAACAATATCATTAAAGTAAAATGGAAGCGATAAAACATGTTAAAAATCGACATTCAAATGCCGAACATGCCAAAAAATACAAAAGTACGTATTACATTTGGTACAAGAAAATGACTTGAACATTACAAATGAGTATCGAAACGAGACAAAACTGTATTAAGCGTACGTGTCAGCGGAGGGGGCGGCCTTCCTCCCTCCCTCCCCTCACAGAGAGGGTGTCTAGGGCTGTGCGGCGAATTTCCTCTTTCCCTTCGCCGGTAATTTTGTGCGTTTTGTAATATTTCCATTGCCTTTGTGTTTTTTTTAGGTTTGATATTTTGCTAGTACATACATTTTCACCCAAAAGCAGTCCTTTGAGCGTAATGTGAAGAAGCAAAGTTACTTCTTTCGCCAATCAACACTCTAAACTTCTGTTTACGCTTCTGACAGAGCGCTATAGATGTTTGCGAGAGAATTGGGGGAGGCCTATGGGTATACTCGTAGGCCTTCTGGATAGCAGTGCACGTCTATCGGCTAATGATGATGATGATGAAACAGTACCGTAGCTCCAGGTGAATGTCACTTTGTCATGAACAGTATACAATAGCCAGTTCTCTTTACAACTTATAATTTAACCAACAACCCGTGAGTTCATAAATCATAACAAACTATTCTTGGAATGTTTCATAATGTGTAATGTGATTCTGTTCACAATATTTCATAATAATTAGAAAAGAAAGGAAAGAAAGAAAGAAGTATTTATTGCTAGCACAATTTACATATAAAATATAAGAAACTGGTGGTCTCGCGGTACAAGTATGTGCCGTGCGATCTAGAGGTCCTGGGTTCGATTCCCGGGTCGGGCAAAGTGTTATTGGGTTTTTCCATTAGGAAATTCTCGGTAACAGCACGGAGTCTGGAAATGTGCCCGAAAAACGGCAACAGGCTCGCCCCCTATTACGTGGGACTGATACATGCTTGGCGAAGTGTGGGTGCAGAAATGCACCTCTGCCTACCCCTTCGGGGAATACAGGCGTGAGTTTATGTATGTATGTATGTAATTTACATGTAAAATATAAGAAACAGAAAACAAAGAAAAAAAATATAATTATAATTGCACCAGCAATGGTACCTCCCATTCAGCTACGTGCTGCAGTAACGCACGTGTTTTCGTACATGTTTTCCGAAAAATCTCTTTGTTTCCGTTATTAATTATAAATATATCCGTGGCATAGTTGGATAGAATTATAAACTAGCTTATTTAACGACAGATCGTGGGTTCGATCCCCGCATCGAGGAAAATACATGTATTTGTTTCGCATAGGTGTATGTTAGACGCGAAAGTCTTTCGCAGTCTGATATCCACGACAAAAAAAAAATACTTATGAAATTGTGAGGTCAGTACTATAAATTTGACTTTTGGGTGCACTTAATTATTTAAACAGATGCAAAAGTGATTTTGACAAAAAATATGAATATATTTTTCCACTCGCCTAAAAAAGCCTAGTTAATCGATATTTTTCAAACCTTTTTTCGTAAAATCTCAATACCCATTGCCCTAAACAAAAGGGCTCGTCAGTAGAAACAGCTAACCCTAATTTCCCCCAAGCATTGAACCCCTCGGGGCGAGCATGTCAATCAAAATATCCCTTAATGGGCGCCTGTTCAGCTAAGGATATTAGATAAATAGCGGGACGATAGCCCCGTCCGTACTTCGGAGGGAAACGTCCGTACTCAGTAAATTACGTGACTTGTCGACAAAATATACGGCTTAGTTGAAATTGTGCTGCGTGAAATGAAATTCATAGGTGGCTTATTTAATAATATAACTTTTTGGAATTCAGAAAAAAACACAAAATAAATAAAAATTGAAGCAGTGATGGCCTCGAGGTTTAGACGCGCGGTCGTGAAATTTCGGCGGTCGCAGGTTCAAACCCCA
This sequence comes from Hemaris fuciformis, assembly GCA_907164795.1. Lineage (NCBI taxonomy): Eukaryota > Metazoa > Arthropoda > Insecta > Lepidoptera > Sphingidae > Hemaris > Hemaris fuciformis. The sequence goes on from OU015441.1 coordinate 16,842,903, forward strand.
GGCACACACCTCTGACTTTTCGAAGTTATGTGTGTATTCACAATGAATTATCACTTGCTTTAACGGTGAAGGAAAACATCATGATAAAATCTGCACACCTAAAAGTTCTTAGGAATTTCTTAGGTGTGTAGTCCGCCAACTCGCACTAGGCCAGCGTGGTGGACTAAGGCCTAAGCCCTCTCAGTTGTAGAGGAGGCCCGTGCTCAGCAGTGGGACGTATTTGGGCTGATGATGATACATATAAATTCGAAAGGTCAGAGGCATGTGCCTGGGGTTTGAACCCGTGGCCGCCAAAATTCTTGACCGCGCGTCTAAACCTCGAGGCCATCACTTTGATTTAATGTATAGCATACGTGTTAAATTTCCTACACTAAAACCTTGTAGCTACAAGTAGTAGACGCTCTCGAAAATTTGATTATGCGTTATAAAGTAATCTATGAACATCCAATGACGAAAGAACTTAAATATGTTATCTGATGTATGACAAATTAATATTTACCCCCTAGTCTATATTGACCTGCCGACTAACTACGTAGTAGATTTTTGATGCAACGAAAATCTCCAATTACTTTAGAATCGAATTCGGGACCCCTAGATCACAAGCCGTCAACTTTAAACTCAAACTGTACCTCTTAAATGAATGCTCTGTAAACAGAATGAAAGCGTGGGCAGTTCCAGTTAAACACAATGTTGAATAACCTACAGAGTTTAATAAAGGAACGGCTTGTTTTAACTCAATTAGTTACAAAGCGCGATGAGTGGTGTTACTAGGTAACCTTTTTATAGAAAGATCTTATCAAGAGATTACTTTTTTAATAATAAATAATAAGAACTCATTGGTAGTTTTTAGTAGTTTTTAATTTAATGAAATCACTACTGTTTTAAAATAAATTCCTATTTCAAATGTGTACGCGATAAACTCACCAAAAATCCTGAACAGATTTTCACGCAATTGCCTTAGCGTTTTACCTTTAAAAAAAAAACATTAAAAATGGAAATTACCAATCTGGTTTCGCGAAGGAAGGCAATGGTCAGCGCGGAAATCCGTCACAAAATAGTATGCCAGGAAATAGAACAATTGTTTTAATAACAAAACAATAAAAAAGGTGCTCTACCAACATGATTGGTTTAATAAAGTGAGTTACCATTCCCAACTCGATATTCGTAGCTCAGAAAACCCGATTTCAATTCTTGGAACAAGTAAATCTGTACTGATTTTTCCCATTAGAAAATTTTCAGTAGCACGAACTCTGGGTGGATCAGATCGGACCTAATATTTCCCTACCAGCAGTCGTGACGGCGATGCTGGCGGGAGACTCAAAGTGGAACGCCGTAGTTACTTTCTGTGAAACCGTAATGGTTAAGAAAGAGACTGCGGAGCGTCACAGAAAGGGCTTCTCTGCCCAGAAAAGAAGACGCGGAAGTGGTAACACTTACCGCAATTCATAAGCTTAACAGCAATCTATAATCTGCCTGAGAACAAATCTGCTTAGGCCGATGTGTGCTTCATAAGCAAAGCACTGGAGGCAATTCGGCGCGTTCATTTTGAGTTCCCGAAGACCCTCCAAAGTGTAGAGGGAGACTACCATGGGGTTTTTAGCCGGTAAGAGTCCGGCATACCCCGTTTACCTACTGGAAACGGGGATCCAAGAGGATTTTCCCCATGAAAAAAAAAAAAAAAAATGAAGCACGAACTCTGGCAAAACCTCGACCTATTACGTTTGTATTAAACCACAGCTGTCTAAAATCAGGCGAGAAATGTAATTATGCCTGTTCAGGCGTCAATGTATATTATAACCGTTAAATAGTGATCAATTTTAATACCTAACTGCAGATAGATCGCAGTATTAGACCTGTCAACGTTTGGTAGATTCGCTCACAGATAATTCGTTTTAATTGTTTTTTTTTATCGATCCGTAAATAGACATAGGGATTAATAATTTATTTCGGCTGTTAATCGTTGCTATCTGGATTGACACGTACCAGCTTCCCTTAGTCGGTAATCATCGTCATCATCATCATCAGCCCGTATACATCCCACTGCTGGGCACGGGCCTCCTCTACAACTGAGAGGGTTTAGGCCTTAGTCCACCACGCTGGCCTAGTGCGGGTTGGGGGACTACACACCTAAGGAAGAAACTTTTAGGTGTGCACGTTTTATCACGACGTTTGCCTTCACCGTTAAAGCAAGTGATAATTCATTGTGAATACACACATAACTTCGAAAAGTCAGAAGTGTGTGCCTGGGGTTTGAACCTGCGACCGCCGAAATTCTCGACCGCGCGCCTAAACCTCGAGGCCATCACTGCTTGTTAGTCGGTAATAGCTTCCTTTAATCGCGGGAATGAGTTTTTCAACTTGATAAGAGATCGAAGGACAGGGGGAGGCGTGTAATGATGGACGCTTTTTTATTTACACTTTTAATAAAGGTGCCGCTACAGAATACTTTGTATTTGCAGAATGTTTTGGTTCACGAAATATTATGTAAATTTACATACATACATAAACTCACGCCTGTATTCCCTGATGGGGTAGGCAGAGGTGCATTTCTACACCCACATTTCGCCAAGTGTGTATCAGTCCCACGTAATAGGGGGCGAGCCTATTGCCGTTTTTCGGGCACATTTTCAAACTCCGTGCTGTTACTGGGAATTTCCTAATGGAAAACCCAAAAACACTTTGCCCGGCCCGGGAATCAAACCTAGGACCTCTAGATGATCGCACGGCACATACATGTACCGAGAGACCACGAGGTAGTTATTTTAAAAATTTGTAAATTTCTCATGCTCTAAGAACTAACATTATACCCTCTTTCCTCTTTCCCAGGATCAGCCAGCGCCCGTCGCCCAGAGCCCTATTATGGACGGCTCATCGGGAAACTCAACCAGTACGCCCATGGGATAAAAGGGATGGTGTACGCGGTGGATGAAAGCACAGTGTTCATTCGAGGCTTCGCGTACGACGGAACAGGTCCGGATGCGTATTTCTGGGTGGGGGACACTCCCCAACCCACGCCAGAGGGCATCCTGGTTCCCTATCCGGAGGACTATGATTCTAGCAAGTGAGTTTTTAGGGATATTACTTTGATTCTACTTTTTTAACACAAAAACACCCAGACCCGTAAAAAATATTTGTTAATCACACAAACATTTGTCTCGGTGCGACGATCGAACCCGCAGCCTTCCGTTTCGCAAGCTAGTGTCTAGCCAACTGCGCCACGGGGCTGTCATCGATAAATCTCAGCTGTCAAATATCCATAAAGTAAAGATAAACGGGATGTTTACAACATTTTCGTTCATAACATGAATAATGAAAATATAATGTTGTGTTGTAATTAAATAAAGATAATTGATATTCGAGGGGTGAGTCGGTAATAGCTTCCCTTAAACGCGGGGGAGAGTTTTTCAACTTGATGAGAGCTCGAAGGACAAAGGGAGGCGTGTAATCATAGACGCTTTTTTAATTTATAATTTTAATAAAGGTTCCACTACAGATCACTTCGAATTTTTGCACGATATTTTGACTGTCGAAATATCGTATAAATTTCGCATGCCTATGAATTAAAACATTTACAAATTTATTATGATATTTGTACACTTCTGTACATTTTATACTACCCTCTTTATTTTCCTCTTTTATTATCCATCTAAAGGTTGTAAGAAATTGACTCTAGTCAAGAGCAATAAGACCGCCATTTTATTTGTTTCGTAGTGTACAAGAAACAGTAAATAAATTAGAAATTTACATAAAAATCCAAATCTACTCTGCCACACTTGTAACCACGGACACTGTATCCTGCTGAAGAGCTTTTACACACATTAATACCTCTGTTCTTCTAATATCTATGCCACGGGACTAACGACTTTATTGACATAATTAACAGCTGGTGACGTGGATGAAATGGCATGAGTGTATTTGTATTCCTTTCAGGGACCCGCCGATCCTCACAGCCCACAGCAACTCGGACATTCTACTCAGGCTGCCGGCCGGAAAGCGGTTAAGGGACATCAAGTGGCTCAGCGTCTGGTGTAGGAGGTTTACGGTGAGAAATACATACTTATATATTATGACAGTTTAGATGTATACTTACGCCAGAAAGACAACCCGGATCCAGTTATGGAATAAAGTATACTTTTGACCCGAATATCAAATTCGAAGTAGTTTAAAGAACATGGCACATTGCCGAAGAAGGCCTTCTGAAGAATGCGCCTACCAACCCGATCTTCTGCGGCCCGGCTCCATCCACTATCCGCCACTTCTTCAACACCTACCATTTATTGCTAATTCGGTTAATATCTAATGCTGTGAGTAGCTTGCGATTCAACAACAATCCCCTAGTATGAGAACTGCTCATAGAAGATTATACGTAATTTTTGTGTTGATGAGGATTTGAGTTTCTTCTGCTTCTCGTTTCTGCGAATCATAAACTATCAAACTATCGTATTTGCCGTACTTTGCAATAAAAACAACTATAATGTTTCTGACCATCAGGCCACAATGCAATTAATTCAAAGTTAAACGTATTAAAAGTAATACAATTATGAAACATAAAGGGTAATAAATTAAGAGAGAAACAGCTCCCTGCTGGTAGAATTTAATAGTACTATAAATTAAAGATTGGCACAAAGGCCAATGCATCATGGTGTGACAGCCGAAACGGTATATCGATCGTGTGGGGCGCGCACGCGCGACGATTTCCCGCCAAAATATGACGTTACGACGCCATTTGTACGGACGGTTTTAGGGAGGACACGACGAATACCACTTGCAAGGATATCGATTTCAACTGTTCTAGTTTTCGTTGAGGTCATTCAGTTTGTAGAAATTCACAAAATCATATACGAGAAACGAGAACATGATACGGAAGTCTTTTGTACTACGTGATACTTAAGTAAAACTTTGGTTAGGGTCAGAACGGTGTGTGTGGTTGGCCTTTGGATGCATCTATTTATTATAATAACAATACGAAGATTGACACAAATCCAATTTTTTTTTATTAAATTTCAAAACAAACTTAAAATTAACCCAAAATCAATATGATATAAGTACTTATGCTACGATTTCAAGATAAAAAAATATATATATTCGAATTCCCAAAGCATATAAAAACATCTATATTCACTAATTAATCGATAACTAGTAATCCCGACTCCGTGAGATACAACTCTATTGCGCTTCCATTCACCGGCGTATCAATATGATCGTTCATTCGTTCGTAATGCGAAAATAATGGAAATTTAATTTGAAAAATCACTCTCACGTTTAAAATTATATGAGTATCCAGGAGCGCGGTGGAGATCGTATTTTGTACGAGTATATAGGTAACTCATTTAACGTAGTAAAAATGTCGAGAACATGCTTGATTATAAAACACTACACACTTATTACTTAGGTGTATAAATCACCAAATAGCAATAGGCTTGCTTAATATACTTAAACCTTAAGCCTTAGGTAGGTACTAAGAGTTGTATAGGGGGCCTGTACTAGTGGGACGCGCATAAATGTTTTCCGTGCGATCTGAAGGTCCCGGGGTCGATTCTAGGATCGGTCAATGTTATTGGTTTTCCATTAGGAAATTCACAGTAACAGCACGAAGTTCGGAAATATGGCCAAAAGAATACCTCTACGACTTAAAACACAATTAGCGGCGTGCTGGCATGTACCTCGGCTTTCAAAAGTACCGGTGTGTGTGTATGTGTGTATATTATATGTATGTGTGTTATTTATTTATTTATTTACACTTCCTTGTATGTACAAAATATTATAAAGAAACTTATCTTTAAAAATAAGACAAGAGGCGGCCTTATCGCTCTAGGCAATTTCTTACAGGCAACCTTAGGATGGATAATAAAAGAGGAAAAATAAAGAGGGTAGAATAAAGTGCATAGAAGGAAGTAAAAGAAAAAAAAAACAACTATATAACTAATAACTTTGAGTAAATAAAAATTATCATCATATTTTTAAACATATACTTACTTACACTTAAATACATAAATAAACATATGCAATATAAAACAAAATATATTAAATAAACATATATGTACCAATATATACATACATATATAATGTATAGCATATAAACAAATGAGTGGAGAAAAATTGAGTTATTTTGTTTGTAGGTAAACTTCGGCGATGTATTCATCCCCACCGGACTGGACCCGCCGAGGCCACGAGTCCTGCCCGAGTTCAAGCGTTTGGCCCACGGCCTGCGCTCCGGAAACATCAGCGTGCTCGACGCCAAGACATTCTACATTCCAAACTTGCATTACGACGGCGCTGGCCCCGACGCTTACTTCTGGGTCGGAAATGGTTCCGAACCCAACCCTTTTGGTACTAAAGTGAGTATTTAGACAAGTAGGGGAGATTAGTACAAAACCGGGTATGGGGGTAAAACCGGGACATGGCCCTAACACTCTTAAATTAATTTCAAATTTCCACGCGCTTTGTGCCGTGCAGTTAGGCAACTTGATTAGTTTGTCAACAGAAGTTTGTTGACTTGCGCGCGTGCATGTAGTAAATATTCAAGAAAAAAGTTTTTGAGATATTTTGATCTAATTTTCAATGTATTTCAAAGCAGAATTCGTTTATAGTTCGTTCAGGTAAGTGGTCCAGGTTCCCCAGGGGTCCACGGGAGACTCGACGGGGGTCTACGTTGGGCGTGACAAAAAATGGGGGTCCACAATCGTAATGAAACATGAAAAAACATGAAAATTTGGTTTCGAACTAAAATGTTGGCTTGACTTTTCCTATCAATATAGGCAGATAATATTTTAAGAAGCTCAGCGATTGTTACTTGTAAAAACTTGCATATTCCAAAATCAGTACAACGCGTCTTGTTTTTTTATTTTATTAATGTAGCTGTAGGGGGTCCACCGGATCTATAATTTTTTTTAAAGTGGTCTACGAAACAAAGAAGTTTGGGAACTTCTGATTTAGATATATAAATAGAGACCTTTATAGACCTTAAACTATTTCGTCGTGCTTATGTTGTCTTGATTCTCCTGTATCCTTTATATTTTGCTCACTTTTCAAAAGCGATGTATACTATTTATAAGTACTTATTGTTATTGAGAGAGAGAGACTGCCTCGTGGTCTCGCGGTACAAGTATGTGCCGTGGGATCTAGAGGTCCTGGGTTCGATCCCCGGGTCGGGCAAAGTGTTATTGGGTTTTTCCATTAGGAAATTCTCAGTAACAGCACGGAGTCTGGAAATGTGCCCGAAAAACGGCAATAGGCTCGCCCCCTATTACGTGGGACTGATACATACCTGGCGAAATGTGGGTGCAGAAATGCACCTCTGCCTACCCCTTCGGGGAATACAGGCGTGAGTTTATGTATGTATGTATTGTTATTGACTTTTCATAAAGAGATTGTATGATGTTCAAAGATTCCTTATTTGCTAATCTTGTACTAAAGGTATGATTTCTTTTCACTTATTTCGAAAAATGGCATTATTAAAACTTTTATTGTTGAAAAAAAAACTAAACAAAGTTATAGTAAATGTCATGACATAATTAACATAGTAACTATTTAATTTTTTAATTTAGAATTTTAAAGTCGAATTGATTAAAGCAATGTTACTGCAGGTAACATAATACCTCCTAAATCGTAAATCTATTGTATGTTAAATTGACGATTCAAAAGAACTTGTAAAGGTCTATTAGAATATCTATTTGACTTTGACTTTGTCTTTCGACCTCTATTGCTGACATTGCAAAGATCCTTTAACAAAAAATCTCACGAATACCAATTAATTATGAACTGCAGTTTAACAAACGTTTTTACTCTGAAAATCTCTTTGTCCGGATATTACAAATGGGTATCGTGCACCGCTACTTATTATGTTACACAAAAAAAGCTTACAAATGTTTAATGTTGTACCTAGCCAGTAAATTAGTTGCAATTGAGAATCTTAATATAAATGAGTCAATTAATTTAATTACTTGATTTATTATTTTTATAAAAAACGTTACATTAAACTTAACTACAGGCTTAACAAACTGCATCATAATAATTATATAGACACTTAACATTTATCTGCATTCCTTCGATCTGACAACGCGTTATTGGGTTTTCCATTAATAAATTGCCCCTATCCGCACTGAATCTAGAAATTAACCTTACAATCATAACCTCACGACTGTATTCCGAAGGAGTAGGTAGAGGTGCATTTCTGCCAAGTATGCATCGGTCCCACGTAATAGGTGGCGAGGCTATTGCCGTTTTCGGGCACATTTCCAGACTCCGAGCTGCTACTGAAAAATTCCTAATTAAAAAACTCAATAATACTGCCCGACCCGGAAATCGAACCCAGGACCTCTAGATCGCACGCCACATACCTGTGCCGCGAGAGTTACACGAGACTTGACGAATATGTTGAAACGTAGGCGAATAATTACCCCTCTCACTCTTTAATAAATATAGATAGGCTGGTGGTAGGATATTCGTATCCGCCCGGATAGCGACCACCGTACACAGGGCGTAAAACCGGCCATAGTGGCACATGCAAGTGTGTCGCGTTCCGGGATCAGCCAGTGTATATCCGGTTTTCGGGGGGGCTTCAATCATGGTGAAAGGATGACCGTACCGGTCCTTTGTTCACCATGGTATTAGTCCCCCAAACTTCTTCACAAGATAGGTGAAGAGGTTTTCGGCCGGCATGATTGCGTCGACCAACGGGAGATCATCATCTCTCGCTGGTCGGCACTTTTTCTGGACTCCATTACACTTACCATCAGGTGCAATGGGGTCACTTTGCCGTGCCTGTATAAAAAAAAACTTGAATAATAAGCATAAAAGTTAAATGTTCCATCCGCAGGTTCCCAATGAGGTAGGTTCGCTGAACCCGCTGCGAGGCTATCAGGGCGAGGACATAGAGATCCAGTTGCCCGGCAAGCTCACCGCTTACGACATCGACTGGCTGGCCGTGTGGTGCGTGGAGTACAGGCACAACTTCGGACACGTCTACATACCCAAGGACCTCGACGTGCCCCCAGCGCTGGGTCAGACCAAGATCACCGTGAGTTATATATCAATACGGTCTTTCATTCAAATCTGTGACCGCACTGGCTGATGGTAAGCGCATTGCGGTCCATAGACTCGTCTAGCAAGAAACTGTTGCGGGTCTTGCCAGTGGATATAATGAATGATGCTAACCAGATATATACAGGCTGGTATCCCGCATTGCTGTGGAGGGAAGTGAACTTTTTGTTTCCAACTCGTCCTATATTCAGATTTACTACGTTACGGGATCATAACAAATTAGATTCGCTGAGCTTCAGTGCTCGGTTTCAATACTGTGCGTGCCGCTGTTGATCCTGAAGCACAGGAGTTAAGTTCCATGGTCGTTTTTATCCGAATGGATAAGAATATCTCAGCATGACGATGTTGATTAAAACGCTGTTCCATTTTATTTATTTAAAGTGCATCTTCCATTATAAAGAGGTTTTGGAAGTTAAAGAGTTTCCGACGTCATGGCAATTATGCGTCGATTATTTTAACAACAAATGTTTTTTTTTTACCATCGATAACATTAATATTATCCTTTATTACTACTTAATTGGAATTCTGTGTTATATTTCTTAATCTCTAATTTTCATCAGATATATTTTAAGTGTGTTTCACAGCTTGCCTGGATGTTAATACCGTTTCTATTTACAGCTATTACTATTTAATAATAAGTTACTAATATTTCATATATTAACACAATTTCCTTTCTGCAGGGCAGCCGGAAAAAATCAAAGCCTCGTTACATTAAATCACAGAAATTAATATTAAAACATCGACCATCACATCGACCTGATTGGTTTTCATTGGATTGGCTTCATGGATTCTAATTTATTTGCAAAATAAAATGAAAAATATTCATTATTTCTCTTTTCTTCATAACTTTTAACACTTGGATTTAACTTAAACTTGATTTTTTTTCCGGTCTCGTAAGTGTAAGATAAATATTCAGCTGTAAAGCTTGGGTCCACAAGGCTACCCCAATTTCAACGTTAATTTTGGTTCTTTCTCCTTTATATTTCATGTATTTTGTCGTTTTTCTATTACCATACAATAAACGAATTACTTAAACAAGTAAGTATTAAATTGCGACACATCGTCCATCTTAATATTCATATAAACTAGTGACAAAGGAGTATTAAATGACTTTATTTTGCAAATAAATTACTTTAATCTCAGTATTATGTTTATTTACAATTATATCATGACTGTATTATACTTTCTTGTGTTTAATTATTTAATTATAATAAATATTTATGCAACTAACCTAAATGTAATGTTTGTCTCCTTTGCTTGCCTTTGGAATTGTTTTTGGATGTGTTTTCTAACAGCCTCCATGGTGGTATAACCCGGTAAGTGGATGTGACTAATTTTCTTTATACTAATTTATTTAGTTCTTTATCTTAATACTTCGTGTCAAAGAAAAAAAAATTGCTTTGGTTTTTACTGACAAAAAATTGCTTCATATCTAAGTTTTAATGAGAATTTTATACTGAGTTCCTAGGTTTAATTCCCAAATTTCAAATTTATCTTACATTATTTTTTGACTCAATCAAGTTATGCAGTTTAATAAGAAAAACCTTAAGCTGATGAGATGAATCTGGTAAAGGCCAAAATGACGTCGATTTCCTCAATGCATGGGATATGATGTGTTTCATATCTTTATATGCACATTTTATAATTATTATAACATGTTTTATGATGTGAACTTTAAAAATATGATTTATGTATTCTTTTTTATATAATACTGATGTACTTACCAAATGTTACAGACAAGCTCTACTACGTCACAAACTCCTTACACGTCAACTAATAATTGTAAAGAACTTCTTGATAAAAGGCTGCAGGTCCGTTGGGAAGTGCAGGTAATATATTTTAGTTTAATTAATTTATCATAAAGTAATTATTTGTTTGTAGTGAATTTTGTATGCATTGGTTGTTTTTCTCAAGTGTTTGATATCAAATTTGATCGAAATGTATTTTTTTTTTCAAATGATAAATTATTTAACTTTAGTTTTATAATTGTTATTTCTATGGTATACATTCTTGCATCGGGTTCAGATGCTGAACTAACAAGACTAGAGGCTAAAAATGCCTCGTGGCATTAATACTAAGACGCACAATTTAGATTTTTCAACTTAGCTTTAAACTTACTTTATCTGTCAATAATGTACGTACTACTTGCGGATCTAAAGTTTCTCCTTTAAAGTAGCCAAAACGTACGCATTCTCAGCCGAAGATAGTTTATGATCTCCACAGAATTTGCAGATTCATCTGTGGTCTTACATCAATTTGAAGCAGCACGTTTTGATAAAACCAGCCAATGTAATTCTAATTATGATTTCTCTTTTGATTTGTCCTCTGTGATTATTAAATTGTGAATTGATAAGGACGCAGATGTAACAAATGATTGATTGTAAATTTCCATTTTCCACGTATTCCATTCAAGGTGGTTGCAAGGAGCAGGTAATTCTCGACGAATGATTTTAAATAACATTTAAACCTCCATGACTCCTTTGAAAGTTAAGGTTCAAAATGAGGGTTCGATTCCCAAGCCAAAAGATGAAATAAGTATTATGATGTTAAATTTGAAATACTTGGATTTTATATGATTGCTTTCTATCTAATTGATAAAGCAATGTTGTCATAAGCGCGAACATTTTATGACAAGTTTTAGTAGAGTCGGCATTAATACGTCATTTTATTATAGTTATAGAGAAGAATTAATTGTTATGTTAAATAATGTTCGTGCTTATGCTATTTATGCAATACATGAAGAAATTTTTAAATAATTCTTGAGCGTTTCTCTACCAGTAATATATTCATAGTTTTATGTTCATTTTCTAATGATAAATTAATAATGGTCCCAGCACCGTCTTAATCTATACTATTATAATAAAGAGGAAAGGTTTGTATTTTTGTATTTTTGTATTTTTGTATGTTTGTTTCGAATAAACTCAAAAACTACTGAACCGATTTCGATGATTTTTGGTATGGAGATAGATGTAACCCACCGAAGTAACATAGGATACTTTATATCCCGGAAAATGTAGTATTCCCGTGGGAATGGGCTTTCACGTCTATACTGTTCGCCCGATTTATATGAATTTTGCTATGGACTTAAATAGAACCCTATGAAGTAACGTAGACTATATTCTATCCCGGGAATATGTAGGGTTCCCGTGGGATGAGCATATAATGTAATGCAAAAGTAACGCTGCCTGTGTTATGCTTTCTCGCCTAAACCATTTGACGATTAAGATGAGTTTTAGTATGGGAGTAGATAGGACCCACTGATGCAACATAGATTACTTTTTATCCCGGAAAATGTAGTATTCCCGTGGGAATGGGGTTTCACGTCTATACTATTCGCTCGATTTATATGATTTTTGGTATGAATATAAATGGGACACTATGAAGTAACATAACCTACGTTTTATCCCGGGAATATGTAGGGTTCCCGTGGGATGAGCATATATTGTAATACGAAAGTAACACTGCCTGTGTTATGCTTTCACACCTAAACCATTTGACTGATTTGGATGATTTTTGGTATGGACAAAAATGAGACCTTAAAAAAGGACATAGGCTATTTTTTTTTAATCCTTGCTTAATATACTTAATATTATAAATGCGAAAGTAACTCTGTCTGTCTTTCTGTCTCGCTTTCCTGTTAAAACGTCTGAACCGATTTAAATGAAATTTGGTACACAGATAGTTTAGACCCTGAGAAAGGACATAGGCTACTTTTTATCCCGGAAAAGGGGTTTTAAGGGGTTGGAAGGGGGGTTGAAAGGTTGTATGGAAGTATTGTCATTTTTAAAGCTAGAAGCTTGAAACTTATTTTTGTTGATTAGATATAAATAAATATGACATTCAAAGTTTGTAAAAAAAAATTACCTTTAAGGGGGCAAAATAAAAATAGGGGTGAAAGTTTGTGTGGAATTCGTCAATTTTGAAGCTAGAATGTTGAAACGACGTGTAGACGACTGTAACTATATGTCTGTTACGCTTTCACGATTAAATCATTTGACCGATGTAAACGATTTTTGATATGGACATAAATGGGACTCTGTGGAGTAAAATAGACTACACATATTTTCATTTTGAACCCAACCCTGTAGTCTACGCGGACGGAGTCGCGGGCAAAAGCTAGTTACCTATATACTAGCAAGTGACAATTCCAGTCTAAAATATCTTGAATATGGATGTACGTATGTAGGTACTGTTGTATATTTAATCAACAGTATAAATAATTATTACATAACCAAAATAAACATATTTAACCGGTACATGTATATGTTTTCAGGGTGATCAAGTCCAAATAACTCTGTCGGCGCGTCTCCGCAAAGACCAATACATGTCGTTCGGGATATCTGGAGCTGAAGGCCGCCCAGTGATGCTGGGTGCTGACGTGGTTGTTGCTTACTGGGACTCCAAGTAAGAATCATCATCAATTTCTCAGGCTGTCCACTTCTATGGGCGTAGAACTCCCCCAAAGACTTACAGAGCGGTCTAATGGAATTTGCTTTTGCTGGTGGTAGGATATTCGTATCCGCCCGGATAGCGACCACCGTACACAAGGCGTAAAACCCGCCATAGTGGCACATGCAAGTGTGCCGCGTTCCGGGATCAGCCAGTGTATATCGGGGGGGCTTCAATCATGGTGAAAGGATGACCGTGCCGGCATTTTTTGGCCGGTTTCTGGCGTCGGTCCTTTGTTCACCATGGTATTAGTCCCCCAAACTTCTTCACAAGATAGGTGAAGAGGTTTTTGGCCGGCATGATTGCGTCGACCAACGGGAGATCATCATCTCTCGCTGGTCGGCATTTTTTCTGGACTCCATTACACTTACCATCAGGTGCAATGGGGTCACTTTGCCGTGCCAGTATAAAAAAAATGAAAAAGAAATGGAATACCATTTATTTTGTTATAACATAAACCCTTGACTGGTCGGAGTTTCGGTTCGCTGGTTAAACAAAGGAAATTCTCAATAGCATCACGGAGTCTTCATATGTGGCTAAAAAACTTGAAACATGAACCTGCCGAAATGTGTGTTCAAAAATACATATCTGTTTACCCTTTCCAAGATACAGGCGAGTGAGTTAGTAGTGAGTGTTGTGTATATTTCCTATTCTAGGAGCAATCAGCCGAAGGCATCTGACTACACCATCACCCACTTGGCGCAGTGCGACGGCATGCAGGGCGTCTGCCCCGACCACAAGCTGGGCGGCAGCAACGACGCCGTCGTAGGTCTGTGTTAATTGACTATCTACAATTGTTGTACTAATTTTATTATTTATATTATATTCTTATTAAAATATTTGTGTATATACAGTCCTTATGCTTTTGTGTCCCTTTTGGTAGTGATGAGCTACCTGTACAAACAAAAGGTGGTTTTAGTCCACCACGTGCCTAATCGATTGTTAAACTTCGATACTTTCAAAATTCCCATACGATTCAAGGAAATTTTGATTTCTTTAAGTGTATGATAATTATAAATCCACTACAGCGAACATAGAAGCAAGGGAAGAAGCGATAGCCCTGACGGAGAAATAAAATGTCTACAACCCTAGATGGGAAAAACAGATACAAACTGATTATTTCATGAAACCTTATAACTGAAAGAAATGAAGATAGAAAGCCCTTGGAGTATATAGACATGGTTGAAACCAAGGTTATAATTATCTCTTATTCCAGTATCCGGCAACCAAAACAACGGCATAACCACCATTACGTACCGCCGACCTCTCGCGGCCAAGGAGCCTTCGAAAGATAAGGAGATTCTCACATCAAGGTCCCAGTCCGTGATCGCAGCCTTTGGACCTCTCAACTCCAGGATGGAAGCTAATGCCCACTCTTTCATGGACACCACCAGGCATGATGTGCAGCTGGACTTTGGAACTCAGGTAAGATTGTGCCTCAATACTGATATTTCACTGCCTCGTGGTCTCGCGGCACAAGTACATGCCATGCGATCTAGAGGTCCGGGGTTCGAGTCCCGTGTCGGGCAATGTTATTAAGTTGTTCCATTAGGAAATTCTCAGCAGCACGGAGTCCGGAAATGTGCCCAAAAAACAAAAAGCCCATAAAATTCAATCAAATTGTAAATATTGCGACTATTTCAAATTCAATTTCCACTTGAGCACCAACGCTTCTGCTATGGAGGTTTAAGGCCACAATCCACAAAACTTGCCTATTGCAGGTGTTTTGCCTATAAACTTTGCAGTAAAACTTCTTACCAACACTAAATACAGCTAAATAACTTATTCTGCAGAACGACAACACATGCATAGGCTTGGCGGAGCTGGACGAGAGCGGACCACAACCCTGGCCTCCTCGCATCATATCAGGCGTCACCAACTTCACGGCCAGGATTGGACCTGCCGGTGGAAAACGAGGATACACGCCCATTACTGGTAATAAATAGTTTCCCGTTGCGAGCTGTTCTATAAATTGTCTATTTGTTTTTCTGACTTTTATGAGAAGTAAAACAAATGGTGTTTTGTCAGAAGGTTATAAATGAAGGTGTAAGTCAAAAGTCAAAGACAAATTATCTTTATTCAAATATGCTTTTAAATGATGTTTTGAATCGTCAATTTTAAACTATTGCCGCTTCGAAACGTGTTATCGCTGTGGAGAAGAAACATCAAGAAACTCTCTCAGCAACACGACATGTTTTTTATTTTATAGAAAATAGCAATATTTTTTTTACATTGTTTCAATTTTACATGATAAATGTCATAACGATACCAACTGTAGCAAAACAGTAAAACTCCGATCAATTTACTTACTCCCAGGGCTTTCTTTTAACATTTCAATAAGTTTAAAATTAAATAACTATCAAATCATAAGGTGGGCTGACGATTAAAGATCGTGGTAAGCCGCTGGACGCAGGTCGCTTCTAACAGAGCGCTATGGAAGATTTGCGGGAGGCCTATGTCCAGCAGTGAACGTCTTTCGACTGATGATGATGTAGTATCAAATGATTATTTTGATAATTTGAATGCGTCGCCTCGTCTCCACAGCGATAACACT
Organism: Hemaris fuciformis; assembly: GCA_907164795.1. Lineage (NCBI taxonomy): Eukaryota > Metazoa > Arthropoda > Insecta > Lepidoptera > Sphingidae > Hemaris > Hemaris fuciformis. The sequence goes on from OU015441.1 coordinate 16,858,948, forward strand.
CCCAAACGGTAGTAGACCGACATGAATAAAGATGTATGACTGTGCCTTTGACTGAGATATAGATGGCGCACTTTAATTAGTTGTTATCCCGTATCTGAAGGTTTTCTGCAGACAGCCCTTTAATTTTTTGTATTTTATTGCATCTGTTTACTCATTCAATCGGTGTTTCAAATCATTACGAAAGCTTTTGCTGTCTAGTAAAGCAAGTTAAACTGTTTTTACTGGAACATTTTCAATCTTTTTACAAGCAGACTCGGATGTTGATGATGGATTCCTTCCTTTCGGTAACTATAATATACCTATCTACATACATGTACATGCTATCTGTTGAGTATTGTGTAGGTACATTATTTCAAAGCACATTTCAATTTCACTAATAATATTTATAATTGCTCACTCATATAATGGAAATTAGATTTGATTTGATAATTTAAACGAAATATGTTTATGTAAAAATTGACCGCAATTCAGCATGTTATTGACGGTATATGATAATCTCAGGTCACCCTTCATGGGGTATAGCGTGGTACATCAACGACCAGCTCATTCCGGAGATATACGTGGAGCGAGGCAAGACATACACGTTCTTCGTTGAAGGCGGCAACGATAGAACCAACCCTGCTAAGTAAGTTCACTTGTATGATGATTTACGCGTGGAAAACAATTATAGTAACTACCCTCATATATTAATAAAATAATAAATTAATAAATACACCCAACAGTCACATACATAGTTCTGATCCCACACTAAGATACAAGTCTTGTGTCGTCTGTCAAAATGTTTCGAAAATCTTACAAAACTCGAATGATGTTTTAGCTTTAAAATATTATCACTTGGTAAGAATTCGTTGCATAGTTTGTTTAGAATAGTGGATATAATATTCCAATTTATATGATTTAATATTCTTTGTCTAAATTTTTTTTTGTTGTTGTTGTTGTTTTTATAAAGATTTCATTTCATGTAAATACTATAGAGATTATTAACCTGTTTTAAATTGCAGGTACCATCCATTCTACATAAGCGATTCGTCGGAAGGTGGTTTTGGACAGAAAAGAGAAGAGGACCAGAGGAAACAACGCGTGTTCGCCGGCGTTGCTTACGACAACGAAGGATACCCGTATCCAACTGCTGGTATGATATATTTTTTGATTTTATCTTTGACCAGTCTAATAATTTTGTTTAAAATATTTCAACACTATTTTAAAATAAGAGTAGTTGCAGCTTGACAAAAGCAAATACAAATTTCTAGCCATTGAGGACAGAACTAATTTTTATTGACATATTCACTGTAAGACACCCATTCCAATTACGCCCCAACGATCTTTACCAAACCTACAATAATTTAGCCGATTTTATTAGTGATAAAGCTACATGAACATGAGTACTGGCGTGTGTTGCAGTGGGTCGGTACTGCGAGTGGACGCACAAGAGCACGGACCAGTGGGAGCAGTCGGCCACGTTCGAGCAGTACGTGCGCACGCTGCAGCTCGAGTGCGGCGCCGGAGACCCCGCCGCGCTCAACTGGACCGTCGCGCACGAGACCCCCGACCTCGTCTACTACCAGGTACACCACGTCGCAATTCACATGCAATAACTCCATCAGAGTTCTACATCAGGAATATCTGCTTACGCCATTTACGTACAAAAGACTAAGGCCATGCCCTTTAGCTGCTGCCTACAGCAAGAGGAACTACACAATATATATGCATTCAACATCAGCCTATATCTGTCTCCTGCTAGAAATAAGGCATAATTTTTATTTGAGCTCCAATAATCTACACACAGACTTGATAAAGCAATCTATTTCAGTGCTACACCCACAACAACCTCGGTTGGAAGATCCACGTGGTAGATCCGGGGACGCCTGTACCCTTACCCGGGGACCAGAAGGCTCCAATAAACTCTGCGCCTGTTCTGCCGCCATTGTCCGCTCTCTCTCCGCTCATCATACTGACAGCTCTCCGCAAGATGGCCGCCAGATAATTCGTTCGGTAACAAGTAGCGCGTTTCGTTCAAAAAGGTTTGACGCTTTGTAATTCGACGAAATACTGCAAATTAAATATTTCATCAGTTGTGATAAAATAAAGGTTTTAAAAAAGTTAATATAAAATATAGTATATAATATCAGAAGGAGATATTTACGCATTTAATTTAAAAGAGAAAGTAATGTATCTACCTAATCTTGAAACATAAAAGTAAGCACAAAGAAATTGCACAAATAGTACTTATTAAGTTAATATTATAATATCCAAGCTAAAAGCGATTGTACTGTGAATTAAAAAGTAATTTTAGAAATAATGACTAAATAACAAGTCGTAATCACACCCTTCAACCTTGTCCTATCGTGCGGTCATCAGTTTTGGTGCTGGGTTTTATCTTGCAAGCTCTCATCATACAAGTTGGCTTTCAAATAGGAGTGCATGGTGTCTTACAAAGTTTTTTTTAATCAAAAAATAGGAAAAACTTTATAAATAATTGTCTATTTACATTACGTTTCTTAACAAATAAGTAATTGACAAAGTTATTCCGTCGAATTGCAAAGTGAAAGTATGTGATATTGTACAAGGGTAGCCATAACGAAACGCGCCGCATTTCCTCTGTACAGGTAATAACTTGGGTAACTACGTCAATCTCACGTAATATCAATTTCATATCAATCATTGGATGCGGAGGCATCTCTTATTGTAGGCTTTCGGAACCTTGTAGTATTGTAAAATGTGATGCGCGGCCTTCTCGGACCTTCTATATACAATGTTATGTATTTTAATAGTTTTTGATCGTTTTATTGAATATTTGACTCATAGCGTGCTGATGAAAAAACTAAACGATAAATAATGACAATAATAAAATATAGTATACAATATTATATATTATATGCTATTATAATTATACCCAGAAGTAATATACAAAAATTTACAATATTGTTGAAAAATTAAAGGAAAGATTTCTAGTATGTTTGTAAAAAGATGCTCAATATAAAAATGTTGCAAAAAATATTTCATAACTCCTAGCGATGGGTTACTTATAGGGCCCATTTCAATAAAATAAATCTTTTTAGAGACATGACAACCAAATATTATTGGTCCGTAATGAAATAAATACGACCGCTAATCTATAAATCAATCACGAAAAAACCTGAATACCTCCAAAAATTTAAAAAAAATACAGCAAAAGCGAAATTTGAAATTATTAGGGCCCCATACAATCTTTCATGCCACGTTTCACTTACTTCGAGTATTACTCGAATATTATTTTCGTCCGGAAAGACCCTTCAATACGTAGGGATTTAAGATTAATAAGAAATGGATTAATTTTAATAGTTCACCAAAATTAGCCCAGGAGTTTAAATCGTGAAAACGCAACTGTCACACGGACAAAGTTCACGTTTAAATTAAATACTAATTGTATTAAACGTAATGAGGCATGATCTGGACCAGGGATGTTACGGAGGTAATTTTATCGGAACCGAAGGCGGAGTCGGAGTTTTTAAATTTGATTTATCGGAGTCGGAACCGGAGTCGGAGTTAGGGTCAGAAGTGGTGGCAGGAGAGAGATTTTTTATTTAAGGACCAATAAAACATTGTTCAGCCAATTTTTTTCTACAACAACTAACAACAAGTGAAAAAACAATTGACGATAGATCGCATGCAGCGGGAGTCAGGGGTATACCCCGCGCGACATGTATGATGAACCCGTTCATAACAGTCGACGCAGGCCGCCACCGCTATGTTATGCTTCGAACTCCGATTAAAACCTTCGATTTAAAAGTGTCGGAGCCGAAGTCGAAACCGAAGGTGTAATAATAATCGGAAGTTCCGACTTAACGGAGCCGGAGTCGAAGCTCCGTAACATCCCTAATCTAGACTATAAATTTGAGCATTTTTAGACTTAACTAAAGTCGAAAGTATAAAGAGAGGTATAACTTCTTATAAGAATAGATATGTAACATAAACAGTTGAATTGAATATAACTTGAGAACGAAGATGGTGATTAGGGAATTGTAGTTCCATGTGACCGAACAATAATAAAATAATTGTGTAATGTAATTTTGTAATCTTATTTATTACGAGTATAATATATTTCCGAAAAGGCCACGCATCATAATTATACATTTACTTATATTATATATGGAATTGATTGCGAAATGTTACTGAACTGTTGATTTTTAAAATAATACCTATGTATAATATGTTTAAAACGAGTGTTGCTACATAAAATTGACAATACCTTTGGTATGATATAAAAAAATCTTGTTATATTTTAGAGTTAAGTATATTGTGGTGTGTATGACAATAATAATTTAATAAATTGGCAAAAACTTTGCCGTTACATTTACAATTGATCTGCAAAGAACAAGAGGTCTACTTTAGTGCTATCGTTTTTAAAGTGGTGTGAATTTGAAAATAATGACAATAAAACCTTAACTTTTTTGGGCTATTTACATAATTATTAAAATAAGTATGTTTAGTGTAATTCTGGACGAATGACAATAATCACGTCTATTTAATTACCTATGTAAGATGAATATTATATATATTTAAAATTTATTTTTAAAGGCAGGGTAACGGGTTTGGGACGGGGCCATCCATAAATTAAGTACGATAGCTGATTTAGTTAACATCAACAACAATCTCTGGGTAAACCTTCTAAACTTCCAAAAGTTTGAGAGAAACTTGTTCCGCGTAAATATTGTACCTACTAGGGAATTTGCAATAAATAAGAAAAAAAACATCGACAGCCCCGTGGCGCAGATGGCTAGACACCAGCTTGCGAAACGAGAGGCCGCGGGTTCGATCCCCGCACCGAGACAAATGTTTGTGTGATCCACAAATATTTGTTTCGGGTCTGGGTGTTTGTGAGACCGAAAAGTCTCTCGTAGTCTCTGATACCCACGACACAGGACTTGTATCCTAGTGTGGGGTCAGAACTATGTATGTGACTGTTGGGTGTATTTATTTATTTATTTTAAAAACATCGACGAAAGTCGTAATTTTCCGGAATAAAATATTAATAGTAAACGTATCAAAAACATTTATTTATATGAAATTGATAGATACCATAATGTAAAATAAACTTGGACTGCGGTATTAAAAGCCATCTCGATTCGAACGGTTTCACTGCTCAAAACCATGTGAACCACAAATTCTCAAAAAAACATTCTCCAATAATGGATTCCTTAAAATTAAAAGGACTCCGGACGCACCTCACTTGATTCCATTTTAGAAGCCCGAATACACGTCCGCAACAATCACGAAGAAACGAGCTTTACCACTCATCTCAGAACCGCTTACAGTATCGCCACTGCAACACATTCAGGGACCCTGGTGACATCTTTCATCGTCTTTTTTACGAGAGGCAAAATGATCACTCATAGGGATACAAGCACAAACCATTAACTATATACGAGTAGTATAAATTAAATTTTTATTGATGGTGAAAATAAAACTCCTTTTTTGGCTTTTTTTTATTAAGGTCAATGTTTATAAATATATCTATACTAGTTTTTATTTGGAATAAACGCTTAATGTTTTAATAAAGATTATTTATCGGAACAAGTTTATTTCAGAATCAAAAATAAAATTCTCTGAAACACTGTGAAATAAAATTTAATTTAATATATATTTGGCCCCAAGCAATGGCAAAAGCATGTTATATATTCAATTATAATTGAAATATATATGTATTTTATAGCGCGAAATATTATTGCCTAATTTCGTGGTGCGTGCTTATTGTGAAATTTAAATTCGCTTGACATTTAACTTCAGTGTTACCATAATTAATCATTTAGTAGTAAGTAGTAGATTTTACACGATGTTAATTTCTTAAAATTGTATAGCCATAAAGATTGCATGTGTTTATTTCATGTGAGATATTATACTCTCTTTTTAACGAACAATTTATATTTCATTGCAAGTGCAATATATTTATGGAAATAATAAAAGCTGAATGTGTATAATACTGGCACCGTTGCATAACATGTATTCAGCAGTCTAATGATTGAAAATTTTCAATGAAACCGAATATGGGGATACACATATGCATAATATGAAATATGTCCACGTAACAATATATATTTCGTTCAACAAAAATAAGCCACAAAATCTTTGATAATAAATTGCATTAATATTAACTCTTTAAAGTCTATTATTCTATTATTAGACATAAAAAATCTTGTTAATATTTATGAACAAAAATGAATTACAAAAAAGTTTTATTGGAAACGCGGTACTTAGGAAATGAATATTTTCAATTTTTGTTAATAAATTGAATATGTAACCATAAATAAATAAAATAATAATAATAACGACAATAAACACGTGATACTAATGATATAAACTAGGATGTTGTAACGTATATATATTCCTGCAAATTATAGTAACTTGATCATTATAATTATTTGGGAAGCTAACTATAATGATGTTTTCACAGACTGCTTAGATACCCACTAATCATAATTTTCATATTCTGAGATTCAAAGAGTTAATGCAAATGTATCCTACAGAAACACAACTCAATTGTAGATTCGATTCTCCCATAATTTCTTATTCGTTGCCTCTTGCCTGAAGTGCGTTTAACGTACAAACTTTTGACTCTTAGTATCGTTAACACTAAATTGTGAAATTATGTATTGTGAGATATAATTTTTGTCGTTGTTTTTGAGACTAGAGTGACTACAATGTATGTTATGGCAAAATAAGGTAACAGTAAAACGTGGGCGATTAAAAATAGGGAAAACTATCAGGAAACTTCTTTACCATCATATGCATTATTCATGTTAATAAAAATGATCCATATAACGAAATTCAATATATACCTGTAGTTACGAAAACAGCGACTGAATATTTTCCTGAAGAGAAACATTTATACCCAGTACATTTATTAGTTAATAATTTTATATTATTAAATAAAACCTGTGGTCACGATTAAATGAAAATGAGCTTATTTATAATCTACATGAAAAGCACATATTTGTTCCATTACCAGTTATTTCTCCCACATTTTTGACCAATTTATATAAGTTGTCTCTGGCCTTAAAAACGACGATAATTTTAGTATTAGACAATATGTTTCTGATCAAATTAAACTACTAATCATAATTAGGAAATTGAATTATAGAATAATAATTACATTTTACACTTCGTAGATGTAGATGTTATGCACAAATTTCTGTTAACTGTAAGAATTTTATTAATAGTTTAACACTTATTGTAAAGATATAGATACATATACAGTTCAATTATAAAAGCGTGAATTTAAATGTAATTCTATAGATTAGCAAAATAATTATTTATATACTGAATACTCCATAAAATCTATAATATTATTTTGCTTGCTAATATTAATACGTGTTTTGTTTTATCTTGTTATACCTACTCAAAATAAAATTCATTCGAAAATAATTATTATAGTTAAAACATAAATAAAAATATTATATAACTTATAAAGAATAAATACCCATTGTTATAGTGAAGTTGAATAAAAAAAATTAAAAAAATAGCTGGGAAATACAAAGGCAAATTTTCAGAAAATACCTTTATTGAAGGTGAAAGGAAATGAAATGCTTTTTGTTTGTTGTGATTGAAATATGATTTGAAACAAATCTTTGAGTTCTAGGATTGCTTTTACGGAAGTCACTTCGAAGTGAGGATAAATATTTGAACATAATGCATTAAAATTAACTCTGGACATGACTAACTTTATAGCAGTCATAAAAAAATATATAATTATTGCATATTTCCTCTTACCATAACAATATTCAAAGTATTGGATTTATTTACACAATATCGTTATATGTACATAATTTTACATATATATTGTGCTGTGATTATGATGTGACACGACAATCTAAAATTGTTTCTAATGTAAAACTGCATACATTGTTGTATTTTTACAAAGCACAAATTTTTCATCTAATAGATAATAATTATAACAAATAGTGTTTTGTCGCTTTTTACAGACGGCTTCATTGTATATATCTCTTTATAAACTCGAATTTGTAAAGTAAAGTTTTCAATACTAAATTGCTGTTAATTTTTTGTGTAATTTATAATAAACTTTGACAATAAAGACCTTTTCCTAAAGTGAATTAGATTTTATTTACACCTAGCTCTATTATAAAACATTATATTTTTAAATACTTACCACTGCCAACTAACCAACAAGGTCTTACGGAATATTGTGTATGAAATGTACAATGGAAAAGTTCCGAGTTGATTCTCCGGTAGAGAAAAGTGTTGTTTATCTCTATTATGCAATCCTTTGCTCCGCTATTGAGTAAGATTTTAAAAGACATGGCGGAGCGAAGTTTTTCAAACAAAAACTATTAAATTTTGGCAAATACATATAATTTTAAAGTAGAGATTCTTACATACGTACAACATACAATTAAGTTATTAGTTGAAGTTGTGGAACCCTCTCAGTTGTAGAGGAGGCGCGTGACATAGATAATACACTAATAACAGAGAAGTGGGACGTATATGGGCTGATGATGATGATAAGTTGAAGCTTTAATAATTATTTAAATTAGCTACATGGACAAGCTGGCAAGTCGCTTATCAAAACAGCTGATTTTGATGTCTATTAGAAGGTCCGGATGGTTTGATAGCAAAAATATTACAAATCTTAATATTATAAACACCTTAATTTAAAATATTATTTGGTTGAAAATATGCCATATTACCTCTATTACTTTCTATCATCATCATCATCATCATCAGCCCATATACGTCCCACTGCTGGGCACGGGCCTCCTCTACCATTGAGAGGGTTTAGGCCTTAGTCCACCACGCTGGCCTAGTGCGGGTTGGCGGACTACACACCTAAGAAATTCCTAAGAAGTTTTTTAGGTGTGCAGGTTTCATCACGATGTTTTCCTTCACCGTTAAAGTACGTGATTATTCATTGTGAATACACACATAACTTCGAAAAGTCAGAGGTGTGTGCCTGATTACTTTCTAGCAACTACCATAATACTTACTGAACAAGAAAACAAAATTCTACCAAAGTGATAATAACACTTTGGTAGAAATTGGATTTCGTAGTAGTCGCGCCGCATACACTATAAAATAAAACTATAAATTGACTCACGCTCACTAATGTGTAATTGTTTTATTTTTCAAAATACTAAATATTTTATATTGTTATAACTATATACTATATCTTGAATCTCAACAGGTTTTTACTGTTTTAAAAGTGTGTTGTGAGTTTCCAATTATTTTTTTAATCAAGTAGTTATCTGTTGTGTGTTTGTGTCGTTTTAAAATATAAAAAAAAATTGTCATTAAAGGTAATGTATCATTTAATTTTTAAATATATTGTTGTATAAAACCTTCGTGCAGGCATATGGTGGTATACACGCAGGCCGGTGTGGGATGTAAAAAAAGTAACACCTGTCGCGAGCCCTGTCATGTGTTTTTTTGGCAATAAGATGCGAAATCTTTAGTGTTCGTAAACGAAATAGACAATAAAAAACCGAATGTTCTAAATTTTTTGTTCGTCCTATTACGAAATTATGTGAAATTTTTGTGTATAAATGCATGGTTAGGTAATAGCCGTTTCATTGTATTCTCTCATCAAAATAATGTCAACCAATAATGGGATTAAGTGCTGTTTTAAGCTTGGAACTTAAAGTACTATTCAATAGGTACAGTTGAAATGTTTTGACATCACATTAGATTTACTATTGACTGTTGTATAAAGCAGTTAGTTCATCTCATGTGTTTATTTATAGTGTAGAAGATCTCACGAATCACCAATTTTCAATAAATGTAGCTTGCACTGTATAATTATGGTATACTAACTATTGAGAAGAATTTGTTGTCATATAAAATAATGTTTTTCCAAAACACCAAAAAACAATGAAACAAGCATTTTAAGTCTGACATTGGGTGGACCAACCCACATCTTTTATTCAATGATATAATGATATAATTGACTACTTATGAAATGCCATTTGCATAACTAAGTCTTAATTATACTTGATAAAAAAATGTGTAATTGTGACTCAGTTTCTAAGTTAGTGTTTTGTGATTACTTTGTTGTTGGTATTATCAGCTTTTCTTCATTTTGAAGATGCAAGAAAATCCAGCTCAGGAGGAGCAGCCTGCTGAAACAATGGACAAGCCTAAAGAATTACCTAAACCAGTGGATAAAACGTCACCTCCCGATCCTGCGCCAGTGGCTGCTCCGAGTCCGAGGCTGACAATGCCATCATTCACTAAGACACCACCAAATGATCTGTACAAGAGGTTGTTACCTGCGGTACTGTTTGTGATGACATTTGTAACTGTGATGACCATTCTACTCATCTATATGGACACAATGGGTAAGGATCCAACAAATTAAAGATTTATTTATTTTTTGTAATAGGTTTCAATGAAAGGAGATTTTAGACTCAAAAATGGAGTTTCTCTTTTTAGGCTGTTTTAGAAATTTATGATTTACAATGCACAGTAATCACCAATATTCACATAATGCAATATCACAGTATTCTGAGAAATTGTATCTGATACAAAATATATTCATTTTATTAAAAACTAGCTTTTGCCCGCGACTCCGTCCGCGTAGACTACAGGGTTGGGTTCAGAAAGAAAATAAGTTGTAGTCTATTTTATTCCACAGAGTCCCATTTATGTCCATACCAAAAATTGTTCACATCGGTCAAATGATTAAGGTGTGAAAGCGTAACAGTCATATAGTTATTTTCTCATTTATAACATATTAAGGGATTAAGGGATTTTTGAAAAAAAAACTTTTAATATAATTCTTATATTGTGTATATATATCATATATATGATGTAATGATGTAATAAAAGCCATATAAAAAAGTTTCATCATTCTAGCTTCAAAAATGACGAATTTCCATACAAACTTTCATCCCCTATTTTTATTTTACTCCCTTAAAGGTAATTTTTTACATACTTTGAATGTCATATTTATTTATATCTAATCAACAGCCTAAAAAATAAGTTTCAAGTTTCTAGCTTTAAAAATGACAATACTTCCATACAACCTTTCATCCCCCCTTTCAACCCCTTAAAACCCCTTTTCCGCAATAAAAAGTAGCCTATGTTCTTTCTCAGGCTCCAAACTATCTGTGTACCAAATTTGATTTAAAAATGTTCAGTAGTTTTAGCAGGAAAGCGAGACAGACAGACAGACAGAGTTACAATCGCATTTATAATATAGTAAGGAAATTAATCAGAACAATCTTTTACATCATATTTTTAATACATGAATAATATTTTAGGTTTACCATTTGACCAAAGTGTTGTTGTGTTAAAATCATAGTTGCAATTGACATGAAGAGAGTTTACTAGTTAATTGGTAAACTGTATGCTTTTTGACTTTGCCTGATGGTGTTGGTGTGTCATGATGGTGCGTGTGAGGTGGAACACAAATGATGAAGAACACTTGTATAAACGTATTATATTTTTGAAAGCATATTAGGTATGCACAGTATAACGTTCTGTGAGCGACTGCCGCTTATTACAAATCTTATTAATGATGAATCTAATATTGATATTATTGCATCACCCAAAGTGGTGTGATTGCTTAGTGGGCAATTGTCTATAAAAGGTATCTAATATGTAGGCACATCACTTCCCTTCCATTAAAAAATTTTTTTTTTTTTTTTTAATTAGAATGTAAAAATCAATTAACATTAAATATAATAGTAAAAAAAAGTAAATAAGAATAAAACTAATTATATAAAGATAATAAAAGATACGCTATGTATAATCGAAACTGCACATCACTTATAACACAAACAAATGCACACAATCCGGCTTCAGGCTGCGGAGTATGACGCTACAGGATGTGGTGGGTCGCGTCTACTGCGACTAGCACGCGATCCCTGCAGCTCTCTTCTTAGGTGCTTGGTGTATTTCTTCTTGCAAAATTTCCAACCAATGTAAGAGATGGTAATAATGAGCGTTGCGATGATAATAATCGCAATAATGTTCAGTTTCTCGTGCGTTATTTCGTGCAGGAGACTTGTGTTGGCTTCGTTATTTTGTCCATTCTGAGCGATGATTACTTCTTCTCGACTTTGACTTTTTCCCATTTTTTGTTAATTGGAATGGATAAAAAATCGATGTTGTTTGTCAAAATACTGAAGTGTGAATGATTGTGGAATGGAATATTTGTCAAGTAGGCATAAAATGCACTGTCGGCTTAATAAGGCGTCCGGATCGGGTTCGATTTTGATTGTTATTGTTAACAGATCCATTTATGTTGTCTCTATGCGCTCCGAGATTTGTTGTGAATTCCTTAGACTTATTTGGCGGAACGTATTGAGTTTCTGAGTCTGTGTGGACCAAGAATGCGGGTTTCAATCGATCTATTGAAATGGTTCTAATATTTCCAGAAATCATCACTTTGAAACATTTATCCCCTCTTTCTATAACTTTATGTGGTCCATAGTATGGGCATGTCAGAGGCTTTGTGGTGTGGTCGCAACGAACAAATACATGCGTGCACGACGATAAAGCTGGGTGCACGAATATGGTTCCTTGTCTATGTGGCCTCTTTGGGACGGCAGCAAAGTTCCGAATACGTGCCCGTAGGTCATGTAAGAATGTTTCATTTTCACAGATGTTTATCGTTGACGGCTCAAAAAAATCGCCTGGCAGTTTCAAAGTTGTGCCAAAAGTTAATTCGGCAGCCGATATGCCTGTGTCATCCCGTAAGCTAGTTCTCTGGCCTAATAGAACAGTAGGTAATTCGTTTACCCAGTCGTCCTTATTTCCTCGCGCCATTAGTGCCGATTTTAACGTCCTGTGCCATCTTTCTATCATCCCGTTCGCTTGCGGATGGTATGCCGTGGTACGGATTCTTGATATGCCTAAACGTTTTGCCAAATTATTAAATAAGTGTGACTCGAATTGGCGGCCTTGATCCGTAGTTATTTTGGCGGGACATCCGTATCTTGTGATCCATTGCGTGTAAAGAGCGCAGGAAACACTTTCAGCTGTGATGTCCTTTAAACATTTAACTTCGGGCCAACCGGTCGTCCTGTCTATCATGGTCAATATGTATCTATATCCATGACAATATGATAGCGGTCCAACAATATCTATATGTAAATGTTCAAAACGGTTACTAGCTGGAAATGGGCTGAGAGGTGATGTTGTGTGGCGCTGAATTTTAGATTTTTGACATTTAATGCAGGCTCTGGTCCAATTATTAATATCCGTATTCATAGATTTCCAAAAATATCGATTTGAAATCATTTTTCTGGTGGCACGTGTACCGCTGTGACTAATATTGTGAATCGCTTCGAAGGCTGTAACACGATAGTCTTTAGGTAGATAGGGACGCGCATGTTGTTTTGATATCTCACAATAAATCGGTTCGCTGCAATCTGGATGCGCAATTGTTTTGAAGTTGAGATTTTTTGCTTTCAATAGCTCTTTCAATTCCGCGTCGTTTTGTTGACTTTTTGAAATTTCGTTGTAGTCAAGCGGCGATGGCATATTTATCTCTTCTATTCTAGATAGAGCGTCTGCGACAACATTTTGTGAGCCTTGGATGTACTCTATAGTTGTACAAAATTGACAAATGTAGTCCAAGTGTCGAAGTCTTCTCGGTGTGTCACTACCGCTCGTAGCCTTTTTGTGTAAAGCATACACGAGTGGTTTATGATCCGTGAATACAGTCACTTGTTGACCTTCTATCATGTGCCGAAAATGCTTGACTGCCATATATATGGATAGAAGTTCTCTATCATACGCACTGTAACGTTGCTGAGCTTCGCTGAATTTGCAGGAGAAGAAGGATAGTGGCTTCCATATTTTATCGATTTTTTGTTGAAGCACTGCTCCTGCGCATGTTGTGGATGCGTCAGTCATTATAGCTAGAGGCGCTCCGGTGACTGGGTATGACAGCATGACGGCCTCTTGTAATTTTTTCTTACATTGCTGGAATGCGTTTTCCGATTCCACATTCCAAAGTATCTTTGTTTTATCGTTGCGTTTGGTGTTATGCAAATAGACATTCAAAATTGATTGATATGTAGCAGCGTTTGGCAAATGGCTTCTATAAAAGTTAATCATCCCCAAGAAGCGACGCAATTGTGCAACTGTGTCCGGTTTAGGATATTCTATAATGACTTTTACTCGTTCAAGCATAGGTTGTATACCGTCCATAGAAACATGATATCCCAAGAAGTCGATTTCGGACTTTCCAAATTCGCACTTGGCTAGGTTGATAGTTACTCCATGCTGGTTAAGTCGTTTGAAAACAATTTCCAGATGCTCTCGATGTTCAGATTCCGAGTTGGAAAAAATGATGCTATCATCCACATAATTAAAGATGAAGTTGAGTCCTTCGAAAACTACATGATTCATGAACCGCTGGAAAGTCTGTGCTGCATTCCTTAAACCAAAGGTCATCCGTGGGAATTCAAATAGGCCAAAAGGAGTTATTATTGCGGTTTTTTCTATGTCTTCTGGTGCAGTCGGTATGAAGTGATATGCGCGGTGTAAATCAATACGTGAAAAAATCTTCTTTCCAGCAAGCAGGTATGTAAAATCATGGATCCGTGGGATTGGATATCGGTCGGGTTTTGTTATGGCGTTCAAGCTACGATAATCACCACAAGGTCTTATTTCGCCATTCTTTTTAGCGACAACATGGAGAGGGCTGGACCAGCAACTCTTCGATGGTCTGCATATGCCTATTTGTTGCATGTATTCAAATTCTTCCTTCACTCTCAGGTATTTGTCTGAAGGCAACGGTCGAGCACGAGCGAATACGGGTGGTCCTGTAGTCTCGATGTGGTGCATCACATTATGTTTGGGAGTGTCCTTATAGCATACAGGTTTTGTTATGTCGGGATAAGCTGATAGCAAATCATAGTATGGATTAGTAATTTGAATTGTTTTGATTGAGTCTTGATTCAAATTCACAATAGAGCCAATAACATTTAGACTTGTCATTGAATCAATGAGTCTTCGACCATTCACGTCCACTAAAAGTTTATGATGGTTTAAAAAGTCAGCACCGAGGATTGGTTGTTTCACATCTGCTAGTATAAAGGTCCAAGAATGAGGTCTCCTTAACTTTAAGTTTAACACTAAGTTTTTAGTTCCGTAAGTTCGAATTTCACTCCCGTTTGCGACATATAGTTTATAAGAGTCACTTGCACTATTGTTAAATGGCTTCTTGGTTGCAGGCAAGACAGAAACGTTGGCTCCCGTGTCCACCAAAAAACGTAGGCCACTATTTAAGTCAGTCACGCAAAGGCGGTGGGAAGGTGAGAGGGTACAGACATCCGCCGTTGTCTGCACCATATTTAGTTTTCCTGGTTGTGGGTGCTTCGTTGTTTCCATGCGCATGGTTCTGAACATTTGTTAGCTCTGTGGCGGAATCGCGCATGGTAATAACACAACTCGTCGGCGTCCTCTGATTTGCGCTGTGTCATATTACGGCCACGAGACCTTGATCGATACCGATTGTAATTTTTATAATTTTGGTATTTCTTTTGGTGTCTTCGCGTATTTTGCAATTCCATAACTTGGAGAGTCAACTGGGCGATTTGTGCTTGTAACATTGTAAGATCGTTCGACGTCGAAGGTTTGCTGTTAACCTCAGCCACTTGCAAGGGACGTGTAGTTTCAAGTATTTTGTCCGCAATGTCAGCTAAGCTCTCGAGATCATTGACTTGAGTAACAGCAAGAACTGCGCGAACTGAACTCGGTAAATGTCCTTGCCACATTATACTGAGCGTTTCGTCAGGAATTTTTGCCCTAGCTAGATCTCGCATTCTACGTAAAAGCTGCGAAGACTTTTGGTCGCCGAGGTCGATTTCACTCAGAAGTTTCTGCAGTTGTCGATTTTCCGATTCTTCATACACAGCCAATAGCCTTGCTTTCAAAGCTTCATATTTTTTGGTTGGTGGCTGCTGCAGCAAAATATCGCTAACCTGTTGTATTACCTCCTTTCCAAGTTTTGTGACGACGAGGTTAAATCGCGCTTCATCGCTTAATTTCTGCGGTGTCAATATTGCCTCACATTGCACAAACCATAAGCGAGCTTGGTCACACCAAAATTCAGGTATTCTGGATGAGACGGTTACTGTTGCCAGCTCGGACGCTGCGCTGACTGGAGGTGATCTGCCTTCAGTAGTCATATTGCGAGATTCAAGATCACGTCGGTATCGCCAATTGAATCACGTCGGTATCGCCAATTGTATCGCGTCGGTATCGCCAATTGAATCACGTCGGGGTCACCAATTTGCCTTATGGTGTTGGTGTGTCATGATGGTGCGTGTGAGGTGGAACACAAATGATGAAGAACACTTGTATAAACGTATTATATTTTTGAAAGCATATTAGGTATGCACAGTATAACGTTCTGTGAGCGACTGCCGCTTATTACAAATCTTATTAATGATGAATCTAATATTGATATTATTGCATCACCCAAAGTGGTGTGATTGCTTAGTGGGCAATTGTCTATAAAAGGTATCTAATATGTAGGCACATGACAATACATTATTTTCTGTAATGAGTCAATGCATATTTGGCTTTAAATAAACTGTCATTATTGAGTAAAATTGATAACTTATGGGCTGCAATTTTCATTACAATCTAATTTGGTTGTGATTTATTTTGCTGTGCTGAACCATGAAATTGCTGGTGGTAGTAGTGGAGCCGTGCTCAGCAATGGGACGTAGTTGGGCTGATGATGATAATGATGAAACTGTCATTATTGAGTAAAATTGATAACTTATGGGCTGCAATTTTCATTACAATTGCTGTGCTGAACCATGAAATTGCTGGTGGTAGTAGAATCATATCTCGCCTGATAGCAAGCACTATACATGTGACGTTAATCCAGCAATAGCGACCATGTAAATGCATGTGTTCTAGAACCACTATGTTTGGTAGTGAATATAATGATTTTAGCTTGACCGGTACATATGAACTGGTTAGAGATTTTGTCACTTCCTCACAGTTGGCTTTCTATTTGGGCTGCAGTGTCTTTGTGTTGCATTGTAAGTTGTGGGTGTTTGTGCAGCCCTGGGCGCGCAGCAGTTCCGGCTGAACATGACGCGCGACTACGAGCTGGCGCGCATCGGGCAGGCGTCGGCGGCGCTCGTGGCGTACGTGCGCCAGCTGCACCTCGCCCCGCGCGCCCCGCCCCGCGCGCCGCCCCCGCCACACCCCACGCCGCAGGTGCACGTGCTCGACGCGCTCTACGGACCCGTCGTGAGTACCGGCGCCCCACGCTACTCACACCGAGACTACTAGTCTCCAACACGCAACGAAATCAATCGGAATGTATGTGTGTGGTGCAGTACAACGAGACGTTCGTGGAGTTCCTGCCGAGTGGTCCGCGCGCGCAGACCACGCAGTTCCTGGAGTGGTGGCGCGGCTGGGACGGCGCGGTGGTGCGCGCGGCCCCGCGGGACTTCCTGGCGCTGCGGGGCGCCGCCCCCGCGCTGCACGCGTGTCTCAGCCCCGCCGACCATCCCAGAGAGGTACGCACGAACTACTATAGTAGACGCATTTTAAACAGCCTTCGGGTCATAAATCATATTTATCTGTCTGTCTCGCTCGCACTTACAGGTCTTATGGAGAGGTGTAGAATTGTAGAGGTGCATATCGATAATGAGATAGGTACGATCGATATGCTAAATTATGTTAAGTATTGATAGGAATAATTTATCGCTATCTGAAAAAAAAGTTATTTAACTCGCTATACTAACTCCACAAATCAGTGCTGCAAGCTCTCGTGGATTATTGCAATTGAGGCAAGCTTTTTTCTCGAGGTCAGTTTTCAATTCTTTTAAAAACAGGAACACGTTGTGAATTACAGCCTGAGCTTAAGCATTGATGTCACCATTTAATTTTTTCAAAACCACGATAGATTGCGTTACGAAGCGTTAGTAATGTAATGTCATAACAAAAAAACATTAAATGTATAGAAAAACAACAGCCCTTTACTCGTAACGACCAATCAGGAGTCAGAGTGCCAATAAAGGTCACGATGACGTAAAATGCGTTTACTATACCAACTATTTGTTCGCATATTTTTCCTGGATTTGATGATAGTAATAGATACAAGTAGAGAATTTTAGCCCAGTAGTGATAATTAGGGATGGGTGTTGATTCAATGAAGTAGTTGAATCAACCGTTGAGGATGAAGAAACGAACGAATGGTTGATGGGCTGTGAAAAAACTAGTTGAATACGTAGACGTTTGATTTGGAACACCTAGCAAATTATACAAATATAGATACATAAACTCACGCCTGTATTCCTTGAAGGGGTAGGCAGAGGTGCATATTTGCACCCACATTTCGCCAGGTATGTATCAGTCCCACGTAATAGGGGGCGAGTCTATTGCCGTTTTTGGGGGGCACATTTCCAAACTGTGCTGCTACTGAGAATTTTCTAATGGAAAAAACTCAATAACACTTTGCTCGACCCGGGAATCGAACCCAGGACCTCTAGATCGCACGGCACATATTTGTACCGCGAGACCATGAGGCAGTCGGCAAATTATGGACCCTAAATTTCTAAAAAAAACCAAGAGCAATTGCAATTGCTCATTTGCTAACAACGACGAATTCAACTAGTTTTATCAACTAGTTAAACAATGCCAAAAAACGTTTACGTTTCATTGACGCGAAAACGTGAACGACCCTATAATGGGGTACTAGTGCATGACCGGGCGGGTGTGCGCAGGTGATGTACGCGGAGGCGGGCGCGGGCGGCGCGGGCGGCGCGTTCCGGTCGCGCGTGCTGTGCCTGCCGCTGTACACGGTGCTGCTGGCGGCCGGCGCCACGCGCGCGCGCCTGCTGCTGCTGGCCGGCGCCGCCGCGCTGCCCGCGCTCGCGCACCTGCCCTTCGGCGACGGGGACCTGCGCCTGCAGGTGCGACATAACTCTTCTCGCTGCTTGCCCACTGTGCTATTTATTTACAAAAACACAAACATATGTAAACTTAACAGTAACACAATAACTTCAATAAACACTTTACTAAAATTGGTATCGTTAGCAGTAGTGCTAGGTTCTGGACCTGTGCTACTACTGCTAAAGCCCTCATTAAATTAGCTTACATACAAAATACAATTTTATAAAGCACAGACGGCACACAGTTCTTTAGTAACAAATTGTAAACACCATTAGATTATAATCTATCTCGCGAGATTGTAAACTGTCGAAAGATTGTGAACCGTAACATACTGCTTACAATTTATCGTGTTATTATTCGGTAGATTGTAATCTATCGAAGTGAAACCGTTAAATCACAATCTTAAAATGTCAACCGTTCAAAGGCTGTCCCTAATTGGTCGGCCTTACAGTAAGTAATAAGCAGTTATTACGGTTCACAATCTGCCTACTGTTTACAATCTCGCGAGATAGATTATAATCTAACGGTGTTTACAATCTTATGATGACATATACATAGCTATTGAAAGTAGTGATGGCCTCGACGTTTAGGCGCGCTGTCGATAATCTCGGCAGTCGCGGATTCAAACCCCAGGCACACACTTCTGACTTCCAAGTTATGTATGTATTCATAATAAATTATCACTTACTTTAACGGTGAATGAAAACATCGTGATGAAACCTGCACTGTGTGTAGTCCGCGAACCCCCACTAGGCCGGCATGGTGGACTAGACTAAACCCTCTCAATCGTAGAGGAGGCCCGGGCACAGCAGTGGGCCGCATATGGGCTGATGATGACTGTGCTATTGCCTGTATACATATTTGATGAAGCCTCAATCGTTCATTACTGATATTATCGAATTTTATATATATTACATATCCAAGGTTTTTTTTTCAGGATGTTTCTAATTTTAAAAAATAATTATTAAACTATAATGTCAAACAAAATACAAACTGACACGTTACTCTGGAACATAAAGTTTTCTCATACAAAATTTTATCGAAATCCGTTTTAGTAGTTTTTTTTTTGTAATACTATATATTTTGTCTATATCATCATCAGCCCATATACGTCCCAACGCTGGGCACGGGCCTCCTCTACAATTGAGAGGATTTAGGTCTTAGTCCACCATGGTGGCCTAATGGGGGTTCTCGGACTACACACAGTGCAGGTTTCATCACGATGTTTTCATTCACCGTTAAAGCAAGTGATAATTCATTGTGAATACGCACATAACTCCAAAAAGTCAGAGGTGTGTCCTTGGGGTTTGAACCCGCGACCGCCGAGATTCTTGACCGCGCGCCTAAACCTCGAGGCCATCACTGCTTTTGTCTATATGGTTTTATTATATGTTTAGAATATTGCTCTGCCCCGTATGTCTCGACACCTCACACTTTTTTTTTGCAGAACATCGAAGTACTGTTCACGGATCCCATCATCCGCAACAAGACGACGGAGTTTCTGCTCTCGAAGAACTACACGGTGGCCGCCACGTTCGAGGAAAGCATCATGTATGCGCTCAAGGAAGATCAGAACTGAACACACCAACACCGTTTCCTCCCACTCTGAGTCTCGAATACGTTTAGAAATCTCCACTCTATGCACAAATAAAATCACTGTTATTGACAGGAATAGAGGGGCAAAATCGATAAAATATTCCCCACACTAGTACCGATAAGGTCAACGCATAGTAAATATTTGTCGAATTATAATGAAATATCCTTTAGTGGATGATTCGTGCCTTGAAACGTGCCGGTTGTTAAGAGTTTTTAAAAATCAATAAAATAATGTTGCTAGCACAAATCACAATAAAAATAAAATTAGTGTAAGTTGATTCCAGTGATTGTTAGGATCATTTTAAGATATTAATTTAATTAATTATTTTCAATACGCTTTTACTGATCAAATTGATGTATGAAATTATTAATTCCAATTTAATTTAATATCTAGTGCTAATTTTTTAATTGTAAGCTTTTTATCAGTTGTGAATCGATGGAAATTAGTTTGTCGATTATTGATGTTAAAATTATTGAAGTTTGGTCATTGATAGTTAGATAAAGCGAGGAATATAATCTCGAGGTATGAAAAACGAAGATATTTAACCGTTTCTGCATAACAAAAGAAATTTTGATAACCCCTCTACTTAAAATTGATTGTTAATAAATTATACTACCAAGTCGATCAACGTTGAAATTGAATATTCATCGAAAAGAATACCCGTTTGTGGATTTTTGCAAAAGAAAGTCGAGTATATTTAGGAAAAAATTCGTAAAGGTAACTGTTTGGACAATAAAGTGGGTTGTTTGTGATTATGTTAAATTTTCAACTGTTTGAAATTGTTATTAGGAATTCACATTGTTAAGAATATTCCACGTTCCGCATTTGAACTATGTAGACTTAGAAGGTTCCTATATTATGCATATTTTTGATATAACTACACAATAAATCACAACGCTTATTTGAATACATTTTGATACTATTAGAAAATAAGTAAATCACGTTGCTTCTTTATTTCGATACCAATATTTAAAGGTCGATGAAACGACGAAATTTTCGTTTGGTTTATGAACAACAGTAATGCTTTAATATGATTTTACAATATGGTTGTATCGTATTTATAAAATTAATAACAATCCATCCAAAAGGTAGCCCTAAAATTAGTGAAATCGATTTATTTTCTATATGAATAACATATTTTTAAGTCCTATACAAGTATTGTAAGAAAACGGCGTAAATTGTACTACTCCGAATATGGTAGCTTAATTTTTATTGTGATCACTAAATATTTCAGTATTCAATGTGTTGTTGCAAAAATGGTGTAAAATAGTGTCTAGGGAATAATTATCAATATAGATATTTGAGAAGAAAGATACACAACTATATTTTGTACCCCACATAATTTTCGACATAATATTGATTAGAAATCTAATCGCCGTTTCAACTACACATAAAGTATTTTGAGCCGAAATTACTTATTTTGATATTAATGTGGTATTATAATCACAAATACATTTCAATGATTACTTGATTGCAGCTTCTACAAGACAGCTAGTGGCACTGAGCCGTAACATAATAGTGAAAGTTATACTAAACCTATACTATATCGTCGCTTAAGTTCTAACACCGCGGAAGTCAAAAATGTCAACTTTTTAAGAGAGCGAAAACACTGTCCCTTTTTATATATCGCGATCATAGGACATATATTTTTTTTTATAATAATATATGTATCGCGATCATAATACACATATTTTTATAAAGAAATATATGTACTATGATATCGATATATAAAAAGGCACAGTGTTTTCGCTCTCCTAAAAAGTTATTTTTGACTTCCGCGGTGTTAGAACTTAAGCGACGATATTATACATTAATAGGACGCTAAATATGTACCGAATAAAATTACTATCGAATTTAGACTTGTAGCCTCAGATATTGTCAATTTCGATGTACTGTGATGCATGTAACGTCCATAGTAATTTTGTATAACCTTGCTTTTCATCAATGGTTTACTGCCGTACGAATGTCGGACGATAAGTCGTGTGCTACCAACCACAACAAATGGTCACTCATTCCATGTTAATGTTTTAATTTAAATATTCCATTTGTTTTTAATTTGATCGTATGTATTAATAAGACTGATTTTTTTAATACAAAAAAGTATTAATGATTGCGATAATGTGAAAATTTTATTCGACAATTGTCTTATAAGCGGACGTAGGTTTTTGGAGATAGCTTTGTTTTGCTCTCTGATATCGATTTTATTGGGCTGGTGCATCCATTTCTTCAAAATATTCGAAAATAACATAATAAAAAAAATATGTCAAAGAATTTCAATATGAAATACATAAGAGTCTCGATCTACCCGTCCGCTAATTTTAGCTTTATTAATTTCTGTAATTTGAAATTTAATTCGATTATGATTTAGTTGTTAAGAATTACGATGGTATTTTTCATGTATTACAATAATTTTAATGTAATCTGATTTTAATATAAGCGTAGTTTTCTTTTAAGCTTAGTTTTTATATGCGCTCAATTTTTCACAAATAAATTAATGGCTTTAATTGTCGTTTTATTTAATTATTGTACTTCGAATGATAATTCTTTATAAATAAAACAATAACATGTAATAATATTACGTTTATTATTATACTCGTTTCGTTAACACGAAAAACTTCGCTCCGTAACAGCAGCTCACTGCCCCACACTTAACAAACGTCCATAACTCCTTTATAACTGTACACCGGGAGCTTACAATGTCTCCCATTGCGAAAATTGAACAAAAAAATGTTAAAATTAATATTTTGATTCTTATGTTACTGATTGTCAGCTCCCGGCAAACAAAGGTTATTTATTAGTTGTGCGAATAATCCGTAGAATACACAATGCAATACAACATAGGCACATATTTCATTTAAATTGTAAACTAATAAAATCGACACTAAAACTAATTAAAAAATATGTCTTTACTATATTATTGCTTCAAATCTCCATTACACCGAATCAACGCATGGAAGATCTATGAAATTATAAAATAATATTTACATTAATATAAAACCTTTTTAGTCATCGATTATAAAACATATTGTTATCGACTATCGATAGATTTATGCAGGCAAGGTGAATAATTACACGGACTATGTCGGTAGTAGCCGCAGTAGATTTACGAAACTGTTTTAGTTACTTTTTCAACCACTGTTATGAAGACGATGATTCAGTACGTTGTGCCCGGCAAATATTACCTGCATATCAAAACTGCGAACATCAAAATAAAGTCTTAATTTATATATGAAGAAACTTAGGCACCAAAATTACATGAGCACTGTTTATTTGTATTTATACTAAAATAGACAATAAGTCGCGTATAACATGAGAGGGCGCGCCTGTCGCAGTCCGATTATAAAATAATTTTGTTACAACTTATTGAGCTTTGGTCCCAATCATGATTTCGTTTCTCACTGCCATGTTATATGCGATTTATCTTAAAACAATAAAAGTTTAGCACTAAAACGTTGGTCTTGCACTTAATTCCACTCTACCGTGTTATGGAGCAATAAAATTATATTAACACACGAAACGCATAATAGTAATAAATTTTCTATATAACTAAACGATAAACTATATTTTAGTGTTGACAAAAATGTGTTGATAGGATTTGAACTTAAATGTATATATTACGTAGTAGAAGTTCTAAGAGACGTTGAAAAAATTGTTTCATAAATAACAAAATCATATATTGTTCAAATGTAAAATAAAAGTGGTCTGATACCAATGCAAAACAATTCAATAGAATAGTTGAAACTAGATCTTTCTAATTTTATTAGTATTTAATATAAAATAAGCTGCCATTACACAACAATATATTGGTTACAACCTTTTCTATTGCTGCACATTAATAAAGTAACTTATTTGGGACTAAATAAAATTATAATTTGCATGGCCAATTGATGAAATACATAAAATTGTAGATTAAACGAGACCCGCAATTTATCGACATCGATAAAATAAAAAGCACCAATTTTGTATACCGGAATGGATTTAAATGCATGGACTGTAGAAATGAAAACAGTGTTTATATCTTAAATTAAAGCATACATTTGGAATAATTAATATTAAGTACAGTTACAAATACATACTTCTACAATTTCAGTATACCAACGCTTTTTCCAATCGACATCGTTTCTCTACACGACTGAGGGGGTTGATTTTCAATGTAGATTTTGTATATTGTGATACAAGTTATTTCGAGGGCGTATCCCTCTATTTATTGGCAGCTTAATATAAAAATGCAACAATGTTAATTATGAACATATTAATATAAATTTTCTAAATAACTAAATAATGTTTTCCTGGCTGAAAATCAACCCCAACTGTCCACTTAAAAACTATTATAACACGATAACAATGTACCACTAAGTTTGACACTACCACGAAGTTACATACATCACGCCGCCCCGGCTGGGTAGGCAGATCCACACAACTCCTCTGAAGCGGGTATAAAAATATTCTGTCATCTGAACAAACAGTTGACACTACAACCTGTGAAATCCAGGGTCGATGGAGTATCGACATCGATACTGTGTCGATATCGATAAATAACTGACCGTTATAACTAGTGCTGTGCCTGAGGACTATACTAATAATTTCAAATCCTTCTTAAGTCCGTTATTCTTAAGGTTTCAGTGCATATTGTGTTATTTTACTCACAGCAGTCGCATGCTGTTTGTATTTTATTCTATAAACAGATGAAACTATGGCTTCTTATGTTCAATTCCAATGTACGCATCGATTAGATATTTTTTTATAAATGATGATTTAATTTCGAGTTAGCACAGATTAATATAATATTTATATGAATTTGCCTGCCATGAGTGCCTCACATACTAATTGCCAGTAATTAAAAATACTGCATTATCTCAAGGTATTTAAATATTCCTGTATTTTTGATACAATCTCATTAAATTCATTATATTATACTAATATTTACCTGACTACAATACAGGATTTAAATTCAGTGTCTTTATAAAACAAAAAACAATTGAGGCTAGCATTCCAACGATTTGCCATCGACATTCGATATCGATAATATACAACATATTTCTTATCGATAATTTCATGATATAGCTTATTAAGCCTATTTCATAATTAACTCAAGGTCTCTTACAAGAAATGCACTCTATAATATTATTGCCGTGTGCACTTAGTTTTAAATACATTTTCCACGCCCATTGAAAATAATTTAAACTAATAAATAGAAAAATCAATTACAAATTAATTTCGCATTTAGCGAGTAATGAATCTCAAGGCAAGTATTAACTAACCGAGGAACATTAATTAGTTGAAAAAATGTTATATAATTAATCTTCGTGGATATGAAATTAGCTAATTTAGAAATTTATATTACATACATATTTAAAAATGTTATTTGAAACAGTACTAAAGGTAAATTCACAACTGAAAAAAGTTTTCGTTATTGAATATAAAATGATTTGTAGTGAAAGAAACACATTTTCAAACTGAGGAAAAATTAAATTGTACTTTTGGCGTAACTGAAAAAAACAACGAAAAATAATCGACATGGATTTTTAATGTAATTTTTACAAAATAATTTCACGAATACTATAAACCATCGCTTTTACAACATTATCCACATTTTCCAGACTCTAATTACCGAAGGAATGTATGAGCATTATCGTAGAGTCTACTGTAACTCCTCGACACAAGCTTCCAAGTTAACTTCACATATTTATATTAACGATAATATCATGCGATATACATTGATATGCACCTCTGTACACGTCTAATTCTGACAGGGTCATTCACCCCAAGTACCTTCCAATATTCTACCTAATATCAAATAGTATAAAACACCCGCCGGTAGACCTACTTCACAACTACTTTCTGTATTGTTCACATTTTACTAGTCGGCATTTTTACAGCTCACCACTGTTATACACTTCATATTGTAGCACCATAACTATCTGACAATTTTTTTTAAATGATTCCACAATATCACATTTCTATCTCAATATTTGATTGGTTATCGAATTTACAGTGTTACTAAACAAAAAAATAGTAGAGTTTGGTAGTAATTTCAATTGATTGGCGACTTGATGAAGAAAACTACGAAGAATAGTAAGGAAGATGGCTGGGAAAAATTAGTTCCCCAAGAAGATATACTGTAAAGTATTGAACAAAATGAAAATGTATGATTTATATGAATAAAGAATGCAGATTCGTTATTTACAACTTTTGTATGTATTTACATAAGTTTTTGGAGCAACGAAGTCTTAGTCGGCCTTAGCTGTTTAATAAAAATTATTTGAGCATACAATGGTGGACGATAAATGTATGAGTGTAAGTTAATTCAACTATGTCTTCGGTATTTCAATGTACGTTTTTAGAATGAGTTATGTAGTTTAATTCATTCATAATAGGTGGCATATAGTGAGAAGTGATTGACCCGAGGGTGTGTATTATACGTGGCACTTGTCTGCCATCCTCGTGTATCATTGCAGGAAGTTGTTGTTGTAGTGTGGTCGCGCGAGGTTGTTGTTGTTGTGGTTGTTGTGGTGGGCGGGGCTGGGCGGGCTGGACTTGAGCTGGTTGATGGAGGGCGCGGGCGCGTGTCGCGGCGAGCGCGGCGCGAGCAGGTTGTCGACGTCGATGTTGATGCGCGAGTCCGCCCACGTGGCGCCCAGCTTGGCGCCGGGCTTGCTGGCCGCGGCAGGGGTGCCACCACCACCGCCAGCAGCGCCAGTACCACCACCAGCAGCGGGCTGCAGCAGCGGCGCCGGCGTGGGCTGGATACCTGCACACGGTACATGTTAATGCCTCCTCTCACTCATCGACACCGGAGTGCTACACCACACACTACAATGTTGGGATTACTTAGGAAAAAAAATAGCATGGATATACTTGATTTCATCCTAGATCTCGATCGATCACAATACAGAGTGCCAACTAGGGTAGTTGAAAACCTTCGATTCGTAGTTTCTTTCTATATTAAACTAAACAAAACATGCCATGATACATCAAATGACAGTGTTACTAGGTTACATAATCGATAGACAATCATGACCTCGCCCCATAATAACATAAGCAAAAAAAAACTTTCTTATTGTCTGTGAATTAAAACATAAGTAGTTGAAAATTTCAACAACACAAACAGGTTCAAAATAGGTTATGGAATCGAAGTTCATTTGCCAACGTATCTCAATTAATGCTGCTCAACTAAATATTTCATTTTACTCTACTACAGCCAAAGATCAGACACTATTTATTTTAGTAAGAAGACGAATATCGAAGAAAGAATATGAACATGTTTAATTTTAGGCTTAGATTATTTATTCCATGGCAGAGTAACATGTTCTCATTATGTAAAAATAAATAACTAACGGACAATATTGTTGAATATGCTTTATTCGAGACGGTGGGTGATTACATATATTCATATATACACATATTATGTCTACAAATCACACGAGAAGTCGCCGCGAGACTCACATTGAATAGTTTTTATTAAATTGCATTTGTTTTTGCAGTTTCAATACAAGGAAAGATTACAGTACTCCACAATGTCATGTTAAAAGACTAATTGCTGGCCTTTTGAGTATTTTTGTCACTGGCTCGACAACCACCAAACTGGCATCCGACATCAACACGTACCAAATAGTGCCCACAGATCAATAATGACTGAATAATCAAAATTATGTTTGATAGTAATCCGACATTCAATAAAGCGACACACAGCCTATGAAGGATTTAACAATTCTGTGGTTATCGATTCGAATATCAACCAAATTGCGCTTCCTAGATTCTCACTCACCAAATATCTCCAACCGGTGAAGCCAGTACGTTCCTATTGCAGTCCAAGCGGACTACGGCGTGGCCATCAAACTTTCAATGACTAAATTACCTTATCCAAAATATCACGTGAAGGTGTCCCACCATCTCAAACAATTTCTTACGAACGCATCTATTGTGCATTCAATTCTCCACTTACTATCGCTTAAGACCAGTGGCGGTACTTTCATAGAAGCCCAAAAGCCCAGTTTGCCTTAAAAAAATCAGAATAATAATTTTTAAGCTTTAAATCTTTATTTAACAAAATCTATTTGTTAAATAATGACCCCACAATTAACAAATATAAACTACACATTACACATTTAACGTTTAACGAATTTGGGCTTCTATGGAAGTCCCGCCGCTGCTTAAGACATACTAGAGTTCTTACGCATTACCAGAAATATACAAACAAGATCCTTTCGAAAACTAGTGCTATTCTGATGACATCTTGATACTTATCAGTTAATTCAATTGTTTAAACATTAGCATAATATACAGAAGGATTCACAATCGAAAAATATACATAGATAGATTTATACAGTAAATTGTATACATAAAATTATTTATACATATTTAATTATCCTTAAAGTATGTTTTTCTCAAAATTTACTATAATATATTACATAACATTTTTGAAATTTATCGTATAATATTTTCATCAAGAAGTTTCTAGTCTCGCGGCAACATCATTCATTTAACATTACTCAAACAGCACAGAAGTATATTAAATGCATACATTGATAGTGTAAAAGCTAGTGTCTACAATCTCCTACACAACCTAAACATTAGTTTTACATCGACAAATACTTTTTTCATGAGTATAGACCAATGCAATTTGAGATCATCATCATCATCAGCCCAAATACGTCCCACTGCTGGGCACGGGCCTCCTCTACAACGGAGAGGATTTAGGCCTTAGTCCACCACGCTGGCCTAGTGCGGGTTGGCGGACTACACACCTAAGAAATTCCTAAGAACTTTTACGTGTGCAGGTTTTATCACGATGTTTTCCTTCACCGTTAAAGCAAGTGATAATAAATTGTGAATACACACATAACTTCGAAAAGTCAGAGGTGTGTGCCTGGGGTTTGAACCTGCGACCGCCGAAATTCTCGACCGCGCGCCTAAACCTCGAGGCCATCACTGCATTTGAGATCATACAATATCATTATGATTATGATGGCCTCGAGGTTTAGGCGCGCGGTCGAGAATTTCGGCGATCGCAGGTTCAAACCCCAACACACCTCTGACTTTTCGAAGTTATGTGTGTATTCACAATGAATTATCACTTGCTTTAACGGTAAAGGAAAACATCGTGATAAAACCTGCACACCTAAAAGGTCTTAAGAATTTCTTAGGTGTACGGACTACAGTCCGCCAACCCGCACTAGGCCAGCGTGGTGGACTAAGGCCTAAACCCTCTCAGTTGTAGAGGAGGCCCGTGCCCAGTGGGACGTATTTGGGCTGATAATGAATATCATTAGTGATTTGCCACTAAGTAGATGCCATAGACAAATATCTGCGTAGTATAGTCAATAATCAAATATTCTAATCCTAAGAGTCGATTTTATGACTAATATATTCGAGCCTCGAGTCAAGAAAATGTCTTTAAAATAATAGTGCTGCAGTCGCTGCCGCCTCTGTTCATCTTACGAAAACTAAATGGTATACAGTTTTTCTTCCGCTAAGAAGCATAGTAGTTGAAAGAATATTGAATACTATGTGTAATGTGATTAACTACGCGATTCTTTTTAAGCGCAACTACATATTGACAGCCCCGTGGCGCAGTTGGCTAGACACTACCTTGCGAAACGAGAGGCTGCGGGTTCGATCCCCGCTTGATGATTACACGCTACCACAAGAGACAGATCCTAGTTTAATATTGTCTCTCGTGAACTAAAATATGCTTGCATATTATTTGCATCTTTTAAGATTATTAGTATATGTTTTTTTCTAAAGTAAATCGTATTGTAAGTTGCCAAAAATTATGCATTTTAGTATATTGTACCTTTTTAGAAACACAATGGAAATGAAATAAATTTGAACGATTTTAAATCGCCATGCTTTCAAAGCAAACGTTTTACCACTTACTAAATGCAATTCTAAAGTAATGACAAAAGATATTTTTGTCTTGTGTTCAAGATCAAGTCCTCTACGACAAATCAATGTGAGTGTATCGATGCTAAGGGATAAATTTCAAAAAAACATCATCTCCCTGGCTTGTAAACTGGACAGCAAAGTCTCGTTGGCGTCCAGGCACGATGCGAGGCCACTCCGCCCCGACACCCGCCCTCAGTCGAAGTCAGACAGCGACTTCTCAATCAGACCCAAAACTTGTCCCGCGAAAATGGCCATCTGCGACTTGGCACCGCCCGTCGTCATCGCCAAGTCGAAGCTCGACAAACATTCCACGAGCCACGTCCTGAACACCATTAGGGTCTCGAAGAATTCCGTTTTCAATACGTATGGCGGCAATGCCAGTATCACAGACGCCAGGAGGGATATGACGCACGACTTCAGCTTGGGGTCTGGCGTGTATCGAAGGTACAGAAGCATTTGTAGTATCTCCCAACAGTATTTGGAGCATTTCGGACAATTTTTGGAGGCCAAAATAACGTTGCCGACGACGGCCAAGTATTTGAACAGCAAGATATTGTCGATGTCTTGTTTCAAATTGTGATGGCTCAGTGTGAGTTGTTTGTATCCCAAGCCGCTTATTAGGGGATAGAAAAAGCTATCAGCAACTTTGGAGAACTCGTTAATTTTGGCCCTGGCGAAGGGGTGGGGTCTCTTGGAGTGGTAGTATTTGGTTTTGTTGATGAGGCGCCGCCGTATCGTCTCCTCGGGGGTCAGCGTCTGTTCGTCCTCCTGCTTGGTGATCAATTCCTCTTTGGCGTTATTGACAAGTTCCTCGGGGAAGATGTTCGATATCCTGTTAACAGCCGCCGACAACACGTCCAGCATGTATATTTTGGTGGCGATGGAGTATCTGCCTACGTCGGTGTGGAACTCCTTGCAGAGATGTTCTGCGCACACGCTGGGTTTGGCGCACACTATCGCCACGCACGTGTTGAACTTGACGCGGTCGAAGTTGTCGACGTGGAACTTCTGCTCCAGGTGTATGAACACGTCCAGCAGCTGGGTGGCCAGCTTGCCGCTCTCGATGTTCAGTTTGTTGGTGACCATTTCTTCGGCGACGGTGACGCACGCCTCGAAAGTGTCGACGTCGTCCGCTTCAACGATCCTATCGAGCAGCTCCCTTATGAAAACAGGCCTGTATTTAGCGTTCGCCGAAATATCGTTGGACATATCGTACGGTTCTAGATCGTCGTCAGAATCTAGGTCTTCCGCGGCTGACTTGCCCTCCTTTTCCAATGCGTCCAATTTCACCGATATTATAGCTTTGACTATTTCTTTAGTTTGTTCGGGGCCTTTCACAGCGCAAGCGACTACTGTGTTGTTCATTGGGCGGACGCCTTCTCTATCGATAATCTTCATGGCGATAGCATCTAATACACGTTTTGCGCTTAAGTTTTTAATTACACCACCCGAATTGCCTCTCTTGGGGTCTATGAGGCATCTGTTCGTTAACTCTTTTAACACGTTGTGAATTTCAACGCAACTTTCGCCCATTTCATCGTATTTGAAATTTATCGTATTCGCCGCTTCTCTATCGCTTTCGTCAATGTCAGCGAGCGTTTTCAAAACGACTTCTATTGTGGCCATCCCCACACATCTGTATTCTTGCGACCACACATCTAGATGTTTGCCCATTCCTTTAAACAGGATCGATTTACTTTCGATAAAATTCCAACCAATTTTATTTTTCATCGACATCACTGTTCGATATTTTACAGATAGCACTAACATTTCGGATATGTACATGTGCTGGTCGATATTGGAGGTGTTGTTGAGTTTCACATCGGACCAAACTCGACACAGTCTGTCAACTAGGTCCGTGAGAACATCGATACTATGTTTCGTAGTCGACATGTAATACATAAAGTTTTCCGGCATAGTGGTGTTTCTGTAGTCTCTAGGCATGACGTGGAACGGTATTTTGTACGTTAGTATGTCTTTCCAATCGCTATTGGAATCAAAATTATCGCCAAGGATATTCAATATAACTTGCCGATCTTTGGTATAATCTATTGGGCATTGTGTAAGCAAGATATAGACAAAATTCTCTATGGCCTGTCGGCTAAGATGTTTGAGCAACGTTTGAATTAATTTTCTTTTAACAAATCTGGTGTTTTCTTTATTTTCCTCTCTCGCCCATACTATGAGTGCGTCAGTAAAGTCGAACACTGCATCGCAGTTCAAATGTATATTGAAATTAGTAATGACTTTGGACACCAAGTAGGACAAATACGACACGTCGTATTGTAATCCTACGTTAAAGGTGGATTCGCACATAAAATCCATACTCCTCACAATGTGTAATATCAAATAGTTTGAATAGAAACTGCGCGAGAAATCGTGCGGAGTTTCCGTCTGCAATTTATTGGCAACCCTCTCCGGGAGTGTTACCAGCATTTGCACATAATTCTCCCAATCGTATTGCAGTTGGTATTTATTATTCTGATTCATCCCTATTGAAGAGCTACAGTCAATAATGGCTATCATTATAGCATCGCTTTTCACATACTTTAAGAGAAAATGAGACAAAGCCTCTTGAATCGTCTTATCTGTCTCATTCTTTAAAAATCCGCACAGAATCGAGAGAATCTCGTGACTTAAAGCAAAATTATCTTCTAGTACAAAGAACCCTTCAATCTTCTCTTTGAATACTGGCCATTGTACTAGAAAATCTTTTATAATGATGCTCATCAGCCGCGAGAAAGCATCGATTATTTCTGTATTCATTATCACGTTGTCAATTTTCATCAGCTTTTGCACTGTAATCGGCCCCGGTAGGTACTTTTTGGTGATTTCAAGGCATCTTATTATGTCCGATATGTCATCTTCTGAATCGATCTTCTCTATGCTCTGTAGGGTCATGGCGAAATGTTTCAAGGCTCGGAGGAGTGTGTGTTGTTGTGGCGTCATGCTGTCTTGCTCGCCTGCAAATGAAAGAAGCCTGAATGTGCCCAAAACTGTCTTGATTCGGCCAACTCACATGGATATACGCTCATGCAAACACAGTCACAGTTTTCAAAATAAAAACACACAACTAAAAAAACAACATACATATTGTCGGTGTAATAGCAAACATTTCCAATGTAACACGAGATTTTTAACGTCCGCGGATTGAGCGCTGCGGAATATAATTTCTGTCGATAACATTCGACATAACACGGTTTAAAACATATCATTTAAATCATTACACAGCCCTTTTTATTGGCATATAAATAAATATCAACATTGCTATTGGTATTAAATTGTAAAATTAAGAAATAACGCGCGCGTTTTTGCCAATTTCGTTTTGTCTTTTCTGATTTTTTTGTATAAAATGGTATATAATTTTGATTTAGAAGTGTCGAGCGTAACTTAAAATACCGACTAGGGACAAATTCATATCATACATGAAAAATTTGTTGCATTTGTCCTTAGCCTTAAAAGCAAACATCATAAACAAACGAACACATATTGATAATATAACGGATATTTCATGATCATAATTTCACAAGATATTACAAGCATACATTCCCCTTTATATCACCAAAAATCGCACAAGAAGCAGTACAAGAGATAAGATATAAATGTATATACCTGCAGGCAGCGTGGGTTGCAGTGTGGTGGCTCCCAACTGCAGAGACAGGTCGTCCATGGGAGATGAGGTGAGTCCCGGCCCGGAGCTCAACGGAGCAGACAGGCCGCTCAGGAGATCCAGGTTTGATGCTCCAGCAGCTGGAACACAACAATCTAATTGAATTATAATAATAATTGCTTGTTCAAGGATCAATAGTGTTTTTATATATCAATCACTTGAGGACATATGATTCTTATTGATTGTTTATGTATATTATATATCAATTACTTTTATATAAGAGTAATTTCAAAATAATTTGGAAAAGCTATATTAGTTTATGATTTCTGTCTCAAAAATGTATTCAATGTTTTGAAAAAGTAATATACTAACGTATTGTGGGCGTGTGTGCGGGCGCCAGCAGAGACGCGACTGTGGCGGAGGCCGGCGCGGGGGCTGCGGACAACAGCGGGCCGGGGGCGGAGCCTCCGAACGCAGACGCGAAGTCTGCGAATCCGTCGCCGTTGTCAGGAGGCGCCGCACTGAACGCCTTCGAGAAGTCGCCGAACTCGTCCGCAGCGCCCGACCGCAACTCCTCCGCCCTGGAATATGCGATTAAACATATTAGGATTACATGCTTACAACAATATTATAACTACACTTTTATTTATTTTGTGAATCCATTATATCAAACTCATAAGGTCAATGAAATCGCATTGATTTTAGCCATATGGTATAACTTCTATCTATACTATTATAATAAAGAGGAAAGGTTTGTATTTTAGGATTTTTGTATTTTTGTATGTTTGTTATGAATAAACTCAATAACTACTGAACCGATTCCGATGATTTTTGGTATGGAGATAGATGTAACCCACCGAAGTAACATAGGATACTTTTTATCCCGGAAAATGTAGTATTCCCGTGGGAATGGGTATAAGTAGCTCTGTAAATATTCTGCTTTTACGCCTAAACCATTTGACCGATATGAATGAATTCTTTTACAGACATAAATGTGATCCTATAAAGTAACATAAACTACATTTTATCCCGGGAATATGTAGGGTTCCCGAGGGATGAGCATATAATGTAATGCGAAAGTAACACTGCCTGTGTTATGCTTTCTCGCCTAAACCATTTGACCGATTTCGATGATTTTTAGTATGGGAGTAGATGAAACCCACCAAAGCAACATAGGATACTTTTTATCCCGGAAAATGTAGTATTCCCGTGGGAATGGGTATAAGTAGCTCTGTCAATATTCTGCTTTTACGCCTAAACCGTTTGACCGATATGAATGAATTATTGTACAGACATAAATGTGATCCTATGAAGTAACATAGACTATATTTTATCCCAGGAATATGTAGGGTCCCGTGGGATGAGCATATAATGTAATGCAAAAGTAACACTGCCTATGCTATTCTTCCACGCCTAAACCATTTGACCGATTTATATGATTTTTAGTATGGGGGTAAATGGGATCCACCCAAGCAACATAGGATACTTTATATCCCGGAAAATGTAGTATTCCCGTGGGAATGGGCTTTCACGCCTAAAATATTAGCCCGATTTATATGAATTTTGCTATGGATTTAAATAGAACCCTATGAAGTAACATAGACTATATTCTATCCCGGGAATATGTAGGGTTCCCGTGGGATGAGCATATAATGTAATGCAAAAGTAACGCTGCCTGTGTTATGCTTTCTCGCCTAAACTATTTGACGGTTTAGATGAGTTTTAGTATGGGGGTAGATAGGACCCACTGAAGCAACATAGGATACTTTTTATCCCGGAAAATGTAGTATTCACGTGGGAATGGGCTTTCACGTCTATACTATTCGCCCGATTTATATGATTTTTGGTATGAATATAAATGGGACAATATGAAGTAACATAACCTACGTTTTATCCCGCGAATATGTAGGGTTCCCGTGGGATGAGCATATATTGTAACACAAAAGTAACACTGCCTGTGTTATGTTTTCACACTTAAACCATTTGACTGATTTGGATGATTTTTGGTATGGACAAAAATGAGACCTTAAAAAAGCACATAGGCTATTTTTTTTAATCCTTACTAATATTATAAATGCGAAAGTAACTGTCTGTCTGTCTGTCTCGCTTGCCTGCTAAAACTACTGAACCGATTTAAATAAAATTTGGTACACAGATAGTTTAGACCCTGAGAAAAGGCATAGGCTACTTTTTATCCCGGAAAAGGGGTTTTAAGGGGTTGAAAGGGGGGATGAAAGGTTGTATGGAAGTATTGTCATTTTTAAAGCTAGAAGCTTGAAACTTATTTTTTAGGCTGTTGATTTAATATAAATAAATATGACATTCTAAGTTTGTAAAAAAGTGTACATTTAAGGGGGTAAAATAAAAATAAGGGTGAAAGTTTGTGTGGAAATTCGTCATTTTTGAATCTAGAATGATGAAACGACGTGTAGACGACTGAAACTATATGTCTGTTACGCTTTCACGGTTAAATCATTTGACCGATGTAAACGATTTTTGATATGGACATAAATGGGAATCTGTGGAGTAAAATAGACTACAACTTATTTTCATTCTGAACCCAACCCTGTAGTCTACGCGGACGGAGTCGCGGGCAAAAGCTAGTAAGATATATAATTATGCTATTAAAACAAACAAGTTGTAGATGACCACATTCGCTTAGAAAGCCAATATCATATTATAAATCTCTAAAACTTGTAGTAGGTAAATAACTTGTGAAACATTATTATTTGCATATTACATTATTATTATGCTTACCATAAGATACAGAAATACAGTAATTATGTTATCCATTGTTCTGTCAACATACATACATCCAGTGGTGGGCACTTTACAGAGTGCTCAGCCAGCAAAAAAATATAAACATCAAATTTACCTCGGGTCAAAATCATCTTCTAAAACAGAAGCAATTCTGGTGTTGTTGTTGAGCGCAGTGGCGGCGGGTGCTGGTGCAGGTGCAGGTGCAGTTGCGGAGGAGGTGGGGGAGGCGGGGCCCGGACACGTCTTGAACAACTCGTCCAGCAAGTCTTCGGAATTGTCGTTTGTCGGCTGAGTCGCTGGTTGTGTTTCTACTACCGGCGTAGCTGTTTTGCCGTACGTTGCTGCTGCCCCTGAAACGAACATCATTTATATTGAAGTTTTATCGAGAAAAATTAAGAATTTTAATGTAAATTTACAATAGACTAAGTGATGCGTATGGGCACGTCACTAGTGATTGGCGGGAAAGTTGCGTTTTACTGTCAATTGACACGCAGCAATAATGTGTTATGTCTTCAGAAAACGTTTTATTGTGCTCCGCATATATTTCACTATGTCATGTAACTGTCAGGTAACTGCTTTTTCCACCCGTTACTTTTGTTTTACAAATTCTAGTTGGGTCCCGCGACTTCACATGCGTATATGAGGTTTATTGGGATAAAAAAAAGCACGTGTGTTAATTCCATCTTTTCAGCCATTCATTCCTATTACTATATTCTAAGGAAATTCGATCAGAAGTGACTTTTTTAAAGGAAAATATTATACACGTATTTACTCAAAATCAAAGCAACTTAACATTCAACAATTCCGACACAATACCGACGCTAAATAATCCAGGTTACAATTTACAATAATAGAGCAAAAACCAACAGAACGACCATTATCCTTACCAACGACAATTGTGTCAGACTGACGCGACGGAAGGAGCGCAACCAAAGGAGGTCCGCCAACACTCGACACGGGCCTATATAGAATTACTCCTCCACTACCCTTATGTATTCTAACAATATATATATAACATATTTTATCAAACTTGGTCCAGCAGTTTCACCTTTATATCGTTTACAATTTCTGTATAATAATAGCAGATTTATACATCATTTGTTGAGGTGACAAATTGTTAGCATTTAGTTTAAATTTATACAAAGAGTGATGTTCCCTCATCAACAGCCTTTCTCACGTCAACTGCTGGACACAGGCCTCTCCTATGGCACACCACTGGGATCGATCTTCAGCCTCCTCATCCAACCGGTGTCAGCCACCCTGAGTATATCGCCACTCCACCGAGCCAGTCCAACACTACGTTTGGCGAGCATGATGATTATGATGGTAATTATAATAATAATGACGATGTTTGATGATGGTAATGATGATTATGATGATGGTAATGATTATGATGATGGTAATGGTGATTATGATGATAATAATAATGATTATGATGATGGTAATGGTGATTATGATGATGGTAATGATTATTATGATGATGGTAATGATGATGATGATGTTGATGAGATGGTCTCACCGAGGTCGATCCTGCGCGTGGGCGTGGCGGACTTGTTCCTGGCGGGGCTGCGCACGTTGACGGTGAGCGGGCCGGCGGCGAGCGGCAGGCCGGGGGCGGGGGCGGGCGGCGCGGGGACGGGGCGCGGCGGACTGCCGCCCAACACCTCCGCGTCGCGGTACACCGACGCGTCCCTGGAACCATCGCACCAATACATTACACCAGGGGTGCTCAAACTTTTGCTTTCACGAACCCTTACGAAGTCTTAAGTAACTAATTAACCCCCCTCCCCCACACACACACACATAAGTATGTTGTGGCCACTATGTGTGCCGCACGTACCTGCTAGTTACGTAAATCTTGTCGCGAACCCCCTGTCGTTGAATGGCGAACCCCACGAGAAACCCTACATTACACTAATGACTAACCAATCTAAGTAGTGATGCCGGTCGCGGGTTCAAACCTCAGGCACACACCTCTCACTTTTAAAAGTTATGCGTGTATCCACAATGAATGAAACTTACTTTGACGGTGAATAACATCGCGAGGAAACCTGCACACCTAAAAGTTCTTAGGAAACTCTTCCACCAACCCGCACTAGGGCAGCGTGGTGGAC
The DNA here is from genome assembly GCA_907164795.1 of Hemaris fuciformis. Lineage (NCBI taxonomy): Eukaryota > Metazoa > Arthropoda > Insecta > Lepidoptera > Sphingidae > Hemaris > Hemaris fuciformis. The sequence goes on from OU015441.1 coordinate 16,897,781, forward strand.
TAAGGCCTAGATCATCTAAATTGTAGAGGAGGCCCGTACACAGCAGTGAGGCATATGATGAACATTTAACCACTGCCATGTGTATGGACTTCGAGATTCTAGTGCCAGATAGGGCTATGTTATCGGATTTTAGCATTTGGAATTTCTTACATCATGGAGTCTTGAAAATACGTCTAAAAAGAGAAATTACCAGCCGCTTTCTCATGGAATTTTAAAGCTTCAGAAGCCAAAGAAGTGTGTAATAATACAAATCTGAATACCCTTTAAAGAACACAGGCATATTGTTTTTTTTTAATAAAGGTTTATCTTCGCTAAGCCATTTCTAAGATTAATAAAATAAGTATATGTACATACTTGTTGTGTTTCCGTGGAGCGTAGTCACCGTCCGAGTCCTCTCTGTCATACTCCTCTTCTTCATTACGCTCTTTGGGCTCGTCTGTCAATATATTCATACTGTTAATAATTCAGATTACTTAGCTTATCAACTGGGATAAAATATTGTCGCATTGCAATTTGTAAATTAAAAACATAATGTGGAGATACATCAAGGAATGTTTTTTTAGTAAATTATTACATTCCCTTGTTTTTTCTTGACTTGATTTTTGAGAAAAAATAATATGTTTCCTAAATAAATACTTGTTTAATCTTGTACGCATATATAACGCACGAAAGCCAGCGCTTTCGATGCCATAAATGTCTAATTACATATTACATTCCATATTATTAAATTATTACTTTTCCAATACATATTTACTTTCCTTTTTATTATTCTGCACAATTACAGTATAATAGCAGGCTCGTCTCAGTACCCCAATATGATACTAGTCGCTTCTTAAAATCTATTTGATATTAACATGCTTACTAACAGTGGCGATACTTTCATAGAAGCTCAAAAGCCCAGCTTGCCTAACAAAATTCCGAATAATAATCTTTTGAGCTTTAAATCTTTATTTAAAAAAAGCAATTTGACATAAAAATGAAAATATCCTGACCCCAGAATAAACGATTATAATCTAGTCATTAGCAGTGGGACATATATGACATGTGTTTGTGTAAGTAGTATATGTACCCCAGGTGGTGCCCCTGTCGCTGTACTCGCCCCATCCCCCCGCGCCGCCGCCGCCCCCGCCCATGCCCCCCATGCCGCCCATCCCCCCGCGCACGCCCATCACCGCAGCCTCCGACGACATGCCTGCAACACAATACATTGAGGGCTCACTTATGGATGTTAATTGAATAATTTAAAACAAAATCTCCTGCTCTGTTGATTAACTTTTGACATTAGAGGAAGCGAGATAAAGCATGTTTGACTTGTCAAATATTAAAGTAACATTTAATTAAGACCAGAACTGTCCTACTGCTATCAAAACCATACATTTATAGGAACTGTAGATGTTGTTGGACATTTGATATATGGCAAGATAAAAATAAATATAATTAAATGTGGAAAGAGAGAAGCCTGTAGTAATCTAACATATTGAGTTGTTTTCGTTATCGACTTTGCTTTTCTACAAAGCGTTACAAACTACCACAATCAAATCAGTCAATTCATACTGTATATCAAACTTATTATAGTATATGTGCTTTTAAAAACTGTAATCTTACGTTTACAATATTCATAATAAGTCTAACTTGTATATTGACTTAAAAATATATAACAAGTGCTCCATACCAATATATTTGTCCTTGTTCTTCTTAGCTTTCTTCCGCTCCTCGCGCAGTTTCTCATCGTCCTGAATGAAGTCGATCAGTTCTCGAACCTTATGCCTCACGTTGATACCCTGCATAAAGTTAATTATTAACATAATGTTTCATACTAAACATACTATGTATGTGCAACACACATACACACAACACAGTAGGGCACGAGTTTATTAGGTTCCCCTCTGGCCCATTTCCACATATTCATGCATACCATAATAAGGGGAAAACTTTTAACTTTGTCTTTGGAATCTCAGTCAATATATCATCATCATCGGCCCATATACGTCCCACTGCTGGCCATGGGCCGCCTCTACAACTGAGAGGGTTTAGGCCTTAATCCACCATGCTGGCCTTTGCTGGCAGTCAATATATGCCGAGGGTCAAACAAGGCAGTCTAGTCATTTCAAATTATTAGTTTAACATTAAACCTTCATCTGTCCACTACAAATAAATGTAATAAATCAGAGTAGGTCAAACATAACACGATTATGTACATTCCATCTGTCTCCATCCCAAATCTCATTACAGCTATAATCAAATTGTTGTCAAAGAGATTGCTAGTCCCTCAATTTCAAGTGCTCGGCTATATTTAGCCCGGGCGTCCCAAGGGTCAGGGGCGAGACTCTGATTGTATGTAATGACTTTATATACAAGGCAAAGAAATATTACACAAGTCTTATGTAATACACTTCAAAGAACATTATCTGGGTTGAGAAAAAGTCTTGAATTTATTAGTGTATATTAGTTCTACTTTTGGCTTCAATATCCAAGTAGTCAATTTTGTGTGGTTAATAATTGTTTAAATAGAGAATTTTTTTAGAATTCAATGAGAAGGAATGATACGCATGTCATAAAAGTAATGAAATTAAAGAAGTAGATGGATTTCCTTACGGACGCGGAGGCGCGGTCGAGTCAAACCTCAGACATACACCTCTGACTTTTCGAAGTTATGTGTGTAGGATGTGTGGTAGGATATTCGTATCCGCCCGGATAGCGACCACCGTACACAGGGCGTAAAACCCGCCATAGTGGCACATGCAAGTGTGCCGCGTTCCGGGATCAGCCAGTGTATATCCGGTTTTCGGGGGGGCTTCAATCATGGCGAAGGGATGACCGTGCCGGCATTTTTTGGCCGGTTTCTCGCGGTCTGTCCTTTGTTCACCATGGTATTAGTCCCCCAAACTTCTTCACAAGATAGGTGAAGAGGTTTTCGGCCGGCATGATTGCGTCGACCAACGGGAGATCATCATCTCTCGCTGGTCGGCACTTTTTCTGGACTCCATTACACTTACCATCAGGTGCAATGGGGTCACTTTGCCGTGCCAGTATAATAAAAAAAAAACAAAAAAAAAAAACGCAATGAATTATCACATACTTTTACTGTAAAGGAAAACATCGTGAGGAAACCTAAACACCTAAAAATTCTTAGGAATTTCTTAGGTATGCAGACTGCTACTAGCGTGGTGGACTAAGGCCTAACTCGTTTCAGCTGTAGAGCAGGTTCATGCCTAGGAATGGGACGTATATGGGCTGATGACGATAAAGGGAGAAAAAATTGCTAGGAACTTAAACAAATGTTGTTATTACCTGATCTTTGCCGATGTCGTCGACGTATGTGTAGTTCTCGAGGGATCGCAGGTCGTAGATGTGTTCCCGCGCCGACGTCACCACGCGCTCCGACCCGTTGCGCACCAGGTAGCTCAGCAGCAGCAGGCACTGACACACATACCATATACCATCACAAACCGTACATATACGGGTGTAAATTAAATACACTACGATACTACATACAATTACGAACGATTTTTTTGGATTTTTTTACCGTCTATGTGATTATCACCATACTACCTACCTCACCTGTCTTAAGGGCCCCATATACGGTACGATTCGTCTGTACGATCGATCTGATGAAAATCGTGACGATTGGTCGCATCAAAAATGTCGCTCATACACGAAGCGACGGATCGTAACGATCGATCGTTTACTTGTTTGAAGCTGAAGGATAAAGACGTATTCAAATAATTAAATATGTGCCCCATAAAATGGAAAATGAACTTTTTTCCTTACATATGTGGAGGTAGCGTTGATTCGGATTCAAAAGACAAAAAGAATATCAAAAAAGCTATTAAAGCGAAATCAGTATTAGCATGTAAATATTTTTTGTAAGGCAAAATCGAATCGTTGATCAAAGTCAAAGTCAAATTATCTTTATTCAAATAGACTTTTACAAGTTCTTTTGAATCGTCAATTTTACACTTTTTAATATTTTTTTAAACTATTAAACTATTGCCGCTTAGAAACGTGTAAGCGTGGATAGCTGTGGAGAAGAAACGGCAAGAAACTCCCTCAGCAACACGAAATGTATTTTTTTTTTTTTAAATAGAAAATCGCATATATTTTTTTAATAAACAGTTTCAATTTTACATGATAAATGTCATAACGTTAAATGTCATAACGATACATGTCATAATGATACATTTCATAACGATACAAACTGTAGCAACACAATAAAACTCCGATCAATTTACTTACTCCCAGGGCTTACTATCTTCAATAAAATCTGAAATTTTATAGTATGCTTTTTGGTAAAGTTTTTCTTTTATTAATTCTTTAAACTTATTCAAGGGAAGCTCCCTAATAGCCTTCGGAAGTTTGTTATAGAAGCGTATACATTGCCCCATAAAAGAGTTATGAACTTTCCGGAGACGAGTTACGTGTTGAACTAGATTACATTTGTTCCTAGTATTTTTATTGTGTACATTACAAATTTTATTAAATTGATCAAGATTCTTTTGAACGTATATAAGGTTTTCGTATATAAACTGACAAGTGACGGTAAGAATATTTATATCCTTAAATTTTTCCCTAAGTGAAGCCCTGGGACCTAAATTATAAATAGCCCTAATGGCTCTTTTTTGCAAAACAAAAATAGAGTTAATGTCCGCAGCAACTCCCCACAAAAGAATACCATACGACATTAAGCTATGGAAATAGCTAAAATAAACCATTCTTGCCGTTTCCTCGTCAGTCAGATGTCTGATCTTTTTTACTGCATATGCCGCTGAACTTAATTTGCTTGCCAATTGTTGAATGTGCGGTCCCCACTGGAGTTTAGCGTCTACCGTAATGCCCAGAAATGTAGTTGACGCAACAGGATCCAGTTCTTCACCATTAATTTGTACAGTGGTTTTTAATTGCTTAACATTGGGCATTGTGAATTTTACACATTTAGTTTTTTTCGCATTCGAAAGTAAATTATTATTCTTAAACCACTAAACAACTTTACTAAGTGCATTGTTTATTTCGTCAAAATTATCAAGACGTCTTTTCACGTTAAATATTAGAGACGTATCATCCGCAAACAGCACTATATCGTTTTTATCCCCTACGTAGTAAGGCAAATCATTAATGTACACAAGATCGTAGAGAGCCATACACTGTCGATTCATCGTTACGATATTCATGATCGCATGGGTTTTTGTTGCGATTTCCGATATCGTCTTCGATTAAGTAAATCGTTAACGATCTTGACATACACCATCGATTCGTCGTTTCGATCGGTTTGACGCGACGGATCGTACAGATAAATCTCACCGTGTATGGGGCCCTTTAGTTTCAATCATGTTATGTATATTCAGCCTATCGCCCATATCAACGGACGTGTATTACCTTGTAGGTCCGCCGCCAGTGGCTCCTGTTGTCGTGCAGCATCCGCCTCCACAGCATGGACATGACCTCGGGGAAGTGTTCGTAGGTGAAGGTGGCGAGCGCGAGCTCCTGCATCTGCTGGCCGGTGGGGCCCCACGCCTCGTCCGACGTCGCCTCGCGAACCTTGCCCTCCACCTCCGTGTAGTTCATCACTACATTTGTGCTGCAAAGTCAACCAATTATTATTATTATTATATTTCTTCATCAGCCCATACACGTCCCACTGCTGGACACGGGCCTTCTTTACTGCTGAGAGGGGTTGGGCCTTAGTTCACCAAGCTGGCCTAGTGAGGGTTGGCGGACATTTTTCTATTTATTATCACTTTATTCTAAAGGTGAATTTATATGCCTATGGCATTTACTTTAGAGTCGAGACAACATTACTCCTTTTTTGTTTTTGCGTGTTTCCCAGTGGTATTTAATGGCCGCCGTATAGACCAGACACTCTAGTATTTATTTTGTGTCTCTGTGGAATTTTTGGAAAGCAAATAATAAAGTACGATTTTATTAAGGGCTAGCTTTTGCCCGCGACTCCGTCCGCGTAGACTACAGGGCTGGGTTCAGAAAGAAAATAAGCTGTATTAGTCTATTTTACTCCACAGAGTCTCATTTATGTCCATATCAAAAATCGTTTACATCGTCGGTCAAATGATTTAGGCGTGAAAGCATAACAGACATATAGTTACATATACATATTTACAGTCGTCTACACGTCGTTTCATCATTCTAGCTTAAAAAATGACGAATTTCCACACAAACTTTCACCCCTATTTTTATTTTACCCCCTTAAAGGTACATTTTTTACAAACTTTTAATGTCATATTTATTTATATCTAATCAACAGCCTAAAAATAAGTTTCAAGCTTCTAGCTTTAATAATGACAATACTTCCATACAACCTTTCATCCCCCTTTTCAACCCCTTAAAACCCCTTTTCCGGGATAAAAAGTAGCCTATGTCCTTTCTCAGGGTCTAAACTATCTTTGTACCAAATTTCATTTAAATCAGTTCAGTAGTTTTAGCAGGAAAGCGAGACAGACAGACAGAGTTAATTTCGCATTTATAATATTAGTAAGGATAAATGAAATTATTTCAATCGCCAGTCGACATTCTAATTGGAACCAAAATCATTGGTTGGTCCTGGTGTTGTCAAATACGCGTGTGAATCGTTCAACTTGACTATTGTAGGTCAGCTTCTAGGAAAACATTTTGATTCTATTCAAACAGATTTTCAACAGCATTGAATACTAACAAACTGGCTGTTTTATAAACACATGTCTAGTTACAGATAAAAGGGGATTACCAAATAAAAGTTATGTTCTCGTTTTTCAAGTCGTCCGTGCAATATTTCCAAATGTACTTATCGTGTATATGTTAATGCACAGAAATAAACACTTTCCGTGTTTGCGATAATTGTTACAATGTTTAGCAAAGTTTTATTGATATCTTTTCAATATCTAAGTAAGAACATCCTTAGCACAACAAATGTGTGATCCACAAATATTTGGTTGGGGTCTAGTGGTCTCCGAGTCCCGAAATGATATATCTCAAGATTCAAGAATTATCTAAGTGTAGTGTGAAAGGTATTTTTGTGCCTCTGGGTTATATTCTATTGAATTTTATGATACGCTAATCTACGTGTATTTTTAGTAAAAAAAATACATCGATTTTTTTAATACAAATAGTCCTACGTCAAAGAGATTACCCAATTTACTCATGAAAATCAACGCATGTATTAAATTAATTGTTTTTTTTTTATTCCGAAGAAAATAGGTACTGTGTTTTAGATACATTATTAAGAATGACAAAAGAAAACCAACAACAACAGCACTGACGTCACAGCGATCCCAGTACGGAAGACAGCACCCGGTCGTCGCCAAGAAAGGGAATGAAGAATAAAGGGCGCGAACGTGTTCGTATTGCAAAACTAAAGTGAAATCATTTGGCTACAGGTGGCCAGTACCTATATGTACTTTATACAAACACACACTCAAGCCTGTTTTTTCGAAAAGGAAGGCAGAGTAGGCACGTATTAAATTAAATTATTAAGAAAAAATGCGAATTCCGTTATATGCCTAGGCCTAGGGAACACTTAACAGAAAAATACAAATCTTTCCTCTGACATTACTTTATATTTAAAACGCCTGTCACTTTTTGTGCAATATGTTTTGTAAATATGTTTTGTTTTTTTATTGAATTTCGCTCTGTGCAAACGTAAAATTTATAAAAAAAGTTACCATCTTTTTTCACACCAAAAAATATTCAAATCCGCTGAATACTTTTTGCGTTTATTCGTTACGTACATGCAAAAATACAAACTTTTCTTCTTTATAATAATTATATAGATAGATGAATAAGGCCTAAACCCTCTCAATGGTAGAGGAGGCCCGTGCCCAGCAGTGGGACGTATATGGCCTGATGATGATGATGATAAATCAATAAAGGCATGTTTTTCTAAAAAGGCAAGCATATTGCCGGGCACATTTACAGACTCCATACTCCTAGTGACAATATTCTAGTGGAGGAATCCAATGACATTTTGCTCTACCCGAAAATCTAACCTAGTTCCTCTCACTTGCCCGCTGCTCATATGCCAGAGCACCAGCGATTGAATTACACAGTAGGTGTTGTAAAACCTATCTGCCTAACCGTATGTGGGTATAACCTTAAGCTCACATAAATGTAATAAGAGACCCACGCCTTTAGCCTAGGATTCATCATCATCTGCCCAGTGGCAAGGGGGCATTAGAATTCCACCACGGTATCCCCTGCCTGTTGTAAAAGGCGACTCAAAGGGGCCCTTGGGGTCGCTGGGCGCGCTGCGGGGGCGGCGCGTCCTCACTGAAAGTGACCCCGAGAGGGGCGGCGGCACTGTTGCCTGTGTACGTCGCGGGCGCCCATCCACAACCGGGGTGCCCGAACCAAGATAGTGGGGGTGCAACTGCGCCCCCTACAACTCCGAGACGGCCGAGACAATAACGTCTCGGAGGCGCACCGGGCGGCTGCGGCATTACGGTGGGCGCTTCTCGCTCACGTACCGTGGTCGCCCCACTCGGCGGGGTTTTGGTCGGTATGACGGTTTAGGGAATTTTGTTAGGGACCCAGCCCGGCACTAACATCTGCGCGGACATGACGTCGCCGCGCGCCGGGCTGGAAGACCGGTGACCCCGACATACGGTTGTTATAGCCGATCTGTTATAAACCTCCTATATATTCGGTTTTGACTGCAATTGTAAATAATTTAACCCTTGATTCGACAGAACTTTTATTTAATTTCATTTGTACGAATAACACAAATTTTGCTATTTTGCTTGTGAGGGGTCCTAGAAAAATACTCGAAAAAATCTACCTATTTCAGTATCCTGAAAAATCTACGTTCATTATAATGGAATTATACTGCACTATGTCGAATTAAGGGAGAAGACCGGTTGATATCATTATATTTAAAGTGTAATATTATTTCAGTCATAACAGTATGTCCTAATAACAACTCGATAGCAACATTTTCCTCGACTAACAGCATTATTAATACACCTTTGTAAATAATTTAGATTCGAACCCAAGTCCCCTGTAAGATATCGGCCGTAGAGGAACGCACAAACCCGTTCTGCTGCATAAATATCCACATATGAAAATGGCGCAATTAACCAGCCGATTCGAGAGAAAGGTTAACGCAAGGTTGTGTTGCGAATTACATACATTTTTAAATCTAGCCGGTTGGCCGCCCGGCCTCGGTAAATATTCACGGAAGCTTCATAATATAATTAATTATATGCTTCTTTTGTCTATATACTGTACACACGCAACAAAGCCTGTGTCCTCGAAGGGGCAGACAGAGGAGCAAGTCTTCGCAAACTGTCCTTGTTTGTTCTGTTGTTTGATTTCCACATTCCAAATTGAAGAACCTAATAACACGCGCCCGCCCTGGGAATCGTACCCGTAATCTCTATATCGTACGGCACAGATCTGAGATCTTCAGTTTTCTTATATCTGAACCCGTTACTATAAAACCATCTGCCGTATGCGTCTCACAACATTTCATAGGTTTCACACTGTATTCAGATTGGATTGCGGTACTTGTAACTCCCGCAGTAAAACTGAAATCTCATTTTTAAGCATATGCTATAGAATATTGTAAAAACCTTGCATGTCTTTAAAAAATACTACAAATTAGGAGGGGAGTTAAAACAATAACTCCAAATACACCTGTCGACACGGCAAATGGCATGACATAACACGTTATCATCCGCCCAGGTAATCAATGACACGCTGATAACGTTATCAGTAGAACACAGCAAACTACTTCGTACCAGTGCATCGACACTGCACATTATTAATTTATTATCTTAAAGGAATTGTCAGAAAAACAAGCAATTATTTATGTTTCAATAATAACAACTGTAATAAATAATTGTTACGTAAATAGGTACATGTGAAGAATACACTAACGCTTGTGTCCTTGTAAGGTTAGGAGTTTTTTGTAAACAAGAAGCGGTTGAATCTGAAGAACAGATTCATGAAAATCTGATCTTTTCTTTATAAACAATACTTATGTTTAAAAAGAAATATATAAAACTTATTCTTTTTTCTTAGTATGTGGTCTAGATTACAATGTAATAATGGCATAAACGTTCTCATGCATTTATAATTATTCAAGTGAGCACAATCTATGTTTACACATTTTGATTACAACATTTTTATAATAATCACTGTAAAAAGATATCAATAAAAATACATAGGTTGGGCTTATACTTTTTATCCTGGAATGGATTGATTAGTATGTGATATGCAATAGGAATTATTCAATGAAATTATTGTCTTCAACTATTAATATTTTTTAAATTATTTATTTTATACACTTTTTTGTACACTATACAATATAAAGACAATATCAAGAAACAACTATGGCCATAAGTACAGTAAATTCTCTGCCATAGAATGAATTGTAGCATAATTGGTGCAGATTGGCACTTATTTGATGCTATACAGGTGCAACATTTTTAATCCTATACCACACATGGTTTTGGTCATAGAAATCATATGCAAGCTTTAGATCTTGCATCAAGTTTCTCATAGTAAATATAAGCTTTGATGCATGGTCGTGTCCCTCTGCCTCTTGATTTCCATTCACAACAGTCCAATAAATGTATGTAATAAAAAGGAAATATTCTAATATTAAGTACTTTAATTCCTATAATACATTTGTGAGATGAGACTGTAAATAAACATTTCACATCTCTTTGTTGCTACATAGCACATATAATTTAAAGTGACCTTGATAGAGTATTGTATGTAAAACAAACAACTCACTGGCACAATTTGGGCAGCAGAGTTCATGGACCTTTCATTGGGTGTCAACATTATTGTTTAAGCAGCAAACATATGGATTTAACAAAGGTTGTTCCAAATGGTATTTCCTTTCCCAATGGCCCTGAAATTGCTACATTCATTACTTGTCCAAACCAGCAAGCTTGTTATCAATGTATCAACTAAATAATAATAAAAAGGAAAAAGATTTATATTTACTTGTAATTTAATTAATTCAAAACCTACTGGGACCTATTTAGTAAATTATAAGTATCAACATAGATTAGATCACTAGATAGAATATATGTTTTTATACTATTATAAAATAGCATCTGGGCAAAACTGAGCCTAAATCATTGACACATGGCTCCTTTGATTAGAAAAATATAGAAACCACAAAATTTATAGCAGTTAGCCATGTGCATTCTGTGTGTTATTGAGAGGTTAAACCTTATACTACCATGCTGGTATACTGCAGATTGGTGGCCTTCACGTGCCTAAGATTTATTTGTGAAAATTAATATGCATATTTCAATTGGTAAGTAAAGTTCATGGCAGTCCAAGTATTTGGTAACCATTTATTGAGAAATATGCTGAATTTTATGACAAGTTAAAAACAGATACTTAAAGTTAATTAATATAGTGTCAAAGGCCTAGACACTGAGTCAGTCCATACAATCTTAAAACATTATTAAATGCATGAAATTTTTAACTTAAGTATAAATAAGACTCATAACTTGAAAACTTGAAGTCATTGGCTTGTTTCTTTTTGTTATCTAAAAGGAAAATCCATTTGGAAAAGAAATATTAACTAACACATCAGTTATAAAACATCATTGAAACTATATTTTATTTAAGAATGCTCCAGTATCTTAATGGGGAGATACATGGTCAAACTATTATAATTGCATTATCTAATATAATATTATTGACTGCTTACAAGATAAATAAACTCTTATTATTAACATGTTTGTATTAACAAAGTAAATGGCATCAGTGTATGAGAAAAGATCAATACCAGATTAATTTAAATTTAGACAGCAAATTATTTCTATTACTAAGTGACAAGACTACATAAGACACATCTTATCTCTCCCTAAGAAATATATTCTCTTTTATAATGTTAAAATCATCAATAACACCAAAAATGCGTGTCCTCTAAGCACGACTATTAGAGTCACATGTTTGGTTTCTTCTCTTGGGTTGATTAATGAAAGTGTATCCAAACAGCCAGACAGGATGAAACTAAGTTTGTTTTACTGATTATTATACTTATTTGGAATATCGTTGACCAACCGGTCTCTAATCTAACCAAAAAATAATTGGTAAAGCGATTAATAACTAGTATTTTGGCGTTAACGCCTCCAGTACTCAAATATATATTGTACAAAAATCTGTGTACATTGCTGCATGTTTGTTAGCGGCATTACGACATCTTACGAGCTAGTTAGTAATTGTTTAGTCTTTTAAATCTCTCATTCTACTGAGAAATTCTTTTCACAACCTTCCAGATGGTCGAAATTAACATAAAAATTAAATAAAACTAGTTATGTACTTACACTTTATCCGCCAACTCCCGCACTTTCCACATACTTATAAAACGGTCCATTTTTACTGTTCAGCAAATCAAATAACGTCCGAAACACAAAATCACTGCAATATAATAAGAAATAACATAAAATTTGGTCAAAAAACTTGTTCTGATGATTTGGCTGACATTCTTGCAAAATGGCGACAGGTGAATGTTGCCAGCTTTCAGCTTCATTTTATAGAACTCTTACTTATATTACTATACTCTTTGTATAGAACTATCACTTACAGAAGTAGGTATAAAATCTTTTGCTTTTCATAAATCACTAGAGTAAGTAGGTAGGTACCTACTAGATTTGAATAATGCGAAAATAAAATTTAAAAAAATAATAAGACGTCTTAAAACAAGTACCTAGGTATAAATACACTGAGTAGATTTATACTATAAATTTTATAGTTCACTGAGCCTACCTACGTACTGAGAGTAAATTGGTCGTCTAGAGAATATTTTTTTTCTGAACGGATATTAGTTTACAAATTTTTATTCAAGACTTATGTAAGTTTAAAGACAGATTTGTTACCCATAAAGGTAATACGATAGAATATTTGACTATATTTATCCGAAATCCGAATAGCGAGTACCCTTAAATACCACCAGGTGTCAGTTTGGTCGCTTTTCTTTACACATTATAAATGAATGATGAGTAAATAATAATTTTATGGTCTTGCCAATTTTGGCTTACTTCCATCTTCAATTTCAATTCCTACAGGATTGTGAAAAATAATTTTGTCAAAGGTTTCGGTATTGTTGGTCCTGCGAGATACATTGGCAAATCAATAGAAAAAACCTTGGATTCAGTTCACGGGTGGGCTGCGATATGTACATTACGAGATAATGATTATTTGAGAACATAATTAAATGAATATTAGGAAGCCTGTGCCTAAAAGTGTACTAGGGCAGTCTAGTGAACTAGGTCTTAAATGAACTTTAAATATAAATATAGGCTGATGATTATTTTATAGATTATATAATAAAGTAACTTTTTTGTGACAGACTAGATATTCAGACAATGTATAATAATAAAGCATTTTATACATGGATTACATAATATATTTACCAACAGAATATGTACACTACTTACAAACAGTTACATGTCTCATATTATATCCTACAACAGCAGCTTGTTATTCAATATTGACAGAAAATTTATTTATAGAAGCCGAAATATTTTGTTTTTGACATGTTACATTAATTTACTCTTTATTTTTCTTTCCTCATCATTTCCCAAAGTATTGCCTTCTAATGAGTGTAACCCATTAGAAGGTCATACATCATTTTTTGGCCAGCTGATCATTCTGAGGTTGAGCGCCATAGTACTGCCACAAGTCGATAGCTTTATTTGCAATCACCTCCTCACATTGTTCAGGTATCTGAAAAATATTAGTTTTTTAAAGTTTTATTTTATAGTGGCAACATATATTTTTATATTATAAATAAATACATCCAACATAAATACATACAACAACAGTCACATACATAGTTCTGACACCACATTAAGATACAAGTCTTGTGTCGTGGGTATCAGAAACTACGAGAGACTTTACGGTCTCACAAACACCCAGACCTGAAACAAATATTTGTGGATCACACAAACATTTGTCTTGGTCTTGGATCGAACCCGCGGCCTCTCGTTTCGCAACCTGGTGTCTAGCCAACTGCGCCACGGGGCTGTCAATATATGAAGCTATATATTTTGTTGTTCAAGGGGCCGTTCAAGTATTACGTAAGCACTATGGGGGGGGGGGGGGGTCTTTGCTTTGCTTATTTTGGATGATATGGCTGCAGGGGAGTCTAGATGATGATTACATCAACGGTAGTTAAATCTTTACTTATTTTTAAAATTACAATATTATAATTATGATATTAATTGAAAAATGTCTACGAAAGCATGGGGGCCTCCCCCCATAAGAGAGATTTAATTAATACTTGAATGGCCCCTAACTATAAATACAATAAAATTGAAAAGAAAATGACCATCATTGATAGATACTGGAATGAAAGAGAATGAAGAAAGGAAGAAGAATGAAGAAATAATTTTAAAATAATAAAGACAGAGATATGGTCTTCACTTGAAATTCCATGTTATATACATTACCTCTGAAACACATTTAATGACATCATCTGCATTCTTTGCCCTCAGAATGTTACGTCGAAGTGTGATGACAAGCATCACAGCAACAAAAGGCAATACCTTTGGAGCACCACTGCATAATTTATCCCATATCCTTAAAAAAAAATTAAGTCAAGCATTTTTATTTTCTAATCAAGAATGCAATCAACCACCATAAACAGAAAAAATAATTTTATTTAATATACATCTCAATTTGATACTGCAATATAATAACTACTTACTTAGTCAATGATGTGTCATCCAACACACCAGCAAAGCAGCAGTTGAACCATTTTGTAAGTGGTAAAACTTCTAGGGCATTGATGTCGGATAAATGCCTGAAACAATTAAGGATTTTAAAAGCTACCATATGCTGTATTGCTGAGATTGGGAATGAATAAAAGATGAACAAAAAATGAACCACAAAATATAAAAAAAGTTAAGAATTAAGTAATTCAATATATTTATTTTATATATCTTATCTTATATCTTTAAATGAGCAATTCTTGTATATATATAATTGGAATCTCGGAATCGGCTCCAACGATTTTCATAAAATTTAGTATATAGGGGGTTTCGGGGGCGATAAATCGATCTAGTTAGGAATCATTTTTAGAAAATGTCATTTGGAAGAAAAATAACAAAAAGGAGGCGTTTGAGATGACTCTTCCTGGCATCTGTTGGCGAATAATAATACTATTTTTTGTGAACAACTAATTGCTTTAACGACACAACAGCAGATGGCGTTGTTAAGTAACATTATTCATATTTCATCATTTTATTAGTAATTCGTACTTAAATATAATTTCCAAAAAACACAATAAAAAAAAAAAACCGAGCATAGCTCGGTCATCCAGGTACTTTATTTTATATTAGCATCACAAAACTTATTTCAATAATGATTCCCCACAACTTCTGAGAACTTACTTATACAATTCCCCATCTTCTTTCTCCAACATAACATAAAATGCCTCTTTCAACTTTTGTATATCTCTTTGCATCTGTCTCACTACCTCAGTCAAGCTCTTGCACAACCAATAAACATCCACTTCATCTGTGTAAAGTTCTAGTAATGTTTCTGCTATGGGAAGGAAAGTATCTGCTGACTGGAATGTTAAAAAACAATCATTGTCAATCTTACATGGGCTCAAAGTTCATTACCAAATGTACAAAGTTTAGTTTTTTTAGTCTTGGGTCCTAATATGTGAGACTTTGAAATATGCAATTGCCAAATACTGGGTGCAGTTATAACTCTACCTACTCCTTTAGGCATTATCATCATCATCAGCCCAATACGTCCCACTGCTGGTCACGGGCCTCCTCTACAACTGAGAGGGTTTAGGCCTTAGTCCACCACGCTGGCCTAGTGCGGGTTGGCGGACTACACACCTAAGAAATTCCTGAGAACTTTTAGGTGTGCAGGTTTCCTCACGATGTTTTCCTTCACCGTTAAAGCAAGTGATAATTCATTGTGAATACACACATAACTTCGAAAAGTCAGAGGTGTGTGCCTGGGGTTTGAACCTGCGGCCGCCGAAATTCTCGACCGCGCGCCTAAACCTCGAGGCCACCTTTAGGCATATAGGCATGTATTTCTGGATGTCTGTAGTTTCTTACACATTACATGTTGCTGTACATTTTTTAGGTAGGAAAATCTAATTACTTTTAAGCCCATTTATTTATAATCCCAACTGCTAACTAGTGGTCATTCCTAAGAGTTCATGAAAATGAAATCTTTCATTATTTTAAAGAAAGAAAAAATGCTAATTAATAAATACTTTATGTACTAGTACATTATGTATGTCTCTCCCTCTGTGTGTGTGCGTGGGTGTGCGTGGGTGTGTGTGTGTGTGTGTGTGTGTGTGTACATGTATATATGTATATTTATAAACATATAGTATCTTATTATTATCTTGCTGTTTTATTATTATTTTATTTATATTTCATTTTTTTTTTTTTTCTTTATATACTTATGTATACCCCTAAACATACTTTGCCTTCTTACATTCCATCCAAAGGTTGTCTGGAAGAGATCGCTCTCAGCGATAAGACCGCCTATTGTTCCACTTTTATTTTTATTTGTAAAATCTATGTAAATTACTGTATAAATGTGGGTGTCAATAAAGAGTTATCTATCTATCTATCTATCTATCTATCTATCTAATTTTTAATCACTAGGCTAAAATTGTATCTCACATGCAGATTATAATCTTGAAATAGTTTTAAATTAATCACTCATTATAATTAGTATGTAATAAAAAAGCTAAGCAATAATAAGTATTTTTTTACATTTAAATATTAACTTGTTTTTAGAAAGGAGACAAAACTAGAAACTTGACAGGCCATTTATAAGATTACAATGAGTTTAATTATAGACTGCTACTTTATTTGGATAGCACTATGCTATAATAATAACATAAGTTGTGATGGCCTCGAGGTTTAGGCACGTGGTCGAGAATCTCGACGGTCGCGGGTTCAAACCCCAGGCACACACCTCTGACTTTTCAAAGTTATGTGTGTATTCACATTGAATTATCACGTACTTTAACGGTGAAGGAAAACATTGTGATTAAACCTGCACACCTAAAAGTTCTTAGGAATTTCTTGGGTGTGTAGTCCGTCAACCCGCACTAGGCCAGCGTGGTGGACTAAGGTCTAAACCCTCTCAGTTGTAGAGGAGGCCCGAGCCCAGCAGTGAGACGTATATGGGCTGATGATGATGACTATGCTATAAAAACTATTTTTGTAAATTATTAAAAATAGCAAAAATAAAAAAAAAATACCCACACAAAAATTTGTCTCTGGAAAAATTGGAGGTTTCCTTTCCTCATTTTCTAGCAGCCACATTTCCAGCAGGATCTTACTCCTTGGTGCCTTCATATCAATGAGTTCCAGAATATCCACTGCATATAATAAGTCTTTGTACTGCTCTGTTCTCTGCTCCATCACAAACTGATGCGAGTCCGGGTATACAGGTAAAATATCTGAAAGGGTGTGTTATTTATTAGTCTGCAAATTATTTAATACCGCAATTTACAGATATTTTGCGACGTAAGCAGCTTTATTTCTATGTAAATTTATTTAAAATACCTACATTAAATGATTCATTCGCTACGCACCTAATAATACTTTCCACACTAAATTTCTATATGCAGCGGGCACCGTAAAACGTAAACAGAACTGCTTTAATTTCACTTTATCCCAAGGCTTTTCTTTCATCAAGATTTCCAATGACTTTTTTTCTTCGACACCCCGGCAGCCGACTTTTTCGTAGTACGAAGACCGAAAATTACGCTCGTCCGTCATTTTAAATTAATGCCTAGACGAATCTCATTTATTTAATAATTCATTTGAAAAGGTACCATGAAAAAATATATTGTTTTGATATCAAGTTGTTTGTTATAGTATTGACTTGACAGTTTCATGGATTTCAAGCATTTGACATTTTCCACTTATGTGTTGTCAATTAATAATAAGATGTACTAACGAAAGGAAAATAGAAATTAATTATGCACTATATAATTTATTTTACAATATTGTAATAAATAGAAGTAGACATTATTCCTATAAATATTTCACCGCGTACAAAAATATAAAACCGTTATTAAAATAAGAGTATTTAAGTAAAATTATACATCGCCGCTTTTATTCAAATATATTTTCAATTTCGAACAAACATTATTCCACATATTTCGTTGCTATAGTAATAGGTAAGCATGGTGAGTTTGTGACAGTAATGAATTTGTAATATTTTTCATCTAATTTAAAGAAAACATGGATAAGGCAGAGTATTCTTTAAATGACCCTGCTTATATTGAAAAAAAGCGTGCTGAATTGGAATTGTTTTTTCAAGATGCTAATATTCCTAAGAAGGCAATAGATAAAGCAATAGAAAATGAACTTAAGCCATTGACTAAAGGTAAACGCCCTTACATTGCCGCTTCATTTCCTGGTGAAGTAAAATCTGAATATGAAGTAATGACTGGGCAACCTTTTACTAAAGTGGAAGATTACAATAGGCCATTATCATCAACAGAAATAAAAGCGTTAATAAAAGACGACCCTATTATAGCCAAAAAAGCTAGGCAGATACAAATCTTAAGTAGTAATGAAGACCACCAAGAAGTAGCCATTCCGTTAGAAGATATCAACATATCTGCGTACACTAACATAAGACAAGAACTTGATTCTGCTAAGGGAAGTGAAGAAATAAATAAGATTAACTACAAGAATATGACGGACTTGATGAACTCAGTAGCCGATTATGAAATTAAATGTGCTAAAATAAAAGAAAAGAAAGATTCTCAAGTGTGTGATACGGAGGAATCGGACAATGATGAAGAATTTGAAGCAATAGAAAAAGTAGTCAGTCAATACACCAACAAGTCCTACGAAACAAGATATCAAGAAACTCAAGATATGCTACATAAGCTAGCAGATAAATACGATGACCCAGAAGCCTCATCGAATCTCTCTGACGGTATTGAGATACCAAAAGATCCAGTATTAAAAGAGTCATCGACACAACTGATTCAAGGACAAATACGTCGTAATGCTTTTGAGGAAGTAAAAGAGAAATATTCCATCAATAAAGCTATGAATATTCCCTTAAAAGATAATCCAGTTACTCCTGACCTTAGTGGAAATATTAAAATAAAGGAAATAGAAAAGAAAAAAGAAGAAGACATTATTGACGTAGAACAAGTATTTCCGAAAACATTTGAGGCGAAATTAAGAGATACGGAAAAAGCCTTACGTGAGATAAATTCTGTATTAAATAATGTGCCTATAGTAAAGGAAAAGAACTCTTCTGATACAGTTAATGAACACCAATTCCAAAGTATACCAGACACAAGTAAAATGGTTACAGAAAATAATCTAATGATTAATGCAACCAATAAACAAATGTTTGATGAAAGAATGGAACAAACCCTGCATAATGCATTAGAGAACATATTTGAAACAGGAAATTCTGAAAATAATGATAACAAGGAGTTAGAATTTAAAGAGATGAAAAATTTAGCACGTAACATTGTTGAGGGAGCTGAAAATCTAAGTACCCTTATTCGCGAAGATATAACTAATAAACTTAACAGCATGAACGAGCTATTGAATGATGTTAATGAAGCCCTAGAAAATTCACGAAAATCGAATATTGCTTATCAAAAAATTAAAGAAGAAAGTGATATGTTACGAAAAGAAAGGGAGAACACGAAACTGATTGCTGTACAAGATGACGATAGTGTACAAGCAATACATGCAACAGAATTAGTTCAAAGACCTATAGAAGCTGAAAAGTCTACTGTTACTGACTCACAAATAAACGAAATTCATAAGGCTATAGGTCAATTGAACACTGATTTGAAATGTCAAGAAGATAGAATTAATGAAAGCAAGACTAGGTACGAATTACGCGATCAAGAATGCAAGACATTCATCAAAGAAGTTGATGAAATATTGTTAAAATCTCGAGAAATTTTACATCCATCGCCAGAAGTAATTACTTCGGAGAATCCTACAGTGAATGTAGCCGCTGACACAGCACAAAATATAAAAGATGAAGAAAAAGCTGACGTACAAACAGGTCGCAAGGAACTCTGGGATGTTGACTTTGTATATAAAGATGAAAGAAACAAACAATTGGCAGAATTCAAAAAGCAAGAATTGGAAAGGAATAAAAGGATCAATGACCTTCTTTTTGAAATTAAGGATAAAATGAAAGATAATAAAGAAGTGTTGAAGCTCGCAAATAGTTTGTTAAGAAGAGAAGAAGGAAGGAAAAAGACGTTATTGGAAAATACAAGTAAAATTCGGGAGCTGCCTATGATCGAATCGGACGAGCGGGCTCGCGGTGATCATAAACGAAGCACTGAAAATTTTAACATTAAAGAAATGCAAACAAGCCTCTCAGGGGTCTCAAAAATAAAAGATGTTAATGGTAAGCAACCAATATGTATATTTTAAAGTCGCATTTGGGTATTCATAATCAAGTAGACCGCTTCGTAGACTGATGGTCCAAGTTGGCAATGGTACAAGTCTAATGTTAGGCCGAGCATCAGGGCTGCCAGCAAATAAATCGCAGCTATACGGATTAATATCTGCAATTATACGAAATTTGATCACATTATACATAACCATTCTGTAATTGAGCTCTTTTTTAATATTTTTTTTAGAATTTTAGTAAGCTACATAAACGGTCGAAAAGTTGAGACTCCAGAGTAGCTCTTGTTTTTTTTTTAGAATTTTACTTATCTAGATAAATGGTCCAAAAGTCGAGATTCGCGAGTTTTTTTTAGAATTTCAGTTACCGTACCTAGATAAATGCTCGAAAACTCGAGATTGGACGGTACCTCTTGCTTTTTTATTTTAGTTATCCTAGCTTAAAGACAGTTTGATTTCATCCCGTATGTTTTTGTATCGGATTATACGAAATGGTCATGGATACAATACACCATCCGATTATACATATTTTACAAAGACAAAGACAAAGACAAATTATCTTTATTCAAATAGACTTTTACAAGTTCTTTTGAATCGTCAATTTTACACATCTTAATTTTTTTAAACTATTTTGTATCCAATTATACAATCTGGCAGCCCTGCCGAGCATATTGTCATTGGGATTTTCCATTAGGGAAGTAGTAGCACGGAAATAATCCCGAATAGAACTACACATTGGCTTCGGAGATCCCATATCGAATTGAACAGGCTGCTGCTAATTTCGGACAACTTAATAAACGTGTATGGAAATTCCATGATCTAAAGTTAACAAGGAGAATACGAAAATAAGAACCCAAGCCCTCCTACACATATACCTGTAATACCCAGGGCCAATGGTACTGTTCAACTTGTGACCGGGTATTTAAAACCAAATTTGGCTTAGAAAGCCACATTAGGACCCATTATCGTAGATTGTAGTTAGAGTCGCCGTCACCGAAATCGGTGAGGAGAGGCTATACTACGTGGAACGTAAAAACACAGTAGGTAGTCGAAACGTGGGTGGAGAAATGCGCTTCTGCCTTTCTCCTCTGGGATCCAGGGTCGAGTGTGTATATATTTATTTATTCATATTTAACTGCCCAAGAATGTTCTAGATATTCGAAAAAAAGGGAAAAATAAATTGAGTCACCATTAACCGATTTATCACACAATTCATTTTATTACATACGAATGTTACAACATAGGATTTTATTACATTGTATATTTTATCATAGACGATAAAAAGACGCAAGAAGAAGAAAAGCGGAAGCAAGAAGCGGAAGACAAAGAGAAGGAAAGGCAGAGGCAGTTAAAAATAAAATTTGAGAAGGAATTGGAAGATATGAATAAAGGCCCGAGGATGACAAAAGAGTTTATTCGCAATCACTGCAAACAACACAAACTTTACTGCACCCCCTCGCTCAATGACATTTTGTATCTACATTTTAAGGTAATAAGAAGTCATTTTAATGAAAATGAGCTGAATATTAATACATAAATTATGTTTATAATGTATATTCTATAGTATGATTACCTAATCATCTACTACGAAACAATAATCTACATAAAACAATAAAATGATCTATTACGATATTGCTAAAATAATAAAGTAGCATTAAAAGTGCACGTGTTACGGATGAATTAGAGTCCAATGTAAGTAAAGGCATACTGACTTAAACCACGATATATTTCTAGAATTTCACCATATTGTCCGCATTCGTTCATGTGTAATTTTTTTTTTATGGGAAAGGAAAGTAAACATTAATTACAATTTTATTCATTTTTCATTCTTGTAAGAGTTATTTTGTTTAATCGCGTTTTTCCTTCGGTTTGAGAACTCTTTGTTTGGTAAATATGTGCGCAACTTAAGAGCTCAAAGAGAAAATTATTTTACAGAAGTCCGAAATAGAGATTAATTCGACGAATTAGCAAGGTCTGGCCGAATAACGACCTAGAACGAAAATGGATAAACCGACGAAATATATCTAAATCGATCAGTTATAACGGCCACCCGTAGTATTAATATGCATATTAGGTACATATTATTCAAGTTATGAATGCTGCTCTATAGCAACTACGGATTATGGCGGCGGTAGTTATTTGATTTCGTCTGTTTAAAGTGATCATCATCATCATCATCATCATCACTGTTGGGCACTGGCCTCTATAACTGGGAGGGTTTTTAAGCCCTAGTCTACCACGCGGACTAAAACTAAGAAATTCCAAAGAACTTTTAGGTGTTCAAGTTTCCTTACGATATTTTGTTTCACTTCTAAAATACGTGATAATTCATTGCGAATACACACATACTTTCGAAAAGTCAGAGGTACATATGTGTCTGGGGTTTGTATCTGTGATTGACGAGATTTTGGCTCGACCAGGTGCCTTGGCCTCGAGGCCAGCACGATTTATCATACGAATATTTGTATAAGTTTTTAACCTATATTTGTGACGTATGAAAGTCTATATTTCAATAGAGTTGGCAATTGTATATAACATACATACATACATACATACATAAACTCACGCCTGTATTCCCCGAAGGGGTAGGCAGAGGTGCATTTCTGCACCCACATTTCGCCTAGTATGTATCAGTCCCACGTAATAGGGGGCGAGCCTATTGCCGTTTTTCGGGCACAATTCCAGACTCCGTGCTGTTACTGAGAATTCCCTAATGGAAAAACCCAATAACACTTTGCCCGACCCGGGAATCGAACCCAGGACCTCTAGATCCCACGGCACATACTTGTACCGCGAGACCACGAGGCAGTCACTTGTATATAACTGATATGCAATTCATAATTATTGTCAAAGTTACGTTAGTATCATGGCTCAGCTAACAATGCGTAATTTGGCAGCAATTTTGTTTTTTACAGTGTTTAACAATCGCAGATTATACTATCATCACCCACTCCTTGTCACGTATTTTAATTATTTTAACTGCCGTTATAAATGTATGGTGTATGATAAAATTGATATTTCATACAATGATTAGGAATCCATGCTTGCTTTTAAAATATTGTTTTTTTCGCAGCGTTTTAAAAGTTGTTCTATTTTCCGGTGAATCAATCTGATGATACAAAAGCAGTTGAAAAAATTTAAACACTAGCAGTTTAGGATCTAGATTAAAATATAATAATAAACAAATATTTATCGACTGCCTCGTGGTCTCGCGGTACAAGTATGTGCCGAGCGATCTAGAGGTCCTGGGTTCGATTCCCGGGTCGGGCAAAGTGTTATTGGCTTTTTCCATTAGGAAATTCTCAGTAGCAGCACGGAGTCTGGAATTGTGCCCGAAAAACGGCATAGGCTCGCTCCCTATTACGTGGGACTGATAAATACCTGGCGAAATGCACCTCTGCCTACCCCTTCGGGGAAATACAGGCGTGAGTTTATGTATGTATGTACAAATATTTATGTCATGGCAAAAAAAAATCCAAGTATGCTTGTCTTTTTTCTATGGAGTTTATTTTGAACTTATGTGTCCCTATAACTAGACTTATGGGCTCAGTGGGCGGCCGCGAAATAATTATGGAAGTTTCTCGCTGTCGCCCCCATAGCGCGAAGATGGCTAACGTTGCGTTTTGCGGATTTTTTATGTTTGCGACCCAGTCCGGCATTAACAACTGTGCGGACGTGTCGTCGCCGTGCACCAGGCTGGATGGCCGGTGATCTAGACATACGCTTCCCGCTTCTCTCCCTCAGGACTGGCCCTTCTCTTCGATTAAAAGAAAAATAATTGATTGCGATATTAATAAGCCACCAGTCTTGTTTTTTTAGCCAGAGGAAAGCGCCTTAAGCTCCCCGTTTGGTACCTCGGGCTAGGCCGGAAAGGGTATGTTAGAATTCGCAGCCTTCCAACTCAGCGCGCGGAACTATTGTTCGCTTTGCTAAGTTGAGTCCCTAAACAAAAATCCTACGCCGGCATACCGCCTAAAACCTCTCGATGGCCGTATTGAGAATTTTCGACTGTAGGAGATATACAGGGCGATAAGCGCCCTTAATTGTTCCTCGATGCTGGCCGTCGCTCTGTCCAAATGGATTAATTCATGCAAACACATAAATTTGTCCTGAAAACATGCAAACATAATTTATATAGTCAATCGAGGATCTAAGAGGATGTGCTAAGCTCATTTATAACATGAATTTACGATAATACCAATTATAGCTGCTATTTGGTAAAGTTGACGATAAAGTTGATAAAATACCAATATACCTACGGCTGGATTATTTGACTATATAAACACGATTTTCTGCTTCTTTTGTGATTACTACTTGTGTCTTTGAAGAAGGTAAGTACTGTGTTTTCTGAGTTTTCCGAACAATTAATAAAATCAAAGTTCAAAAATTATTTTATTTAAGTCTGTGGTTCTTACTCCGGTGGTTTTTGGATTATTTTTGTTTTCTGAGTGCACCCAAAACCATTCAGGAAATTATGATAAAATTCTTGATATTAATATTTTCGATTTATTTAACGCACGAGACCAGAATTTTGTGATTGATTATTATAAACACGAGCGAATAAAATAATATAATTTCTTTCCAATTCAAATTTTTACTTGGTTAAATCAATAATATTCTTTATCACCACCTCATCACTATGAAGTCACGCAACACTTATTTAAACTATGTATGTATGCATTGCTCTTTACTTCAAAGAAAGTGTTTTTGATCGTTTTTTCTTTCTTAATATTTTACAGCAAAATGAAAGTCGCAGTCGCCCTCTTTGCTCTGTTTGCCGTGGCGGTAGCGAGGCCGCCTCCCTCACCCCTGGTCCAGATTATCGTCAACGTTGACGGTTCAGCCAGCCCTGCCGCCCCGATTCCTTCTACACCTGCAATCCCTGAGGTTATAGTGCCCGCTCCAGTAGTTCTCCCCCCACCAGCTGCTCCCGAGGTTGTGGTACCTGCACCAGTCGTCCTCCCACCACCAGTTCTTCCTGAGGTTGCGGTACCTGCACCAGTTGTTCTCCCAGCGCCTGTTCTCCCCGAAGTGGTGATGCCGACTCCAGTTCTGCTCCCCGCGCCAGTACTCCCAGAAGTTGTCATTCCCGAAGCAGCTGTCGCTCTGCCCGATGACCTCAACTAAACTGCAAAGAGAAGACATGTTTACTTGAGCTGAACTGTTTATATTGTAAGATCTTTTTACGAAAATCAATAAATGCTCTTTTGTAAGTGTTGTTTTTTTTTATCTCTATAAAGTAAACAAGTTCAATGAATATATGTATATTGGTGACTCAGGATTTGAATGTTCTGTTCGAAATTTTTGAATTGCAGCTACAGGCTTGACCGTCGTAACGTGAAGACGGTGAAACGGATAATACAACTTTGCCTTCTCCTTTCGGGAGAAGTTCTATTAGTTGGCGACAATTTATCAGATCTGATGGTGGCAATTACATTCTTGGGTATCACAATCTGTTGCAGTCTATGCCAAACACCAACACCCACACTTCGCCAATTGTCCCACGTAATAGGTGGCGAGCCTATTGCCGTTTTTGGGTACCTTTTCAGACTCCGAGCTACTACTAAGAATTTCCTAATTGAAATATCACATTGCCCGACCCGGGAATCGAACTCCGTACCTCTAGATCGCACGTCACGTACTTGTGCCGACTGTCGCGAGACCACGCGGTAGTTTATTTAATTTATAACAGTTACAATGAAACTACTTTGTTCATAACATTTTTCAGACAAATGTTGATAAAAACTTTTATATGAACGTGATGTTTCGAAAACGCAAATAGACCATAACAATCTCAATTTCGTGTATTAAGACAGTATGTGTCCGCAAAGAAATATAATTGTTACAAAAATAGCATTAAAATAAATCACACACGTAGGTACACGTAAAAAATAATACGAATGTGTAGGTAATATGTAAATAATTTAATTCATTGTACTGTCTAGTAAAAAGTGCCATTTAACTGCCCATATGATTATAAAATATCATTTCATTATGAATAGACTATAGAAGTACATAAAATGAACGGCAAACTAGCACTGGCCGCAGACCTGGCAGAGATATACAAGCAATTTCATATCATACACAGCATATGTAAGTAGTTTAATTTGGCCACAAGCTTTCAAGACCCGCGACCACAAGTCTCTGATAGTTTACAATACTGTTATAGTAACTTTATGATCAAAATTATTGTGTGATCATTTTACAATAAGCAGTTGTTTAGAGATATACGCAACGATTTAATGCTACTATTAAAATTTTTCAGGGATTCTCGAAAATCGAAAACTTAGAAGAATACACCGGTCTGAAATGCATTTTCTTGGAGAACAACGGCATCCAGAGGATTGAAGGACTGGACACGCTCTCCGAGCTCAAATGTCTGTACCTCCACTACAACGTGGTGAGGAAGATAGAGAACCTGGCCGGATGTCCAAAATTGGACACTTTGAACCTGGACCACAACTTCGTCACAAAGATTGAGAATTTGGAAGTGGTGCCTGACTTGCATACCTTGAGCATGGCCCACAATATGCTCACTTCAGTAGGTTGGTATTAATTGTCAGCCACCAATCTGATGGAGCAGATTGTAGTTAAAGTTATTTCTAGAACAAAAGTGTTGTCAATATGGAACCTACTATTTTATTCCACTTGGTTATACCAGTCTAAACCATGTAAAAAATTACCAGATAAGTAGATAATATTTTATTGCACGCTATTTTTGATAAGAAGAATATAAACATATTAGATACAACTGTACAAGGATTGAACAATTAGAAAGTCAAATTTGCTTCTCCAATTCTTATTTCTATTATGTAACATTTTCCTTAAACTTAAAAAAATGTCAGAACCTTTCTTACTCATGAAGGGAAAGCAATAAGAACAAGATACCGAAATATTATTTTAACATTTATAATAATTAATTAATATTGGATTAATGCAGTCATATTTTTAGAGCCCTATAAGTTCTTTTAGAGTAATCAGCAGTATACAAACAGTCCCTAACCAACACAGTAGAATCAGATATTCTTGACAGAGCCCTAAATTAACATTGTTATGTATTTCAGCGGATCTGGAACATCTGAAGCTATGCAGGAATCTGTCAGTCCTGGATTTATCTTACAACCGTCTGGAGGATCCCCTGATTGTGGACGTGCTCGCAGAGATGATAGTTCTGAAAGGTAATCAAATGGAATGCGCTTAATAGTGAATAGTGTGTTTTACTTTATTTTTGCGACCCTTCGTAGCACAGTTTGTAGATCCGTTTGTGAAATTGCAGGCCCGTGGGTAAAATTTTAGAAAATGTCATAGAAAAATGTGATGTTTGTTAGACTATTTAATATAAAAGTAGTCGAGATTATTTCTAGAAGTGTTAGTTGTATTTTTATCTTTAGAGTGATAATAGTTTGGGTTTTCTCGTCATTTGTATGTAATAAATCTTTTTTTGTTATTTTAATGTTGTTTTTTATAACATATACATACAATGTATATTGACAGCCCCGTGGCGCAGTTGGCTAGACACCAGCTTGCGAAACGAGAGGCCGCGGGTTCGATCCCCGCACCGAGACAAATGTTTGTGTGATCCACAAATATTTGTTTCGGGTCTGGGTGTTTGTGAGACCGAAAAGTCTCTCGTAGTCTCTGATACCCACGACACAGGACTTGTATCCTAGTGTGGGGTCAGAACTATGTATGTGACTGTTGGGTGTATTTATTTATTTATTTATATACTCGTATAATTTTCAGTTTTGGTGCTCACGGGCAACCCCGTGGTTCGCTGTATACCGGCGTACCGGAAGACCCTGACGCTGCGCCTGAAGGAGCTTCTGAATCTCGACAATAGGCCCGTGTTCCCGAGGGATAGAGCTTGCGCCGAGGCCTGGCAGAGAGGTGGCATCCAAGAGGAGAACGCAGAAAGAAAGAGGTATTAGTATCAACAAATATTATTTTTTGGGTTCTCAAGAGAATCCTAAATAGAAAGAGATTAGGTTCCATTTCATAGTTTTCACCATAATTGGAGTTTTATACAGTGCTAACTATGTAAGGTTTCCCCCTTTGATTCGAATATTACAATTCGCTTGATCGATATTATTTATTTTATTATTCTTCATCAGTATCTATCCCTTTAATAATAGGCCCGATTAATTGTACCAACTTTTGAGAGATTACCGTACTCAATATCTTTTTGGACGACATAATACAACCATAATACCATTATGTTATTCAGTATGAAAACAGAGGATGGTTTTAATCGAAAACGATTGAGTATAGACTGCAATATTCTATTAAGGTTATCAGTAATTTGAAATGATGAAGGACAGGCAACACATTGTTTATATTTATTTGGCATGAATAAAATTTAGCAATTTGACTGAAGGTGGATAGCGAGGGACCAAGAGAAGGTGATGCAGAGCGTGCGGTACTTGATCAAAATGAGAGACGAAAATAAAGCTGTGAGGGAGGCCAAGGAAAAGGCAGAGAGGGAGAGACTCGGCTTACCTCCGAAGGTAAAATGATGTGAATTTGTTACATGTAGGCTTCTATATTTATATTTGTAAAGTATGATATAAGCTGTATATCCGAACCCCGAAGTGGTAGGCATAGGTTATTTCTCATGTCATTTTTATGTTTTCTTATGTTTCGCACAATAAATGCCGTGTCTAGTGCTGTTTTCATCATCAGCCCATATACGTCCCACTGCTGGGCACGGGCCTCCTCTACCATTGAGAGGGTTTAGGCCTTAGTCCACCACGCTGGCCTAGTGCGGGTTGGCAGACTACACACCTGATAAATTTCTAAGAACTTTTTGGTGTGCAGGTTTCATCACAATGTTTTCCTTCACCGTTAAAGTACGTGATAATTCATTGTGAATACACACATAACTTCGAAAAGTCAGAGGTGCGTGCCTGAGGTTTGAACCCGCGACCGTCGAGATTCTCGACCGCGTGCCCAAACCTCGAGGCCATCACGACTTAGTGCTGTTTTATGGGCACGTATTCCAACTCCGCTGCTATTAATAATAATCGAACCTAGCCTCACATTCCCACGTTGCAAGGACTTACAAGGTTGTCTATAAAGCTAAGTTATTTGCTAATATTATCTAAGGATCTGTAACTGAATTCATATTATTATTGATGTTCGTTAAAAGGATGAAGCGTTTATTCAAGAAATAAAAGAAGACACGCCCGGGGTTGGAAAAGATATTGAAAGTCCGTCAACGTCGGAAGAAAATAATAGTCCCGTAGAAATAAAAACTAAGGATGGGGTTCTGGTAGACATGCTAACTGGTTCTGAAGCAGAAGATACAACAAGCGAAGAAAGCAGTGAGAGTAGCGGCGATGAGGCTAAGGAGGAAAAAGAAGGTGGGTTGTTGTTGTGGTGGTGGGAAATACTTACTCATTATTGAACTCTCTTCTGTTTCGTTTAAAAAGAAGGAAAGATTACCGAGAAAGGCCTACTTCTCTAGTTATTATTGCTAGTGTATATTTTTTTTAGCTTTAATAGAGTAAGTCTATGCCCATAAGTAACACAGTATACATAGGTACATACATACATACATAAACTCACGCCTGTATTCCCCGAAGGGGTAGGCAGAGGTGTATTACTG
Organism: Hemaris fuciformis; assembly: GCA_907164795.1. Taxonomy (NCBI): domain Eukaryota; kingdom Metazoa; phylum Arthropoda; class Insecta; order Lepidoptera; family Sphingidae; genus Hemaris; species Hemaris fuciformis. Next base: position 16,927,745 of record OU015441.1, read on the forward strand.
CACCCACATTTCGCCAGGTATGTATCAGTCCCACGTAATAGGGGGCGAGCCTATTGCCGTTTTTCGGGCACATTTCCAGACTCCGTGCTGTTACTGAGAATTTCCTAATGGAAAACCCAATAACACTTTGCCCGACCCGGGAATCGAACCCAGGACCTATAGATCGCACGGCACATACTTGTACCGCGAGACCACGAGGCAGTCTATTTACTGATAACACAGTATGTTTACTGATATTTTGTCAATCACTTATTTTTATGAGGATATGTAGAAAAAAAAGATCTTTAAATGATGTGTGTGTATTTTTAAGTATATCGTGTACTTCAGAACCAGGAACTAGTAAGATCGAGTGGTCGCAACTGGAACTCGGTAAGCGACTCGTACAGGAGATCAAAGAAGATCAGCCCAAGACTGAAGAACCAGCTCAGGACTATTGGTACGGATACAGAGGAGACTTGCAACCAGGAACCACTGTTGGGCCGTGAGTACTTTGCTTTTCTATTTTGCCAGCGATAAGACTAGGCATTCGGTAATCGTTTTCAAAAAATAATCTATGTGATTTATGGCTTAGCGAGTTTAATACTCGTAATTCTTTGCGTCTTTGCAGTTTGTCAAATATGATTATTTATGAGCCATACGAAATTAGTGTTGTAAATAGTATTTATTTTTGTTTACTCAAGTTTTAATTATCTACTTTATCTATCTATATCAACTACTGCTGGGCACGGGCCTCCTATATAACGGAGAGGTGCTAGGCCTTAATCCACTACGTTGGGCTGGTGCGGGTCGATGTACTAGACACCTAAAAAAACCTTAAAACTTTTCGGTGTTTTCCTTACTGCATTACTTCGAAGTCGTGATGGCCTCGAGGTTTAGGCACGCGGTCGAGAATCTCAACGGTCGCGGGTTCAAACCCCAGGCACACACCTCTGACTTTCCGAAGTTATTTGTGTATTCACAATGAATTATCACGTACTTTAACGGTGAAGGAAAACATCGTGATGAAACCTGCACACCTAAAAAGTTCTTAGGAATTTCTTAGGTGTGTAGTCCGCCAACCCGCACTAGGCCAGCGTGGTGGACTAAGGCCTAAACCCTCTCAATGGTAGAGGAGGCCCGTGCCCAGCAGTGGGAAGTACATGGGCTTATGATGATGATTACTTTAAAAAATCAGAGGTGTATGTCTGGGGCTTAAGCCCGCGACTGCCGAAGTTTTCACGCGACCGCGCGCCTGAATCTCAAGACCATCATGACTGAGATATAAAACTAGGTACTTAGTTTTTATTAACATTAATGTTTTTTGTTTTAGCGATTTTTCAAACGATTTTCAAGCGATCAGTAAGTTATTGTTTAATCAAACGCCCCATGTTGAGAGGAAAAGTGCCAGCAAAATGTTAGAAGGTTAAGTATAATTATACTACAATTGAAATCACAAACACAAACCAATTGCTTGCATTTCAAAAAATGAGTTTTAATAAATATTAAAAATTACTAATAAATTGTTTATTTTACATGTTTAGAGTTAAAAAAGACGACGCAGTCTAAAATAGTAGAAGTATCTGAAGAAGAAATTAACACTAATGTTGCTAAACAGAAACCTATAGTTGAAATAATTGGAGATACAGAGAAAATTTCAGAAATAGCAGAAGTAAATAAACCTGGACTCACCAGCGATAAATCTGACGATGCCAATAAAAATCTGCACGATTTTGTGCAAAAAACTGGAATTATATTTGAAGGAGATAATATTATTGATCATGATAGGAAAACAATAACTCAAAAAAATGCCAACAACGAAAATCTATACGAAGGCAAAGCAGTCAAATCTGTCAAGATTCCCAATAAGAAACCTATGAAGAGAATAAGTATTGTAGAAATACCACTTAATACTAAAGAAAGCCAGGAGGTTGGAAACGACAGTGCGGAAGAAAATAAAGAAAAGTCTATGAAAGACAAGGATCAAACACAAGATGACTCTAATCAGGAGAGTACTGGGAGCCAGGAAAATCAAAGTGGACCACAGGGTTAGGAAATTCACATTGTATAAAGGAATATATTATTATTTTTTTTTAACAATAAATAAAAAAAAAACATTGACAGTCAAAATTTTCAAGCACCATCCTATTTTTTTAGATTTGTTACGTTGAGTTATAGCTAGTTTATTGTTGTAAGCCGTTTTATCATTGTAAAAAAATGAGTGGTAATTCAAGCGTAGATTTAATTTGTAGAATCTACAGAGGGTGCTGGTCCAGCTCTCATCAACTACATGCATCGCTTAAACGACCCTGAATATGAGGGTTCTGGTGACCTTGAACCCAGCGCCGAAGACTTGGAGATCTTTGCGGAACTAGAGAGAGAAGAGGTGGAGAGGCAGGCGAGGGTGGCTAGAGGAGAACCTGCTGTTGATCCAATGGTAGACTTGAATGGCTTTTATATGTATATTAGTTTAAATATTCTATCACTTAGGGAAGCTAAAGTGATTATCATGTGAGGTATAATACTCGTATGTTTGCCGAATCACCCATATAGCAAGTTCTAGTGGTATTGGTAAGGGTGCTGAAGAAATAGTTACCATTGGGATAGAGTTTCACATTGACAATTGAATATTGTTAATTAAGTTGATTAGCTAGCCTATTTTCATTTTTCATGGGTTTCAACATTACGTAAATTAAAAACAGATTAAAATATGTCAAACATAAATTAATCGCTAAACAATTTGTCAGAAACTGTACGATAAGAAGACAATGGAAGCCTATTATAAAGCAGAAGAACAACTTCCTGCGCATCAGGTAAAAGAGAAGATCTTCCACACAACGTACAAGCATGATAATGCTTTCGATAGAATTGCCCTCAGCCAGCTCACCGCTGGGGAAAGACAAGGTTTGTATTTTTATGACGTTTCATGAAAGGCGAAATACATTAAGCTTGGAAAACAAATAAAATAAGCAGTTCGCCTTACTCTGTTACAATTGTATACTAAGTAATAATATCATATTTTCATGTTTGATATACACCTATTAATTTACTTTGTCGATACAAATATTGAAGAAAGTAGTATGAATCCCAATAACTATGTTTTTTGTTTTGAAGTATGTATTTTGATATATTTTGACGATATCTATAGTTATTTAGGTATTTATTAATTGCAGACGAAACAAAAATAAAAATTACTCGTGTACCAGGAGCGACGTTATTTCAATATGTCGACAAACAGACGCCCAGTCAGCTGGAATACGAGATCGGAGAAGAAAAAGTGGATTCGGGACGTTAGTACATTATTTTTTACTGAAAGAAAAAACAAAAACTCGAATTATTAAATTGATTTGATAAATATGTTTTTAGCATCATCAGATGAAACAGAGTCTATAAACATATCGAGTGATTCCGACACTTCAGAAGAAGTTGTGGTAAAGGTTACAGAAAAACCAAAACAATTAAAACCAAGACCGAGTACCGCTTCTTCTAGGCGTAAGAGTATACTAAATACAACTGTAACAGCGGATAATACTTCACAAAATAATTTAGGCATTGATGAAGAATCCACCTTAAAAACTCCCATGTCAGACAAATTGACTGATGCAGATAGAACAGAAGCGAAGAAATGCATCATAAATGCAATCAACTCCTATGAAGATGAGCGTTTTCCTTCACAAGGTGAGGTCTCGATTAAATACCTGAAAAGTTTTGGTCGAATATAGAGCAAAAAATAGTTATTGGGCGCATTTGTTTTCTAGGAGTAAATTTCTCAAATATGGAGGAAAATAATATTATTGAACAATCAGTGGCTTCAGAGATTTTAGAGAGGACTCTACAGCATGAAGAGAATGAGTTTTACCGGCAGTGCGATCTCATCAATAACCACGCTGGAAATATTGACAACAGAACGAACACTATCATAGAGCACATCTCTAAGGAAGTCGACAATGAAAATACTGTGAGTATAAAGTTAACTTGATATCAGTAGCAATGATACTGTAATAAAGGATTGTGATCTATTTTCCTATGAAATTATGTTTTCTGGCGTATCTTTTTTCAAAAAGACGATAAATATTAATTACAATAAATATTACTAGCTTCCAGAAGTATCTAGATTAATAGAAGCACACATGGAAGTGGCAGAACAGAGGTGGCTAGCCGGACATCCCATACATTTGGTGTCGAACCCACAAGAGACAGCCGATGATAACGATACTACTCTCACACCAAACCATGAAACATTTGACGATACTCTCACACCTGAGAATGATGTAATAGCGGCCAAAGTACCTGATGATTCAACTGGTGGTAAGATTTTCTATTTGAGATAAAATATGAAATATAAAAGGACATAAGTATGTATATTCTGACCCAGGTCATAAGTCTTCTATTGTGAGTATCTAAAACTACTAAAATTTTTAATACCACAATCCACTAGGCTATAAGTCATATATGATGCAAATATTTGTCTCGGCGTGGATAACGAACAAACGGCCTCTGTTTTATACAAACAAATATAAGCCAAATTAGATCAAATTTACTGGAGCATATTACTGATGTTTAAGAGCTTAATAATTTTCGCCTGTACATAAAAAAAAATGAAAACGTTGATAACAGTACAAAAATTTTTTCAGATACAACCAATAATGATAATGACTACGGCAAAAGAAATCCTCATAAGGGATCTATTAATGTTCCTTCAGCAAATGCAGAATCTGGTGAGGATGGCTCGCAAGAAAAGGGCGGTGAACTTCCCTCAGCAGATGGCAACGCTGACAAATCTAACCTGTCTTTAGAGGCAGACGAAGTGTTTGAAGACTGTGTTGAAGATATTACGGCGACAGGCGAAGATAAAGTCGATTCTACTGCTGTAGACAACTACTCCATTGAAATGAAGATAGCTTTAGGGGTGGAAGATTCTGCTTAATTTATTATTGAACACGATTCATTGTTCTAAGCCATATTTGTAATAGTATTTTTGTCAAGTATAAAAATGGCGAGAAAGAAAAGTTGAAATACTTTTCTTGTCTATTTTTGCATATTTTTTTTGTTTAAGCAGCGAAGGTTGTTGTTCTAAAAATTACGCTTGTTTTTCTGTTTTATTGCTTATATCTATTTTCATTGTGTATTATGCGTTAGTGATTTGAGAATAAAGAAAAAATAACTAAAATCTATTTCTCATTTATAAACAGATAAATTTACATTCTTTCCCACCAAATTCTGTTTCCTGATCTGGGAACCACCCACACTAGTCGCTTGCTACTTAGAGTAATATGGTATTTGTTCCAGTAACTTCTTTTGGTTCATATGGCGTAAATAATACATTAAAATGAATAACAAACTATATTCTCTTATCTCTTAAATACATTATTGCACTTAAATGCCTAAAACGTTTTATAAAAATATTTCTCTTAAATACAAAAATTAAATATAAAATCATTATAAACTATTATTTACAACTACAAACGCAAATAGTTTCAAGATATATAATATCTTTCAAAATGTTCAACAATGATATAGTTTTTTTTCCATTGACTGTACAATAGGGTCGGGTCTCTCTTTGCTAAAATATGGATAATAGCATACAAAATAAATTATATTTTTGTAACTATGTACTTATAAATTGTTCAATTTATTTATGGCAGTGTATATGGATAACACTTATTGATTCAATGCTAAGATACAAATATCTTCCCAATTTGTTACTCTGAGGTGTACCTACTATTCTTGCCAGCGGTATATGATTGAGATTCGCATGAAAAGATTTGTACAATATAAGTTCCTATTCCCACTGCTGGAAGTGCTTGTAACTTGTGAATGATAATAACCATTTATGGAACCAAATTTAAATTGACCTTATATCCCTGCCAAAAAAATTTATGTACTTTGAAAAAAATTGTTGCCAGCATAACTTTGTGGACTAGGGGGATTTTTTCTACTCATCAATAACATATCTGGGCCGCACCGTACTTGGTATCAAATGCTTTGCGGTCATTTCTTAAGCCACAAATAACCATAACATTGTTTTGTTATCAGTATCACTAAAAGACAACGGATATCTCACTAGTCGACGGAATTCATACATACATTAATAACCTCACGCCTGTATTCCACGAAGGGGTAGGCAGAGGTGCATTATTGCACCCACATTTCACCATGGTATTTGGATATATACAAGATTTAACAACAATTTAATTATATAAGAAAATTAAACTTTTTTATAACAAGAGACCCATAAAATTAGACAAATACAAATCAGTCTATACATTTGGCTAAACAACATCCACATATACAACTGACATGTCCATTTAACACCCGTTTAAACACACAGGAACAAATTGACATACATGACATCCAAACTGATTGTAAATGAAATTTCTTTTCAACACATTAAAAATTCTTCAAGGAACAAGATTACATACAAATCATGAGTGAATATGAAAAGATACGATTAATATATGTATTATACATAGTGTAAATAAACATATTCCATTAGAATATGAAATTAAAAGCATATCAGAAGAAAACCTCATTTCAAACATCAAAAATATTGCATAATAGAATTAATTTTAAATTTGTTAAATCTTATGTCAATAATCAACAAGAAACAGACATAAATGTTATCGATGCTTTTCATTATTTGTATAATTTTAATAAAATAAACATTCGGCATTTTGTAGGCCCCAACAATTGCTTTAATACTATTATATAAAACATTAATAATTGTCTGTTTGTCACTTTTCAAATCCCATTTAACTGATTTAAAGTCATTCTCAGTCACTCGGTTACACAAAATATTCACTAAAATGTAACATTGCATATGACCAAATGCAATAAAAACATAAATATAAATAACAAAATTTTACACCAGAATAATCGAGAAATTATCCATAAATAAAACATTATCATGATTTTGTATTCTCGAAATCGATTTTGGAATCGATTATTCTGCACTTGATTCTTCATCGATTTTAGTAGAATCGATTTTTGGCAAAAATGCCTACGATTAGCCGCACACATTGTTACATTTGCAATATGGTCAGTATATTATTAAATAAATGATCACTCGCTGCCGCCATGATGTTTGAGATCGAATATCTCCATCAACAAGGGCTCCAGCGGGTTGACGTCGAGGTATACGTCTGTGATCTCTTCTGCTAATTTCCTTAGTTCTAGAATTTTCTGAATTAACTTAAGGAACGTAGATTTCGCCTCGCAGCCCGGGTACACGCTTTCCAGATAACGTCGGAGTAGGTAGTAGTAGGAATTCTGAAAATAATGTTTATCTCTATTATAGTCACATGCATAGTTGAGACTCCACACTCGGAAACAAGTCCTGTGGCGTGGGTCAGAAACTACTAGAGACTTTTGGGTCTCACAAACATTGCTCTCGGTGCGAGGATCGAACTCGCAGCCTCTGGTTTTGATGAGTGTCTGTGGGTACCTGCTCCAGCTTGATGACGTCGCGGTGCACGACCTTGGCGCGGTCGGGAGTGAAGAGCAGGATGGCGGAGAGGATGAGGATGACGTACTCGTCGGTGCGCCAGCGCGCGTCGAAGGAGCGGATGAAGAGCTCGTGCGAGCGGTAGATGTTGCCCTTCGCCAGCTTCAGCACGTCCGTGCCGATCGAGCCGAACTGCTCCTGGCAGTGCGGGATCTGGAAACCAGCCAACATGCCGCTCGTGGGCTTCACTACCACAGGTACAAGTCGCCGTTGCAACCAGTAGCTTATTCAACCAGTGTACATTATTTTCATTCTAATTATTTTCAAATAATCTAAATTTGAAATTCAAAGTCGCTCAGCGTGCTATGGAGCGGGAATGCTTAGATTCTCTGGTGGATACAATTCGTAATAAAGTCATCCGCCAGAAAACCGGAGTCATTGACATTGCCCGCAGCAGCACGCTAAAGTGGAAGTGGGCCGGTCAAGTCTGCCGACGGTCCGACGGCCGATGGAGCAGACAAGTGTTGGAGTGGAGTTGACGCTTAGGCAGACGTAGTGTGGGACGAACTGCAGCACGATGCTCCGACCACTTGAGAAAGGTGGCGGGTAGCGGATGGATGAGGGCTGCACAACACCGGGATGGTTGGCGCTTTCTTGGGGAGGCCTACGTTCAGCAGTGGACGGATCGCCGTAGGCTGAGTATATATTTTGATTGAGGAGGCAGATTTCACAATAGCAAGAATGCAGGCCAAGGATACGTAGGTTATTATATTCTCTTTACCTTCCACTGGTTCCTCTGTCCGTCGTATGTCATCGTACTTCTCAGTACCATCATTTCTATGCACCCACCCTTGAGCAACGCTACCTGCAAACGTACAATCATTATCATGGATCATGCAGTCCGTTTAGGTATATATTTTTTTATAAAGAGCGTTTTCGAAAATCAAAGCATTTAGACGTAGTTATAAATTTAAGACAGTGAAGTACATTTTTATGATCGTACGCACAAGCCAGCGTGGTGGACTAAAGAAAAAACCCAGCTCATTGGTAAAAGAGAGCAGTCATTGAGCAGTGATATAGATTGGTGGTAAAACTAGCCTGTGGATGGCGATAAATACAGAATAAGATGGGTTAGAAAGATATGGAAAGTGAAAATGGACGAGACAAATGATAAAGATGTTTTCAGTAATGCATACGTGCCTGATCTTCTTCGCACATGTTCTTGAAAGCGTTGATCTTCTTGGCTATTTTGATGAGCCTCCGTATCGCCACCGCCGTCAGGTTCACCAGCCGTATGAGCCGAGGGTCGTGCTTGCCAGCCGTCTCCTGCAATGCAACACATAGTAGCTTTTTAACCATCGTACATGGTTATTGAAATGTCTTTTCTAAGTTTGGATTTGAAATCAATAACTAGATCTTGACCATGGTGGTGCCATTGTTTTGCAGATACCTGACCTAAGGTCTACTGTTGCATTTCAGTCGTGTTTGTACGAGTATGTTAATGTTGGCCAACTCGTTGGAGATCACCGTACATGCTTTGTAAAATCCAGAGCGGTAAACTGTGACCGGTGATACGCTTTGTGTATTATTTTGTACATACATACATAAACTCACGCCTGTATTCCCCGAAGGGGTAGGCAGAGGTGCATTTCTGCACCCACATTTCGCCAGGTATGTATCAGTCCCACGTAATACGGGGCGAGCCTATTGCCGTTTTTCGGGCACATTTCCAGACTCCGGGCTGTTACTGAGAATTTCCTAATGGAAAACCCAATAACACTTTGCCCGACCCGGGAATCGAACCCAGGACCTCTAGATCCCACGGCACATACTTGTACCGCAAGACCACGAGGCAGTATTGTATTATGTATTATTTTATTATTATTGTATGTATGATGTATTATTTTGTTTGCTATGTATATTCATCATCATCACATCATCAGCCCAAATACGTCTCACTGCTGGGCACGGGCCTCCTCTACAACTGAGAGGGTTTAGGCCTTAGTCCACCACGCTGGCCTAGTGTGGGTTGGCGGACTACACACCTAAGAAATTCCTAAGAACTTTTTTTTTAGGTGTGCAGGTTTTATCACGATGGTTTCCTTCACCGTTAAAGCAAGTGATAATTCATTGTGAATACACACATAACTCCGAAAAGTCAGAGGTGTGTGCCTGGGGTTTGAACCTGCGACCGCCGAAATTCTCGACCGCGCCCCTAAACCTTGAGGCCATCACCGCTTTTCCTATTTATATTACCATGGTATAAGTGTGTCAACTGACTAGGAAAGGTCGTAGTAATTTCTTGGCAGTTGACGATATTTGAATGGAACTTTCTAGTAGTTTTTGATTCGTGACGCAAGACTTATATCTTACTGTGTTAAGACTATGCGTGTGACTATTATTAGGTTTATTTGGGTGGGAAAGGGTTAGACAAAAATCACGAAATATCACTAGGGGGGAGGTGGCTACAGTAAAATATCAGGTGTATTTATTTTTCCGTCGAACGCGCGATTTCTAAACCGAAAAGTCAGTAAAAAAAACCTGCAACCTTTCTGTCTAGACATTTTTATCATGATACCTAATTTCAGAATAAAATTATAATAGTATAAGCTAGGAAAATATTAATTGATTTTTAACATAAAGATTTATTCGGCCAGGGGCCGTTACAAACATAGACCAACTTGAAATAACAAAATGTTAACATTACTGAGGGTAAATTAATAACAAAAGACACGCGTAGACGTTCGGACAGAGCTCCCGCACTGTAGACCGGCCGATGAGTGAGTGTCCTGTGACGCTCAGCAGCGCCCGGTATATAGCCAGCCGACGTGATGACGTCTACCCGCGACACAAAATTATTGCTAACAATAGATTATACTTTAATACTTGTATTTAAAGAAAATATTCTAAAAAAATAGGATTCTTTGTAGGTACTAAAAAAAAAATACACGTGATTTTGGGTGGGGGAGGGGAGTTAGTCTTAAAGCTCACCACGTATCACCAAGGGAGACGGGGGGTTACGGTCCCTTACTGAAACGTACGTTTAAAAGCACACCTCTTTCTTCCCTCTGGGTAGACTGGTGGGTGAAGATGTATGTACTATGTATGTTATCTCACCGGACTGGCCGACTCGACTAGTTGTGATATGTCGTCGTCTATGGGCGCGTGCAGCGCTTTGTGCGCAACTATAAGCTCGTTCAGTTTCGCGCGCTCCACCTGAAAAACAAATTGGAGTCATACAGCATATGTTACAAACTACACTCAAGTATACAATGTCGCTGTTATAAGTTCTGGTCATCTGTGGTCTTCTAAGGGTTGGCGAATTGTACTTAGAATATTATTTATTTAGGTCTTTTTATACAATGTACTATACTTTATTGCACACCATATTGAAACTAAACGCATAAAAGTAAACAATAACAAAACACTAGAGAATATATTATAACATTGGAGAATTCATAGCTATGCTGCAAGTTTTGTCACGATCTTTTCCTTTACTGTTAAAAGTTCGCCATTATAATTTTAGATCTTTATTTATCAAAGCCATTTTCATCTTTGCTAACTAAACTAAACAATGTATTCTTTTGTTTCCTCTATCAAAGATGCAAGAAAAATCTGTTTATGGCATTATGAGCTAGTGGCCCATCCCAGTTTCGTCTGGGTGCAAGGATTTTTTGCAATCTACTAGACTTCCATTACCTCCTTTCACATCACATGAATCGCTATCTCTCTTGTTGTAAACCATTCGTTTTTTTTAATTTTCTCACGCACAGACAAGCGAGCAGACGTGGCTAAGGACTTTGGCTTATAAGATTTAAGGACATTGGCAGTATAATAAACGTTAGTCATGTTGCGGTTAAAATAATTACGTCTATAAATAAATGTACGCATATGAAGTGACGCATCGACAAATGATGCGCAACGGGTGATTACGAGCATGCGGTTTGGTACAGTCATGCGTTTCAATGTCGCGATTCTGTGGTATTATTTTTCTGGACTCCACTGTGCTTACCATCAGGTACAGTGGAGTCACTTTGCCGTGCCAGAATAAAAATAAAATAAAAAATTAATAAAAAAAACTAGGCTTTCGATGGACTGCGCTGTTTATGAAATATCATAGAGCTCCTGGAATCTATATCTCGAGAGCAATTAGGTTGAGTCCCTAGATAGATAGAAATACGCAAGATATAACGATCTTTTGAACTAAAGAATATTTGACATAATCAATGTCTGGTTTATAAAACTAATCCAGGAATCTTACACACTTCAAAAAGCCCAAAGAATTTTTCAAGAGGAATATGTTTTATATGCGAAATCTCCCAATCACTAGGCCAGCCGCCAGCTCGTGCCCAATATAATTATTTAGTCTCATAATGTTACATTATCATCATCCATCAGCTAATGGAGGTCCACTGCTGGACATAGGCCTCTCCTAATGACTTCCAGATATATACCTGATAATAGATACCTGTGTGTCTGCCTGCCCTAGCCAATCGACTCTACGATCTAGTAGAAACCTAGGTAAATGGAATCTATGATCCAAACACCGATTTCACGTAATTAAATGTATGTGCCATCTAGAGATCCTGAGTTCGATTCCCGGGTCGGGCAAAGTGTTATTGGGTTTTTCCATTAGGAAATTCTCAGTAACAGCACGGAGTCTGGAAATTGGCCCGAAAAACGGCAATAGGCTCGCCCCCTATTACGTGGGACTGATACGTACCTGGCGAAATGTTGGTGCAGACATGCACCTCTGTCTACCCCTTCGGGAAGAACAGGCGTGAGTTTATGTATACTATGTATGTAAATGTTTTTTTTTTACAGCTAGGAAACCGCCTTGAGCCCACTTTGTAACATTTCAAGAGGGGAGCATGAGAGGGGCGAGATGTCCAATTTGGATGAATGATTCTCCTTTTATGGAGAGCAATCTCTATCTCGAGTGTAATTGTTTGGTAATTTGAATGTTCTTACCTCATTGAGTTCTCTTGACGAGCCGCTACACGAGTTGACCGAGGTGTACGCCTCGAACTCCAGTTTGATCGCCTCGCATAGTATAGATTCCATTGAGTTGGGTTCAATTCTGAAACGAAATGATAGTATTAATATATCTTGTACAATTATCGATATCAACACTTGTTCCATGTACACTGCGGGCCGCTTCTACATTTAAAAGACGGATGTTAGGGTTCAACCCTCTACGCTGCCCTGGTAGAGCTGGCGGACTCATCGTCATCATCATCAGCCCATATAGTACGTCCCACTGCTGGGCACGGGCCTCCTCTACCATTGAGAGGGTTTTTAGGCCTTAGTCCACCACGCTAGCCTAGTGCGGGTTGGCGGACAAGACACCTAAGAAATTTCTAAGAACTTTCAGGTGTGCAGGTTGCATCACAATGTTTTCCTTTACCGTTAAAGTAAGTGATATTGTGAATACACACATAATTTTGAAAAGTCAGAGGCGTGTGCCTGGGGTTTGAACCCGCGACCGCCGAGATTCTCGACGGCGCGCCTATACCTCGATCACACAAGACGACACACTCGATGAACATCTTATCACAAGTAGTAATTTTATCGTGACATTAAGTACAATTGTACTAAACATTGGATGGGTCTCATTATGTCTGAGTTATCTGTTGGCTTAACAGCTAGCGGTAATACTTAATAGCTAGTTGGGTTATGGCGCGATCTCAGATAACTTATCTGCACTGTTTTTTTTTTTTTTTTTTTTTATACTGGCACGGCAAAGTTACCTCATTGCACCTGATGGTAAGTGTAATGGAGTCCAGAAAAAGTGCCGACCAGCGAGAGATGATGATCTCCCGTTGGTCGACGCAATCATGCCGGTCGAAAACCTCTTCACCTATCTTGTGAAGAAGTTTGGGGGACTAACCATGGTGAACAAAGGACCGACCGCGAGAAACCGGCCAAAAAATGCCGCCACGGTCATCCTTTCACCATGATTGAAGCCCCCCCCGAAAACCGGATATACACTGGCTGATCCCGGAACGCGGCACTTGCATGTGCCACTATGGCGGGTTTTACGCCCTGTACGGTGGTCGCAATCCGGGCGGATACGAATATCCTACCACCAGTAAAGAATTGGTGACAAATGCCGATGGCCTTGCTGATTGGAGAACGGAGTAATATGGATTGTGTCGTTTCGCTGTAAAGCGTATCGTTTAAGCACGTCTTTATAGAATACTAGCTTTTGCCCGCGACTCCGTCCGCGTAGATTACAGGGTTGGGTTCAGAAAGAAAATAAGTTGTAGTCTATTTTATTCCACAGAGTCACATTTATGTCCATACCAAAAATCGTTCACATCGGTCAAATGATTAAGGCGTGCAAGCGTAACAGTCATATAGTTATTTTCTCATTTATAACATATTAAGGGATTTTTTTTTAAAAAACTTTTAATATAATTCATATATTGTGTATATATATATATCATATAAAACCAAGGAGTTTAAAAATAAATTTCTGAACGCACGCATAAATATTTGACAACTAACAAATATGTCACTCCCTTTTCATTACTGATTATTCTACATTTTAAAATGTAAAATGCGCAATTGTTCGAATATTGTGGATATCTGTTGTCGATTCAAAATCTTTATTTAAATACGTTCATTAATATGAGGGGACCATTAACCGTATTGGCGGGATAAACATAAAATGTTTGACGTACGTGACGCGTACGCCAAAATAGCCCGCAGATAGTGCAGATTTTTCCCGACTTACTTGACAATTATCGTTATATTTTGGACAATTCACACACTATCTTTAAAAAGTATAGCCTATGTGTTATTCTGATGTATAAGCTATATTATTGTAAACTTTCATTACAATCCATTCGGTAGTTTTTGCGTGAAAGAGCAACAAATATCCAGACATCCAGATTCCAGACATCCATACATTATTACAAACTTTCACGTTTATAATATTAGTAAGAAGTAAGATCTTAGCCCGATGGTAATTGCAATGCCATTCAAATAAAGTGTAGACTGGTAAACAATTACGATCATTCGTCACCAACCGAAACAATAACGCCGGTCTGATTATATTGTATAAAAATTGTCTTAGGGTATGTCGAACCCTGAAGTCTACGCGGACGAAGTCGCGGGCAAAAGCTAGTTTATAATATTAGTAAGGATAGCAGTGCAAATGGTTCATAAATATGACATTGACATTAAAAGAGTTTTGTGGTTCGGCGTGGCTCGTCGCGTGTCGCGTGACGAGATTAATTGGTCATCGGGGTCGGCGATTACGCGGAGACCACTGACCTCGAAATTTATCATACCGCAGGGTTATTTCGGTTCTGTTCGGCGGGTCGGGAATACATGGGGGGGGCTCCACTACATCACTTCAAAACATGTAACTTGAACTAGCATTTGTTTTAGTATTAATCTGTGCCTCGTGGTCTCGCGGTACAAGTATGTGCCGTGCGATCTAGAGGTCCTGGGTTCGATTCCCGGGTCGGGCAAAGTGTTATTGGGTTTTTCCATTAGGAAATTCTCGGTAACAGCACGGAGTCTGGAAATGTGCCCGAAAAACGGCAATAGGCTCGCCCCCTATTACGTGGGACTGATACATACCTGGCGAAATGTGGGTGCAGAAATGCACCTCTGCCTACCCCTTCGGGGAATACAGGCTTGAGTTTATTTGTGTATGTAAGTATGTATTAATCTGTAGTCACAGTTGATTGAAATCCGAAGTAAAAACAATAATTTGTGTGTCCTGCGATTTATAATAAACGGACGTTTGTTTGATCATGACACAAAAAAATATCTTTGATCCCCATCGAGCTTGCAGCCTCTCATTTCGCAACATAGGTTTGGGGCGGCATAAAATTGTCGATTGGTAAATGATAATCGATTAGTCAATCAAATTCGTATTAAAAAAATATCATCATCATTGGCCCATATACATTCCACTGCTGAGAACGGACTTTCTCTACAACTGAGGGTTTTGAGAGCACTGGCCTAGTGCGGGTTGGCGGACTAGATAAGAACTTTTAGGTGTGCAGGTTTCCTCGCTTGTTTTCCTTCAAAGTTAAAGTACGTGATAATTTAATGTGAACACATAAATTCGAAAAATCAGAGGGGTTTCAAGTAATACAAAAGAAACTATAAGAATCAAGATGATCACCTCTCGACGTCTTGTAAGATGTCCCTCGCTTTGTTGGCGTCAGGGTTGGAGCTGGTGGACGGAATTTCTTCACACACATGCTGTGGCTTCGCTTGTCTGTACAACGAGCCGTCTCCATTTGTAAGGATTTGTCTGGAAACATGAACATTCTGCGTATTTATTTTTGTAAAAAAACTAATGTAAGGACATTAGTTCATATGCTCGTATGAGAATTTAATTAACTGCCTCGTGGTCTCGCGGCACAGGTATGTGCCGTGCGATCTAAAAGCAAAGTGTTATTGGGTTTTCCATTAGGAAATTCTCAGTAGCAGCACAGAGTCTGGAAATGTGCCCGAAAAACGGAAATACATACTTGGCGAAATGTAGGTGCCGTAATACATCTCTGCCTATCCCTTCGGGGATTACAGGCATGAGGTTATGTATATATATGTATGAAAATTTATCTAAATCATAATATAATAAAATAATTATACAGTTTAAACATGGAAGGTTAAAATATAATCACACTTACATATATTTGTAAAAATGAGTTTGTTTAAGATAAGAATATTGATTATATAAGATAATGCGTTTTGTAACATGCAGCAGTTAAAAGTAAACAATTTTTACATCATTGAATGGGTGGGTGTTGATTCCTTGCACTATAATAGATATAGACAATTTATTATGTTTGTCTTGCTTTGATGAACAATTGCTGGAGTTTGTGAGAAAAAAATATTCAATCTGCACTTAAAAACATTCCATTATTATAATCATAAAAACTAAAATATTTTCTTGTGTGTCATCATCGGTCACTTAAAAGAGTGAGACAAAATATGTTTAGGTTTAAAAAAAACTTTTATAGACCCTCAGCTATCATTATAATATAGTAAATAACATACAAAATACATATTTATATATGGAATATAGAGGAAAAATTAATCTATTCATATAAAAATGAATGTTTGTCTGTATTTCCTTTATAGAATCGTAAACAATGTATTTGATCATGTGATGATCTTTAGCAAAGTTGTTGTGCATGAGCTAAAGAAGGTTTCTGAGTTGGTACAACCGATTTTCGGCCGATGGCGCCACTGTCATTCCACTTTAAATGGAAAGAGTGAGTGAATGTAGGCACATAGCCAATAAAAAAATTAAAACGGTTGTGTGTGTTCGAGGGGATTCGAGAATGGTTTAGTTTAGTATTCACAAATGGACCTGATAGATGGCGCCATTGTCGGTATGTCAAACGGCTGGACCAATTGGTATGAAATTTTCTATGTATATTTCCAATAGGGCCCTGGATGATTTCAAAACACAATTGGAGGCTAAACTGTACAAAACATACAATCGATTTGAGAGTTGAAAATGAAACTGATAAGTGTGAGCTGATTACCAAGCCAACAGGCACTCTCTCATAATTTATCTAAATACCTTTTCACAAATTTATCAAAAAATCATTGATTAATCATTTTTATCTGAACATTTCAATCTGAAAATTAGTGTTATTGACAAGTTGTGTATTTCTTCTTTTCCTTTTATAATTGAAATGAATTTGCAAATAGAAAATAATAGTAAAAACGAATTTTTGCTTGCACTTTTAATTTTATTATATTTAATGCAATAAAATTATTTTTGAAATTATTTATATTAGTATGGCAATGAGACAACACCACTCTTGAATTGTATCTATTGTAATTGTAGATTGTCTCCATGATATGTTTATTATACACAAGTGTTACCAAATATCCATTAATTCTTAAGTTAACATAACTCATACTAAAGAAGGTAAAACAGGCAATAAGATACTACATCCATCAACTATTTAATAGACTTCTCATTAATTGTATGAGAATACAATTATTTGTTTATTTATTTTATTACAAGTTTGTCTTTAAATTGATCCTGGAACTCATCTAATTTGGGTTTGATCCCCCCACCAAGACAAATGTTTGTGTTATCTGCAAATATTTGTTTCAGGTCTGGGTTTTTGTGGGACTGAAAAGTCTGTTGTAGTTTCTGATACTCGCAACAAGACTTGTGACTGTTGGGTATATAATTTTTAAATGTATAATTTTTTTTTATATTTATGTAAATTCTAATTTTCTATTATAGGTATATACTTCACCTTGCTATAATACTATGGGAAAAACATTAATTAGTTGGATTTTGGGTGTTGCAAGATATGGATGTTGGATGACAGATGAAGAGGGAAGAATTGTTTAAATCAATAATTAATTAACGGATATCAATTTTGCAGCTAGTCTGTAACTTCATACATTTAATTAATGAACTGCTATTTACTTGAAGTTTGATTATCAAGTACAAATAAATAGAAATATTATGAGTTACCTTATACTATTATGTTTTGTAGGTTCATTGTACATGTTACTGTCAACATTTTCATATGCATATGGATCCATGATCCTCTGTTCATGTAACACTTGGTTTATAACCATTTTCTCGTCTACAGGAAACACTTTCATATTGTACTGATCTGTACTTTGGACGGAAGGTATTTGAGGATAATAAACTGGAGGAGAGTGGAGAGAGGACTCTATATCAGTGCTCAGCGGTGACTGAACCGTACTACTGGGACTACATGTGGTACTGTTCAAAACATCATACTGTACAGACTCTTGCGAAGCAAAGTTACTTGAATTTGGCCCCTCATCATCTCGTTTAAAATTCTTAGAGCTAGTCACAGCATCTTCAGAATCCGTCGTTTTTCTCTTCTTGGCTCTGTTCTCCTCAATTTTTCTCCGTTTCTCTGCCTTATCTTCTTCAGACATTATGAAAGCTTTCACCATGCCCACAGCCAAACACTTCTCCAAGCGACATTTCTGACAAAATCTCCTCGTCACTACAGTGATCTCACAGTTATTAGTAAACGGACACTTAAACTCTTTACTGGCCAAGGCGTTCCGTCTGAAGAACGCCTTACAACTCTCACAAGATATCGCGTTGAAATTATAACCTAAAGCTCTATCGCCACAAACTAAACATATCTTTTGCAAATTCGGAGGCAATTCCTTCTTTTGAGCACTAGAATCTTCTTTTATGTCACTGTTATTGTCCATTGTAGCAATTACGCGCGCGATTCACAATAATAAACATTCATGATACGTTCTTAGCTTCAACTCGAGGGTGCAATGCGTCGGACATTCCGCGACAGGGCATTGCTAATTGCAAAATTGTGATTACGGCGATGTATTAGCGTATTGCAAAGATAAGGATAAAATTGCTAAAATAATTCAATATAAACACTTTAGGATACATATCGGGTGACTAATGTCAGTGAGCTGTCAAAAACTCAAAACTGAAGGACAATGTGACGTCCCCGTACGAATGTTTATCGATTCAAAATACAAATAAAATTTGGAAATCGATTGAATTATTGCAAGATTTGTTTGTGAATTTTAAACAAACACGTGTATGGGCTTTAACAATATACTGTATTTTTATTTCATAGGTCATGAAAAATAACTTTTGCAGACAAAAATATTAAATTCAAAAGATTGCGGAGACGACTAAGGATTTTAAGAGGTAGGTATTAAAATCACTTATGACAGTTTGACTTTGGATTAATTTTTTTTCGTTTACATGAGTCGTAATACATAAATACCTAGGTATAAGATTACTGTGATAGATGAGTCGTCATTTTATAATCAAACATAATAATATGAACTTATCATGAATACTAAGTATGCAAAACATAATGACGACAATGTTATTTATTACTATTACATGTATTATTGTAAGTAGTCTTTATCACCTATTATATAAACAGGAGAGGTACAGTAAAATGTATTATGCACTAAGTAAAACGATCAAATATTAATAGGAATATACTAACAAACAAGATAATGGTACCCTCAAGCTTTGAACTCAGAACTAACAATGTTTTTAATCGATATTTTTTTAATTGATTCATCACTGAACCACATTTTTAACATTAGGTATCGTTATGATAAAGTATTTGTGCGGCCTACTCAATAAAAATAGTGGATTAGTTACTATCAGATTCGTAGCAGATAAATTTATAGTACCTACTGCAAATTCTACATTCGGTATATTCAACTGGTACATTTATTGAATGAATCATAGTTTTGATAATCTTCTTTTATATACCTATAGGAAAAAAAAGCGAATGTAACATCAAGTGGTTGTAAATCGATTTATATTAATACCCAAAGCATTATTTAATCAGTATTGTTATATAAGTTAGGTATATTTAGCTGCATCAGTCCCCGTTGTAGGCTGAGTCACAGAATACGTATAAAAACTATGTGATAAGTCGATACAAGTTATATTAGGGTATGTTAGGTACTATCGTCATCAGCCTAATGGCTATACGAAAAACTATAATTTTTCTCAATAAAAAGCATTGTCGCATTAAATAATATTTTTAATGATACATATTATTTTTTGTTCAATCTCTTGGACTAAGAACAACAGTTGTCGTCCACATCACCTCAACTACAATAAAACCTAAGTTCCCTGTAAAAAGTAATAAAAAAACTATCTTAACTATCTTAAAGCACCTAAGTATATGTATTAATAATCCTAAAAAAAACAAGTTGCGTTGGGGGACCGCTTCAAACCTAACAATTTAATTACAAATAGTATATTACCTAACTAAGCAACATACATGAATTTAAAAACAACATACAACACCCCTCTTTTTGCGTTGGGGGTCAAAAAGAACTCAAATCCTAGCTCTAGTACGTACAATCTTAATTTAAACTAGAATACTTAATTCAAACCAGACAAAATATGATTATATATCTATAACGTTACGGGCTAACCTTCTATGGTAGGCAGGAAGTTCCTCAGGCGATTAGTGTGTGTTATAGACGTACCAATGCATAGATAGGGCATATCAGTACTCGTGCGCTTGTCAGTAGTCTCACGGCCCACGAACCTCATCACCTGAAACACTTACCGCTGTGTAGATAACGCAGATCGTATACATTTATAGAATAAAGTGCAGCGAACGCCGTAGGCGAAAATCATCATCATTATCAGCCCATATACGTCCCACTGCTGGATACGGGCCTCCTCTAAAACTGAGAGGGTTTAGGCCTTAGTCCACCACGCTGGCCTAGTGCGGGTTGGTGGACATACATCATACATGCACGTTATACACGGGTTACACACCCATATTCCCGAATAGGTAGGTAGGGTGCATTTTTGCACTCAAGTTTCATCAAATGTGTTTTTAAGTCCTAGTTTTTGGAACACATACCTATCCGGACTTCATGGTACTACTAAGATTTTCCAATTAAAAACCCCATACCTTTTTTGCAATGATCGCCTTCTTAGATTGAAAATCGCTTTTAATCGGTATGCCGGCGTAGGGTTTTTGGTGTTTAGGACTCAGCCCGGCATTAGCATCTGCGCGGACTTATGTCACCGCACGCCGGGTTGGAAGGCTTGTGGTCAAAGCCATAAAAAACTTCTCCCTGCGAAAAAAACGGTCTACTGATGAAAATAACAAGAGTATTAATACATTTAATTATACATATTTGACAGCCCCGTGGCGCAGTTGGTTAGTCACCAGCTTGCGAAACAAGTGGCCACGGGTTCACTCCCCGCACCAACACAAATGTTTGTGTGATCTACAAATATTTGATTCGGGTCTGGGTGTTCGTAAGACCGAAAAGTCTCTCGTAGTTTCCGATACCCACGACACAAGACTCGTATCTTAATGTGGAGTCAGAACTATGTATGTGACTGTTGGATGTATTTATTTATTTATTATTTATGTGCTCGGCCGATGTACAAAGACATGTCCAGTACTGTCAGACAATAAGGATGTATGATGCACAAACTATTGTACATTACGCAACATATTACAAGTCTGTTACAAAACGTGACATAACAACAAAAATAACGTAAACACAAATACGTTTTGCATAGTTTGTGAGTTCTGCAAATATTACAGTCAGCGGTTTTGTGTAGCGACAGCTGCATGGTTAGTTTTTTGTCAGAAATGCCTATGAAGAAATAAAATAATGTATTTTAGCAATCAATCTGTTTACAGACATTAATAGGTTACATTATTGTTTATTTGCAATCTTAATAATTCAGAAGTAGTTAAATATCGTGACATGTTGATTATTATATTTCATAAGTTCCACCATTTTTGAATTCTCATAACTGATCTATGGTATCTATTGTTGACAGCACCGTGGCGCAGTTGTTTAGATTCCAGCTTGCGAAATGAAGAGACCCGGGTTCGATCATCGCACCGAGACAAAAGTTTATGTGATACACAAATCTTTGATTCGGGTCTGGGTGTTTGTGAGAACGAAAAGTCTCTCGTAGTTTCTGATACCCACGACACAGGGTTTGTATCCTAGTGTGTGTGTGTCGCTTTCAGCAGAAAAAAGTAACGTTAATTTAGTATACAATGATTTGGCTTTTTATTGAAGAAATAAAATTAAAATAGGAACTGTTCGTAATGACAAAACTTTGCACACTCACAGCAACTTACCACAAACGATCATTAATAAAAGTCGCGAATAAACGCTTCCCAAACAGTCACCATGGACCACACGTCCAGGCTGTTTTTGCTCGTGCATATACTAAATATTATCTCTCTAGCCACCCCTGATACGTACAACGTGAATATAGAAACGGAGCACCACGTCAATCTGATCGACAGCAGGTTTCTGAGCTTCACCATCGACCCCAAGTATTTGTTTTCGAGCAGCGGGAAATATGATAAGTAAGTTATTTATATATTTGTTGACAATGGAACCCTTTTTAGATTAAAAACGCTTAAGGCAAGTCAGCAAGTATTTGATATTGTCAGCGTTGTATATTAAATTGTGTTTCTTGTTTTAAATACCGGTAATCGTTTAAATAGTGGTGTATGTAGTCAACAGACTGACATCGCCTTAGATCCTACCAGTGGCGGTACTTCCATAGAAGCGCAAAAGCGTTACATGTTAATCGCGTAATGTCTAGTTTATAATTTTTTATTGTGGGGTCAGGATATTCTCATTTATACGTCAAATTGCTTTTGTTAAATAAAGATTTAAAGCTTAAAGATTATTATTCAGGATTTTGTAAGGAAGTCTAGGTTTTGGGCTTCTATGGAAGTACTGCCACTGGTTCCTACGGTGTGTTTTAAGCCCTATTCACGGTGGCAGCAATATATTTGTAGATCATAGAATTTGGCTTCATGCGGGGCTCGAACCCGTAGTCTTTTGTTTCACAACAGCTGGTATTTTACTGGCCCGTGACGCTTTCACAGCTGATCAATAACACCACAGGCCGGCATGAGGGTGTATCGCCACTTGATGCTCTAACTGAACAGCGTCGTGCTAACTATCACATGTGGTATTTTTACTTTGCCTATTTAGTATTAATTAAAACACATGTATAGATACTTAAGAGACAGGCGCGATAGAGTTTTAGGAATACTGTATAAAAGGAGCCTAGCCTATATATTTTTTATACGCTAGTGTTACAATGCATTCACATCAAAAAGAGTTACAAAGCGTACGTAGCTTGGGTCTGCTATCAAAAATCAGCATTGTAATATCATTCAAGATTCACTGCAGTATGTACCTAAATGGGAGGTACCGTTGCTAGCGCATTTAATGTGTTTCTTTATATTATTTATGATTTGTTATTGTGCTAGCAATAAATACTTCTTTCTGTCTAAATCATAACATTTGTACATTATTTCTTACTCCATCCAGTAAAGAATGCGTGTGCATGGCGTCAGCTCTCACTCCTGCATACTTGAGGATCGCGGGTCCTTCCACCGCACACATGAGCTTCCACAACGCCACCATATCCATCAATGACGATGAACAAGGCAGAGAAGTTGAGGAGCTGGCCGTTGGCTTCAGGCAGTGGAGGAAGTTCTTGCAGTGGGCTCAAACCACCGGTAAGTGATATATAGATATAGACTTAGATCAGTGGCGGTACTTCCATAGAAGTCCAAAAGTGTTACACGTTAATTGTGTAATGTCTAGTTTATAATTGTTTATTGCGGGGCCGGCCAGTATATTCTCATTTATATGGCATATTGCTTTTGTTAAATAAAGTTTTAAAGCTTAAAGACTATTATTCGGAATTCTGTAAGGCAAGCTGGGCTTTTGGGCTTCTACGGAAGTACCGCCACTGACTTAGATGTATGTTTGAGAAAAGAGTCTCCAATACGTTTACACCTATTAGGTACGTGAGATTAAATAGTAGTTGTAGAAAAAACTGCCCGGCATTTCAGAGATGCAGGCATGATTTTTATATTGGTTAATTCACAAACGTCTCCTGTAACGTGCATAATGTAAATAGATTGATTTTCCAGGGTTTGACCTGGTGTTCGCATTGAACAACCAGGAGCGGATGGCGTCAGGCATGTGGGATCCCAATACTACGCTCAACATTCTAACTGTGGCGGAGAAGGCGCGCATAGGAAATATCTTCTGGCAGTTAGGTTACGGTAATTATTTACACTTTTCGTACAAACATAATTACTGAAGAATGTTTATAAATATTGACTAATACGGATAATATCAGCTGAGGCGTATATCGTTAGTGGTGTTCATATAAGTAAAAAAACCCTAGAAATCTAAAAGGGGACTTTTCGATCGCACGGTGCATTCTGATGCCGCGAACCAACAACTAATAAATCAGTATGGATTTAAAATTTGCAATAATAATAATAGTACTTTCTTCGTCAATTTTGGTGGTATGTTTGTTTAAAAGAAGTAGTTTAACTATTGTTATAGTTGCCCGCAACTCCCGATGCGAAACATTAGTCTTCAAAAGACTTCAAATATTCTGCCCCCGGTTTTGCCACATTTTCCATCGCTGCTCAGCTCCCATTGGTCGTAGCGTGATATATAGCCTATAACCTTCCTTGATAAATGGGTTATCGAACACTGAAATATTTTTTTTTTATTATACCAGTAGTTAATATATTGTTACTATATGAACATGTACTTTGTAAAGTTAAGTAGAGACCCAAACAGTAGCTGCAATTTTTCATCACAGAATGCACAAACCAGTCAATCGAGGAATACCTCAATGACCTGGAGACCTTGCGTGTAATTATCGAGACGTTCGCTCCTGGGAGAGCCGGAACTTGGAAGGTGGTGGGCGGTGACGTCACTGGTTGCTTGCACGCCGACTCTAAAAGCGATTTTAAGGACTATGTCATATTGTCTACTGATATGATGGATGCTATTATGTTGAACGGGTGAGCAATTTTATACCTTTAGAGTTAGAAGTTTAAATGATTTATTTCTGCAAAGCCCTAGTAATATAATTTAGATTAGATTTTAAAGTTGATGAAGTTTTGAATATTTGAATGAATAAATATTTGAAGAATACATTAAATTATACTTACACAAAGATTATTATTTCGTTTAGTTTCGGAAAACGTAAAAGTCGATGATTGTCTGACTCGATCGGACAATATCGTAGACTCTTACACCAAATTTGTCACCAGGAATCTAAAAAAATGGGAGTTAAAGAGAAACCACTTTGACTGGCTATTTATCTATCATTTCATGCTGACTGACATGGTTTAAAGACCTTTCTCCAATCCATACTTCGGGCAGCCTTAAACATGGCATTAGGAAGACTTAATATAGAGATGGTAATATTGCTGAAGTTCAACCAGAAAAAGTCTATATTACCCTTTCTCTCTTCGCATGCCAGCAATTCATCATCACGCGAGCTGGAGCGCATGTCAGAGACTGACCGACTGAAGCTGCTAAAGCTGTTGACGCACAGCCCCACGCCCCTGTGGCTGACGGAGACTACGCCTCGCGTGTACAATGAGCTGGAACGTGCCGTGGACTGGCTCAGCAGTCTCGGGTACTCCTCTAGGAACGGATTTTCCGTGCACTACCGGGAGTTACTGGAGGAGGAGATGTATGAGCCCACTTTGGTAAGTGCTTTTACGAGAAGTCTTTCTGTTACGAGATAGAAGTACGTAATATCTTCAAGGATTAGCTAGGAAAACCGCCTAGCTTACATTCAGATGTGGTTTCAAATATCAAATTTTGTGTGTATTTTTGGTGGTTATCACGCACTTTCATTCATAATGAATATAATAATACAATATATTTATTTATTTGACATTTGTTATTTTTGAGAAAGTTTCATAGTTTTTCTCTGTAACGAAACTATTGTATAAATTTCTAAGAAAATATTATGTAAGGTAATGTCCATGCCCAGTCGAGAGACAGAAATAGAACCTATACACATATGTCAATTTCAGCGTGCCAGATCCGTTTCGATAAAGTGTATTTTAAACAGCAAATTATTATCAAGTTAATCAGACCAGATGACTCGCGGTATTTTGACATTATCTTTTATGTTTTCACAAATATGATAGTAAGTATCGATCGATATTTTTATTGGCATTCAGTAATAATTGTATTTTATTATTATCTTTTTTAGAGCTTCTACATGGCCTTACTATTCAAAAACCTGGTTGGTGAGAGAGTATTGAACTTAGAGATGGATCCAGAACAAGCGATAATCTTCGGACACTGTACATCGCTGCGGCATCAGCCAGTGCCTGGAGCAGTGACCTTGTATGGAGCGAACATGGACGATGAACCAGCTAGATTCTCGTTGAAATTGTCGAAAAGAGAAGAAGGTGGTGATATTATGCAGTTTATCCTAGGTCATGATCATAGTGGGTAAGTTTATAATGAAAATGTTGAATGTTGACGTATGTACTAGTATATATAAATATTTTGTTTAGATTGTGTTGTTTAAAAATACTCGTATATCATGTATATTTCTGTTTTATTATAGAAATATAGTGGTCAACGGTCGCGCCATGTATTATGAAGGAGATATTAGGCCAGTTGTAAAGAGGGTACGGCCGTATAGAACCTTGCTTATTAATTTGCCTCCGAAATCTTTTGGATTCTGGGTTTTAGCCAATACCAATATCGAGGCATGTCAGAATTTCGAAGAAATTTCTGAAAACATTGATTCCTCTGTTGTATCAAGCCCTAATGAAAAAAAGAAAAGAATAAAGCGGTCTATGCTAGAACATGAAGATAACAATTTAGAAGATGTCTATTTTGATTTAAGTGAAACTACAGATATTTTGAATACTAGTAACGCAGCTTTAGCTGCAAGAATAGATAATATTAACAGTGACCTTAAGAAAGCGAAAGTGAATTTTAAACATAATGTATCCAAGAGAATCAAAAGATATGAAAGTGATACTGATGGCAATATTAAAGGAAAATTAAGAAGACTTAAAGAAAGAGTTGAGAAGAAGAACTGGAAATCTGATCTAAAGTCGAAAGGTTTATTAGGAAATATACTACAGTCGACGAAACGTAATTTTACTAGGGGCAAATTCGAGAAAGGTAGAATAGTATCCAGATTTGGTAACAATAAAGTTAGTAAACGTAATTCAAAGAATTCAAACAGTAAACTTAGGAAAAAAAGCGAGAAACTCAATGATACTAAATTAGAAAATCAATCCCTTACAAGAAAACGAAGGAATACCAATATGCCTAAAGACTATGAAGAGATTTCAGCAGATAACGAAATAGATAACGATATTATAGAGAGTGCAAAAGTTTGGAAAATTTTGCGTAAAATAAATAAACAATTAAAAGATTTGTCTATAGAAAAAGACGATTATGTTGATGATGAAGAACGCAACGATAAAAAACACCATGTTACGATCAAAACGAAAGTGACTGACGACAAAGCTTCTGTAGAAGTAGGCGACTCTGACAGTGGCTTTATAAAATCAACAGTTTCAAGTCTAATGCAGATATTAACTGATTTAAATAAGAATTTGAATAAAGTTTGGAACGTAATCACAGTTTTAGAATAGAAACGTCAGGAAATTGGAGTCTCACATATATGTTAATGATATTTTAGTGATTCGCTTTAAGTTGTAAGTAATAACTTTAATGCTATAGTAATTAATTTGTGAATTGTAAATATTTTTGTACTATAAATGTTGAAATAAAAATGTGTGAATAAATTTCAAATGTTTCGATTAAGACGATCCATGCAATGAGACGCTTTTCTGAGAAAAGCTTTTCTTTTCTGAAATTGACGATTCAAAAGAACTTGTAAAAGTCTATATGAATAAAGATAATTTGACTTTGACTTTGACTTTTGAGTAAAAAACTAGAACAACGGCTTCAGATGTTTAAGTTCCACTTAATGGTAGCGGGGATAGTTAAGTTAATTAATTCATGAAAGTGCGGGTATAAAATGATCTCAGATACATGTTTTACTTGTCCATTTTACCATACTCTGTAAACGACATCAAATAATAATAAATGTTTTTAATGCACCTTTTCATTATTTTCATGTAATAATTTAGTTCTTCTGTTAGTGTTTTTGCAAAAATTCTGGGTTTTGGTTAAAAACTCATATTTTTGTCTTTAACCTTGCCTTAACGTCAATTCAATCTGGCTGTAAATAGGAATATAATACTAGGATTATAAAATCTAGGGTTAAGTTAGAAATAAAACAACGCATAGTGGTACAATGTAGTTTATTATTTAACAACATGTTAGATAAACCATTCTCATGAGCGTAACGCGCCGCCACGAAAATGGCTACCCTCCTAAACTTTTTACGTAACTAAGGGGGTTCCCGTAAATTAACCTTAACAATGCTCTGCAACAATACGAACCGAGTGGCAGCGAACAAGCAGCTAGAGATCTACAGTGAGTGATAGAGTAAAAACTAATGAACCTCGTACAATCAAATACAAAACGGCAGTCAGCCGGAAACGCAGCGAACCAAACAACTCTTAACAACATTGTGTTACAGAAGCTCAATCCATTTCATTTATTATCTAAAAACATTTTTTCAACAATAACCTTTTTCGTAATTCATACATAATTCTAATTTTTATGTAATCGTGGATATACTACTAACGTTTCATTTATTATAACAATACAACATAGTGAACAGCATTTATTGAATATTTACTGTTGATCTTTACATTCGGTTAACTTTAACTATAATGTCACTAAAATAAGCTAACGCTCTAACGTGTTGTCCGATAACTATCCTATTAACAATAACACGCGAAATAAACAAACCCTCACGTGCTCCAACATCCACAACAACCCAACAGATTTGTTTACTCCGAGTGCTGGCAACATTTTAGTCTATGATTCATCAGGAAGCGGCGAGTGTCTATGGTCAGTGGACACTCGCCGCTTACTTTACAAATATTACTGTTATTAAAGTGTGATGAAGCTCTTGTGTTAGTGTTCGAGGTGTCGTTGTCTAGATTGTCTATGACCTACGTATTGCAATATTATTTTGTACAATGTTCGATCTTTATCCCGTGATGGTAGTATTATCTGAAACGACCTGTTTGTCTTCTTAGATTTTTTTTCGTTTTGAATTTTCTTCAATGGTCTCATAGAAATTTTGTAGAGAAAAATTGTCTTTCAGGCGTGTATGTTGATCGTAGTATTTTCCGTGTCTTTTGTTAGAATAACATTAATTTGGTATACTATATAAAATACAATACCAAAAACATGTAACAGGAACATTTCAGGTAATAATACTCTCAGTACTTATTTGCATTCTCGTTGTAATTCAAAGTGACACATTTGTAAAGAAATTGTTTTTTGTATTTAATTTAAACTTATTTACACGAGATGTTTACGCGTTATTTTAAATTATGGTCATCATTATATTCCTTACGTTTATTTTCATCAAGCAATATTAAAACAACAATATATTTTAAATATTTAAACATCAAATACAAGTTAACAATTACATCTTAAATATTGGCAAAAATAACAAATTCACGTTCTTTCAGCGCATTCATAACCGACACTTAAATTTTTAAATTCAACCATACGAAGTTAACAGTAGTTTTATATTTAATTTACAAATGTATCACTATGCCACATCCATAACTTCTAAAGTTCTAGTGCAACTATTATATGCTAAAATATCCAATATCTTTAACAAGTTCGAGTCGAAACACATTGACACGGAAGCGAGATTGGGAGCGGGTGACTTTAACTAAATATAGACAAGATAGATAATAGTAATTAATATTTGGAAGGTTCCAAATTGGGAAAATGTTGACATCGTTTTTCATATAAAAATCACTTGTAAAGTTGGTTGAAACTGAGTAGTGAATTGACGACGGAAATTGAAGTATAGATTTAGAATGTACAGTATACGATACATATCATCCAGGACAATTTGTGAAGAAGGAAAGTGAAACTGAGTATAGAAATTTACCCGCTACCGCCACCGCGCCGTTTACCCGTGTTTATCCTACATCTTCACAACTCGTCTAAACAAAGTATAAGTTCGGGGAAATTTAGAACAATAAGAGAAAAAATGTAGTATTATCCGAAAGTCTAAAGGCATCGTAGGCCAAAAAGTCATTCTAACTTAAACAAAGTATATTACCCTGGGTGTCGAGTCATAAGATTCACAAATGCAAACTATTAAAATTGTTATGGGACAAATCTAAAATTGGTCACGTCTTACATGTACGGCTACGGAAAAAATAGATTTTTATAAAGTTTGAAAAATAATTTAATCTTTCACACACCGATTACACTACGCTACGTAACTACCTTGTATAAACCTCTTTGTAAATCACTATATATAAAGATGCACTTACACATACGAAAGACGAGTGGGCCGTGAGATGTACTCGTATTAAACTAAACCATTTGATATCACCCAAATTCCTTTGAATCGAGCAGGAAGCGTACATCTATAGAACATCGAAAGCTTACGATTAGCACGTGAGAAGCGGTCGGGAGGGCCACCTCGACACTCCAAGAGCTGCCACACTCATGCAATAACATTGTTACCGTTAAATTAGTGACATTATACTCACAATCACGCTATCAAAATAAGTCTAATCCACTAAACTACATGAGTCAACAACGAAGGGAAAGGGCTAACAACTACTGTTAAAGAGAAGATTATTAGATAAAAGTTAAGCATAGCCTATTATATAGAAGTCGCTAACAAGTAAGTTTGCAGATACAAGTATAAGTTTGGGGAAATTCACTCACTCAACGTACCGTCGCAAAGGTTAAATGTTAGGGTTGGTATTACCGATAATAGTTACTGTCTTGTTTATACCTAAATTTGACTATTAATTGATTACATAAGATTTTCCATTTTAGTCTTGGTGAAACCAGGCATGTGACTTATAGGCAAGTAATATTGTAATTACTTCAACACCTTTGCGATACTAAATTGTAACATACAAAATGATAAAAACCACATAACGAAGAAATTGTATTTTTGTGTTGGCATTACTGCATGTTGTCATTTTTGGGAATGTTATTAAAATTTACTTGTTTATTGATTTTTAATTGTAAATGCTGTTGACAATTTGCATTGGTAAGAAAAATATTATTATCATTTTGTGAGATATTGATGTGAGCGAATTTCCGTACATAGACGAGGAGTGAGCACACTCGAAGAAAAGTGTTCGGAACAATGTGTCATTGGTCTTGTTTAAATTATACACATATCCTGAAACCTTACATTATTGTTTACCCAGAGTATCTACGAACAACCGTTTAGCTAGAAATGCCATGCAAGTACATAGATCTATTATTTATTGTTATATATATTAGACCTAGGCTAATCACACATACACTGTGAAATTTACTTATCATAAACATGTGAATAGAATAAAGACGGACGGACATCGCGGTCGATGTCCAACTCTATGGTTACCACGGGTACTATGCGTGCTCGAAAACAAACCGTCTATAACAAGCTATGAAAATATCTTATGTGCACAGTGAGAGGAGAATATGGTAATATGAATCAGAAAAATAGCGTTTTGTCGTAAACAATCAGAAATTATTTATTTTTTATTTACATGTATATAGAATATCTGCTTGGAATTCAGGTAGGAGTAATTGACCGCAATGGCGAAGAAAGTGAAGCAAGCGAGCGTAATGGAAACAAACGGGAAATAAATAAAATACATGATGTGCTGAGTGTTGGAGACGATAGAGAAACGTTTAACATTGAAGATTGTAGAGTTAGAAAGCTAATAAGGAAAGATGGCGCCAGCGGTGTTTCCGCATTGGGCGCTGAATAAGTTTATTTATATTCATATATCACAGCTTTTGACGATGACAAATCTTTTGCATTTGCAGCTTTATACGTTGCGCACACAATTCATACATTGTGCCCACAACTCGCACATTCTGCTCACAATCTACGTATTGTGTGCACAATTTTTCGAACAGTTACATCTCTGACATTCGTTTCACACCGTAACCCTGTCGCTAGGTGACACACTCTCAACATCTTGTAACACTTCGATGGACACTTTACTGGTATTTACTCCGGAACTGTTTCAGTTGTTGACATTAACCATTGCCTTTATATTGGCAAGTTTTTGTGGATTAAGGATTTTTTATATTCCATCGAAGTCATTGTTCCTTTACGTCTGGAGTCATAAGTGGTAGTAATCACTTTATAATTGAGACAGAATAACTACATTCAAAAGTCGTTACTCGATAGATGTTGTTGGAGCTACTGTAAAGGGAATTTGTCAGGTGGATCACATGACTCCAGTCGTAGAATGTACGAAGGTTTTTATATTGGGTACATTTGGATTCACGTCTCATTTTATGTCGATTCGATTTTCATTCTCAAGTATAAGTTCCTCACTACTGCCGCTAGATGGCGTTAGCCGCTCGAAAAATTTGCTCACAAACGTGTGTTAACATTATATCTAAGCGTAAAACATCGATTAACGTTTAGACATTAGAAACAAATCGCGTCTACCACTAACACGGTACAACTGTAAAACCAACGGCAAAAATGTAAATCTTTATCATATTTTTTATCTACACACTTACAATTTTTATTACTAAAACGAACAAACTTTCTTATTCATTACACATGCAAGAAATTATATGGACAACGATTGGAAATCTGCGGGAGGGAGGCGCGGGGAGGGCGACGCTCGCTCGCGCAGATTTACGCGCACACAACAATAATAGTAACCTACGTTAGTTTCGATGTGGATATTAAGGCTAGGTTCGTCAACGTACACCGTACAACGATATCAACACTGCTGAAGCACGCATGCAAAAGATTTAAAGGCAAAAGTTGAAACGGCGCGGAGGAGAGCGCGACGCCGAGCCGGCCCAGTCCGGGGCCAGTCCGAGGCCAGTTCGGGGCCAGTCCGGGGACGCGGCGCCGCCCGGCCACCGAGCCGCCGGAATTTGGATGAAACAAATATTCACAGCGAATACATTGTTATTCAATGTAACGTCGAAGAGATAGCGAAGGGAGATTAGTTCCTACACGCGTGCTATTCTATTTTATACATATCCCTCGTTGCAACAACGTCCCGTTTCTAGATGTAGTTATATTATGTCCTCTTTACACTTAAATAACAATATATCACAAGCGTCAACATATAAAAACCTATCGTTGGCGTGTGTATCCGACCTGTGTGCGAACGACTGCGAGTCCCCGCGCTGTGTTCCGATGACTTTTTGACCGTACGTTGTGAAACGTGCCGCGCCGACTGTCGAGGGCCGCTCCACACCATTTTATTTTAATGAATGTATAAAAATATTATTGCTCATTATCAAGCACCAACGCGCCACTAGCCAACTACGTTCCGAAAAAATTTAGAATTCTCGTCTCTCCTACAAAGTTTTTGAGCGCGACCTGCGGTTTCCGAACGAAACGATCCTGCTTCTGGTGGGGGTGGGGTGTGTCGGGGCTGGTGACTGGTGAGTCGTAACGATGACCTTAGCACAGCTACATCATGTATTCAGATTATAAATATATGTAATGCGGAGCACGGCGCCGCTCACTGCATCACGCACTTACTCTCGATCTGCGACTTGAGTTCGTTCACTTGCGTTTCGATGGTGTTTTTCAGTTCTGGAACATTCAATACAATATGTTTACTTTCCGATGAACAAACGATTACTCAATGTAATTGTTGCATCATAGTCTTAAATATAAACTTAGCTTTTAAAGACAATTAAATTTTGAAAAGACTCTGTCAAAAAGTCAGAATCTTATTAACATTCGTATCTTGAGTATCGACTTTTTGTCAATTATAATTTGTTAAACCTTGTATCTGTTTTCACTGATGACCAAAACTTCTAAGATGTCAACAAAACACTCTGATGTTGTCACGAGACAAGAGCTCGTTACTTACTGGTGAATTCGTCTTGATCTTCAAGCTCCGCCTCGGCTGCCAGCTCCTCGGGTGTCTTCTTCTTCCTCATGAGTGGGTTGTCGGGCTCGGCTTGCTGCTGTTCCACCACTTCCTCCTTCTTCGGGATTTTGTACTGCAATACAATTAATAGGTCATCAGTAAATTTAGATTAAGCCAGTTTTCATAATGCGTTGTTGGAGAACGGGTATATTGTTTATTAACTTGTGGTCCATTTTCAATGTCCTATGTATCTCTATACTAAAAATCATCTAAATCGGACCAGTAGGTTATGTGTTTTATCATTAGAAACAAAAATACAAATATATGTGTTCCGGATATTAATAGTTTTCCACACAGGTCAATGTAATACTTCATTATGCCAACCAGAAGTAAGCATTATGATTGCATCATACTATGTTCGCAACAAAATCTTCCGTTGTCAGACTACACCAAAAAGATGACGTGCAATCATCGTTCGATGGAGCTATTATTTTTATTGCAAACATTTTAATCAACAACGGGCGTACAATCTCAACCTTTTAGAAAAATATCATGAAACAAAGTCTAAACAAGAGCAAAACAATGAGAAGCAACAAGGGACCGTGGGTTCGCTCGAATCGTCCAATTTGTGGCAATATCGAGCGATCTGGAGCGACAAACGCACCTTGGGGAAATTACTGTTGCCAGTCGCGATTGCTTCAATGTACTCGCCATTGAAAAGTTTGACGTGCAATCCTTGTACCGTTCTATTCTTTTTGCCGATGTTGGAAGCGATTATGAGACATTGTTCTTGACTATCTCAAGGGCATTCATTGAAGCTTGGGTTAAATTAGACGTGAAGTAGCAAAAGAGATGCACCGTGCAATAAACAAATTTCGGGTTCGATACCCGAGTGAGACAAACGGTATTCGAGTCTTTGTATATGAAATTTCTCAATCATCATCATCAGCTCATATAAGTTCCACTGCTGAGCAGGCGCCTCCTCTACAACTGAGAGGGTTTAGGACTTAGTCCACCACGCTGGCCTAGTGCGGGTTAGCGGACTACACAGATAAGGAATTCCTAAGAACTTTATTTACACACCTAGTGTAGGTTTCCTCACGATGTTATCCTTCACGTAAAAGTAAGTGATAATTCATTGTGAATACACACATAACTTTTTAAAAATCATAGGTATGTGCCAGGGGCTTGGATTTCGGGTTTCTCCATAGCAGTACAGTTTTTGGAAACATGCTCGAGGAATAAGACGATAAGCTCGACCCATATTTGTAGGGTATAAGTCGTGATGGCCTTGAGGTTTAGGTACGCGGTCAAGAATTTCGACGGTCGCGGGTTCAAACCCCAGGCACACACCTCTGACTTTTCGAAGTTATGTGTGTATTCACAATGAATTATCACGTACTTTAACGGTGAAGGAAAACATCGTGATGAAACCTGCACACCTAAAAAGTTCTTAGGAATTTCTTAGGTGTGTAGTCCGCCAACCCGCACTAGGCCAGCGTGGTGGACTAAGGCCTAAACCCTCTCAATGGTAGAGGAGGCCCGTGCCCAGCAGTGGGACGTATATGGGCTGATGATGATGATATTTGTAGGGCTTCACGACAAAGCTGGCGAGAAGAGAGCTTAGAAATACACCTCCACTAATCCTTCGGAGTTACAGGTGTGAATATAAATATAATGTTAATACATAGACTACTATGCAGAACGTTTATTATTAAGACTTATATTTAACGTATAATAGTCCCAACGATGAAATGGTTTAATCAAAGTAAATTAATAAACACGGTGCTTCAAATAATTAGATAGATAAATAGATAACTTTTTATACCTACTTACTACATACAGGAATTCAAATAAATGGAAAGTATATGTAAATGTGCATTACGGCGGTTTTATCGCTGAGAGTGATCTCTTCCAGAAAACCTTAGGATGGAATGTAAGAAGGCAAAGTACAATGTAGGGGTAGACATAAAATGATAAAAAAAAACCAAGATAATAATATAATATAAATACATATTATAATTAGAACACGCGGTACAGTTGATAGCCGTGGGTAACTGTGTCATTTTATTAATGTTGCTATAATAATAATCTTGATGATGGTGCAAACAATGCCCCGTACCATACAGCACGAATCGTCATAATGAGAGGCTAGGAATCTCACAGCATCATACAAAATGAATGAACTCTAAATGAATACCCAGATAAAAGTGTCGTGGCGAGTGGATAGCTCTTTTATTTTTTTTACTTCTCACAATCATTTTAAATGAACGTCAGTACTTGGAAAACATTGCATCGTTTATTTTTAAGACAAGATCCAGCAAAGACAAAAATAATTCAATCATGAATCATATTATTACTGAAGCATAATATGTAATTAAAAAGTTACGATGAAGTAAATCATAAGCGGCTTTCGTAGATTCAAAATAATTCTGTACCGTCGATGGAGTTGCCAGCGTTGAATATATTTTAATTTAAAAGCAATATTTCGCATGATAACCCCAAGAGACCTGACTAAGGCACGTCTAACAAGCTAAAAGTCGTCACCGCGGCTTAGTTCTGCGAGATTATTAAATATAATATTCTTGAGCATTTTTCAAAGTCGCACAGAATGAGACTTAGTTAGGGAACTTAATTTTATTAAGGAGGTTTTATTCTATTGGCTTTTAGTACCTATAATTAATTTGTAAAAAAATCAATTAGTTTAGATTTAAAAGTACCCCAAATCACTTTTTTAATGAAACAGGATGAAAACTTACCATACTCCAAAACAAAGAAATGAGAAGACAAATAAGCGTACTACGTTCTTTTTCATCTTCTCCGTCGCTCTCTTCTGTTCTTCGATGCTCAGTAGAGACAGCGTCAATGAAATCAACCTGACTCGATTAGGGAGTCGCGCGTAAACGGACTCCCTACTAGAGTCAATTTAATCTCAATGGGCTTTTGTCGACGTTCTTCTGTCTTCTTCGTACATTTCTTCTGTTGTAGGCTTGCTTTACCTGTTTACTTTGACAATCTACATTCTACAAATTAAAATGTTTGCATGATATGGTCGCAAGTGTCAATATGAGTTTTTTATTAATTGATTAATCGTACGAGTATGTTGTATTGTATTGTACTGCTATTGTAATATATTATAATAAAAATATAAGTATCAACCAATTTATAAACTTGTTTAAACAAACACGCTACACAAAATCTCGGCGTTAAATTATCGAGCTTGTCCAAACTAAATTTCCGCTCAGATGAGTTAGTAACGCGTTTAGCCGTACACCACGTCGGTATGACCTACCGCTAGGGTTATACCCTTCCGGTCCCTTCTACCCCGTGTCCAAGGGTAATCGCTGCCAAAGTTGAACGCGGCGGTGTTCGGGTTAACGACCCGTTTAACCCTTTCAGCGCGGCTTATGTTATCGAAATATCTATATTCAATAGTTTTGCAGTTCTAACTGTGTGGTCTGTTTTTTTAACTTCATACAAAGTACCTGTATTGGTATTTAGATATTTTATGGAAGTTGAGATACCGGGATTAATTCTGTCGAAAGCTAATGTTAGTGTTTTCTTATTAGCAGAATGAACGATGTCATTTAGGATAACAGTTTTATTTATATTTATTTTGTTAAGCCGTGTAGGCTCTAAATTAAAGGACATATAAAGTACCTATTAGTCCACGAAAGTAATAAATGTAATTAAACAGATGAAAAGCGAGAATGAGTAAAGATTAAAATACTTAGAATTACTGGGTATATTCTCCCCAAGGTGTTCAATTGTACATTTAAATATTCCGCCACTAAAGTTCTAAAAGTATTGAACTAGCGTCGCTTATATTCATAAAAATCACATAGAGAAATCACAGTAAAATACACGACGGAACTATTCGCGTGTGAAATGGACCGGAGCGGGTGCAGTGGAGAATTACTATCGGTCGATTATGAAGGGTAGGTAAAGGGCGCGGGGAGGGGGAATAGTGTGACAAACATTTGCTGTAGTGAACACTGGTAGCAGAAAAATGCTTTGAAGGCTGGAAAGGTTATCATTTCTATCTCGGACCACAGCCATATTTTGTGACATTTTTTTTCTAGAGTGTGTTCTCTTTTTTGTCAGTTAAATAAATTATCATGTTCTTAAATGCTTGTATTTCTGTTAAACATGTTTTAATGATATTTAGTGTCAGTTAAAAAAAACTTGAATGCTCATTTGAAGGTGATACCGATGAAGATTCAAGCTAATTACTTCTAGTGTTCTTAAGTTTCGTGCCAGTAAGAAAGTTATTTGCTACATATTATTATAGAAGTAATACGAGTTTGTATCGATATAAATATCTACATGTAAGTATAAATAATTTCATATCATGCTAACGCTACTTCCGCGATCAATGTTCATTCTCTTTGCATAAATTCCTATATTTTTTCAGGCCGCACACTGTTAGCATATAGATTTTTATTGCACCGCAGTTTTTGTCACTTTAATACCCATTGTTTGTGGGTTGTATTTTTGGCAATTTGTTTTGCAAATAGCGGAATTATTTATTGTGAACAATACATTGCGTGTTTTAACTGCTTGTTTATTCGAATAATTTGGCAATACTTCCTGGGTATCAAACCAACCTAAATAGGTTTGAAATTCATTTAGAGTTCAAGACACAAAGAAAAAAATGACGATCATATTTCCCGATACACTACGAACTTTGTGAATTGGCGGATATTTTCGATCTGCGTTGCTGATCTGTTTATTTGTGCACGTTAAATGTACCACCAAATTACTACAAACTCTAGCGTTATTATTACTATTATTATATAGTATTTTTTTAAACATTTCAGAATAAGTGTAAAATTTTTGATCATTTACTTGAAGTGTTGTCGAAGTAATGTGTGTACGTTCGCGTTGCACACGGAGAGAAGAACTGATTGTGTTGTGTAGTTGGGGACGTGTTTACTTCCATTAATAGTGTTTGTGTGTTACATCCTCAGCAGTGGGAAAAAGACACCGGTTTAAGACGCGATGGAAAGTCAGCAATAGTTTATATAGGAGATAAAATTACGGAAATAATTGGTTATAGTGGAAATTTTAGCCAAAAGCGTTTCCTTTTAAATATTCTATGGCTAGAGAGAATTACCATTATTCTCAATATTAGTAATACTCGTAGATTCGAAAAAACACAATTCAGAAGTTAATTAATCTTATGGTTTATTTGTTTGCTAATTTTCATCTTGACTAATTGTTTGCCTATTTTTTTATATGTGATTGTTGTGATATAGGTCGCATTAAAAAAGTCTTTAAGCAGACCGTCTTTAGCGTTCAGTAATGAATATCTAACAAAAAGAATGAGCTCATTATTTATCTTCACTAAAAAGTCTCCACTAATAAGACAATACCAAACAGAGAAAAAATGCCTCACAATTCCATTGTGACATCATTAAAACACTACGTCTCTTATTAATGTTTGAAACAATACTTTTCTTAATAACTCCGGTAGAGGTCGCAGTAAATGGATCGGGGTCGAAAGTCGACCCCCGGCGGATAATTGCGCGACATTGTGCGTAATTCGCGTCACTTGGGCGAAAGTTGTGTTAACTCGCGCTTGTTCCGGATCGCTGCAAGTTTTAATTGCGCCGGCGTGACGACTTCGGGGAGAAGTTTTCGCGATACGACCTATTGGGTATTGGTGTGCGAGGGCTTAGAGGTTAGCGTGTGGATTGACAAGTGTAAGAATCCAAGGAATATAACTATGATTTCCTGCAGTAGATTGTATATCCATGAACAAAAGTCATTATCGCCTAAACCACAATAAGGTGAAGAGGTATTCGGCCGGCATGATTGTGTCGACCAACGGGAGACCATCATCTCTCGCTGGTCGGCACTTTTTCTGGACTCCATTGCGCTTACCATCAGGTGCAATGGGGTCACTTTGCCGTGCCAGAATAAAAAAAAAAAAAAAAAAAAAAAACCTTACGCTGACAATTTTACAATAATTATGTATTCAACGGTTAAACAATGTCTCATTTTTTGTCCTCATTTAATAAAGAGTAGGTATAATAATTTAGAGTTATAACTCGTATACATACCTATCAGTTGTTAAATACTGGACACATGACTTAGTAAAGACACAATACTTTTTAATTGAAAAAAAAAAACATATTTGATGCAACTGTATGTATATATTGGTATTGCGCGCTCCGGAAGGCTTCATGATCGCCATAAGTTCGCTTATTAACTTCCACCCGAACTCCACAAACGAGGCATCAGGGCGGGGTTTCGTAACGATATCCGGGTTATTTGAAGTTATTGATATTTGGGCAATTTTCGCGGAGCCTTCACAGTATAAGCTGTATAATGGAACCAACATCATATTAGAAATGAATTTGTGACTGTTGGCATGGCATACATATGTTATTACTGATTATAGTTTGATTGACTGCCTCGTGGTCTCGCGGCACAAGTATGTGCCGTGCATTCTAGAGGTCCTGGTTTCGATATCCGGGTCGGGCAAAGTGTTATTGGGTTTTCCATTAGGAAATTCTCAGTAGCAGCACGGAGTTTGGAAATGTGCCCGAAAAACGGCAAAAGGCTCGCCCCCTATTACGTGGGACTGATACATACCTGGCGAAATGAGGGTGCAGTAATGCACCTCTGCCTACCCCTTCGGAGAATACAGGCGTGAGGTTATGTATGTATGTAGTTTGAATAAAACTTTCGATCCAAAATAGTTTGTTGTTAAAAAGAGCGCAGTACCTCTTAAACGCACAGGCATATTATATATATGTACATATAGAACATATGTACTAGCGTCAGTATGTCTGTGTGACTGTAATAATTTAAAATGAAATATCTGTTACAAACTTTATAACGTTCGTCACGCCTAGTATTCGTTGTTAAAATGAACTTCATTCCATAAACAAGGGACAACAACTGTTGGTTTTCCCATAACCCAGCATTTAATATTCCGGGCGATATATTCTGGGAACAAGTAAAACGAACGAATACTGAGAATCGATATTATACGACAGTACTGGCCAGCGGTCTATATAAATTATTAATTGGGAATGGAACATGTAATTCTAGTGGACTGCTCAATATTTAATATGAAATAATGAAATGGTTTATTTAGTGAAGTAAAACAGATTTTAATTATATGAAATGATATAGCAGTATTTGATTGCCTACGTGACCAAATAAATAAAGAAGTTTTATTCCATTTCAATTTCAAAGCAATTTTATTTCATTTCACATCAGTAAATACAACTAAATGGGAAGACACACCTTTTATATTTTATGTAATATTAAGCATAGTCAAGACACAACGCTAGCCTAGTAATTATAATCAGCTTACTAAGAAATTTTCAAGCTCATGAACGAGTAGCTGACAAATATACAAGTACTGTTTTGATGTTTCCTAGCAGGTATGTATAGATTTTACCTCGTTTATAACTAGATTTTTTT
The DNA here is from genome assembly GCA_907164795.1 of Hemaris fuciformis. Lineage (NCBI taxonomy): Eukaryota > Metazoa > Arthropoda > Insecta > Lepidoptera > Sphingidae > Hemaris > Hemaris fuciformis. The sequence continues at coordinate 16,968,908 of OU015441.1, forward strand.
AATATGTTTATTAAATTCACGTCCCTATCTCCATAATATGAAAGCACCGCCAAAAAACTACAAAGGCACAGATATTAAATTAAGTGAATAATTCAACGCCGCACACACTATCTGCACGAAATTAATTTTAAAAAGTCGCAGCGTGTCTCCGCAGCCGCTCCGCGTTTCACATAGAATTACTGGGCCTCCTTTGACACAGACATTTAGGGTACAAATTTTATTAGAGCGGGCGAGCGACTCCCGCCCAGCGTTTGCATAGTAATGGCCCGACTAATAGCCGACTAGAAACGGGTAACTGTTTTAAAGTGGCTCCAATTTTCGCAGACTCGCGTCAAGTGAGAAATTTTGATGCCTCGCTAATAGTTTGAGTGAATTTGTGTGGAGTGGACTGTTGTTGATTGACTCGGTGGTGCTCGGATAAATTGGAAGGTATGTACATGAGGTCGAGAGACTGTTTTGATTCCTAGGTTAGGCAATACTTTTTTTGGTCTCAGTGCGGAGTTTGAAAATGTGCCTTTAAGCTGGTAATAAGCTCAGGTCTATAATATTTTATGAATTATATTTTAAGGCCGTAGCACGACATGTCGCAAGGCAATTTACGTTATAATGAACTGAAATTCTCAGTTTTTCCCCCCGGCTCAAGAAACTATCACGGCCTTCGCCAATAACAGTCGAGAACATATAAAACACGGCGCAAACACATAACAATAAATGTCATAAGTTAATCGGGCGCAGAGGACGTCGTCGGCGAAGCGACGTGTTTGCACGCTGCAGACGTGTTTACATTTGCCCAAACACGCTCTAGCCAATCAGCGAATTACCTTACGAGCACATTTAATCTCATAAGCAAACACACAAAAGCGATTAAATGGTTATGTAACGGTACTCGTTGCGGAATGAACGCGAAAATGTATTAAATGCGGAATTATATTGCGTGACAATATAATAACGGAGTGTTTGCGCGGAGCGTGTTTGAGTGTCGGCGCTTTGTGCCTCGTTTGGATTATGTAAAATGGTTTGGTTGAGTGTTATGTCCGTACATAACACTTTTATTGTAAGCACATTGTGTATATGGAATCACTGCTCTGTTCCCAGATTGGGGTCGTGACTGCGATCTCGAAATTATAAATCTACATTTAGGTATAGAAGAAATTTTTTTTGATAACTGCTTACTTTATTCTATAATTCTGTTTGAATCAATCGACTGTAGTTGTGTACGAGAAATGCAAAGATTTTTATCGGATTTTGTTGTCCATGTTCCAATGAACGTGAATCTGGTAATCACTGTATACAATATACGCTTAAAAATAGAATTGAAATATTTCAACCTTTGTAAAATAATAAAATATATCTACAACGGCAGCTATATAACTTATTCCACTTGTAATGAAAGGCGGAATTCGTGGCATAATTAAATCTGAGACCTAGTTTCCTAGATTTAGAGCGAATGCCTAACTGTACAACAGGGCGCGCGTTTGTGACAAAGCGTCGAAGTACCTTCTTTTCAGTAATTTCTGAGTCGAGTACTGGTACTTCGGCCGACGCAATCTAGCTCAAATGTGAAGATGTCGAAACGTTGTTGACTTAGTTTTTGACGAAGAGAATTAAATTAAACACAATTATTTTCTACAAGATGATACCCGCAACTCCGTATACAAAAATTTAAAGACTTTAAAATGTATATTATTTCCCATTCTTGGCACATTTTTCATAGTCGCACCGCTCCTATTGGTCATAGCGTGATGGTACATAGCGTAAGGTCTTCCTCGATAAATGGTCTCTTCAACACAAGAAAACCAATTGGAACCCTTAGTTCCTGAGATTAGCACGATCGACAAAACAAATTTCAGCTTTATGTATTAGTATAGATTAGATAGTAAATTAATTACATATGTATATTGTATATTCTTTATACATTGGTGACATGTGACATCACAAAAAAGATGTAAATGGTAATTGTGGACTTTGCAGTTATAATATGATATTAAAGATAAATATAGAGTGTAAAAGTTCGTAGGAATTTCTTAGGTGTGTAGTCCGCCAACCCGCACTAGGCCAGCGTGGTGGACTAAGGCCTAAACCCTCTCAGTTGTAGAGGAGGCCCGAGCCCAGCAGTGGGACGTATATGGGCTGATGATGAAGATGATGATGATAGAGTGTAAACTTGAGAACAAATAATTTATGAAAAAAACTAATCCTAGCTAAAGTTACTCGTTCTTGTTAGTTATTCCATATACATATGTAGTATGTTCATGTTTATTAAAGAAGTGATGAATATGTTTGAAATGCAAATTCTAGTTGGCTTCGTCCCGTTTAAAGTAAATTTCGAAGCTGAAGAGCCAAGAGCTTTCGCTTAAGCCTTAATAGTGAGTTATTTCAATTAGTTTAAAATTTATGTTCAGTTTATTTAAATAAGGATTATAAAGTCTACTAAATTTTGAGTATTACTACAAGTATATTAGTATTTGTATTTTAGGCGAATTTATTATATATATTCAGAAATAATACATTATCTAAATAGTATTAGATTACTTGCTTTTGTAACTTAAAAATCCATTATTAATATAATAAAACTTTTCTCCATTCATAAAATTATGTCAGATTAATATTTTTTAAATTTTCTTCATTTATAAAAACTAAAAATTCATTTACCAAGCATAGACGTGCTGAATAAAAAGTTTTTCATAATATTAATTATGATAAGTGGATTTAAATCTGTAAACCCGTGTTTAATTTTTAATGTCGTTGTCGCCGTGAATTTTTTAATTAAAATAAGTGAAATGTCACCGAGCAGGCCTTTGTTTGTCTTAATGGAGATACGGTACAATTCCCACGCTTCGCTTGCGTTCATCCCCATGTACAAAACGAGTTAAACGGGCATTTTAATTATTAATTTTTGGGATATAATCCAGATCTTTGGTGTAATTGCGAAGATTTGAAGGTTGTTTTGGTCTTATAAGAGTGTTATTGCGTTAATATCTTCACATTTTTACGATTATTTCTTGCCTGTAATAGAATGTTAGGCCTGTAATAGAATATTAAATATTGTTATAATGAAAATACATATTTTGTTGATCTCACTCTTTACAGAAGCTTTGCAATAGACAGGCTGGCACATTTATGCCAGATCGATCGATGGTCGCTTGGTGAGATGTTGTAATTGTTTTCCGGAGTCGATACCTTTGAAATTATGAGCATTTAATATAATAACTGTACTCTAAAAACCGATTCTATTTTTAAAGTACTCCAATACGGGCACCTCTTCGAATTGCAGCATAAAATACAATTTAAAGGAATTTTATTTACAACCCTGTTGACATCGAAATCAATTAACAACTGGAAATACATTTCAAACGCATACACACTCAAAAAAGCGAGCGTGTAAACACGTTTGTCGCGTCCGTCGCTCGGACGGGGCTCGAGTGTGGGACAAATTAGCCGCCAGCGCAGAGCGGCTCAAGGGGGCTTGACCCACATACGACGGGTTAATTGTCCACGGACTGCGTACTCGTGTGTAGGGCCCGAATGTGGATCATGTGCGAACTATTGCTTTAAATTTGGCAATCAATTAGTGCACTCGGTGTTGGATGAGCTCCAACTGAACACACTTAGGTGAAGCCTGTGGTCTGGTTGTTGTGTAAACTTGAAAAATAGTTGTAAATTTCTTAAGGTGAGATTGAGTCGATAAGAAAAGCCTTATGTAGCCAGTTGAGATGAACGATGAAATATTATATTTAAAGAGATGGGATTAGAGACTATATTTCTTTAAATGATTTTATCATTTAGTCTCTAGTCCCACCTCTTTAAACAAACAACATTAATACATTAATATCTCATTTACATAAATCGGCGTAATGAAATCATAAATGATGAAAACAATATTGTTTCTGTCTCAAGAAAAAAAATCAGAGTATTGTCCAAAGGAATTTCACCTTTCGAAGTTTAGAATAAGAGCTATAATGACGTACCTTATCCCTTATCTCCTGGCGCATCTTCTCGCGCTCCTCCTCCATCTTGCGATGTTTCTCCTTGCGCCGCTCCTCGGCCTCGCGGATGGCTTCTTGCCGTTCGCGTTCTGCTTCCTCTTCCTTTTCCTTATCATCGCTGTCGTCACCGTCACCGCCTACCGCGCCTGCGACAAAAAATACCGTTGTGCAATGTTAATCATGATGATAAAATAAATAAATACACCCAACAGTCACATACATAGTTCTGACCCCACACTAAGATACAATAGGTCTTGCGTTGTATTATTTTATTCTTCTTGAGTATCAGAAACTACGAGGCTTCTCGGCCTCACAAACACAGATCCGAAACAAATATTTGTGGATCACACAAACATTTCTGTCTGTGCGGGGATCGAACCCGCTGCCTCTCGTTTCACAAGCTGGAGTCTAGCCAACTACGCCACGGGGCTGTCGATTTTGTAAAGATGTTTTGAATTTTAACAGCCCCTGTGGTAAAATTTGGTAAGGACCAAGGAAAAAAGCACAATCTACAAGTAACTGTTAACTAGTTTCATAGAATATGGTTATTTATCAATGAATTCATAAGCTTTTTTTCAATCCCGTATTTACAAGTAGCCCTGAGAAAACCGCACACTCAACGTCAAACAACAGTTAATCATAACAATCATTTATACATTTATTTTTAAAGCATCTGATAGATTGACCGACATTCTAGCTAATGCATTTCATCCGTCACCATGGCAACGCACGACAAAAAAATCTAAACCAATTAATCTGAAGCCCATCTGAATGGTGCTTTTAAAATGCCATCAAGCAAACTGGGTTAGGCAACGTATATGCCGGCTAAACCGCCACTTGCGCCGGTATCGTCGGTCTGTCCGGTCGAGTGGGCCAACATGGCACATTCAAATATCTATTTCGCGGCAATTTGAGCATTTGTCGCCTCGCTTATTGATTGAACCCCCTTTTGTTCTTTAATGAGGTCAATTGCAATTACTGTATAAATGTATGTGGAATGGTGTTTTATATTATAGAAAAAGGCAAAGGAAACATAACCTTTCTGCCAGGCAGTGATAATGTTACGCAATAGGCAATGTCTGCCTGTAAGACATTGTAAGGGAGACACATAAAAACGGGAGAAAAAGAGCGATATTAATATTAAAAAAAAGATCGTTGTAGCTTCAATCCATAATTATGTGTAAAGTATTCTTAAAAGCATTGAACTCATGTAAAAAACGGTTACGAGTATAATATCAAAATACTTAAAATATTTTTAAAGATGAAAGACTCGAATTTAATGTAGATACTTGTAGTTTGAATCCCAGGGATTTGTGGGGATCAAACGCGCTGTACGACGGCTAGTGGCTACTTTAAATTCTTAAACTTTTGTTCTTTGTGAATTCGGGAGAAACTTGTTCTTTGTTTTTCACTACAATGGATGAATAAATGAGACAGTTCCGTCGTATTGTCTGGATGTCTGGCATTTTAGACAGCCTACATTGCCAGGCCGCGGGACCATACATACATACATACATATTATGCGAACGCTTTGGGCCACACACCGCATTCTCAAGCCTAAATTCTGGGACGAGAACATTTGATTAATTAATGCTATTTAAAGTATTTTGTACAAGAACATGAATTAGAACGAAGCCCTTTACTAAGCGTCTTTTTTACGCCGACTTTAACGAGAGGTTACGTAGAGAAAAAATACGCCTATGTATCGCTAATTGCATTTTAAGTTACGGAATAAGAGAGTATTTTGCTATTAACTAGGCACATTTTATGCCTCTGAGATGTTCCTAATAAACTTTGCACTTGGCAGTCGAAACAATACACCTCAATGGATCTTAAATGCACGGAATCAACTAGGCAGCCAACCCTCACTAGGCCAGCGTGGTGGACTAAGGCCTAAACCCTCTCAGTTGTAGAGGAGGCCTGTGCCTAGTATGTGATGATGATGATGATGATGATGATGATGAACTAGACAGTCTTATGAAACGGTTTAATTGCTCTTGCTTGATTAGAATGTGTAAGTGTGCTCTGAAGATATAAAAAACATTGGACTAAATAAATTGGATTGTATATAAATAAAAAATAAGAAAGTTCTCGCTATACCCCGGCGCACATGACAATGCTCCCTCGCCGGCTAGATTAAAGGAATTCTCGAGTGTGAGCCCGCTCTCAATTCAATTTAGCGCCCACAAGACTCAATGGCGGTTAGAAAAAAGACTCCATCGATCCAATTGTCGCGGTGAGACGTGCCAATGACAGAGTTCATTTCACATTCACTAGATGTGCCGGCAATTCTTTAGCGCGCTTTTCAATTTTTTTTCTTAATTAAATATTTCAATTTCACTTGAGTTTGTATTGGAAAAAATTGCGGCCAGCAATTCTGAAAGACATCAAGGCCATGACAGTATTACTCGTTATTCCAGCATGGCTTGGCTACCGCAATTATCTAATGTTTTGGGACTTCTTACCGTTTTAAATAAAATATATCGCAAAAACACATTATATTATTATTATTTTATTTCTTATCCATTATATTCCTACTACTAAATGCTGAATAAATTTTGTCGAATGTTGTGTTACGTTGTAACAAGTTTATAAACATAAAATAAATACAAATAATAACTACATACAAACAAACAAATAACCCGTTGTTACAATTGAATGCAAACCGCGCGCTTTAACTAGCGATATCATCACAACGACCATATAAGGTATTCGTCGGTGCCGGAAATCAAATTATTTCTAGAACATCGGATAGTAAACGCCACAGCCAGAAATTTCGAGAAAAAATACAATAGCGATCGACGGTTCAACTTCCTACGAACTATTCCATCTCGCTCGATTCTATAATTACTATCTCAGTCCCACAGGGATTTACAAAAATATAGAGGGTAGTCGTGGCGTGTCTTGCTTCGGTTGTACCGTTCTTTCCATATCTCTGTCTCATGTCATACGGAACAATCTAGAATCTGACAGTACGCATTGTCGCCTCAGGAAGGAAACAGGCCCACCACCGAACCGATATGTACCTATATAAGGACGAATTCGCGGAGAGAGAATGAAAAAATTCCGACGCCAGAGAGTTGTGATTAGTTCGCATTTTTAAACAGTAGTAAAATCAGTGCTATACTAAAACGAAAAAGAAATTAAAAGCGGATCGCATCATTTTCAACCCCCTTGGAAACTGGGGGTTCTCCGTTCGGGTTGAGAAATACGAGCTGCACGTTCACGACTCGGATTGAGAACTACGAGCTGCAAGTCCACAGTACGTTTGTGAACGACAGCTGCACGTACTAGTACGGACTGTACCAACGGGCAACGCTTCTGCCCACCGACTCCAGCAGACCCCTGCGGCTGAGGGCCTTCCGATATATCACCGAAGACCCCTCCACGCGTCACGGGATCGAAAGACCGAAGTTAAGTCCCCAGTGCACATAGGGTTTTATTGGGACCAGAAAGCTTTCCTGTGCCAAGAATCCACCCCCCTGGGTGTAGTCATAAATATAGAATTTTTATTTTATTTTTTTTTTTAATAAATTGATTATTTTGTAATTGTTTTTTTTTATTGTTCCCGCCGTCAGGCGGTCGTAACAAGTGGCGCCCACTATATAAAAGGCAAGGCACAGGGAAGTTTTTTTGTACTCTTTTGGTGTCGGTATTTTTCAATTCCAGGTGGTAAGCCTTTGCGGACGAGGCTGAACGGGGAGGTACCACCGACCCGTTTCTCCTTAAAGAGGAACGGGTAGCCGATTCTTGTCTTCTGGCTCCGCCGGGTAATCAAATACCATCTCAGATTACCCACACATACGCGTGTGTTTCACAGTGGGCATTATACAAATTATTGACTCCGACATTTTTGTTTTGCACAGTCGGGCAACATCAAGTATTTTTTTTTTTTTCTACAACATTGTGTCATTTTTTTTTATAACATTCCATTCTGATACATTCTGTGCATTTACATTTTATGTTAGCATTTGTATTTTGCATTTGTGTTTGTGCGTAATTCACATTTCTTTTCAGAGATTTTTTTTTATTTGTGCATTTATTGCATTCATTTTTTATTGTTGCATATCTTTATTGTTTTGTAATTTTAATTCTTTTTTGCTCTGAATAGATAATAGCGGTTACGTACATTATTTTACATCGTTCTTAATATATATTTTTTTAACATAACATTGCCCACAATCGTGTCACATTCCGTCGCGTATTGTTTCAGTTCACTATTTTAATTTAAATACATCGTCTCACAAAATATTAATTAATTAACTTTCATACATATAGCTGTCCCACAATATATTAAGATATTTTAACTTCATTTTTGAACTTAGTCAATTCTCTAAAAATAATTTTCCTTTAAAATGGACCGTAACATTAAATATTTACATTTAACTAAATCGGAGCTCACGTATGAAGTAGCCATACGCGGTTTAGAACCTAAAGAAAAGGTTGAGGATCTTAGAGTGCAAATTAATAAAATTGTTTCGGAATATCCTGCGGACGCGGTTTTTGACTCATGCTATGACATAGAAACAGACATTAAAGAAGTTAACGCAACTATTAGCAAAATATTAACAAACTTAGATACTTTAGATAATAACCCGGATAATAAACCAGTTTTAGATCGTACTCGCTCGTTAATTAATCACATTTACTTCCGTTTAAAAAGAATAGAAAAACCAACAAAAGAAAATTTATTAACACTTTTTGAAGATACCGTTAAACAGTTTAATGACCTCCAAATTAGATTTAATAAATTAAAAAACAAACCGTTAGTAGTAAAAACTTCTGTTCAGGATAGTTTAAATGTACCAAATAGTCCGTACGAGAGCAGGGAAACAACTCTTACAAACACGGAAGTAGGTTGCGATAGGACTTCGCTTTCAGAAATTCTGAAGACAAAATATGACGGCAAATCCTGCGTACGCGCTTTTATTGCTCGCTTAGAAGAGCTCAAGTTAGCACGAAATATTTCGGACGAGCGAATGATGCGTTTAGCGCCAGAAATTTTCACCGGGGAAGCCTTGCATTGGCTTAGAAGCGTAAGGGATGGCATAGGTTCGTGGCATGAACTGCTATCATTGCTGAGAACGGACTTCGACACTTTTGACTTCGATTATAAAATGATGGACGAGATCCGTTCGCGAAGCCAAGGCGAAGAGGAAAACATAACTATTTACTTAGCAATTATTCACGGTATGTTTTCACGACTTTCCGGACCGGTGCCAGAGGCGGATAAACTAGAAATAATTCTTCACAATATTAGGCCGTGTTACGCGGGAGTTTTGGCTACGAATCCGAACATTTCTAGCATTTCCGAATTACGAGAAGTCTGCAGAAACTATGAAAGAATTAACGCTCGGTATTCCAACTTCAAAGAACCTTCTTGTAACCCTGGTTGTTCATTAGCACCAGAATTTAATTATCTTTCAATTCGAACAAACAAAAATAAATATAATCCAAATAGGTTAGCTTCGTTAAATTCAAATAAAAAATATTGTTTTAAATGTGGCCTTCGGGACCACACTACTTTTACTTGCCCTAGGTGCAATCCCAAGAAAAAAACCGTTCGTGAGTCCTTTCCAGTGTTACAGATGCGGCGAACGCGGTTATAAAGTTACAGATTGCCCCAAATGTAAGGATAAATATAGCCCACCTTCTAAAGTCCTTCAGACAAAAACTAATAGTAATAATAAAAATATAAATAACCCAAAAAACTAGCTATGGAAAGTTGCAGTCAGTTTAACTTCGACCAGAAAGACTGGGCCAACTGGCTGACAACTATAAAAAATTTCTTTCGCACATTCAAGGTCGCTACTATTTTTAATAAATTACCTTTCAAAGATCCTCGTCCTTATGTTACGGTTTCAATTGCTAATTATCCTAACTTCAAATATTTAGGTCTCTTAGATTCGGGTTCAGCTATTACCATTTTAGGGAATAATTCCCATTTACAACTTTTAAAAGCAGGGTTCATGTTGAACTCTGCTGATATATTAACAGTTACGACTGCAGGCGGTCAGTCTTATCGTTCAATTGGAAATATTTTGTTACCTATAGTTTTCGAAAATATAGTTAAAAATTTAAACGTTCACGTCATACCAGAAATAGATTCGTATTTAATTCTTGGCATTGATTTTTGGAAAAAATTTAATATTTGTCCAAAATATTTACCTAACTTAGATTTTATCAGTCACACAGACCCTAAAGTTTATAATATTACAACGTCTTCTACTTCCTTACTAGGTCTTCATTCCTACGACACGTTAGAGCCATCAGAAAAAATAATCGCGAACAGCGTAATTGAACAATTTAAAAATATCTCTTTTGAACGTATAGGTTTAGGCAGAACATCCCTAATTACCCATAGGATCGATACAGGAGACGCACTTCCTATTAGGCAGCGCTCGTATAGGTTGTCGCCGGAAAAACAAAAAATCGTATCAGAGCAGGTAGACGAAATGTTGAAACTCGGCGTAATTTCGCCAGGCGAGAGTCCGTGGTCTTCCCCTGTCATAGTAGTAGAGAAAAAAGAGGGTAAACCTCGGGTATGCCTAGACAGTAGGAAACTTAACTCAGTCACCAAAAAAGACGCCTATAGCCTACCGTATATATCCGAGATCTTAGACAATCTTAGAGACGCTCGTTTCCTGTCTTCGATTGACCTGTCAAAATCTTTTTGGCAGATTCCATTGGATAAAAAGGACAGAGAGAAGACTAGTTTTTACGTTCCGGGTCGTGGTACTTTCATGTTTAATGTAATGCCTTTTGGGTTGACCAATGCGCCAGCTACACAACAAAGATTAGTGGATACCCTATTTGGACCGGAGTTCGAGCACAAAGTCTTCTGTTACTTAGATGACGTTATAGTAATTAGCGAATCGTTCCAGGATCACGTGTCCCTACTGCTGCGCGTATTGGAAAAACTTAAAAAAGCTAATTTATCAGTTAACTTCAAAAAATGTCAACTTTTTAGGGATAGCTTAAAGTATTTGGGCTATGTGGTTGACGCTGAAGGTCTCCGTACAGACCCACTGAAGGTGGAAGCCATTCTCAACTTCCCAACACCAACCACGAAAAAAGATGTGAAGAGATTCTTAGGAACCGCGTCTTGGTACAGACGTTTTATACCAAATTTCAGCACCATTGCGGGCCCTCTGAACTCTCTAACATCAACTAAGAAGTGTGCTCCACCCTTCAGATGGTCAGCGGAAGCGGAAGCGGCATTCACAACACTCAAATCATGTTTGGTCACAGCACCGGTTTTATGCTGCCCTAATTACGACCTTCCTTTCGAAGTTCACACAGACGCCAGTAATTTTGGGTTAGGCGCTATGCTCACCCAAAATATAGATGGCGTTGACCGCCCTATAGCATTCAGGAGCCGCTCTTTAACGGGTCCTGAACGTAACTATAGCGTTACAGAGAGGGAAACTCTGGCTGTGCTGGACGCTCTCGAGCACTGGCGCTGTTATTTAGAGAATGGTAAGTGTTTTACGGTTTACACTGACCATTCAGCATTAAAATGGTTTTTAACCTTGTCCAACCCTACGGGTCGTCTCGCCCGCTGGGGTCTGAGGTTTTCTGCCTTTAATTTCTTTATCAAACACCGTAAAGGTAAAGATAATGTAATTCCAGATGCATTATCTAGAGCAGTACCAGTAGCAGAAATTAGTGCCACGAGTCATCGCAGTTACATTACCAAGGACGATTGGTATCTTAACATCTTAAACGGTTGCGTAAGTTCGCCTACTAGTTTCCCGAACTACGTGGTGACGAATGGGAAATTGTATCGTTTCTCGAAGGGTAACAGCCCACTTACATCCGAATTCGAATGGAAGGAAGTTGTTCCTAAAGAACATCGTGAAACGATACTTAAAAACAACCATTCTGACCCCACTGCGGGACATATGGGAATTTTTAAAACTTACCAAAGACTTAAGTTACGCTATTATTGGCCTGGTATGTACGGCGATACTGCTAAATTTGTGACAGCTTGCGATACATGTACTGCATATAAATCTCCTACCCATACTACCCTTGGTCCACTAGGTAGGCCTAAGGAGTGTAGCAGGCCATTTCAAATGATCTCTGTAGATCTAGTAGGTCCTCTACCAGTTTCCCGTAAGCAGAACGCTTATATATTAGTAGTTTGTTGTTGTTTTTCTAAATATTGTTTACTATTCCCCCTAAGGAGAGCTACGGCAGCAAATGTCGTCAAATGTTTAGAAGAAGGCGTTTTCCTAGTGCATGGCATTCCACAGTTGGTTTTGCAGGACAATGGAGTGCAATTCATTAGTCGTGAATTAGCTAAACTATACGAATATTATAAAATTCCAAAAGTGCAATTCACGCCTAAATACACGCCCCAAGTAAACACTGTGGAACGTTATAATAGAACATTAATCACCTCCATATCAACTTTTGTAAAAGATGACCACAGAACTTGGGATGTAAACTTACCAAAGATACAGTTTGCTATGAATAGTGCCGTTAACGAGGTAACCAAATTCACACCGGCGTTTCTAGTGTACGGCAGAGAACTTGTACCATGCGGGTCGCATTATTCTACAGATGTAGACCCAAGTGATCTGGTGCTCTCGCCACGCGACGAATACGCGGGAAACCTCGGGTGTTTGGCAAAAATATTCGACAAAGTCCAACTGTCTCTGTATAACAGCCATGTCAAAAGCTCGCGACATTATAACTTACGCAGAAAACCCGTAGACTTTAACGTAGGAGACATAGTATGGAAACGGTGCTATTTCCAAAGCGATAAGGATGCTCACTTCGCGAAAAAACTAGCTCCGAAATTCTTGAAATGCAAAATAGTAGCCAAGCGCTCCCCATTAGTCTACACCGTCGAAGATATGTCTGGGAATAATTTAGGAAACTGGCACATCAAGGATTTTAAGCTACACTCCTCTCCTTCGTAATTTTTTTTTTGTATGATATCACACTTTTATAGTGTCTATAAAGTTACTTGTTATGTTATATTCACGCGGATTATACACGTTGGATTTATTTTATCATTTGTGTTATGTTTCGCGGGTTCGACTCATATATTTTTTTTATTTTATTTATAGTTGTTAATCAATAGTATGATGATTATATTAGCATTCGTTTATTTTATAATGTATCGGCAAATAATTAATTCAATATTAGTCTGTTCGTTAATCGATTATGTTTGTCTTTAGCGGATTAAAATAAGCCTACACGAATTTTGATGTTTTGATTGGGAGTTTTGTTTTAGTGTTGTATGACTTCTTTATAGGTCTACAAACATTTTAATTGCGTTTTGCAATTTTTTTTAGCGGAGTATGACAGTTTCTTGGTATAGGTCTACTCGTCTGCTGTTTTTTTTTTTCGTTACAGCGGGTCGTGACTGTAACAAATTCGCTAAAGACTAGACATACTCACAATGCCGCTTAGTTTATTTAATTTTGTTTTTATTAATTGTTCATATATTATCATAGTCGTCACCGTTAACAGTTCAATACTTGTTTACCTTGATACGTACCTAGTGTTTCGGAACATTGGTTAATTTTTTTCCTTTTTTTTTTTTTACAATATTTTTTTATTAAAAAGTTATTGCGTTTCGGTCTCTGTCTACGTTTGTCTTTGATGAATTAAAATAAGCCTACACGGAGTTTGATGTTTAGTTGGGAGATATTTTTTTATTTTTTTGCGTTTTGCGCATTTATGGCGGGTTGCGACCTCTTGTATAGGTCTGATTCGTTTTGTTGTTTTGCGTTCTGCGCGTATAGAGCGGGTTGTGACTCTTTAAATAAGCCTACACTAATTTTCTCGTTACAGCGGGTCGTGACTGTAACAAATTCATCAAAGACCAAATGTATTCCACAGTGCCGATTTCGTCCGAATGTTTCATGTTACAGTATTTTCCCTCTTAGATGCTCTTTGTCATGCAGTGCTGTTCTTGAGTCCAATCTTATAATAGATTTGTACTCTAGTTGTATGGTAGTCTGTTGATAATTATAGAATTCTTCAGACAAATGTGACAGGTCGTATGCAAGGTCGCATGGTAGGTATTTGTTAGTGGATGTATGAAAGTGAGACAGTTACTGGGCGGTTCTATCCTTCTTAGGCGCTTGCCGCAGCGGATTTTACTACGTAAAATCCTTTCTCTGGGAGAGGGGGTATTGTTACGTTGTAACAAGTTTATAAACATAAAATAAATACAAATAATAACTACATACAAACAAACAAATAACCCGTTGTTACAATTGAATGCAAACCGCGCGCTTTAACTAGCGATATCATCACAACGACCATATAAGGTATTCGTCGGTGCCGGAAATCAAATTATTTCTAGAACATCGGATAGTAAACGCCACAGCCAGAAATTTCGAGAAAAAATACAATAGCGATCGACGGTTCAACTTCCTACGAACTATTCCATCTCGCTCGATTCTATAATTACTATCTCAGTCCCACAGGGATTTACAAAAATATAGAGGGTAGTCGTGGCGTGTCTTGCTTCGGTTGTACCGTTCTTTCCATATCTCTGTCTCATGTCATACGGAACAATCTAGAATCTGACAGTACGCATTGTCGCCTCAGGAAGGAAACAGGCCCACCACCGAACCGATATGTACCTATATAAGGACGAATTCGCGGAGAGAGAATGAAAAAATTCCGACGCCAGAGAGTTGTGATTAGTTCGCATTTTTTAAACAGTAGTAAAATCAGTGCTATACTAAAACGAAAAAGAAATTAAAAGCGGATCGCATCATTTTCAACCCCCTTGGAAACTGGGGGTTCTCCGTTCGGGTTGAGAAATACGAGCTGCACGTTCACGACTCGGATTGAGAACTACGAGCTGCAAGTCCACAGTACGTTTGTGAACGACAGCTGCACGTACTAGTACGGACTGTACCAACGGGCAACGCTTCTGCCCACCGACTCCAGCAGACCCCTGCGGCTGAGGGCCTTCCGATATATCACCGAAGACCCCTCCACGCGTCACGGGATCGAAAGACCGAAGTTAAGTCCCCAGTGCACATAGGGTTTTATTGGGACCAGAAAGCTTTCCTGTGCCAAGAATCCACCCCCCTGGGTGTAGTCATAAATATAGAATTTTTATTTTATTTTTTTTTTTAATAAATTGATTATTTTGTAATTGTTTTTTTTTATTGTTCCCGCCGTCAGGCGGTCGTAACAGTTGGTATAAAGATAGATTTAAACACACATAGTCTTTTCTGTGTATTTCTGTTATTAAAAAAAATCGATTAACATTCAGATCAATGGTTGATCCATTGATTGTTGAAACCATTAGTTTCGTTGCATTTAGCACGATTTTTAAAACATTTTGACCCGCATGGTCGCAAGTTTGAATAAATTTCAACGTATAAAGTTGTTGACTCATACTTTGTATTGCGCAACCCACATTGACTAAGACATGGCTGAAGTACTAGTGTGTCTGTAAGGCTTCACTAATTGTAATTGAATTGATATACTTTGTAGGTCGGTTGGCGCAAGGCGTTCTATTAATTCAAATACAGAAAAAATAAAATTTATTTCATGAGCCATATGTCCATTACTGGACAAGATGGTATTAAAAAATGGTAAAAACAGTTAGGTCCAAATATGTATAAGTAGTACTATATTTATTTATTTCAACTGACGATGAATGATTACGAATAAACTTTGATATTGAACATTTCTTTACACATTTCTTTGCACAAAAGTCAAAAGTGAAGGATAAAGGCCTATACCCTCTCAGTTGTACAGGAGACCCGTGCCTAGCAGTGGGACGTATATGAGCTGATGATAAAATAGTAAGTTTACTGCGAAGTGGAAATGGAAATACATGCTTGTAACAATTCTAAAATAATCTTTAAAGCAAATCTTACAAATCTCTGTGCATTCCCGAAATGGTCACATAAAAACACTTAGGAGTGCTTAATATATGTTATGCAATAACTTGGGGCTCGCGACAAACAAAAGCATAAAGTTAATTGGGTCGGAACGGACCCCGGCCGCCTCTCTTCCGACCCGGGCATTATGCATGCTTTACGTCCGTGTTTCATAACAGATTTTACTGCGTTTCTGTTTTAATTACTCATTTTCTATGGGGATGTGTTATTATATTTATACTAGGGCAAAATTAATACAGTCTACTGTCTACATTTATCGTTAAAAACATGTCAAGTGATGGTATAGTATAGTACAGTCTAGTCTGGTAGAAGATTTTTTTTAAATCAACGTTAATTCGTCTAAAACCTTAAGCTAAAGTTACTTCCGTAGAGTATAAAGTATTTATAAAAGGGGCACTATTAATATTTGTTTCGCTTAACATACTTTCTGAATAGTTGAGCCCTAAAAAGTCCTAGCTTTGGGTCGGGTTCACTTATGTGTTTTCAATATTTCAAAAATTAGCATAAAACTAAGCAACCCATATAAAAATCCTTTTCACTTAAATCTTTACAGGATATTACATATTTATAAACGTAACAAAGAGATAAGGGATTTATCCGAAGGCCCAAAACATTATCTTATACTTAAGTTATTATGTTTCGAAGATAATGCGAAAATAATGTAAGACCTTTTTTACCTCTGGGACGACCCGCAGGGCCAGGCGGCCAAGTTACACGCTGAGAGCGGAGCGTCAAGACAAATAATAAAGTAATAATTGAAAAGTTCTGTGAAATAGACTGGTTCCATTTTGTCATAGAAATTTCTTGGCAAAAAAGTATCTACAAAAGTTTGTAAGAAATTTCATGGAAATGCACAGAAAATAAGTGTACTGTGTATTTTTGGTTACAAATTCGGATAGCTTACAATGGTTGGTATTGCCTTATGTAGTGAAAGAGGCAACGGCTCGGAAACACCAAGTGCAATACAGTGTCTGACTAAGAATGTTATCTTATGAAGTAAACGGTTTGCTGGGAACGGGCAAAGAGTTAGAGTTATGTTTAGTCTTGTGAATAAGATTAGTGATTATATAGTGTATGGGGGTAGGCAGAGACTATAGATCAACACTTTGTTTTGTCTTGACATACAACTTTCTCTTTATCAACTTCTATCAATTCCTTTATGCGTTTGTTTAGTTCGTATCATGTTCACATATCTAGGTGTTATACAACATGGTTCGAAAAGGGACAATACATATTTTACATGGAGTATATATTTTTTAAATAATCGCTTTCGCTTGCTTGTTGTACCACAATCGATAGTAACAGAGGTCTGAGCGGACGGGTCCAGCGGTAATCGCGGGCGCGTTTCATCTGTTATCAGCCGGTAACGCTTTGTCAAGTCCATTATGCGTGTGTGGGCTGTGGAATGATATTGGGTATTTTCCGTGTTCATTTATAAGAATGCTCTGATAGGGTATGGATATGCTGGCATAATGCTGCGACCTGATGATGCTTGGTTTATGAATTTATTTAAATAATTTTATAAACAAAAAAATATTCAGACTCTGAATTGAGCGCTGTAGGTATGATACTACATTACTTTTGGAAAAAAAATGAGTTAAGGAACTGCATACAGAAACATTTTATAATAATAGTTATATTAAATCGGAAATACCGTTTTTCGGCTTGTGATTTTTTTTCGTAGCAAGAAATCATATATAGAGTGCCTTTATCGTCGTAGTTTAAATATGAACTCTAAGAATAAACTAACCCCTTGGAAGTTATCATGATACTGATTTTTTCGTTGACACACCAAGCATTACATAATTTTCAATCGCTAAACATGATCCAATTGTAAATAAAGGCAGTAGAATTGTGTGACACGGATTCGATTGAATAGCATAGTAACGGCGATGGTAGAGACGTCGCGTGTACGGACCGACGTGCCTACTTTGTATATATGTATGTATATCCAGCTCGCGACACCGCCGCTCTATTATTAGCTAGATCGATAAGCAGTGGTTCAGTCTGTGTGACTCTACTTATTGGGTGGACAGATGTTCGTAACTATTCGAAAACTATTAGTAAAAAGTTGGTCAAACAACTTAATAAGTGAGGTAGAGCCACATTTTAGTAAAGTGTGTGTATACATAAAGAGTATTCCACACGTGTAAACCTATGGTTAAGAGGTGTACTACAACCCAAGGATAGAATGCCTGATCTCTTGGTCAAGCCACTAACTTGGACAGCTGGACCAATAATGATATTAAAAGTGTTTTTATGCCTCGTGACTCATGACTGCCTCGTGGTCTCGCGGTACAAGTATGTGCCGAGCGATCTATTCCCGAGTCGGGCAAAGTGTTATTGGGTTTTTCCATTAGGAAATCCTCAGTAGCAGCACGGAGTCTGGAAATGTGCCCGAAAAACGGCAATAGGCTCGCCCCCTATTACGTGGGACTGATACATACCTGGCGAAATGTGGGTGCAGAAATGCACCTCTGCCTACCCTTTCGGGGAATACAGGCGTGAGTTTATGTATGTATGTATGTAAAAGTGTTTTTATACATAATTTTGAACACTTAAATTCAAACTCAACAATTATCATTTATAATTTTTCATTCCAAAACAGCGATTCTGCTACATTATAGCCACAAGGCTAACGCAGGAGAGGTAACAAACAGTTGGTTGAATACAACCGTACAATTCAGCGAACCGTTTATAATATCAACAAAAGACGAGTATTGAAGCAATAAGTCCTGAAATGTCTTTATGTTAATTGTGGTTAAGTTGCTCCAAGTTACAGTTAAGTCAAAGTGGCTTCGGCAAGTTCTTACGAGTTGAGTGTCTTTGATTCTCTTACAAGTTTTATTTGTTGAAAGTTAACATTCCTTTGCAAAAGGCTCATTTTTGGCACAATGGAGAAGTTCGTTATTTCTTAAGTTGGAGTTGGTGAATTATTTTTGAGGCTCGTTTAATATTATGGTAATTAAATTGTGCTTGATCTACATTGAATAATATTTTGTTTCTGTAGAAATCAAGAAAATCATTTCGTCAAATAATTACCAAGCAATTATTTTGTATAAAATGAGAATGTAAAATAAATATGGTATAAGTTTTCTAGAAATACTTATGTATTGCATTTTAATTTCCTTCATCTATGTATGTACCACCCAATGCGAGACGCAAATTAGATTTTAAAATAATTAAAGACACCCAGTTTTTTCGAAAGGGAAAACGTAATTTATATCCCCGGGTTTCATTTAACTCATCCGGCGAATTCAATCAGTCGCGGCAGCTGCGAGCGTTTAAAAGAATTCTTTGTGACCGTCTAATCTGCTCGGATGCTGCGACGTGACATTTATCTACACTCCCCTTCGTTACACGTACAGCGGGAGTTTTTTATTTTTATACTTTTGTATTTTATTACTAATGCAGAAACATTATAGCCTTTAATCTGTTTACTTCTGTTTAAAAAGATTGTTGTATTTTTTTTAAAGGATTACTCTGTGATGGAATTGTATTTATCATTTCATGTTCATTTACCAGGTTGCTATAGCTTTCAATGTATTCAAGACTGACAAAATAAGGTCGGAGTTAAATGCCAGTGTGCCGTCGAAAAAGGAAATATTGGAAACTAACGCAAATACAAACAGCCAAAACCGAAACAGGCTAGCGTGCCGGCGTCCCATCAAGCACCGCCAAAAATCTACATACCCATTCCTAAAACAATGAAAAACGTACTCTATGAGCCATAAATTAAGCCTGAAAATAGAATGGCGAGTATTTAGGACGAAATGCTAATAAAAATATCGGATTTAAAACGTGGTCTCGCACTAAAATATTCGAAGGTCGAGAGCTCTCTCTCGGCGGTTGGTTTTATGTTCTCTCGTACCTTTGAAATCCATAGTTAGGACTAAAATTGATTCCGCGAAATGATTTGGGTTGGAACTAGGTTTCAGATTTTATTGAAATGGAAGGAATAAAAAAGCCTATACATTTTTTATCTTCTGAAACATTTTGGCGTATTTCGTGAGGGTTATTTGTGAATTTTATATTATATTTTATTTTATATTATATTCAAATATAAATTTGACATAATTCTTTAGTTTCTAGCTAAATGTACAATTTAATATTTACTTGAATTATTTCCGGAACTAAAAATACTGAAACAATCATTTCCAATAAATTTTATACATACATAAATGTCTTAAGTAAAACAAAACCACGTTAACAACCCACTAGCCTTAATTTAATTTCCAATTTAAGTTGAAAGTTTTCACCCTCCGACAATAACTCGCGCAGTACACAACACTTCCGCAATAATTTACTTGGTAGTATCGCGTGCTTCGGCCGCGGTTCGTTAGCCACATGCGTACACCGTAAATATAGTACAAAGCTCACAACAATTTGCAATAATCGAATGTGCTAATGTAAGTGGGGGAAAATGTTAAAAACGCAAGCTTCGCTAGCAGCTTAATGTCACTCTTTATGTATGAGATTAGTCGTAGCAATTGTGCTACGAGGCTTGTGGCTACGCGCTGTTGTAAATACGAATGGCTAACCGCGATACATTTTAATTGCTTTAATGTATTTGGTAATATTACTATTAAGAATCAGCGCATAGTACTAGTGACTACGTACATTGCTACGCAGTGCTACGATGCTACGAGTAACGTAGACGAGCTACGGCTGTTAGTGGCAGCTTGCTATTTCTCAGTTAAAGCAATACTAAAGACTGTACTATATTAGTAAATTTATTCTATAACATATTCCGTATACTTCCAACTATTTGTATCTAATGTTAAAAGAGGTAAAAGTACCACTGAAAATTATATTCTTTAAAAAACAATATTAATTAGCGTAGTTTCTAATTCATTTATTTATAACAAAAACATGCTCCATTTGAGATGTAAGCGATCGGAAATGAAACCTCTCGATATTACAAATGACTCAAGAACGAAGTGTACAACAATACATAGTAATTAGTTTAATCTTAAACGTTTTTGCGTCCATTAAGCAGTACTTATTTATGTTTCCGAGAGCTCGACAGATACAAATGTTTCCTTTTTTGAATATTTTTTTAGAGGACAAAATTGTACATCGTATTTGTGGACAAAAATTGTGTTGAATTAATAAAGAAGTTAATGGCGATCATTTATTTTGATTAATTGTAGCTTATACAGGTTGGGTATCAAAAATTTGAATATTATTGAATTGTCCGCACAAATTTTTAACATTATTTGCTATAAAGTATTTATGTTGCTCACAGTGATTGTTAAGTATAGCTATTTTATCATGACACAAATATACTACGTAAAGATTTTTTTTAAAATTGCCAGTTTCATTTTATTTGATAAATCGCATATTAAAAATTTTCAGCAAACTATTACTTATTTATTTGATCAATATTACATTTATACATTGTTTAATGCTTTCTTTTGAAAAACATGCTTTTATGAAACATACTTTGTAACCATGCTGGGTAGTAGCGGGCAGTCAGCGTCAAAATAAAACATATATGTCATACCCAACTTTATCCTAATAAAACGACACCGTTGTATACGATACTTAATCGCGATACCATTCCGAATTTCTACTCACGTACAACGTTACATCAAATTTTTTTCGTGAGAAAAGCGGAAGCACGATTCGAGTTTTCCCTAAAATCGTACAATGCCGATGTCTGCTTCGGAAAGTTTTCAGCCATTTTACAACTGTTTAAGAGGTTTTCTTTACGTCTTTGGTAGGTTTAAGAGTTTTATAAAAAAGTTATATTTTGTCGACAGCACTGGATTGACCACGTTTTATACTTTTCGTGGGAACTTTTCTTTTATTTCTTTAGGGATGGCGACCTTATTCTTCGAAGTTATTACTGCATGCAAATGTGGATCGCAGAATTTATAGGCATGTTTTTGTACTGAAGTTAAAAATCGTTCAAAGTGACACGCAGTTAATTAATTATAGTTTGTGTATAACAACACATTAACATAATCGGTGCACAAATTTGGCTAACTAAGTTATGAGTCCCAAATGGAAATGAATTTAATGCAATTACTCGCGGCGAATTCAATTTGAATGCAAACTCATCTTGATTAGTTGTATTGTACTTGAATATATCATTATGATTTTGAACATAATCATTGCCAACATTTACATACGGTAAAGTAGAAATAGTAATGTTAATTAGTGACTTTACCCATTTAGGTTGATTACTTTACATATATTCTACACAAATATATTTTTATCTTAAATAATCTTCAACGAAGTTTTTTATTATAATTTAAACTTCTAAAATAATTATTATAAGAAATTATTCTAAATTGTGGGACATGAGGTGAAACTTTTAAACTACTAGAATAGAAATCTATATGCTATTGCATTCTGTATTTTTTTTTCTTATAATTCCCCTTCCCTCAACCGTGCTTCATTGAATGAAATTATCAGTACTGTTAAATAATATTAAATGAAGTGGATACTGAGTATAGTATATTTTACTGCTCGTCACCCTAGTTAGTAAAATGTTGACGATTTAATCTAAGTGGTAATTAATGGAGCTATAAAACGCGAAGCTTGCAATTAAAACTTTATGTCATTTTGTTATTTAGTAAGACGTGTGATTTGGATCTTATAAATGTTTCGTTAAATATTATTCAGTAATTAATATGTGTTAGTATGGTAGATAAATATTAGAAAAAGAAAATATTGTGAATTTTATGTATTTATTGAACGTTATGTTTGGTTAATATGTTAGTTGTAGACATCTACATAAGTTATCATTTTTATAAAGGCACGTTAACGAAAACTCCTGATTCATGGCAGTAAAGAACACTTTGCAAATTTCAGCAGAACGTACTAAGTGACTCGCGAACGACGCTCAAAAAGGGTCGCCACTTGGCACATCACTTTAGGAGCAAATTGATTGGAAGGAGACGAAAAGTAAGAAGTTCACCTTAAAAAAATATTTGTAAACTATTGCATTTAAAAAATATATATAAAAAAATCCTATGAAACTAGGTACGTCTTAAAATAAAAATAATATAAAAATATTTTTATTATATTGAGCATTAAAAATGACGACCACTCTTGTCAGAAACTTTTAATGGTCGAAAAAATTGCTCCAAAGAGTGGCCATTGTGTATACTGTACAGTATCTCTAACATCGCTGTGATTCGAGTGGGTCGACGTTACTGACCAAAGGAACAACGATATGCTTTTAGCGAGCCCCTACTGCGTGGATTATGCCATTACGGCACTGCACGAATGATGTATACCCAGTTTTATGTTGTGGATTATGTGACGCCGCCGGAGCTCTGTTCGTGTTCAAGTGGACATTAGGAATTGTTAAAAAATTGTTAGAGCCACTAACAGTACTTCAGGTTCATCAATGGTTTGGAATGAATTTAAGGCATTTGAGAATACTATTTCGGTTCAAGTGTTAAATAATTTAACTTGACTGCCTCGTGGTCTCGCGGTACAAGTATGTGCCGTGGGATCTAGAGGTCCTGGGTTCGATTCCCGGGTCGGGCAAAGTGTTATTGGGTTTTTCCATTAGGAAATTCTCAGTAGCAGCACGGAGTCTGGAATTGTGCCCGAAAAACGGCAATAGGCTCGCCCCCTATTACGTGGGACTGATACACACCTGGCGAAATGTGGGTGCAGAAATGCACCTCTGCCTACCCCTTCGGGGAATATAGGCGTGAGTTTAGGTATGTATGTATGTAAATATACTCGTATATAGTTGAGAATATTCTGTCTGGGATTTCATGGGCATGTGAACCCGTAGACATAACTTTCAAAAACTGCTGTTATCTTTATATAATTATGATTATTTCTAACTGTTCCTATAAAATAACGAGGAGTTTTAACACTTCTCTAACTATTGTATTTATTGGCCCTTATTTCATAATTAATATCTGATTTGGAGATAACGCGAGGCTTTATAATTTAAGTTTGCAATGTCATGAAACATTGTTGTAATCATTACCTACATTTACATATGGTAAAATAAAAAAATCATTTCTTCTTTTAAAAAGTTAAAGTTAATTATGTAAATTTCTACGTTTCTATTCTATATGAAATGTTTCAATACAATTTTCTTTTTCATTTTAAGATGGCTTCGAGAAAACCTTTTAACATCCCCCTTCTCCGTGCCAGGGTAACTAGTAGTGGCGGGGCGCGACATTAGATTACCCGGCCCGGATATCCGGTAATTCAGTTTCAACCGGGTTACGGCGGCAATATTGTCCGTGATTGCAATGCGACGGCCCGCTACTTGTTTTAAGCTATATTGCTGCTGAAATTGCCACCCGGGTATATTGTATTAGCTCTGTATTTTATATCGTAGAGTCGTCTTATCGATAAGTAATCAAATTCTCGATAGTACGTATAATGATAGTTGCAAGAAGCAAGAAGTTGATATATTTAGCTTAATAATTCGATTTGTTGGAATTTTAGTGTCTTTAAAAGAAGCCTATTTTAAGCAACAGACGTCCCGTAGCTGATAGAATTGATATTTCGTTTATTAGAGAATATAAAATAAAGTATAATTTTTTGAGTCAAAAAAGACGATCAAACTTTGTTGCTTGCAAAACTAAATATCAGCGCATATTCGAGCTTGGAGATTACATAGGACTTAATCCTGTAGACGATAAGGATTTCTCTAGCCATTCGTAGAAATTGATGGCACCGCAGCAGTGCCAACTGTAATTTGGGAATTCGGATTCCCTTGTAAAGGATTAAATAATATAATTTACATTTGCCGCATACTCTACGCAGAGCTCAGTGTCTCGCAGTTACCCACATGCTCTAACCCAATTGGCAGAGGGCCAGCTGGGATGGCCTTAAAAACTCGGTCAGACGCAACGCGGGACCTCAATACGCACCGAAAGTAATTTAAGCATCAAAATTACGCTGCCTGGATTTTATGCTGAGAACCTCGAATTTTCTGGAAAACCTTGGGGGTTTTTATGACTTGGATTAAATTTTTTATGTGGATTTTTTTCTATTTCTATTTGACTAGTCGATATGATCAAATAGAAAGTTAAGAATCATGGACAAAATTCTTTTCTAGCGTAGAACGCCATTTTCGTCTTCGGTACATGTTACGTAAACTGATGGTAAAAGTTAGAAGAAACCAACTCCCATTTTATTTTTATTAGTTTCCATATACGGTTTATCTTTACACTAATACAAGGATGTTCCTATTTCAGTCATCAAGTCTTTAATCATCCTTATCAAATTGAAGCCCCAAGGAAACTCATATTACTCTTATACATTTTGTTCGATTGATTTTCTTAGCTGACTCGAAAGATCCGGATAGGTAAGACATGAGAATTTCTTAAAAAAATATATTTCAAAACCTCTTGAATGTAGTTCTTATATGTAAAAGATTGAAATTGAATATATTTTTACCGTATATCGAGAACAATTTTTTTTATGTTATACGAGAGCGACCGGCAAATTGGATTTGTTGCTATAAAAACATTCTGCGCCCAACATAATATTTTATCAAGATTATGATTCCAAATTCCAATACATCGCAGTAACCAAAGATATTTTCTTAGAAATTATACTAGGGGTTGTCGTGAGAACAAGGTTCAGAAAGTCATATTGTTTTGAGAGATTTACTTGAAAGTATGATATTTGTCGTTTGATTTGTTAAATTAAGATAGAATTTCCATGCAATGATTTTATTGATTATGATGAAGTTGATTTTTAGAATGTTTAAGACAGAAAATAAGATCATATAAAGAAAATGATTGAAAAAAGAAGAATTTTAATGAAAAATAAGGTCGGAAAAGTACGAAAATTAAATATGATGGATAAATTTGTGTTACTTGGCATTGAAGAATTACTCGTATATGTATTATCCTCGTTAGTTTTTTAGTAATGTTTTTCAGCTATCTGGGGAACATTTTACTAGTTATAACAGTATATTCTAATAAAAATATTCTTCACGTTACAACTTTGTTATAAAAATCTTCCATTAAATTTTCCCAGTAAAACCTGCAGTATTATTTAAATTTTAAAGTGAAAATAATTAAAGCTTTATTGTAGGTCACACAAAGCTTAAGCTTTGCGAATTCAATATTCCCAGTATATATTCAAAATTCTTCTAGTGTATTTACTCGTATTGAAGCAAAGTATCAACCCAGTTTTTTAAGTAAGTATTACGTAAAAATACAACCTTTAAAAGAATCACGAGTTTAAAAACAAAAAAGTGTAATGGTTGAAGAATGTGAGGGTGCGTGTCGTCTGTGTATAGTACTTACCTATGAAGTTCATCTTGCCGCTGGTTCACTTATTTTACCTACTATATCAACGGGGTTCCATAACAAATCGCGTATATAAAATATACTCTCTTTATATCTATATATATAATTTAAATTGAGCACCAATTTTTGCGAAAGTAATACATGATACGTATAGAAGAGAAGAAGGAGGAAAAGATCGAGACTGGACTATGACATTGTTGCACAGAAGCGATTGCCGCGAGAGGCACCGCGCCAATGCTGGAGTATCGCCGCGGAACGCGTATTTAAACGCTGAGCCGCGCATGCCATCTCGCTCGCACCCGCTACGATCTATATCCGTTTCGCTCGCACGCTACTTAAGGAGCCGCTTTCCCATTGTCACTGGTAATGGAGGAGGAAAAATTATTTCTTTTGAAATAGTACTTTTAAATGATAATTGTCATTATTAGGTGTTGGAGTGATTTCTTTATACTGAGCTTACGTATCGTGAGTCTATTGGGGATTAATTGTGAACATTTGTGGTGTTGAATTTCAGCCACTCTTCAGAAAGCGATTGTTCAACAACCTATTTTGATATTTTGGAGTTAATATTATCTTGTATTTGCTGCAACCGAGAATTTGATAGCAAAGATAAGTATAATGGCATGGTGTTTCTTTGTTCCATATTACTTCGGAAAGCAAACCTATAGACAATGTTAACAGGAATGAAACAACGTGACAATAAAAATGATACATTATTCTTCTCAAATTAGTGCAGCTGCGAATATAAAGTCAGAGATAACATTAAGTGTTTTTTTCCTGTAAAACTTATCTTTATGAATATAATTTTAAATGCGAATAATAACTACGTAATCATAAATAAAAATGTAAGTAATCGGAATCGTATTTCATCGCCCCCCAGGCCTTCGCCCCAACGCCCCCGAGGCTGTGTGCGCATGTGCACGAGGCACAAAGGGCCACCACGAGGAGGCGTGGCTTCAGCGTGCACACGTTAAATCTTTCAAAGGTCAGTGCATTAAATAATTTACTATTATTTCTTGCATTTGACGTGAAACATTTCCGGGCTTGGGATTAAATTGTGTTTTTAAATCACTAACTTCTGAAATTGGGTTTAGCTGTTTCAGTGGTTGTAAGAAAACTATGAACTTATATTTATGGTATTGGAAATAAATGTAATGTAATATTTATAAAAACAAAACCCCACGAAGACACCGTTAATTTTGCTTCATAATCTTTCAATTAATTTCATAAACAAAACTAACAGCCCCTCGTAAGGTATATATGTATTTTTATAAAATTCGTTTTTATTCCGAAATAGGAAAACCGATTAGAAAGAAAATTTAAATCAATTTATAAGGTTACGATAAAGCAACATTATTTTAATCTAACAATTATGCCTATCTTTCTTATACCGAATATATACCATACAAGTTAAACTCTAAGTTAGTCTGCCTTTTTGAATTCAACTTTAAGTAATCACCTTTATTAATTGAGAAGCATTTACATATGTTCCACATCTCATCGTAAACTGCCATGAAATCATATCTCGTAAACGGTTCCGCACCCACATGTCAAGGATTTAATAAAATATTCAAATTAAATGCAGACGTTTAATATAAGCAATAGTTTGCGAGCTATGCGTGCGAGGGGCGGCTTGAATCTTAATGGGCCGATGTGTACAACCATTATGGCTGCGTACGCTCCGGGGTAAGAGGGGTATCGGAAGTATCTATAGAATTTTAGATAAGAATGTATATTGAAAATAGTCATAATCTGAAAAAGTACTCACATAAATATTGGTTACAAAATATACATTTAATATAATACGCATAAATATATGAGACTATGGTTTATGGCTAGATTTTAACAGACCAGTTATTTAACATTCTTAGTATCTAGATTGAAGCAAGAAATACGTTTAGATTTTGTGTGAAAAAAAAAAGAAATCTTTTGAAATTCATTTTCAGGCTGAAAAAAAATTACGATTTTGGATTACACATGTAAAAGCAAAAATATATTTTAGTAAAAGCTAGAAAATGAGAGGTTAGGGTTTTATTGAAATTATGCTTTTTTCATAAAACTCTACACTTCATTTCACATCGACCCAATAAGGGTAACCGATTATCGTTAACATAAAAGTGGCCCCTTAGAAAATACCCTCGTAATTCTGCCATCTTAGTGCGAAAAGTGAATAGGTATTGCCATCTTTGACATGTTCTGTGACTTTTGGAAAAATACAACCGGAATACGATTTACTACGTATCTGATTTTATTGAAAGTTAATCTGCAATTTCTTATTATTTAAAAATTCGCTTAGTGAGAAGCATTTAACATTAGGACATTAACTATCGAATCCTTTATTTTTACGGCTGCCTCGTGGTCTCGCGGTACAAGTATGTGCCGTGCGATCTAGAGGTCCTGGGTTCGATTCCCGGGTCGGGCAAAGTGTTATTGGGTTTTTCTATTAGGAAATTCTCGGTAACAGCACGGAGTCTGGAAATGTGCCCGAAAAACGGCAATTAGCTCGCCACCTATTACGTGGGACTGATACATACATGGCGAAATGTGGATGCAGAAATGCACCTTTGCCTACCCCTTCGGGGAATACAGGCGTGAGTTTATGAGTTTATGTCCTTTATTTTTAAAATTATGTAGCTAGTATCAGAAAACTCCTTAATAATAATTCATAAAACATTACCGACGTTAATTGGCCAAAAACACATAATAATCCTAAAATACACCCAATTTTTCCATATAGAAACATTCAAACGATTATCCTATCAAAGAAAACTTTGTTACATTATAAAACTAAGTTGGAGTTAAGTTAGAGACCCAAGTTAGTAATAAGTTAAATATAAGTATGCTATATTCCCAGTGGGGATAAAGGTTCTCTTGTAGTTTTTAAATATTAAGTAGAAGCAATTCTCTTACAGACGGTTTAAAAAGAAAACTTTACTTGATAGTGCAGTCTTTTCAATATTCAGGTAATTTGAATGTGTTTTACCTGAAAAAAACGAAAATATATTGTAAATATTTTGTTTCAATTAAATTAATTATTTTCGATAATTATTTTTATAGGTATTTAATTTTGTTTGGAAATATTAAATTATATTACATTATACTCGTATACATTTTAATGAAATTTAAGTTACTGTTTCATTTTAATTTCAATAAAAAATGATTTTAAACATGTATAAGGTGTATTGAAATAAGAATATAATTTTATAAAAGGGAATAATAAATTCAACTCGATTTATAGACACGTATTCCTCTCTACTCGTAGACTAAAAGAAAAATAAAACATTAAATAAAGATCGTAGCCGGTCGTAGCGCTACGACGTTTCGTAGACACGTAGACACTGCAGTAGTTTTTTTGTTCAACTTATCTTTTTGCAATACAATTTTGATGCAGCATTTTAAAGAAATAGATAAAAGGGCATAATAAAAAAGTTTTTGAAGACAAATTTTATATTTAAGAGTATTCATATCGCAATCATTTGCATTTATTTTCATAAACTTATCAAAACTTTTGGTGTTGAATGTTTTTACATATATGTACATTAATGTATGTATTGAAAAGTAACTTGCATAATCAAAAATAGTAAATTATAATTTAAATTAATATTTATATTTCAAATAAACATATTTCTGCCTTTCTGTTAAGGCGCTACGCTGTAGTAAAAGCTACAAGCTCGTAGAGTTAAACAGAAGAATAATGCAACATGTTGGTCGGATGCGTCTGGCCATTTGCTTCCACTTCAATTGTTTCACCATTTTCTAGGGAAGTTTGTAAAAGAAAGCATTTCATTAATTGAAAAGGATTTCAGGATTCAATTACTATAATTAGAAGAATATAAAAATACAATGTCCACAATAGACTAAGTGAGAAAACAAAATAAATTACAAAGTAATTTATATTTGTCACACGTTTTGTTATAAACTCAGCAATAATTAAGATGGTAGTGTAGTGTATTATTGGGAAGAAGGTTAGGGTATTTATTCAAATAAACTAGTATCGTTTTTGAATAAATGCTGTGTTTTCAGTTGTACAAGAGGCTCGTGCCCAGCAGTGGGACGTATATGGGCTGATGATTATGTGTGTGTGTTTTCATAGGGGACAAATACTTCGTGACGTATTCTGAGTAAAAGTATTTTTTATACGAATTAATTAAAAACATATGTGTGGATTTTATTAATTTGTTATCGGATAATTTGATAGACTTATGCACCCTTTGTCTGTAAATATTTATTAGGCAGGGAGGTAATCATAATGTCCAGACAAATTGCTTTTAAGATTGATTTTTTTTCTAAATTAATAATATTTATAACCTTTTAACCATTATTGTACGGTACCACAAATAAATTATTGTTTTATCGACAACTTCAATAAATACCCGCAGTCCTTACCAAGCAGTACCCGAACACATCAATTTAAAATTAAAAGAGTCCAGCCCACTTTTCTCTTCTGGTCCATTGAACAAGTGACCTATTGCAACTCTTTCGCAGGTGTTCCACGCTGTGTATTATCACAGATGTCCGGCATGAGTGCGTGAAAATAAATTGGGCGAGTGGGGCGGTCCGGTGGGGGGTCTGCGAGGGGGGTGCGCGGGCATGGAGGGGAGCTTGGACGCGATAAAACGTTCCCGCCACTCGCCACTGATTTCATTTACAATTCATTTGATATACTTAGCAACGAGGCTTTTGATGGACCGGCCAGGGCTGTACGGATGGATGAATTCAGTATGCGGTATCTTGTGATGAAATGGTATTGATGTATTTCATATTTAAAACAAAATGATACTATTAATAACTCTAACACTTTTGGTATTAATCTATTAAATTCATTGACCGTTTAATTAAAGTTATATGTAGTAAATAACTGTAACAAGTAGTTTGGTATGTCATATCATGCAATGAGATGCAATATGCAGAAAAAAAAGCTGATTGATAAAAACATATAAAACAATATTTTGATTTTGTTTTTACGATTATAAGAAATTATTTAGTTGCTGTTTAAACCTGTTTATAAAATTGGGAATACATTGCATATAACCTTAATAAATAAATAAATAATAAATAAATACACCCAACAGTCACATATTCTGACCCCACATTAGGATACAAGTCCTGTGTCGTGGGTATTAGAAGCTACGAGAGACTTTTCGGTCTCACAAACACCCAGACCCGAAACAAACATTTGTGGATCACACAAACATTTGTCTCGGTGCGGGGATCGAACCCGCGGCCTCTCGTTTCGCAATCTGGTATCTAGCCAACTGCGCCACGGGGCCGTCTAAGACTGAAACTCTGCATAAAAATCGCATTTATTTTTACCAGTACCAGAGAGTAACTTTAGTTAAACTGTTTGTGTTAAATGCCGCAAATGTTTACAAAAACTCAGTTAACGTCACGAACTCGATACCGAGTGGTCAGCCCTAAGTCCGTTTAGGTATAAAGTTACGCCGGCACGCAAGTGGTTCAGGGTAAATACGTTTTCTTATTCGAGCGGCTCTCTCGGTGCCCCCCGGCGACCCCCCACTGCCCCCCGTGACCCCACTTCACTCGGCCAGTGTGTGCCCGTCTTCTCTGGTGTTAATGGCTTATTTGGTTTTGTAATTAGCAGACGAGATAAAGGATACTTCCAATCTGGGCTTGCGAGAATTTTCATTAGATGGTTATTTCATATTTGTTCACTTTAATTAGTTTGATAGGGGGATTTTATTTTGAATATCCTCGTTGGTCTTGTGGTATAAGTCTGGAAAAGCGAATGAGAAGTCTCGGGTTTGATTCTCGGGTCAAAACAGTATTGGGATTTTCCTTTGAAAAAAAATATCAGTAATAAGAGTAAGGCCATTAGTCAAGCTTCTTACATAGCCGATATTATTAATGTTTGAAAAAGCAAAGCATCACTTTTATTCACTAAGCTAAATGTCATACCCGAAAACGGTATTTCACTACACTGAGAAAACAGACGAAATTTAATTACAATTGAAATGAAAATCTTTACAAGCGGGCAAGTTATCATAAATCGGAGGGCAAAGGGCAGGGAGAACAGAGAGGACACGTTGTCAAGTGCATAAGAGTCCGCGCTTTGTGTCGCCGACGTGCAGCGAATTCCACTGTTAGTTAAAGTTAATGTATATCATCATCACATACTCTGGCTTTTGGATAATATGCAAATGAAAGGCGCTTGATGTTTCTTTGTTCTCGTAAAACGTATGAAATTAAGTGCTGTTTTTTATTTAACATCAGAATTAAAACCTTAACCATAAATTGTTTGGTGTTAAATAATTAACAATATTTACGTACTACCCTACGTTTTTGTTTGATTTGTTAACACTTGATATATTTTAGTTTTTATTATTAGATGCCATTTTACTAATTTTCTAAACTGCGTCGTATGATAGGCACTATCAATATTTAAAAAAAAAATATTTTTTAAATAAAATAGTTTGATTTGGCAATCGCACTAAAAGTGAGATACATTGTGTTTTCATGCGATTGCCAAGTCTAACTATTTTATTTGAAACATAAAATATTTTTAATATTTATATGGTCACTATACGATGGTGTCTGGTAAGCTACGTGCATAATAACTTAAGACAGAAGTTCCTTTAAACGGGGACTGAATAAACTCATCGACTTGGTATCATATTATAGATCTCACAACTTTTTACGGCAGAAGAACTGAGTTGCGAGACTTGGGTTTTTTTACAATTTTGTTTTTATGGGATTCTATGATTTCTGGTAATAATTATATTCAAGTTCAAAATCATTGTTATGAAGGCGAAAGTAAATGTAAGTGAAAGTTATATATTTGTGCACATCTGTGAGTATAGATGCATAGAATGTATATGTTAAACAGCGGAGCGCCTTTTAGCCCTTTCCAGACAGTGCGGCTGACGTTAGCTGCATTACCTAACCAACCGAGTGCACGCACATCAATACATACAACGTGGTACAAGTTTAAAGAAAGCTTTTCGATGATTCAGATTCAATACGAGTTTTTCATAGAATATTTTTTTATTTTAATGTGATTATTTCATATAATTTCGTTTAATATTATATAAAAATATTAATACGAAAAACGAATGTAAGGTACCCTTAACTGAAATGGATGTTAGGGTAGTTTGCCTTGCCATGTCTGCGATTCTCACCGGGACGAGTAGAGAGTATATGTGTGTAGTTTCACCTCCGATTACATCTACTATAGAACTCATGTAATAGAAACACTAAAAAACAAAAACGAAATTAACATTTTACTAACTCATCTCGACAATATCGAAATAAATTCGCCGCTAGCTCGTGTCCTGTATCCCACGGTAACTCGAGCCGAGGGGGTGGTTATCCGCGGCGCAGCAGACAGTCTGTATTGACACTCGGATTGAAAATACTCTGATAAGAACGGAACCCCACGCCTCGACAAATTGATTCTCAATAAACATTACAGTTAGAGACTAATGAAACGCGTAGAGCTTAGAGAACATTTCACTGTCAATTAGTTTCATTTATGTACTTAAGGAGCTAAGTGACCGCAATGTGGCTAAGATAAGTGTAATATGGAGTATATCGCGATACGAGTACGTACTTATCTATCGTACGTATCTTAGGCAATTGATTAATATAGTTGTAGGATTTTGCGGGTTTTAACCTTGTCTACATAAAGTTCTCCTTTCAACTCCTATTACCACTAAATTGATCTCTGGAAATCTTAATTATCGAACGAAAAGAACTGAGCTAGCTCTTCTGTAACATTCTACAGTAGAATTCGCTGATATGAATGATGAATCATGTGATTTCGCGATGAATTAAGTCAATTGCATAATTTTTATATGGTTTCAATTACGATTTTGCCAGTCGAATGTTATTTTGTCTAGACCCCCACGATTGGTTGACGTTAATTACACCGAAAATTGACAGTGGTACCAATCGTACCTCAGTTACATAAAATGACAAAAGAATGTGTGTTCCCTCACATCTCTTGTAAATAAAACCGCGGTATCGGTGAAAAAACGACTATTCCTCTCAGGTAATGTATTCGTGTAAATCATGGCCGCCGGTTTCGGATCAGCCGGTTGACGTCGGAAATATGTCCGAGCATCCCTCACGTCCGGATATCCGGAGAAAAATCTACGCGATATGTAAATACCATAGGGGGCGCTGTGATTGAATTGATTTTTATTATTTGGGAAATTCGGGTGAAAGGGGTTTCTTATTATCTAAAAAAAATATGGTTTACCTTCTTTTTCTAATCACCTGGTTATAAGAGACAAGAGAAATAATTTGTAATGATAAAATAATTCAAGTAAGGAATAGTCAAAAAGCATTTAAAAAAAAAGAACATTTCCATTTAAATACATACAAAAGGTAAGGTTTAGGTTAGGATTTTAGTACCATAGAGTCATTATTGAAACACATTTTCTCATTTTCAAAAAAAAAACACGTAGTCCTTCCTAGGGTTATGTTGTTACACTGCCATGAAAAGATCTATTGTCATTTAAATTATAACTTATCGATACATTCTCCTAACATAAAAACACCATTAATACCAAAGTAAAAAAATGTCTAGATAATTCCAAAGAAAATGCCATTTAAATAGCCCTCCTCTGCGCACCCTCTTCAAATCACAATCAAACTTAACACACATCCCCTTAATTAAATACATAAAACAGACTCGAACACTCGACTCATCGGCGAGCCATTTAACTTGGGTCTTGGGTCGTGCGTTCGATTCCGGAGCGTGCCATTGTTTCATAATGAGAAGCACATTGGACGGCTCGTTGGGTTCCTAATTGTACATGTCGAGGCTCGTTACGCTGATGACGTAACGCGACTTACAGTAACTGGTTATGAATTTCATGAAGATGAGAATCTAATTACAATAAAGACATAACTTATATGGCTAAGTGGCACACATGTTCACATAAAATCTTACCTAATATTTCTTAGGAATTTCTTAGGTCTAGTCCGCTAACTCGAACTAGGTCAGCCAACAGTGGGATGATGACCCTGAATTTACAATCGATAGCGAAACTTTATTTGACAATATCGGTATCAAGTATTGTATGACAAGTTATAAATATATGTATAACAAACAATACTTGAAGTTATTAATGCACAGAAAAAATAAATGTAATATTTTATGGTGAAAGGGTTGTTATCCCAAAACAAAGGAACTATCAGTCATAAGTTTGATTGATACCCACTCATATATCTTAATGATTTCAACCCCTACGTAATAAATTACCCTTAACGTGTACAGTGGCCGCTGCGAATAAAAGTGAAATTAACGCGGCGCGCACACGCTGATCGAATGATTGAATGGTTGAACGAATGATGAATAGTACGGAATTTCGAATGCATGGCTGCAAAGGGTGTTGAAAATTACCGTGAAATTAAAGTTAATGATTTCAAATCGTTACTGCGCATTTTGAATTAGGTTATTATATAATGGCGGTGAGGACCAGCTTACGGGTGCAATTTTGGATTCCGGGCTCATCCCACGGGAAGACTACTTTTACTACATACGCGGGGAGACTGCCTCGTGGTCTCGCGGTACAAGTATGTGCCGTGCGATTCCCGGGTCGGGAAAAGTGTTATTGGGTTTTTCCATTAGGAAATTCTCGGTAACAGCACGGAGTCTGGGAATGTGCCCAAAAACGGCAATAGGCTCGCCACCTATTACGTGGGACTGATACATACTTGGCGAAATGTACCCTTCGGGGAATACAGGCGTGAGTTTAAGTAGGTATGTATGTATATAGAAAGTAGCCAATATTACTTCCCAAGTACCCTTATATTTTGGTATGACATGAATCATTCAAATGACTCGAGTAGTTCTTAAGTTAAATCTTAACAAAGAAAATAAAAATATTTTTTCTTTATAATATTAGAGTAGATTATGATCTACTCCTATGATCTACTACTATGGTATGAGAGGGTTTTACATTATAATTTAATATCCATGGTTTGGCAAAGACTTCTCCACTCACTACGGAAGCAAGTGTTTTGGTGTTCATTCATTACTTGGTCGAAGAGTGTTTTTATTTGCTAAGTCAGTGTATTTTATACAGTATGTATAAAATATGTATATGTATGTTCTTTAGTAGTTAAGATATCGTATATTATAATCTTGGTCAAATATTAGTTTCAGGACTGAATGTTTGCGAACCGAAAAGTTGCAAGTAATTTTTGACAGTCACAACATAACTATCTTAAATTGGGGTTAAAACGATGCTGATGTTAAACTTACGATTATCACTATGCGACTGTCGGGTTTAGTTTATTTAATATCTCGTCATTTAGAAGCGATTTAAATTAAACGAAGTCTCACGTGGATTTTTTCGAAAAAAAATACATAATAATATATTCAGAGAGTAAAGTCTATCATGTTCTCTAAATTTTCCACCGCTTTCGGTCAATTATTCCCAAGTGAAGTACGAAGCACTCACGTCAATATCAATATATTCACACTATTTTCTGTTCATTCTTTCGGTCAATTACAGCGAATCTATCTGTCAGTCACAGAGCGACCGCACTCGAGCGCGGATCGTTCGTTCAGTAATTGAATGAATCGGTCAATTATCAACTGCCCGTAATTGTTAGCGGCGATGTGCGGGGAGGGATCTGCTGGCTTTTTGTTTCAGGTTTAGCGTAGTGTAGATCGTCTTATTGATATTGATAGCTCGTTTATGGAGTATTAGAAGATTTATTATGTATACTGTTGGGAATTGAACGGGACTAAATAAGCTCAAGCGTTTCAAATAATTATAATGGTAGTCATGATTAATAATGGTCTATTTGGATATTAAAATATTCTTAGGATATTCTTCTACACCTATAAATTTGACAAAGAAAGTTAACCAATCCGCATAAGACCAGTGTGATGGGCTTAGAATATCGATGAGTGCGACGTACATACATCAACTTTAATATAATAGATGTTATTTTTAATAAAAAAAAGTATTAAATATTACGCATTACAGCAATACAGAACATTTATTGATATAAAATTATTTTTTATAAAATAAAAGCGAAATAATTGGATATTGTTTGCCAAAAAAAAATACTAAAAAAATCCTTCAAAGCAAAGACTGAAAAGGAAATGGAAATAACGACGGCACGTGTACGTTCCACAACACATGGTCTGTGCAGTTAGTTATCCATCCATTAGGATCCTTGAGAACATTTCGAAACTCCAATAAGTGCATTATTTGAGTTTTCGCCCGCAGGCTCGGGGGCGCAACTTATTTTGTCAAGTTAAAAGTGCAAAGTGCTCGAGGGGGTTAATAATAAAGGTCGGGGGCGGAAATTGTCGCCCTCTGCGCCCGACCCCGCGGTCCCCGCGCCTCTGCCTGAGCCTCGGGTACGTGCAAATATTTTGATGAAAATATGTACTAGAATTGGTTAAAAATCCTTAAAAGTTTTTAGTTAAGAAATGTTAGTCCTTAAACTTCCTACACATTGTCTTTAAATGTCGCACTATTGCGACTTGCAATCGTATTTAATTCATTTATTTTTGAAGTTCCTTGTAGAGTCAACGTTTAAACTAATGTCGCGCCTAAACCAGCACGTTATAGTGATTTTAATATTCTATTGTAAAAATTGTTTTTTGTATTGGGAA
Source organism: Hemaris fuciformis (assembly GCA_907164795.1). Lineage (NCBI taxonomy): Eukaryota > Metazoa > Arthropoda > Insecta > Lepidoptera > Sphingidae > Hemaris > Hemaris fuciformis. The sequence continues at coordinate 17,006,640 of OU015441.1, forward strand.
ATTTAAGGGATTGATCATATAAAAATAAAATAGATTCTTCTTTGTCGATGTAAACTAAATCTATACACAAATATTACTTATTCTCTACATACATCATAGTGATCTGTTCTACATAACGTAGCGCATTTGAGTACGGTAGTAAACCGAGAGACGGTACAATATCTTACAAGCTCCATACATATTAATCGGGCCGTCCGTCCATACATATGGATCGAATCACGCCTTTGTTCGCCAATCATCAAATGCTTCTCGGATATCAACTGTTTTGCTTTTCGAAGTTGAATCAAGAAGATATTGGGTGTGTTTAACTGGATTAGTTTTATAATGGCAGGGCACCGTTACAAGTTTGTACTAAAATCTCTGAAAACTGGGATATGTACGTAACGTGTATGCTAATGGCTTTAGTCTACCACGCTGGCCTAGTGCGGGTTGGCGGACTAAACGCCTAAGAAATTCCTAACAAATTATAGGTGTGCTGGTTTCATCACGATGTTTACCTACCCCGTTAAAGTACGTGAAAATTCATTGTGAATACACACATAACTTTGAAAAGTCAAGAGGTGTGTGTCTGGGGTTTGAACCGGCGACCAACAAAATTCTTGACCATGCGCCTAAACCTAGAGGCCATCACTACTTACTACTGATATGCCATAATAAAATCTTATAGTTAAAAAAACCTATACTATTATCGCTAAGACATAAAATAGCAATATAAAATCACCACTTAATTCCGCTCTACATACAGTGTGCGTAGGAAATAGAACTCCGCCATATTTCTCTCGGCATTATGTGAGAGGCTCTCCCGCTCATTCCGCCGCCATTGCACTGCGTTATTAGGAAAATTCTAACTTATTGCTTCAATGCCAGCCAGTGCTTTCAACGTTTTATTAGTGGCGCAAGCGATGAGTGCTAGCGGAGAGCGGGGTAATGTATTTGCTATTAAATATAAATAGTTGAAAAGCGAACGTTGATTAATTTGTTTAGTCTATTCAGTCTTCAATCTGAGAATACATTTTAGATATATTTAAGCACATATGAAGGTTTATTTTTGGGTGAAATCACAGGTTGCTTTTCTAAAGCACTTGGTTGACAAAAGCTATATTAACGCGATTGAAGCCGCAAGCCAAACGCGATTTTGAAAATTTTGATTTTCGTATTTGGCTGTTTGTGAAACCTTTCAGTCTGTTGTAGTTACTTCACGACACAAGGCGTGTCTTCGTGTAGAGTGAGAAAATATGTGTAGACTGTAGGGAGTGTTTTCGTATTGTTTATCGTTTTATAATACCATATTGTTTCGCCTAGTTGTATCTTTTCACTTGAAGAATTACAGACACTATAACTATTTTACATTCCGCTGTTTTTTGTACTCTAGGGCACCACGTCCGCGGTGCTAAGTGTAATGCATCGTGAAAGGGTGGAGGGGACGCGTGCCGTCTTCGCAAATCCGCCAACAAGTGACGGTTGGCAAAAAGTGCGCGCTTACCGCGATCTTTGTCTTACAATGAACCGTACTCTGAAGATAAACTGCTAGCGACAGACGGGAAGAATGTTCCGCTAAGGCGATTTACTTCATTAATTTTTATAGCGATATTGTTGGGAGACGAAGTATAATTACGTTGTTACAGATTTCATCTTGATGCAAGTTTTTTTGAACGGAAAACAAAATGTTTTCATGACAAAAATATTCAAGATTTTGTCGTAGATTCGATGAACTGTTGGGCGAAGTTTTCTGTTAGTGATTTGTCACGTGATACTTAATAGTTAGCGCAATGGTTGTAAAATATATTTCTACCCACCGAGTCGAGAATACAAGCGTGAGGGTGTATTCATCAACATCATCATCAACAGCCCATATCCCACTGCTGGGCACGGGCCTCCTCTACCATTGAGAGGGTTTAGGCCTTAGTCCACCACGCTGGCCTAGTGCGGGTTGACTACACACCTAAGAAATTCCTAAGAACTTTTTTTTAGGTGCGCAGGTTTCATCACGATGTTTCCCTTCACCATTAAAGTAAGTGATAATTCATTATGAATACACACATAACTTCGAAAAGTCAGAGGTTTGAACCGCGACCGCCGAGATTCTCGACCGCGCGCCTAAACCTCGAGGCTATCACTACTTGTACGAGGGTGCATGTACAGATGTAATTGTTAAAAAAATATTTAATTTAAACACATTCGCCTTCTTCACTTAACAGTGGCCTTGCGATAAGCTCTCAATCGGTTATATTCTGGGACAATGAATCAAAATCTAAAGTATTTTATCCTTAAAATGTCGGATTAACCCTTCCTGATTGATTAAAACAGGGTCACAGTGACCCTCGCAATGAATATGAACAATAAAACATGATGTTTTAATGTAATTCCGCGCTGGAAACGTTTCAATTGAGCACAAAGCGGAGCTCGGTTTTCGTTTTCATTAACCTTAATATTAGATATCTTCGACTAGTATTATGCTGCGTTCACTTTCGCGAGTTCGGTGGAAACTGCATTTATAAATGGCTTGTACTTGTCAAATTACTCAGTTGAAGAAATGTAGAAGGTAATTTGATTCTGATTGTGAAAATATCGTTATTTGTATTCCTCAAAGTATATTAGTAGTCTGTATGCTTTTGTACTTATATGAAGTTACAGATTTCACATCGGAAAGCTTAGGCAGAACTGCATTTTTATTTTCCATTGAACCTATGAAACAAGCAACAAATCTATTGCCGTTATAGAGAAACTTTTCTTATTCCATCCTATTATACAGAATCTTGTAATGGACAACCCAAAAAACTCTAAATTGACGATGCTATTGTATCAACGAGACAATTCTACTTAAAATCATCATCATCAGCCCATATACGTCCCACTACTGGGCACGAGCATCCTCTATCATTAATCCTTAAGTTAATCTTTTAATTTTATACCGTGCATTCTGTATTCTGTTTCATACTTATGTTTTCATCACTAAAAGTTATTTTCCAATAAACTTTATCTAATGGTAACCCAGTGAATACTAGTCGAATTACTAGCCCTCTATGCCGAGCCAGTAACTCGCCTGCGCCCGCAAGGCTGCAGTAACTCCGCGAGCTAAATAATGAAATTAGCCGCGCCCCGTCTCCGAGAACCATGATTTGTGTAATCAAAGAGCGTCTAATCGGATTTGTCGGATCTCTCGTCTCTTTCATTTAAACAAAACCTTACGTTATTTCGCTTTATTAGTTTGCCTTTTGATATGGTAACTCGGTTATATGGAAAAAAATTAGATCGTGATGAAATACAATGTTGTATTAAATAGACGGTTTGATATATAAATAAATATGTAGTGTCAAATAATTTTATTATTACTAAGTTAAGTCATTACAGAATATTTTTAATTGACTATTGATATCTTTCTGATACTAATAAAGATAAATTTATTTAGTTATATACTTAAACCAAAAATGATATTTTTTTCCCAATTTCTCATTTGAAATTCGCTAATACAATGTACCTATCTATTATTATTATTGTCGGAAATTTAAAATTATTATGTTATCTTACATAGTTTTAGTATCTTGTTTTGGATTCAAAATTGAATTACATAAAAATACATTATATTAATTCAGTCAATACAGATTGAAGTATAAATCATCAATTAAGTAAGAATCATTACACTGATAATTAAATACATGATTAATTCTTAGCATCTCTATTTAGTTAAATGACAGAGAGGGTAGAATTTTTAGTTTAACGAAATAAGCGTTTTCTTTTGTTAAACAAAATGTTATGCCTAAAACCAATGTGATATATTAAATTAAACCGATACAAAACTAAAGTTACAGAAACCGTCGCACGATCCAGATAAGTTGGGAATAATTTTAGAAAAGCCATTACGACAGGTCCGATGCACTCTGCCGACCCACATAGACACCCTCCGATGATAATTTGGCTGTCTTCCGGTCCGCAGCCAAGATGGCGGTGGCAATTTCCGGCGAGCGTACACTTTGCGCGACGCACTGCGTTTGACAGTCCTCTAAGGAGCCTCTTTGCGTAGATAATTGGGGCCTCTTTCGAGAGAATCGACGCCTCTAATTTTATATTTTCATTTATTGCATGCGCACATTTGTGTAGTGAGGCGAAATGCGAGAGATATAATTGATGAATTTAAAAGTTATCTGCTTAAATTCATCTTTGTTACCAGATAATTACCTAATACTGAAATATGGGCAATTTGATTTGTTGACTTGTGTGAAAATTAAACTGTCTTAATACAACTTCTAACGATCATCAATAGGATGAACAATTATAAATTTAGTTACTAATGAGTAACATAAAGATTTGTAGACATCCTTACAATACACCTTACAATACAAGACTTAAAATGAAAAGTACAGCCAAGTCCAAATAAAGTATAAAGTACAAATTAAGGATTTATCGCGGCCATTAGATAAAATCATGCCGATGTAAAATATTCCTTACGCTACGCATGAAGGAACCAACACATATCAGCTGATATTTAGTAGTGTACGAGCATACGATACCAAATTGTGATTTTTTGGCACCGAGGTAGACTACTAAGACTAAAATATTGGCTTCATAAACCAACAAACGTGTTTATGGAAGGCGAAGGATAAGATTAGATTGAACAACTCCTCAGCAAATACCATGATAGTAATTGGCAATAGTTTAAAATTGACGATTCAAAAGAACTTGCAAAATACTATTTCGATACTATTGGACTGCCTCGTGGTCTCGCGGCACAAGTATGTGCCGTGCGATCTAGAGGTCCTGGGTTCGATTCCCGGGTCGGGCAAAGTGTTATTGGGTTTTTCAATTAAGAAATTCACAGTAGCAGCACGGAGTCTGGAATTGTGCACGAAAAACGGCAATAGGCTCGCCCCCTATTACGTGGGACTGATACAAAACCTGGCGAAATGTGGGTGCAGAAATGCACCTCTGCCTACCCTTTCGGGGAATACAGGCGTGAGTTTATGTATGTATTTGGATAAAGAGTATTTTGACTATTCCTTATACTTTGATGATTAGGGACAAATACGTTAAGTTGGTGTTTTAGGCCCTTACATCTACATCATTCTATCATGCAAACGTCCGAAATTGGACAAAGACCTATTTCACCTCGGAAGTTCCATGAATCTCCCCGTCGCCATAGTTTTCCCGTAACATATAATAATTTTAGCTACATAAATAAGGTGTGGCGTTAAGTAGGGGGTTGATTTGCGCGCGGCGACGCGTGTATATCGGCGCGAGGCAGCCACCGCGGTCGACTGGTCCGAGTAATTGTCTGCCGGGACACTGAAAAACAAATTTTTCACCAAATGCACTGAGGAAGTGGTTGAGATTAATAGACAAGGCGGGCCAGGACAGATGCCATAGACGTGCCTTTGTTCGACTTCGATTTAATTTGTTCCGGTATGACAATTTTTTATTGACGGACACAATGAGTAAAACCATGGTGACTTTAAGAAGTATTATAAGTTCTTGGTTAAGCTTGAGTCCGTTTGATGAGACAGACACAATTATGGAAACTTGCGAGTCATAACCGGAATCGATTTGACTCGGTCTAAGGCCTAAACCCTCTCAGATCAAGCGGAGGCGCGTCCCGAGAAGTGGGATACAGACTGATGATATTGATTAATCCAGAAAAAAGAAACAGTCTTTTGATCATAATAACATAGAACTGGAACTCGCCATACAAAAATACTTGGCTTTGTTTAACAGATACAAAAGACGAAGCCGAAAACACTTATTTTTTATTTTGCTCGTACAACGTTTACTATATACCTAGGCTAGTCTTTTGTGGAATACCCTTCCCCTAGAGATGAGGATGTGTAAGACCCGTCTGTCGTTCAAGTCAAAGGTTCGCGAGTTGCTGCTGAAGAGAATCTCAGAATCTTCATTATAGTATTTTTATGTATGTATTATAGTATTTTGGTATGTATTTATATTCATATTATATTTATATAGTTACTACTATAACTACTATTACCTACGTTAAATTAAATACTTCTTTTCTTTACCTAAGTATATTGGTCTGTAATATGTATATATATGTATGTGTATGTTTATAATTGACTTTATTTGCACACCTACTATGCATCATCTCTGCATCACCCAAGGTTCGACTGGCAGAGAATGCCTTAGGCATTAAGTCCACCTTTACAATTATGTGTTAAATTGTATAAAGTGTGAATAAATAAATAAATAAATACTTTAAGTTAGTTTATTAGCCTAGTGCAGATCTCGTCATGACGTTCCTACACGATACAACTTTCAACCTCCTAACACCCGGTATATTAATTTAGTTGGACTTGGAACAGAGCGTGGCGAGATTTACAGCGTTTGAAATAGAAACAATTGAGCGACAAATGTGACGAGGTGCCGCTTTCATATCCGCGTAACGGATACACAATATCCGCCGGTATCCGCCGGCCGCGTGAATTATACGCACGCTGTATCCCAATAAGCCCTCTTTATGACCGGCGGATTGTCCCCGTATAAATTTTTATATCGCGGATCTAAAAGAGATATATCTTTTGAACGTTGTCTGTCGTAGAGACTATTTGCGCTTTATATGGACTTGTATATGAGGTTCGTCGGTGTACGGTGTTACGGGGTGTCGGTTCGAAGATAGGGCGAATATTGGAAAATCACTTTCTTCATAATTTATTGTACAAGGTGATAAATGTTGTGGGGTTTATGCAATAAGTGTTTATTGTGTACTGTTTAACATACGTACCTACTCTATGAAGCGTATCTTGACTAAGGGGTAGGCGGTATATGGTCGCGCTCACGTTAAGCCGGACAAGAAGTAACATATAGGTATGTTTCATATCATTGAGTTAGTAAGATTATCGAAGATAAGACATTTTTCCAGCGCCCTATTCTAGTGTAAAATTATTGTTACGGGTGTATACACATGTGACGTGGAATAATTTTTCATAAGCTGACTTTGTGTATCGGAAAGTACACGTTACGAAAATTAGAAAAACATATTTGTCATTTTACGTAGTAAATTTAAAAGTCTCATTTTTTAAACTGAGTTAATATTCAGTGAGCTTTCAAGTACATAAATGTTGAAATAAAATTCCTAGTGTTGATACAAAATGCATACAGTTATGCATACATATATGTTAATATGGCATGTTTGTAAAAGAAAAAAAAGATGACCCTTCCGAGACAATACGTGAGAGAATATGTGTATATGTAGAAAAAAATTGCGATAAATATTCTTAAAGTATCTCTAGGTTGATACAATTAGACCAGATCATATAAATTAACTAAACCATCTTGCCGACATAAAAATGAAAACAAAGCATTTTTCATATTATATTCAAGTGTAACAAGCACAAAGGGTAATAAAGTTGAGTTGGCAGTAAAACTACGAGCGGTTTTCGTTGGTAATTTGCGTTTCACACACCATTACCGCTCTGCAGTGATGGCGCTTTTATTACGTTCACACAATAAGCGCAATGTAGTTAAATAATCCCTGTTTAAATACTTTAAAATTATCGCGAGATAATGTAAATATTTTGACAGCGAACTATTTAATTTTATTCACAGTTTGTATGTGATAGTCGGGGCAAACAATAATGGTAATAATTTGTTCTTGCAACGAGGCAAATATTTGTATTAAGGTTTAATGGCTCAATTGAGGATATTTGTTTTGTTGGTCCCGCGGCAAAAGTATTTGACGTCCGATTGGGAACTTAAATTGCAATTCTTCAATTTGCTACATACATTTCTTCAATTTTCGGACATCTGCATGATTATTATTTTATTTGTGAGCCTTGTGTAATAATATTCATTTAGTTATTACACATTCTTAAACATAGAGAAAACAATACAAACAATTTGCAGTTGAATTCACCACACATTGCTTAAAAAATAAAATCGATTTTTATTTTACTCAAATAATCGATTTTTATCATCATATTAATCGATTTTAATAAAATATATTATATAATTTACTTTTTTAATCGATTTTTCTAAACAACGCCTTCTATGCGACGGATGAAAACACTCGAAGTTATTTCATTAAAAGCGCCTGGCGAAAGTATTTTATAACGAACAAAGGTAACATAACATTATGCATGTACTGTTCGAAAGAATTAAGAACTTGTAGTAATAATACAAATTTAAAGCAGCACATAGAACGAAAACTGTCTTACAGGTAACACAATGTATCTCACTTTTAGTGCGATTGCCAAGTTTAACTATTTTATTTGAAACATAAAACATTTTTAATATTGATATGGTCACTATAAGATGGTATCTGGTAAGCTAAGTGCATAATAACTTTAGACAGACTTCCCTTAAACGGGGACTGAATAAATTCATCGACTTGGTATCATAATATGGATCTCACAACTTTTACGGCAAAAGAACTGAGTTGCGAGACTTGGGTTTTTTTACAAGTTTTGTTTTTTATGGGATTATGATTTTTGTGGTTCATGCAACTGCAGAATTTCAAAAACTCAATTTTTGTTATTTATTTTTTTCTTGTGAAGATAGTACCCATGGTATGTGTATAAAACATTAAAAAGAAAATAACATAAACTACATTTTTTTTAATAAACGCGTTTTCTGAATAAAATATCATTCGTAGAAATCCCTTACGTGGTGCGCGCACGGATCGCGTCAGCATCGACAGTTCGCCGTCAGCGGCGACTAACGAGCGCGGAGACGTGACGTTGCCATGGCAACGCACTCACAGACACACACCTAGCCCCTGTCATGTGTTTACAGGATAGTATTGTCGGGACGAATTTAGGGGACAGGTACGGGACGCGAATGACCCACGGTGTCAATAGAGGGACAGGTGTGTGGACGCGAATGACCCCCGCTGTAATTTTATAGTGCGTCATGGCTTTAAGAGTTTCGGAATTAATTTTCACGGCCCTCAAAGGCAAAGAAAAAAAAACTGAGAGAAAACCTAAATTCCATTCCGCTTAATTCCGCTTAAATTAAATAATTAAATTTAAATTCCGCTTTCCATAAAGAATTTTTGAGGTGTGTAAAGTTTGTCGCCCCGCACTGGGTCAGCTTGGCGGATTAGTATCTAACCCCCACTCAACACCCAGCATTGGAACGCATATGGGCTCATCAAATAAACATTTTTCTTGGCGGGTATCGAGCATAGAATCGGTTTTATTCGAGGCGTTAATTTATAATTGTTATAAAAAAGACGTTCAAATTTAAGGAATCTTAAACACCGATAATGTACTATACTGCCATTGTTAGTCTCAAGACGGTTAACTACAAAACGTCTATAATTAAAAGCGACCGATCCATTAACCCGACACGTGTCCGCAAAATATTTGAGAGCTCATAACCTCTTTGGCGGAGACGCGGTGGAATCCAGCGGACGCGGCGCTCCTCCGTGATGGAGCGAGTTCCCTCTGGCCTCGATACGGGGCGGCGAAAATTCATTTTAGATACGCTAAGAATTTCCACTATTACTGGCCGGTTATTAAACTTCACATACGGGACGATTGGAATGTGAAAAATATTCGTCCAAGGAATCTATAGCAGACCGTTTGGTTGATATTGCTCGGCTCAGAATTGAAGAAGTGTGAGCCGTGAAGTCATATCTATAGTTCGCAAGATCAATCGCCGGTTCGGGTAAAATATTTATTAGTTTTTACCGCTATATTTGACAGCCCCGTGGCGCAGTTGGCTAGATACCAGCTTGCGAAACGAAAGGTCGCGGGTTCGATCCACGCACCGAGACAAATGTTTGTGTGATCCACAAGTATTTGTTTCGGGTCTGGGTGTTTGCGAGACCGAAAAGTCTCTCGTAGTTTCTGATACCGACGACACAAGACTTGTATCTTACTGTGCGGTTAGAAGTATGTATGTGACTGTTGGGTGTATTTATTTATTTATTATAATAGGGGGCGAGTCTATTGCCGTTTTTCAGGCACATTTTCAGATTCCGTGCTGCTACTAAGAATTTCCTAATGGAATAACACTTTGCCCGACCCGGGAATCTAACCTAGGACCTCTAGATCGCACGGCACATACTTGTGCCGCGAGACCACGAGGCAGTCACTCACAGTCACAGTTGCTTGGGTCACTGCGCCCAAAACCCCAATAATACAGCCCGACAAAGGAATCGATCCCGAGCCCTCTTAATATCACGTCGAACACCTATGCCGCGAGATTTACGAGAATTCCGAAAATAACCAATACCAATGCGGCATACATGCGAAAATAATTTACGCGCACAATTTGATTTTAATGGTCTCGCGGCTTACCGATTAACTTTTAGTGGTAAATTTATTGAGGTAATGAATAACGAGATTAATATATTAAACCATTACTATTAGCACGTCATTACGCATTAATTAATGTTTCACATTTTAAAATCGGTTCGGTACATTACCTACAATAGGGTTGAACATCGATTTAAATTTGTGGGGTGTTTTGCACTTACTTTGAAAATTATAGACAGTATAATAATACGCCTAAAGTAACAATAATAAATAATATCACATAGGCCTTTTCTACGACTGAGAGGATAAGGACTGAGTAATTAAGATAACGTCTAGGTAGACCACGCCCCTTACTAAGTCCTCAAAAACTATGCATAAAATACACTGTCTTTAAAAACTGCACCTATAAAATTAAGTAATAATTCTTAATTCTTATTCATAACTTACAAACGAGAACAAAAACTATTTTAACTAGAAAACAATTGAAAGTTAATCACCTATTAAACCCAGCCCGTACATTATCGGCAGTTCAATAAACGGTAATATGCAAAGTATTCTGCGAACTCTAGTGTCTCCAGCCGATATAAATATTTACCGCCGATCGGGCGATGGAGCGACGAGCGGGCGCATTCCTCGCGCGCTTCGTGGCCCCATCGCGTTATTTCTCGTCCCAACACTCGCATATTAAGGGAGACGGCATTCTTTCCCCTCCAGCTCCCTCCCCCCTCCTGCTAGAACAATGCTCTCCATTATGCGGCTATCGCTGAGTCCCGCCGTCATTTGAACAACCAAATTATTGTATTGTAAGACTGCTCATGGAATTTGAGAACATTGGCATTCACTGTAGTCATAGTTTTTCATTTGATTGGGTAATAGGCAAAACGATAATGCCAGGATAATTAGATTGCCAAAATGCGAAACATAATTTTGGCGATAAATATTTCAAGAGACTGTTAATCAATAAAATTACTTCTATTATGATTTGATTTTTTTTAAAGCAGTAAAACTGTGGAATCAAGTCTTGCCCTAGTCTGTTGGATGTATTAGGAATGTCAGAAGTAGCGGTCCTAGTGTGGGACAATATTTGCAAGTAAAAAAAAATTTAATTCCACAATAGCCAGAACCAAGACATCTAAGTAAAAAGTCTTTGTGCGAGCTTGAAACTGCAAATATAAAACTGCAAATATAGTTTCAAGCTTTGTTCACTTTGCCCTGGAGGTGGAATGTGTTTACACATAATTTATAAGAAATAAGTACTTTTTAAGTAAGACTGCCTCGTGGTCTCGCGGTACAAGTATGTGCCGTGCGATCTAGAGGTCCTGAGTTCGATTCCCGGGTCGGGCAAAGTATTAATGGGTTTTTCCATTAGGAAATTCTCGGTAACAGCACGGAGTCTGGAAATGTGCCCGAAAAACGGCAATAGGCTCGCCCCCTATTACGTGGGACTGATACATACTTGACGAAATGTGGGTGCAGAAATACACCTCTGCCTACCCCTTCGGGGAATACGGGCGTGAGTTTATGTATGTATGTAAGTACTTTTTAACATCACTTTAAAAAAAGGCACAAATGAAAATTTCAATATTAGACATGTGTTAATCTTAATTTTTACATTATTTATTTTTGTCACTTGATCAATTTCAAGGATAATAATCCATTCTTTTTATGCCTTTATGGTTATTTAATAATCAAGACCATTATATTATGTAAATTTAAAGTTTGACTAAAATGCATTAAGATAATATTATTTAAAAAACTAAGATGTTTGTGTATTGATCGACAGCTCCATCTGTGATTCGATTTAAGAACTAAACAAACAATACAAAGGAGAACTTGAATTATTACAATTTGCATCTAATAATTATATACATATTTTAAATTGCAGAAATAAATACATTTCAATAACATTAACGAAATGTTAGAACAATTAATAAACTTTTGTAAGGTATTTATTATGAAAGAAGTGGGTATATTTTAATAATAAGTTTAACCGCATAAACTTGATTTGACGTAAGTGGACGTTGCACGTTCGTTCACTTAAATAATTTGCAATTGTTTCTTAGTTGATAAATACATCAACAAAAAACAAGGTGAGCGTTCTCTATATTAAATAATTAATTCAGTTTGAGTTTCTATTGTGACTAACTTATGTTCCATAATTTGTTAATTTCTTTGGGAGATTTTACTTGAGAGTTGAGGCTTTTATAGATATTAATTATTTCTTAATTTTTCATTCTTTATTTTCAAAACTCGATGTAATTAAAAAATGTTCCCTACAAGAATATCAAGGGTATTTGAAGTTAAGAGACCCTAATTATTGTAGTAATTGTAGTTGTAGTTTGACGAAGGAAGGATGTTAAGCTGGTGTTTTTAAAGATAACCGATCTGTTATTGTAATAGCTGTATCTACTTAACTCCTTTGCCTCCTATGCTTTCATATCATCAACCACTTGAGCTATTTTCATAAAACAATTCAAATTTTAACGAAATCTCAACTTTCCAGCATCATGACCAGCACTCGGTGCCAGCTAGAGTTGCTTGACGACAACCTGCCTCATTCACTGTTAGAGCCGACTGCTCCGGCGTACACCAACGTCACCGTCCGACGGGCGTTCATAGTGTGGCTGCATTGTGGACAGAAGAACAAGTTCAAGGACGTCTGCAACTACTTCCACTATTTGGAGTCTTTGGTAAGTAAAAAATTATGTTTCATTATATCGAAATATTATTAGTAAAAAGTTGTCAGATGTAAAAATAAGTCTCAAATTAAAAGGATGTTTTAGGAACACAAGATGTTTTGAGTTTCGCAGTAGTTGAAATAAGAATTATTTGTGATAAAAACCTTTTTAATATTTTCAGGAAGAGACGCTTCCACCAAACAAGCGCGCGACAAGTCGCCATCACGAGTTCGTCATGTTCACAAATCAGCCGCCGAAATCTAATTATTTGAAACAATACTTCCCCACACTATACCCTCAGGACGTCCAGGAAAAAGTAACAAATACCGCAGAATCGACTCCGGAGAAGTGCGATCTAAAACTTGAAGAGTACGAAGAAATACGGAAACGAGAAGGCGCGACCAAGAAAGAAATTATACAAGCGAGCTGCATGATCAGAAACTATTGCAAGTCCCACATGAAAAGTTTGAAAATTTTTCTTTCAGAATTCAAAGATTATTCCACAAAATGTGAACTGAGCAACAGCGTCAACAACTTGGTTCATTACATAAAGAGAAAGTTGATCGAAGAGGAAATATGTATGCTCAATAATTGCAAGAAAAATTTCAAATTTTTCGACTTCGGCGACGTGAAATTCCATTCGAAAGAAGAATTTCAAAACATACAAAATGTTCCTAACCATAGTAATGATACAGTTAAAAAGATCAGAATTCTAACGAATGAGTCTAGAAAAAACGGCTCAAATATCAACCATGTTAAAGCTAATAATATATTTGACACATTTTATAACGTAGATAATGTGAATAAAGTAAATCAATCAAAAACAAACGGAGACAATTATAATATCATTGAAGATTTTCAAGCCAAATTAAAGTTGAAATGGAACGAGAATGATGCAAAGTCCATACATATTACCAGTGATACGAAAAACAATGATTTTACTGAATATAATCACGCATTTTACAATACAAAATATGTTATACAGGAGAAGACGAAGTTCAGACAATACACCTAAAAATTAATGTATACAGCATGAATGGAATATGTTTATGACGGCTCGTTGACTATTTTGACATTTGGAAATTGCTTTCCAATTATTGAATTTTACTGGATGTTATTGATATTTTAATATTCAAATTTATTTTTATTTACGTATGTATTATTGTCTGGACTAGCATCAATTTTAAATAAAATATAGATTAATATGTTGTAAGTTGTAATTAGTTTAATAAGAGGACATGAATTGCACATCATAACGATGTTGTTTTAAATGGATTTGACATATGATGATTGTTTACATGTTTTGTAATGGATTAAATGAATTTTATTTGACACCATTTTTTTTATCATAAAGAAATATTCAAGATTTAAAAGTTCAAATAGAGCTATAATGTTCTTCTGTTTATTGATAATATAATTAATAAAATTATATTATATCTGATGTGGTGGACATGTGTGTTTTAGATGAATGCCTATCATACTAATTTTAATTGATACAACATTCTTATATTTACATACTTACCTAAAGAAAATATGTCGTTGTTATTCTCAAATATGCGTCATTAGCTCACCTGTAACAAATATACATAAATATTACTGTATTTGGTTTTAAACAAAAAGAGTGCAGGAGTTTTTGTTATTAAAATAAAATTTGTAATATTTATCATTAACTAAAAGAATTAAGAAAGTAAATGTGACTCCATATATAGAATTTTCTGCATATATTTCCACAAATTCCTTGTAAAATTATATAGTTATATAATTAACATATTTTTCCTTCCAACCAATTCTAAGTACGATTTATTTTTTGTGATCGAATGCTCAATCGATTATGTCAGCTAATCGATACAATGACTGGCAGTCTTACAGCACTGCAGTTTTGCATTCAAGTCAGTTTGCTGCGGACGTGCACCGGGCGCGTACCCGTTGCGTCACTCCGCGATAAAATGGCCGACAGCGAAGTATCAACGCCAGTGAACACACTCTCCCGAGAAAATTTAACAGTGCTTATTGCAAACAATATATTGAACAATTCTGTGGAGTTCTCTGATCATGATACGGTAAGATTTATTCGTTTTCTTTTTTAGCAAGTGTTATCATTTAGACCGTTTGATTTCAAAGTTTTGATTAATCGAGAGAACAGTGTTGCCAAGTAATAAGTGTTAGTTAATTACCATGATTGATATTATGATTAATGTCTAACTATTGATTAATACACATATTATGCGTTTGTTAGTTTGGAAATACATAGTTATAAAGCGTCTTGAAAAATGACTGTAATTTTTTAGAATTACCACGAATTCATAGTAATTTCTTGCCACATAAAAAACTTTACGAACGCATTGGAATTTTTATTCTTTATTGACGACAACTCAAGTAAACACAAAAATCATTTGTATAATAAGACCATGTGTGTATCCGTTTACAGATCTGTTAACAAGATTATTATGAGATTTTAAATATAAATAGCATGGTTTTAGACATTTTGAGACTGGTTCCTATGCGTTTATTGTTCGTCACGGTCTCAACATTCAACCAGAAACGAGCGTATAAATAAATAACACGTTGATCCTCCATCCTTCTACCTTTTATTCTTTATTAATGTGTCATCAAAGTCAGGCCATTTTCAGTAACCACCAATTTTAAAATTAATTATTTCCTGTACTTAGTTTCGTGGCAACGGATTTTAACAAATTCGCTAAATATCTATGAAAATTATTAGTATAAAATAAACATTATATTTCCAATATTATTTAAAAGCATTCTTATGTTGAATATTCTGCTTCATATAATATGGTCTCTAAAAGCCGAACGAACGGCAAAACAATACTTATATCATGTCCATTTTTAGTGAATGTAAAATTTATGTACTTAGTATTTTTAGTCAGGAATAGATTTATCTTCCTCTCTAAAACCACAAAATGGAGTCAAGGAGTTATATTATAAGGCCATCATTATGGAACAAACATTGCAGTAGATCTCCCACGCAAAGTGTACAGTAACAATAATACCTGCAGTTTTTTTAATATTTTATTTTGATACACATTCTTGGGTGCTGTTATGTGGGTCCTACCTGTTGTGGTATTTTTTTTTGTCATAAATAAGTTTTTATCACTAAAGCTTTGAGCCTATTGTACCGCAGTACGGAAAGCCTTAATTGAGTTTTGTTGAGCCTTTTGGGTCTGTGGGATCGGCGACGAAATGGCGTGTAATGGTTTTTTTTCAAGCCAGAAGTACCTGTTCTCGCTAAACGTTGAATAAACTATTTTGGTGGAATTTTTTGTCAAACTGGGTTCTCACGTTACCAAAGGCTGGTGGCAAAAAATTAAAGCTTCCGCCATAGCATTCATTTTCAATAGACATTTACTGTTTAGTGAAAGCAGTTTAAAAGATTTTGCTTTTAGAAGTCCACTTTATTGTCAGGCCTAAATGTACTGTTATGTTGTTTGGTAGCCATAAAATAATATAAGTTCTTCCAACATTGAAATACATTGTTTTTCATTGTTATTCTATTAGCATATTAAACATCAAGTATTTTCAAATGGAAATTCTCAGATTGGAAGAACAATATGTTTCTTTCCTTTTATTTGAGATTTGATACATTCGAACAATGAGCTTAGAAATACACCTATGCAAGTTCATTTGGGGATACAGTGGATGTAGATTTGTCGGGATGCGAAGATCGAAGCCCCATCTCTGATTTCATAAGTTGACCTAATCAACCCCAGCAATGAGGCCGCAAATATATTGAATTAATTTTTCATTATTTTTTCAGATGGAGACAGATTCGCCGATTCGGAAACCATGCTTAAAAATAATCGGCAAGAAATTATTCCACTCGCCACTCTCGCAAAATAGTGACGAGTCATCATTTAACCGCACCAGCATAGAGCGTTCCAGAAGGGCGAGGAAGCGTAAAATTCTAATCCCTGATTACGGCGAGGGCATCAAAAAGGCGTATGTGAAGGAGTGCGACCAGGACAGCTATAGCCCCGAGCCACATGTGGGAATGAGAAGGAGGGTTTTGATCAGCCTGTTTCATAATAAGGAGTATTGTATGGATGTCGGGTGTTGATATGAAAGGGAGGAATGATTGAGACGCGTAATATGGATAATTAAAAAAAATACGATCCCTACAAAATCAATTACGTTAGATTAAGAAAGATCTTACAAGTGTTTACGATTATTAATGGAAATATTAATCAAAGTATTGAAAACGGGCAATGCTAAGGCATTTTTTTGTTTAAATTAAAAATAATTTATTTTTGAGACAGTTTTGAAATGGAGATTTTTTTTAATAATATCTAACGGATAGAAACTGAAACCCTAAGTCCATGAGACCTATTTATGTGTTCCAGTAATAGTTAAATTTAAACTGGAAAAGTTTTTTTATTGGGTATCTTTTAAAGTATTACAAAGCAGTACAAAGGTGACTTTAGTTACTTGAACGTTGTAATATTAATCATTAAAGCAATTAAAGGATGCGATACGATGAAAGGAAATCAAAATCGAATAAATCCATTTTCTGAGGCGCAGAAACAAAGCCGTTGAAGATTTGAGTTGAAAAGTCAAGTACATGCATATAAGTAAAAGTAATAGGGAAAAATCTAGGTACTAGGTATGGAGCTGAAACTCGACAATCTTCTTTGAATATTCGCTATGGTAATAATTCTTATTAAATGCTTTTAGAAAAATCCTTTAACACAGAGAATGTCCCCTTATTGTTACTTTCTATTTTAGATTGGGTATTGCCTGCTTTCGTCTTGATATTTCTAAGTCTATGCTTCCAGTATATTTATAGGTTTGTTTCTATTAAGAAATTTATATTTTATAGACTAAAATAACAACAATATTTTAATTGGGAAACGGATCGATAGCTTTAATATAAATTGAATTACCAATATAGGTTATTTTATAGTTTTATATTTTATTACAATGCAATAAGTAAGATTTTGATATAATGTGCCATTTATTCATTTGAGTAAAAATAACTATTAAATCATGGTTTTAAAGATATTTAATCGATTGTCTTAAATTTATATAACGAATATATTTTATTAATCAATAAAATGAATAAAATACTTTAATTGATTCGATATTTTTATTAGGCTACAGTAATGTACCACGACTATGTTTTTATTTAGAAAATATTTAGAATGTCTTTGCAATTATTGATAATGTCTTCCAAGTATAGTTTAAGATTCATTTTAGGTATAAATTATAATCTAGTACTAAGGATGCGAAATAAAATATTTTTACATTTATCTTCATCTTTTCATCTGCACAAACCTTTTCACTACAAACGCAAAGTACAAAAAATTCTAATGTATCAATGTTTCTTGATTGCATTATAGTTTAAACATAATATGAAAACATGAGTAACTTGAGCAATACTTAGTTTTCTATAACAACTTTCATTCCATATTTCAAATCTACTAAGTTTTACCTAAGCGACGAAAGTATAATAATAATTTTGCATTTACCTGAATACAAAAATTCATCAAAAATCGTTCTACGCTTTTGACGTGCAAATGTAAACAACGGACATACAGTCAATTATGCATATAGTATGTCGTCAGTTAAAAGGTATTGCTTTCTATTAAGAAACTTTTTAAACTATGTCTAATTACAAATATATTACTTTAAGTATTGTGTAGCAGTTGCTAGCTGCACTGGTTAGCTGCCGGCGCTGAATTAAAATATTTTTGTGTAATACAAATGTTTTTGATAACCATGACACAAGATTTCTAGATCCAAATACAAAAACACAATAGCATATTTTTTTTACTGTTTGAGGTCCTAAAGCGCCACAATTGTCACAAAGAAACATTTCAGAAGTCCGACAAACGGTTTCAAAGACAACACCCAGTGGTATTGTATCCTGCAGAGTGCGACAATAAACAAGCAATATCTTGTAATAAACCAAATGGAGCCGTTCCCGACTCAGCTAGACGTTTATCGCCGTATTTCCCACAGGAGTCTCCCACTCTTCTAAAAATATTAATGCGGATTTATAATTAAAAATTACTGTATTTTTGCGCTGCGGTGCGGACTCGCCGGGGGATTGGGATAAATTTTTCAGTAAAACTGGTGATGTTTCGTATAAATTGAGTTCATTTTTATCTTTAAAGCATAACTTATAAATAGTTATCTACCATCTTCAAACTAATTACATTAATCATTCTGTATCAACCCATACGAGTACGAAGGGCACGAGCATCCTCTTCAACTAAGACGAGATAAGCCTAAGTCCATCACGCTGTTCTGGTGAGGTTGTATGCAACGCCTTTAGGCAAGATAGCATAGGAATTGTCCCGGCATATGGTATTAGGCTCGCCTTCTATATGAGACTTGATATATAACATTAGAACGCGGGGTTTCAATTACTCTGCTTACAACACCCGGGACTTCGGCGAGACTAAATAACTACGCCATAGATGCTGTGCGATGAAATTGTTCCTAAATATCAATCATAAATATGTACCTTATAAAAAATATTCCTTTAAAATTTATGTTAACCTCTTGTTATTTAACTCTGGTAATTTTGTTAAAATAAACTTTAATGCTTGAGCAAAACCATCTTCGTTAATTAAAAAGTCAAACTGTACGCTGCATCTAAATGGAGTTTATCCCCTCAACTCCGCGACCAAGTCGTGAAATTAAAACTTGAGAGCTCGCTTTAAATAAATGCGATTTAAAGTTAAAAAAGTATTTGGGAAGGTGCAAGATGGCCGTAACGGGCGCTGGTTCGTGATCAACTTGTTATTTGGCCAATAAAGTGAGATCGACCGGCGCCGCGGCCTGTTGTGATGTCTGCTCGGATGCTTGACGTTTTTGCCAAGAAGAAAGGAACTTTTAAAAGAATTTTATTACTGTAAACTATCGGAACAATTTCTGAAAACTGTGTTGGGGTAAAAATTGAGTTCTTAAGTCATATCTCTCTTTATAATGTTTTTAAATTATATTGTGTCTCACTGCATTTGGGTAATAATATGTAGACTACATTTATACTCACCGCGTTGGCAGACTTGTATTCCTACACCTACTTTTTACTAGCGTTTTACGTAATAGGAGGCTAGCCTAAAAACATTTCGGTTTATACAGATTTCGTGGTGTCACAGAATTTACCAACGAAAAGCCATTAACATGATATTGATACACATCCTGCAGAGGAATCGAAATCAGGACATATCGCATGAAGTGCACTTTTATGTGAGACCAATAATACAGTATTTTTTTGTCCAGGAAAAAATCGTTTGAACATGTTATTGGCATACGTAGTATCTCTTCCTAGAACTCAACTTATTTCGGTTTTTATATCGGTATTTAACCTGAGTTTTCAATTGTTATTTTTAATCTATTGCAGCCCCGTGGCGCAGTTGGCTAGACACCAACTTGCAAAACGAGAGGCCGCAGGTTCGTTCCTCTCGTCTTAGTGAGGCGCTAAGACATATGTTTGTGAATACACAAATATTTGTTTCGGGTCTGGATGTTTGTGAGACTGAAAAGTCTTTCGTAGTTACGGACGACACAAGACTTGTATCTTAGTGTGGCGTCAAACTATGTTTGTGACTGTTGAGTGTATTTATTTATAAATTTAAATCTTACCTTTAACGGCGCTGAGTTTGTTGCCTACCATCTGCTTGGCCACGAACGCCGCCATCTTGTCTTACTGGGCTACCCGGTTATCTGCAACAACCAAACACTAACATTAATCCTCATTATCCATCGTGTTCAATTATAACTTACTGTATTAATAAGTAGTTAGTAGTTTACACAATTGGTGCATAGTCTTTGGGCGAGGTCTATGTCCAGTAGAGGACGTGATTCGGCTGATGATGTTAGCAATTGGTGAAAAATGTGTGCAACTCTATCTACCCCTTCGAGATACCAAGACTTAGGAGCGCGGCTAGTTGATATCATCGCAAAGAAACTAATAGTTCTCCAAAAACATTTTTTTCCACCAACCCGCACTATGCCAGTTTAGTAAATAAATCAAAAGTTATTTTTACATAATACGACATAACAAGCACTTTATAATAACGACACGAGCGGATCTGGTCGGACGTAATGCTATTAGCTTAATAATGCGTTGTTCGCCGCCCTAATTAAAGTGCGGGGATTACGGCAGCGTAATTTATGTTGTCAACTTACTTGACATTTTAAATAAAAAAAAGTGTGTTGTATATTTTGCGTTTGCTTTCATTGTTTAAGAACAAAACACATAAAAGCAAACTTAGAGTATCTTTTGTAACTATGATAATGACGACCCAAATGTAGCAATTATAGGAAAATTATAACAAGAATACATACATACATACATAAACTCACGTCTGTATTCCCCGAAGGGGTAGGCAGAGGTGCATTTCTGCACCCACATTTCGCCAAGTATGTATCAGTCCCACGTAATAGGGGGCGAGTCTATTGCCGTTTTTCGGGCACATTTCCAGACTGCGTGCTGTTACTGATAATTTCCTAATGGAAAAACCCAATAACACTTTGCCCGAACCGGGAATCGAACCCAGGACCTCTAGATCGCACGGCGCATACTTGTACCGCGAGACCACGAGGCAGTCATAACAAAAATAAGGTAATAATAACATCAGTAATCACTTTGGACAAATTATTTCCCTGTTTGTTAGTCTTCTCCAAATGTATATGAACATAAAATTTTCACTGCGAGTCATTCTAAAAAGTACATCAATCTTAAGTGTGCGCTTCTCTTTAGAATACTTATCTAAAATTTTATAATTCTACAATGTTTTCTACGTGTGTATTCATAATGAATTATCACATAGTTTTTCGGGCACATTTCCAGACTCCGTGCTGTTACCGAGAATTATTTTATTGTTACATTAATAATTCAACTATGGTTCATTTTATATACCTAATTTGTATAAAAATATTTTACGGTTTTTTTATAATTTATTATTCACATAATTAACCGGTGAAGGAAAACATCTTGAAGAAACCTGCACACCTAAAAGTTCTTAGAAATTTCTTAGATATGAAGTGTGCCAACCTGCACTAGGCCAGCATGATGGCCTAAACCCTCTCAGTTGTAGAAAAGGCCCGTGCCCAAAACTTGGCCGTATTTGGGATGTAGATGATGAATATAATTTACGAGCTATCAAATACTTTTGTTTATAAAAAATGTCGCGTTACTTATTTTCTAGTTAGACTAGTATGTAATATGTATAAGTCAGTGGTGGTACTTCCATAGAAGCCCAAAAGCCCAGCTTGCCTTACAAAATTTCGAACATAATCTTTAAGCTTTTAATTTTTATTTAACAAAAGTAATTTGAAATATAAATAAAAATATGCTAACCCCACAATAAACAATTACCTATGAACTATACATTACACAATTAAGGTGTAACGCTTTTGGGCTTCTATGGAAGTACCGCCACTTTTATAAGTATTTGTATATGTACATACATATATGCTTCAGGCATGTTGATGATTTGAATTTATTATCAACCTGCTACGTGGGATGTCCATGCCCAAGTTACCTAATATTAAAATAATACTACGTATGTATAACCGATAGGATTTACTTTAGAAAATTTAAAATTAATCATATTTTTAACGAATCTGAAAATAGTAGCAATGTATTTCGATCAAAATAGAACATTTATAATATTAAAATAACAAAATCAAAACAGCTTTTTAAAATTTACGCGCCATCTGGAGTTCGATGCCATTATTAATGCATCGTAGTTTACTCATAAGTATCATAGATGGCGCTGTCTAAGCTCTTAAACTTGAGAAAATTGTCTTTTATTTTTAAAATTCTTATTATGGTTTGATGTTTTGCAGAGTACAGCCTGCATTTTTTATTAACTTCCATTACTCCGACATTTCATTATTCATGGCGGTATAACGCAAATACGTCTTCTGTAATCTTTGCCATCCTTATATGCATGTCACACCCCAGAAAGCAGTTAAAATATTATAATTCTCATATAGCTGTTTGAAAATTCCTCAAACGAGACAGCGGGCTCATAAACTTGGTCTCATAAAACTGATTTAGCGTTGGCGAACATTCTGCGCGGCGTTTTACGGAATGTTGAGTGCTTCCCTCCGATCTCATTTGGATGTTTGGAATGCTTCTCAATATACGACACCTATATTATATTCATATGAGTTATGTGAGAGTATTCGTATTCCGGCGTAGGTATTGGTATATGCAAAACTTTTTCTACTACTCAGTAGCCCGTGGCAATGTACATACAATAAGTTTTGTATTTCCCTAATTATGGATAAGAGAAGTTATGTTCGTTTGGTACGAGACAATAAAATAATATATTTTATTTAGAAATAACAGCATCTACATACATACATACATACAGCATCAGCATCTATATGATATTATTTTGTAATAGGTTTATTTATCTAAGAAAAAGACTAAAAACTTAGCCTGGGAAGTAGGTCATGTTTTGGGCCCTTAAATGTGAAGGAGACTAGAATTCTGTTATCTTTTTTTTTTACTGGCTCGGCAAACTGACCCCATTGCACCTGATGGGAAGCGCAATGGAGTCCAGAAAAAGTGCCGACCAGGGAATGATGATGATCTCCCGTTGGTCGACACAATCATGCCGGCCGAATACCTCTGTTATCTAAGTTATAGATAAATTATATGCTACAAAATCACATAGATATATAATTCTACACTCAAGATTTATCCAATCAATTTATATATAATATTGATCTGCTGTATGTCATGAAATAATGAAAGGGGGAGTTAATCTTCCTCACGCTCCCGATTATCCATCGCTTTCGGAGATTTAATGAATTTTAATAATCGCTGAGGTCTTTCTGCATAATCCTCGGCGGTGGAATTGGGTCGATTAAAAAGTGATCAATTCTCTAAGATTACTGTCATTAAGATGTCGGACAAAAGCCGCTTTAGTTCCTACCTTGACTTCGGCGTATTATCTTCTTTTAATTATATTCCGCTCTTCGAATGGATTCCTATAATACGTTTTAAGATGATTATGGTTTTATAGACCTTTTATTATGCAGCATATTTTGTCTGGTTTTATATGAAATAATATAACAAAAGGAGGTATTAAAGGTTATCAAAAGTATTAATTATTTATTTATTCGACTTAGAAGTCGGACTCGAATGGCATGGTCCAAATATAATCTATGCCGCTGAACAAATAAATACTCGACGAAAATATAAAATTTATATGATCACTAGTGACCCTCGTGGCGCAGTTAGCGAGATACCAGTTTGTGATACGAGAGACCGCGGTCCCCGCACCGCAAAAAATGTTTGTGGGATCCACAAATATTTGTTTCGAGTCTGGGTGTTTGTCAAACCGGAAAGTCTCTCTATTTGAAATAACCACAACACTCTCATGACACGAACTGTGAGTTTCATTTCTTTTCCTACATTATGTTCCATTATGTAATGGTTTAAAAATCAAAATATGAAATGTATCTATGATGACATAGGCTACATTTTAGATCACATAAATGTATGCAACGAATCTACTACTTGATCTTCTTATTCTTTCATGGAGTAAATAAACATCATGTGAATGTGAAGTAAGGGACATCACATTTGAAAGTCGCCCTTAGCGCCTAGAATATAAAACACATGTATGTCACACCGATACCATATTCATAATTATACAAGGACAGCAGAGGGAGTTTCGTTGTAGGAAAATTATTTTAATTATATGCAAATATCCCTAACGACGGAATATAATAATGAGAGATAAATTTAATACTACTAAGAACTAATTTGGCAACTTGTAAACATAATAGGTAATTGAACAATGTTCATGTGATGTGTTGTGAGATGTAATAGAACTTTTCCACGAACACTGAGAGTTTGGAAGTACGAAATTATATTACCCAAGCGGTAATATAATTTTATACGTGAGGCTATTATCGCTATAATTTATAATTCATTAAGGTATAGCTCGAGAGGGCGAGTTTTCGTTATAAAAACTTACTCTTGAAATAATTCTAATAGCATTAAGTTTACCTTTTCGAATTAGTTTTTTTTATCTATTGCGTTATTAATGTGCACTTACAATATGTCTAATAAAAAAAAAAATTAACTCTTACTATTCAAGCTGATGGTGTAAGATGACATTCCTGACTATTACAGGAATATTTTGGTTATAATTAAAAAATCAACTGCCTCCTCAAAGTCTGAAAACATTATATTCCGGAGAAATGATATTTTAGAATCAAAGTGATAATTGATTATTCAAACTGAATAAAAGTTTCAACTAGCTTTGGTTTCAAAGTCAACAAGTAAATGATCACTGGTTCGATAGATGTCGCCTGATTGCGGTGTGTCTACACAATTGAGAAAATCCCGACCAGTTTTACTTTTGAAATAATACATATTTTTATTTCTAAATATTGACTAAAGTAATATTTCATACTTAATAAAAATACAATACAGTGTTATAAGCATCTATATACAAAGTTTTAAAAATGAAATCAGGAAATAAAAATATTTTTACAGAAGACTGTAACAAATAATGTAGCTCAGCGCCATCTTTTGCTTAAAGTACAAACTCTTAAGACGGCGTCCGGAAGAAGTAGTTATGGTGTTTCACCGCCGTAGCGCTACGGTCCGTGGACGCTTGGCAGTTGCTATGGAAACCGACATAGAATAAATAATTGATAGAAGCGCCTCTCATATTTGAATTTGTAGTGTCGTACAAGGACTAAAGTCGATAGTAGTTTAAAGCGTGGATATTTTTAAATAGTATAAGCTAAATAGCGCAGTTTTTGGACACCAGCCTGTGACATGAAATGACACGTGTTCGTTGCCCACACTGAGACTCTTTTTTGTGTCATCTATAAGTAAATACATATATCGGGTACGCGCATTAGTGAGTCCTAAATTTTTCTCGTAATTTCTGATACGTCACGAGGTTTGTATATTAGTTTGTGTTCAGAAGTGTGTATGTGACTTATTGGCATCATCATCATTATGATTAGCCCAAAATCGACCCACTGCTAAGCTCGAGCCTCCTCTACAACTGGGAGGGTTTAGGCCTTAGTCGACCACGCTGGCCTAGCGCGGGTCGGCGGACTACACACCTAAGAATTTTCTAAAAACTTCATGATGTTTTCCTTCACTGTTAAAATACGTGATAATTCATTGTGAATACATACATAACTTCGAAAAGTCAGAGTTGTGTACCTGGGGTTTGAACCTGCGACCGCCAAGATTCTCGACCGCATGCCTTAACCTCGAGAGGTCATCACTACTTATTGTATTTTTTTACATTACTTACATGCAACAAACTACACACACATTTAAACGTTGAGTAACTCAATCTCACGTATTTAGCCGTGCTTATGATTCTAAAAACATTCATTCTAAGAACATTCATTTTGAATGTTCCCTGTGCCATTGAAAAAGGACGTATGATGTACCGAGAAAGCCCGGAGGAGCGATTTTTCCTTCCTGACTCATTTGCACCAGCAAGAAGTATTGTCGAACGTTCTCCTAATGACATTTTAATGATCCGCGTGCGAGCTTCAATAGATTTTTAACGCGGGCAAAATGACGCAGGCGTTCGAAAATTTTGCCGTTTAGGACTCGACTAATAAGGAACTATGTTATAATTTTTTTATAGAGAGTGACAATTGGATCAAATTAAGTATGCAGCTTGCGATCGAGCTATTGTATGTTTGATTTTGGAGTTGAGAAATGCGTTTTAAGTTAGATTAGTTTCAGATTTATTACATTTTAGTAATATACCCACTAAACGGCGATAAAGCCGCCTTCTAATAATAGTAGTACGTAATTTCAAAAATTATCGTGTGCCGTAAATATTTTCAATTACTTTCTATGCCCATATAAATATTAAATGAAATAATCATAGAGACAGTTATTCTAGTAATGATTTAATTTTCAAGACATTAAATTTATTATTTTATGGGACAATAAATGAAAATAACTTTATTATATGCGTGGCTATTTCGGTCAGATTTTGTGAAACATTCCCTAGACTTTTGAATAGGATTTATTACTGTCATACTGAGCGTTAACAACCCAGTGGTTATACGGAAATAACTGTACCCAAGCATAATGTATTCGTTACATTGCTCTGATTGTTACGATGCTTTTATGTGTGGTGGAACAATAGCAGCAGTGAAATAGTAAAAACAGTTTTTTTTGGTATGATTCTTGTTACTTTTGCAACACCATAAAAATATCAATGCAGTACATACGAGTTTACAGTACATATATTGAGTAGGGATTTGGCTTAAGCCTCCAAAGAGTTTATAGTCTTTATTTACTTGGGACTTTTTGTCAAAAACATTACTAATGGAAAATAACAATATAACTGTTAATACGACTTGGAAATCGAACCTGAGAATACTCGATAGCATGCCATTTATAATGTATTTATTCAACTACCTTGGCCAGGCGACAGACGCCGCGCAGGAGCAGTTCCCCACAGCGGAATTGGTAGTTTTGGGGGACTTCAACGCACATCATGAGTTGTGGTTGGGTTCCTCCAAGACTGACCATGCTGGAAGGGCTGCCCACGCGTTCGCTCTTACTTATGATTTGGCGCAACTGGTGCACCAGCCTACCAGGATCCCAGATGTGTCGAGTCATGTGCCTTCTCTGCTGGACCTTCTGTTGACGAGTCACCCAGCCGGGTATCAGGTGACGGTTGGTGCCCCTCTGGGTTCCTCCGACCATTGCCTGGTTGGGACGTCAGTTCCGCGCGCTGCACCTCCACTACCCGTGAAGGTTAAGCGCAAAGTCTGGCACTACTCGTCAGCAGATTGGGATGGTATGCGAGAATACTTCGCATCCATCCCTTGGCGGCAGCGCTGCTTTGAGGGCTTGGATCCTTCAGCGAGTGCCGACGCCATTGCCGACGAGATCAGATTAGGAATGGAATACTATATTCCTTCCTCTGAGATCGCCGGCAAAGGACGCGGACGCTCCTGGTTCAATCGCGAGTGCGCCGACGCTGTTGGTAATAAACAGGCGGCGTACCGCGCTTGGATCAGGGGTCGCGCAATAAAGGATCCCAATTTAAGCTTACTCAAGGCAGCTTATAACCGTGCCGTCAAGGCCTGCAAGAAGGCTTATGTGAGAGCGGATGCTTAGCGCGTCTCCAAGATTGGACGTGCCTTGGCAGACCATCCGACGAGCAGCCGTGCTTATTGGAGTCTTGCTAAGGCTGTCCAATCCAATTTCTGTCGTCCTTCGCTGCCCCCGCTGAGATATCCGGATGGATCACTGGCCCATGGGCCGGAGGAGAAAGCCAGTCTACTGGCGCGCCTCTTTGCGGCCAATTCTCGGCTCGATGACTGCGGTTCTCAGCCACCTACGCTGCCTGGCTGTGGCCACACAATGCCTGATATCCGTATCAGGCATTGTGATGTGAGGCGTGAACTGCAGTCACTCGACGTCCGAAAAGCCAGTGGTCCTGATGGTATCCCGGCGGTTGTCCTTAAAAAGTGCGCAGCCGAGTTGTCTCCTGCACTAACACGCTTGTACCGCGCGTCTTATCTTTCAGGTGTGGTGCCTCAATCTTGGAGAGAGGCTAATGTGCAACCGATTCCTAAGAAGGGTGATCGGTCAGACCCTGTCAATTATCGCCCAATCGCCATAACCTCAGTGATCTGCAAGGTGATGGAGCGGATCATTAACATCCAATTGGTCCGCTACCTGGAGGATCACTCGTTGATCAGTGATAGGCAATACGGCTTCCGCCGTAACCGGTCAACGGGTGATCTTCTAGCGTTTGCCTTGCATCACTGGGGGGAGGCGATTGATCGGCATGGCGAGGCTCTTGCCGTGAGTCTTGACATAGCCAAGGCATTTGATAGGGTCTGGCACCGTGGCCTTCTCTCCAAGCTTCCGGCATACGGTCTTCCCGGCAACTTGTGTTTGTGGATTTCGAGCTTTCTGCATGGGCGTAGAATGCGTGTCCTCGTCGACGGGCACGCTTCACAGCTCATGTCAGTTAGTGCCGGGGTTCCGCAAGGCTCTGTGCTATCGCCCACCCTGTTTCTTCTGCATATCAATGATATGTTGCCGCTTGGCAACATTCATTGCTATGCAGATGACAGCACGGTCCATGGGCGGTACTGCAGTAAGCCACCAGGTTGCCGGGCGGATACTGAGAGTAGACGCGAGGAGCTTGTCATTGAGCTCAATCGGACCCTGGAGCTCATTTCCACATGGGGTACCCAGAATCTGGTTGAGTTCAATGCCAAGAAAACCCAGGTCTGTGCGTTTTCGTGCAAAAAATCCCCGTTTTCTCCTCTCCCCAATTTTCAGGGCATTTCACTCGCAATGCGGAACGGCCTTAATATCCTAGGTGTGGATATCCGCTGCGATCTTAATCCAAGGACTCACATCGAGGGCATTATATCCGCCACTTCACGCAGGGTCGGAATCCTGAACAGGGTGCGCCGGTTTTTCACGCCCGGTCAGCTTTTCCGCTTATACAAAGCACAGGTTCGGCCGGGCATGGAATACTGCTCGCACCTCTGGGACGGTTCCGCCAAATACCTTCTCGATGCCTTGGATGGATTGCAGCGGCGTGCCATCCGCATTGTGGATGATGCAGACGTCACAGCCAACTTGGAGCCGCTACAGTTGCGCAGGGACATTGCCGCACTTAGCGTGTTCTACCGTCTGTATCATGGTGAATGCTCTGAAGAATTGTTTAAGCTTGTCCCATCCTCTCCTTTCCTCACCAGAACCACGCGTGCTGGCATGCGAAGCCACAGCTTTGTGGTCACAACATCCGCGGCTCGAACCAAAAAGTTCGCCAACTCTTACCTTTGCCGCACCATCAAGCTGTGGAATAGTTTGCCGGCTCACGTGTTCCCTCCTTCCTATGATCCTGGATCCTTTAAGCGAAGCGTGAAGAAGCATTTGTGCAGGCCGGCATGATTGTGTCGACCAGCGGGTGACCTTCGTTTCTCGCTGGTCGGTATTAATTTTTTGGACTCCACTGTGCTTACCATCAGGTACAGTGGAGTCACTTTGCCGTGCCAGTTAAAAAAAAAAAAAAAAAAAAAAAAAAATTTGATCATAAAAACAATAATAGCAATGCGATTAATTAACCTTACTACAATTAGGTATATACACAAAAAAACCGCGTGCTTAACTTAAAAAAAATGTGGTCTATAATTTTATAATGGTGTCCATATCCCTTATCCCATAATCCAATCCCGTATTTATATGTTTTCCGAAAGCGAAAATTTACATAAAGCGGATTACCCGACAGGGAGATGAAATGGGGAAAGCACGGTGCATGGGCAACGATTTTCATTTTTACTTATATTATTCATACCGCCTTTTTTGTTTTAAGTACGCTATAACTGTGTTGTTAAACCATATCAAATTATACTGTTTATGGAAACTGCAGGACTATATTGTTGGTTAAGGCGCACTGAGCGAGTTCGAAATCAAGACAGTATTATTGGCCTATTTGAAGTTAATTTTTCACTGATCATAAATACTCATTTGAAACACAAAGGAAAACACTGAGATAAAACTGTATGCTTGAGAATTCTAGCGCATAATCTGCCAGTAAGTATAAAGTCAGCGTTGGACTGAGGCTTAACCCTCTCTACTATCAAGGGACCAAGTCTAGCAGTAGTTAGAATGTGCGGGAATATAGACAAAGAAAAAAAAAAGGTAATATATTAAATTTAAACCCTAGAATTCGGCGGATCATCGGTAAATAGTCGAATCCACATATAGTCACATAAAATTTTATGTAAGACTAAGAGAAATTTTAGTCTTCCTCTTCTGCTGTCCTGCCAAACTAAAAGAAACACTTGCGGAGTCCACAATAAAAATCTCGGCGCAGAGATCGAACTGAGTTATCGTTTCACAGGCCGGTGTTCAACCAACTACCCACGAATGCTTTATAGCTCAAGATATGTCGGTTATCATGTATTTACACCATGCTGCCGGTCATTTGGCGTGACGTAATCGGACCCGCACGCCCCGGTGCGCATTATACGCGTCCTTTCACATAAAATAAACCACCACAATCTTTTATCATGGAATATACACTGTTTTTTTTTTTAAAAACGCAATCACTGGCCTCATCATCAGCCGGAAGACGCCCACTGCTAGGAATAGGCCTCACCCAACTCACTGGCCTCACTGGTATGTAATGATAGGTGCAGAGAATTTCAAATAAAATGACTATTGGAAATAAATGATGGTATTGTCATTGAAGACTGTTAATAAAACTCTAATTTGAATTGGTGCAGTGGCTTACTATACCTACGTGGTTGTACGCCATTAAACTAGCAGGAGCTATGATTTTAAAATAGAGTGTGTTTGACAGGAAAAAGATGGTCTATCTTGAATGTAAATAAAATCTTGAAACAAATATTTACGGATCACACAAAAATATCGTTTTCGTACGGGAATTGGAGCCCCGAGCCCCTCGTTCCACTTTTAATTTTAATGAGTCAATTTAATATTCAACAGATATTATGTTATAACGCAATTGCGCGAATTTTATTCAAAAAATAACTTTGTTAACGAACTTGAATGCGTGTTCAATATCACAGTG
This sequence comes from Hemaris fuciformis, assembly GCA_907164795.1. Taxonomy (NCBI): domain Eukaryota; kingdom Metazoa; phylum Arthropoda; class Insecta; order Lepidoptera; family Sphingidae; genus Hemaris; species Hemaris fuciformis. Next base: position 17,038,080 of record OU015441.1, read on the forward strand.
CGCACCGTCCATGCCCCAGAGAGCCGGCAGAGTTTAATGCGGATTGCGATTGCCCATTTTCCATAGCAATTTGAGATCGTAAACATGACATGAATATTCAGTACAGCAGTTTCGTTCGCAGGGTTATGAATGTAATTTTAGCTCCCTCACTTCAATATATACAGTACGATTGCGAACAGAGATTGTAGTTTCGCCGCGCGGTTTAAGCTCCTTGAAATGCTAAAGGAAGTGGATTCGCTTTCAATAATAATAGGATAGTCTTCAAATAATAGGATAGCATTATTTGGACTTCAGTATTACTGAGAAGGCACTCATTGTTTCTCAACAACATGCATATATTTACATTATACATGTGGAATTATGTATGTGGCTTGATTATGCCAGCTAATGTACCTAAAGTGAAGCACTTCTCAACCATAGAAGGTTAAGAATGTTGAACAGTGGAAACTAAATTTAAATTAGGTGCACTTTATTGCGAATTGAGTACTAAAACGTCATTATAGGTAATATAATATTAATGAAATATGTAAGACGTACATATGTATGTAGTACTATAGAAGGAGAACATAACAAAGATAATTTTAACATCAGTAATTGCACTTGAAATACTAAAACTTCTGCAAAATTGAAAACTGATTAATACTCAATTCTCTCCTCTTGATGTAGACCTTTTATGCTATCTTTTAATTAGACACCAGAATGAACTGACGCAAAAAGACACATATTCATGCTTTCAATCAATTATTTCTTGCACAGAATACAGCAAGTTTCCAAAGACAACAAAAGGAATCGAAGTTAACGCGAGGCGTGCCAAGTGGCGGAGTTAGCACATATTCTGTTATGCAAAGTTGGCTTTGTGCGGGGTGAGTTGGGAACTTGCTCTTTTAACAATAACCTCCATTCGTCGCCTTCGAGACGTTCCATGCGACCATTTGATGTTTAAGTCGTCGCTTGAAAAGAAACTTAGGTGCGTATTGCCCAAGTTGAGAACGTTATTAATATATGTCTTATGTATCATACATGGGTACACATAATCTTGCTTGTATCCCTGGAAGTATAGGGAACGGAGTATATTTTATCTCATGTTGCGCCAGGGTATTAGGCCAGGGTGATGGACTAAGGCCTACCTATGTTCATTTGAGTAAATTACGTAATCCTTGGGAACTACGCAAATTCCAATTACATCCCTACATAAACAAGACCAAAACTCGTATACAAGCATTTATTTAAAATTAATATAGCTTTTCAAAATAAAATTATTAAATGTATGTACGATCTAGAGTTAGGACCGAGAAAAGTGTTGTTGGGTTTTTCCATTGAGAAATTCTCAGTAGCAGCACGGATTCTGTAAATGTGCCCCAAAAACAAAAGGTCCGCATCCTATTATATGTATGTAGTAGGTATATATATCTTCCGGATTGAAAAGTAGCCTATAACTATCTCTAAGTTTATATCTATCTCTACATTTTGTGTTGTGTTGCTCAGGAAAACTACTTCAGCGGTTTATACGTAAATGAATAACGAATCACAATACCTTCCTATCTGAACAGATAATTATTAATTTCAAGTATCATCAATTCAAACTCACCAATTCGTGTTTGATCTAAATGAGCGATCGTTAATGTAATTAAGTACAATTGCTATTTTTCTTTTGTAAATAACTCGCGATCGGCGGAGCTTTAATCTTCGTTGTTTAATTATGTTATCGTATCGAGAGCTTTGAGTTATTGCTCAAGTTTTCCTGGAAAGCTCTGTTTGTAGAAAGCATTTTTCATTTTATTACATTTCATTTGAATACGGTAAATTCTTTTCTTATTTCTATTGTACGACGTTTTACAAACTGGCTTTCTTATTTCTACACTTTTTCTCAGTTTGTTTATTTTATTTCTCCTTTTGGGTCATCTGATTCAATTTATTAACCAGGAAGTAATGTAAATGTAATGAGAAGACTTCTCAGAGCTTACTATTTGTTCCTTTGAATCCTTGCATACTTACATATGTCGTATATCGTATAATCTTATTTTCAATTCTATATAGACTATACAATATGTTTTCATTTTATAGTTGAGTGTTTTTTTTTGTATTATATTGTTATTTCTTTGTGGACCGTAAAGTATATTAATAAATAAAGGAAATAAAGAAAGATAGCAGTAAAGAGAATTATAGGGCCTTCAACATGTGGAAGAGAATAATATACATCACTAGAGGCTACTTGTGTGTGCCAAGTAAAATAGTAGACTCAGGCCTTAGTCCACCGTCCCTTCCGAACCGTTGCGATATATAAAATTTCCATAAAACTTGTGTACTGGTAAAACAACTAATCTAGATTTATAATCCAGCTTATTAGCGCCATTACAAAGCCATCACTTTGATATATTGACAGTTTGGCAGAAGTTGGCAAGAATCTATCCGAGTTGTCAACGCTGCAACCACGGAACCTTGCCCAAGTGCAGACCATTGAATGAGGACGATAGTTCTGGCACGAAGCCAAGACATCACACTTGTCGTTAGAGTATTTATAGCACGCTGTTTCATGAAAGTAGAAACTTATTCAACGTCTAACAAAATTGAAAATACACCCAAAGTTTCACGGATGGAAACCGTACTAAGTTACTACTACTACTAAGAACCGTAGATTCAGTGACGTGAAAACTACGATTTTAATGGTCATACGACATTTGTCTTGTGCGGCGATCGAATACCCAGCCTCTAGTGTAATAATTGAGTTCAAAACTATTGAAAACTTATAACTTAAATATTAACTTTTTTAGAGTGGGTGTGTATTATAAGCTAAAAATATTCCTACTTAATTGTTCATGCTTAAAAAGTTATCACTTAAATTAAAAGATAGGGAAAAACCTCATTGAGCCAAGGAGATGGATTAAGGCCCTAGCCCCTCCCTTTCTCCCTTTCTAATGCAGTGGGATGTATATGGGCTAAAAAATGGATTTATGTTTAAATCCAGTGGCAGTACTTCCATACAAGCCCAATAGCCCAGCTTGCTTTACCAAATTCTGAATAATAATCTTTAAACCTTAATTTAACAAAGGCATATACATATATATGACATATAAATGAGATTATCCTAACCGCACAATAAACAATTATAAACTAAACATTACACAATTAACGTGTAACGCTTTTGGGCTTCTATAGAAGTACCGCCACTGATTAAATCTATCACCCGATTTAGTCTTTAAGCCAAAAAAACAACATTTCAAGAAAGCTAAATGCAAACACTTTAAATCGCACTGCGGATTACGACAAATTTATTACCAGCTTACAACCCTCAAATCACTGGATTTGCTCAAGTTTGCGTGTAAGAAATTAAACGTTCTTGTGTAATTTATCCGGCCTAGCTAATGCACAAACTACAGTTGCCAGTAAGTGGGTCACTGGCTTCCACTACTCGGCGCTACACGACGGAAAACTGCACCCCTTCTAAAGCAATTACCTAGTTTAACGATCATTATTCAGATAAGAATTTAATACGCCGATAGAGCGAAAAAAAATGGAATAAAACCTCTTCTCGTTAGAAAATTTAATTACTGGATACTGCGGATTTTACACTATGAAAAATTGACGTCACCCGAATGGGGATGGGTGAATAGGGAAAGGACGGTGTTTTTCCCTTATAGGCCCCGAGGGAATAAATCCTCTAAAGATTGAAAAAAGGAATAGCAGTCTTTTAAGGAATAGCAGACTTTTAAATCTTTGACGAAGTTGTACATTTATAAGTTGTAACGTTATTCAACTTGAACTCATTGGTAGTGTATTTAACGTTTATTCTTGATTTCCGATTGGATTAGTCAAACAATTTATATGTCGCTGTGAATCAGTACGACCGATGAATATTCTGAACCGTTCGTAATAACCGTTAATTATTCAAATTTGTTCAAATTAATTGTTTCGGAAATGCACAAGGTCCATCTCGTATTTACTTTAAAATAATAATAATAAGAGATTATGTATTTCCTGATGATAACTAATACATACATACATAAACTCACGCCTGTATTCCCCGAAGAGGTAGGCAGAGGTGCATTTCTGCACCCACATTTCGCCAAGTATGTATCAGTCCCACGTAATAGGGGGCGACCCTATTGCCGTTTTTCGGGCACATTTCCAGACTCCGTGCTGTTACCGAGAATTTAAATATTTATTATTATAAAATATTTTTATACAAATTATATAAAATGAACCATAGTTGAATTAATTATTATTAATGTAACAATAAAATAATTTTCTTGTCTGTATTGACTTGTCATAAGTGCTATTTGATTGCCTAGGTGACCAAATAAAGCAATTTCATTTCATTTCATTTAAAAAAAGGTACATTGAAAAATATTTCGGCGAATTATTTAATTGCTGTTGTTTAATGTACTAACATGATTCCGCCATTATAATTATTATCTAAATTCAAAATTATACCCTGTAGTGTGGTTAATCAAAACTGTTTCATAAATATAATTTAGAAAATTTGGCAAGTTCATGTACCTTTAATAAATTGATTAGGTTGGTTTCGCATCTGTTTGGATAGAGTCTGTTTCACTATACATACGCAACAAATAATTTAAATTAGGATCAAAGTTCAAATTGTGTAAGGAAATGAACGGGTATATTTAATTCACAATGATAATCACTTAATGAGAGATGCGAGAAAATTGTCCTGAGAATAACTTATTTACAAGTATAGGTTACAAGTTACTTATCCATACGCTTTTGCTATTCGTAATAGTATGATGATAGGCAACTGTAATTAATGCAACGTTTCCCCGATAGATGGAAGTTGAAGTATGGGTGTTATTAAATTCAGATCGCGTGCACTGCGCCAGTTAAGTGTTGATTTCCATAGATATAGAGAGTATGTAGGCAATTTCCTGTTTGTTGTTCGAATGGTACCTATTTTTACTTAATTACAAATGTGAAGCATGTAGGTATACACAATGTTTAGAATTACATGAAAAATTAAATTAAAGTACTTACAGAAAATTAAGCGATGGAAGAGTAGTGATCAATTGGATTAGATATAACGACATCTAGCGGTATCTGTCAGAACTAATACGAACCCAACGTCACCCACAAAAGCCATCAACTCAATCTTTTCAAATGGATACAAATTGAAATATCTGCCCACAACGTTTTGTACGTAATTTTCGGATACATTTTGGTGAATGTTCATATTGTGACACTTTCGCAGTTACGTACTACACGCGACCTAGTTTCATAAAAGCCTTCCGGAGCCCATCCGGCGTTCGATAAGCCTGCAATTTGTCATAATGTACTCGACCATTTCATTTTTTTTGTATTGTGCCGCAACTTTTTATGAAAACCACTTTATCGGATTGAGCGTTCAAGGCTCAGATAGAAAATGTTTTAGTGTCCACAGAATCTGTGGTTCTCGAAAGATTTTTCCGACTGTAAGCTCGGTAACTTGGCCTGCTAAAAGTTGTGCCAATGTATAAGTCGTTACTGAAGTTCGTATAGTTTGTGTGACGGAGTAGCACGTAGAATAGCTTTTGTCTCGGGAAAATTTAAAGTTCCCTGGGGGTGAATATCATGAGACGCGAAGTCGCGAATAACAAAGGCGAGTAGAGCTGTATAGAAAGGTGCATTTTATGGTAGGGCAGCACTGGCAGTTCATCTGGCTAACAACTCTACCGTCATAGCATTATTAACACTGTTTAACTCTAGACTTTAGTAATCCAAGACCAGATAGGAATAATTTTTTAAGCGATGTTTTTATACGGCCTGGGGAAGGTCGTGGTGTCCTTGTGTAGGCTTTTACCTTTTCGCACTGGAAGTCTTTGGAAAATGCGAGTGGTCAGCAGTGGACGTTTTAGGCTGTCATATGTAGTGATTATAATCACTATACCCTTCTAGTGCACAATGACTATTTTAATTTAAAACTTTATGTGGATTTTCAACTGTGGCTGCTAATCAGTTTGTTTTGAGACCTTTTTCGAACTAATTTCGCTCAGGCCAGCGAAATAAAAAACACGCATTGCGTACTCATAGCTGAGCACTATTTTTTGCAACTAGTAAAACAAGTCAAAAATTAAACATGAAAAAATACACATACTAGGGCTGTCAGAAAATGCGTGTAAAATTTGTAACAAAAGCGTTCATTAAATATTCCGTGCGGCTACATGTCGCCTGAAGGGTTTTTGTGGATGAAAATGTTTGTTGGAGCAGCCCGGCAGATGTTCACGCTGTCGTTGAAAGTGGGTCGGTTGATATTTTAATACGTCATTTTTCACAGATTTGAGTGGTAATTTACATGGGTCTGTGGGATGGCGACATGGAGAGAGCATCGCGTATATCCGAATGAATTTTGAGTTTGTAAGTGTGAGAGGCTGTTACATTGATTTTAAATGAAAGAGTGACATTGTTACAACATTAAGCTGACATTATTTGTTGTTAAAAGGGTGAATTGGTATAAAATTTATAGCAGATAAAGCGAAAGTTAGTTCTTTTTCGCTAATTTTTTATATGAAGACTATTAAAGGCATAATTCTGTCTGTACTGTTGCACGACCGCTTATCTTTTTAATTTTGTTTTATTAATGTTTTATTAATTTTGTTGCGCCAAAAAGGAAATTAAGGACTTCGAGTTTAATTCACTGTTTAAAACTGGATTAGCTGCTTATTATTTACAACTAATTAAACACGCGCAGCGAAAGAATTTTTTTTTCTTTGAATTTCTCAGTTCACAATTGATCTCCCTTTACCAACGATTAATAATACAGGTTCAGGTAGATGTTTTGCATCTGTCCACTCCCTACTGAAAGGCTCGTGACGATATTACTTCAGACTGTAAAGACAACTGCATATTGGAAGCACGAAATTGAAGCGTCTCTTGTTTGGTACAAAATATAAGGTTTAAGCGACATTATTGTACATACATTGTTTCTTTCTCAGGATAAGTCCTGAAAATATACTTACATATTTTTTTCCTATTTAAAACTATTTTCTAAAAAAAATAGTACAGTACCTACTTTTTTCAAGATGAAAGGATATTATAGTGCATGAATTTTTTAATTCACGCTATTTCGTATTGGTTCAGTAGTACGTCATAGCTGTTTTTAACTGTCGTTTCAATAAGCCCGCTCGTCCTAAGTGGTATCCAATTTTAAGCAATACTAGTGAAATGACTGTGGCTTTTTTCGGCGAGGAAGATTCCTACATGCCTAATTTAGGATATATAGGATTATCAAATCCCTGATGACAATCAGCATAGATAAAGTAAAACACAAAGATGCAATGTGAATCGCTATCTCCTTGCGTCCTCCTCTCCTCCTATTGTACCAAACGTGCCGAAAGTTTTTGCCTACAGCTCTTGGATTCCATTTAAATGCTAATGCAGGGCGCCGTTTGACTCGCCGCCCCGCTCCGGACGGTCGCGTGTTCAATCCCGAACTGAATTGACGTCGTTGTTGCCCATGTTGGGATTTGTTCCCGTTTGCACGGCGACATTTGAATTTTTATTTGCATTGTTCAAAGGTTGTTGTTGTTGACTGCCTCGTGGTCTCGCGGTACAAGTATGTGCCGTGCGATCTAGAGGTCCTGGGTTCGATTCCCGGGTCGGGCAAAGTGTTATTGGGTTTTTCAATCAGGAAATTCTCAGTAACAGCACGGAGTCTGGAAATGTGCCCGAAAAACGGCAATAGGCTCGCCCCCTATTACGTGGGACTGATACATACCTGGCGAAATGTGGGTGCAGAAATGCACCTCTGCCTACCCCTTCGGGGAATACAGGCGTGAGTTTATGTATGTATGTATGTTCAAAGGTTGTTTTTCTCAATGAGCTCTTGGTTTAGTTCTGGTAGTAAGGTTGCGGAACACGCATGCGGCTAATATACTCATCCTTTTTTTTCTTTTGTTACAGAAGACGTTCATTAAGAAAACAAATGAATGTTAAGGATCCTCTTCTGTATCTTTATGTAAAAATCGATATATCTATCGGGTATAAAAAAATATATGCGTACACTTACGCCTTTATTCTCGGTAGGGGACACATAGGTGCATTAGTGAACCCTCATTTCATCAATTGTGTTTTCATCCCACGTAATGGGGACCGAGCTTATTGTCGTTTGTGGCTATTATTATTCAAATTAATCCAGTGGTCTATATCTACAAGCGCAACAAAATTCCACATTTATAATATTAAGGTAAAAGAAGTAATAACATGCCTCCCACACATCTTTGAAAGGCCTAAATCAACACATAAAGCATGATGGCTTTTTATAAACAATATTGATTGTGTGCACTAACATCCAGGTGCATTGTTTACTGACAAAAATAAAAGATCTTTTCAGCGCTACTGAAGCAAACGATATTTCAATATAATTGAATTTATCTGCTCTTCAGGTTCGCAACACCTGGGATCCCAACCCACGTCACTCCAATTCAACTAACTAATCTTTCAAAAGGAAAAAAATAACACGTCAATCTTCCTTTTAACAATAGAATAACAGTAACGCGTCAAATCTTTTCTCCTTAAATAAAATACAAAAAAATGGAGCGAAATTTTCTTTACGCGCTCGAAAAACTGCCATTATTTCTCGATTCGCCTTGCCGTCTCGCTCATTGGAACATATTGTCGGTTGGGAGAGAAAGAGACCGACGTATATAATCAAGAAAAATCAGAGATTGATTGTTTCGTTACACCTGTGATATAGTCGCGGAGTTAGAAAGCTTGTGGGTCCAGGTGACCCACAATTTAATGAGTACCTTAGTGGAAAATATAAATTAATTGTATTTGTTTCGATAAACTTCATTATGAAAAGGTTGTAGAACGTGAATACACGAATTCTCGTCATACACAAGACCTAATAGCTCCTGATTATACGAGGCACGTTAATAAGTTGTTAGTTTGACTATTTATATTATGTTAATTAGCTTTTAGATCTTAGTGCTAAAAATGGAGCTTCTCATTAAAAAGCTAAGAGTAAAATCGTGCAAAATTTAAAATAAGCCCCATCAAAACAAAGGCTATAAAAAAATTTCCCGAGTTTAGTACAGAAAGCATCTCGGAATCTCGTCGAATAAAAGAATATAAAATGAATAACTCTCCTTTTTTACCCAAAATTCATTAAATTTTCAGAATACACAACATTCCATAGCTTGAAAGGAATTTATTCGGGTGTGCATAGAATTTCATCGTTTAATTTACCATTGAAAAATATCTTAGTTGCCACAAGATTACATAAAGGTTTTTGATGGATTACATTTACAAAATAAGGTAAAATAATTTTGGCATATTCATTAATAGAACCATGGAGAAAATCATTGGTTTTTTTAATTACTGGAATTATCTTTGCGAAGTTATGACGCGAGAGGTCGATAAATAAATGCTCGCTTAAACCTATTTCTCAGAAGGTCAAGATGTGTTTCGGCTCGTAAGTTACGCCAACTATTTTCTCACGGAAATCCTTAATAATACTTTGCCTAACCTGAGAATCACACTCTGAATCCCTCGATTGCATGCTGTATATTAATACCGCGAGAGCATTGTGAGAGAAAGAATAAAAAACATTGTGTAACCCAACACAAAATTAATGAAATTAGCTACGAGCCAAGTATATCTTAAATCTGACCCCCATATCTTGAGTACGTCCCCGCGACTGCACGATTGATGTCTTTTGAATAATTTCAGTGTTTTGCTGTATTTTCCTGCATAATTTACTCTTCACTGCTGATAGGAAAGTCGACTCTATAACTTAAAGCTTAAGGTGTAATTTGTGTCGTTGCGAGGTTGTTTGTCGAACAGAATTCTAAACGTTCGAAAACGATTTATCAGGAGCTTGCGTTGGGGAATTATCTACGTACATCGTTTGTGAGTTGTGTAAAGATTAGCTTTTTTGTGTAATAGAATTGTGCAAAACACCTTTTAAATGGTACAGAGAATGCAAGTGGTATGTCTATGTGAAAGTGTAAGAGTTCTTTACAACTATTTTATTATATTTGTGAAGTCTACTGACTCACACTAAGGCAGCGTGATGGTTAAATACTTAATATCAATAAGCCTAGGGAGACCTTGCCCAACCGTGGGATATATAAGGTGATAATGATAAAGATACCTATTCTAAAAAAGGCGCTGCTGAATTTTTTTATGTATCACCTACATGCCGCCAATTTGCATTAGACCAGTATGGTGGACTAAGGCCTAATTAATAGCGAAGAGGATGTGTCTAAGCCTGCATAATATAAAGAAATTGGTGCTATAATTTTGCTCTCGTATTTTATTTTATTATAACTCGTTATTCGCAGTCGAGTTGTTTCGAGTCAGATTAATTCCTCACGCCGCCATGCGGAAATTATGAAAATTCCATTTTATACAATTATTTCTTTCAAAAATACAGATTTTATCTGTTTCAAATAATTCATCAACATCATCATCAGCAGCCTTTATTACGTCCACTGCTGGACATAGGCCTTTCCTATGGCACGCCACTGGGCTCGATCTTCGGCCCTCCTCATCCAACCGCTGCCAGCCACCTTGCGAATATCGTCACCCCACCTAGCCAGAGGGCGCCCTACACTACGTTTGCCGAGTCGCGGTCTCCACTCCAAATAATTACGTGTCGTTAAATTTAATTTCTTCCGAATTTTTTATTACGTGGTCGTTTGTCCCACCGCACGGGTATGCGAGCTGCGATTAAGGGCTATTGGGCATGTTCGAGGATAGTATTATTGGATTTTTCACCAAACAATGTTCACTAGCTGCTCGGTTGAAAAACGATCATAAACTTGCTTCTTAAAACAATTTTGAAAAAGCTCATATTATTTTGCTAGGTCCTTACAATGTATGACCTAGAAAATATTTAAAAGTAAGTAAATGGTGTCTTGTTTTTTGAAACTTTAATAATAATGTTTCACAGCACCTCCGTCTCGAAGTCCATGAAAAATATTTCGCAGTAAAAACAACGTTTAAAATATGAAGAGCACGACAATGAAAATATAAAAATAGTATCGTCACACATTTGGAAACTGATTCAATTAAAATGTTATAACACGCGGTGTACCGCACTCTCCAATTAATTGAATTGCATCGGGTAAAAGTTAAAACAGATGCGCGAGTGCGGGGCGAGGGGCGCGGGAGAGGAGGGGGGGGGGGGTCGGTTCGCGTGCTGCGGTTAGAACTAAAACATCTAAACAAGAGATATAATGGCGTTAGTTTGCATGCACTATTAGTATAAATTCAACGAGATACGGTTTCGCTACGTGAGGTAATTTCAAATGAAAATCGCCACAGCTTTGGAACTGGATATTAGCCAGAAGTAGTGGTTAGCGGGAGATAACAGAGCAATTAACTAGACTATCTGCATAGTAATCAGTTTATCGAAGCATGTTGTTTAAGTAATGAAAGAAATGACGCAATATAATTACTGGCAAGGCAAAGTGACACCACACCAGGTGGTAAGCACAGTTCTGTCTGAGCAGAAAAGTGAGTGAAAATGGCGAGAAAACCCCATTTCTAGTCACATAATAACCTGACGCCAACCTGCTTGAAACTTTAAATGCTACGCTTAAAAGGCCCAGAATATTACGAAACAGGAATATTATGGGAGTTGGCCACCTATTGCACAATTTCCATTCTAATGTGACGCTTAATGTATTATATATAAAAAATAGTTTTGCCATAGTAATTTCATGAGATTATCGAAACAAATATGAAACAGCGCAACGAGGTGTGAAGCGCCGTACACTCGGGCAGCAAATAATTGATCACCGACGCTGCAAGTTTCGACATTAATCCAATAAACAATGGCATTTAATCATTACACGTTATTGAACCGGATTTTGGATGTCAGCTTTTGATTTATTGCGTTTTATACGGATAATAGCATACACTATAGTTTTGTTTGCGAAATTTTACAACAAAATCCTGAAAAAAGTCGCCTCATATATTTATTCTTTTAATTACCTCATACCACATTTGTTCTGGAATTGGCTAATATATTCGTATTTTGCCGAATTTAAGTACTACATAAAGAAATTCAACTTCGACGACCATAGCAATATGTGCAGCAATATGTGTAGTGTTTTTGTTATAAGTGGTAAAGCAAGAACTTAGTCACCTTAAAATATACAATGTATGTACCAGTTCCACTTAAACATTCACTTAATATGATTTAGTGATTTAGAGTAAAATACTCTCAACAAGCCTCTGCACTTTGGAATGGTAATACATACATACATACATACATAAACTCACGCCTGTCTCCCGTTAGGGTAGGCAGAGACTATAGAGCGCCAAATGCCACGGTCCAAACACACCACTTTCGCTTCCTCCACTGACATTATCCTCTTCATGCATGCACGTCGGTTTCGAGGACTCTTTATATTGCCCTTTTTCAATAAATTACCTATCTGCTCTTTATAGGTGCACCTGGGCCGTCCTCGACCGACTTCACCGTTCACTTCCGCACAGTAAATCTCTTTCGTCATTCTGCAAACATTCATCCTTTCAATGTGGCCAAACCATTTTAGCATCCCCCTTTCAATTTTAGTCACTACATCGACTTTCAATCCACATTTTTCCCTTATCACACTATTCCTCACTCTATCTACCAATTTCACCCCACACATGCTTCTCAACGCTCTCATTTCAACTGCATTTATTTTGCTTTCATGCTTCTTCTGCCATACCCAAGACTCACTTCCATACGTTAGTGTAGGCACCAGGACTCCTTGGTGAATCGCTAGTTTAGCGCGGTCCGATATGTTTTTACTGGCCGCGATGGAGGAATGGTAATAGTTGACATACATATATCGACTAGGAAGTCGATGATGGTAAATATATGGTCTGATCCATACAGCCCAACAAGTGACGAGAAGCGACCATGTCTTTAGTCTTGCTAGCCTTTCATGCCAGCCTATTTAGAAGATTGTTTTCTGTTGCAATTTTTTTTTCCATGTTCATCAAAATTAAAATTATAAACCTATGGAGTTTGTTTGTTTGAAGGCTCTAATCACAGGTCCTACTGGTCCGATTCGAAAAATTATTTCTGTGTTAGATAGCTCATTTATCGAGGAACGTCAAAGGCTATATATCATCTCGCTATGTTTAATAGTAGCGGAGCAGCAAATGAAAATATGGCAAAAAATATGTTGTTCGTGTTCCATTTTAAGTTTAAAGTTATAGTGACATGCGGGTAACAACTGGTGATAAACAAATCTTATCGGAAAATTTAAATATGTCTTCAAAGTATTTTCCTCTGCTTCCAATGGCGATAAATTCTCATAGATTTTAAAAAGCGGAGGCACCCCCCAGTTGCCCCACAAGGCAATATGTTGCGCGCAACAATACGCCGTCGGTGCGGTGTGACAAATTGACGCGCCGCTAATGACGCGCGACAAATCATAGCCGGCTGTATCGCGGCTATTGTTCGCTACGACGCACATGTTAGTACATAATACACTTGATTTACCCCGTTTTGATGGAAGGAAAAATATCATCTAGCTAACAATATATGATTAAGAAAAAAAATACCAGAATGTTGACAGTGTTAAAAGCTCTTATATTATTAGTCATTGCGATATATTATTACAATAGTTACGTAGTGCCTCATTGGCCGATCGAGGGGTGCCCGATAGGATAAATTAGATATTTTGAGTATGAAATTCTGAGTAACCTACGGAGTTTCAAAAATGTTTCCGAAGAAGGATATTAGATCGGACACAATGGGCTCGGAAATAAGTTAGCCTCGGAAGTAAGGTAGTAAAGTATTTGAGATTTAAAGTAGTTTAATCAACAGCACCCATTCCTGCCCTTTGGGAATTAAATAAATTCTGTAAGAAAATTTTCAAGGAATGTAGGGTTAAGCCGAGGTAGTCACGTTGATTTTAGCACTTTATTTGGTATACTTCTGTCAGTAAGCTAGTCGTGCAATCTTGTTGAAAATAATGTGACAAACTAGATAAATTATTGAAGTTATCCCTCTTTAGGTGCGTTATAAAAAAAATATGAGAGTGAATATTTTAGATGCACGCGCATCACTGTCACACAAAAGTAGCAGATTGAAGCTGCCCGCTAAACCGTTCAAAATAAAAAACGTTTTTGAATAAAGGTTTCGAATCGACAACATAGGTATACTCGTATATCCACAATATTCGAATAATTGCGTATTTAGATTTAAAACATACATACATACAAAAACTTACGTCTGTATTCCCCAAAGGGGTAGGCAGAGGTGCATTTCTGCACCCACATTTCGCCAGGTATGTATCAGTCCCACGTAATAGGGGGCGAGCCAATTGCCGTTTTTCGGGCACATTTCCAGACTCCGTGCTGTTACTGAGAATTTCCTAATGGAAAATCCCAATAACACTTTGCCCGACCCGGGAATCGAACCCAGGACCTCTTGATCCCACGGCACATACTTGTATCGCGAGACCACGAGGCAGTCAGATTAAAAAAATGTAGAATAGTAGGTACCTAATAAAAATGACTTGACATATTTATTGGTTGTCAAATATTTATGAGTGCGTTCAGAAAGGAGAATGCCCATAAGCAGTATCGCATGATTTTAAGTTGTGCCACAAGTTAGTAATATCAACAATTCTTGTCTTTAATTTTAATGATTTTATATCGTATTAGTTAACCCTACATTTGCCGGATTAAAAAATACAAAGATAAATAGTATTTCTATTTATTACTACCTACAGTTTCTGTTTGTCGTTTTATAACGCTGAGTTGTCATGATAAAAAAATATATCAAATCGACCTTTAATTTATTTGATCATTTACTATTAAGCAAATTACAATTATTATATTGTTTTAAGCTGTCACTAGATCTTGATAGTGAGTTCGCTAGCGTGAAAAGTTAATAATAAGACTTATTCAAATAAAAGTAACTTACTCTTTAGCAATGCTCGGTGGTGGTTGCTATAAGTTTCTGTTTCTACTACCACACGCAAACATTTTTAAAGCACTTCACAGATTTATGCTTTGCGCACATTGCTTTTATCAAAGTGCTTATTTGCAACAATCACATCAATTATTAGCTCTGTATTTATTTTCATTAAAAGATTATAGAAAGTATTCTAATAGTGTATATTTTTCTCAGCTGTATATTTTTAATCATACGTTGCATATCCTGACAGTATAATGATAACACTAAAATATTTTCTGTAAAAATAATGGTCATGAGAAATATCGATTATAAGAATAATAAATCGACTTATGCACTTGGCAACATTGAAATTGGTTGGCGGGCGGGATAACCGATAATGTCATTATATATAATATGTTTATTGTTTATGCAAGAACGGCCGTTACGTTTGTTTTCCGCAAAATTAAACATTCCAAGTGTGGTTATTAGTTATATAATATTAATAAGTAGTGATTTTGAGAAAGAGACTCCATATAGGTAACTTACTTTATAATCGAGATGGAGACTCCTTGTACAATTTATTGTGAAAAGTGGTTGTGAGACAGAGACTCCTTATATCACTGTTCTCGTATTATGGTAATATCAGTTCGCCGGTGTGTTAATTGTACCCTTCCTTCCTACGTTATGGACCTTTGCAGGCATTGAGAGAAATCAATGAAATCATGTACAATACTCTATGTGGATTTCACCCTCGCCGGTAAGTGAATTCAAAACTGTATTCTTATTAAATATTAAGTAATCTAAAAATGTATTACTATTAGTGTTTAAACTGTTGGAACTCTGTCTTCTCTCTGGAGGTGGTGACTACAACACAGTCATTGTCAATGTAGTTAACAGCTACATTGTATGTTATATGTAAACACAGATACTCTGTTTATGCTCCAATGAAGATTTTCAGGTTTTTATTTTCAATACTTTATTGTTGGGCCAGGTTTTAACTAGGTATTGTTACTGTGATGTTTATAACTATTCTAATTGCCTGCTTTAATGTGCTATTTAAGACACAGGGATATATAATCCCAAATACTTAAACTGGTACCTATTACTAGCTTTAACTTGGGAACTAAACCTGGAATTTCAGACATAACAAGCAATACACAATCAACTGCTTCACAGAGGTAGTATAATACTAGCCTTTGAATTTAAATTCTGAGTCTTATTGTAAACATATATTTTCACGGATTTCACGGGATGGCATTCTCTGCATGGGATGCTGTTCTTCAAGTTGGCTCACTTCAAGCTCCTATATTAAGACATTGAAATGTATGTTTTATATGTGGAATATCTGTACTATGCATACAATCATAAAGAGTACCTCCTAATTGTCAAGAATGGAACATTATTCTTAATTGGATATCTCTTCTTCATGTTAAATGAGAATCCCTGTTTTAACTTTTATGAAATATTTCACATTACTAACAATTATATCCATTTTCCAGATCTCACATCAAGAATGTGTGTGCAAAGCTTGTTGGATGGCAGCTAGGAGAACACTACAGCGACAATAACAGTATGATGCTAATCATTTAGATCATGCTTGAGATGCAATAATATAAGATGTGCCAGTTTTACATGTGTCAATACAGCAAATACACTAAGGGCTATCTCTGGTTAGCTGCTTAGTGGGCAAACACACAGTAGGCTGTTGTGCCCACATAATGACTATTGCTTGGTACTTGAGTAGGGGATGGCATAATAATATTACTACACCAGCGCCATTCCTAGACAATATTTTTGAAGAAGAGTACATGGAATAATAATGATATTAAAACTTTCTATGACTGCCTACTTATGTGGTTTTATTATACTTTGACCCTTTAGTTACCATGGAACCCTGCAAATTATGCAAGTACTATTTAGTTTTATTGATAGGGTATGTTAAATACAACACTATGCACAAGTTTTCATTGTGACACAAAAATATTTGTGCTGATACTAAGTTGTATAGTCAGTTGAGCATTGCCCTTTATGTTGAATGAAAAATATATCGAGCCTAATTATAATCCAACTGAATTTTTAAATTCCTTGTTTATGCCTGGTATACAATTATTTAGAACTGAGAGCAGGCTCGGTAGTCATCATGCTTCGAAATCTAAAACACCCTAAACTATCCTATGGAACACATTTGGTGTTGAGTAATGTATTTCATGCGACGATACTCAAGGAAAAACTTAAAAATGAGATGGTTATAATTCTAAGAATTTCGATGATCCCAACGGATATGCCCTTATTTTTTAGAAAATAATAAATATTTAAAAAAATATTCAATAACCAATAATAAATGTTATTTTTGAAGTTGTACTTCTTTAGGCGCGTTATAAAAAAATGATGAAAAAATTAAGTTTTAGGTACTTCTCACGCGCGTACATAATTTTGCAATTAAATAAACATTAAAAATAAAACCTTTTTCGCTGTTGATGGAATAAAATTCCTATCTTATATTTTTCACTAACTTGATATACCGCGCACGTATTATGAACTTCAATCAAAAATAAGCTGAATTGTCATAAAAACAATAGCCGGTAACTAGCTCACGTGTCGAATATGCACGACGGGTTGTTATTGCGTGCTGGGGTCACCGCGGGGGTCCGGGGGTAGGGGGTCGGGGGTCGCGGCGTGAGTTTATGCAGGCGGCGTAGTGGCCGAGCTGGGGGCTGTCACCGACAGGCATTGTGCAAACAAATGATATTATACTCCGCCTCATCTGCATACTGCCGTTTGATATGAGCTGGCAGAGATGGTGCGAGCGCATAGATTTGCTTAATTGTTTGTGCAGAATAACATTTACAATACCTGGGTAGAAGATTATATTTACAAGAAAATTGCTTAAAATTTTAATATGAAGTAAATGTAATCAAGTCGTGGACAAAAATGCACTCAGATAGAGATTTGCGTCTTATTTCACCAATTGTAATTGTCTTTTTTACGTGAGGGTGAAACCTCATCCTTACTAATAGTCCATATTTCTTCTCCCGCTTTGCTGTGGAGGGAAGTGGACAACTCTTTGTTTTACAACTCCTCCTGTAGATTATTTCTGATTAATTTCGTTGCGGGATAATGACAAATGAGGTTCCCTTAGATTCGGTGAGCTTCAGTGCTCAGCGCCAATACTGTGCGTGCCGCTGTTGACCCTGGAGCACAGGAGTTACAGTGGCGGGTGTGAGGTAGGATAGGGACGTATCAGATACAGATCTAAATTGAATGCAGAGAAGCTTTACAAGAAAATACTAAGCAATTTCATATTATATTCGTACTAATTATAATACATATGTATATAAAATCACTTTGTACAATTAAAAGAACTTACTATGTACTTACATTCACGTATTTAATATAGAAAGTTGTACGATAAAGTAAAGTACTTACAGTTAGTCGAGAACTAACAGCGCGAGGCTTCGTTACAACTCATCAAGGTAATGTAATATGAATACGTTTCAATAAAACTCTCCTCAAAAGAACAAAGCGAAGGGGAAAGTCAGCTACTCAGACGTTCCGCCGACTCTACGTTATTAAGTACAGCTTTGTGACTAAAATACATGTAAATGTCAAATGATAAAGTCACGTTGGGCCACGAGACAAGCGTTTCGTTATCGTTGCGGGCTCTTCTTAAAATGTAATTATGACTGGGCCTTTTTTTGTTTTATCTGTCGGGTTTTGGTTATAAAATCTAGTGAAACAATTTATTACAATTTATTTAATCATTTTATTTCATTGCTTAATTTTTTTAGCAAAGCTTTGGATTTATATAGTTGTAAAATCTTTAGAATATTGAGATAAAATAAATAAGAGGCAAAAGTAAAAAACATTACACATTTCTACGGTAAAGGAAAACATCACGAGTTATCTGTGGACATGACAGTATTTCTTTAAATATTTATTGTTTAAAGACTCAGACCAACGTAATATGATGAAAAAAATGAGAATGAATGACTAATAATAATTAGTAAATGTTTTATACTGCCCAGAAAACACAAGCTCACGGCTAGACATCCCTAAAAGGGTAGGAAGAAGTGAATCGTATGTCATAACAAAAGCAGTATAGGGGAAGCAATAGATCTTACATTACTAAAGAAAGCTCTCAAACATTCCCATAGAAATAAATTAATTGAATTGAGGATGAATAATGTAAACTGCATCGACACGCAGATTTTGTGGCCTCGACCCGTGAGCGCACGAGGTAACTGTCTGCGACATGTCTTTTATGCTTACATCATCATCATCATCATCAGCCCAAATACGCCCCACTGCTGGGCACGGGCCTCCTCTACAATTGAGAGGGTTTAGGCCTTAGTCCACCACGCTGGCCTAGTGCGGGTTGGCGGACTACACACCTAAGAAATTCCTAAGAATTTTTTTTTTAGGTGTGCAGGTTTCATCACGATGTTTTCCTTCACCGTTAAAGCAAGTGATAATTCATTGTGAATACACACATAACTTCGAACTTACATATGTTCTGAGTTTCTTTACAGAGATATGGCATGGAATGGTAAACGGTCATTTTGTTTATGTTTCCTTGATATGAGAGAGCAATATCTAGAGATATGTCAGTGGCAATTGATCTCGTAGATAAACAAATTAAATACTTGTATTCTGTCGTGGATATGACAAGTTAAGTCAAAGTCAAAATAATCTTTATTTCAGACGGTCAGTTTTGAGCTACTAGAGACTTTAAAGCCTCACAAATAAATATTTGTGGATCGCACATACATTTGTTTTGGTAAAGAGCTAGACATCGCGGCTCGTAGTTTAAGAAACCGGCTTCTGACGAACTGCGCCACTATCTTTCTCCTTCTGCCTTCATCAAAAGTTTTCACAATGTAAATTTTCGAGAAGACACTAATCATTTGCCAAACTTATATAAGCTGTTAAAAAGTGGATTTCTGTTTTTTTTAATGACCGCAGTCACCTTTAAGCGTTTTCTCAATTATTACAGTTAAAAAAACGCTCATGTCGTTTCAGGCTACTTCTGAATGTGACAGCAAAAAACAGAGCAGACATAAAATTTACCTATTTTAGTTGAAAACTATTTTATTTAACTTTCTCTTTCAAACCACGATCTATTCAAAAATACTTCTGCTGCAACTAAAAAATATTTAAAAAGCTATTGCGTTTTATACAAAATAATTTTGCGGCGGGCTCGAGTGATACGGTGACGTCACCACACAAAAACGCTGACCCACTTGAGCGTAAAACAAATGCTTTTAACTTGTACAACCAGCGAGTGAGATAAATTGAACCGGAGATAGGATAACGTGGAAACATTGCCAAATATATGCATATTTTTGTACAAAAATTACTCTATATAAATTGGTGGAGCAGTGAGAGCAAACGTGGTGTAGTTACACGGACTGTTGAGTGACATTTCACGACGGAGAAAAGATATATACAACCAATTTAAGGTAAGAGCGAGTGACTTTACCTTTGAATACTAAAAAGAATTTTGGTGGTGCAACACGTGCAAAATGTAACATACGAGCATGTTTGGTTCACGACAATCATGCTTTATTTTCTTATTTGTCCTAAATTTAAAAAAAAAACATGACGTATAACGAAATTTAACGGCATATACAATACATTGATCCACGATAGGTCAGCTTAGATAATTATATCGAAGTCTAAGAACATCACCTATGGCATTCGTAATCTGAAAGTAAGTATGGTTCCAAAATTATGACTAAGGAATAATTTATTATTATTGTCGTAAAATAAAAAATATCTTATCTCTCGGCGGCAAAAAATATTCATGAAAAATATCAATCAACAGTCGTCAGCATTTAGTATTTTGCGTTCTCGAGTGCAATTTATTCATTTGGTCGCAGAATCGCCAACAAAAGTTTTGATTAAAAATGTTGGTCAGAATTAATTCCAGTGCACGTCCACCGCGACATGCATACAAATGTATTTATTATGTTACACCCGTTTGTATTTAATGGAACAAAACACCTTTGTGAAGTTTTATGTAGTGAGGTTTTAGCTTATCATTGTTATTGTTTTTCTTTTTTTATTAAATGCACGTATATTTTTCATTGTATTTAAAATATTGTATGCTTATATATTTTAGTATAACCAAGACGTTAAGGACTGTAAAATCCTCTCACTTTTTATGACAAAATGTGAATTTATACTGCTGATTCTTATAGTAGGTAAACTGCAAAAGCATTATAGTTTTCTTCAATAATTCGTAATAAAGGCTAAAAGTTTCTCGTCAAAACAAAACATGCACGAAATTTTAAATCATTCAAGCAGAAATTATCTCTCGTAGTGTCAATGTGAATACACATTTATTTAACACGAATAATCCCCTATCAACGAAATACTTTAATATGATTTATTCCAAATAACCCGACAAAAATACTCGCCGAATTCACCTGGCCTTTATTACATTACTATAAAACTCAAAATTGCATTTTTCGTATTCATGAGTCTGCACAACAATCGTGTATGTGAAATCGGGTCGGATATCTGCGGATGTGTGCGGATATAACCGGTTTTGTGCGGTATTATTCGGCGGCGCGATGTGTCGGATAAGCTGTGCGCTCGGGGTTATAAATTTCCAGTCGGGACGTATTGTGTAACATCTTAATGTGTGTGTAATCGAATTAATATGCCGGATTGTGCAATCAGATATTCAAGCGAGCGTTTCAGCGTTTAATTATTTATTCAGCCTTAATATTAGGGGACAAATATGCATTTGAGAGTCTGTAGGTTAGCTATTCACTGTTAGCTAGCTTCACGTCGTATGAAATGAGGACGAAAACCTTGCAAAGCCCATTAACTCCTAAATTTTATGAGCGAGTCTTTGTTACTTATCAAATAGTGTGATAATCATATACAAGTATTATCGGTTGTTGTAGCAACCATTGCGTTTTCTTATTTACATCTAAATCGTCATAAAAGATATCCCCCATCCTATCTGACATAGTAAACTCAAGCCATAAGTAGAGCTTAAATCCACTCTACCAAAGAGCACCGGAAATAGAGCGTTGAATAACGAAGTTTGACTCTTCATGGTGACAGGTATTGATGTATTCTGATAGTATTGGAACTCGATGTGTGACGGGAGAGTCGCGCGTCCACGCTCACGTCACTCGTAAAGGGAGCTGTCAGTACCCATCGGACGAGACGGAGAGTGAGAGATGGAATTATGTAGCACTACCGCTACTGGGGTCCGTGTAGTTTTTTGTGAGCCTGATGTTTTGTGCGTTATGTAATTTTATATACGTGAGGTTAATTCTAGGACTATAACTATTTACTGGCATGTTCGTAAACAGAGTGCGACCGACTTGGTCCCGAAGAAAATTAGCCTTGTGTAATAGATAATGATAATTAGATAATTAGCCTAAGTCTGGGTACATAAACTTACATAAAAGAGGATGTATCTTTGTGCAGGTTAAAGTTTTCAAGACGAAACTTCACATGCATGATTTTACACCTTGAATCAATGGTAATGTTCACGCCTAAGCTGTTAACTGAGTTTAATGATTTTTGTTAAACTAGGTTGCAATTTTATACAGCAACGTGGCCGAGCAAAGCATAGCCTGGCTGTTAGTATAGAACAAACAGACCCAAACTAATAAGAAAGGTGAAGGAAGCATGTTTACGGTTGACCGTGATACTGCGACAAACTCTACTACATCGATACACTTTACGAGCGTGCGTAAAACCGGGAGCATTCGTACTAAACGGGCGGGCATAAACCGTTTGCGCGAACATTTGGCAAGCTTTACGATGATTTTTATATGACGAATAATTTTATGGAGGTTCACGTTTTTATGTTACGTGTATGTGTGCTTTAGTGGCGCGTGAATTTAAATTTACTTATGTTCTGAATGGTTTATATTTAATAAAAATACTGTTGTAGGAATATCTAGTTTATAGATGACCCGCGTTAGACATATATGTATTGTAAAATTCAATCTAGGACCTAGGTCTATTCCATTTATGTTGTATTGAATATAGTTTGTAAAGTCAGAATACCTAAATGTATTAGTAATAATTGTAAGCCTAAATTCAAAATGACGTGCTTACATATATGTAAGTGATCATAATCATTAGCCTATGTACGTCCCACTACTGGGCACGGGCCTCCTCTACAACTGAAAAAGGGGGGGGGGGGGGTGGTTAAGTGATTAGTGGTAAAATTTACTTTCCATTAATAAGGAATTGGTTTATTATGACCATGATATTTCATGCAAGACAAAGAAAGTACACACACAACATATTGAGCTCATACGGATGTTTATCTTATCTGACTAAATTTTTATCCATTATTGTTTCTACTTAAATACTGTATCGGCTACATACAAACAGCTTAGTGACACAGGCTCCTTCTGATTGCTTGTTAATAATCTTAACAAGTTTTGGAAAACAATATTTATTCTTTGCATCTAAAGTTCAAGTTTCGATTTATCACCGTTAAGCTGCTACGAACAGTATTATGGCTCGGAAAATAAAACTAATCTTTTATTCAAACATTTGTATTCCGCGCAGAAAGCGGGCATACATCACTTGGTATGCAGGTAGCGAGAACACGTCAAAACTACATACAATATTAACTGCTTGTAATTTCCTGAACAATTGCATTGTTCGTGTTCCGCTCGGGACGGAGTTGCTACGTAATTTCATTTCCGATAACGTCCGTTCTTCTTGTAAAAAAATAGTGATAGAATTATTTGATAAGATGTGTAGAAATTTGTGTATATTTCGTACGTTTTCAGACTTCTGGTAATTTTAGTAAAATTAGAATTCCATTCGAAGCTAATTGAATAAAGAATTTAACTTATTAACATGTTTAACATCGGATTAGTTTATTTTAACGTTGATCAACTTCCACTTCCAGTTTTTTGGAACTGGATGGTTATCACTGTGTTTTAAAATTGAGTCGATCTAACAAGCGTCGAAATTATTTCTTAAAGAAAATATTTTCATCATCTGGCAACTCATTTTCGTGGTAGGCACGTTCGACTGCGTGTTTCGTACGACTTCTCCGCTGGGCTCAGACTGCTCCGAACGCTGCGCTGTTGGGAGCCATCCAGCTTTTTTAATAATTCCACGAGCAAACTTCGCGGGATTATGTAAATCCGGAACGATTAATGGGCTCACCACAAAAGTTTCACGGAAAGTGTTAAATAAACAAGAATTGGTTTTTGTAATTCTCAGCCGTTGTTACTTAATTCTTTATTTTGAATTTTATCTTTTAAGGACTTTAAGGTATTTTCGAGTTGTATAAGAGTTATTAAATGTTTCATTAGATGATAATGTTGAAATATAAAAAAAAAAGAGTTGTATTAAGTAGTGTTAACGATATAGAGTTTAATCATCACTCATCTTATGTATAGATATTATCATTTTAAAACTTTCTATAATTTGTAGACGAAATTATGCATATGAAGTATACAAGCAATCACTAATTAATTTCCATTAAGCAACTTCAACCGTGACCAATGTTTTTTGCATAATATTTAAATTTTTAACCAATCCAATTCCCTAATACTGCTAGAAAATACAAACAATAACACTGCGAATATCGCTAAAAATATATTTTACATAGGTACTACAAAGGAAAAGCTAGTTGCAATAAAATGAATGCTACGTATTTGCAATACGTTCCCGGCCTCGTTTCGCTGTATGAAGTAGCGAAAATATTATCTGTAGGAAAATGAACGGCTTAGACACGGTGACCGCACCCGGGAAGCTGGCTTTTAAAACGTCCCGAGTGTATCGGGATTACGACTTGTTAGCTGCCTATATGAAAACTTATATTGGGTTTCGTTTAAGTTTTCTTTTAACTTTAAGTTCTTACTGTGAAGCTCTCACAGTTTACCTAGAGCAGTAGATAAAAATCTGAGTTTATGACGAGAGTCCACGGTGAGAGCCTGCAGTGGCGCAAGTTTAGATTATTTTTGATAAATACCTCGACAGTTGAATATATTCCAAACCATTTACTTTTCCTTAAGTCATGAGTGTCGAGTGGTGAAAGAAAGGAGTCGCCCACCACTTAATACTCTGTTTTGACGACTACATACGTACTTGTTATCATTTTTTGGAAAAAACAGACGCAAGTTATGACATAGATTACGATCAAAGAAAAATATTTGCCTCGTTGCGTAAAAGGGCCGCACCTCCGAGAAACTATCTCCGTATAACAGGTAAGTGATATAAAGAATAGCAGTTTCGTTGCGTTCGATAGTTTTCCCTCGGTCTAATTGGTTAATTATATAAGTTTCGTATCCTCAAGTACGTAACAACAGAAGTAACATGTAAAACCCCATAACGATGTAATTTATTCAAAAATATAATTTTAGTGCCATATAAACAATAATTATCAATATATAAATGTTATTATGTAATGCAGGCGGAAAATTTAAAAGCTGTTTTTCGTCGAATTCAATTCTCGTTGCTGAAAAATATTCGGGTTAACCCAATTTTACTAGTACTAAGAAAAAAGAGACATGACACAGTTTCCCGAAACGTAGTATTCTTGGTATTTTTTTAATCAGTTGGTAGCCCTGTACAGGGTTTTGCTGGACTTTTCGGAAGCTTCTTCCGCCTGTAAGTTCCAATTTAAACTTGCAATACGTGGGATTTTACACCTAGTGCAAGTTTTTGACGTGGATGCAGCGGTTTAGTGATATATGGCGGCTTACGTCGGCAACTCAGTGTTGCCACACGTGATATTAGGATTTATGCTAGTCGGAAAATGTCTCAGCCAAATTTAACGTTTCTTGGCTCGGTGCTGTAATATAAAAAAAAATATTACGTATAAGATGTTGCATTCTTACTTTCCAGATTTAAAAAAAACCTTATGTTTAGATGTTGCCAGTTCAATACATAAACTTAAACCAACTTTATTAAGGCTGTGTATAATTAAATGAATTACATTTTCTAAAGGTCTTTAATGTCCCCTCTTTATTTTCAATACCTATTTCTTTGACCCTTTTATTTATCTCATTCAGAATAGAGTCAGTTAAAGATAATTAGACACATTATCAATGATTGTATTAATGGAGTTTGTGTCAATAGATTCTTTGTCCAACCCTCGATAGTTTCGTGAGTAGTTTACAGAGACTGTAACTTGTTTCTTGTAAGCTTCTATTCACCCTAAATTGTTTGGCAAATATGTGATTTAAAATGTGTTTGGTCAAAGTAAATAACCACCCTAATTAACATGGCCAACACAAGAAGTTTAGGCCTTAGGAAAGTTTGGAAGTGCGACCCTTGGCCCAAGGTCGCGTGTAGGATTAAGGGATGATTTGTATTTAATTTATATAAGGGTCCAATATTCGGAAGGGTTGATGGAATTTATGGGCTACGTGGAAATGGCCGAATTTTTGTAACAAGTTTAAGTTCGCAAAGTACTTGAAACATTGTAAGCGGTAAAATTTATTTATAACACAAAAGATTGATGATTAAAACATTCTTTTTAAATAAATTATAAGTAAATAAAGAGCGCCAAACATAGAATAAAGTAAAGAGAAAATAAAAATAGAGCTAACCAAATTACTTGTGTGAGTTACAGAACAAGTTAAGCCTAATATTGAATACTAAAAATGCGGATAAATATAAAAGGAAATCTACTCTCCATGAATCGGAACACTGAGTGTGTGTCATTCGTATATAAAATCCATCTTTACATTGTTACCACATATCACGCACGTCTTAAATCCTCTCCCTCGGATAACGTTTGCCCTCGTCAAGAATTAATATTCCTTTTGTGGAAATGTTATTTTTAAGCCTCGTTCCTTTCCCCGTCTTATCTCGAACAATGGCCTAGAACGCGGCCGGGCGTGTGACGTCATTGTTATGACGTCACTTCACGAAATCTCACAAAAGCGTTTTAAGGGTGGAAATATCATTGTAATGTGGCTAATGCTGATGGAGACGAATTTATTAAGAGCTTTTTGTTATTTCTTTTCATTAACTGGTCTTAAATCCACTTTACGAAAGACTTGCGAAGATTTCTCTTTGTAGATGTGTGGAGAAGTGTTATTCTCTTTTATTAAATTTTCCTTTTGTAAGCAAGGTCTTAGTGAAGTATGTGTTCCCGGAACCCCGCCTGTGTGGATTTCAGAAATTCTTCAAATAGTAAAAATTGGGGCAGTGTAAAAGAAAACAATGATTAAAGAATGAAAACAATAGGCAGGATGTTGAACTAAGAGAGAATAAAGATACAACTATTCTACTTTTGGTTAATTATTACACGTAACTCTAACTTCTACCTCGACTATAAAAGTATAAATTTTGGGGCATGTTATTATTTATGCTACAAAATACTTTTCGGTTTCCCATACATCCAAATCAAAGAACACTTAAGAATCACACAGACGTTTCTCTCTATATGGGTATAGTACCAACACAAGCCTACTTCGCGACGTAGACTATACTGTATATAAAAAAACTGTATATGAATTAGGCTTTTTTATGATGGTGTACCAACATCTATATTCATACAAGGGTTCCTATTTTTAGATAGCTCTATAAAATTACAAAAACCATAGACGAGATTAGATCTATTTAAAAATTAAGTTTTTCATCCAAATTCGCCTGACTCATCTATAATATATTAATTACGGAGGATCTGTGTGAAGGCCACGTGTGGGCCGGGGTTTGTGTCCGTTCGAGTGAATTTGTTCGCTTCATTGGCTCTTGTGCGGAGAATTAGGGAAATATATTTACATTTTACGAAGGTTTTTATAATTTTGTTGGGTTTACTCGGTGAAGTAAATAAAATGTGTTGGGAGGTAGAGCTCTAACTTACTAGATATTTTAAATAAGGTGGGTGTTATCTCACGTGAGTTTATAAATGGCAGCGTGGTGGACTAGAGGCCTGACATATACCGACTATAATTTTATTAACGAACTTATTTCGTAATACTGCCCATTGATATAATTCATAAATATAAAGATACTTGTTAAAAGTTTTACAAAAGTGCAAATATGTTGTGATGTCTAAGATGTACTGCATAAAAATATAGACGAAAATAAAAGTTCTATTAATTATATAAGAAGTGAAAGAAATATTTATAATTAAAGACTTTAGTATTTTTCAATTAGAATACGCCAATAATAAATCAGACAAAATTAAGCGTGTCGCAATGTTTTAAAAGCCAATAACAGTCACTCTCATTAAAAACACGAATCCAACCTTACTCGAAACACGTAACTAATTTAGTTCAAATAAAACGTCCACTGCAAGCTCTACATCTCTACATATACATAAAAGAACGCAACACATTCACCTGATACTAAAAATAGCTCGCCAACAAATCCCTTGCATTTGTAAAAGCTGGCAGACGAGCGCTCCATTCAGCTGGGCGAAGGTCGCGGCCGGGGCTTCCGACTACACTCACACAGTACAGCACCACACAAACACACATACTACATACAATACACATTCAAAAGAAATCCTTGGACGCGAGCGCCCCGAGCAGGCGTCAGTTCGCACACTGGGTTAAGGTGAGCACCTTCATATATGGCGCGTGTGGTGAGAAAATGATTGGGTGAGATGAAAACAAAAGGCAAATTAAAAAAGAAATGGGAAGAGAAAAATTAAGTAATTTTTTTAGGACTTGTATTCTTTGGTTATACGGTTTTTATGAGGCTGCATGTTTATTATTATTGAAACCTTTATGATGTAAAAAAAAATATTGTTAGTTACTTTACAAAAATATACAAATAATAAATAAGAGAAATAACTTACACAACCAACAATTATCCCTTCATTCAGCTACATGCTGCAATTTCGCTTGCACGGTATTTCAGCTCTGATTTTCAATGAAGGGACTAGTTGGTGAAATATTAGAGTGAAAAACAACAGATTGCGGGGCAACAACCAAATCAAGACAAATACTTGTGTGATCCACAAATATTTGTGTGGAGTCTGGATGTTTGTCAGCCTTGTATCTTAGTATCGGATTACAGTTATGTGTGTTATTATTAAGTGATTCATGGTTACCAAATAGTTTATAACAAATAGCTGTATTATTTTTAATCAATGAAACTTATTACATTAACTGAAAGTTTTAATTTCAAATTCGTAAAATGTTTAGAACTCTTTAGTGACCCGGAAAATAATTGGCATAATTACAGAATGAAGTTCTCCAAACATTATTTTTGTAATTAATTGCTGCAACAAACCTCCGAGCTTAATCGGCCGAATAAAATTACCAAAGCGGTTTTCCGTGTCCCTCTACCGCACTTTTTATGAGACACGGCTGAAACCCTCATAATTTAACCGAGGAAAAAATATGTCCGCAATTTTACCTCCTTCATCTGAGATTTTGGCTACCGTTTGGTTTTTACGGACTTGAATACATCGTAAACATGATCAATGCATTTCTTATACAAAGTCAATAACAGACGCGCCATCAAATTATTCTATATAAATTTCACATACTGATCACTCTACATAGTGCTCTCATGTGAAAAGGAACAAAAATGCGCGTCGCTGAATCTCTCCATTAAAGAGCAGAGATGTTGTTCACGAAAATTGGATACGCCGCGTAAAGTTATTAGCCAAGATGGCTCTCGGATGCCCCTTCACTGAGTTTAGGCAGCTTTTTAAGCGTCTATCACTTTTATTATTTGCGAAAACTGCCGCGGGAATTACACGGACAGAGTAATTCGAGAAATTTGTTTCTTTCACAATTTCTCTGAAGTACGGATTACTGAACTTATATTAAATGCCACGAAAATAATGGAAACAGAAATATTAAATATATTTCTATAAAATATTTTATATATTTGCTTTAACATGTTACATCTGAAAGCTACACCAGATCTTTAAAAAAATCTTCTGAAACGATTTTAAAATGGTTTATTTTACTATAGTTATATAGGTATTCATATCCATAGGGCTTCTTTATGTAGGTACGTTGTATTCCTTATTCAAGTAGCCTTTAGCATTAGAAGAAACAAGACAAAACATTAACAAATAAAACAAAATTATTACTAAAAATACATTATGTCTAATTCTAAATAGGTTTTCTTAAATAGATAGCTAAACTAAATAATAATTTAATTTTATTGTCATAACGTAACGATACTGAACCTAGCTGACAGGAGAGTTCACAATGATTATTAAATAAACGCTTCTTGCTTCCAAATAAATCATAAACTAATAACGGTATTTTGTGCAGAATATTCATAATTGATGGTATTACACAAAATATCTATCGTTCGAAGGGGTTGAAAGTAATTACACCAATTATACGAGTACAGCCGACGTAAATTATAAAATTGATTGGGTTCGACACAGAACTCCTTTGTGGACAAAAATGTGTATGGATAGAAGTAGCTGTAATTATTACACTTAAGTAATCATAATAATTTTGTATCTATAAGTAGAAATATAAGTAAAGTAACTTAAATGAAATATTTGCAGTAGTATAAATACCAAATTAAGATTTATTGTCTGTTTCTTCGCCTGTAACTCAAATATATTTCTTGGTTTCATAATAGTGTATTTTATCGTATTAGATTTTTTCGGATTCATTTAACCCAGTTTATCCTGATTAAATATTGACTTCAAACATACCAACGTGAGCCACGAATATCGTGACTAGTGCTGTGGCAAGCTCTACGTAGTTCTACGAACGTGCTACGAAAGTTCTACGCGTTTGTGCGCAATTTTTTTTATGTTACAAAACTGTCTTGAGAAACATTAAATATTAAGGAAACTTTACTGGACTGTCTCTCATATTATAACAAGTCAAAAACTGTCCTCTGTTCATACAGCCTATAACATATTAGGAAAATTTCGACACTAAAAGACCCGAATCTACATCAGACAATATGCTTGTACGAAGGCTCCAGAATTATTATAGTAATTAAAACATTTATCATGCCTTCGAATGGGGTCGTTGTAAGGCACTATACATATGTACATATTGGCTATTCAAGACATTAATAAACCCTTACAGGTAGACATTTTGCCTTAATGGCTTCACTTAAGGGACAGAGGTTAAAACTATGTATACAATGTCTTTTGAGAACCTTCGCAAAGATATAGAGCGTGTAGCAATATTCTATTCAAATAACTTAATCACTCCATTAACGGCTTTGGGTGAAATTAGGCCCAATATACGTCGGCATTATTCTAAGTACGTACTGTATAATACAAGATTAATATATTTGATCTTCGGTACAGAGAATTAAGCAATATTTGATTTATTTATTGGTTGTGTGGGAGACCGCAGGTAGAATTCATGTTAAATCGAATTGAATAGAGTTTCAACTGTTTATTGGGGTGATAGGGTGAGCTCTACCAGTATATAACTTTATTATTTCGAGCTTTACTATTTGATGTGAAATAATCTACTTTATTTACGTACTTTTAAACAAAGAGATATTTGGAGTAACAGTCGTTATTGTTTGCAACTGTACTTTTCAGCATGCAACATTAAAAATAAAAACATATTAATAAATCTCCACAATATCATCAGTAGCGGTACTTCCATAGAAGCACAAAATCCCAGATTGTCTAACAAATTCCGAAAAATAATCTTAAAGCTTTAAATCTTTATTTAACAAAAGCAATTTGACATATAAATGAGAATATCTTGACCCCACAATAAACAATTATAAACTAGACATTACACAATTAACGTGTAACGCTTTTGGGCTTCTATGGAAGTACCGCCATTGAATATCATACGGTCTCTACTTATCCGAAGAGTAATAGAACATAACCGTTTTACGTCCGGATGAAAACAATATCTCCTAGGAACCGGTAAAGTTTTCGTTATAAAGTGTCGGCAAGTGCGGGTGGACGATGGAGATCATAAATCTGCGAACTGCGCGCTCTCACGTAAATCAGCCGGCCTGTTACAATGGATAGTTATTGATCTTTCAGAACACAGTTTTGGCCCGGTGATGTGTCTCCACAAGAGATATATGCTGGATATCCAGAGATTTACACTTGAAAGAATTTTTGGTCTATTTTAAAAGTTTGATAGAAACGTAGGGCTGGAATTGTGATGGGAGCTGAATGATTTTTATCGAACTAATTTTACATTTAGAATTTAGATTGAATTGTAGACGTGGACTGTGGCAAAATCTATACTAAATGCTGAAGTCTTACATCGCACGTGCATTTTTTATGCGTTTAATAAGAAAAGAATGGCCAAATTAATAATTTTCATAATTAACTTACTGTAACCAAAATATACAGGTCACTGTGGAAGTCATTGGGGGAGGCCTATGTTCAGCAGTGGACTTCTTTAGGCTGATAATGATGATGATGATGAACCAAAATATATGTAAACATTAACAATCACCCTGCTCAACACAGTTTTAAGAAAAAATATATGAAATAAAATGTTTACTGAATCGTAATAATAGAAAACTGATCATTATTGTTTTCAAGTAATAAGATAACAAATCAAATTATCAGATGGATGGACTCCCAGACAAGTACAGCGTGACGTAAGTACCGAACATCAACTTCAATTAATATTAATGGAAAGTTATTTTTTGATGAGCAAGCCCGAAAGGGAAACATGGCAATTTTTCTCAAAGAAATTTCAGCTGTTCCAGAACTTCGCTACAGTTTTATGAGAATGTTTTTAAGTTGGTGAAAGTAATTTAAATTTTAAAACACTCTATTAATCTTGATTAATGGAACATTGAGGTGGGTGGGGATTTCACGAGATTATTTCGGTAACGAAACCTTTAGCTTTATGTAGACTTATTGGATATTAAAATGTCATGCATATCATAATGCGATTTTTATTATACTAGCCTAGGTAAGTATTTGTTCTTGTGATATGCATTATTCCTCTGCATTTCGATGAGATTAGACCTCCATTATACCAGTCTTGTCTGGCTATTCAGACAGTACATGTATAAAAAACTCTTATATTTGAAAAAATCTTAATTGATTGTTACGATATTTTCTTCATAATTAAATAACGTAAATATACTCAAAAGTAACATACATACATAGTTCTAAACCTATATTAAGATACAAGTTTTGTATGTGCGTGAAATGTTTCGATGTCTTAAACACCTAGACCTTATGCTTTTACCAAAATCGAATCTCTATTTAAAACTTAGTTCCGATCAGTTATACTGTAAAAACCTATAGACCAAATTACTTTCGCTAACAATACCAATTATAGTGTCCAGCTTCGTGACGTTGCAATGTTATCTTACTATCTAACTACTTCAAACTATTTGTCCAACCACAACTTTATTTAGTTTCGTCTATTTCGACGTTTTCGCGTCCAATGTTTCTCATAGCACGAAGTTATTGAAGGCGGCTCTATCGATCGGTCAATATCTGGCGTGTTGCCAACTGCGAGGAATATTTACTGCTTATTGATGCGGGTTCGATTACCGGGAAGCGTATATCATAACGTTTTGTGTATCTGCGGTTAGTGCTTGTACTTTAGTTCTGTTTTATGGCTCTAATGTATTATGTCATCTATACGGCTGAAGATAAGTGTCAATTTTGAGAATAATAGAGAAGCGAGCATGAATAGAATTGAATCGCCTTTTCAATGTGAAGATTATATGAACGCTGGACTAACCATTAATGTTCTAGCAAAATGGCAGCCACTGTGACGCAGTTGTTTAGAAACTTTTTGACAGTGGGTTCGATTCCCAAATGAGGCAAATATACATATATACAATCCTCGAGAGTTTTTAGAGTTCAATTGATAAATAATCACAACGTTACGTACATAATAGCGTACCATTTCATTGAAATGAATCTTTGAATGTCTGTTTCAATTGTAGATGCTTGTGAATAATATATCAGACAAAATAGCTCGCAAAGAAAACGAAATGTAACCAAACAGTGATTCTATCCTCGTTTATTTCCGTACGTATTCGCACCAGCTGATGCTATTTTTAAGCATCAAACAAAAAGTAAAGTATTCCAACACATCCCAAGCGGCACACGTGAAGAACGCCGGCCATCCCGAGCAAAGCTTCAGCCCTGACCCAAAAACCGTTGAAAACTCCGCTCCAACTTAACAAATAGTTTAAGCCGTGCAATTTACTTTAGCGGAGGAACATCAATTTCTTTTTTTACCACGTTAACACCCCACACGGGCCACACGCGGGGGCGCGACCCCCAAGATTAATTGCCCCCCGCTCACGTGACGCGACTAATCGCCGCTATCGCTGATTATTTCCCTCGTCGGCTGTTTCTTTTTGCACCTTATTCCGGATCTCTTTGAGTTGGGAGGCGGGGATTATGTTTTTGGCTTGCAGCTATTTCACTTGTTTTTTACTACCCAAAAAGTTGCCATCCTAAAGCGATTGTTTAGTTGGCGGTGGATTTACTCGAGTATTTAATTTTGGTGTGTTATGAGAATTTGTTATAGAGTGCTGCCGAAGTCTTAAATGAGTTTTAGACAAAAAAAAGTAAATTGGAGTAAGGTCTAAACCCTCTCAGTTTTAGAGGCCCGTGCCCAGCAATGGGACGTATATGGGCTGATGATGAAATTAGACAAATAAATTACATACATGGTCACTGATGACATCTATCATTCAATTTCAACATTCATTAATTTAAGTACTTTCGAAGTAATGTGCTACATAATTGAAACGGGCGAGATAGAATAACAGACAAATCCTAACAAAAATCTTAAACATGTAAAGTGCAGCAGTATACCAGTAGTACCATGTGACCAGATGAGGAAATTTAAGGGATTATAGCAGACATATTAATAACAGCTCTGATCAAATAAGCCTCCTGTTATCACGGTAGGTAATATAAATAGAAACCGATTTGAGCACCCATCTGAGCTAATTAATGTCACAGTATTTGTAAATGGTGTGCCTTGGAACGCCCGTCACCACGTCACGTGATGAACAGTTAATCACACGGCTATAGTCAATAGCACTAATTCCATTGATTGCTCAGTGTGGGGCGATATTGCTGTGTACGGTACACAAGCATCCAACATATTGAAATGCGGTAACACCGCCGCTGGTGTCATCGACACGCCCAACTCATTGGTTAACATACGAATTACATGAAGCAAGCTTACATCATCGGCCCTTATGCGTATTGTGAAAAAAATTCGATAAAAACCTTATTGAACCCTAGACCACTTGTTATCACCACACTCATCTGACAGTGTAACCCTTCATATGTTTATTAGTTTAAAATATCTGGTTCGTTCAATTGAAAGTACCTTTGGGTTAAAGAAAACTAGAAAGAAAATTAGTTAAAAATGATTACGAATCAATGTTGGGTCGTAATTTGTAATTATAGAAAGGCATTAGAGCGTTGCACACACCTCTGACTTTTCGAAGTTATGTGTGTATTCACAATGGATTATGACGTACTTTAGCGGTGAAGGAAATTTCGTGAGGAAACCTTGCACATCTAAAATTCTTAGAAATTTCTTCAATAATTGTGTAGTCCGCCATATGTGTCCGCACTATGCCAGCGTGGTGGACTAAGGTCTAAACCCTCTCAGTAGTAGTGGAGGCCCGTGCCCAGTAGTGGGACGTATATGGGCTGATGATGATGATGACTAGAGCGTTCAATACAAAGATAGATAAATACAATGAAATCATCAAAAATAACGTTAAATCGTTCGACTTTGATGTTTCACTGAACTTGGAAAACGTCACAAATAAAAACTATTCGTCAGTTTTACTATTCAGCACAAAAGTGGGCGACTATTTCCAAGCCGGCGAGCCCCGTTTACTGTCCCTAATTAGGTCATGCCTCAAGCTGCCCTTAAGACCCTACGTGCCCTTGGGCAGTAAATCTAAAAGGCCATAAAGACGGACACGCGGCGAGGCCATCAGCCCGGCCGAGACTTAAGTCGTTTGATAAGGCGCGTATGTCTTACTTAAGTGTCGTCACATTATTCCACATATGTCTGCGAATTAGAAGGTTACGACGTGCTGCTAACTATTCGGTCAATGTTTATTTGTTCATTGTCTTCATAAAATTTAGTTACAGCTTGCTGTACCTACACGACGCTTATAAGTTATTTTTTTATTATTTACGAAAAATACTTAATGCTTTGACGAAAATATTAATGATTTATTCAAATTAAAAGAAACAGGCACACATTTATGCATGTAAATAACAGAAAGAGCGGAATATTTTTCAGACCTTTCAATCACCTGGTTGTGGTTTTCATACAATATTTGTCTTAGCACAGGATTAGAATTCGGGACTTTTCGTTTCACAAGGAGCTTAAAGACTTATGAAAATCAGTTTTATCTAGAACATTATATGCCTTCGTTAGTGTCCAGTACGAATTCTGATAATGTGCCTCACCAGCAGCCATAAGTATGCTTGCTTTCCAAGCATGAGTCTTACAAAACATCAAGCGAAATGCACCTCTGCCTAACCCTTTAAGGTCACGAGCGTGTTTATGCCTATCTCCCCAATTGTACACAATAAGACTACCCTAGGCTACAAGAAATAAACAAGGTTTACAAATAGCTCATTTGAACTATGCTGAGCATCCAGTGATCCATCCCGGGACTAAACCGAACGGTAATACTAATCCTGTGAGTAATTTTTAGGCACGAGGGCGTCGTAAATCCGGCGTAACTAGCTGCCGACCGCACTACAAAGGATTAGCGCGCCCACGGGACCCTGCGGGACGGGACGCGCTCAACACATATAGACAAACGGATGATCTGTTATATGCACGATGGGTAATTTTAAGATATATTGGTGTGAGAGCATAGGTGAAAGCTTTGCTGTGGAAGGAAGTGGAATAATATATTTCCAACTCCTCCTGTATATCTTCTGCTTATTATTACGTTGCAGGGTAAAAGACAAATTTGATCCCCCAAAGAGACTCGCTGAACTTCACTGCTCGGAGTTATTTCTGTGCGTGTCACTGTCGATCCTGGTGTACAGGAGTTATAGTGGCGGCCTCGAAGAGTCGTGATGGCCTCGAGGTTTAGCCACGCGATCCAGAATCTTGACGGTCGCAGGTTCAAACCCCAGGCACACACCTCTGACTTTTCGAAGTAATGTGTGTATTCACAAATAATTATCACGTACTTTAACGGTGAAGGATAACATCGTGATGAAACCTGCACACCTAAAAAAGTAATTCCTTAGGTGTGTAGTCCACCAACCCGCACTAGGCCAACGTGGTGGACTAAGGCCTAAACCCTCTCAGTTGTAGAGCTCGTGGCCCGTGCCCAGCAGTAGGACGTATATGGTTTGATGATCATGAGTGGCGGGTGAGTGGTGGGATAGTCTTTATAGATCAAAGCGGTTGAATTGCCCAGAGAAAAGTCTTGGTTTCATAGTAATTATCAATTGTCTCTGGGACGGAAGAAACCGATGGTTGGTATAAATTGTAAATTATAAGGGCAAGTCATCGTTCCCTTCACCAAACAAATGTCTCGCATTGACA
Source organism: Hemaris fuciformis (assembly GCA_907164795.1). Classification (NCBI taxonomy): domain Eukaryota; kingdom Metazoa; phylum Arthropoda; class Insecta; order Lepidoptera; family Sphingidae; genus Hemaris; species Hemaris fuciformis. Next base: position 17,075,334 of record OU015441.1, read on the forward strand.
CAAAATCCATTCTTCCACAAATATTTATTATGATCGAAGCGTAACTCGATTGAAGGTCAATTATATTGAGAATTACTGCTTCACTAGTTTACACTTTATACGTGATGCAAATATGTTCCTTATACCTAAAGTTATATACCAAAACTAATTTGGTCCCCCCTTCCACTTGATATGTAAATGCATAAGATAATTTCAATAAAAACGTGGCAAATTTATTCTTTGAGTATTTAACCGCTTCACACAGCCCTGCGCTATACCAGCGGGGTCAACATAAAATGCACAGAATTTACATCGCCGCGTCTAGAAATTGCGACACTGATAGAGTTGCAAGCGAAACAGTAAATATTGTAAATATGAAACGCTGCTGTGTATAATACATCCATATTTCACATGGCCGTCCGACCGAGAAAACTGCTTCAATATTATTTTAAATAAGACGTGAGTTGGCAGCTCGCCCGCCTGTAACCCTCCCAAGAAAGCGATCAGCTTAATAACCTTTTAAAACGTAAAAAGCGTTGTTTAAATGTAAAAAGCGGTAAAAGCGCTGGTTTTTACGATGCACTGCCAACTGGTGAGTACGTACATGAACAAAAGATTGCGACGGGCGCCGCAGAATGCACTTACATTCGCTGCTCCATTATCAACTGAGTACGACTATAGAAGTATAGGGTTTTTGTTTAAATGTATAATATAAAACATTTTAATGCGTTCTTCAAGATATTTGAATTTCCATAAAAAAATAGCTTTGATATGTGGAATATAAATAAACTGAAAAGTGATTTGAATGATGTTAACTAACAGGATGTATTTCTAAAATGTGTTTTTTTAATGTAAACTTATTTACTCGCTGAATAAATAACAACATTATAAACATCATTTTTGTTTTGTGATTGTGGGATCGACACCATTATTACTTCAGTGCCGTTGTTAAAATTTTAAGAACTTCAGTTTCAAATAACTATTAGGTGTGCATGTGTCCTCACGATATTTTCCTTCACTGTCAAAGTAAGTGATAATAATTCATTGTGAATATGCATACATAGGTTAAGATTACTCATCGTTATAATAGGCTAGGATAAGATAGTTAAAAACATAAATAATATATACTAGACCCAGAGGTGTCTAAACACTCGACCTAAAGTCACAAAACAGAATAAATGCGCTAATTGCAAAGGCATTATTTATTCACGAACGCTATCCTAAAGCTTCACCCACAACGGGCGGAATCTAAAGCCAATCCAATGTCTAATTTAATTCCCTTGTAGCCTAAACTCAGAGCGCACAAACAAAACCCGAAACGGAACTGAAACAAATTGTTCAATTGGACAGTTCATTTTAAAGGTTTTGTATTTATTGCTTCTAAGTAGTATAATGGCAGCTAAGAGACATTCTTTCGTTAATGAGTTGATTTCATTTAAATTGAGATGCAATTAAAAATGTTTTGACTGCCTCGTGGTCTCGCGGCACAAGTAGGTATGTGCCATGTGATCTAGAGCTTTCGGGTTCATTTTCTGGGTCGGGCAAAGTGTCACTGGGTTTTTCCATTGTGAAGTTCTCAGCAGCAGCGAGATGTCGGGAAACGTGCACAAAAAACGGCAATAGGCTCGCTCCCTATCACGTGCGACTGATACATTTCTTGCGAAATGTATGAGCAGAAATGCACTTCTGCTTATCCCTTTGAAGAGTCCAGACGTGAGGTAATGTATATAGGTACATACCAGTGGCGGTACTTCCATAGAAGCCCAAAAGCCCAGATCATAAAAAAATCCAAAGAATAGTCTTTAAGCTTTAAATCTTTAAAGCAATTTGACTTATAAATGAGAATATCCTGATTCCACAATAAATGTTTATAAACTATACATTACACAAATAACGTGTAACGCTTTTGGGCTTCTATGGAAGTACCGCCACTGCTACATACATATATATGATCAAAAAATGGTCTGGAGAATAGTGGGTATAATTAAACCCCGGTCTACCCCGTTGGGGATCAGTCGTGTGTATTATAAGCAAAAAAGAAGTTAACTTATAATTATTTAATTTGTTATCTGCTACAACCAACACAAAGAAATATTCAAAATTCCGTACAAATGATACGCTCGACGATTACGAGCAATGTTGTAAACTGAAATTCGGCGTTCTCTCAAAACTCACGTCATTATATGAAATGTACATACATTCACAGTTTAATTTGCGGCCGGTATAATTGCGATGTGGATAGAGCCGAAATTTGCTTGGCAAACATTTGAGAAGGTAGATTATGACGCGTGGGCTGTTACTGAATGTAAGGAATTATTATAGTTCACCCTTGTATCATGGAATTGCAATTGTGGCCCTTACTGAATGCTAGACGTATTTGGAATACCCACACAAATAGCTATAGTTCGGTTTTGGTTTACCTAGACGTAATTTTAAATTTAAATCTGGGCTTCCCAAAGTCCCAAATATAATACCAAAAATTATATAAATCGGTTGAGTATTGTTAAAATTTATCTGTCATAAATACGAATTATACTCAGGAATCCCAATTTTGTACTGGCATGCTAAAGTGACTGCTTTGGTACTTTATGATAAGTGTGAATGTAAAGACAAGGTTACGATTACCCTTCACTAGTTGACACATTTAGGTCGTGATGGTCTCGAGGCTTAGGCACGCGGTCGAGACAAAATCGAAGTGATCTCGGATTAATTTAAACCCCATATCTTGGACTTTTCGAATTTATGTGTGTATTCACAATGCATTGTTACGTACTTTATATGAACGAAAACACCGTGTGGAAACCTACAATCCTAAAAGATCTTATCGTTCTCGATACAAATTATTTAGTTACAATCGATTCTATCATACAATTCCATACCCAAAGGAGAGTTTATGTTGTATAATTCTTGCGGTTACGTTAAACCTTATCGATCGTGCGTAATTTGTTCGGTCTCCGGCGGCGCGGAGCTGTGAAATGTGTTGTGGTGTTTCGAGTTGGATTTATGTTCCCTTCCCGCGGCTAACTGGCGCGGCTGTGCGCATGCAAACCACCTCGTCTTTACTGCTTGCACTCGCCTTGATCATTGTGTACCCGAGGGTATTGCATCACTTGTACGTTCCAATTGTTTTGATTTAGCTGCTGTTTATGAGTCTACCTTGGTTTTAGGTAGGTATAGATTGTTGCTGGGCCCACATTTTTTGAGAATAACAGCTATCTTGCTTATAAAATATAAGTATGTATGTATCAATTTTCCTAACAAGAGTAGAAAAAGTTCTATAAAAATCAGCTGAAGAAAAAGACAAAACTTTTATTATTTTTAAATTAATGAAACCACATTACGATGTATAAAACACTAAGATATTTTAAAGATCTGAAGAATAAGGCATGTGGTTCTAATAAGATACTAGCGTAGGTTAGATTAGGCGCACGTTTCTGACTCTTTGTAAGGTCATGTATTTGTATGTATGTATTCATTTTAGAGTATTTGATAAGAAACATTAGGCATCGAGGAAGATATGATGAGTAAAATTACTTATCCGAAAAAACTTTTGATACAATAGATAAACCTGTATTACGAGTAAAATGCGACAGCTCGCACGTAAATCGTAGTTAAATTGTTCATATCGCTCAAAGATATTCAAGGTGAACATCTGTGAATATAAACGGTTCGTCTCGACACTTTCAATGAGAAAAAAGTTTTATTATTAAAACATGTGTTGAAACACATCTGTGAGGGTTATTTTCTTTAAAAATGTATAATATTACTTATGAGATTTGCTTTTATTTGAAGTTGTATTTTATATTTTTTTGCGACATATTCTTGGTAATGCGATGAAAGTGATATGATTTATTTAATGTGATTTTAAAGTGTTTGCTTTCTTTTACCTTTGCCACGTGTCACCTTCTTTCGTCTTTTTGAATATGTTCGGGACGTACCTGGAACAAAAAGAACATATGTAATCTTGTGTTGTTTTTAAAAATTATACGTCAATGCTGTGTTCGGGATAACAGATTTTTTAATCAACATTTTAAAACGGCCATCAGGATGTTAACCTGGGTGTTTTGCTAGAAAATCTTCAATAGCAACACTCAAGATGTCGATGTCCGGCGAATGTGATATAGGCTAGTCCTAGTACTTGCATAGTATAGACAGAACTTAGTAGTTAATAGTTAAATGTGTAAAACAATGAGATGGTTACAAAAACAGTGTTGAAAAATAAAATACAACGTCAAGTTTAAAACAAATTATCATAAAATACGTGCAAATGTGACACATTTAACAAATGACAGATGCTATCAGTGTTGCCACAAAATCCGTAACCTCCCAAATTGGTGCGCATAAATGTCAGTGTTGCCGCGTAACACAAAAAGCAGCCAAATTGGTATATTCTGGTGCGGGCAGTTGAAACGTTTTTGTCACAGCAGACATCACACGAGCGATAAATCTGCGGACTTCATTACACGTAACGCCGTACGCCGGACATATTGCTCGCCACAACTTGCGTTTATAGACGCTGTTAATAAAGCGGGAAAGAAAAATGTGTCATATTTATACGGTGGTGCAGTTTCGTGGTATAAGATTTTGTTTGCTGATAAAATTAGGACAAAAATGGATGAGAATTATCTTTAAGAGTACGGTAGGTTCATTATGGAGTAGAAACTGATTAAATATACGAAAATAAAAACAAGTCTAAATTGTTTTTTTCTAGGGTTTTATTTCAGTATAAAATTAATCCATTATTATTAAAAGGATTAAACTGCGTGACGGCTTATTCTTAAGCACACACCTTTGATATTTCAAAGTCATGAACCTAAACGTATAAGTGTTAATATCGGTGTTATTTTTAAACATGTAATCTACACAATTTAATATCAAAGACAAACATCGTAAGAAATAAAAGGTGGGGACTGAATCCACGGCCCGGCTGTATCGTATATTAGCTAATATAGGGATATTTATAAACTCATCGTTGGTTTTTAAAAAGAGTTCAGACTTTTCGATGTAAATAAAACAAACTCGTTGATTTAAAAATAAGAACAAGAAATATAAAGTTCCGAACTCTTAGCTGACATTCATAAAGACTTTGATTTTACTTCGGTTGGAATGCTAACTTTACTTACACAAGAACATTTTGTTGACTCTAAGCAAGATTAGAGTACAAACTCCGGTAAGGGATGCTCGCCACTGCGCGTAACTTTGAACGTAAGTTTGTGTGATGTTGCTAACATAAAAAAGAAACCGAATATTCTCTTAAGTCTATACTATTATAATAAAGAGGAAAGGTTTGTATTTTTGGATTTTTGTATTTTTGTATTTTTGTATTTTTGTATTTTTGTATGTTTGTTACGAATAAACTCAAAAACTACTGAACCGATTCCGATGATTTTTGGTATGGAGATAGATGTAACCCACCGAAGTAACATAGGATACTTTTTATCCCGGAAAATGTAGTATTCCCGTGGGAATGGGTATAAGTAGCTCTGTCAATATTCTGCTTTTACGCCTAAACCATTTGACCGATATAAATGAATTCTTTTACAGACATAAATGTGATCCTATAAAGTAACATAAACTACATTTTATCCCGGGAATATGTAGGGTTCCCGAGGGATGAGCATATAATGTAATGCGAAAGTAACACTGCCTGTGTTATGCTTTCTCGCCTAAACCATTTGACCGATTTCGATGATTTTTAGTATGGGAGTAGATGGAACCCACCAAAGCAACATAGGATACTTTTTATCCCGGAAAATGTAGTATTCCCGTGGGAATGGGTATAAGTAGCTCTGTCAATATTCTGCTTTTACGCCTAAACCGTTTGACCGATATGAATGAATTATTGTACAGACATAAATGTGATCCTATGAAGTAACATAGACTATATTTTATCCCAGGAATATGTAGGGTCCCGTGGGATGAGCATATAATGTAATGCAAAAGTAACACTGCCTATGCTATCCTTCCACGCCTAAACCATTTGACCGATTTAGATGATTTTTAGTATGGAGGTATATGGGTCCCAACCAAGAAACATAGGATACTTTATATCCCGGAAAATGTAGTATTCCCGTGGGAATGGGCTTTCACGCCTAAAATATTCGCCCGATTTATATGAATTTTGTTATGGATTTAAATAGAACCCTATGAAGTAACATAGACTATATTCTATCCCGGGAATATGTAGGGTTCCCGTGGGATGAGCATATAATGTAATGCAAAAGTAACGCTGCCTGTGTTATGCTTTCTCGCCTAAACCATTTGACGATTTAGATGAGTTTTAGTATGGGGGTAGATAGGACCCACTGAAGCAACATAGGATACTTTTTATCCCGGAAAATGTAGTATTCACGTGGGAATGGGCTTTCACGTCTATACTATTCGCCCGATTTATATGATTTTTGGTATGAATATAAATGGGACAATATGAAGTACGAACATGACCTACGTTTTATCCCGGGAATATGTAGGGTTCCCGTGGGATGAGCATATATTGTCACACGAAAGTAACACTGCCTGTGTTATGCTTTCACACTTAAACCATTTGACTGATTTGGATGATTTTTGCTATGGACAAAAATGAGACCTTAAAAAAGGACATAGGCTATTTTTTTTAATCCTTACTAATATTATAAATGCGAAAGTAACTGTCTGTCTGTCTGTCTCGCTTTCCTGCTAAAACTACTGAACCGATTTAAATAAAATTTGGTACACAGATAGTTTAGACCCTGAGAAAAGGCATAGGCTACTTTTTATCCCGGAAAAGGGGTTTTAAGGGGTTGAAAGGGGGGATGAAAGGTTGTATGGAAGTATTGTCATTTTAAAAGCTAGAAGCTTGAAACTTATTTTTTAGGCTGTTGATTTCATATAAATAAATATGACATTCTAAGTTTGTAAAAAAGTGTACATTTAAGGGGGTAAAATAAAAATAAGGGTGAAAGTTTGTGTGGAATTTCGTCATTTTTGAAGCTAGAATGATGAAACGACGTGTAGACGACTGAAACTATATGTAACTATATGTCTGTTACGCTTTCACGATTAAATCATTTGACCGATGTAAACGATTTTTGATATGGACATAAATGGGAATCTGTGGAGTAAAATAGACTACAACTTATTTTCATTCTGAACCCAACCCTGTAGTCTACGCGGACGGAGTCGCGGGCAAAAGCTATCTTTAAATAAAGTAGCTCTCTGCTTACAATCATGTAACAAAATAAGATACGGACTTATTAAATATTTTGGTGCTTTCTAATCATCATCAGTCCATATATGGCCCACTGCTGGGCACGGGCTTCCTCTACAACTGAAAAGGGTTTAGATTTTAGTCCATTTATTCATCATAATTTATGTTTACCTACGTGAATAAGGGTCCATTGAAAACCGTCCGAATAGTAATGTGATTAAATAATGCAATTGAAAAGTTTATTTTTATTCAAATTTATGGATATCGATAGAATAAACACCTTTAGGCAGCGTAGGACGTCCACCCACAAGGTGGTCAAACAACCTGGTAAAGATCCCAGGTCATCGCTGGATGCAGGCCGCCTTCAAAAGTTCACTATGGAAGTCATTGGGGGAGGCCTACGTTCAGCAGTGGACTTCCTTAGGCTGATGGATTTGATTGGATTGGAAACAACTTTGCTAGAGAACTAAAAATATTATTGTTATCTAAACACTCGTACTAATAATTTCCAACAGTATTTAATGTATAATATCAGTTTGCTTCATAAGTTCTTATTGGAACTATGAAGAAACGTGAAACATCCACTATAAGTAAGTTCATACACATTAATTGCAACCTAACGCTAAGATACAAGTTTTGTATCGAGGATATCAGAAACTTGGAGAACCTTTTCGGGCTCACATATACTCAAAGGAGACAAAAATATATCTGGATCACTCAAATATTTATCTCAGCATGGGGATTGCTCCCACGGCCACTAGTTCCATAGTATGTTGTCATCTGTCCAGAGGCTACAGAAATTGAGCAACCTTTAAACAATGATAATTTTTATTGCTACTGTCGGATCTTTAAGAGCAAGTGAATAAATTTCTGATAGGAGCTCGTAAATATCTGCGTTGGAGCGCTTTATCTCGATAGTAACTCCTATTTTATTGGAATTTATAGTGGTTACCTTAAAGGGCGTAGTAGAAAACTATTTATTTTCACGAGTAAACGTTACAAGCCCACTTCTGTAACTCTATTTATTTACTAATACCTTTTATCAAGCTTTTATAGAGGGAACATTATTACTTGGAATATATGTCTCCAGTACTGAACGGTACTTCGCCAATAGTTAGCAGTTGGTATTCAGGAATCCAAGATATTTCACTCGTCAGTTCATCGCTTTACACCCTATGTATGATGGTCACTATCCTAATGTTTACCATTATCCTACTATCAGGAAATTGGGCTTCCGGCAACCTCACTAATCGAATGTAGCGGGGTTAGAACACAAAATAGAAACAGAACAGAACAAAAAATAATTTTACAGCATTCCCTTACGATTTCTACTTGACGCTATAATTCTCGTGACTGCCTCGTGGTCTCGCGATACAAGTATGTGCCGTGCGATCTAGAGGTCCTGGGTTCGATTCCCGGGTCGGGCAAAGTGTTATTGGGTTTTTCCATTAGGAAATTCTCGGTAACAGCACGGAGTCTGGAAATGTGCCCGAAAAACGGCAATAGGCTCGCCCCCTATTACGTGGGACTGATACATACTTGGCGAAATGTGGGTGCAGAAATGCACCTCTGCCTACCTCTTCGGGGAATACAGGCGTGAGTTTATGTATGTATGTATGTATGCTATAATTCAAAAACTTGCTAATACTCTTTAACATAAAAAAGCTAATAAAATAACATTCTGAAATACTCACAAGGCATGCTACTTCCGCTCTTCTGAGTATGTGATACAAAACATAATTACATTTTATTCTACACAAAGTTTTCCTAACCCTTTAGCGCAAAGCCTTAAATATTTGCATTGTTTAAAAGACATCGTAACAATGCAGTCTCGAGTCAGCCGTAAAGGAAACTGTGGCTCTTATATTATGAAACAAAAACTCGTTTTTGAAAGCGTTGTTGTACCTCAAAGGCCTGATGCCACTCGTAGAAGGGCCGCGGGTTGCCGCAGGGTTGCCATCTGGCAACTTTTATACTTTGGTATCTACCAAAATACCGGGAATAAATTTAATCATACTGCGAAATGAAAATGCTGGCGGGGCACATTGTCTATTCTAAACAACCCTTGTGGCGTCGAAATCTATGACAAATGGAAGGTTGACGCTAGAATTTTGGCAGCGAGCCGTGTAATCAACAAATATTTGTCACACAAGTTTTCGGAGATTAAATTCTGTCTGCGTTTCATTTATAACAAAGAGATAGTGTTACATGTGTAATACAATGTTATTTTATTGGTAGTGTGCGATAGAATTTCCAACAGCGTTAACACAATGTGTTTTTTTTACGCTTTTAGACCTAAAAATGAATAAAGATAAATAGGCTACTAGACCAGATTATAGGTATTTTTGTTCATAAAGACGATTGATAAATCAATATAAAGACAATCGAAGTCATGCGAAAAGAAATGTCACTTAAAAAAACATATTTGGGTCAAAGGTTTAATAAAATTCTCCTCTTATTAGAAAAACACGATATCCTATCACAATAATCTTTGTCAAGCTTTGTGAAACAAAAGAAAAATACGTATTTTCCTTCTAAATTTTCATTGTTTTACGACATGTATACCAACCCTAAGTGTAAGTGGTGTAGGGTTGTCCCGTAAATGGGTTATTTTAATTTATTCGTTAACACGTTATGGGGTATAATTGAGTGCTTGGTATCGTTTAGTTTCGCGTCGGCAGTGTGTGGGTAAATACTCATTACTTCTAGAGATGCGGTAAACATCGTCAACTATTTATAATTACGGTACATTTTGAATATTTACAATAACAATGCGGTTACAGCATACTAGCGACTCGATCTAATCTTTTAAAAATGTTAAATAAAAGCATAAACAAATCTCGGGTATTTTGTGACTGTAGCATAATTAACGTTATACGGTTTCGGTTACTAATAGGGAATAATTGAGACGAATGCACAGATAGCTGTGACGTTTGATCGCTAGTTGATACGTCTTCAACCGAACTCTACTTGTCAGATATCAGTCACTTTGCAAGTGTATAATATCATGTACAAAAATATCATTACATAACATACAACAGTTACTCAATACAAACGTTGTCAAAAAAGCTTGGTGTAAGCCCTGCAAATTAGGGAGTCAGCAAGTTTCATACGAGTGTTTGTATTTCTTTTGTAATAGCGCGGTAAAGTTCGTCAGCGGCCTTATCACGAGAACAAAGACACCGACTCGCCACTGCAACGCTCCCTCCACACCTACACCCCCCAACTTGTGCTGTGGGGTTTATTTAGAAAATGTCAAAGTTTTGCTTTAAATGTTATTTGTTTTGTAATAAATTGTTATTTGGTTTTATTAAGAAGGATATTTATAATTATATACAAGTGTAGGGAGATTACTTCTACAAATAAAGCGATTGGTGAATATTCGATGGCTGTTAATACAACAAAATAATACATTTTTTGACAAATAAAACGTAAAATTTAAAAATTACCTTTTTTTATTATAAAACAATAACCACGAAAATATCTTGAGGAAACATGTATACCAGAAAGGTCGTCGTCGCGAGAATAATTTTAAAATGTCGAGTTACTTTACTTGGATGTAAAAGATATGCTGTTAATGCTATGTTTTTTTATGGGAAAGGTAAACGAGCAAGTGAGCCACCTGATGTTAAGTGATCACAACCGCCCATGAACGGCCACAATACCAGATGAATCATCGGTAATTTAATCAGGAATTTTCTAGGTGGACTCCCTGGACCCAAACCTAAAGTTTCGTATTCTGTGTTGAGGACAACCGCTTTTAATGTAGGTATTATATAATATAATATAGTTTATTTAATTTTTATCAATTTAGGCTTACAAACACAAACACACGATAAATAAAATGTCTATACGTAAGTGCGATCTAGAGGTCCTGGGTTCGATTCCCGGGTCGGGCAAAGTGTTATTGGGTTTTTCCATTAGGAAATTCTCGGTAACAGCACGGAGTCTGGAAATGTGCCCGAAAAACGGCAATAGGCTCGCCACCTATTACGTGGGACTGATACATACTTGGCGAAATGTGGGTGCAGAAATGCACCTCTGCCTACCCCTTAAGGGAATACAGGCGTGAGTTTATGTATGTATGTGTCTTACTTTTACGAATGCTGTTTAATGCAGCTTTGGCTCTAAAAATCTTTCTTTATATATGCGAAATAAGACATATAAAATTCGTCCCACTCGCTATACGCTACTACTCCTACATACCTGTTAGGCTATAAGTCTCTTTCTACTGAAACAAAGAATCGCTAACTAACAGACGAAACACAAACTACAATAGACTTCAAACAATTTGTCTCTGTGCTCACATGGCGACGCTTTGTCATTCCGTTCTCTACTCAAATAAAACAAAAATGAAACGGAAACCTTTCCAGCAATTAACAAAGTCAACACGGATTAGCACAGTGCTCGTTGAGTATAATTTTTTGCAAGAAAACCTTGAGTGGAACAATGACCGTGTCACCAGTTGGAAAACAACGCGACGGTCCGAGCAAATATAATTAGCGAACGTGGACTTGGGGTTTTGGGATAAGCCTGTTTTGCAATGCTATGTGTTTTGCTATCTCGTAAAAATGAACGGAGGAGGGTTTTTTTAAAAGCCTTCCGTAAAATGAGCATATCCAACAATGTAAAGATCGTGATGGCCTCGAGGTTTAGGCACGCGGTCGGGAATCTCGACAGTCGCGGGTTCAAACCCCAGGCACACACCTCTGACTTTTCGAAGTTATGTGTGTATTCACTATGAATTATCACGTACTTTAACGGTGAAGGAAAACATCGTGATGAAACCTGCACACCTAAAATTTCTTAGGAATTTCTTAGGTGTGTAGTCCGCCAACCCGCACTAGGCCAGCGTGGTGGACTAAGGCCTAAACCCTCTCAGTTGTAGAGGAGGCCCGTGCCCAGCAGTGGGACGTATATGGGCTGATGATGATGATGATGATGAAAGATAAGGGTTTGTTAAGAATAAAGTTTCTTTATTCTCCTCATATTGTATGATAACGCAAGATCTCAATAACTTGGATTAAACAGAGTTAATGATAAATAAAGCCAAAGAGCTCGTATAGTTATTTTTTACATCTCTATATAACCATAAGAGTTCAACCCAAAACGTACAGCAATTTAGCTCCACACAACTTGAAGCATTATCTTTAAGACGAGTACCGCGGCGTCACGACACAGAATGAGCGGATTGTGCCAACGACCATGAAATTGCATATTTTCGGCTCGCCGTGCTGCTACAAGATTGCTTTCCATTTTAAGAGCTCGAGTGTGAGTAATAATCTTTTATGTTGTTTCTTACAACATGAAAGGGGAAAGGCTTAACAGAAACTGTGAGCTTTGAACTGTTTACTCGTGACGAACGTGTTGACGTGTGGAGGAGATTGGAATGGAGAGGTTAGATGCTTTATTGTTATATATTTTTCGTCTAGAGTAGTGAAGAATATTAAATAATAATTAAAATCTATACAAATAAATAAAATTGGAGTGTCTGTTTGTAATATTGAAATAACCGCTTTTTAATGAATGCATATGGATGTATACACGGTACATATACCAAAATAAGGTTTTTTAAATTTTTTGTCTGTCTGTCTGTCTGTTTGTTTGTTCCGGCTAATTTCTCTGAAACGGGTGGACCAATTTTACCTGGACTTTTACTGGCAGATAGCTGATGTAATAAGGATTAACTTAGGCTACTTTTAGTTTATAAATTTTCTTATTAAAAATAATAAAAATAATTAAAAATAAATTTTCCGCGTGGACGAAGTCGCGGGCACAGCTATGGTGAATAAAAATACAATATACCGCGAATATGTGTTTCAATGTTGCCGGTCTAAACATACGTGCTACTTTCAATTATTTATTTTAATTCGTGTATTTTTATACATGTGGTACTTCAGATCAACTACTACTACTGTTCTTGAAATTATCTTCATTTCATCATCATCAGCACCTATAGTACCACTGTTAGGAACGGGCCTCCTCTACAACTGAGAGGGTTTAGGTCTTAGTCCACCACCCTGGCCTAATGCGGGTTGGCGCACTACACATCTAAGAAATTCCTAATAACTTTTAGGTGTGCAGGCCTCCTCACGGTGTTTTCTTTCATCGTTAAAGTACATAATTCATAGTTTTGCCTGGGGTTTGAACACGCGACCCCCGAGATTCTCGACTTTGCGCCTAAACGTTTAGGCCATAACTACTTCCAACTATCTTCACTTATGTTGCACTAATTGAGATTGCTCCCGATCGCCCTCTGTGAACTATCAAGAAACCTAATAACTACCTTCTACAGATTTTGTTTTCTAGTTATTGCCAAGAAAAAGCCATGTTAGATACTTTCGCGTTACAACGGTCTTTGGTCGGAGGTGCAATGTAAACTAAGATTTAAGCACAATTCTTGTACGCCATTCATCGTTAAAATAAGTTGCAGCAGTCCGATCCAATGAATATTTTTTTATAAAAATTGACATAAAACGTACCCCATAGTTTCATGTACGACGCTAAAAAATTAAAAACGCTATTTCCCCATAAACGGTCTAGGAATTTTTTATTACAATAAAAACAATAGTTAATTAAAATGAAACATATGCAAATTACCCGGCGCGGTCTCAATGGGCCCCGCCCGCTCCCTCGGGCGCGTGTCCCGTCCCGGACCCGCAACCCGTATGCGTAATTACAAACTGTTATTAAAAACGGAACGCAAAGAATCCTTCAGGACATCAGCGTTTTTAATTTTCTACCCCTAGCAGAGGACAGATTAGTATGGATTAAAAATAACTGCATTTTTTATGATATTATAACCGTTATTATAGTAGTAATAACCGTTATAGTAGAAGTTATTTTATGGTGTATGACATGAGATATAAAAGTAATCCCAGATTTAAATTTGATAATGATTTAAATTAAGAATATAGAGCAGAATCAGGAGCCCTCTCAAGAAAAAATGAATTTGATAATTCACTTTTACTGGTTTTATAAAGGGAAGCAAAACAAAAGGAAACAGAAAAACCAATGACCAAGCAATGCTCTACAGTTACATTTTCCATCCAATAAATAAAAGGCAAAAGCCGAACAGAGCGCACAAAATAAATCAACAAAATAGCATTGGAGCCCAAACATTGCGCTATCAAAAGAGCAAATCAAATGAACCGTATGAACGCACAGCGCGATGTAATGCGTACCGATTACCTGGACAAACGGTAATGAGTGGCGGGCCGATTTATGGGCTGACGCGGGCCTTTCGCATAATGTATTGGACCGGGACCGTATTTTGCTCTTTTATTTTATACTCTCTTTATGGATACCATATGACTCGAAAATATTCTGAGTCTAAAATAAAAATAAACAATTCTGACTTGAATGAACAGTTTTGACCCTACATTAACATTCAAATCTTGTATCATTGGAATAAAAAAATATGATACATTTTTCGATCACACCAGTGACAAATATTTTTGGATAGATTCGGATAGTTTGTAATATATCCGAATCCTGAAAAATAATTCTTCACCCACGTTTATGTCCTGTTACTTTTAGTCCCATGAAATTGGAGGAAATCCTATTTTAGTTTCAGGTATATTTTTAAAGTCCGTATGAGAATTTCCTTACGGAAAAAATAAATAAACATTCCCCGAAGCTGGTCGAACCGAGGACCTTTCGATCTCACGGTCCAATCTCACGCTCCATCTCCACGGTCTACAAGTCAGCGCCTATCTCGTCCAATATAAACGAAAACATCGTGAAACCTTTCCACCCCAAATGGTTATCTATTGAAAATATATGCGGCTGTTATCCTTGTGACAAGAGTTGGGTTTAAGTCATTGCATTGTTTGGAAATACCGTTTGCATTTCGTTTCGTCGTGGAGATAACAAAAACAGAACAAAATACTTTATGAAATATGGATTGCTGATAATAAATAGAATAATTAGTAAATATGTCTTTTAGACCAAACGACTATAGTATAACCCACGGGATTAAGAAGTTAGCTTCTGTGGCTAGAATAGTCGCAAATTCTTTTAATGTCCGAATTTCAATTTTACTATCTTATCTCATAAAACTAAAAACAGCATAATATATAATTTTTTCCACATACAAGTTTGATTAATGGCCATTTTATCAATTAATGTAGAATACAGCAGCATGACAGCATGCTGGGCGGATTCCAAATATAGGACTCGATTAAAAATAAAATATTAGATTAGGTGCGTGTTCCATTATATCAGATAATAGCGCATACAGAAAGTTCTAACAACAATAATAAAGTTTGTCTAACTGGCGTACGGTGGGCGATACTCCAGTTATCGGGCCCCGGGCGCTCCGCACTTTCGGTAATTGGGCGGGAAACTTCAACAGCGGTCACCTCCACTAGGGACCCATTGCTTTAAGAATTATCGAAATTCATAGAAGTTGGAATGTTGGCAACGATATTTGGATTTTTGGTTCAATTAATTGATTGACTGCCTCGTGGTCTCGCGGTACAAGTATGTGCCGTGAGATCTAGAGGTCCTGGGTTCGATTCCCGGGTCGGGCAAAGTGTTATTGGGTTTTTCCATTAGGAAATTCTCGGTAACAGCACGGAGTCTGGAAATGTGCCCGAAAAACGGCAATAGGCTCGCCCCCTATTACGTGGGACTGATACATACTTGGCGAAATGTGGGTGCAGTAATGCACCTCTGCCTACCCCTTCGGGGAACACAGGCGTGAGTTTATGTATGTATGTATGTTAATTGATTGAGACTGGGAATTAATCAATTGTGTACTTTATAGGTGTGGTTGGGAAGTTAATTGGAATGTGTAAGCATACTGTAAGGAGTGATTGGACTAAATTTACTTTCTTATGTTTCAAAGAGTTGACTTTATGTTAAAAGGAGAAATGTACTTAAATAAGTATTTTTTTTGTCATGGGGAAAATCCTCTTGGATCCCCGCTTGCAGGAACAAGCGGGGTATGCCGGACTCTTACCGGCTAAAAACCCCATCGTGGTCTCCCTCTACACTTTCGAGATCTTCGGGAACTCAAAAATGAACGCGCCGAAGTACCTCCAGTGCGTAGCTTATGAAGCACACATCGGCCTAAGTAGACTTAGGTACTATTAGGCAGATGTACTTAAATAAGTCTAATACCTCTATCACTCACTTCATTTAAATTCCCAACGAAGTACTGAAAATAAATCGAATACATTTATTAAAAGATTTTTAAGAGCTAGCCAACGCGGGAGTGACATATTAGGTCTTGCAGACGTCCATTAAGCTACGGGGACTGATTGGTATCAGGCGGGCCGTAAGCTGATTTACCACCATAATATAAAAAAATACACGAAAAAGTTCAAATTTCAAATTCCTCTTTTATCAGCTGCATTAACAGCGTCTCTATCGTCTAAAAAACTACCCTTCCTCGTCGTCCTTCCTCTATTGAATTTTCGTGATTTATTGCTGATCTTGTAATCACCAAAGTTCTTTGTCAGACTATTTAATTGCGAATCTGATTCAGGTAAAAAAGTAAAATCAATGACTAGGTCAGAACAATTTTAATAGACTAAAGAATAATAGAGTATCCGCTCGTTGCACTGGAACAAGAATATTTGATTTACAAATCCACTGACTATAAAACTGCTGCGAGAGTGAACGGAACAAGAGTTATCGGAGTAAACTGCATTACAAGAGGCAATAATAGATGGTAATAAAAAACAAGCAAATGATAAAACATTTGAATTCCATAAAAGAAGGAAATGTAAAAGAAAAACACGCCACCGAGCATTTGCAAAAAGGAAACGTTTAAAATGCGGCCCGCATGCTTTAAAATAAAACCTTAGGACTACAAACAAATACAGGAAACGAAGTTAGCAAACAAGGGAAAAAAATCTATCCCCAGCAAGGAAACTAATAACAGTTAGCCGGGCAAACAACTTTCAGTCTTACACTCATAACGTCAAAGTTCAAGTTTGTAAATCAAGATTCCAACGTAAGTCGTTTACGCATCCCAATGAATGGTACTCGTCCCTCAGTGGCAGGCAGTTCAGTTCTGATCTTGGAATGTATTTTAAATCTTACTTGCACGAACGAAGGTTCCTTTTTGTTTGTTGACGGCTACGCGAGAATCAATATAGGAAAAGGGATTGCAAACTCAGCGTTGAAACTGGGAAATATCCCATAAGGTAATGTTGGCAGTACGTTTTATTGCATCTATATGGGTGATAGCCCTGGGGTGTTTCTCTAACCAGTATAAGTTGCCATTAGTCTACATGTATTGTAGGCGAACACATTACGTACACGACATTTATTTTGATTTTCGCCAATTGTGTGTTCAGAGTTTTGCCGAGCCATTTATTTCAGCATAAGCCGAGCGATTTGTGTGACAGCTTGAAATTACCATACGCCCGGCATGCAATCTGTTTTCGAGTTGCAATTCAAACCAGACTTAGCTCTCGGAATACCGTTATGCCAAATTAAGGTAATTGTTTTGTGTTTTCCACTATTGCGATTAATGTGGAGCCCACTAATTTTCATTTGATCTGATTTGATGTTTGCTAAATACAGTGGGCGAATTGTTATAGAGTTATAAGAGAACAATTTACTCTTTATTCATAAATGACGTAGCTTAAGGAAGTTTAGGATATACGTGAGAAGGTTTACACTTTGAATCAACTCGCTCTTGTGACTTGATAGATTTATAAGAGGACTGTTTTTTTGACTTGAAATTTCAAGAACTGTGTTAATTTCCAGTTTGAGCCCTTTAGAACACCTTTAAATATTATATTTTAGGTATTATTTTTCAATTGATAATTATATAATAGCTTCCTCTAACGCCCCTGAGATTCATAACGAGAAATATCAAACAAAGTTTTAGTATTTGGAGGTGCAGTTGTGAGTGCAACAACTTACGTACGTCAACTCATAACATAGGCTACACTTACCACTGCTTCTAGACTTACTTTTTGTAAGAGAGCGTACTGCCTCCACAATGCGCCCAGAGACCCTAAGTATTTCTTAATGAAGATATCAAGGATATTTTAATGCCCGGTGGGAGGTGAAGTTCCTGACATACGTAAAATACAATACACAACCAATACATATAATTTAATAAAGCAAGATTGAAGTTGTTATATAATTTGCGAAGAACTTTCCAAAATATATCGAAGTTAGAGAAACTTGCCCCTCTCCGCTCACCGCAGTACCCCTCCTCTCACACCAGAAACAATAACTTAACCACCGAACTATCAGCGTTACAGTTCAAAGTTTGTACAGACATGATTGCCTTTGTACGAGTATATACTATTATAATTTGCGAATACTTGTGGCGGGAGCTCCCAACTTGCTTATTAATAAAATAATTTTATGATTATTATCAAAACAACGGTGTGTGTGATCTACTTTGAACTTTAACTTCGTTTTAATAAGAATTGACGTTTGACAGCCCCGGGGCGCAGTTGGCTAGACACCAGCTTGCGAAACGAGAGGCCGCGGGTTCGATCCCCGCATCGAGACAAATGTTTGTGTGATCCACAAATATTTGTTTCGGGTCTAGGTGTTTGTGAGACCGAAAAGTCTCTCGTAGTTTCTGATACCCACGACACAGGACTTGAACTATGTATGTGACTGTTGGGTGTATTTATTTAATTAATATGGTTTTCACAACTGTTAATTAAAGCGCACTAAACAACCTTACTGGGAAAAAGGAAAATGCATTTGCTATTCTCATGAAGAACATATGTCATTTTATTCTCAAAGACATAATTTGGTATTGTATAATCCTAGATTTTTCTTCTCTTAACAACTATATTGTTATTAATTTTAATTCATATAACATTCTTGTGGAAATGTTCATTGTAAAAATGAAATAAAAATGTACATTTCACTGAATGTTTTAAAACAATATATTACCAGCGCTTAAAGAAATACAATATCATTTTTTTAAATACAAAAACCTCTCAAGACCTTCATCACCGGCATTGTTTTAGGGAACAATAATTCAAATGAATAAAAAATAAAATTGAAAAGCGATATTAAAAATCTTAAGCCCAAAAGATTATCGAATATCCGACGCGAGGAAATCGATTCAAGCGCAAAAAGCGTTCGCTTATCGTCCCCAAGCGGAACAAGCGAATAATTCCCGCTTCCCACCGCATCCGGGCGGCAGATTACGAGCGCTGTAAATCATCGCTTCTGGCATCCGCTCCTACGGCCAGACGTGCTTGTAAGATGTCTTTATGTGGGATTCAGAACCTTGGAAATAATGGCTCCGTATAAATATCTTTGGGAGGTCTTTAGAACTTTCGGGTCGGACGTCCGGTGGTAATTTAAATCGACGAGTATTTACATAAGATACGAATATGTGAGACGATATGGTTCACTTATGCAGGCTTTGATTTCATTCTCTGGTAGAAATGGCTCGCAGCGGTATCCCTCGATATTTTTATATTATCTTTTATGAGAATTTGAATTTGTATGATATAACAGTATTAAAATTAACAGTGTTCTTTGCTACAGTATGAAGTATCCACAACAATTTTTAGTAAGATATTCATGTTAAAATCAAAAGATTTTTAAGCAGTCATCAGTATTTGGAACATACCTACTGCATTTTTCATAAGCTTACTTTAATCTGGTAAAACTTTCAGATTTGTTTTTACTGTATACAGCAACGAATTTAACATATTATATTCTTTGTTTTTTGTTATACGTTTATCATCATCATCATCATCAACCCATGTACACACATACGTCCTACTGCTGGACACGGGCCACCTCTGCAACTGAAAGGATTTACCTTAGTCCACCACGCTGGCCTAGTGCGGGTTGGCGGCCTAGGTTGTTATACGTTATT
This sequence comes from Hemaris fuciformis, assembly GCA_907164795.1. Classification (NCBI taxonomy): domain Eukaryota; kingdom Metazoa; phylum Arthropoda; class Insecta; order Lepidoptera; family Sphingidae; genus Hemaris; species Hemaris fuciformis. The sequence goes on from OU015441.1 coordinate 17,095,325, forward strand.
TTTATTAAATTATTAATTGTTTTACTAATGCAGTCAACATACATTTTCATTGTCATGTACAGAGTTCTTCGGAATAAAACGCCTACAAAGTCGAGGCGATACAAAAAGTGTCGCAGTCAAAGTAACACAACGCACTTTAATATCAGCAGTGTGTCTACAATGGTGTAGGCGTGTCGGTGCAGGTGCGGCCTCGCTGCCGATTTATGTAATCCCGCCGAGTGCCGACTTTGTGCCTACCTCATTCAGAGCCTCCGATAGTTCAATACATTCAATGCATGGAAAATTAATTCTAGTAAGTGCTTAGTATTGAAGTGTAGTAGTATTTCATTGGAAATATTCCAGACATTGTAGTTTTGTTGGCGATTCACGATTCGATTTCTTGCGCGAGTGTGTGTATGTGTCATTATGGTAGCACGGTTAAGTAATGACACTTTCCTAATGGTAAATACAGTTAATGGAAAGTATTTTAGCAAGAAGTGATAAAAGACTGTTATTTGTCAGTTGGTACAATATAACCCGCTTACTAAGTTTTTCATGTTGCCTCTATGGTGATGCTAAGATGCCAAACTTTGACAATTTTTGCGATAAAAATCGAACAAAGTTGAAATGCTTGCCAAATATTATACACACAAAAACCTCAAGCTTTAAATCACATATTCATAATTCCACAAACGATCATATCACAAGAAAACAAATACTCAGATCAATAATCGGGATATCCTGTTACCAAAATAAATAAAATACGACATAATCCCTGAATCCGCTTAAATATACCAAACAACTTGAATCACAAGCTCGAATCAACGGAGAAGGTAAAACAAATATACCGAGAGTCGTACACGATACTTTTTAATACGATCAACATTCGGGAAGACGAGGGATAACTGCGTGGACGCTAAGAGTTGTACACAAAGTTTTTCTTACGTAAAGTTTCGTAACTACACCCGACCAACGTGGTAGATTAAGTTTGAACTCTTCTTAACCGAATTGAGGGGAATATGAATTGAAGGTATCATGCAATGAAAGATTTGAATTTTCGTTTATTTGTTTTTCTAATATTCTTGCAGATGATAAACATCCAAGAATTACGTACATACCAGTGGCGGTACTTCCATAGAAGCCCAAAAGTGTAACACGTTAACTTGTAATGTCTAGTTTATAATTGTTTATTGTTGGGTCAGGATATTCTGATTTATATGTCAAATTGCTTTGGTAAAAACAAAGATTTAAAGCTTAAAAAATATTATTCAGAATTTTGAAGGATAAACTGGGCTTTTGGGCTTCTATGGAAGTACCGCCACTGGTACATACATACAGGGTGTTTTCAGACCGTGATCGGAAACTAAAGCAGGTAATAGCTGAGGTCATTACTAACCCATAGGTATAAAATGTATGTGGTTGTTAGGAGAACGTATTTATTTTTTATTATTGTCGGGATTTTTTAAACGCCAGGTAGTTTGTACCTACCTTAGTTTCCGATCACAGTCTGAATACACCCTGTATATCCATACATAACCTCACGCCTGTATTCCCCGAAGGTGTAGACAAGATGCACCCACATTTCGCCAGGTATGTATTAGTCCCACGTAATAGGGGGTGAGCCGATTGCCGTTTTTCGGGCACAATTTCAGACTCCATGCTGCTGCTGACAATTTTCTAATCAAAAAAAACAATTATACATTCCCCAACGCGGGAAGCGCGAATCGAACCCGAGACCTCTAGATCGCACGGCATATACTAGTGCCGCGAGACCATTAGACAGTTTAGATCCAAGAATTGCGATAAGTAAATGTATGTCAGCGCGTGAATAAATAGATTATCTAATTCACGAGTCAAACCTATTTAAAGGCTTAATCATAAACAGTTAATACAATGAAAAGTCAAGAAAACAATAAAATTCTCCTGTTTATACAGAAACAATACTTGTCATAAAATACGTGCGGCCAACAGAATGGAACGCACGTACAGCAAGACTGTTTACATATATATGTCAAAGGTTTAGGCAATACAAAGCCCCTTCGAATAAAACTTTTGCCAATGGAATAGTAAAGCCTTTTATTCGCCAACAGAATAAATTGTTCGCGTTCCATTGACGAGTTTTTTCGCGCCGGCTGCACGTAATTGGAAAATGATCCTCTTTGTACTGCAAACTTTACGTTCACACGATACATTTTATCTGATAAATCGTTAGAGTTTAGACGTGGGTATTGCACATGATCAGAATTTTTAAGGAATTTCAAAAAAATATAAGTTTCATTTTGTATTGCAAATTGTTCTTATGATATTAATCTATTATAAAATGGATTTATACGTTCTCGAAATACTTTTGTAATAAAATTGAAAAATGTTTTTCAAGCAGTTTGTTACTAAGTATTATATAAGCTAACCTGTAGCTGTAATTAGGTGGAAATCCAGTTTCCAATGGATAATCTCCAAGCCGAAGTAATGGGGACCAAGTTGAGGGACAGAATTAAAAACCTCTTGTTTGCGCTAGCAGACATATAGAGTGAACTTTGACTGCAATGACAATCTTAATACAACAATTTAGGTCAATATCAGTCTGATAAATACTCACGACTTGTAATAATCATTTGGTTATTTCTTCAAACATGTGATTTTCAATTGGACTACAACATATGTACACGCGCTAGTTTCGCCGGAGCGAATTCTTATACAAAACGTATTTTGACGAGAACTGTATTGAATTTGTAATTTGGGTAAACAAAATTGAATATTGGATCCGAGAATGTTTTTATAAGACGTCAACCTTTTACGATATCATTTGACTAACGTTTTTAGTGTGTACAGGACTGGCAGATACGTGAAGGAACTTATACTTATGTGTTCTTTTATAGTTTCGACTGTAAGATATTATTTTTCCGTAGTCTTTGAGAAATAAACAGCCCCGTGGCGCAGTTGGCTAGACACCAGCTTGCGAAACGAGAGGCCGCGGGTTCGATCCCCGCACCGAGACAAATGTTTCCATGTGTGATCCACAAATATTTTTTTCGGGTCTGGGTGTATGTGAGACCGAAAAGTCTGTCGTAGTTTCTGATACCCACGACACAAGACTTGTATCTTAGTGTGGGATCAGAACTATGTATGTGACTGTTGGGTGTATTTATTATTACGTTTCTAATAAACGTTTCATTTTATACTGGCATGGCTGAGAAGCCACATTGCCTGACCGTAATCGAAATGTGGTCCAAATAGCGTCTCCAAACACAATAAATTGTATGTGTATTTTTGGAGTGATCATGAAAATATCCGGCAACCACACTCATGCCCTACCTCCATACATACATACAAACATACAAGCCTTGAGTTACGACTATCATAATAGGCTACTTTTCCGTGTCACCACACAAAAATGGGGTGGGATAGAACCTACTACATTTTATATTTTTCATCATCAACTGCAGCATGGGCTGATGATGAAAGGACGTATATGGATACTGAATATACTGATAATGAACATGTTTCAGAATAAACAAAATACTGATCATTAACTTCCTGTAACTGATTTAACTGTGCTTTATTAATACATGTAAGGAAATTATGACTGTGTACTCATCACTTTTAAAATAATAGATAATGAAGTTATTTCTCATTCAGCACATTTTAAGTTATATTAGTGGGAGATGTAAATTACGTTCCGCGATCAGCCACTAAACCAAAATTGTATCGACTAATTAGACATAGCCACAATCGCTTTATGCCATTCGCTTCTTTACTTGAAGTGAACTGACCTACTGCGATCAATTTACTCTGCCTCTATAGAAATAAGTCCAAGAATAGCTCAAGTATGATATTAAATGATTCCGTACAAGTTACAAAGATGTTTGTTATTGGAAATTCCCTCGCCACGTACCGAGAACATTGTGTAGGTCAATTGGAAGCCTCACGATCTATTCAACTCGCTTCTTAATCTGCGGAATGTTAGATGATAGCCTGGCACTAATACGGGTTCGAATCTCCGGCAGAGTTATGGAGCTTGTTCATTGCAATTAGATTCTAAGGCTATACTTGCGGTATACGTATTAAATGTAAGTATATTCTCGCTTGCATTTCCACAGATCGACGATTCAAAAGAACTTATAAAGGTCTATTTGAATAAAGATAATTTTGACACTTCACTTAAAGGAGTCGGAAGAACCGTAAATCGTTATAATACATTGAACTGAGAGAATTTGTTTAATGATTAAACCATTACTGATTTAATACTGCATTATTTTATTATATTTCACACAATCCATTCAAAACCAGCAATGGACTGTATAATATGGGTAATGCGCAAACATTCAAACGTCAAAATCCGTGCTCAGTTCGACGTGTGTCAACCCTTCGCCCGCTTCAAACATCTAAATTGACAAAGCAAACGTCCAAGTTGTCACGAGAACAAAGCGAGGAACAAGAGAAGTGGGGCGGGTTGGAGCCGGCACGAGCGCCGATTCAATTCCGTCTGACGTCTATAGATCGTTTATCTGCAATGATAACAATGAAATACACGGGACGAAACGGGATCGCGTGGAAATGAGATTGCGTTTGTTAAGTGATGTGCGCGCAGGAATATCGGAACAGGCCTACAGAAATCACTTTAGGATTTCTATGATAGAATAGATCATGGACTAGCACAGTTTACGAGGCCTAGTGGGTGAAAAGTGAAAGCAGTCTTCATTTTTGACGTCTGGGTTCTGTGGGACCGAATACATACATATTTATAAAGACTCCCGTTTGAATTTTATCTTTTTAGAATTGACTACTACGACTTACTACTTACTTACGACTACTAGTTCTAGGGTTAAACGTTAGGGTTTTACGTTATTTTATCTTTTTTTGTTATAATATTAAAATATTATACATCCAAGCACTTCTACAAGCTTGGAAACATCACCGACACGATAATACATTACGGAATTTCCATTTCTGTTTCGCAACGTTTTACACTTCCATTAAAATCTCTCCGATATTCCAGAGGAAACATTCCCGCCCATTGTCGCAGGAAAGTGAAAAAATGGAAGGAAAAACGAAACGCTATACGAGTAATTTCATTTAGTTCCTTGTTCGGCGAGAGCGCTATCAAAATAAATGAATGTCGAAAGGGATTCCAACGGCGAAAATGCTCTCACACAAATAGAAAAAAACTCTTCTGCTATCCAAAATAATAGCCTTATAGTTTTTTCCACGAACACTTATCCCCACCTCTGTGGGGGATTAACTTGATGAGTTTTACGATCGCTCGTGGCAAAAAGCTTTGACTTACTTTTTGATCGGCAGTGTATCTGACGTATTTGTGAAAATTGTACAGTCGCTAGCAGATACGGTTTTTTTTCCTGAATTGAAAATAATGCAAATTATATTTTGTTTAGTAATGAGGACAAAGTCCACATCTATTATGAAATAAATTATCTTACTAATATTATAAACGCGAAAGTTTGTAATAATGTATGGATGTATGGATGTATGGATGTATGGATGTCTGGATGTCTGGATGTCTGGATATTTGTTGCTCTTTCACGCAAAAACTACCGAATGGATTGTAATGAAAGTTTACAATAATATAGCTTATACATCAGAATAACACATAGGCTATACTTTTTAAAGATAGTGTGTGAATTGTCCAAAATATAACGATAATTGTCAAGTAAGTCGGGAAAAATCTGCTATCTGCGGGCTAATTTGGCGTACGCGTCACGTACGTCAAACATTTTATGTTTATCCCGCCAATACGGTTAATGGTCCCCTCATATTAATGAACGTATTTAAATAAAAGTTTTGAATCGACAACATATATCCACAATATGCGAACAATTGCGCATTTTACATTTTAAAATGTAGAATAATCAGTAATGAAAAGGGAGTGACATATTTGTTAGTTGTCAAATATTTATGCGTGCGTTCAGAAATTTATTTTTAAACTCCTTGGTTTTACCTGGTATGTTATAAATGAGAAAATAACTATATTATGACTGTTACGCTTTCACGCCTTAATCATTTGACCGATGTGAACGATTTTTGGTATGGACATAAATGGGACTCTGTGGAATAAAATAGACTACAACTTATTTTCTTTCTGAACCCAACCCTGTAGTCTACGCGGACGGAGTCGCGGGCAAAAGCTAGTTAAGTAATGAAAGAAAAAGGTACTTATCTCATTTATCTGCGTTACAGTGTCCTTAAACACAAATATTTTTCATACAACTTATATCTACAATTGCCAATTAAACCAATTCTTAGACACTTATAAAAAAATATGAATTTCTCAAAAAACATCAAGCAGGTGACTCTTTACATAACTCTACATACGTAGAGAAAACAATAACCTTAAGCGTTTAAACATTGGTATTGAATAAATTACGCACAGACGCCATTACCTGCGAGAGCGCCCTCACGCCTTTATTAAGCAAATAACTCTACCATTTTAATTGCTCACATTTACATAACAGTTGTGTTAAATACCCTACATTTTCAGAGTCGTAGATGCACGCATAGTGCCTTGAAATGTAGAGCATGTATTGTTTAATAATTTAATATATTTTGGCGCATTTTTTTTATTCTTTATAACTTATGAGTTGATAACTTAATACTTGCTCGTAACTTAACTCGCGTCAATGCATATTAAAAAATATATTGTATCCTTCGGAATGAAAACATCGTGAAACCTGCACACCAAAAAGTTCTTAGGAATTTCTTAGGTGTGTAGTTCACCAACCCGCTCTTGGCCAGCGTTGTTGACCCAAGCCTAAACACTCAGTTGTAGAGGAGGCCTGTGCCCAGCCGTGCAATGTATGTATGTGGGCTGATGATGATGATGATGGTCCTTTGGAGTCGGATTTTTTTCGAGTTAAAAAGATCTCTTCATCCTTCACTATGTTCCATAATATTTAAGAAGTTAATGTGTGAATGCGTAAAAATCATTTTTAAAGCTTTTGTTATAATAGTTCGGTCGAGGAGTTTAATAAATGTATCTATGAATAACCAGCACCATCTAGGTACTAGTTAATAATTTCATCAGACTAAAATACATCGTGAAACGATATTATATGCATTAGTTTAAACGTTTCATACGCTATTGTTATTTTCTACCAGCATTAGATATTTCGATTTCTGTATTTCAGCACTTAGTTCCAAATGTGTACCCAAGGATTAATCTTTTGTTTATCTGATCTGTCGGCGTTTGCCTAACACCGTTTTGCTTGTGCTGTGTTTATATTGAAGACAGCGTACCCTCGCGTCTGATCTCTGTTAATTACACGGCGCCAGATCAGCATTGTTCGTTATGTTTACTACTGGGAATTGAAACATCGCGTCATCAATCTACAAATCCGACATGATAAAATAAGATATTTTAGCGAAATTTTCAAGTTCCAGGAAAGTGAGATTTTTCAGAAAAAATTAATCAAGTCAATAGACTTCCTAAAAATCCAAGGTGTTTTTATGTATGTAATTAAAGAATAGGTTTTTTCATTCCATCTAATTCCTTGTGATATATATCATCTAATTACACGTAGATAAATAAAAAGCTTAGTCGACACTTTGCACAACTTAGTAGCAAAGTCGACCGAACAACGTATATGTAAATTTGAAATATATCAAAATCCGATGATCACATTAAAACAGAGTGATTTGGAACGCGCTGAGTCGAGAAGCGGATTCCAATAGTGTCATAACAATACGAGTAAAAAACGGTTTGAATGTGATGGGCCGGGCAAGGGGGGCCGAGGGGCGGGGGGCGGTGTCTGGTCAGGGCAAAAAGTTAACTAAAAGTGAGCGCGGGAGCGGAAGTGTCCAGCCATCAATATTCCTCCATCAACGTCCGCTTGGAACGCTTTTTCAAAAGATAACACGATCTACTTTAAACACTGTTCTTTGTGTTCTAATTTTAGTACTCAGAATGTAGGTCGATGCCTTTTTTAGTTAATTTCTTGCGGTGTATTAATGTATCATAAGGAATATGGTTCATAAGAGAAAAATTGAATGGCTGTTTATTGGAGACTAGCATTTTCACAAAATTTAAGGCATGGATTGCATTATCTCTCAAGTTATGTTTTTCGTAAAAAAATAATTAAATTAAAAATTAAGTTTAAATTACTTAACAAACAAGCTTCGAAAGTCTTAATTTTTTCTAATTAGACATTGTTGTAAATCTCCAAAACTATAGACTGCAAATGTTAGAACCTTTTAATCGTCACTACCAAAAGGCAGTACGAAATCACTTTACTTTCGAATTCATTTCTAAAGAGCATCGTTTCAATGAACACGAGTTGCGACACTCGAACCAACAACAAATGCTAAACAATTTCCCAGCAATTAGATCATGAAGGCGTACAAAAGCGGGAGGCGGTCGTTCCCAGAATTCCTGCTTGTTCCCGGACTCGCAGAATTCGGGACTAGTGCGCCAACATTCCGCCAGTTGACGAGGTTTTGCGGGTTTGTATCATGTCAAATATGTTTGTATGCTCCGAGCATTGTTTTCAAAGTACGGCTGTGTTGGAATCTAATTATTTAGCACTAGCTTTTGCCCGCGACTCCGTCTGCGTAGACTTCAGGGTTGGGTGCAGAAACCAACTAAGTGAATCTATAAATCAAAATTACGCTAATCGTTGCTGTAGGTCACCACCGGAGGTCATTTCTGCCTTTGAAAATCGTCTTAAGTGACATTATGAAACTTTTCACCAACTCGGATCGTCTCATATATTTATCGCGAAAATGTATCTAATATCTAATGTCTATGTTCTGTGTCTATAATCTAGGTGCGCCTAATGGCACTTAACATCGCATAGTGACACCAAGCGCCATGTAAATGCACATGATAATATTTTACTGTACTAAATGTGACTTAACATCATAATGGCACTTAAAATCACTAAAATAAAATCACCCTTATGACTCATAAGTTCCAAAAATGGCACTCTACGCCAAATAATGGAACCTTATGTCACATATGTTGTATTAACGGTACCAGTCGTAACTAATATTCCTTAATGACACCTATCGTTTTCTAAGTGCCCGAAATGGCACTTATTGAATAATTTAAAAAAGTAGCCTATGTCCCTTTTTAAGGTCTCATTTATGTCCATACCAAAATTCATTCAAATCCGTCAAATGGTTTAGACGTGAAAGCATCACACAGGCAGTGTTACTTTCGCATTACAATATATGCTCATCCCACGGGAACCCTACATATTCCCGGGATAAAATATAGCTTATGTTACTTCATAGTGTCCCATTTGTATTCCAACCAAAAATCATATAAATCGGGCGAATAGTATAGCCGTGATAGCCCATTCTCACAGGAATACTACATTTTCCGGGATAAAAAATATTCTATGTTGCGTCGGTGGGTCCTATCTAGTCCCATACTCAAAATCATCTAAATCAGTCAAATGGTTTAGGCCAGAAAGTATAACACTGGCAGCATTACATTCGCATTAAAATATATGCTTATCCCACGGGAACCCTACATATTCCCGGGATAAAATGTAGCTTATATTACTACATAGTGTCCCATTTGTATTCCAACCAAAAAGTCATATAAATCGGGCGAATAGTACAGGCGTGAAAGCCCATTCCCACGGGAATACTACATTTTCCGGGATAAAAAATATTCTATGTTGCATCGGTGGGTCCTATCTAGCCCCATACTAAAAATCATCTAAATCATTCAAATGGTTTAGGCCAGAAAGTATAACACATGCAGCGTTACATTCGCAATACAATATATGCTCATCCCACGGGAACCCTACATATTCCCGGGATAAAATGTAGCTTATGTTACTACATAGTGTTCCATTTGTATTCCAACCAAAAATCATATAAATCGGGCGAATAGTTTAGGCGTGAAAGCCCATTCCCACGGGAATACTACATTTTCCGGGATAAAAAGTATCCTATGTTACTTCTGTGGGTTCCATCTATCTCCATAACAAAAATCATCGAAATCGGTTCAGTAGTTTTTGAGTTTAAGAGTAACAAACATCCAAAAATACAAAAATACAAACCTTTCCTCTTTATTATAATAGTATAGATAAAAGCCACTTAAAACATTTGCGGCCTGCCTCACACATCATAACGCTCAACATCAACTACGTAATATGTAGCTACAATAAATATAAATAATAAATGTTGGTGACAGCAAGAGTATTTGAATTAAGAATGTTTTACATTCGTCTTTAGTTTTTCTTATTGGTTCTGCAGTATAAATTTTAGGACATTAGAAGTTTGGAGTGTCCCGGATAATCGCAATAAGTCGACCTCTAATAAAAATCAACTGTCAATAATAGTCAGCGAGACATTTGTAAAATGTATATCTCTGCTTATCACTTTGAGTCATCACACGTCATTTAATATGATAGTGTGTGACTTAAGTTTGACTTCAAGAGTAATCATTTGTATTATGTAGACAATACCTAAGACGGTGCAGTTAAAGTCCCTCATAGTTGGATAACAGTAGGAATCGAGGCCAGCGCCGTACGGACGTGGAAAGGCAATAAATCAGGCCGAGCTCAATGCTACAGATTTAAGGAATGTCTCCGAGGAGCGCAATTTATAAGGCAGTTAGCACGCCGCACTATCTCGCAGCTTATCTCGCGCCAAACTCTGTTTAACTCAAGAATTATGTTGAGAAACTCATTTCCCATGTCATTTCCGTTTGATAGTTTCCTCGTTATTATACCAGTTGGAAAAAAGAAAAGTTTATTTTAATTTAGATATGCTCAGTGTGGTAACTTGAGATTTATTGCAAAATCTTTAGGAGAAATTAAATAAGTAAGGAGCGAAAAATATTTAAAAATAAATGTTGTCCTTAAAACGACGCAATTAATCTCAAAGTTAATTAATAAATAAAGTATAATAAAGTTAGTTAAGAAATATGCAGTGGAGGCTATGGATACTGCGAATAAGTACAAGTGAATATTTGCAATTTTAAATTAATATATCAAAAAGGTTATTGTAGACTTCTCCTTACAACAGAATATGTAACAACAAAACGTTAAAATATATATCATAAAATTCCTGAGGGTATTTATTATGTACCCTGAATGAATCATTTTCATTTAAAATATAATATATTTTATATAAATTCGCCCAAAAGCAGATATTAAGCCGCATCATTTACAATAACGATCATTACGTAAAGTCATTAACAGACAAATGCGCGTTACATCGCTTCACCGCGTCAGTCGGTCGCAATGAACGATGACGTCACTGCCCATGGCTTCCGATATTGGAAAACTATCAGCCGGCTTAAATTATTCATTCTCATTGATTTTTAATCAATTTCATAATATATGCGTAGTTAACTTGCAAATAAAGGCTGCTGTCGGGAAGGTATTGGAACAGTTTTGATTAAATGTTGAAGGTTTTCACTGCATAAATCATACTGTGACGGCCCCTGCTTTTACAGTAAGCGTTTTGCTTGACATATTATTTGTGACAATCTAGACTAAAATGGCATACTAAGAAAAGGGCTATTAGTCGCAATACCTATTCTATTACATCATGAATGATTTTAAAGAATACTAACAAAAATTTGGGAAAGTAAATTTATAAGATGAGGCGATGAGATCGATCGTATCTCTGTTTTCAAAGCCAGTTTGCCCCGATACAACTTAACCATTTAAATGCTCGATGCCACCAATCGTGCTTCCTATAATGGACGCTATTCAAATCGCAAGCATTGGACGCGTTTGTGGAGCTGGGGCGATTGGCCCATAGTGGTAGTAGTGCTGTCTCTCAATGTGAACAATAGGAATGAATTGGAAGATAAACACAATAGATTCGGAAATGTGCGTGACTCTTGGCTGTTATTAATCCTGTCAAAATTAATGATCATGGAAATATTAATAGGTAAAACATTCTGTAGGGAGTGAAGAATGGTGTAATCGCGTATGGTCATTTATTAAATAAATGTTTAAATAAATGTTATTGCAATATTAGTCACTAGCTTTTGCTCGCGACTCCGTCCGCGTAGGCTTCAGGGTTTCAGAAAGAAAATAGTAGTCTATTTTACTCCACAGAGTCCCATTTATGTCCATACCAAAAAATCATTCAAATCGGTTAAATAGACGTGAAACGTATGCCGCCGGGCACCGGTCGGCCGGCGCCTTGTACTTGTACATTATAATTGCGCGCTTGATATTTTTTTCACTGCGGTGTTATTTTAAAACTGCGATATCTTCTAAGATACTCATTGAAATCAAATGATGTAAAGAGAAAATTTCTTTTAAATTAAATAATTGTGATGAATAACGTATTTATTTGGATAAGGATTAATATCATCTTTATAAAAACACCTTCACAAATAATGCTTTATTTTAGAACAAATTTGGTTAGAATAAAAAAAGTTATAGTGAGCCAATCTTAATAGATAGACTTATGCTGTCACGGAATTTTTTTAGAACTTTTAAAGGGGAATTATTCTGTCATACATTATTTTAGCGAAACTTTAACCGTTTCCGCAGCGCACGCAGCGGAAGTTCTCAAAAGGAAATAAATACTCCCGATTTTGAAACATTATTTATTGCTGCTCCGCTCCTATTGGTCGTAGCGTGATGTTATATAGCCTATAGCCTTCCTCGATAAATGGGCTTTCTAACGCTGAAAGAATTAATCAAATCGGACCAGTAGTTCCTGAGATTAGCGCGTTCAACCAAACAAACAAACAAACAAACAAACTCTTCAGCTTTATATATTAGTATAGATTGGTGTATTGTAGGAGGTAAATTACGTAATCGTAAGTAAGGAGCATAATTTTTTAGTTGTATTGCGATGCTTCAGTAAATTTCCGCAACTTTAGGTGAACAAGTTTAGGTGAAGATTTTCGACCTGAAACTAAAACCTATATGTTGTGCCACGTTGCACGAAACGTTTACATTTTTATTTATTTATTTATTTATTTATTTATTTACACTTTATACATATATTATGTAAAGGTGGACTTAATGCCTGAGGCATTCTCTTCCAGTCGAACCTTAGATGGTGCAGAGATGAAAAGCGTAGGTGTAAATTAAATTATAATATACTACACACAATATTAAGCTAATACATAAATACAATAGAAAAAAAACATAATTATCTTAAATACATAATAAAATTATAATATATATACATAAATAAATACATAAGGTTTAAAATACAATAAATACATACATACTATTGTTGTGAAGAATCTGCCATTCTGGTTGTTAACAACTTTCGAACTTTCAACTTGAACGCGTAACGAGTCGTGCTCGTCCTGATTTCCAAGGGAAGTGCATTCCAGAGGAGTATAGACTGCACAGGAAAAGAAGAATGAATGAAATCGGAAGTGTGCGATGGGCATAGAAGAAGAAGGTTATTTGAAGATCGAAGATTTCTCTCATGGTTGGTCATTTTTATGTCTTTCCCAACCTAAAAATTTCCTCTTTCGTAGAGAAATACAATGAAATAAGAACATGAAATAATGTAAATTGTGTTAATGTTCGTAATAGTGTGAAAATTATTCATTTCTGTCACGTACAGCGATGTATGTGAGGCGCGTGACATCTTGCACAGTTTTATTCTTGAATTCAGTACATTGTAGTTTACCAACAGAATTGTTCTCGTACAATTTATTTGGGCGGCGTGTTGTTCCTGAATTCAATTTATAAGCGGATAGATGTTAGGCTTGATTTATACCTCCCGCTTACTTGTAAGACTCGGCTTACAGACATCGTGATGACACTTCATTAAAGTTCTATGTTGTATATTGTTTTCGTTCATGAACTTCTATACTTTTTGTCTTTACTTATCCTCCTGTTGTTCTGTTATTGAGCCAGTACTCGTATTTCGAAAAACAGGAACATATAACAACAGCTGATCTAAAGAGTTAATTTTCTTATCCAAATCTACTTTCCCTTTCTTAAAACGGAAACAAAGATAAAATACGTCTTATCCCAGAGGTCCAAAAATCATTACTCATATTTTCCCATTCCAGGTCGCCTCGAAGTCCCAGAGCCTTCCCAAAATCACACCGCAGTGCTCCCGACAGCGTCCGACGCCGGGACAATTTATAACGCTCCCAGAGGATAATTGCTCGGGGACGTGATTAGGAATTCACCTGGAATTTCTTGCAGCCATTTTGGAAAAAATATTTACGTAATTGTGCCGTGTCACACGCCTCAGAGGGAGGGAAAGGGTGGACCATCTGCTGTTTCTGATTGTAATTTATGATATAATTGTGTTGCTGTAAATTTTGGCGTAGGGAAAATATTTGAAGATATGAATAATTGATAGTGGGGTTCATGCCTTGTGGACGTGTATGGCGCAAAATAAATAGATTTCTTAGAAGAATATCTGAGGACACCTTAAAGACACTTTTGAGAATCGATAAGTATGCAGCGAGCGCTTAAGATTTCCTGGGTTCGATTTCAGGGTTAGGCAAAAAAGTTTCTTTTTAAAAAAAACTTTTGCCTATCCCTTCGCGGATACAGGAATAAGTGTTTATTTGTACATTACGTTTTTTACATTTTGCTATAATTTTGATCTATAAAATAGAGACGGTCCTTAATAAAATAGAAGACGAACAAAATCACTTCGAAATATCAAAACTTTAAGTACCGAAATAGCAGATTATTATCACAGCGGAGTGACACCAGTCAAAACAATTCAAAATATTAAAGTGTAGAATCGCACCGCGAGGTACGGACCCCGCAGATACGCAATCTGGGTGGGCTCTGGGGTTTGGGGTCCCTAATTAACATTCTTTGTGCGTGTGACAGTCCGCCGGGACGAGGGCTGACAGCGTCGCGACGTCGGGAACATTTGCCGCGCTTTAAATTTAATTTGTATCTGCTTTTGTTACATGAATTTTTTTAAGCGAGTCATTTTCGGGTGTAGGTAAGTTTTCCCAGTTTATTTTTTGACACAGTGAATTGATATTTCCGATTAGTATCTCTCGTTGTTACCCGAGAATGTGGCCTCAGACCTTAGGTCCTAGGTAGGATATTCAAAACTCAGTTTTGCTGAATGGTATTTTCTTACCACACACTATTGAACAGTTGTTATGTTCTACGTCAAAGAGGGTAAGGAACTGCTGATAATTTTATAAATATCTTGAACCAAACCGCAAGATAATCTCGCATTACCTACTACACATTCTGATTTAATTATTTTATAACTATGCAATGTAGTTTATTTCTAAACCTTTTACATCTAAAGCCTAGAATATATTTTGAATATTTAGTTCATATAGATAGATAGACACTGGCAGTGTTGGGCAAAAGTTAATTGAACTAACAATTAATCAATTGTTAATTGTTGCCACTGCAATTAACAATTAATTAATTGTTCATTGTCATTTTCACAATAACAATTGATCAATTGTCAATTGCAGTGGCAGCAATTAACAATTAATTAATTGTCAATTAACTTTTACCCAACACTGGACACTGGAGATGTTTTTTTTTTTAATATTCTTTATTGGACACCACAAAAACAAGAATAACATATAATAAAACTAAAATAAATTCTAAGAGTGCCACAAAGAGCGGTCTTATCGCTATTAGCGATCTCTTCTAGACAATCCAGGAAATAGTAGTTGACAAAAATAAATGGGTAGCCATGGAGCTACAAGAATAAGAAAAAAACAAAAAATAATAATGTTAATAAAATAGAAAACATGTTATATTTCTGAGGGAGTGCTTTTTAAACATTAATGGATACAATGTATAGGTACAACAATGTGCAAGGCTGCGATTTAAACCTTCAATAAATATACTTGCACCGAGTGTTTATTCACCAATGGCGAACAAACCCGAAAACAGCAATAAAACTTTGTGTGTCGGCACCGCTAGCCCGCGCCGCGTCGCACTTCCAACACTCATATCCACGGTTTAATTTTCTTCGCGATTAAACGCTCTCGAAACTAATTAAACTTTATTAAAGAGAACTAGGTCAATATTAAAACGCGATCAAATGATATAAAGCGACGCGTTCATTGAGAACGTTTTAATATGAAAGCGATTAATTAAAAAATTTATATCGTATGTTCTAGTAAAATGGTCGAGTGTTCTTTAGAAACTCAATAAGAAGCCTATTTTTTTAAATAAGTGGTACTAGACGAAGGTCGCGGGACGTCGCTGGATGCAGGCTGCTTCCAACAGGTCCCTGTGGAAGTCATTGGGAGAGGCCTATGTCCAGCAGTGGACTTCGATTGGCTGATGGATTGGATTGGATTGGATTGGTACTAGACACCCTGAAGGAAAGTGCTGGGCCATCATTTTGATATGGCAAGACACTAGGTAATCCTGATTTTGTGTCCGCTGTTACGAATTAAAAAAAGTTTCCTACATGGCCGCCGGCCACAGTATATTTCTTGTATTGATATGCAACACTACACACCTAATTTCTTAGGTGTGTAGTCCGCCAACCCGCACTAGGCCAGCGTGGTGGACTAAAGCCTAAACCCTCTCAGTTGTAGAGGAGGCCCGTGCCCAGCAGTGGGACGTATTTGGGCTGATGATGACAGTCAAAAAAAGGCATTTCTTAAAAGGTCTTATTAGTTTCGGAACTGATATTGTCATCCCGCGACCAATAATATAAGGCTATAATCAATCATACCTCACCTAATTTATTTAAAAAATCAACTATACATTATACTGATCAATGGTTCCTATTTTTTTCCATTAGGTAGAAGTTTTTAAAAATATTCATAGGAATTTAAAATACTTTTCGAGAATATTTTTTTATGGCACAACATTACACGCCTTCAACACAGCAACAACAAGCTTACCATTCCAGAAAAGCCTTCAAGTGCAAACAAATTTAAGTTTATGAAAATGTAGTTATGAAAAACTAATTTCCAGCAAGTTTTCCACGAGCTGTGCACGCGAAAGTTTTGTCTAAAAGCAGTATATCGTAGCCGCAATATGTCTGTCAGTACGTAATTCCACCGACGCAAGTTTAATATGAAAATGGGAGCAAATTACAAAGTGGTATATTGCGCCGCGTCCGTCCCTCTGCAACTCAAATAAAACGCGTGCCGCGCCGGACGGCTGCACACGCAGCGCCGGCCCCTGCTACAAGAGGGGCGGATCATCATGTTCATTGAAATTTAAAAACTTAACTTTATATGTCAAATTGACCAAAGTTTATCTGCTCAGTCGGATTGCTATTTGAATACGACTGTAAATTTTATAATAATATCATTATTTTAATGATATTAATCCCGAACACAATAATATAAGGTTACGTATGTATTGAAACCGCTAACGTTGATAGAAAATATCATCCAAACCCGAGAAATAGCATATTTCATTTATTGAAGTTTAACCAAATTTTAATTGTTAGGTCAATACTATCATATACCGCATTATGAATACGCATAGTCAAAGCGTTGTGTATTTATCTCCTAGACCTTTATGTTACGATCACAAAGTCACGTTTCATTTTCCGAAAATAAATATACTCGCAGGCGTCTGATCTGTCATGACTTGTACCACCGCTTGGTACAGACACACGCAGCTGCCTTCGGAATGAGTATTTCAATCGGCTCGCTGCACAAGCACCGGCCTTTTATTGATATTTTTAAAACTATGTTAATTAAATGCCTCTGCACAGAAATATATCAGAATTGGAGAATCATACTAATTTGCATAATGAATGTTTATTTGAAATATACTCTCCGCTGTTCAGTAGCAGATGTAGTTATTTTTTTTTGCTTTATATCTCTTACTCAATATCATTTTTATTTGATTGGATATAGTAGCTAGTGACTTCCAATTAATCTTGAGTGGAGATAAGATGCAAATGCTGCCACTAAAAATATATTTTTTTAAATAATATTTGCATATATTTCGATTCAACAATAACATTAATTACTTACACCTTATTGAAGAATGAAGAATTGATTTTTACCTGTAACAAACAACACAACATTAATTAGACTCTATGACCTTATAAGGAAAACACTTAATTCTACTCAATTAAAACTGTGTGTAATCTATTATCGAGATCTTAAAAGTTGCAGATATTATAAGAAAACGCTTTTTATAATAATTTTACAAAAAAATGTAATATATTCAAATATATAAAAATAACAGACACTACCTTAAAGACACAAAAACATAGTCTCGAATATACTACTACTACAAGAATGCGAATCGTAGCATGTGCTACGTCATTTCGTAGCAAAAGATTCCTACGTAGTACCGCTACGTATGCCATAGCCATCAACATTATTGTAGCAAAAGTCTGTAGAGCGAGAGCGCTTAAGTTGTATCGTTGTGCTTAAATTGTAGTAAAAATGGCTTGTAACATAAAACTGAGCGTTTTATTAACATCAGTATCTTGGGCGATAAAGCTGTCAGTACTGTTATTATATTTAGTTTATTATTTTAACTGTAATACTCCACACTTAGAAAAATTATAAAAGAACATTTTATATGTAATGCTAACGGTATATTTATAAAATTCTTGACAGAGTTTTCTTAGCAGTCTTTTCGAAAGTTAATACTTGTTTTTTCAATTGAAAGTTGTTATTTGTAAGGTATAATTCAGATTCATTTAATAAAGAAATAGGGGTATTTAATAAAATAAAAGATATGTATAATCAAACAAATAACAGACTATTTTATGGAAATAATTTATTTCAAAACCACATTTAAGAATATTTTTAGGACTTTTGAAGTTGGGAGAGAACTGGTTAGAGTATAAGTTGTTATAGTCAATAAAACGATTTCAAAGTGTCTTATAATTCAGTTATTAGAATACAATAAATAGTGTCCGTCCATGACATCCATCTATGACCTTGTAGATTAATTTCCAGTTTTAAGTGTGCACTAGCAGTCTCTCCACCCGAGCGTAAGATTGCAAACTCCTTTTTCCAATTGACTTACAGTAAAAAACATGCTCGAATTACGTGAGAACTATAGCTATCAAATGTGTGTAGAAAAAAAAACCCAACTACACCTTCGGTGACACGAACGTGTATGTAGGGAAATAACTCGTTTACACATTCGGTGACACATATATGACTCTAAAATGTGTCAGAGCGACCACAAAGTTACAGCTCTCATTTTAATCTATTTAAAACGTGACACTTAGCATTCGCGAAGGGGGTCAACGAGGCCAACATGGCTGGCTCGTGCGAGCGGTTAACTAACGCGTCAAAGCGGGTGCATTAGGCCACGCTCTCGGCAGCTCTCAGCGAGAGCGCTCTCAGTGAGAGCGTAATGCGTGACTTGTGCACTAAGTTAGGAATAAGTGACGCTAGGTAAATGCCACTTCACACTGGTATTTAGTTGTTAATTACATCCATTCATAATGAAAGTGCTTAAAGTGCTAAATAATTAAATTCGTTTTATGATAAGTAGATCGGACTGCTTGTACGTATGTATTACAGGATTTTTTCTATTATAAAGTTATCGGTAGGCATAAGTGTGTAATTACGAAATATGCCCCTTTTACGTCAGCCTCATTAACTTAAATGACACGTTGATGTTGAAACATACATTTATCTACCTACCTCTATAAAAATATTATAATATGTCTGTATGCATTTTATATAATCTTCAAACAATGCCTAATTTAGGGATCTGTTTCACCGATTTTAAATAAATATTAAAGCCGCGAGTGGAATTTATTATTTTTATTTTTGCAAGCTTCGCGCGTCTCTTAACTATGGAGTGCTCACGGAAATAATTATACCTGCATTCATTAAAACGCAGCTAAATTTATTTTAATAATTAAACACCGAAGCGGCGCACATCTCTGGAGAGGTTCATTTAATTTATTTTAATGGCGGAACATTCCAAATATTAAATAAAACTTGTTATTGCTGTCACTTTGCCTCTTAAGTAAAAACAATAATTCATTTTACTTCTTTACATTTCAATTTTAAATAAATCTAATAATTTACCAAAAAAACATGCCCCTTTAAATATAACCTTCGATTTTCCATTTCAACCCACGCCCACGCCGAAACACAGGATTGGGGATAGAAAACAATTCACTATTTTTATACTCACTCGAACTCTCAACACACAAACAAGCGGAGCCAAAAGCAAACATGAAAACATGTGAGGCGCGCCGCCAACCGCTGTTATGAGAATAAACATCAAAATCCCATTCCAAAAAGTAATAATCCCAAACAAAAAGGTCGAACAGCGAGACAAGTAAACGGCGGCGCGACACCACTCATGTTACATTCATGAGAACACCGAAAATTGACAGCTTTTAATCATTTGCAATTATTCTAAGACTGAAACTTTTAAATTAACCTCTTTTTAATTTTAGGTATTAAAGTTTTCCAAGCATGTAAAGTGGATAGTGATTTTTTAATTAGTTTTCCAAATGGATTTTCGCCTAGGCCGCGTTTTATAGCTTCTCTGTTAAACAGGCTTTAATGTAACATAAAAACTTTGAAGTAATAACCTCATTAAAATTCAGCGTGTCTGTAATCATAAAAGAGAGAGTAGATATTCAAAGAATGTCATAAAGTTATAATAAGATGGAAAAAATATGTATATACTAATTTATGCCTATTTTTTTTACTAATTGAACGTGTTACAATTCAAATTCAAATACATTTAATGTATTCAACGCTAGAATGATACAAAATCCACTACCACTTATATTCATACTATTGCCATAAAATCACTCATATAATCACGGTCCAAACAGTGGCGGTACTTCTATAGAAGACCAAAAGTGTTACACGTTAATTGTGCAATGTCTAGTTTAGAATTTTTTATTGTGGGGGTCAGGATATTCTCATTTAAATGACAAATTATTATACTTTTGTTAAATAAAGATTTAAAGCTAAAAAAAAATTATTCGGAATTTTGAAGGGAAAACTGGGCTTTTGGGCTTCTATGGAAGCACCGCCACTGGGTCCAAAACCGACCACACAATGTTTCGTTTCACAGCCAAAGTCAGTCGCTGACCGCGATACAAAGGTTGTCAGTCACAATCAACATATTAAAGGATTATTCAGTTAATGTGCCGGCGTGTCTGCAGTCAGCCGGTGCAAATACTAACCAAGTAGAGCTGAACGCCCGCGGACACACAGCGACGCGTAAATATGTCCGCCGACGGGAGCAACCGGCCTGGAATCTAGCTCTATGTCAGAACAGCAATGATCGGTGGAACAAATGTGAAGCGGTTGCGGTTTTTTTTTTTCTATAGTTACGAAGAATGTTCATGTAGCTTGATTGTGGGCACCCCAGTGTAAATAAACGGTACGACAATTGTAAGTTTATTGCCAAAAGTTAATGGAGAGAAAGATAAACAAAGAGGAAGGTTGAGGGAGTGTAAGTAGTGTTCAAAAAACAAATAATCCAAGAGTTTGCAAACGCAATAAACATTTTTACCATTTGAAATCAACCTTGATTAAATAATAATTAGATCTAGATAAAATTGTAAATAAATCCTACTCGGGTACTACTTATTCAAAATTGTAGATGTATATTATTAAGCAAAATAATATACAAGGTTATAATAAATTCAAATTAAGCCTGTACCGGCAGTGAGATTGTAAACGAAACGAAGTATTAATAATTTTGTAAAACACACAATCGAAATTCGGTATTATCGACCATTTGTGTTTAATAGAAAATAATATTTGCCTTTAATTTTAATCAACGCCTTACATAACTTCATTGTTTATTTAATAAATGAAAACAAACAAGGTTATCGAGTTTGGTGTTACAATCAACATTAATTAAATTAGATCGGTATTATAAATGACAATGAATCTTAAAATGATAAATTTATATTGTCTGTTAAGATCATAAAGTATACGTATAGTTTTGCGTTAGATTAGAAGACCTTTGAATGTGTACACAGTATATTCGACTAGAATTAACATCGAGGATATGTTTAGGAATATAAACTTATACCTTAAATTTACCGTGTAAAAATCGTCAACAGAGCATGCTACTATAAAAACGGTACATAATTATCATTACTTCATCATCACCCAATATACGTCCTAAAAAGGCGTGCAGTTTTCCTCACGATGTTTTCCTTCACCGTTAAAGTACGTTCAATTCATTGTGAATACACACATAACTTAGAATAATCAGAGGTGTGTACCGGGGGTATGAACCTGCGACCGCCGAAATTCACGACTACGCGCCTAAACCTTAGAGCCAACACTGATTTTATTACTTAATAAATGTAAATCTTATAAAAAGTCTCATAATTATACAGTAATCGCGTCCGCTCATATCTTATGACTTGGTTCGTACGACAATTGCACTCAGACAAGCAATTATTGGATAATGGAAAGACCCCCCGTGGCGTGGAGCAGCGGCTGTCCGGCGCACTCCGCCCGACCAGACATGCACGCACTACAACTAGTACACATACATACATACGAGGGCAGTCCGATAAGTACTTAGCCTACAAAAGAAAAACGAAAATTTTGGAAAAGTGGCGATTTATTTCTCATCACAGTCTTCTTTCAACTCGATTCACTTGACCCAGCGATGCTCCAACTTCTTTAAGCTGTCTGAAAAGAACGTTTTCTGGAGGTCTACAAAGTAGGCCTCCGTGGCGGCGATAACCTCCTCATTCGACTCAAATTTCTGTCCGGCGACGGACTTTTTCAAGTTTGGAAACAAAAAGAAGTCACACGGGGCCTAATCTGGAGAATACGGTAGATGGAGCAGCTGTTCGTAGCCTAATGTGACCAATTTGGCCGTTGCGACGGCGGAGGTGTGAGCCGGTGCGTTGTCATGGTGGAAGAGCACTTTTTTCTTCGCCAAATGGAGCCGTTTTTTCTACAATTCAGCGTTGAATCGGCCCAATAGTTCGGCATAGTAGAGCCCTGTGACCGTTTTGCCCTTCTCCAGGTAGTCGATGTAAATCACACCTTGTGAAACCTAGAAAACGGTGGCCATCACCTTTTCGGCCGATGGGACAGTGTTCGCCTTCTTCGGAGCACATTCGCCGGGTAAAGTCCACTGTTTCGACTGTTTATTGGTCTCTGGTGTGTACCAGTGAATCCATGTTTCGTCGACGGTCACGAAACGACGCAGAAACCCCTTCGGATTGCACCTAAACAGTGTCAAACACTGCTCTGAAGTTGTGTCACTGATGCGCTTGTCGTCCGAAGTGAGCAAACGCGGCAGCCATCGAGCCGACAGCTTTCTCATGCCCAATATTTCATGCAGGATATGACCCACGCGGTCTTTTAAGATGCCTACTGTCTCAGCTATCTCGCGCACCTTCAATCGGCGGTCTGCCAATACAAGATCGGGACTTTTCTCACGTTATCCTCCGTGGTAGCCGTTTTTGGGGCACCTGGGCGTGGCTCATCAAAAACTGACGTGCGACCACGTTGAAACTCGTTAAACCAATTTTTGACGGTCGCCATTGAAGGAGAAGAGTCACCGTAAACAGCATCCAAGCGCTTTTTGATATCGCTGCGCGATTTCCCTTCCAAAAACAAGAATCAAATCACCGGCCGATATTGCTCTTTTTCCATTTTTCGAAAATCCGCGGACACGTCCGCTTACACACGCGGTCAAAACAAAACTACAAATCCAATTCGGCTGAAATTTTGACAATAGCCGTCTACGAAGATGTGCTACATGATGGTAAATTTATCTTACGATAGTGGTGCCATCGGGCGGTGAGGCTAAGTACTTATCGGACTGCCCTCGTATGTATGTACAATGTACATCAAATAAGGGGACTATTAGCAGATGAACTTTTAAACATTCTACCAAGAAATTTTTTTTTTCTTTTCTTGACTGCCTCGTAGTCTCGGGGTTCAAGTATCGGACATGCGATCTAGAGGTCCCGGGTCCCGGATTCCCGGGTCGAGCAAAGCAAAGAGCTATTGAATTGCATTAGGAAATTCTCAGTAGCAGCACGGAGTCTGGAAATGCACCCGAAAAACGGCAATAGGAGGCTTGCCGTCTATTACGTTGGGCCGATACCTAAGCAACTGATACATACCAAGAGCAACACCAGAGTTTCTTGCTCGTTCTCTAATCTAAGTGATGTATTAGACATTTTATAGATTCGATTAATTTTGTGTTTTTATTTTATTTTGATACTCACTTTTGCATATTAATTTCTTCCAAGCGAACCATAACGTATAACCATAGCGAACCATAAAAAAAAGCAGTGATGGCCTCGAGGTTTAGGCGCGCGGTCGAGAATTTCGGCGGTCGCAGGTTCAAACCCCAGGCACACACCTCTGACTTTTCGAAGTTATGTGTGTATTCACAATGAATTATCACGTGCTTTAACGGTGAAGGAAAACATCGTGATAAAACCTGCACACCTAAAAAGTTCTTAGGAATTTCTATTTTCGCACTAAGCCAGCGTGGTGGACTAAGGCTTAAACCCTCTCAGTTGTAGAGGAGGCCCGTGCCCAGCAGTGGGACGTATATGGGCTGATGATTGATGATTGAACCATAACGTTTTTGTAATCGCTTAAAATATTGTATAATTGTACTAAAATTAGGTAACATGCATAAGTGAACTTGTTTGTTACCACGAGCCAGTCTACGATATACATTTCATATCACCCCATTTACACATTACTTCAAAGGCTTGATGAAACTTCTAACAAAGTTAGTGTTAAATTAGTCCAAATAGGCGGGAACATCGAAGAGTCCAGCGTTCTCCTAATTTTTCTTAATTTTCCCTTTGTACGTAATTAATATGGAGGGCGGCGGGGTGCGGGCTGCGGGGGAGCGGGCCGCCGCCTACAAATTGCCAACAAGTTAATAACACAATTTATAAGTAATTTGCAATATTTCATTCTCGATGTAAACATGACAAGCGAGATTACAGATTTGTACTCTCGCAGACCGAGCAACCTACTTCTCGAACGCTAATTGCACCCTTTATTGGGAATTGTTCTACTTCTTGAAATTACTTCATATTCGGAAATTGATAGCTCCTGTGTTATTCCGTCTGTGTGGCGCTGTTGACTAGACAACTGCATAATTTAGTATGGTGTTTTAAGACATGATAAGCGTAATGTGATGCCGAAATATTATTCAAAAATCGATTAAATTATTTTTTTTTATACTGCCTAAGAAAGGCCTAATGCCTCTCAGTTGTAGAGGACGCCCGTGCCCTGCAGAGGGATGTATTTGGGTTGATGATGAATGAATGAAAAGGAAATTGACAACGCCGCACCTGATTACAAGTAAACTGAGCCCGCTGAGTTTGTTTTGCCGGGTCTTCTCAGTCAGGGTCGCGTTTGGATCCGGTGGTACCATTAAAATAATACGTGACGTTTCGGAAATACACAGGGTCCATCTCGTTATTTACTTTAATAAATAATAATAAGATATTATGTATTTAAAAATAAATAAATACACCCAACAGTCACATACATAGTTAGTATTTCCTGATGAAAACTAAAAATAAATTATAAAAAAACCGTAAAATATTTTTATACAAATTATATAAAATAAAACATAGTTGAATTATAATGTAATAATAAAAGATTTTTCTTTTCTATATTGACTTGTTATAAGTGCTATTTGATTACCCACGTGACCAAATAAAGCAATTTCATTTCATTTCATTTCACAATGTGGTCCAAGACAGCGACTATAACCTTCCAACGCTAGTCGACACATCTAAGCCGCCCTGGTAATCACACACCTCTGACTTTAAGAAGTGTATATTCATGATGAAATATCACGTGCTTTAACGACGAAGGAAAACACAAAACCTGCACAACGAAAAGTTCTTAGGAATTTCTTAAGTGTGTAGTCCACCAACCTCGGCCAGCGTGGTGGACAGCCTTAACTCCTCTCAGTTGTAGAGGAGGCCCGTGCCCAACAGCGTGACATATGGGCTGATATAGATGTAAATCGAATATACCCACGCTGATCCCAGAACGCGTTGCACTTATATATCACATCAGTCTTAAACATTCTCTTGTTAATAGATTTGATCGTCTATTTGTTATGCTAGGGACAATAAACATCGTTCAACCACGTCATCGGTAAATAAAACTAATTGCATATTACGCAAGTAATTGTGATGAAGGCACACGTCGTGGCCAGTATATTGACCTAATTAGCCGGTTCAAAGGCGCCGACCCGATCGCCGGCCGATAGGCGAGCTCCCTCGCACACGTCTTGGAATATTAATGTACAGGGGGATGCTGAGCAGCACGTGCCAATGACAAATTAATCTTGTTACGATAGCACGAGGTGTTACCTTTCTGATAACTAAAGTACAATGATACTCTAATAAGTGGTTCAGACAATTTAGATGAAATTTTGTATGGAAGTAGCAGCAACACAGCTAATCATATGTATAAACGTAAAATTTTGTATATAAAAAAATTGTGAGCTGCATTGATTCAAAAATTGTTATGTCTGTATCATTGTGCTGTTAACAGCTTCGAAAAGAACAACATATGTAAGTTTCTTTACGGTCTTCTCAAGTGATGATTGCCTCCCGAACTGAGTAGTAAATTAAATAATCATTCGATGTATTGGTTTTTGTGTAAATAACCTACTTATGCTAATAAATTAAAAAAGATACACAACCTATCCTCATCTAATTTCTGGCGCAGATAACTAAGTGAGGACGTTTTAAATAACTGTCTATAAAGATACAGTCGAAAAATATACATACAATTAGTAGAGCTCGTATAAGGCTGCCACAACGACGGGCTCATCTACACTATTAGTAAGATATCCAACCAAAATTCGACACACACTAGATCAGTTTGATGTCTGGGTAAACATTTGTAGTGGAATTATGTTGGAGATGGCTCGTCGGAGGCGTGCGGAGGCCGGGCAAGTCAAACAAGTGAAGTGTGTCCCAAGTTGCGGTAACGAGGTGCTGCCAATCGATGTTTGAGTACAGCATCAAAGGTGACAAAGTTTTAAATGAGGATCGGCCGAGACGTGGTATAGACGAAGTGAAGACTAACTTTGTGTAACGAGCACTAGACCTTGTTCTTGTGGACCTACTAACAGGAATAGTAAATGATAGCATTTATTGATATGCGAGCTAAGAAGGCTATTCTTATTCTTTTAGATATTAAATAAATGACATACTCAATGAAAAACTTTCGTAATATGTTCAGATCAATTTATAGAAATTCAGTACCTATGATATTTTCCCACCGTATCCTTATCATCTCTTTTGTCTTCAAAAATAAAGCTGAAATAAACGTCAAAACCTAAGCGAAATCCAAACACACTCTCAATCGAATAGATAACACCATATTGTCATGATTCAATTCACTCTCATTGCCAATAAATAGGTCTCAAAATATACTGTTTAAAGTTAATCCATTCAAACGTTTCTGTAAACAGATCAATTCAGATTGCAGCGGCGCGGAGTTCGCAGTGCAAACATAAATTATGCTCAAAAGAACTCGCTTTGAAGCGACGTTCTGCAAGCATAGCAAAGAAGTGCGAGTATCTGCGAGGCGCGGCAAAAACATCATTAACTTGTTTTCTATTCACGAGTAAACAGGTATGAGAGTGTCGCGTTTGTGAAGGCATTACGAGCAAGACGCGGCGCCGACACACTCGCCCGGTCGGCCGAGTATGCGCTATTTGAGCAGACATATTCATGTACTCGTGTTCTTTGCTGATAAGCTGATCATCCCCTCAAATAGAAATTTATAACATGCGGAAATGGGAGAACTAAAGTCAATAATGGCTCTTGTGGCAATAATGGATGATTTTTTGCATTGATCACTTATACTCTCAAATATGTGAGGGAAGACTACCTGGAGAATCTAGATTGAATATTCACTTTACAATGGATGATGGTACCGAGAAGTAAATTAGCAACCATTACCTCTATTTCTATTAAGATTAACATACATACATACATACATAACCTCACGCCTGTATTCCCCGAAGGGGTAGGCAGAGGTGCATTACTGCACCCACATTTCGCCAGGTATATATCAGTCCCACGTAATAGGGGGCGAGCCTATTGCCGTTTTTCGGGCACATTTCCAGACTCCGTGCTGTTACTGAGAATTTTCTAATGGAAAAACCCAATAACACTTTGCCCGACCCGGGAATCGAACCCAGGACCTCTAGATCGCACGGCACATACTTGTACCGCGAGACCACGAGGCAGGTTAGATTAACATATAGTAATATTTGTTTATTGGGACTAAGACCTAAACCCTCTCAGTTGTAGAGGAGGCCCATGCCCAGCAGTGGGACGTATTTGGGCTGATGATGAATATTTGTTCATTTAGCAAGTAAAAATATAGGACATTATTTTTTATAAGCTGAATATAAATGGGGTATTCCTACATAGAGTTATCAACATAACCCATTCCCTGAACATAGTTCTGCCACTCAACCTCAACAAAATATTCCAATTGAATCCCCGACCTTGCATTACCTTTTCACCTCGTCTACCCATCACCTTAATGCCTGGAATGATCTCCTGAGGCCTCACAAAATGTCGGTAAAAATTCATAGAGGCTCATCTAGGTGCGCAGTGTAGAAGCTCCTTAAACACATTCTCATGCAGATGTTGGCGCGGAACCTCGTATTATGTAAATAAGGCAATGTATAGGTGAGGTCGAAAATAAAGGTATTCATTTGCAATATATAAGGTCGCGGTCGACTGCCACAGAGGCGTGCAAATATTCGCACACTAGTCAATCTACGTGTATTTGTCGAGTCGCTGTATAGTTTGAATAATATGTGTAGTCTGAATATAAATACTGAATTAAGAGTATCTTAGCCGTCTAATGTTAAACTAGTTCACATTTTGCTGTGGGCTTGTGAATGTAGCTGTTTTGTGTGAGGTATGTGAAACATGAAAGTGTCCTAGTGTTTAATTGTTACGTCAAAACACCTGTATTTTAAATTAGGTTTCTACTTCTACATTAGAACTAAATATATGTATGAATGAAATGTTATTGACCACAGACACACAACATATAAATTACTTTTAACAGATTAATTACTACTATTTTCTAATTTGTAGAATACCACGTATATAAATTTTCTTATGAATTAAGTCGCGTTACATTCATAAAAATAATAATAGCAATTATGTATATTTTACACACAAGAAGTGCTATTGTAAACTAATTAATAAAACCTTTACACAGGTAATTCTATTACTCATCATATATTTTGAGACATAATGTATTGTATAGGTATTAATATATAGAGTAAAGCTTTGACACATGTTTGCCAAGTGGTGTTTACAAACTGCGAGCCGAAGCAGCTGACGAGCTGTATGGAGACGTGTCGAGGAATAATGCCCTCTGGACACACAATATCATTGCTAAACGTACGACACAGATACGAGCGGCCCGATAAGCGGAGAGATAGATTATTTCATCATCAGCCCATATACGCCCCACTGCTGGGCACGGTCCTCCAATACAACTGAGAGAGTTTAGGCCTTAGTCCACCACGCTGGGCTAGTGCGGGTTAGTGAAGTTTGAACCCGCGACCGTCGAGATTCTCGACTGCGTGCCTAAACCTCGAGGCCATCACGACTTAGATTATAGATTATTTAATTCTGATTGAATTTCTTAAATTCTTACACTGCTCGTGCTCTGCTGTTTGCAAAAGGGTTGTAAAAGCATGCTTTCACATATTTATGTTGAATCTTTTTAAAAGGTTAGGTTAGATTCTTTAGCCACATGCTCATCCCTAAACATGACATTTGACGATTACCTGGTCAAGCATGGGTGTTGGAATATTACCTTACCCATTTGTGAATACAGATGTGTATGGATTTTTTCTAAAAAACAAATATAGTTATGAGTGTATTTAATAAGTGCTGACACGTTAAAAGTGTTAATATTGATATTCACAGACAATAAAGAGTTGAAACTTGTCACGTTAAGCTCTATAATCGATGCTGGAGTTATCTAAAATGATTTTATACGCTCGCACAGCATTACATGGAGCCGATTATAATTATCAAAATCTGCTCAAATTGCGAATGCGAGGCGAAATGGATTTGAAATTGATATGACAAATCAATTTGTGAATATTCAACTGATAGTTGCGGCGGATTAAATATTTGAAGCGTACCCCTAAAGCTTATATGTGTTGCAAACTGCTAAATTGAACGTTAACAAATATTATATTGGATTTCGATACGTAATAAAATGTAATATGCGTGTATATCGCATAATAGTAAAGTGAAACAACGCTGAATTAAAATTATGTCTTAAAACAATAAGTTAAAACGCTATTATAACAGCAAAATATTAAAGATAAATATTCACACATACTGGCTCTTTTCTACAATAAAAATGTACAAGTAAGAAACTTACATATAATACCTACGGTTTTTTTGACTCTGAAAATTTCATAGTATTGATCTCTGCACTGTTAGAGAAATCAATATTGAAAAAGCAACGTTTACAAAAATCTCGTCGCCAAATTAAAGTTTATGGCTGAATGAAC
Organism: Hemaris fuciformis; assembly: GCA_907164795.1. NCBI lineage: Eukaryota > Metazoa > Arthropoda > Insecta > Lepidoptera > Sphingidae > Hemaris > Hemaris fuciformis. The sequence continues at coordinate 17,125,693 of OU015441.1, forward strand.
AAAAACAGAATTCACAAACAGTTTTGTAAAGAGTCCTTTCCCCGCTGCTATCAAAAGCGCCACAATTCCGTCCATCGAAATGTTCCAGCTGAGTAGCTTGTTTGCATGGAGGGGCGCTTCTTGCTTTCTTTGCAAGGTAATGTCGCCAACATGGCAATAATCGCAGCGCTTTTGTGGCTGAGTACCAATGGACGACGGGCAACTAGTCGGCGACATCGAGCGCCTGCAGCGGCTGAATGTCAACAGTCCGTGTTTGTTTGCAGTTTACTGTTGCTCCTGTGTTCCAGCTAATTGTGCTTTTCTAAGTGGATTTATTGGGTATGCTTTGTTTGTTGTTTGTATAATTAATCGGTTTTTAGTGAATCAACTAGCTAAAGGAAGTGTAGAAGTGCCGCTCTTGATTAATTCTCGAATGGCTAATGTACCTATTTATATTACATAAGAACTATTTGTGACCCATATTCGCAAATAAATGATTTTGATTTGATTTGATAAAAAAAAATGTTGGAATAGGATTAACATAATAAAGTAGCAAAACAATAAATATCTTTTGCAATTAACAAACACGTAAAAAGCCATTGAAATTGTCTTTGCAATGTATGTTTTCCTTGTAATATACTGATGTTTCCATTCCTCTAACAAAACACCAATGAAGATCCATTCACAAAAACTATGTCCACATGCCGAATAATACTCTGAGACACTTCAGATACCCACGAGCGAGAACTGGCGGAACTATTCCTCGCCGCCCCTTCCATGTCCCAATCAGTCCCCTGCCTCATCCAAAGACACACCTCCTCAATTCCGGCATACGTTTCAGGCCTTCTGTATTAAGCTACTTATATCTACACAGTATACAAATTAGTTCCCTATCAGTGGACGATCAAATAACATACCTTTGAATAAATAAATGAAGATCGATCAGCTGATTAACATTATAGCTTACAGTGTTGTAGGGCGCGGGTGTGCGACGGTGTCTGCGGGGCAGGAAGAGGGCAGGCGGGAGGAGGGGTAAGGCGCCGCGACGTCGCGCCGACGACGGGGCGTCACACAGGCGCACCTTCTTATTGTTTCACAACATCTTAGCACGTAAATAAGTTTCCTTTATCGCTTCAAGAACAGCACGTCTGATTACATACTGACAAGCGACAATTGAGACATGTGTCTTTTTGATTGAAGGTCGTTGGTGACGTTTTAAAGGTGGGAATTTAATTATCCTAGTTTTGCATGAGGTAAAGGCCCGTGTCCAGCAGTGGGACGTATATGGGGTGATGATGATGATGATGAAACAAAATTTAGAGAATATATTGCTCTATAAGAAAATGCTCGTATAAATTACCACGACATAGAACAAATCAGTGTTCGGGGCAGTGACTTTAAAGACGATAGTTTTAGTAGCGATAACATATAGCACATCATTTCTTTTTTCTAATTTGACATAATAGAAGAATTGCTCCAATAGTAAACGGTCTCTTTTCAAACTGTTTGGAAATTTATACACTGGTTCAGTCATATGAGGAAATAAATACTCTTGTACAATCCAACAAAAGTACGACGCTACTACATATTACCTATATAGATTTTCAGCCACGACCAACGACGAAACATTCAATTAACACGTAAAACAATTTATGAATGAAGCAAAATTCAGAAATATCGCAACAGTAATTGAAAAGGTTTTACACACAAACCGCTGGCCCGTTGGTACGTTAAGCGCGGCGCAGTATTTAATGCAATTTATTTAAATTCTCGAAATCCGCGCCTCAAATATATGTAATAAAATATTTGGACGCGCCGCGCGGCGCTTGTGTCCACTCGTTTATTTCGCCAATTGGATCGCTTCGAAGTAAAAAGAAGCAGCCGTTTTTAATGTTTAAATATGTATGGAATGATATCTATTTATTTATTCATTCGCACTTTATACATATATTAGAAAACTATACTGGTCAAAACTTATATGCTGCAGAGATAAAAATCATCCACCCAGTGGTTTGGTGGCTTAACAATTCCGCCACGGCACCCCCTTGCCTGTCGTAAGAGGCGACTAGAGGGATATCGGGATTATCGGAGAGGTGCGCCCTTACAAAATATAAAGTAAATAACTTATACTTCATATAAGTGTGTAAATAACTTATACTTCATATAATAGTATAAATATAATAGTAGTAAATAAACTTATACTTCATACTACATACGTCCCACTGCTGGTCACGGGCCTCCTCTACAACTGAGAGGGTTTAGACCTTTGTCCACCACGCTGACCTAGTGCGGGTTGACGGACTACACACCTAAGAACTTTTTTAGATGTGCAAGTTTCATTACGATGTTTTTCTTCACCGTTAAAGTAGGTGATAATTCAATTGTAATACACACATAGCTTCGAAAAGTCAGAGGTGTGTCCTGGGGCCTGTCGCTGAACCTTCTAAAGAACTTTCTAAAGAAATGCAATTGGAAAAAGAAACTTGCTACAAGTGTATACTCCGTAGGGGATAATCAAGATTGTACGATGGTGACCTTTTCAACAAAATTTTGGTTAGTTAAAGCTGTTTGAATAGCTAATTTTCTTAATTCTAATTATAATTATTATTCTGTTCTGCATTATCATTAATTGTTACGACTTGGCTTAATTCCGACACCGAAAATTCGAGATATGATTAGATTCAACATATAGGAACTCGGACCGAAAGCGCCCCCTAGTGGCCCACAGTAATATTAGAAGCACAGTTTAACTACATGAATGGGCTGTAACAAACTATTTATGGATGTAGGCAGTTTCCTTTGAACTATAGTTCCGCCCACTTAACTTCGATGTATATATGTGTTACGAGCAATATATTAAAAAAATATTTTTTCATTTGTGCCACGGCGCACTGTAATTATCCACGGGCCCATGATTGTCCTTAAAATTGTAAATTAGGACCTGTGCCCTGTACTACTGAGACATTACCTTAGGAGAATTGCTTCATAACAAGTTATAATTTCTTAATTTCAACTTTCTAAGCTAATGCAAGTTTTTTTGCTGTATTAAAAGGTAAAGTTCTCATAATATTTATATTGATATTTGATTAAATATCTGTGGCGGCTGTCTTCTATATATTAATACTAGCTTTTGCCCGCGACTCCGTCCGCGTAGACTACAGGGTTGGGTTCATTAAGAAAATAAGTTGTAGTCTATTTTATTCCACAGAGTCCCATTTATGTCCATACCAAAACTCGTTCACATCGGTCAAATGATTAAGGCGTGAAAGCGTAACAGTCATATAGTTATTTTCTCATTTATACCATATCATTAATAACATATTAAGGGATTTAAAAAAAAAACTTTTAATATAATTCTTATATTGTGTATATTGTAATAAAAGCCATATAAAAAAGTTTCATCATTCTAGCTTCAAAAATGACGAATTTCCATACAAACTTTCATCCCCTATTTTTATTTTACTCCCTTAAAGGTAATTTTTTTACATACTTTGAATGTCATATTTATTTATATCTAATCAACAGCCTAAAAAATAAGTTTCAAGTTTCTAGCTTTAAAAATGACAATACTTCCATACAAACTTTCATCCCCCCTTTCAACCCCTTAAAACCTCTTTTCCGCAATAAAAAGTAGCCTATGTTCTTTCTCAGGCTCCAAACTATCTGTGTACCAAATTTCATTTAAATCGGTTCAGTAGTTTTAGCAGGAAAGCGAGACAGACAGACAGACAGACAGACAGACAGACAGAGTTACAATCGCATTTATAATATTATATTATAGTAAGGAAAGTAAGGATTTAATATACTCTTGTTACTTTTCATCACTATAACTTAAATTTTTAATGTATCACGAGGATTTTTCAGAAATAACATACTGCAAATCTTGTAAACCAAAATCAATAGTGAGACCGACAGACCGGCACGCACAAATATAACACCGAGCAGCGAAGCTTACAATTTGTCTAGGATGGATAAGCTTTTCGTGATATTGTTCTGTATTTGTTATAAGTAACCCTTATGTTATTTGAACTAATATTATATGGAAAGTAAAATTACAATGTTCAAAAAATCTTTGGGAATATCGAAAGCAGTAAGAATATTTCAGCGACATCTAGCGCTATACGCTTGATTTTTTTCTGTTTTTGTTGCCATGAGATCGGCTAGAGACAAAAAAACTATCCTCGTTAATATGTATTGCTCAGAAAAACATGACTTTAAACAAGGAAACCACATTAAATATTCCGGCAAATCCTCCGCTAAACCGGCAGCAAAAAACAGTGCGAATACATCCTGGTTTTATAGAACCGGCTCGCGGCATCAACAACGCTTTAAATAATTAAACGCGACTTCCATATCCGGGCCGCGACACGCCTGCTCAAATATTAACGAGCCCCGCTCTCTCTATTTATAGAGACGATCGATTCCGCGTCGACAACTCGCAGGCCACTCCACTTGCGGTATTTTTGGCATTTCTACTTCCCAATCGGTATTGGGTCACCTGGTGACAATTTAATCAATTTGCAATATTGAAACGGTGCATTCAATTTGCATCTGCTGGCCAGACGAGCTGAGAGCTAGCTAGCGAGGGATGTCGATAGGACGAAATGCATATGCAATGGAAGGATGTAATATATGTAGTAGTGGATGAACAAATTGATTTCTAGTGCTCCATAGTATTTTATGCTTAATTATGATTCAATGTTAGTTATCTTAAAGCCATACAGGAACTTCAAGAAGATTTGAATTTAATCGGGTTAGGGCAAACTTGGTCTCCACAAATACTCACGAAGCTTCATCGCTTAGTGTTAATCCTATGAGCGCCACTATCGGTTTTGGTGTCCACGAGAAGAGAAGGAAAGGATTTTAGGGACAAGTCCTTGGTCACCACCATTTCGGCACGTACAATGAGACCATCCGTGTCTTTGCGCACAAATCAGAAATAATATTTACTGCTATAGGGATCCGTATTCCGCTGGATCTTTTGAGTGAGATACGAGTAAGTTAACATCTCAAAGCGGCAAAATTTAACATGTGATGAAAAGTGACGAAGGATATTCTTCTCTTACTAAATGACAACCTAAGTAATAGAATATTCAGATACATTATAGAGATGCCGTCTCACAATAAAAGAATAATAAATCTTCCAAATTCGGAACTCTCTTTCAGCGTACAGCAACAAAACAGTCGATTTACTTATTCAGGGAACCTACGCACTCCACGCCAATCTAGAACACGGTTTATGTGCTCATAAAAGTACTTTTCGTGCACAATCAAATCTAATACAATATTCATTAGTGGCGCAGTAAAAAGCTGCGTAATGACAGAGGGCCCACATGCTCCACAAAAACTTATACAATCACTGTCTTTATCCTTAACGATACGTTGAGATTACATTCAATGTTCTTTGATATCCTTGATAGGAGGAATTCGGTTCGGAAGTAAAGTAGCTACGCTTTAGGTAATTTATTTTATTGCAGCAAAAAACAGCAGATTCCAAATCCCAAAAAAAATGTACCAATTTTTTTGTATGTCCTTGTAATAAGAGTAAGGGAATATCTAGATATTAAATCACTAAAAATACTCTCAGTATTGATCTTCAGTAAAACATACGCTCGTAAAGGTCACATCATTGCGTCTTGTGTACACCAAGATTGACAGGGGCATGGTGTCTAAGGAATCCTAGGTAAACCCTTAACAACAAATGTTTGCGAGGTAACAAATAGGGAATATTCTAAAATATTGACCGGTTGCAACTGAACACAAATTGTTGGGAAAGAGATTAATTGGAAAAGAGCAACCCTTCTGAGTTTCTTGCCCGTTCTTCTCTGATGATGACTGCCTTCCGAACAGGGTGGTAACTTTATTTTTAAATGACTGAATCCAAGTGGTGTATTAAACATTTTATAAATTTAATAAATATTATTTCATTTCATTTATCTTGCTAGAAAACATCCCAGTACAATCCGTTAAGCTGCTACGCTGGTTTTTAATGGGGCAATTTTTGCCACTTTTGTAACAAACACTGCACATTGATACTCCATATGAATCGTATTGCCTTCCATTGAACGTTGTTGAGCCAACAGCAATTTCCCCAATTCCAACAAAACTTAATAGCAATTTGTGCAATCCTACCGTGTTGGGAAAATGAGACAGAAGGTGTGTATGGAGGAATAAATCAATAGTATATCATTGTATTTAATTATCTTTAAAGTAACTAGACAATTTTTTTTCATTCCGATCCTAATGAGCGTTAATCAACCAAAGCGTAGACTAATACAACAAAATAAATTAGAAGCCCCAAACCCCTAATTAGTTTTGAAAATCCTCTCCACTACGGCGAATACCATTGTATTGATTAAAAAAGTTCGTCTGGAACTAAATAGCCAATCAGACATTTAATCAGAGCTAAGTAATCTAAATCCCTGGGCTCTGGACTCGCATTACACTGTATTACAGGTTATTACTGCGATAATAAACAGAGGACTGCGACCGCGACCTGTACGTCCCAGAGAACGACCAGAGGACGACCAGAGGTTGCCGCCTCAACGTCTTATAGAAAAGATTGCTGCCTAAAACAATTAAGATATCATCATCATCATCAGCCCATATACGTCCCACTGCTAGGCACGGGCCTCCCCTACAACTGAGAGGGTTTAGGCCTAAGTCCACCACGCTGGCTTAGTGCGGATTGGCGGATTACACACCTAAGAAACTTATATAAGATTTGCATGATAAGTAATACAGGCCTCCGTAGCGCTATAATTCAGCCTCTGAACCGTGAGACCGCAGGACCCTTTATCAGTCACGAGAATATATTAACTCTTATTGCGGCACTCTAATTGGCTCAGCAGAGGCAGACGAGTGAATAGCTCGCCTAATGGTAAGCGCTTATCATTATTTTACAATAGGCAAAAATCACATAATATTGTTAATGCGATTCTGTGAGAGAAATTAAAGAAATAAATAATAATAAATACACCCAACAGTCACATACATAGTTCTGACCCCACACTAGGATACAAGTCCTGTGTCGTGGGTATCAGAAACTACGAGAGACTTTTCGGTCTCACAAACACCCAGACCCGAAACAAATATTTGTGGATCACACAAACATTTGTCTCGGTGCGGGGATCGAACCCGCAGCCTCTCGTTTCGCAAGCTGGTGTCTAGCCAACTGCGCCACGGGGCTGTCAGAATGAACTTACATCAATGTCGTATAATTTAAAATTGAACCAAAAATTTAATATTCTCACGACATTCTATATTTTAATCCAAATCGAATCTCTATAATACTTTTATGAAGCCATTCTCCCAAATGAGGTTGAGATCGGCGTCGCGGCGCACAGCGCACGCACGGCTGTCGAATAAAACGTTTCTCTTCACTAAAACTCTTTCTACGTAACGTTGAGTGTACTTCGCTATTACGCACTTTTATTATGAAACTCACTTAGCTCTCATACGATCGCGATCTATATGGAGCCATTTTTACTCCATCGGTGCCATACCCGAAGCTATAAGTAGCTACGACTCGAACTTCTAGTCGTGATCTTGGTTTTAAATTAAATCTCTTGAGTATAAGTTAATTTAGTGTGTTAAAATGTTAAAGGTTTTGTATGGATAGAGAATATAAAATATAGTAAAAAAAGAAAGAAAAAGATAAATCCATGGGTTTGCCATTAACTAAGCCTGGTTAAGGTTGCCTGTAAGAGATCGCCTTGTGCGATAAGGCCGCCCATTGTACTTTTCTAGTCCTCTGTACTCTTTAGTTTTAGTGTTGTGTGTACAATAAAGTTTTAAAAAAATAAATAAGCTTAGAATCAATTAATTATTTTTTATAATAATGATCTTTGCATTAACCGTCAAGATATTTACGACGAAAAATTATTCACTTGTACTCGTAATACAGTTGTTAAAGAAGTAAGTTTTAGTAATTACAATATAGTGATAAGTGTGTATTAGAGAAACTAGAAAAGGTTCAATGATACGATTCGGTATGGGGTGATTGGGTGATGCTCGCGAAGAAAATACCGCTTACGTGTTGCAGATATAAACAGACTGCAGAGTAGATCAGCATGATTTTCACTTGTAAAACCAAAATATGTTTTATTACTCTCTCTAACATGACTTGGAAAAGCTGAATATTACCGAGACAGAAGAAACGACACGAAGAACCTCTGAACGGGAGAAATGTCGCAATCTTTTATAATTTCAAAAATAGCACTGTTGGATTTGCTAACCTTTTGATGTGTCTTAAATAACTCGCACTTTACTGTTACAGGGCTACCAGAAAAATAGACTACTTTAATCAGACCCTGATGAAAAACTAAAACAGGTAAGAGTTAAGGTACTTGCATTGAAGTAAAATAAAACTCGACTAAAAGAAAAAAAACGTTTTCTTATTCACCATAACTACTACCCGACTTAAATTTATACGTGTATATCGCTTTACAATAAATAAAGTCTGCAATACAATCTACTTTGATATCTTGTTTATGCACTGACAACTGTCTGAGCCACGTACTCCGCAAACAGATGGATGTTGTAGCAATTTGAAGATATCCTTAGAATACTGCAGATTTTCTTTCCACTAGACGTTTTTCCAATTCTCGATAAATATTCAGCGAGTCAGCAGACGAACACTTTTATTATGTGCACACACGTGACGTATTTTCAAACGGTGAATTTATACTGAGCTTATCAGGGGAACCTTCCTTTGGGAAAAGTATGCTTTAGACGTGTCGCTATCCGATTCTTAAGTCTCGCTTAATAGGAGCTCATTGCTTCTCGGTGCTATAAATGACGAGATCCGAAACAAATATTTGTGGGATAAAAAAATATTCTCTATGCGATCGGTCCATACCTGAGGCCATCCGTTTTACAATGTCAAAGAAAGAAGATCTAGAAAGAGTACAATAATTTATTCCGATAGATAGACTACGAAGACACAAACTCATGAAATAATAAAACTATGAGCCAGTGTGTGTGTGTGAAATAGACCAGAAGACTGAAATCATAAATATAACAAACGGCACATTCCGTGCGATCTAGAGGCCCTGGGTTTGATTCCCGTGTCGGGCAAAGTGTTATTGGATTTTTCCATTAGGAAATTCTCGGTAACAGCACGGAGTCTGGAAATGTGCCCGAAAAACGGCAATAGGCTCGCCCCCTATTAAGTGGGACTGATACATACCTACTTGGCGTAATGTGGGTGCAGAAATGCACCTCTGCCTACCCCTTCGGGGAATACAGTATGTACGTACAAACGGAATTGACTGTTACAATAACAAATCAATTGATAACTGTGGGTAGGGGTGAGAGGGTGCCGCCGGGGTTGAGGTGAGGGAGGACCAAGTTTTGATTAAATTACACAAGAGATGTAATCTGCGGACCAATTGAAATCGATCTGAAATGGCAGTGTTCGTGTGGGTCGAGCCTTGAGAGGGGGCGATTTTAGAGGTATGGTAAGGTCTGAACAATTGCGGGTTCAAATCTCAGGCATCTCTGACTTTGGTAAAATGATGTTACATTACTAATGAATCATTATTCACAGAAAACTACACAACTTAGGAATATTTCACAAGGTGTAAGTCTATTAAATGTGTAGTGAGTGGTAGAGTAAGTCAGTTGGAAAGAAGTTTGTTAACTCCAATACAATAGCACAGTCTAACGACTATTACTAATATTATCAAAAGCACGTAACGTTTGTGTAGGAAAAAAGACGATATTTATAAACAATTTGAAGTTTCCGAGAAGCTACATTTAATTATTATCCAGAATTCTTGAGATGCCTTGAAGATACACATTTGAACTAAGTTCAGTTTGTAGTGATCGCTCACACTGTAATGTGATAAAGCAAAGTGATTGAACACGCGAGTATCACAAACAAAAGCACAACTTGTTTTATTTTCGATCCGTCAGAATCTTAGTATAAAGGAGGGTCGGGAAAAACATTGAACATGAGCATCTGAATAAACAAATATTCTTCTTTATTTTCACTTTATTTCCAAAAGGGTCAGGAGAGATGGAATTTTGCAGCTTCGTTCCACCAGCTTAACTTAGTCCAACGCTAGGGGACGAGCCTTTTGCCTTTTCTCGAGTTCACTTCCTGACTCTGTGCGCGCTAATGAGAAATTCCAAATGGAAAGGAAATTGGCATGTCTAGATGAATATAAAGTAGATAATAATATAGTATAAAGTAGTTATAGAAAGTTTAAAGCAGTTTGGCCATTCATCCATTAACTAAACACGCGTCGTAAACTTCAAGTTCTAAGTTTAAAACTTCAAAGAATATTTATAGACGAAAGTTGTTAACTTTCCTCCAACATAAACTTGCAGCTTACCAGAAGTTAGCACGTGCGGCGCTCGACTTACCTGAAACAAAAACATTTCTTGTTATTTTGGCGGTTTATACATTATCGTTGCATTTCCTCTTAATCAAATTTTTATTTTTAATTGGATAACTCTCAAGAATACGGAGTACGATTTACTCGATAAAGTCATTACAAATTAACAATGTTTCGATGATAGGTAACTTTTTTGCGCGGCTTAAGTTTTTTTCTCTTCGTTGAAGGGCGGCATAAAAGTTAATCATTACTATACGCACAAAGTGTTTGTGCTTCAAACTGTATCAAGGCTCACCTATTGGTAGACACGCGTCTAAATAATTGTAACTCATATAAAATATTGTAACGACAATAAAGTTAATTGGACAACAGAAATTAATCGCATTCAGTGACGAACAATTGTCCGTCACTTTCGTATCATTGCTAATGACCACGATAGGAATAGAAACCACTTCACAATAAACCAACATCGGTTCCGATTGTGAGGGGATAAATGACAAAATAATAACAGGGAGGCATTACGTGGCGCGTCGTTACTCTATTAAAATATTAACCCATCACTACATTAATGGGCGCTTACATAAATATAGCGTTTGCCTGGTTTGTTCGTCCATTACTCGTTTAGGGCCATTATAGTCAAACATTCCTGCGGTTTAAGCGAAGGTGAAAGTAAGACTGTATTCCAAGAAAAACTACCTCGTAGTCTTACGGCAGTGTTATGGATTTGATACCCGGGTTGGGCCGAAGAACGGCAATAGGTTCGCCTCTAATATTGCGTAATAATGCAGGACCTAAAACACTGCGTCACACTGCTGTGTTTGAGTAATTAATTATGGCAATTGATTCCTTGTGTGTGTGTGTCACTACGAGTAACTTACCTTTAGCCCATTACCGTTGTCATTTTCAAGTTTATCAATTCAATAAGCTAAATTCATACAAATATTTAGATACGCTGTCCGCTCGTGAATTATTAGGTGATTAAATCGTAGTACTGGGAGTGGTTTCCGAGTCTCCGCCGCGCCGCCTCGGGTTTATGATTTACTGCACCACAGACGACCTGTTTCTCTAGCTGTCTGTGTATGTCTTAAAGACGCTACAACAGACGTTTTTCATTTTAGTGCGACTGTATGTCACTACAAATCCCAGCTACACAAACCGCCTGAGGATTGTTGTCCTCACTGCAAGGAACTTACAACCGAGAATCGAAGTCGAGACTGATAGATGTATTAGGAACAGTATATATTTTATGGGTGACAATATTGGTATGCGCCCAAAAACCGTGAAACACATAGGCTTGACTAATTAAAGATTAAAATCTAAATCGATTCTTAGCAAGCTATTAAATAAAACTGTTAACTTAACCGTAATACCAACCGACCGTTATGATAACATTAATTTTATCTCTATTCCTCTTCTATTTTAGATGGCATTGATCTTTGTTCTTAACTATGACTGTTACTCAGGATAAGGAAGTTAGGGATAAATGCCGTGGTGTCAAAACAGATAGTTAGATATATAACTGTTCGCCCGGAAACATGATTCTTCAGGCCAAGGATAAAAATTAAGATGATTGATAGATAAGATGATTAGATATCCGCTGAAAAATTATACCACAGTTATATCAAACAAAATAAAACTTTGGACAAATGGAAACGTCATTAAAATTTATATGAAACAAAGCTGCAATCTGAGTTGGAATAACATTAATTAGGTCGTTGATTGGCCGACTGGCTGCCGGCAGATAATCTGACTTGTTTTCATTCGTTGATTGGCCAGTTTTCGATTCGCCTTAAACAAATACACCGCAATGTTATCAAATAAAACGCTTCTAATGTAATGTTTTGTCATCCACGATTTGTTTGTGGTTATATTGTTGAATGTACATGTGTTTTATATATCATAACGTTTTCCTGATTGTATTTAATTTGTTATTAAATCACTTGTAAAGTCAGTCGATTGTATAATAACCCAAATTGTTACAATTTCATGTCACAGAAAGTTTAAATAAATGCAGTAAGGTGTAATTTTAATACATTTATCAGGCTCAGCGTGCCATTTTATCTAAATCCGTGTTACCCATCCTCCATCACCACTCGCAGATATATTTCCATCTATAGGTCCATAGAGCAAACAAATCGACATAGAATTGCATGACTCGCGAGAACCACCCTCGTCCCCCGCCGCTCCCCCCCAACCCCCGGTGCCAATCTCCAGCCCCAGCGTTTGATTGAAGAGCGACGGGGTGTGACGCCGCAATTGATACAATGACTCTTTGTTCACTTTTAATAAATTGCAGCTTAAACGGGTCGGACGTTTTATTTGTCTGCGCACCTTGTAGGTCAAAATAAGTCGTGTTTGATGATAAACGGGCGAGGCTATCGAGGGATTTAGTACCGCCAATATTTGTAAAAAATAGAAAATGTATGGAGTGCGTTAAAAATGGCTGTGACAAATTGATGTCGTCAATTCGATGCGGGTAAACCATTTACAGTTAGTGCTTCTAAAACTAATTGATTTATAAAAAATGATTTACTTTTAAATAATGCTCATGTAATTTTTTTATTTTTTATTTACTGTGTTTACAATGGACAGAAAAAAGTATACTAGATAAATATTATAACGGGTATATTATATGTATAAAGAAACACAATCACATTATGCTTGTGTTCCTCGTAATAGGGGACGAGTCTATTGTCGTATTTCAAGCTTTGTTTCCATTAAGAATTTTCTAATTTATTAACCCACCCGTTTACTTTGTTTAATCAAACCCAGTACCTCGTGATTGTTTATGCCACATATTTTTCCTAGAAGTTAAATAATATCGTTAAACATTATGCCACATATTTTTCCTAAAATTTAAATAATATCATTAAACTACACGATGCTTTTATGAAGAGTATTTCCCTTTCAACCAGGAAAATGTTTCGCTAATGACCAGTGCCATTATCAGAATATTTCAAAAGTTACGCCGTAAAGTCGTAAACTCATAATTGACATTTTAACGGCGGCACTATGAATACGTTTACGACACACGGTGGATCCCGAGGGAACAGATTTACGCCGGAAATGGACATTCGTCAACACTACCAAAGATATTATATACATACGTAGAGCTACGCAATAGTAAAGCAGAACTATGGAACAAATGGAACAGCTAAACCGAGCTACACGGAATACCAGTCTCATATCGCTGGAAGACCAATTTACTGGTGATAAGAAATTTGTACTAGTCTAGATATTACATTTGGGAACTAAAAATGTAAAATTTAGGCAATTTCGTCTAGCTTCGGTGTCAGCCTGTATCAGGTAATAGGCAGGTCATATCAACATTTGGCATACTGGAGTACCTATGTGGTTTCAGTTTACAAAAAACACGGAGAGTGTGGTGTCAGTTACAGAATGAATGGGCCACTTCTGTACAAAAAGCTGATGTGAATTAACTTGTTAGTAAATGGCTCAGTAGCTGTAGTCAAATGGCTAATTGAAAGGGCAGCCACGGACAGTAAATATATTTTGATCTGGGATAGTACTAATCGTTAAGTATCTAGTTTGCTCGTTTGCCGGACTATCGACTAAAAAATAGAAAAAAAATACAGTATTTATTCTCCCTTCTAATCTTGCTTCTAGGATTGTAAAAGTCTCTGACCGAAAAATTCCAATCCCAAGATATAAAAATGCATCTGGCTATCCATGTGACCAAAAGACAAGCCCTTTAAAAATATAAAAATTACTTAAGATCAAATTAATTAATTAATTATTTTATAAAACTGCACATAGCACATTAAGAGTAGGCTTTTAAAACTTTAACATCTCTTAAGTAGCAAATTACTTAACCAGAATCAACTTTTAAAGCCCCATTCTTGGCTCATACTTGGCTCTACATCGCTGAATCGAATTAAAGCTTAACGTCCCTACTGCCTGCGGCCGTTACAACCGAATTATTAGAGGCCAGAAAACCTTAGTGTTGGCCTTTTGTTGGTAATTACATTATCCCGGACGTTATAATAAAACGTGATGTTTATTATCATAGAACAATTCACTCACGGAGGAACAAACACTCTTAATTAGTTTTGTACCAATAACGTTGTATGGATGAGCGCGGATCAAGAAATATTTGTTCATACTACGGTAAATATTGATAATAAATAAGAAAAAGTTTTGATTGTATTGAGAGAACAACTCGATAAGAGATAATTAACTACACTAATTTCACTTTGCAGGTACAGCTCCGATTGATAATGTTTTGTTAGCCTTAGTTTAGCCTAAGGTTTATTAGTATTTTATATAAAACATTGACAGATTAATGAATAATATATTAATAGAATGTGATTAATGGTCTATTGAATATTACGACGAATTTAAGTGAGTTTCTCTAATGTGACGCTCACGTCCTTACAATAGTTCTATAACCACGCAGACCAGGGACAGGCAGCAGCATCACTGGTGCGAGAACCATGGAGATAGCCAACCCGCCTGCCCAGCGAGGCGACGATGGACATATCTTTCTATTGCTACACGCGCATAAACGTGGCATAGGAGAGGTCTACGTCCAGCAGTAGATGATGAAACCTACACCGGTGCACCAAATAAAGCTTGTAAAACGATATTAGTCGCACTAGCGATAAGGTATCCTGGAGTGCCTGAAATTAGTTATTCAGTAATTTCAATTTTAACACTTCTGCTTGGCAGAATACCAAATTAGGGACGCTGATGCCCTTAATTAACACTTGCTTTGACGGATGCAATGAGATAGGTATCGGCGATATAACAAGGCCATGCACTCGGCAATGCGCCTTGAAACGTTATCGTAAACGATGCACCGCCCTAAAAGCACGAACAGCGAGCTTGATCAGATTTTTTAGTCACGTCCTATGGCAGCGAGAAAAAAACATGTCAGTTTTCTCAAGTACTCTGGCTCATTGGGTAGGTTTCTCACAAGCCTTCTGACATTGAAATTCAATATGAATACCATTCAGATAAAGTAACAGTTTATATGAAGGAAATCACCTTAACCCTGAATTCGACACCGATCAGTATACTTCTCGTTAGAGTAACAAAAATCATAATAACTTTATAATATCCATCATAATGGATGTAGATTTTTCAGGACACTGAAATAGGTAGGTTTTTTTACATAAGTCACAAACTAGGTAGCAATATCTTTGATGATCCAACAAATAAAATTTAAGAAAGAGTGGCGAGTTAAGGGCTAAGGTTTCCCACAAGCCTTATTAGAAGCCCATACTATTGTGTGGAAAAATCAAGTGCAGCTCGTTTAGCTCTTTTTTTATCGTAGAGAAAAATATTGGGACAAATGGCGGGCACATTCCTGAGACGAGTCCGGTGGGCGGCGCTTCAACACAATTTCGTTAATTAATGGCCGGCCGACTTCACGGAGTTTTTCTTTTTTGTTTAATTAATGTGGAGTTTGTACGGCGCGGAGATAATTTGTACTCGATTGGACCTTTGTGCGGCTTTTATAGAGTTTTTCCTTTTATTACAATATAATAATTGATTGGCATTAAACGAAAAAGGAAAGGTGAGACAAAGGAATGAAAGTAGTATATTTTTTGGTTACAATGACTTGGTTTTATCTAATTGTTTCAATAGATCAAGAAACTTACTCAGAGACAGCAACTTTGAACTCTGAGCTCCGGCTGAGGGTAATGAGGGGAACCCTGCATTTTCACGGAATAAAAAGTACACTAAGTCCTTCCCCGAGATCCTATGTATCCCCATACCAAAAAACGTTAAAATCGGTCCTATGGTTATGGCGTAAAGGCGTAACAGACAAACAGACATAGTTACATTCACATTTATAATATCAATACGGTTTTGAGGCAAAATAACTTCTACTGAAAATAGGTTCTATGCGACTTAATACCCAAAGGATTGTAAAAGTTGGATATATTTTTCATTGCATGTGCTAATGTATTTGTACATTCTACTGCAAAGAAACAGTCTCCTCTGCGGTTCGTTGTGGTCCACAATGCTCGTATAATGCGGGTAGGTACACTTTAAATAAAAATAAAAGTATTAAACTCTCACGATGTTTTGATTATACCTACTTTGAAATGTTGTAGGCGTATTATGCAATCAAGCTAACAAACATTTTTAGCCTGTCTCTATACAAGATGTTGAGCAACATTCAGCATCATATTTATTTTAAATAAATATTTTCCCTTAAGGCCTCCTTGCAATTTCACCGTGAATAAATAACATAAAATTCTACAGGACATTTCTTTACGAATTCCCTGAATATCTTTTAAGTGCAAAACTATGGGTAATTAAAATTGTTAGAATTAAACTGTTGGTAGTGAGCGAGCGATTGTCGGCAGCACTTCGTCGCGCTCTGTCGCCGGTAAAAGCGAGTGGGTAGCTGTCACCCCGCTCACCGCCTTCCATACTAGAAGAGTATTAGCGAACAAGGTTTCCGGGTTGCTTTAATCGAAAGAAACTTTATAGTCAATAGGTAAATAGTGGATATTATACGGAACTTTAAGAGCCCTGGGAATGTCGACTGTTTGTTTAATGACGCTACAAGAAAGAATCAAGTGACAACAGACGGCTCACATAACATGGCAAATGTTTCACGAGATGCTGAGGCTCGAGTAAATTGGATTAAATTATGCAGAATATCGGACTTCATCATCTTTCGGGATAACGATAAGTAAAACGAAATAAAAAATCTACAAAAAGTATGTTTGCTATTAACCGGTAACATGTTTTCTGTTCTCTGGCTTTATAAAGGCTGCCATAAAATAATTTTACGATTGGACAAAAAGAAGTTCAATATAGCGGTGCTCCGACATCACATATATCAAGACCCGTTGAAATTTTCAATAAATATATTGCACAAAAGTTCCAGCTGATATTTATGTGGGTGTAAAGTGGCGTGGAGTGCAGCGTGCGCGCTCCATTGGCGATCACTACGACTCATTAACCGCGCCGTGTCCCCGGGCTCCGTACGTACCCCCGCCCGCCCCCGCCTCGCAGCGTGCCGGCGACCTGACGACACCCCCCTCCAACCTCATTAGCTCGTAATATTATTGCATTACTCTCGCATATGAATTCTGTTAAAGCACGTCGACCGTGCAAAATTCATTGACATAAAGTATCGATTTTACCAGGTATGTTCAGGCATGTTTTCTTGTTATATTTTATTCATCATCAGCCCATATACGTCCCACTGCTGGGCACGAGCCTCCTCTACAACTGAGAGGGTTTAGGCCTTAGTCCACCACGCTGGCCTAGTGCGGGTTGGCGGACTATATTTTATTAAAGTTATTGAAATATTAGTATGAAATTTATGACATATTGTGATACATCATGAACCTTTTATAATGACTAAAGTGAAATGTTACTTCTTCTCCTATTTTACTTCAATAATTTTAAATTCTCACTAAAACATTTTTTCTAGTGAATGTATCATCTCTATATATTTCTTCTTTGTTAAGAATATTTTATGAAAACAGCTTTTGTTTGCAGCTCCGCCCGTGTGATACAGATTTTGACAAGCATAAAAGTAGCATACAGCCGTCTTGGTGCCAAAAGTCATCGGAATCGCTTCAAAAATTTAGGCGTAGAAACGACTTGAACTAACTGATTTTCATGTCTATTTCTTCTTGTAATGTCCGAACGCATTGATGACATTTTCCATAATACTCAACCATATTTTAACAAATAAAAATAACTGTAGAGCAGATGGCTTATTAGCTGCGTCGCGTCTCGGTGCTCTACGAGCCGCTCCACATCGCGCCTTCCTATTGCCTCACAATAATGGACGTTTTATTTTGCCGTGCCGCTTTTAATAATCTCCGTGTCTATGTATGAACTAAGATTATGTTGTTTAGATTTAATGGACAGGTGTCAATGCATAAGTATTATTGTATTGCTTAGTAGGATTTGCAGTATTAATGTAGTGCGATCGGGACATTCCAGTTAATGTTTTATTTTTCATTTAAAAAAATCATACCTAGCTAATTAAATGATAATACAATTGATTAAAGAAATACTTTTATGTTAGGCAAAAGTGTCTGGGTATTGATAGTGCATTAAAACGACACTTTCTGCTCCATCAACGGATACCTAACTAAAATAGTTTATTTACATTGCAGAAGATGAAAGAAACAAACAAGGCGTAGCAAGTTTGGTATTGATAAGCATTATGTAATAAAAGCTGTGATTATGAGAGATTTGTTTGTACAGTAGGACGCGTCGGCGTCGCTCCATCGAGGTGCCATTAGCGGCGAGTGCCGATGTGGCGCCACCCGTTGTTCCCTCATTAAAACATTATTCAGTCACAGCTCACGAGATCTTTCACACATTTCCGTAGCCAGTGGGGACGGGTGGCGTGGGCCTAGTTTCTCAATGGAGAATTATGGAACTATTTGTGAAGTTATTACTAATACAGATATTTGTGTATTTACAATGAATTCCGCACTTTTAACTGTAAAGTAAAATATTTTGCGGAACGTATTAAAAGACTTTTTGGATATACCTCATCAATGTTTCCCTTTATTTATCTCGACGGTATGCCTAACTCTCGACGTTATTAAAACATAAAATGAGGCAACAATTTTATACATTTTCATCGAAATATAGACCTAAAACAATGTTATTACTGTAACCATTTTCCTATAATAGTTGCAACCAGAAAAATAACTCCAATTAGTAATTGAAATACCCACAGACGTAGTTATTACACGGCATTATTATACGAAGGAGTAATAAATAAACGAATAGTGAGTAGCGTGCTAGCAAACTTTATGGGGTGGTTTTGCACGCGATTCGACCCCACTACGACCCCAATCTGACCCCCAGTAACCCCACCCACATGACGACCGACGTAATTTATATTTGAAACATGATAACGTATACATATGCGAACCGGTCGGCTGCGAGCCGAAAAAGATCTAAGTCGGAGGCACTGCGCCGGAATGTGCGCTTTATGTTTGGGCCCAAATTCTAATAATAGCAGTGTGACGGTGTTGAAAATGACTGGCTGCTTCATTAAGTTTTTTTGGTAATGAACATGTTGCTGCTGCGGATATTTATTTTGTGTTATAAGCACAAATATGACATTTACAAATTTAAATCTAGTTTCAAGATTATTTTAAACATTTACAAAGTCTTATTTACTATCGACTTTGTTATTATACATAGGGAAATCAGAGTTAACCAGGGACACACGTTGTTCTTAAATAATCATTAAATTTGGTGAGAAGTTGTTGGAGCTTTAGCTTAAATTCCTCTAATTACAATTAGAAACGAGTGTGGGCATTTTATTGTAATAAAAATGACACCGGTACATAAAAGCCGGTATAAGCCGACACTATGAGCAGTTGTGAATTAACTTGTTTATAAATAATTAACGATATTTCGAATGTCTGTATAGTCGGTAGAGATACCAAAATAGATGTAATTTAAAATATTGTGAAATTCCCTGAGGGGCCTGTCAATTCTCCGCTCCTAGCTCCGTCTCTGTAGCTCTAACGACGAGGAAATAAAATTTTATATTTTCGCCGAGATACCAACGTCAAATATTCAACGGAGGGCCTAAATTAGGCGCTTATGAGCCTTCACTGCGCCACCCTCCTGCGCCAACCACGAGCTCATACGAGTGACGGGTTCATCACCACAAGATTTAATAAGTCTCGCAATACAGGTGTTTACAAGGGCTCAAATACAATATATCCGCGTAAAAAAATATGGACAAAAGTTTATATCGTCATACATACGTCATGTACGACAGCGTCGACAGAGGTGAAATTTTACGCCCTGTATCGTCAGACATTAAGTATCATGTAATAGGGACGAAACTATGACGTTTCCTACTCTGTGAAATATTAGAAACTTTTAATAGCTTATAGCAAATAAAAACAAATAAAGTAAATTTCATAGGTCATTTCAAAAACTGATCATTACTGAGACCGTATACAGGCTGTCATAGATACATATGTGTATAGATCAGTAGGTAGCTAAAGTTACTAATGTAAACGAAAAAATAAATGAAAAAATAAACTACTATTCCTGAATAAGACAAGTTTTATAAAACTCCGAAATAAATACACTAAACTTAGTTGTTTATACAATACTTGTATAAACAGTGCGGAGTATCCCGCGGGAATGCAATTAAACTGCAGCGGCGTGATTATCTTCACGAGAGTTCCAACTGAGAAGTAGATTTTCATTCGAAAACAAACTGCAGGGAACGGAACTCTGGCCCATAACTTCCCTAATTACACAAGTTGTGCAATAAAAAGTATTGGGAGGTTGTACCGTCGTCCGTCACGCGCCGAGCAATGAAACAAATGAGCTCATAAATTAAAACACCAACGAGCTGAGATTCAAAACTTTATGAATTGATCGACGCATTCTCATTCTGTTTATAATTATTTTTTTATGCTAATTTAGTTCCACGCTGTATTCAGTGGTGCTTGGGGATGATTAATTACACAGGTCAACACAAGTCTTGTTTCCATTGTTTTATTTTTCTGTTATTGTGTATTTCTATGGCCCTGACTATGAAAAAATACTGGGAGGTTGCTTACAGCTTTACTTTTTGAAATATTCAATTTTGTTATTTTAACAAAAAAATACATAAAATTAATATATTATGTTAACAAAATTTCTATTGCACGCTATGAAATGATCTTTTATAAGATATTCTTCAATGAATGACTTTAGTTAGATCTCGTTGCAAATTCCAGCAGTAGTCTGCCATCATATATTAGTCCTATCGCCGCTGATACCGCTCTTCCATTGTCCGAAGATCCTGATGGAATCATTCACCCTGCTCCTCACTAAAATCAACCAGATTTTGTGGAAATCGGTCTAAAAGCGAGTGCAGGAAGTGGATTTATATGCTCATATTGCACCCTAGCTCTTGCGACTTCGATAGCATGGACTCAACAAGCTTGACATAATCGTCAGATTTGTTTTTACCTAGAAATATTACTCATGACAAAAACAAATGAATTCCAAGCTTTGGTTTCGACTTCGTCGTTGATTTGATAAAATTAGGATATTTCACGACTTGCCTAATCTGTGGCCCATCAAAAATATCAGCATTTATTATTTCTGTACTTAATCTTGGAAACTTGCGGGAAAAAAAATTGGAACATTCACCACTTTTGTCAAACGCCTTTACAAACTGTTTATTATGCCGAGCTTAACATGAAGTGGTGGAAGCATGATGCGGCCTCGGCTAACTAAAGGCATGCATATAACATTTTTGGTACCATCTTTTATCTCTTAAGCACTGGCCTAACTTTTTGTGACCAATGGTGTTTGTCACAACTGTCACAAAACATCATCGGACAAACAAACATTATTGAACATTACTGCATCTCTTTTTCCACTGAACCATAACCGTAGACATACCACACATTTCTGGCATGCAATATGAGGAACCCATGGCTTGTCCTACACAATTTTATTTTAAAGAATTGAAGAAACGCAGTTTTAACAAAGTCCGATATAGGTTTTCGATATTTTGCAAATACAAATTCACCACAAATATAGCAAAAACAATCAGGATTGAGCACACAACATCTTGACGAAGCCATGTAGAAAACAACAAAATATATTTCAGTGTCCAATAAAAACGCAAATTTAAGTAAAAATAGTAAGTGAGGGTAGTTAGCTGTAACTCAAAAACAAAAGCTGTTAGAGAAACATTGTTGCCGTATATGAAAAATACGCGTCAATTAGAGATAGAAACAAACAAAACATCACAGAAAACAAACAATTTTTATTTTTTTGTTGACCAGTGTTATGTGTTCTCACCACCAGTGGCAGATTAAACATTGGATATACACGTCGTAAATTGCGATCTCCTACTGTTTCACACCAGTGAACATAACCATACCGGCGTCAAGATGATTAATCAGTGCTGTAGCACGGCCTGATTACAAATAAAAATGTGCTCATACAATTATGTATACCACTATACTCGAATTTTCAGTTCCTTGATAAACAATGTACCTATTATTAGGCCTTTTCATCGTTACAATTTTTATGTGATAGAACGTTTGACTATTTCTTCGATAAAGGGCAAAAGGTACCACTATAACGTGGGACTAAACATATTTTGAAGAAACGTAGATATATAAAAACTAAAAAAAAACATAATTACGCATTTTGATTATTATTAATCTAACATAAAATGCTAATAAGTTAATCAATCTACTCTGCCGAATTAATGAGATCCAGTAATTTAATCAAAAAAGTTAGTTTAATCAAAAAGTAGGAATATTAACGTTCACTGCCAAGTTGAGTTCGAACTTCGCAGAGTAACACCAATAACTATAAATTATGGACTCCGCGACAAACTTTTAATAAGATGGTATGAAAATCGATGAATACTTATTATTGGAATCATATTTCGAATCCGTTTGCTTGCATTGAACAAACAGTGACAACTTGAAAACTTTTTGGTACGAACAAAACATCTGAATACCAGTTTGTCTATAAAAATGCTTTGGCATAGAGCAGGAAGAAAGATAAGTATTGAATTGAAAACGTTCTCTTTATTAAGTCGCTTGAGAAAATTTTTCTTGCGAGTTTCTGGCCGTGACAAAAACCAGCGAACCGCAGCGGACTTTCCAAAAGTTGTCTGCCTCGGGACCAATAAAGGAAAATTATGGCTTCCGACATAAAAAGTGCGCGGGCTTCTCAAAACCGCTGCCGTAAATCTATCGGACAGCGCCGCCACAATCGTGCGAACTATCGCTCAATTGTGGACTTCACTGTACCGATAAATAATTGTGGGGTCGCGTGAGCGTCGTCCATTTCACTTTTTGTTTTAGCACACCGCCCCGGCGCGCACCTGACATATTTATGTCCCAGGTAGTCTAGTCTATGTCAGATACAAATTAGCCTTATATAATATTAGAGGCATTATAATGTTAATTCAAAGCTTAGTGATGTCATGAGAAAAACAGCGGTACTAGGTTTAATATATACATATATTTAAATATAAATGTTTGTGTGTATATAATAAGTCACATTCCCATTTGTTCAAATATTCCTGTAAAGAAGGTAACTCAGAAACCTCAATGAGATTCAATAAAATGAAACCTTCCCAACAACTAAAACGGAATATTCTTTGAATTGTGGAGGAATTTCCAAATAAGCTTCAATTTGCAACTCGCTACCTTTGTAAGTAGTAAGCGATTGGTGTCGCTCGTTTGAAATTCAAAACTTGCCGATGAAGTGGGCTGATAATGAGAATTTATGAGGCATGCGCCCCCGCCATGGGACTGCGCTGTAAAACAGAAACGGCGCCAACGGGACACTAAATATGCTGTGGCCACTTTTTTCCTGAGAGTTGTGATATACAACCTTTTCGCATATCTTCAACTGTTGTAAATTCTGACTTGGCTTTTTGGATAAAAACAATAGCGCGCTTGGTGGTAAGAACAGTGCTGTCAGAATAAAGTATTAAGTAGCAAAAGACAATCATGCGGACTGGCGATATGCTGCGTCATTAACGAGGATATAAGAAAGGACAGTGTGCTAGCAAACTTATTTACAACTTGACCATAAGGCGAAGAGGCAAATGTCTCGGTCATTTAAATTTTTATTATCATGTGAGCTTCATCGACTAATATTGGGTGAGCTCCAACGATCTTTGCCGCAATTACCATTCATTTTGTAATTTTCAAAACTTATAATACTTGTTTTTTGTAAGTGAATATGCACAGGGGTAATCATTAATAAATTAATTGTGTTAATTGAAAAACTATATTATGTAAAAAAAATGTACCTATGTGAAAAAATATATTTTCACATTACCTTGCTCTTCTATCAAAAAAGCCTAACGTAAATTTAACGTATGTTTTAAATTAACTGTACCTTAAAATTTAAAAATAAAATAAAAATTGCAAGCGATCACTTGATGATGATGATACATTGGAATAAAAGAAAATACTTAAAATACAAACCTAAATATCAAATGGCAGGTCATGTACCAATATAGACAGTAGCAAGACGTCGGTGGGGTGCGAGCGGGGCGCGGGGGAGGGGAATGGATTCAATTTCCTGCGTAGAGTTTGTGACACCACACCCGATACATCCGCGAGAGGGAGCTCATCTTACAAACAACCACCGGTACTATACTGAGGGGAAAATTTATTTTACATAGTAATGTTAGCATTGCGAAGGAAAACATCGTGAGAAAACTTGCACACCTAAAGAATCTCAACACGTAAAAAAGTACTAGCATAGTTATGCAGAAAAAAAGGAAAATTACCGTTCAATCGCTCCATTACCACGGCTAAATGTCGAAGTTGAATGAAGTTTCAGGTTATTTACCGACTAGCTATAGGTAATCACCAAACCAATTTAACTCGACTAAAGCAAAGAAATGTCAATCGAGCTCCGTTTATTTAACTTAAGTATTTAAAGTTACAAACTACAACAAGTAAACGACTCAAACTGTCCGTTCCGAAACAAACGAACGACGATAAAACGGAACGCACTTCCGAATAAAACGGATATAAAGATTGTTCCTAATCTTTTTCCCTTCCTTTGACGGAATTGTCCGGTGTCCGTGCGAATTTCCCTTGGCGCCGACTCCGACCCCCCCTTGTGAGATGCAAGACTATTTGCTTTTAACTATATCGCTTAAAAAAACAATTTTTGGATTTATTAACTTTATGGTTTCTCGGTACGAGTGTATTCAGAACTGCTCTTCAGAAATATAGGGAGGAGTGTGTTTATATTTATTCTATGTTCAGAGTACCGATATTTAAATTAAACAACTTCTTCTATTACAATAAGTTGTATATAATTATGCGCGAGCACTCCTTCCCTAGCGACTACGAACATCTCATCACGAAGGTAAGTAGCTCATCGCTTGAAATCCCCCGTCAGTTGCAACATCCCGATTCAAGCGAGCAGGGGAGGAAACAAGATATCTTAGGACCCTCGCTTCCGTCACAAATGCCTTGTAATATTATTACATACATACATAAACTCACGCCTGTATTCCTCAAAGGGGTAGGCAGAGGTGCATTTCTGCACCCACATTTCGCCAGGTATGTATCAGTCCCACTTAATAGGGGGCGAGCCTATTGCCGTTTTTCGGGCACATTTCCAGACTCCGTGCTGTTACTGAGAATTTCCTAATGGAAAAACCCAATAACACTTTGCCCGACCCGGGAATCGAACCCAGGACCTCTAGATCGCGCGGCACATACTTGTACCGCGAGACCACGAGGCAGTCAATATAATAATATTATTATTATCCCTATTAAAGAAATTAAGTGTTTATTCCAGTTTGAGTTAGAATAAATTGCTTCGTCAGTGTTGGTCGACGATAGTTGAACTAGTACAAACCGCATATAAACCTCCCGACAAGTTGGTGCATGCCGACAAAAGAAGTTTTATCATGTTAATAGTTTTGTCAGGGGTATTTTATTAATACCATTAAAATAACAATTTGCTTTAGATCGTGGATTTCAATGAAGTTGTTATCAATAGTGCATACACAAGAACAAGAAAGTTTTTGCTATATAAAATCAGCTCATATATGACCCACTCCTGAGCACTTGCTCTACGACTAAGAAGTAAGGCCTTCGTTGACAACACTAGAGAAATGAATGGTCACGTCAACACACCTAGGAAACTCCACGCAAAGAACTATATCACAAAGATAAATTTAAAAAATAAACTATTGTCGATACCAAAAAGTTACAGTGAAACGACCTTGGTTTCCTGCAGAGCTGTGTAATGGGGGCACAGTACTCGCGTAGAGCTCGCAAATCCACCCGAACGTACTCTTCAACTAACACTTTTTCAAACATTTCACAAACTTCCAGCTAATTATGGAATGTTGTGGAAATATTTTTTCCAGTTTGTGAACTTTCATAAATCAGCGGCAAACGCGAAGTTGTGTTTTACGGCGCCATATTTTAACAACAAAATATATGCGAAATTTCCACGACGTTGCGACGTGTTCATTTTCATTTTTTTGGTGACGCATTACTTGTACACGCAAGTTATTACTACGATACACAACCATGGAGGAAAAAACATATAGACATCATCATCATCATCATCAGTCATCACCGTCGCTCAAAAACCACATCTTATGGAGTATTATGGCAGTAGAGCTTTTTGAGTATATACAATATACATAAGAGTACAAAGGTATAAATATTAATACATATATATTACTTCGCGACTGTATTTCCGTAAAAATAGGCAGAGATGAACGACTACACTCACATGAGAAAATGTCACATGAGAAACAAAGTTATTATACATTTTGATTGGTTTTGACATTTCTTTGACAGATTGAAGCTGTAGTATTATTCATAACAACCAAAGGCACTGACTTCTTCAAACTTGGAGAGATACTAGCTGTCTACATATATGTTAGCTTGGAGCGCTTATTGAATCCGAAAGATATATAATTCTAAGAAAACGTATTCAGCTATTTACGAGTTTTCTGCTAGATTAATTCGCAAAGGTCGATGAGTGTGATCATTTTCATACTCGTTTCAGAGGATACTCGTTTCGTGGAAACATGAAAATTATGACGTAAAATATTTCTAAGGAGTCCATTGAGAAGTTTTTTAATAAGAGCGAAGGCGACACTCGGGAAAATCGCGTTGAAAGAACTTCCGCCGTCACGGGAAGTGATGGAAGCTACACCATTTATTATATTTACTTTGCGTTTTTTTAGGTCTTCTTCCTTACTTTTTTTAAAGTAGCTTTACATAATTCTAAACGTAATTTAATCAAATTATTATTTTAAATGTCAAGAATATTGTTAGAAATTTGCGGAGAGAGAGTATTTAATCTGAAAGTAATGACCGCTAAATTGGTTAAAAATTTTATCCGTTAATGTTCGACATTAAAGCAAAGTTATTAAACATTATTACAGCCGATCAGTGGTATGAAAAAAACTTTATATTGTTATTTTGTCACTGCACCGCTAACGGATTGCTTCAAACAAATTTCAAACTCGGAGCCTTTCTAGCCTCAAAAGCTAACTTCTTATACGCGAGACAAATTCGTTCATCAGTATTGTCAAAGTGATATTAATAAAATATAATTTACAATGTGAGATGATATTCAATTATTTAAAAAATATCTCTGGAACGAAATTTGAGAAAATTACGCGAGGTAGGTATGGTAAATAAGAGTACTAACCGAATTATTGCGAATGAATCTCAAATGTCCCGAGACCGCCGCGGTGTTCATTTGCGTTCAAATAACTTTCACTTCACTAATGTCATTCAAGATTCATTTTTGTTTGTTCGTTTCCCTTCATTTTAACTCACTTTTAATATTTTATTGTACTCTTAAGCAGTTTTAGGCAGAGTTTTATAATTCATATTAGTTTATTGAATCGTTGAATATCTCCGTCATATCAACTTAGTTATATGTATAATCAGGAAAGAAGGATACCACGATAAACAGTTTTACATAAATTACCTAACGTTATCATAAAATTTCAATAATGCTTTACATTAACTTCATAAAACAAGGTACAACACGTTTTAATAAAAAATCTACGTCAATCTGTACCGTAATTTATGCAAACAATATTTTACACTCGACTTGTTACGAGCCTCGCATTTGAAAACTTCTAACCAAGCTTGTTCATGGAATACAACTCGAAATTCATGAATAAAACCTCAACAAAACATTGTGACAAACCATGCACCAATAAAAGTACAATAACTGACACAAGCGGTGTGTGCAAATTATATTACGGCGGGCGCACGCGGCGCGTTCTAGCGAAACTTTACCCACCCAGCAGGGTATGGAAAACAGAAAAAAATAACCATTTCCGAAGCGCACTGCACACACTACACAATGGGGCTTGTCACCTCACAAAACTGTTAATTATAGTGAAGTTCTGTACACGATTAAAAATGGCTGCAATAGCAACATTCACTTTATGGATTTAGTTTTATTATGGTGCGTGCGGACAAAGCGGTGGGTATAGCTATAGCATTTGGCAGTTTGTGTGTCAAAATTGGCATTATAAAATTTCAGTCAATGTACATATTATGTAGTCGTGTTGTAAGAGGATAATTCATTAACCGAAAGTATGAGGGCGCTTCATCGACGGCCACTGTTTAGCTTGATCTTTCACCAAATATTGAATGATAAAGCAGTTGTATGCAACACTGGGCGTCAAAGGCTGCAAACATAAAAACGGCACAGAGCCTGTAGACAAATTACATTACCGCGTCCACGCCTGACGCGTTGTACCGCAACTTTAGCCGCCCACCAGACTATGCAAAACAGAAATAAAAATCGCGCCACAGCCAACGCGGTTAGTTAAAGTTTTGAAGTTAACACGATTTCAATAAATTTTAAAATTCAGTGAAGCGGTCGGTTAAATAATAATGAGTAAAAAATGCAGACAAAATTTGACCTAGATTTTGGTACAATTTTTTGTGTATAGTGATAATTATCCCAAAGATTTTCAATTCCAATGCTGTACTACATTTGTACAGCATGGTAGTACTGGTAGTGTACGCCTAATTCACTAAATCACAGGATTATTAGTGGAGATAGGTATTATACGAGTAGTAGTAGACTATATTTGTCATTTAATGATAATTTGATAACTGAGAGATGACACAAGTCAGCTACAAGACCTGTAATGAATAATAGCAATAGCAAAAGGTTTTTAATTAATGATTAATTTTAAACAATATCGATCGGAGTGTTTTCTAGGATAAAACAAAGAACTTTATAACAACAAAATTAATGGAATTAACAATTACTGCTAGCGGTATTTAAGTGAGTAATTAATAGTTTTTAGCCCATTACGAAATTAATAATTTTCATAATTACTACGTATGTATTTTTGTGTTTATTAAATTTAACTGCCGGCCCAGCCCAGCCGGGTGAAATGAACTTAGAATAGTTGCCTTAAATATTCTTCACATTTCCATTAATTCTTGTACTATCAACATCAGTTGGGGCATTTATGCGATAAAGCGTAAAAATACTCAATCTCACATTTATAGTATTACTTAAGATTATGACATTGAAACATGTACGATATTTGCTTACAAGCGCCACTTATAGATATAGCAAACATTTTACTAATACTGTACCAGGCTACGCACGTAGTGCTTGGATCAGTGGCGGTACTTCCATAGAAGCCCAAAAGCCCAGTTTGCCTTACAAAATTCCGAATAATCATCTTTAAGCTTTAAATGTTTATTTAACAAAAGCAATTTGACATATAAATGAGAATATCCTGACGCCCACAATAAACAATTACAAACTAGACATTACACAATTAACTGGCTTGGATGAACATCGATCTAACGAAAACAAATAATAATACGAATGTGACTTGAGAAATCATTATTCATATAAACCCGATTTAAAATTCAAACGACGCGATGGAAAGTGAGAAGATAAGCCAGTACAAACTACCGAGAGGACATGCGCTGTGCCAAGTCACATGTCGCGGGGACGACGCGCCGTTCTTCTATACGAATATTATTTTAGTATTTGTGTAAAAACCGATCAGTTAATATAGGTAATACTATATAATACTTATCTGTATTAATATATCATTTTACTTATCGATAATATAAATTTTTGGAATCAATATAATACTCATAATACATCAATATAATCAATATATACTCGAAAAACGGCAATGGGCTCGCCTCCTATTACGTGTGACATCATAATAGATATATGACATAAGATCTATGACATACCTGGTGGATTTTGAGTGCAAAACCCTCTGCCTTCCGTTTCGCGAAATACAGTCGTGAGGTTATTATATGTATGTACATTGTGCATAGATACGTATGTAATCTAAATATTTTTTTTTGTTAGTTGAAGACGCAAGCATCAATATTAAACGCTCATTTTTGACATTTTGTGATTGCCTCATAAAAAAATAATTTAATTTATTCCTATTTGAAGTCGTGATGGCCTCGAGGTTTGGGCACGCGGTCGAGAATCTCGACGGTCGCGAGTTCAAACCCCAGGCACACACCTCTGACGTTTCGAAGTTATGTGTGTATTCACAATGAATTATCACGTACTTTAACGGTGAAGGAAAACATCGTGATGAAACCTGCACACCTAAAAGTTCTTAGGAATTTCTTAGGTGTGTAGTCCGCCAACCCGCACTAGTCCAGCGTGGTGGACTAAGGCCTAAACCCTCTCAATGGTAGAGGAGGCCCGTGCCCAGCAGTGGGACGTATATGGGCTGATGATGATGATGATGATGAACTTCTTTAAACTTATTTTACTTGTGCGCTATCTCTGGCTGAGACAAGCTGAATTGTTTAGAACTAATATAATTTTATTGCGTCCTTTTGTTAGACGTTATCAGGCTCGAGAAAATGATTTAATAAATTTTATTCGCTTCCCCAACAACGCTTGCAAATTTATGTAGCGTTATCTGTCTTGAATAAATGTAAGGAAATTTTATAAGTTACGGCCGCAAGCGCGGGTGGCGGGCGGCGGGTGGCCGACTTCACGCAACTATTTGAATATATTTTTTTTCAATAATGGTATAGAAATGATGGATAATAATATTTATTTAAATACTCGTAAATAGGCAAACACAGTTACATCTAGTGTGAAGAAATTGCATTGAAGTTAATGGTAAAATTATGTGGGAAACATCTATTACAGATCCGTAGTACAACTGACTTGCATACCGTGACAAGAAATAGCATGACGCTCGCCTATGCCGTCACATCCACTGTATGCCATTGTCATCTTTTAGCGAACATACATAAATGTAGATTTAACAGCAGATAGCCGAGTCAATTTTCATATACAAATAGACTGAAATAAATTAAAATAGATCAAACTCAATTTATGAATTTACATTTATATTAATTCAGGTCTAAAACGGTTAATTTTTCATCTCAGCAAACATTTCGAGCCGAGCCGCCAATATTTGACCCTCTCTATAGATAAAAATGGTTTTCCCTTTGAATTTAATTTCTCGGTCCACAAACACTTCGCCACGAGCTTTTGTTTATTTTCAGATTGACTCGGACTGTTCATTGGGTTTTAAACTTACTAAGAATTACAAGCCATTGTTCAATCTTTATTAACGTGTGTCAAAGAGACCAATTGATTCGCAAACTGCAGCTCAATTTATATGATGTTGGCACTTTCACTCAAATATTGTCACAACCAACTTCTGAAGAGGCTGGAATGTTATTTAATATGTTAATGCATTAATTTTTAATTAACTTTATTTTGTTGTTTCTGCATTTTTAGTTTTAAGTCAGACATAATTTAGGATACAATGGGACTGACATACTATTGTTGGTTATAAGTCCCTAAATAAACTTAGAATAAAAAAAATGAACGTGTGTACAATGTATTACTTGTTTAGGCCCTATCCCACCCCACACCCGCCACTGTAACTCCTGTGCTCCAGGATTAACAGCGGCACGCACAGTATTGACGCTGAGCAATGAAGCTCAGCGGATCTAAGGGGACCTAAATTTGTCATAATCTCGCAACGAAGTTAATCAGAAAGACAAAATAAAGGAGGAGTTCGAAAACAAAGAATTGTCCACTTCCCTTCATAGCAAAGCGGGTGACAAAACATTGAGCTATGAGGATTCACCCTCATATAAAAAGAAAGACAATTATAATTAGTGAAATTAGACGCAATTAATGCACCACGGGTAAAAAACTATATGAGATTTATTGAATAAATTGTACCTAATGAACGAGCTGTTATGTAGATTTCCAATAATAGGCATGGCAAAAACGCTGAAAAGCTCGGAAATTCTTCCTAGATTCAACGAGGTCTATACAGACCATTATAGACCAGATTGTTTATTATACAATAAACTACACCAGATGTTACATGCATACTATTGAGCATACAGTTACGCTCATCCGACCAAAGATTGCACTCCCAAAGGATATGATGTGCGGACTGTTCATATTCGCAATCATGTGTTGAACATTGGCACATAGGAGAATCAACCAACTTAAACGAAAGAAAGAGGAGAAGTACTTCCCGACCCGGACGGTTTCGATCTTTTATCGCCTGGTGAAATATGTGTAGGTGATATGTCACCAAAAAGCCGTTTCGGTCGGGAGTGATTCGGTGACCTAGGGGTCAACATACTTTTGCCGAAGGGGTCCCTGCCTCGGTCAGGGGGATCGTCATTACAAACCGACATTGTTTGAATGAAATGAGCCTAGATCTAATGCGTAAATTGAAAAAAAAATATCCGACTATGCCTACCCTCACAAAAAAATAAAAAATAAATAAAAAACTTACCGGTGAACACAAGCAAAAAAACTATTAAATCCAACGTAAAACACTTAAATAACTTACGAACTTTATAGCACAAACCAACACAACACAACTAAAAACACTCACAAGCCGGCAATCTAACCCGAGACACGAAAAACACACAATTTTAAAGCACAGTGTCAAACTGTGTCCGCACAGTACGCGTGCGCGGAGGGAACTGAATGTATTACTTGTCTCTCTTGAGGCTTATTTGTTTTCAGTGTTAAAAGACTCCGAAATTAACGAAACAATTTAAAATTATTTACAAATAAAAAAAATCCAAATTAAAACAAGACGTGAATTCTCCTCTAAACAGGTAGTTCGGGCGCTAACATGAAACTCACTTTATAGTCGGCCAAAGTGTGATCCAATAAAATCAAATACCCATTTCATCAGAAAATACAATTATTATCCGATTTAAATATAACTACATATTTGTTTACTGATCGTAGGAATCCAATGTGTAGTGAGTCCTTAGAATCATATTACATCACATAATTATCTGTCTAATCAAACCAGGGTGTAGTGTATGTAGTGTAGATGTAATATTATATTATAAATTGTAAGGTAGATGTGAAAATAAATTATAATATAAGCGCTGTTCCCCACTCGAATCGGTTCACTACGTACGCCTGATACCGGACCGAGTGGGTGCGCCAGACGCTATTGAAACTAAGTGTTATTAGTATTATTTATACAAACCACCTCAGACACCAGGACATTACATTGGCGACGAGGACAAAAGTGAGTACAAAATAATAATCATTACAAAAAAAAAAGAAGGATAGAATGTATGTCATTCAATAACAAGTAATGTTATTCGCAAGTTGCCAGTATTATTGTCGCCCAGTGGTTTTAAACGTTAGTTAATGGTGCCAATACAATTGTATTAAGGTTTACCTAGCGATTGTAGAATATTTCACTATTGAAATTGGATACCTACCTAACTACGCAGATTAAAACTAATCTGTTTCATTAAATTGATACTGATATTGATTCTAATAGACTCTGTATTGTTATTGAATGTCGAGTGTTTATTTACCTGAAGCAGTTGCAATTGAACTGATCATTAAATTGATATTGCATAAATACATGCATAGCCTCGCGACAATTTAACCGATCATTAAATTGATATTATGAAATCAGTTGTAGTATTGACAAGCTTCGAGTGAATATAATTTGATATTACGAGTACCTATATGAAACATTTAAGTTGTTTATAACAACTTAATATTTTTAATATTTAGTTAATACAGCGGATAAGACATCCGATCATTAAATTGATATTATGAAACCAGTTGTAGTGTTGACAAGCTTCGAATGAATATAATTAGATATTACGAGTATATGAAACATTTAAGTTGAAACATCTTTGACTGTTATAAACAACTAAATATTTTAATATTTAGTTAATACAGCGGATAAAAGTTATCCGATCATTAAATTGATACAGCGGATAAAAGTTATCCGATCATTAAATTGATACAGCGGATAAAAGTTATCCGATCATTAAATTATACAGCGGATAAAAGTTATCCGATCATTAAATTATACAGCGGATAAAAGTTATCCGATCATTAAATTGATACAGCGGATAAAAGTTATCCGATCATTAAATTGATACAGCGGAAAAAAGTTATCCGATCATTATACATTCCTAATACCTTGGTTTAAGTTTTGCCTATTAGCCGGCAACGCCTAGCTAAATTAAGGAATATATTCTAGGGGACTTT
Organism: Hemaris fuciformis; assembly: GCA_907164795.1. NCBI lineage: Eukaryota > Metazoa > Arthropoda > Insecta > Lepidoptera > Sphingidae > Hemaris > Hemaris fuciformis. The sequence continues at coordinate 17,160,033 of OU015441.1, forward strand.
GTATAACCCAATTATGTTTGAATGAACATCCAGTTGAAGTGAAGTCCAGTCACGTCAAAGATACGTTATGATGGATTAAATGTAAAACATTAACAGTGCTCAATTTTCTGTCTAACAAGACAGATGTGTTCAAACACAGATGTTCGAACCATAGCTCGTTTCTTGCTTATCTATTTGAAATGTGGTTTCTATTGTTTTCACCGGTCGGCGACACCGGCTGTGCGTCGGCCTACCCACAGATTTAAAATATCTCCTGGGTATAACGCTTACGTTATGTAATTAAAGATCAGAATGGCTTACTTCCCCGAAATAAAATAATTTATTAATTGACATTTAATAACAGACTTGTTTGTTATTTATGAATGTTTTATATTAAATCTTGCATTGTTCAAGTTTGTATTATAAAGATATGCCGTACATTTTAATTTATTATCGCATGCTTTAATGTCACATCAATGCAGTTAATACTGATTGTAAAGAGGTAGTTTGGTTCGCCAGACGGTACCTAAATGATCTTTATTTCTAAAACAATTAAAGATCAACAAGGTCGTTGAATGAAAATCGGAACGGCAAAGAGCTAGTCTGCTTCGCCAGACAGTATCTAAAATCAAGGATGTTCAAATCCTTATCAAATAGACGAATTGTTCAACCAATTTGTCTACCCTGTTGTATAGTTCAAAACCTTTACGAGTCCACAATGAACTCGAAATTTTAAGGACTAAATAATACAGATATTATTGAATTTGTTGAGGGTTCATCTGATAGGATCTCTACTGAAGTATGTAAGTACCTGTTTTAAAAAGCGAACGGAGATGTTAGAATTTACGCATACATGAGGCAAGCTAGCCAAGCTATTATTAAAGAGTAACACCCAAGTCGTGATGGCGTAGAGGTTTAGGCACGCGGTCGAGAATCTCGACGGTCACGGGTTCAAACCCCAGGCACACCTCTGACTTTTGACGTTATGTGCATTAACATTATTTGACAGCCCCGTGGCGCAGTTGGCTAGACACCAGCTTGCGAAATGAGAGGCCGCAGGTTCGATCCCTGCATCAATGGTTGTGTGATCCACAAATTTGTTTCGGGTCTGGGTGTTTGTGAGACCGAATAGTCTCTAGTAGTTTCTGATACCCACGACACAAGACTCGTATCTTAATGTGGGGTTAGAACTATGTATGTGACTGTTGGGTGTATTTATTATTATTTATTTATTATTCACAAAAGAATTATCACGTGCTTTAACGGCGAAGGAAAACATCGTAATGAAACCTGCACACCTAAAAATTATTACAAAATTGAGAGAGAGGCTTATTGCCTTATGAAGGCGTAGTCGATTCTATTGACGATATTGTCTTTGGGGTAACGAGGTTGATGAGGCGAGAAAATTATGCGAAACGTTCAAAGTACGAGTATATAATTTCTTGGGCTCCATACGGAGTTAAAACTTTAAAATATATAATATATCGAGTCATTTAGAGAGTCTGTTACTATTGAGAAAGTTCAAAGTTTTCTGGGTTTAGTTAACTACGTATGCAAGTGGACCTCTAATTTAGGAACATAATATGTACACTGTACAGTGAGCCTTTGCGTGAGTTGTTGAAATTAAAGTTAGCCAAGACCGCGTATATAAGTTCGTATTGGGACGATAACTAAACCGAAGGATTTAGCTGTTTGGGTATTTTGACTCCTTTGATAAGACAAGTTTTGCCGATGTCAGTCCAGTTGTAGGTACTAGCTGTGCTCGTCGAAGTAAAGCCAAGGATGATTGCATATGGCAACATAAGTCTGATAGAACGTGAGAAACGTTGTCAGACTTAGAAAAGGACTCTTGCATTAGTTTGGGTATTTGCGCAATTCCCTATTTGTTTAAAATAAAAAAAACAAGTTTAGGTTTACTTAATAAACATAAACCCCTATAGGTCATGTTCTCCCCGAAGTCGGAAGCATGTGCCCGGTATGATCGTTTGGTATTACGTCTAGTCTACCCCCTACAATCATGTATTTTTAATGTCGTATACAGTCTAGGCTAGAAAAACATATCTAATTCATTGTCATTGTTGTGCGGCTGTACGGAACCACCTAAGCCGTTCAATATCGACTATCTCAATTTAGTAGTCGATGAGGTTGGCCCTTTGGCGATTTCCCTAAGTAAACTGAAGCAGGCTAGTACGAATGAAAAATGGTGTTTACCAAAATAGTTAGAAACAGAGTGTCAATATAATTACATGGTCTTTAAAAAATTAACTGTTTTCAAGATAATTTGCTGCTACGAGGCAATCAAATTGTTATTCCAACTGTGTTTAAACCAAAAGTACTCGTGGCTAGTCACGAGGGACACCGGAACCGTTGCTATAAAAACAGGACCGCGTACGTAGGTAAAGTAAGCCAAAATTGATACTCTGCCTCGTGGTTTCGCGGTACAAGTATGTGCCGAGCGATCTAGAGGTCCTGGGTTCGATTCCCGGGTCGGGCAAAATGTTATTGGGTTTTTCCATTAGGAAATTCTCAGTAGCAGCACGGAGTCTGGAATTGTGCCCGAAAAACGGCAATAGGCTCGCCCCTTATTACGTGGGACTAATACATACCTAGCGAAATGTGAGTGCAGAAATGCACCTCTGCCTACCCCTTCGGGGAATACAGGCGTGAGTTTATGTATGTATGTATGTATGTAAATTGATACAGTCGCGGAATGTTATGTAATATTTGTACTCTGGTATTAAATTAGACCAACATCAACTCAGCACCAAAACCTCCTTCCTAACCCTATGCGCAGAAAACATCAACCAGTTAACCATGGATTGGCGTCGATTTTCTTGGACCATTGCCCATAAGTCGTTTTCTTTTAGTAATTAAAGACTGTTTCAGTTGCAATAAAGGAGTTAAGGATCACTTGGACTACAGAATCATCGATGCGGCTGTCAATAACGCAATGGATGGGTACTTAGCTGATATAGGTACATATAATATGCATGCTGGTCAAGTGGTCAACGGAACTGGACAAGAATGGAGGAGAAATATCATACACCTGAGAAAATTGAAGGAGAATGGACTATATATTGTAAACTATTTCTTGATTGGAAAAGAGCAACACTAGAGTTTCTTGCCCGTTCTTCTCTAGTGATAACTGCCTTCCGAACGGTGCGGTAAATTCAATTGTGATATGACTAAATTTAAGTGATGCATTTGACATTTTATAGAAAAAAATATATTTCATTTCATCAGAAACGAGAAAATACAAATAGATTAAACATATGAATATGTTATTATATATTGTATATGTTAGCGTAACAAATGATTGATTATTTTTATGTGATTATAAAATATATGATTGGTTAGAGATAAAGAATTAAATATCAAATAAAATTATTTTCAAAATTACTGAAAGGGAAGAGATGTAGTGTATGTAGTGTAAATGTAATATTATATTATAAGTTGTAAGGTAGATGTGAAAATAAATTATAATATAAGCGCTGTTCCCCACTCGAATCGGTTCACTACGTACGCCTGATACCGGACCGAGTGGGTGCGCCAGACGCTATTGAAACTAAGTGTTATTAGTATTATTTATACAAACCACCTCATACACCAGGACATTACACAGGGTAAAATTAAAATACTTGTATAATGTATTTGAATCCCATTATCCGTATCTTTGTTAGATACATATTTCGAGCTGCTTTTCTCGTGCGAACGCAAAACCTATCTGGCGACCATGTTGTCGAAATAACCACTATATTGGAATACGGAAATTGAATAATCCGTAAGAGTAGTCGGTGTGCGAACGCGGGAAGCGGTGTTTATGTAAATCAATGCGTTTTACACCGTGTACAAAGTTGACAATACACACACACACATTGTTCACACGAATCTGCGCGCCGACGCCACAACAATGTGCCCATCGGAAACACTACGTTTTATTGAAAACTATAAATTGGCCATAAAAGTATTTTGTGAATGCTACAATTCTATCTGTGTCAAATTTTATGCGCTGATTTTGGGTAATAAAACCGTATTGACGGGATAAACATTAAATGCATACATAACCTCACGCCTGTATACTTCGAAGGGGTAGGCAGATGTGCATTTCTGCACTCACATTTCGCCAGGTTTTGTATCAGCACCACGTAATAGGGGGAGAGCCTATTGCAGTTTTTCGGACACAATTCCAGACTCTGCTGTTACTGAAGATTTTCTATTGAAAAAACCCAATAACGCTTTGCCCGATCCGGGATTCGAACCCGGGACCTCTAGATCACACGGCACGGCATACTTGTGCCACGAGACCACGAGGCAGTCAATCATTATATGTTCGACAGGAAATTCGGTAGAACAGTTTTAATGGGTAAAATGAAATTGTTATTTTCCATATTTTTCACCGTTTAAACTTTCCCTGGACTAAATATTTCAAAACCAAAATTAGCCAAATCGGTCCAGCTAAAAAAACAGTCAATAATAGTAAGTAAAGTATATTGAAACTAAATCATTTCAATATACCAGATTTATTACAATATTGAATATGTTTATGGAAGTGGAGGGTAATTCTATATGGAAATGAAAGTAATTAATAATACAAATCTTATGAAATATGTTAATGAATATATTTGTAAACAAAATCTAGTGCCACTTTTGTCTTTGCAGTAAAGCAGTAGTTAGAATATCCCTCAGCAGAACTCAATAATATTTTATTAGTAACAAATTATCATAATAGATCCATTTAATTTATTGCACTTGCCTTATTTCGTTGTATTCCGGAGTGACATGAAAAAATTATGACGGACAAAAAAAACCGTCCATATTTATTATTACTAATGTGTTAGTGTCATCGGGCTGCTGTGCGTTCCGACTTGCAAAACTGCACTGCATCGGTGTCTGCGCTTATATAGTACTTTTCGCACCCCCTCTTATCTGATCACCCTACCCTACCCTAGAGGAAGGGGAAAATGAGTATAAAAGATCGCGTAAGCGTCGGGAGCGGCCAGTCGGTCGTTAGTCTTCGTCGTGTTCACGTAAGTGTTTGTTTATTTTTATTTTTTTTTCTCTTTATTGTTATTATTGTTATTGTTATTTTTTTTATTTTTTTATGTATGTGCTTTTATTACATTTTAATTTGTAACGACAAGTAACCAATACTTGTTTTAGGTACTCGTGTAGGTCGGTTAGGTTCGATTAGCTTAGGTATCGTCTAGGTTGACTTAGCCTAAATAAAGGCTAGGTTGGATTAGCCGAGGTGTGGTATCAGCTAGGTTGACTTAGCCTAAATGAAGGCTAGGTTGGCTTAGTTGAGTTTAGGTGTCGATTAGATTAGCTTAGGTGGGGTGCTTAACAGGAAACCTCCACGTGGTGCACCCTGGGCAACGACGGCCAGCATAAGTTATAGCAGATAGCGATTCGTTATGCTGGCCGGCGGCTAATTCCTGTCGGTTGTGCAGAATTCTGTCTGTAATTTTATGCATCCAGTATATTCACGTAGAGCAACATTTCCATTAAGAGCGTTAAAGCGGTTTTAGCGTAATTTGAGCAAAAACAGTACTTTTCGAACCCCTTAAATTTGATGAAAGACTCGTTATATAAATAGTAGTGTATAATATTTTAAGATGTTTGTGTAAATTTTAATAAATAAGAAAATTGTAACAAAAATAATAATCGAAATTGCGCTCTAATCCAAAATCCATCTACACCCATGTTCATCTTCATATTTATTAAATGAACCTACAGAAACAGTACCGGAAATACAGCAAGGTGAGAGACTAACAACGGCGAGACTACAGAACCAATGAACAAAATCCAATCATTAGACTTATCACATGAATACGATAAAAACCTGTATCAATTTCCATGTTGAGTAATGTATTATTAATAATAATAATAATAATAATAAATCATTTATTTCAGACCAAAATCGTCCATATATAAAAATACAGTTTAAAAAATACATACATTTATCCCGCCACATGTAGGCGATTCCATGTTAAGAAGAATGGACAATCCATCTCCATTCTATTCGCAATGAGTTGCAGGTAACCGTTGGAGCTGCCACGCACCCGCCGCATCAGGGATGCTGCTCGTTTCCTAAGTATTGCGGCAAAGCCGTCAACACCGGCGTCTGCAAACATCCCCGACGCGCTACAGAAACGCGGCAGCCCCATCAGTGCCCTGAACCCATTGTTATATTGGACGCGCAAGGCACTGCAAGCCAGTTGCGTATACTTGACCCATAGGCTGCAGGTGTAAAAAGACTGACAGAAGGCCTTAAATAATGTTATTTTCACCTGTGCGGTACATTTCGCAAACCTACGGGCCAACATATTCGCTCTGACCGACAATGCCCTGCGTTCCCTCTCCATGTCAACATCATCTTTGAGTGACTCGGTGACCCAGTGACCCAGGTACTTTACCCTCTCCACTTTATTCAGAGGCTGGTTATTTAAGAAGACCGATGGTACGTCTTTATAGAATTTTGTGCCTGCCTTGAAGACCATCACCTCACTTTTTGTGGTATTATACCTGAGTCCATGAGCCTCCGCGTAACACTCGCACATTGCCAACAACTTCCTGAGGGCACTGATCGACGGACTCAGCAGCACCATATCATCAGCGTAGCTTATATTGTTAACAATTGTTCCATCTATAGAACAGCCTGCTACGGTGCTGCTGAGTTCACGTATCAGTCTGTCCATATACAGGTTGAAAAGGGTCGGAGATGTCAATCCACCCTGTCTCACACCCCAGCTCAACCTGTACATGTCAGATACCGCTCCCGTCCACTTAACATAGTTGGTTTGATTGCCATACCAAAATTTAAGAAGCAGGATGAGCTCGCTGGGAAGATCTGTGTCCTCTGACAATTTTTGCCACAGTCTTTCATACCCCACCAAATCAAACGCCTTTGAGAGGTCCAGGAAACACGCGTATATCGGTGTTTTTCTATTAGTGTAGTACTGAACAGTGTGCTTGAGCGTCAGTATTGCCGACTCAGTGGACAGCCCCGGTCGAAACCCGAACTGAGCGTCGTGCAGCTTGACATGTTTTTGTAATTGAACGTCAAGCACTCTGTCCAGCACCTTAGCAATAGTAGTTGCCAAAGATATAGGCCTGTAATTACCTAAACTAGACGCGTCCCCCGTTTTATTTTTAATGATCGGGACAACTACTGTCCTCATGAGATCTTCAGGTAGGTATGAGTGGCCTATACAGAAGGTGAACAACATAGCAAGGACCCTGGGCATATGAGCGCCAGCATGTTGTAAATGTTCTATACTGAGGGAATCATGTCCTGGTGATTTTCCACGCTTCATACCTCTCAGGGTCCTCGCTATGTCACTTGCCAAAAACAACACAATACCTTCCCCCTCGCCTTTATTGCGCATCTTTTCAGTGTTCGCAGACACAGAAGCGCCCTGAACTTGAAAATGCTTCCTAAATAGGTTGGCAATCTGAACAGGATCGCTAACACCCTCTATACTCACAGGAATGCTCGGTCCTGGATTCAGTTTGTTGGTTTCTTTCCAAAAATTACCGAACTGTTTCGTGCTATGTTCCGTAGCTAACATGTCCATTTTAATTTGCGTCTGGTGATTTTGTACCCACTTAAGTTTAGATTTAAAATTTATTCGCGCGTCTCGCATCTTATTGTAAACTGGACCGTTAACAGGCTTGCCATATGAAACCCACTCTTGAAAACATAACCGAGCCTCCCTGTGAGCTTCTCTAACATGCTTGTTCCAACCTATAATACGACATGTCTTGTTTTTCTTTTTAGAGCTTTTAAAATTACAAGAATATGTTGCTGAAGCCGCATTGGTTAATATATCTACAATATTATTATATAAACTATCTATTATAAATCTATGTTTAACATCATGACACATTAAATCGGCACATTTTCTAAACTCTAAAGGAAAATCTATATCACGTAGTTTCATTGCACATAATTTACTATACTGTTCTATTTGAGATCTATTTCTTTCTCCCCATATAACCCTATTTACCTTAAAACTATCTTGACTAACTTTAATAACTAATTTACCTAAATTACATAACAAAACAATAGGAAAATGATCAGACCATGAAATATTATAACTAATTTTTATATTAACTACTGTTGAATTAGCAGCGTCAGTCACCAGTACATGGTCTAACCAAGACTTGGTGCCGTGCGCCTCACTAACGTACGTATATGAGTCAGGCACTAATAGTTCTGTGTCTGCACACCGCCAACTCTGTTCTAAACAAAACAGTTTTAGTTCCTTACCGAACGACGCACTCGGGTGGGCGTTGAAATCGCCAAGCATGTAAGCCGACTCCACACCACTATTGTCTATTATTGCACTAATTTCACTTAAACAATCTGTAAACTCGGCTAAGTTATCAGTACCCTCCGTGGGCATGTATACCGAGAACACTAAAAAGTGGCGATTTTCTAACGTTATTTTAATAGCCGCCAGCCGCACACTTTTACACTCGACAACCGACACGCACGTAAACACACTCTTGCGCCACAGTATAGCGACGCCACCGTAGGGCCGCCCGTGCAGTATGCCCGCCGAAGTATCCACCGCCGATTTTCCAGTGTAGGCAAAATTATGGTCTATTCCCCCTAGATACGTAATATCATGTGGCATAAGCCACGTTTCCTGCAAGGCTAATATGTCAGCTGTTCGACACAACGTTCTTACACAATCAATAGAACGCATAACTGATTTACAGTTATAACTCACAAAAGTTGTATTACTGCACTGTTTTTGTTTTTGTATGTTGTCCGCCATCATTAGGGGTTTTATTTCTATTATATTCTAAAAATCTTCTTATCGATACACCTTCCGGCCATAAACTATCTTGTAAAAATGTTGAAACCTTATTCTTTGGTACACTAATTTTAAATGCATTATACTTTCTAGGGATTTTCATATTAATTTTATGTAAATAAATCTTCACTTGCGTTTTGGACAGTATATATTCTTCTATATCTTTTTCTGACTTATTTTTGTCTACATTATTCAGGAACAACGGTATTCTAATATCCGCAGCTTTAAATTTCTCATTTATGTTACTGTGCGCCTTTCCCTCCACAATAACGGTCTTATTTTTAAATCTATTACGCTGTATCAAGGTCCATTCTTCATTCGGCTTCTCCTCCTTCCACCTATCTTTATTGCTACTAACAATATTTGCCAATATTTTGTTCAATAAAGGTGTAGGTGTAGGTGTAGACGCGGTGCGGGGATCTGCGTTGAGGCCATCCTTATGCTCGGGCGCAGGTGGGGTTTCGACGTTCGGAACCACGGTGTTATCAGTGGCCTCCACACGCTGTATTACGCTCGCTTCTTCGTTCGCGGGGCCTAGCTTCTTTGTGAGCGGGATAGCTTGCACCGTGTCCTGCGCGTGTGACAGAGACATGTCTATGACGTCGTCCAAGGACGGGCAGTCCGCGGAGCTATGATTTTGTTGCACACTGTGAGGTAGGTCCGGAAATATTTTCGACACTACCGTATTATTGGCGTTCTTATTATAATATCTATTTACTAATGAAGTTTGTTTAATAGAAATTAGGTCGTTTTGTACCTCTTTAAACTGATCAACAGAAACATAAGATTCTTTTAACATTTTAATGTCTTTCTGGATCACAAGAATATCTTTTAAAAGCCGAGTTGCATCAATGTGGTCAAAAGAAACGGGAGGAAGTTTCTGTAACTCTCTAGCCACGAAAATCGGCATTTCTTCGGGGTCAGTTTCTTTAAAGATTGTAACAATATCATAAAGGTTCCTTTGAGAACGTCCATCACCTTTCCTCGTTACTTTTTTCTTCTTCGTTGTCAGAGATTCAAAAAGTAACGCCTTAGCATTTTCTATATCTTCCGCCGAAAAACACGACGCACATAACCGCACTAAGCTCTCTTCATCCATAACATCCACTTTATTTTGGATGAAAGCCAATACTTCACAAATAACTATGTTGCATTTACTACAAAGGTTGCATTTATTAAAATGTTGCATTTATTAAAAGGCTGACAGTTGACAGCTGTTGTTTTTTATAATTTTTAAATTAAATTGATGAGTTGGTGTCGTGGGACACCAGGTAGGAACGAAGTTCCTTCGGAGAATTATTTATAACATGTATATATATATTTAGGACAGAATTAAGTTTTAAAAAGAAATATTCATACACACACACACACACATATATATATATATAATATTATAAACGCGAAAGTTTGTAATAATGTATGGATGTCTGGATGTCTGGATATTTGTTGCTCTTTCACGCAAAAACTACCGAATGGATTGTAATGAAAGTTTGCTTACTTTAGTTTATAATATAGCTTATACATCAGAATAACACATAGGCTATACTTTTTAAAGATAGTGTGTGAATTGTCCAAAATATAACGATAATTGTCAAGTAAGTCGGGAAAAATCTGCTATCTGCGGGCTATTTTGGCGTACGCGTCACGTACGTCAAACATTTTACGTTTATCCCGCCAATACGGTTAATGGTCCCCTCATATTAATGACCGTATTTAAATAAAGGTTTTGAATCGACAACATATATCCACAACATTCGAACAATTGCGCATTTTACATTTTAAAATGTAGAATAATCAGTAATGAAAAGGGAGTGACATATTTGTTAGTTGTCAAATATTTATGCGTGCGTTCAGAAATTTATTTTTAAACTCCTTGGTTTTACCTGGTATGTTATAAATAAGAAAATAACTATATGACTTATTTCACGCCTTAATCATTTGACCGATGTGAACGATTTTTGGTATGGACATAAATGGGACTCTGTGGAATAAAATAGACTACAACTTATTCTTTCTGAACCCAACCCTGTAGTCTACGCGGACGGAGTCGCGGGCAAAAGCTAGTATATATATATATATATAATCTCTATGAAGTTTCGTAGTTTTTTTCTCAATTTTTCCGTATGACCCTCAAAACAGCAAGAAAGATAACCTAGAAAACCTTACTGAAGCAATGTAAAATATTTTATATTTTTAAATATGTAGGTTTTCTTGATTTTTCTCTTAAATTTTGCTGATTAGTTTTTATTTAAGTACAAGAAAGTACCTATTTAGGAAATTCAGTATTTTAGGAAATAATAAATAACTTAAAATAAAATAAAAATCTCATAAAACTGTAGTGTTTACCTAGCGTGCGTCATATAAAAAGATATTGTAGGCAGTGTTGGGCAAAATTTAATTGAACTAACAATTAACAATTAATTATTTTTTTATCAAGTACTAGCTTTTGCTCGCGACTCCGTCCGCGTAGACTACAGGGTTGGGTTCAGATAGAAAATAAGTTGTAGCCTATTTTACTCCACAGAGTTTATGTCCATACCAAAAATCATTCAAATCGGTCAAACGGTTTAGACGTCACCGGCTGACCGGCGCGGCGCCTCGTACATCATAATTGCGCGCTTGATAATTTTTTCGCTGCGGTGTTATTTTAAAACTGCGATATCTTCTAAGATACTCATTGAAATCAAATGATGTAAAGGGCAAATTTCTTTTAAATTAAATACTTGTGATGAATAACGTATTTATTTGGATAAGGATTAATATCATCTTTATGAAAACACCTTCACAAATAATGCTTTATTTTAGAACTAATTTGGTTAGCATAAAAATGATTATAGTGAGCCAACCTTAAATGATAGACATAATATGCTATCGCGGACTTTTTTTTAGAACTTTTAAAGGGGAACAATTCTGTCATACATTTTAGCGAAATTTTAACCGTTTCCGCAGCGCACTCAGTGGAAGTTCTCAAAAGGAAATACAATACAAAAAAATATTATTATTATTAATAAAGAATAAACTAATACTTACGTATTTAATTATTTTGCACTGAATTATCACTGTCCATTGCATTCAAGTCACTTGCTGGTTCACTTGCCATGCGCACGCCTGCGCACGTCTCATTTAACGGTTTTATTCCACGCATTCTTTTTCCACGCATTTTACTCTCACATTTTTTTCAGTTCGGTCGCGCAGCAAAATCCCTATCCCCTCCAAGCCTGCCGTAAGGAACTTCGTTCCAATAAATTTTAATATTACATTCATTTTGCTGTTTTAGAAAATGTTTTACAACTAATTTCGTCGTCGATATTGACTTTTACACAATCATATGAATAAAATTATTAATTTAAAATTCCGATACACTCTTATTTATATATATTTTTGTACACTATACTATAATATATACTACATGATCGAAAACAATGAAGACAATAAGTATAAGCACAATAGGCGGTCTTATCGCTAGCTGCGATCTCTTCCAGACAACCTTATGTGTTTTTTTATTATATTATATATTTGATACATAGTTTAAACTCTTAATCTGCCTACTATGTATCTATGTATGTATATTAAAATGTATATATAAATACGCCCAACAGTCACACCCATAGTTCTGACCTCACAATAAGATATAAGTCCTGTGTCGTGGGCGACAAAAACTGCGAGACTATATTTGTGGCTGAAACAAACATCTCGGTGAGGGGATCGAATCTGCGGCCGCTTGTTTCACAAATTAATTGCGCTAAGGGGCTGTCAAATACCTATGTAACGCGTTGGGTAAAATCATTTTATTGACATGTTGACCGCAGATTGCCTGTTACCCGTCATCAAACATTGTCAATGGCTTAATATTTCCAAAGGTCTCACGTTAAAATGTCGACGTCAAAATAGTGTTTGAAAATTGCATTTGCGAATCCGCTCACCATATTGAGCGTATTTTACGGGCGCTCCAAGGGGCATTATTGTTAGTCGGCGTTTTGTTTGGAGTGAAGGAGCTGCCGACGCAATGGACGAGATCACAGCGCCGGAAACCCAGCGTACGGCTTCTTCTTAGCTCATTTGCTTTATGACTGAAGTAATTACGAAAAAGCACTGAAGTAGGCCAAGCATTAAAGCTTCAAGTAAGGAGAGTTCTATAGGTTTAAAAATGTTTACGAGAATACAACAATTCACTTGGGAAAATGACAAATATAAATCTGATCTACAAATTTTAGTTACTGCACTTATTATCTTTATCAGCCCATAGATTGACAGTCGACTGCTGGGCTGAGCCTTAGTTCACAACGCCGAAATAAACACTACACAGTGCCTGACGCACTATCGCATAATTAAATAAAATTTAACTTGCAGAACATTTGGTATTTCTCAATCTTTAAAATCTTGCATCACGTACGAAACCAAAGGCTGAAATTAAAAGGCCCGAAAATATTTCGGTGAATGCAAATGCCAAACTGGCATTCGCAGGCATTCACAGTGAAGTCTTTTGTGAGGTTATTATGGCGGCGCGGTGAGAGGCGTGTGGGAGACACACTGGGCGCGGAATGCGGACTCCCGCTCAATTCCCGCGTCAATAGCGCGGTGCCCTCTCCATAACAATGGAATATCGGCGGGTATTTACTTGACGCCTATTATTCCAAATTTAGAGGCTCCACGTGAATTAGCTTCTGTGTAGTACATACGTACGGCTCGCCTAGCATTAGGCTCGCCCTCTATTACGTGGGCCTGATACCTGGCGAAATGAGAGTGCAGAAATGCACGTCTGCCTACCATTTTGGAGAATACAGGCGTGAGGATATGTATGTATGTTTTTAGTACATACAGCGACGTATACATGTGTTGTGTCATGGAAGGGGAAGGAAGAGGTGTACTTTCACATCAACAGTTGCCAGTTGTATTATCAAGTTCCAGGTAAAAGAAACTGAAAAGTTCCTAATGGAGAACTCAGTAATACTATTTGAGTCGAACGCGGGACCTTCAGATCGTGACTCGAACTTGGGACCTCCAGATCGAACGGCACCCTTCTGCCGCGGGATCAAGACCATAGTCTTTGTTTAGTGGAGTATTACTTAAATAGTGCTTCAAACACTAGCAAATTAATGTCTATTGCAAATTCAATATCAACTTCAGCCTATTTATAGGTATTATTACTAAATAACTTTTTTTTTAATCATAATATAATTACTATATACCATATCGTTTATAAACAAGAAACGATTATCTTGCGTCGACATAACCATACTGGCATATTCGAAATCCGATATGCTTGATAGATATCGGGAAGCGGAAAACTTTCCCACAATAATGAGTTTCGCAGTTTGTCTAAATCGACAAAAATTTTAAATGACATCACGAGTTGCAATCTCTGTGACGATAACGTCGTGTATTCGTAGCACCGATTGCGTAGCGCGTAGCACCGTAGCATTGATCTACATATCAATTGACAATATGGAAAGTATGAGTTACAGTTTACAGTTAGTTACATTTCAGTCAATAATTGTATGTAAATGTTTATAAATACCCATTGACCATTTCAATACTTAAGCCGTGGCTACGAACGCTACGATTGAAAAAGTTATTATCATAAAATATTTTACTAAAACGATTCACCTGTTTCAGCGGCGGAGACTTTTAGTTAAACCACGCATCCTTACCTGAAAACAAAGAAAAAAATGTTTAAAATAATTTCATTCCGCCATAAATATTCCGCACATATTCCTAAATCCAGCATTTGTAGCGCACAAAATCTGAATGTCGTTCGTAAGAAAAATCCAGCTGGAAAATGTTTTCCTCTTAAAATATTTGTATAGATGTAGTGTAAAGCTGTGGATGTATTCAACAAGAGTGGACTAGCGTTAACAATTTGTAGTAGTTGTGAGGCAAATCCGTGGGCCGTGACCGGACTCCCGGCGCGGGTACTGTAGCCTCCAGCCTGCGTGCACATTCCTGCAAATTTTATTATGCACTCGCCATGCTTGGCGCTTTCATGAGCAGACTCGCAGAACAAATTGTTTGAATTTTAGACAAAATAAATTTATTGGCAAATAAAATGTTATATTGTAGGTAATAGGCGTAGTGCTTTAAAATTGATTACAATTAAAACGTAATTACAGTATTATCATATAGATGATACTGGTAAAAAGATTAGTCAAAAGACTTTAACGAACTAATGAGAATTTAACCTTAAACATAAAGCGAAAATTACTTCGAAATTGCGTTTAATTGAGTGTCTTGTATAATTTAAGCTCATCTAGTTAAGTCGACGAGTGAAATATACTCGTATTACCTCGCTCTAATAAACAAAGAGAAAATATTGATAAATACATCAATGTCTCTGTCTATTTTTGTTAACAAAAATAAAAATATGAAATAACGCCTATGAGCCTGCTTTCATTACGCAAAATGTAAAACCGCTCAATGCAAAAAATAGTTACATTTCTATATCGTGTGCAAGCTACAAGTTACAAGAAATCTATATGACGTACAGCGTATTTCCAATCCACAGCAAATAAACAAAGCAGTGCAGCCAATCATCTCGCGCAGTCCGAGCACGTCGAGCGAGCCGCGTCGGCACTCACTACTACAATCACTTCTGCTTAAATAAATTTAATTGTGCCTCTTGTGATCCAACACGGTCCATTCTATTATTCAAATAATGCTCTTTTTATTTTTAGCGAGAGTAATAACATTAAATCACGACGAGATCTTATATTTAAGTCACTTTAATACGTACTAGGATTTG
This sequence comes from Hemaris fuciformis, assembly GCA_907164795.1. NCBI lineage: Eukaryota > Metazoa > Arthropoda > Insecta > Lepidoptera > Sphingidae > Hemaris > Hemaris fuciformis. The sequence continues at coordinate 17,175,576 of OU015441.1, forward strand.
AATAAGACCTCTCTTGATTTAATGAATTTCCATTACGTTTTTGAATGAACAAAACAAGACATTTTGGTAGAAACTGACCTACACTTTTAGTATTAATGACGATAAGTCAGTCCTATAAACTTTTCAGAGGGTGTAATGACCAATCATGGACGAGAAACCCGGGGCATGGAGGAGAACGATTAGCATATCTGTAAGATCCTTATTTACCTTTATATATCTTTTATAATTACCTTAAGATTAAAGAGAAAAGATTTTATTGTGAAAAAAAAAACAAAAGCAAACGAACCCAAAGAATAGTCATAGGGTTCAACAACAAAATGGATTGACGACTTGATAAATCTAATAGGGTTTAACTGGTCAGTCTGGAAGTTTTGGCGGCGTACTTATAGCAGTATACGGCATTTAGCTCATGATTATTCACTTCATCTTACAGAACAAGCCCTCATCTCATTGTCCTACATAAAACTCCAGTAAATTTAGATGTTATCTAATTTCTCGTCTAGTTACCTGTCGTGTTATTTTCTGTCGACACTCTACCAGACTATTCATATTCAATCTTGACATGGACTATCCCAACCAAACTGATCCATCAATTACTAAAGACAGATCCTTCGTACAAGTAACACACCCCGATAAATAACTAAATACTTACTCTCGTGAGGGCAATGCGAATAGATGAATGTTCTGTACAATATATTTCATTTGTGAATGGAATGTTCCGCGTAGCGCGCCCATGTATCTAGAATGCTGCACCGACATTCATTGAATCTAATGGACATTCATTCTTTACATTTTCCAAAGCAATAAAATATAACGCATTGTTTCATTCGTAGTTATACGAACATAATGTTTCAGTAAATAACTAATTATAGAGAGGTGTACTTTATCAACTATAAAGTTTCATGTAATAGGGAGAGGGAGGCACTAGGCCACCGTGGTGGACTAAGGCCTAAACCCTCTCAGTTTCAGAGGACGCTCGTGCCCGGCAATGGGAGTATAGGACCTGATAATGAATAGGGAGTGAGTGTATTCCTGTAGTCGTGATGGCCTCGACGTTTAGGCGCGCGGTCGAGAATCTCGACAGTTGCGGGTTCAAACCCCAGGCACACACCTCTGACTTTCCGAAGTTATGTGTGTATTCACAATAAATTATCACGTACTTTAACGGTGAAGGAAAACATCGTGATGAAACCTGCACACCTAAAATTTCTTAGGTGTGTAGTCCGCCAACCCACACTAGGCCAGCGTGGTGGACTAAGGCCTAAACCCTCTCAGTTGTAGAGGAGGCCCGTGCCCGGCAAAGGGACGTATATGGCCTGATAATGAATAGGAAGTGGGTGTATTCCCATTTGCCAGGAGCATTAACGAGAATTTTTAATGAAGAGACCCAACAATTTGCAGGACCCGGGAATCCAAGCCGGGACCTCTATGACGCACTTGCATCCTCTTACATATGCTGTCTACAAACGAGACGAAACAAACGAGGGGCGTTTAAGTAATTCACAAAATAAATTCCGAGCAGTAGAAATGTATGTCAAGAGGCATTCATAAGCTCCTAACTCGTCTGAAATAAAAACGAGAACTCTTGTGAAATAGTTGTATTAAGGTTGTTTTCATTTTGTTTACTTATAAATCGTGTTTTGTAACATAATATTTTTAGCACGCTACGCTTTAATTTACGTTTTAAAAGTTATTAAATTTATAAAAACTTACGAGTACTTACGATATTTGAACAACTTGTTAAGTTTATAACTTAGGTAGTTCAAAATTTGCTTTATAAGTTTCAAATAACTTCGTCTTAGCTAAAACGAGAAATAAGTTAACAAGTATAGCATAATATTTGAACATATCAGATTAGAATGAATACCTACATAAACCCAAAAGTCATAAGCAATAGGAAAAAAGTCAAGGTTATAAAAACAACCTTAAGAGAATTTTCTGTCTCACAAACACCCACACTCGAAAACATCGAATATGCAACAAAATTCCTTGTTGATGAAACAACGTGGACACAATATTAATAACGAGCAACGTTTATGAGTTGCGGTGAAAAGTCATTTAGCCTTGATCACGTTCCGATGAAAACTTCATTTTGCGACAAATTCACTTATCAGCATTTCACTTAGCGGCGAGCGCGGGAACGGTGCTTCAAACTAGCGCGTCCCAACAGCTTCTAGTTTATTATATACTGCAGCTAGATTAGACAACACAATTGTTGTACTCACTATATCTTACATTACTTTATTCTCAAAATTGAATTGTCTCTATAATGTGGACGAGAGCATCATTTTGGTACCGTATGCACATAGAACTTATAACGTTTGATAATGTAATCATTCCAGTGATGTTCAAACAGAGTATCAAATGGCGTGTGAAGTCAATTTCTCGTCACTCGAGACATTCGTGCTAGACGGTTAATATGCTCCCTTCATTATGCTAAACAGCTAAGGATTGTATGAAGACCATGCCGAAGGAGCAGACCGCGATGTTATGCCCCACTGTGTTTAAATCACTAATCAACATCAATTCCTCCTCGCTATTCAGCGAGTGAATCGCCAATCAACTTGACTAAGACCATAATAAAACATGACATTATGCCGTTGAGCGCGACCCCGTCACTAAAAGCCGACAGTTTTCCATTTATTCACTAAATCAGCTAATTAATTCCTCTAAGCCTATTACGTAATTCGACATTATGTCAATCTGCTGTCGCTCCGCTAATACCTGTCACAATTCTATCACTTATTCATTCGGTCAAATAGTTAAATTATATTAATGATAGCTTTTGGAAGCAGAATGTATTATTCAATAATGCCACTGTAGCACTTCGTATGGGCGGCGATCATTGCTCACTCATTGTTTAATCATTAATTGTTTTTGTATTATTCTAATCTATACAAATAAATAAAATACAAGCGTCTGTTTGTAATATTGCAATAACCGCTTTTTAATAAATGCATCTGGATGTATACGCGGTACATATACCAAAATAACGTTTTTTACAATTTTTGTCTGTCTGTCTGTTTGTTCCGGCTAATCTCTGAAACGGGTGGACCAATCTTAACGGGACTTTCACTGGCAGATAGCTGATGTAATAAGGAGTAAGTTAGGCTAAAAAAATATAAAAAAATCGGCTGTTAGGCGGAACGAAGTTCGCCGGGTCAGCTAGTAATTAATACAATTAGATGACGACGCAGTTTATGTCTTATACATATGTATGTATACTACCGAAAGCCTTGGGTTTCATTGTGCTGTGGGTTCATCTCGTATATATATTTATGTAGCTGCGTAGAGTTTAGATGTAAGGACGGTCAACAGCAATGGGTTCGCTTATTATTATGAAGAAGTGAGTGTCTGATGAATCCTGAATACAAAAAGGCCGCTGCCCTCGGGTATAGAGGTGAGAAAGAGTACACATGGACATGTAAATGTACCTATATTATTTATCGTTTATATTATTACACATTTTTACTATTTGTAAATAATATCTACAAGGTGGTTCTTCACAATAAGATTTGATTTAATAAAACATTAATACTACTTCAGGTTGCTTCAAAATTACATCCAGTTCAAAACATTTTTTCGCCGCCAACTTCTTTTACTTAATGCGAAAAAAATGTCCGTTAAAAAGTGTCATTTCGAACAAAAACTGACCCTTTTATTTTGTCTTTCGTTCCCTGATTCGTTGCCTTCCCGGAACGCTACGTTTTTTTAAAAACCAGCAATGGAATAAGCTTCCTTTCCGTACGCATTATATTTTCGAGGCGACACTTTTCAAATTGGCGCGAAAGGCTTTTCTGTCAATCTGGTGTCACATCGGCGGGGGGCGGGGGCGGTGAGCGGGGGGTAAGGGTGGAGGGTGCGTTTGAATGGCTCCATCATCAATCATGCGCGTCCGACGCACGAGCACCCACAGACTTCGAAGTCTTTGGAGATTTGCGCTTTTGTTACCAGGGTGAAGGGATATTTATAATTGATTTTTATGGGTGCAAGAATCGCATATTTTTAATAGAAAATGTATAACATGGTGTGTTGCAATAATAAAAAAGTTATTTTCATGTATGTAGTAACGTATGTATTATATCTTCTAAGGGCCCAAGAAATGTTTAATATGTTTTCAATTAAATTATTTAGCTAGATGACAAACTGTTACATAAGAAATAAAATAATGTAACAATTTATATTGTTAATTTAAAAAAAACTAATAATAACATTAATTGGAGTCGCATAAAGAACAAAAAATTAAAGCACTCTTTTAGCACAAAACATATCGTGCAAAAAGCCTTTTCATCATCAGCCCAAATGCGTCCCACTGCTGGGCACGGGTCTCCTCTACAACTGAGAGGGTTTAGGTCTTAGTCCACCACGCTGGCCTAGTGCCGATCGGCGGACTACACACCTAAGAACTTTTAGGTGTGCAGGTTTCCTCACGATGTTTTCCTTCACCGTTAAAGCAAGTGATATAATTTATTGTAAATACACACAAATCTTCGGAAAGTCAGAAGTTTGTGCCTGGGGTTTGAACCCGCGACCGCCGAGATTCTCGACCGCAACCGCAAACCTCAAGGCCATCACTGCTTTTTTTTAAAAGCCTTTTAAACCTATACTCTTCTATATCTATACATCTATACAAATAAATAAGATTGGAGTGTCTCTTTGTAATATTGAAATAACCGCCTTTTAATAGATGCATATGGATGTATACACGGCACATATACCAAAATAACGCTTTTTACAATTTTTGTCTGTCTGTTTGTTCCGGGTAATCTCTGAAACGGGTGGACCAATTTTAACGGGACTTTCACTGGCAGATAGCTGATGTAATAAAGAGTAACTTAGACTACAAAAAAAAATCAACTGTAAGGCGGAACGGAGTTCGCCGGGTCAGCTAGTATGACATAAAAATATTGGCTAAAATATTCTACAAAGCGACGTGAAGTACAAGAAAAAATAAAAAAATAAAAATCAAAGAATACATTTCCTCTTTACGGCATCTCAATAAAAATATTACGCGATAAGTTCGGAAACTATAAATCCGTGCGACACTTACAGATAACCTCTCAAGACGGTCACATTATGTGGAGAGGTGAATTTACATGAACCGCCGCGTTTTTATTTCTCCCGCGACTTACCGAGGTCAAGGTCACAGCTGGAGGTTAATGTCACACTTGAAGCGACATTACCGTCAGTGGGACGCTCAATGGTTTGTAGGAATCACTGCTGGGAGTGGCTACGGGCCATTGAAACGATAATAAACGTAACGACCACATTCCCTAGACGTAAATAAATGCTCGTAATATGTATCTTGAGTCTTAAAATTATTGCGTATAGCATGCAAGCTGGCCAACCCGCACTAGGCCAGCGTGGTGGTCGAAGGCCTGAACCCTCTCAGTTGTAGAGGAGGCTCAAGCCCAGCAGTGGGACGAATATGGGCTGATGATGATGATGCATTACAAGTTTGTGATCTGTGCTAGTTAGCACTGAAAATTGATAAGACTGGATAAAATTTTCGGGAAATTAATACGACCTAAAATAGCCGCAATGCGAGCTTCCCACGCTTCTCGTTAAACATTAAGGGCGTTTTTAGTACCCAACATTATACATTAGTAGCGTGTAATAAAAACAAAGTCGTGAGGGCCTGGAGGTTAAGGCACGCGGTCGAGAATCTCGACGGTCGCGGGTTCAAACCCCAGGCACACACTTCTGACTTTTCGAAGTTATGTGTGTATTCACATTGAATTATCACGTACTTTAACGGTGAAAGAAAACATCGTGATAAAACCTGCACACCTAAAAGTTCTTAGGAATTTCTTGGGTGTGTAGTCCGCCAACCCGCACTAGGCCAGCGTGGTGGACTAAGGCCTAAACGCTCTCAGTTGTAGAGGAGGCCCGTGCCCAGCAGTGGGACGTATATGGGCTGATGATGAATAAAAACAGAGAATTTTTGTGCAAACACTACAGCATTGATGATGTTTTACTATCTACTCGTATATATTACGGTTTCTTTTGTTCCCGACCTCTGTGGTGTTTCTTTATTTCTGTCATTACTTGGTGAATTTATGTATACAAGGTGGGGTTACCATCATATTAGTGGTCCATTTATGATAATTATTTTACTGCAGTTCCGCCACTATGAATTATTATCATTATCATCAGGCCATTATGTTCCACTGCGGAGCCCGGGCCTCCTTCATAACTGAGAGGTGGTAAGGCCTTAGTCCAGCACGCTAACCTGGTGAGGATTGGCGGACTACACAACTAAGAAATTCCAAAGATTTTTTTAGGTGTGCAAGTTGCATCATGATGTTTTCCTTCACGTTAAAGTACGTGGTAATTCATAGCGAATACACACATAATTTCGAAAAGATAGAGGTGTGTACCTGGGTTTGAACCCGCGAACGCCGAGCATTAACTCAACCGAGCGCCTAAGCCTCGAGGCTTATATAATGCATATATATTCGTGCGTACTCGTGAATGAATATAGCACGGATTAAAATAGATCTTCTGCTTTTTAGAGATGGATTTAATTTAATTACATACATAGTTGTTGTTCGACTCTGCAAAGTGATAACATCATCACATACTCAGTTATTTTTAAGACCATCATACTACAACATGTCTTAAATAGACATGATCTAAAATAGTCTTCTTGTCTAGACCTGTGTCTTTTTTTATGAATATTTCCATCCCGTCGAGTGTGGTGTCTAGCCGATGCAGATCGATACGGCCGTCAATGAAGTAAATATAGCGCGGAAGCCTTACAGGTAGCTCGGTAACCCTGTTAGGGACATTGTGTATCGGCCGCCCAATATTATGTAACGTAATGGAGATTAACCGCCTTAGTAACCCGACACACGTGATCCAGGAATTAAGAACACAGGGTGAAACGACAAACTTCATCGGAATGAAAACTATTTAGTTAATTAAGAGCTGTGACGTCATGAAATATATAGCTACACACTTTTAATCATAGAACTGGAAAAATAGTTCCTATGATTAAATTATATTCGTGCTCAAGAATTGAGCCTTGGAGGAGAAAAAAATATATAGTGTACATAGGTACATTTAAGCTAGCGGAATTAGTATTAAACATTTAAAAGGCAACTCAAAATGTGGACAAACTAAAGGGATCGTGAGCGCACACAGAACGAGCTTCCAAGATGAGCGCCTGAAACCTCCACCTAGTATCGTTGTTCACCAACCACACAAGAAGGCTTGCACATAAACATATGTAGATGGAGAGCAGAGTAAGTACAACCGACACTCCCAAAAGTTGTCTTTGTTTTTTTTTTTTCATTTAGAAGAATACAGACTTCATACAGTCATATGAAAGAAAAAGCTCATCCATAGAACACCATTACGCGAAAAGTAATTTTCCAAGTCTGAAGAGCGAGCTAGAATGTAATTTATACAATTTATTCTAAGAATACCCGCACTGTGTCGTCTCACTGAGTGAGATGTCGGTTCATCCTGCCGCGCCGCCTCGATCTGCCACAAACTTGTTTTAGTTGATTAACTTTAAAATATCCAATCGGCTCACCCACCTTTAATATTTAATAGAATTTGTCTCACTCAATTTCGTAGCGACGGGCTAATGTAACACGCGCCAAGCTTCCCAGCATTTTGGGTCACAGCCAAAATTCTTGCTAGTTTTCATCGTAGCTAACATGTAGACTGGAGGATGGTTTGGCCTTCTTTCTTTATAACGATAAGTTCACCTTGCTTCTGTATAAGTTGAACAAAAACTACATTACATAGCAAAAAAATTGGATTGTAAATTTTAATATTTTACCTTGTCTGTATTATTTTTCGCAAATTATATTACAAAGATTTGACATTCGATTGTACACGCTGCTCAGCTACACATTTTAGAATACATTGGAAGGCTACATTGTAATTTTTGATAAATAACATAAATTATTAGTTTTATAACAAGGGTATAATGTAAGATATATTTTTCGACAATATATTAACCAGTGTTTGGGAAGTTGTGCCGGTCATATAGCGCCGCGGCGCTCGACGTCACTCCAGACAAATTTTTGACTTTAACATTAATGAATTATCGCCACCTATATTGAGTTAACTTGTACTGTAGAATACTATTTATATTATTAAATGGATATTTTGTATCCGTTTTTCTTTTCACGTAAAAAAAATGACGTTGGTCAAAGCGTTTACGCGTTTACGAACAAAAAATATTAAGTGAAAAAATGTCACATAGTTAATATATACGGACCCGGAGATATTTGTAATAAACACAATATGGAACTGCGCGGGGCGGGAACGTGCATTTTTCCAGCCCCGAAAGCTGACTAATCTAAATACGTATGTAGTCTGTCGATCGTCTGCATACGAATTGCTAAAAGCCTTAAAAATATTCTGACCCTTATTTTTCCTTTTGAAATCGACGTTAGGTATATAACTACTGCTATTGTCCGTGTATAATTTACATAAAAATAATTCTAGTAGGAACATTTTACTAACACACTACAGGGTACAATACAACGAATACCCTATTAATAAGCCCCGTCCGTCGATCGTCACGCTACAGAGAACATTAGTGTCCGGAGTAGGTCGGAGTTGCAAATTGGCCTTTAGACCAGCCCGGGCCATAATCACGGGTTATGAGTACGGAGAATATATTTACAACGGTCGAATAAATTATGGGTATCGGTGTTATGGTCGTCGTATGGCGTTGAATAGCCCGGAAGCTATTCTAACAGAGTCCGGCGGATGGAAGGTAACTCGCAGTGTAGTGGGACATAATGACACGGAAACTCCGCTTTTGTTTACGAGGGTTAGTCAAATGGTGTTTTGCTGATTGAGTGTTCGTTGTTTTTTTTATAAGTATTATTAAATGGGCTAGTTTTGGTTAGTAGGCTCTGCCTAGTTTGGGAACCCCTGGCAAATATGCAAGTTAAGAACAATATGTTATGTAATAGTTTTTAAGTCATACTGTAAGTTTGTGTTAAGCGCTTAATAAATAAATAAATAAATAAATAATGACCAAAAAAAAAAAAGTAGTAGGAAGAAAACATCGAATTAAAAACTGATCGTTCAAAATATTTTATGCATATCAATGTGTTAAATTAAAATAAAAGTTAATTAGTTGTACGTTAGTTATATTCCATGTTATGTCGCTAGAATTATTAACATGTTATACTAAAACTATCCATTTACCAAGTAACGTTAACAACAACAGTTGAACATGACGTAACAGCACATTCACATGAACCGAATGCACCAATTAACATATAACAAACCAATCTTCGGTAACATTGGATGGTGAACGGGTAATATTACTTCAATTAACAAAGCCTTCGAGCCAATAAAAGCTTCGGAATTAGGGCTTTATATTAAAGCTAACACTGCTATCAAAGATGGTTAGGAGAACTAATTAGTAACAGTTTGATGTTATCAGTTTGTAGCAATTAGCTTGTAAATTGTTGTAGAGTTGCTCAACGCTGAAAGTTTTACAGACTACATTCTTGGTACGACGAACTCTAGAGTTTGGAAGAGTCGATTGTGTAATACACTTTTCCAGACAAGGTTTTGATTTGAGGCAATTGAATTAATTTACGACTGTTCAACTTGCAAACTAAATACAGATTTACGGTAAATATCTATTATTTAACTAATTAAATGTGTTAATAATAACACTCCCTTTCATTAAATATAGAAAAAATAAATAAAGAATATTTTATTTAAATTTGTTAAATAAGTTTAGTATTAAATGTAAATTTTGATTCTAGTCATCACTGCTCGGAACACTGCACTGCGTTGTCACTTTGCTGTATCAGCATAAAAAGCCACTTAATATCTGCCGTACTTCTGTCAACAATACGACTTAAATATCGTCACTAAAATACAAGACTCAATCGCCGTAGTGCAGGAGGTTCCGACATTACTTAATTGAGAGCACGATATCGATATCTCGTGACAACATCTGATAAGAAATAAGGGAATAAACCGCACAGTAATGTTATTATGGTACAATCGATGGCGTCGCGTGACTCTGTATAGCCAACTCCTTGCTCTATACTTTACTGTCAATAACGTAATCACAATTTGATATCAATATAAAGGGATACGGTTTCTTTACAAACAATCTATGGGCCGCTGTTTCAAACACCGAATAAACACCTACGATTTACCGAAATAGTATGTGAATCACGTACTTAAACCGTGAAGATAAATATTTGTCAGAAAAACTGGTATGGTTTAGTGAAGATCAGCTATGTGATCCTGCTCCCATATCGATCTATATTAATAGGCATGCTTGTACCGATTAGTGGGAGGTTTTAATGTTTATCGTTTTGAAAATATTTATTCTCCACTGAACTTCATCATCAACCTATGTAGGTAGGTCCCACTGCTGGGCACAGGCCTCCTCTACAACTAAGAAGGTTATGAACTTAGTCCACCACACTGGCCGAATGCGGTTTGGCGGACTACACACCTAAGAAATTCCTAAGAACTTTTAGGTGAGCAGGTCTCCTCACGAAGATTTCCTTTGCCGTTAAAGTAACTGAAAATTGATCACCAAACTTCCTCTGTACTATCAACAAAATGTACACCGCTTTGTTTTCAACGCCCCCAGATAACATAACGAGGTTGCGATTTTCCAGGCGTATGTAGGTAGATTCATAATATTCCTATGCACTACTATTCAAATGTTTACAGCTGTAACTTCAAAGAATAGAAAAATAAGAAAAGCTCAAAGAAAGACGTACAACATCAGTTAAGGGAGAAGAGTTGTTTATGAAACGACGTGCTTTTGTTCGACGAGGCGCGCAATACTTCCCCCGAGGGAGGATTGCGCGAGGTGAAAACTATCGAATCTGTTTCGTAAAGTAGATGCAGTACAACACCAGTCAAGTGTTCGACAGAATCGCAACAAATGACACCACTATTAATATTGCGGTAGAACTAGACACTAGACAGCATTATTTTGTACCACTAGCTGTGCTCTTTGAGAGTACCTACTTATTTATTTATTAACTTCCAAAGTGTATTTTAACATGTATTTTTTAAGTAAATGTTGAGAATAGCTACATTAATTTAATAAATATTAGTTAAAATAATCAATCTGCCGACCGATGGCGGTGAGTATTTGCTAAACTCCATAAATATTTTCTCAATACGTTTAAGTCAATTATTGAAAAATTCGAAACAGAGACGAAAGAGAGATGAATCTACACCTGGTATTTGGTAGACACAGAGCAGGCATCTACCCAATTGAACTGGGCGGGTTAAAAACCGACGTTGCCTATAGAATATTCTTTGCAATTCGTTTGGCTTTGTCCTCGTTCGCTCCGTTTGGTTTTTAAAACATTCGTGTATGAACTGTTCACTGATTAAAGTTCAGACAGCGGGCGGTACGTGCCGGTGCAGCCGACGGCACGAGCGCAGGTATAGAACCCGCACCACTACATATTTGTTCAATACATTCCGCTGTATATCTCTTTTTGGGCGTTTTCAGCGCTCCTTTTATAGAGCTCGGCGACGTCACGAATGCAGTAATACGTTCACGTTGTTTCTACATTCGTTCCACAGATAAAATCAATTGGCGTATCTTTTTGTACGTTTTTGTAGATAGTTTATTTCGTTCGTTTAAAGTTATTTAAAGTATTTTTATTTGCTTAATGATCTAATTCATAGCGCCTTAGTTACAAATGTTTCTTACATTCATTACTTGTCCTAAATATTCTTCTTACTTCTTAACATCATACTCGTAGGTCATTCCACAGAGCAAGCCTAAAAACATTGTCTGTATATATGTTAACAAGTAGGTTCTTTATAAACAATAAGGCTTCACTATATCTTAACGTGAATTATTTTTATTTTTTTTCTCTTTTTGACATAACAAACAAGTCAAATAAAAATAACTTGGATTCATAAAAGATGTAGAATACTTGAGCCAATGTGTTGTATAAATACATATTAAGTAGGCGCCCACCTGCAGATAACTATTGAATAAGAAATGCAAAAACATATAAACCATTTTAATATTCACCAGATGCTGAATATTCGTATTTTTTTTTATAACCGGGTCTTGGTTTACTAAAATATTTATTAGATAGACTATTATTGGAGATGATAGGTGCATTAGCAACTCGGTTGGAAATATATGGGGAAAGAAGACGAGTGGGAAACAGATACGGATTTTTGAACTTCTCTGAAATTTACTCATTTAACACCACGCTGTAGTAAGTGTACGACAATAGTGTAAAACATAGCTATTAGATTGATAATTATAAATGATATTGCAATACTAGAATGTCAGTATGGTTGTCCTTCTCCTAAGTACATATATATTGTTTAAAATTCTATTAACTATCTCATAGTGACACTTGTATAGAAACCCATGCTCTCGCTGTGAATACGGCCCGCAGGTCCTCCCGCCCTCCGTCACGCAGGTAGGTAATGTGTTTGTGTGTGCGCCGGCTCCGCGGCACCACTCGCGACTCTCTTCAATAAACTATTATGGGGAATTAATTTTAGTCGCTTGCTGCCTTTAACTGTTTCATCACTTGAGAAATGTTTCGGGTACAGTCGCTCTGGTGTTAGATTATTGTTTAAATAATAAATAAAATAAATACACCCAACAGTCACATACATAGTTCTGACCCCACACTAGGATACAAGTCCTGTGTCGTGAGTATCAGAAACTACGAGAGACTTTTCGGTCTCACAAACACCCAGACCCGGAACAAATATTTGTGGATCTCACAAACATTTGTCTCGGTGCGGGGATCGAACCCGCGGCCTCTCGTTTCGCAAGCTGGTGTCTAGCCAACTGCGCCACGGGGCTGTTTGTTTTGTTTAATTTTAGAAAAGTATATTAAAATTAGTAAATAAATATAACCACCAGTCAAATACATAGTTCTGACTAGGGATGTTATGGATATGATATTTCGGATCTGGATACGGATATGGATATAGGAATTAAATTATATCGGTTTCGGATACGGTTACGGATATGTAATTATTTCGGATTATCCGTAATTTTCGGATAGTTTCGGTTACGGATATTAGATTAAAGTAAAATATAACTGTTTTATAAAGGTGTCAGCTGTTTGGATGTTTTTGGTTTTGTTGTATATTTTGTTTCAACAATAACTTACTGTTTTTTGTACTTATCACAGTGTTTTCATTTAAGATGAAGTTTCAGTGAAGTTGTGCTACGTATAGTGTGTTAAGTATAACACAAGACTTTCTTAAATTAAGTATCGACTCTTAAATGAGAAACTAATTAGGTATGAAAGAGGTTTTGTTATGACTAGAAATAACAAACAAACTGCAAGATTCACGTGGCGCGTGAACGGTGAAACAAAAACCTGTCGAAAGTCGAAACATGTCGTTTTTTTTAGACTCCACCCTTATACAAAACTATCCGAAACTATTCGAAACTTCTGAAACGGATACGGTTACGGATATATTTTTATTTCGGATATCCGATAGTTTCGGTTACGGTTACGGAGCTCCATAACATCCCTGGTTCTGACCCCATGCTTAGATACGAGTCTTGTATTTATGGGTTATAGCTGACCCGGCAAACGTTGTTTTGCCATATATATAAAATTCTCGTGTCGCGGTGTTTTTTGGCAAACTCCTCCGAAACGGCTCGACTGATTTTTATGAAATATTGTGTGTATATTGTAGGTAGGTCTGAGAATCGGTCAAAATTTAAGGGTTTAAAGGGTATGTTCTTTTTTCTATTAACTTTATTTTCTTTATTTTTTATGATTCAGCATTGATAAATTATTATAATCATAAATTTTCACCCTTCTACGATCAACCTCTATCTTATACTGACCATTTTAATTTGTTTTTTTTTTATTAAAATGTAAATAAATGATAATAGCACTGAAAAATTATAATGATACGTATAACAGTCATTGCTATGATCGATATACAAATTAAACAAAAAAATATGGTCAAAATTGTATAGAGTGAGATATACATATACATCTATATATATATATATATAAAATTCTTGTGTCACAGTTCGAAACAGCCTCCGAAACGGCTCGACCGATTTTGATGAAATTTTATATGTATATTCAGTAAGTCTGAGAATAGGTTATCTATTTTTTATACCCCTAGGGTGGTCCAACCCGAATTTTTATTTTTTATTTTGTGGACATTTTTTGTTTTTGTTTTTTTATGATTCAGCATTGAAAAATACATATAACTCCAAATTTTCACCCTTCTACGAACAACACCTGTTTTGTAATCGCAATTTTTATAGCTTTTGCCCGCGACTCCGTCCGCGTAGACTTCAGGGTTGGGCGCAGAAAGATAATAAGTGAATCTATAAATCGTCCCTCAAGTGCCCAAAATGGCACTTACTGAATTTAAAAAAAGGTCAAATCAATTCAAATTTGAGTTGAGGCGTAAAAGTAAAACTGTGACAGTTATTTTCGTATTTTTAATAATATGTTTATCCCAATGGGAACATTACATTTTCCCGGGATAAAACATAGTCTATGTTACTTCACAGGGTCTCATTTATGGTCATACCAAAATTTTTGTTTTTGCGTGAAAGCGTAACAAACATCCCTACATTCACATTTATATAATAGTAAGGATAACCATTCCCACCTATGTTACTTCGGTGGGTCCCACCTATCTGCATACCAAAAGTCATTCAAATCTTTTTTCAGTCATTTTTCAATTCTTTTATCCTCCGTATTTTTTTTTAATAAGAAGAATCCTATGTCCTTTTTTATATCTCGAAGACTATGTGTACAAATTTTCATGATAATCGGTTAAGTAGTTTTGGCGTGAAAGCGTTATAAAATATTATATTAACATTTATAATAGCTGACCCGGAAAACTTCGTATCCCCTAACAGTCATTGAATGTTACATATTTACAATAATTACATATTACCTGAATTTTATTTTTGATTGTATGGAAATAAATATTAAGTTCAGCACTTTATTGAGATAAAAATACAGAAATAAATAAGTACGAAAATTAAATGCATCAATCGTGTCTCCGCAAGTCATGATTTAATTAAACATGTACATATGGGATGGGATGCAGTCGGTTTCAATTCTCTTCATTGAAGCATCAGTGTGGTGGACTGAAGCCTAAACCCTCTCAGTTGCAGAGAAGGCCTATGCCAAGCAGTGGGATATACATTTTTAATATATTTTTTAATTGTCTAAAAGATCACAAACATCTTTTGTTAATCGTCATTGCGAAGGCATGACGAATCGGGAACTGAATTCGTTTGAACTCAATGGTCATACCCGTTAGGATCAATGAAATCTTAGATCAATCTAATTGATGAATTCTCAAGCACCAATTCATCTCTAAGTTGTCTTTTCAGTATCGTCACGTGAATAACATTACTCAACAATTTTCTTAACACCAAGCGCATTCCATTGCATAGTTGTGGGTGTTTTAGATTTCAAAGCGTGATGACTACCGAACCTGCCTTCGTTTGTAAATCAGGTACAACCAAGGAGTTTAAAAATACATTTCTGAACGCACGCATAAATATTTGACAACCAATAAATATGTCAATCCCTTTTTATTACTGACATTTGTTACGTTGTAACAAGTTTATAAACATAAAATAAATACAAATAATAACTACATACAAACAAACAAATAACCCGTTGTTACAATTGAATGCAAACCGCGCGCTTTAACTAGCGATATCATCACAACGACCATATAAGGTATTCGTCGGTGCCGGAAATCAAATTATTTCTAGAACATCGGATAGTAAACGCCACGGCCAGAGGTTTCGAGAAAAAATACAATAGCGATCGACGGTTCAACTTCCTACGAACTATTCCATCTCGCTCGATTCTATAATTACTATCTCAGTCCCACAGGGATTTACAAAAATATAGAGGGTAGTCGTGGCGTGTCTTGCTTCGGTTGTACCGTTCTTTCCATATCTCTGTCTCATGTCATACGGAACAATCTAGAATCTGACAGTACGCATTGTCGCCTCAGGAAGGAAATAGGCCCACCACCGAACCGATATGTACCTATATAAGGACGAATTCGCGGAGAGAGAAGGAGAAATTCCGACGCCAGAGAGTTGTGATTAGTTCGCATTTTTTAAACAGTAGTAAAATCAGTGCTATACTAAAACGAAAAAGAAATTAAAAGCGGATCGCATCATTTTCAACCCCCTTGGTAAGTTTAATATATTTAATTCCAATATTGGCTTGGTTGCTGTTAACTAGTCTTTCGTGTCTGGATTAATTTGATTACTATTCAACAAGTGATTTCTTCAACCTTTTAATAGTGCAAAAATTGCTATGGCTATATATATTTCTTGATAGTGGTATAACAACGTAACGTAATGCGACTGTGAGTATCTTAAAATTGGTAAAATATAACTTACCTTTTTATTTTTCCGATGAGTTTCAAATATGTTTCGCCGCGGTATTTTTCTTCATTAACATTCTATTATACCTAATATTAATTTAGTCCAAATCAATATGGCCGCGATAATTAATTCCCACTGTGTTCCACGCGTATGTTGTTAATATCGGTGGCTGGTGTATTATCTTAATAAGAACTTTATTATCTTAAAATATATTTCCAAATTTAAATATAAGTATTCTATTAAAAATTGCCACCGAATAATTGTATTAGTTTGCTTAGACTTTAAAGCCAGTTAAATTTTTATAATTGTGTAAAGTTATATATAAACTATATTTCCTCCTGTTAGTTCAAATAATGTAATACACACACATAGCTGTGAGATTTATTTTCTAGATTAGCGTGATGTTAAGATAAGAGAAATTTCTCGATGTACCGGCGAAATAAATATCGAAGGTCATTGTTTCACTCGTAGTATTCATGTGTATAAAATTAAACCTGTACTTGTGTAAAAGTTTAAGTGTAACTATTTCTTTTGTACTCATCGCGTAATGGAATGGTGATCGTCCGGCATATAAACAGTTGGGGTTTGATCCTGGGTTGGGTAATTTAAATAATAATTATTAATTATATTGGCATTTGACATTTAACTATGTTTCGTTTAATTATTTTTTTTATTTTTTTTATTTTGTTTTACAACCGGACCTAAATGTCGCCACTCCATTCCGCTATTTTTTAATTGCTTCACGAAAGATGCCGACGCCCATTCCTGGTCTCGTCTAGTGCCTGGGTGTCGGATCTTTCGCGCTACAAGTGTCGTTTCGACGCGTTCCAGGAAACTGGGGGTTCTCCGTTCGGGTTGAGAAATACGAGCTGCACGTTCACGACTCGGATTGAGAACTACGAGCTGCAAGTCCACAGTACGTTTGTGAACGACAGCTGCACGTACTAGTACGGACTGTACCAACGGGCAACGCTTCTGCCCACCGACTCCAGCAGACCCCTGCGGCTGAGGGCCTTCCGATATATCACCGAAGACCCCTCCACGCGTCACGGGATCGAAAGACCGAAGTTAAGTCCCCAGTGCACATAGGGTTTTATTGGGACCAGAAAGCTTTCCCGTGCCAAGAATCCACCCCCCTGGGTGTAGTCATAAATATAGAATTTTTATTTTTTTTTTTTTTTTAATAAATTGATTATTTTGTAATTGTTTTTTTTTATTGTTCCCGCCGTCAGGCGGTCGTAACAAGTGGCGCCCACTATATAAAAGGCAAGGCACAGGGAAGTTTTTTTTGTACTCTTTTGGTGTCGGTATTTTTCAATTCCAGGTGGTAAGCCTTTGCGGACGAGGCTGAACGGGGAGGTACCACCGACCCGTTTCTCCTTAAAGAGGAACGGGTAGCCGATTCTTGTCTTCTGGCTCCGCCGGGTAATCAAATACCATCTCAGATTACCCACACATACGCGTGTGTTTCACAGTGGGCATTATACAAATTATTGACTCCGACATTTTTGTTTTGCACAGTCGGGCAACATCAAGTATTTTTTTTTTTTCTACAACATTGTGTCATTATTTTTTTTATAACATTCCATTCTGATACATTCTGTGCATTTACATTTTATGTTAGCATTTGTATTTTGCATTTGTGTTTGTGCGTAATTCACATTTCTTTTCAGAGATTTTTTTTTATTTGTGCATTTATTGCATTCATTTTTTATTGTTGCATATCTTTATTGTTTTGTAATTTTAATTCTTTTTTTGCTCTGAATAGATAATAGCGGTTACGTACATTATTTTACATCGTTCTTAATATATATTTTTTTAACATAACATTGCCCACAATCGTGTCACATTCCGTCGCGTATTGTTTCAGTTCACTATTTTAATTTAAATACATCGTCTCACAAAATATTAATTAATTAACTTTCATACATATAGCTGTCCCACAATATATTAAGATATTTTAACTTCATTTTTGAACTTAGTCAATTCTCTAAAAATAATTTTCCTTTAAAATGGACCGTAACATTAAATATTTACATTTAACTAAATCGGAGCTCACGTATGAAGTAGCCATACGCGGTTTAGAACCTAAAGAAAAGGTTGAGGATCTTAGAGTGCAAATTAATAAAATTGTTTCGGAATATCCTGCGGACGCGGTTTTTGACTCATGCTATGACATAGAAACAGACATTAAAGAAGTTAACGCAACTATTAGCAAAATATTAACAAACTTAGATACTTTAGATAATAACCCGGATAATAAACCAGTTTTAGATCGTACTCGCTCGTTAATTAATCACACTTTTATAGTGTCTATCAAGTTACTTGTTATGTTATATTCACGCGGATTATACACGTTGGATTTATTTTATCATTTGTGTTATGTTTCGCAGGTTCGACTCATATATTTTTTTTAATTTTATTTATAGTTGTTAATCAATAGTATGATGATTATATTAGCATTCGTTTATTTTATAATGTATCGGCAAATAATTAATTCAATATTAGTCTGTTCGTTAATCGATTATGTTTGTCTTTAGCGGATTAAAATAAGCCTACACGAATTTTGATGTTTTGATTGGGAGTTTTGTTTTAGTGTTGTATGACTTCTTTATAGGTCTACAAACATTTTAATTGCGTTTTGCAATTTTTTTTAGCGGAGTATGACAGTTTCTTGGTATAGGTCTACTCGTCTGCTGTTTTTTTCGTTACAGCGGGTCGTGACTGTAACAAATTCGCTAAAGACTAGACATACTCACAATGCCGCTTAGTTTATTTAATTTTGTTTTTATTAATTGTTCATATATTATCATAGTCGTCACCGTTAACAGTTCAATACTTGTTTACCTTGATACGTACCTAGTGTTTCGGAACATTGGTTAATCTTTTTCCTTTTTTTTTTTTACAATATTTTTTTTTATTAAAAAGTTATTGCGTTTCGGTCTCTGTCTACGTTTGTCTTTGATGAATTAAAATAAGCCTACACGGAGTTTGATGTTTAGTTGGGAGATATTTTTTTATTTTTTTGCGTTTTGCGCATTTATGGCGGGTTGCGACCTCTTGTATAGGTCTGATTCGTTTTGTTGTTTTGCGTTCTGCGCGTATAGAGCGGGTTGTGACTCTTTAAATAAGCCTACACTAATTTTCTCGTTAGAGCGGGTTGTGACTCTTTAAATAAGCCTACACTAATTTTCTCGTTACAGCGGGTCGTGACTGTAACAAATTCATCAAAGACCAAATGTATTCCACAGTGCCGATTTCGTCCGAATGTTTCATGTTACAGTATTTTCCCTCTTAGATGCTCTTTGTCATGCAGTGCTGTTCTTGAGTCCAATCTTATAATAGATTTGTACTCTAGTTGTATGGTAGTCTGTTGATAATTATAGAATTCTTCAGACAAATGTGACAGGTCGTATGCAAGGTCGCATGGTAGGTATTTGTTAGTGGATGTATGAAAGTGAGACAGTTACTGGGCGGTTCTATCCTTCTTAGGCGCTTGCCGCAGCGGATTTTACTACGTAAAATCCTTTCTCTGGGAGAGGGGGTATTGTTACGTTGTAACAAGTTTATAAACATAAAATAAATACAAATAATAACTACATACAAACAAACAAATAACCCGTTGTTACAATTGAATGCAAACCGCGCGCTTTAACTAGCGATATCATCACAACGACCATATAAGGTATTCGTCGGTGCCGGAAATCAAATTATTTCTAGAACATCGGATAGTAAACGCCACGGCCAGAGGTTTCGAGAAAAAATACAATAGCGATCGACGGTTCAACTTCCTACGAACTATTCCATCTCGCTCGATTCTATAATTACTATCTCAGTCCCACAGGGATTTACAAAAATATAGAGGGTAGTCGTGGCGTGTCTTGCTTCGGTTGTACCGTTCTTTCCATATCTCTGTCTCATGTCATACGGAACAATCTAGAATCTGACAGTACGCATTGTCGCCTCAGGAAGGAAATAGGCCCACCACCGAACCGATATGTACCTATATAAGGACGAATTCGCGGAGAGAGAAGGAGAAATTCCGACGCCAGAGAGTTGTGATTAGTTCGCATTTTTTAAACAGTAGTAAAATCAGTGCTATACTAAAACGAAAAAGAAATTAAAAGCGGATCGCATCATTTTCAACCCCCTTGGTAAGTTTAATATATTTAATTCCAATATTGGCTTGGTTGCTGTTAACTAGTCTTTCGTGTCTGGATTAATTTGATTACTATTCAACAAGTGATTTCTTCAACCTTTTAATAGTGCAAAAATTGCTATGGCTATATATATTTCTTGATAGTGGTATAACAACGTAACGTAATGCGACTGTGAGTATCTTAAAATTGGTAAAATATAACTTACCTTTTTATTTTTCCGATGAGTTTCAAATATGTTTCGCCGCGGTATTTTTCTTCATTAACATTCTATTATACCTAATATTAATTTAGTCCAAATCAATATGGCCGCGATAATTAATTCCCACTGTGTTCCACGCGTATGTTGTTAATATCGGTGGCTGGTGTATTATCTTAATAAGAACTTTATTATCTTAAAATATATTTCCAAATTTAAATATAAGTATTCTATTAAAAATTGCCACCGAATAATTGTATTAGTTTGCTTAGACTTTAAAGCCAGTTAAATTTTTATAATTGTGTAAAGTTATATATAAACTATATTTCCTCCTGTTAGTTCAAATAATGTAATACACACACATAGCTGTGAGATTTATTTTCTAGATTAGCGTGATGTTAAGATAAGAGAAATTTCTCGATGTACCGGCGAAATAAATATCGAAGGTCATTGTTTCACTCGTAGTATTCATGTGTATAAAATTAAACCTGTACTTGTGTAAAAGTTTAAGTGTAACTATTTCTTTTGTACTCATCGCGTAATGGAATGGTGATCGTCCGGCATATAAACAGTTGGGGTTTGATCCTGGGTTGGGTAATTTAAATAATAATTATTAATTATATTGGCATTTGACATTTAACTATGTTTCGTTTAATTATTTTTTTATTTTTTTTATTTTGTTTTACAACCGGACCTAAATGTCGCCACTCCATTCCGCTATTTTTAATTGCTTCACGAAAGATGCCGACGCCCATTCCTGGTCTCGTCTAGTGCCTGGGTGTCGGATCTTTCGCGCTACAAGTGTCGTTTCGACGCGTTCCAGGAAACTGGGGGTTCTCCGTTCGGGTTGAGAAATACGAGCTGCACGTTCACGACTCGGATTGAGAACTACGAGCTGCAAGTCCACAGTACGTTTGTGAACGACAGCTGCACGTACTAGTACGGACTGTACCAACGGGCAACGCTTCTGCCCACCGACTCCAGCAGACCCCTGCGGCTGAGGGCCTTCCGATATATCACCGAAGACCCCTCCACGCGTCACGGGATCGAAAGACCGAAGTTAAGTCCCCAGTGCACATAGGGTTTTATTGGGACCAGAAAGCTTTCCCGTGCCAAGAATCCACCCCCCTGGGTGTAGTCATAAATATAGAATTTTTTTTTTTTTTTTTTTTTTTAATAAATTGATTATTTTGTAATTGTTTTTTTTTATTGTTCCCGCCGTCAGGCGGTCGTAACACATTATTCTACATTTTTAAAATCTAAAATACGCAATTATTCGAATATTCTGGATACATGTTGTCGATTCAAAACCTTTATTTAAATACGTTCTTTAATTTGAGGGGACCATTAACCATATTGACGGGATAAACATAAAATGTTTGACAGAATATTAGGTAGAACAGTTTATATGAGAAAATTAAATTGTTGTTTTTACCATATTCCTCGCAATTTTCTTAACTTTTTCCTTCATAAAAACCTTCTCCTAACAATAGCAAACACAACAAAAAAAGAATTAGCGAAATCGGTCCAGGCGTTGTTGAGTTATGCGCTTACCAACACATTTTGCGATTCATTTTTATATATAAGATTATGTCTCATATATACGCATTACACATTTATCATCATCATCATCATCAGACCAAATACGTCCCACGGGCCTCCTCTACAACTGAGGGGGTTTAGGCCTTAGTCCACCACGCTGGCCTAGTGCGGGTTGGCGGACTACACACCTAAGAAATTCCTGTGAATTTATGTATACAAGGTCGGCCTACTATCATATTAGTGGTCCATTTATGACGATTCTTTTACTGCAGTTCCGCCACTATGAATTATTATCATTATCATCAGGCCATTATGTTCCACTGCGGAGCCCGGGCCTCCTTCATAACTGAGAGGTGGTAAGGCCTTAGTCCAGCACGCTAACCTGGTGAGGATTGGCGGACTACACAACTAAGAAATTCCAAAGATTTTTTTAGGTGTGCAAGTTGTATCATGATGTTTTCCTTCACCGTTAAAGCAAGTGATAATTCATTGTGAATGATATTGAATATGATTGAATACGATTATAATCATGAAGTTATGTGTGTACACATTGACATAACATCGAAAAGCCAGAGGTGTGAACCTGCGACCGACGAAATTCTCGACCGCGCGCCTAAACTGAGACACCATTACCAATGAGTATATAGTATATTAGTTAATATTTACAAATCGAAATAAAAATTCTTCTTATTTTAATGATTAATATTAAGTTTATATACAAATTGTCTAACTACGCATAGGCGCCATTAAACACATCACCCTTTCGATACTACGTACGTTTATAACTTATTTGTATAACAATCATTGCATAGCAATACATTTTATATCCTTATATCAAGTAAAACATAAAAAGAAACTCGAGAAGAGTCTCAAGTATCATGAACTCCACTAAGTCTTCAACTTTGTTGCGCATACAATTTCGGCGGTAGTCAAAGGAAAACGATATATTTCCATTTCTGAAAACTACCAGCAATAACAAGTACAGTAAAAGACTGAGCAAAAACGAAATCAATTTCATGTGTACACCGCGCACACGAGTTTCGTGACATCAAACGTACAAATGTATATGAGGTAGGCATGGAGCTGTGTTGCCGTCTGTACGGAGCGGCGCCGGCCCGGTATTGTATTTTGTACGGTACTAAATGACAGTTGCTCTTCTTAGTTTGCTCCCATTCCTTACGAGCTCTGTCCCAAAGTAATGTGGACTCCGCAAACACGTGTTTCATTTGGTAGAAAGTATTTTTAGTACTTAATATCGTGTGCTTCAGTGTTAGTATTTTGCTAGTTAATTGTACGTGATGTAGACAGACCGCGATCGAACACCAAGGCAGGTAGTAATAGTTGATTATAAACGCATTGACACTAAAAATAAAAAATAAAAGAATAAAGAAATTTCATGTTTTCCTAATTACCATAGCTATTTCCTGTCTAAAATTTATATCACTGCCGTTTTACATCCTATATGACTATTGAGGTAATATTATATTTAGGCATGCTCCATCGTCGCTTAACACCAGGTGAGATCGTGGTCAAATATCTGCACTAGATAATAAAAAAAAAAAATTGGTTATATATCTATTCACATAAGACCACAAACGCCCGCCCCGATGGCCGATAACATTGGGTTATGTAATGTCCCCTATACCTTTGAAAAGATCGTTTTTGAAGAGGTCGTCGCAATCTTTAACTTTGCTATTGAAGTGAAAAAAGACGAATAAAAAAAGACTTGACCTTTTATAATGATAAAATATATCACCATGTCTTCTCAGCAAATAGAACTAAATAACAATAGAAAAATATCTAAGCAAAATGTTCGAAATCCCCAATAAAATAAATTGATTTCAGTGAATAGTCATTGTATAGAAGTAGTCTGACCAACAGTGAATTGTTTTGTATAAATAACAGAACACAGCTTATCGATAGCGGCTCATACATAATTCAGTCGGCCGAGACGGCACGCGACTAACGTCTATTTAAGGAACGCCGTAAGAGACACTAGCTATTGTTTATTTATTTGTCGCCTCGGCTACTGGTACATATTTAACGTAGCAGTACATTCAAACTATAAGGAATTTACATTTTATGCAGTGCTGTATAAAGGTTCCCTATTCGATTCCCAGGTGGTGCAGTATTATTGACGTATTCCATTAGAAAAATCTCGGAAGCAGCGAGAAGTCTGGAGATACGCTTTAAAAACAACAATAGGCTCGCCCTTTATAGGTAAGTGGAACCGTAAACACAACTGGCGTTTTGCGATAGAAATTCACCGCTGTCTTGTTCTTCCAAGGTTTAGGCTATGACTATGTATGTGGGGTGTGTAAAATTATTTTAAAAATATTTGGCAGATAGTTAAGAATACATACATACATACATAAACTCACGCCTGTATTTCCTAATGGGGTAGGCAGAGGTGCATTTCTGCACCCACATTTCGCCAAGTATGTATCAGTCCCACGTAATAGGGGGCTAGTGTATTGCCGTTTTTCGTGCACATTTCCAGAGTCCGTGCTGCTATTAAGAATTTCCTAATGGAAAAACCCAATAACACTTTATCCGACTCGGGAATCGAACCCAAGACCTCTAGATCACACGGCACATACTTGTACCGCGAGACCACGAAGCAGGCATAGTTAAGAATTGAAATGTTGTATCGTATTCTGAAATTAGAGACATCCGAATTCATCATTTCAATATAAGCATCCCGTCCAGCAGTATCCAAAATTAACAATGAAATATTATATCTAAATTGAATATGCATGTTGCCGCTGACATTATGTACAGAAGCTCATGTATTACCGCGTAGCCGTGCTGTTATCAGACCATTAATCTGTTAATGTGAACGTACAACATAATGCACCGGTGAATAGAGAACCAGTGACAGCAAACAATGTACTCATTACAGATCCAATTGGAGTAACATGGCTGCTTGTTATATTATCGACGATGTGGGAGCTTTAACAACGATACGTACGCTACGTCTGGTTGAGAAAATACAATTTTAAAATTTCAGTTTTCCTAACTCGGGCATAGTCGTTTGATTAAGTCAAGCAAGATATCAAATGAAATATAATTTATTTGATGTTTTAAAAAGTAAAAAATTGAAGGACGATCACTACATAAGGTCTCAAACGATTGACTCTAGATAGCGACATATACATGTGTATGTTTGTACGAGTAGTGAGTGAAGTAGAGCCCAGTCAGTGCTCTGCTCCACGAGCCACTATAAAAACCGTTTCTTTTCAGTTCCCTGCGTTAAATTGCAAATGGGGTTGTACTTTTGTGTGGACTTCTTTTACTTCATTGTGACCCGTTTCTTTAGGTTTTCAATTACAGTCGTCAGATAGTCTTGCTTTATTTCTTTGCCTTTGTCTAACATTGTGCTCGGCGACCACAAGTTCGTAGGCGATTCAGAAAACGTTGCCTTCTTATGAAACTCCGTCTCGGCTCGTGGCTTACTTTTATTTGGGTTGAGTTAATGTGCCGTGCTCTCCACAGTATTTGTTTTAATATACCACTTCTATAGAATTTCTGTGCTTTATTTTGTGTAAAATGTACTGCGATGTCAATTTTAAGACCTTACAAATTTTTAATTATTTCAACTCACTAAAATATTACCAAAAAGTGTGGCTGCCAATATTTTATTTATCACACTTTATTGTACACCACAACACATACAGAAACATGAATTAGGAATAAAATAGGTAAGAAAAAGAGTGGAACAAATGGCGGTCTTATCGCTGAATGCGATTTCTTCCAGACAACCGTATTCAGCAACAAAATTGTATTTAACAATATTCAGCGGAGAGGTACCATTAATAAATGTACCACTGACAATGGTATCAGCTCATAATGAATTGTTCATCCCGCCAAATATGAATAATTTTTTATCATAATATTCAACAAAAATCCTCTGTTTTCAGTACTGATTACTCAGTATTCATTTCTATTTCTTGTTATCGCCAATATCCATTGCAAAACCAACCGCTATATTATTTCCACAAACGGCTACTGCGGCCACTGTTTGGAAATTTAAAACAGTATTTGAAAAGAACCGAGAGGTGCTTACATAAAAGTGCTTATAGAACAGAGTAGGTACTCGAAAACAACAATGAGGGAACAAAAGTAATAAAAACTATGAACGAAATAAAAATATATTTTAATTAAATTGGATCTTTGGGAAAATACGGACGATGTCGGCCAATTCAGTTCATATGTTTACAATATTCATATGTTACATTTGTAATATAAACATAATTTAATTTATATATAAAGGAACAGTGTGTTTAAAAACTAACTATTACTTGCGCATATTTCGCCATTTTCAACGGCACACCTCTGAATACCCAAACAACTAAAACAAAACCCAATTATCATGTGTGAGGGCGTGCGGTGCGGTGCGGTGCGGGGGGCAGGGTATTGTATATCCAATTGTTGGTGACAATAAACGAGGTGAGTGCGATTTAAATGAAGGGGCGAGGAGACCCACACTAATAACAATCGCGGATCGTGCAGACGCGACACGAAGCGGCGGTGTCCTATCACATGCTCTCATTTAACTCATCCAATAGATATTCAATCATTTCGCTTCGCTTTATATTTATTGGGAAAAAAATGACTATATGGGAAGTGCGTAGAGGAGATGACCACGCATATACAGACATACGACGATACATCGTACACTACTCGCTGTATCCCTGAGAGGCAGAAGTAGATGTACATTTCTGACCACACATTTCGCTGCGGTAATGGGGAATAAGTCTAGTCTAGTCAGTTATACAGGCGCATTTGAATGAAAACATCCAAGTGCCCGACCCCGAATTCGATTACGGCGCCTCTCCATAGTACGGCATGTAACTGTGCGGAGAAAACCAAGACCTATTCAAATTTTGCCCAAATTTTTTTTTTTTTTTTTAAAAAAAGCTAGTTATTGCAAACTAGTATTTCTATCAAACTTAAAAAAAATTGCTGTAAATGCATGAGCATAGCCTAGACTTCTTGCCTGCACTATGACTAGGGTTTGCAATCCCGCAGTAAAATTTAAAAATGCAAAAATATGCATATAATAATAAATAAATAAATAAATGCACCCAACAGTCACATACATAGTTCTGACCCCACACTAGGATACAAGTCCTGTGTCGTGAGTATCAGAAACTACGAAAGACTTTTCGGTCTCACAAACACCCAGACCCGGAACAAATATTTGTGGATCACACAAACATTTGTCTCGGTGCGGGGATCGAACCCGCGGCCTCTCGTTTCGCAAGCTGGTGTCTGGCCAACTGCGCCACGGGGCTGTCAAAATGATGCTTTATTACTTACCTGTAGTTTAGTTACACTATATTAAAAAATAATAATCTATTATTATTCATAACATTCATACAATATCTAATAGAAAAAGTACTTTTTTATAGTTCTTATGAGGTTAGGTAGGAGGTTTGCAATCAATAGGGTTTCCTGCGTGTTAATATGGACTTATCTTACCTAAACTAACAAATAAACCAATTTTAATCCTTTACTTCGCTCGATCGGTTGATCGATCTGACTAACGCGCCCGCGCTGTTGTGATGGAGCTAATAGGCCTTCAGTAAAAGCTGAATTACCTTGCCGAGTCAAAAAAATGCGGGAATGCGGGAACGCGGAATTGCAAACTCTAACTATGACCTAGAACAAGGTGACTATATGAAGAAGAGTTGAACAAAGAGGGCGCTGGTGCGGCCTGACGCGGGAGAACGGTCCGGCAAGGGTTGTTTAATCATTGTCCTGATTAGTGCCGCCCTGATGACGGTCTGACGTGCGGGCTAGATGCGGCATGTGGGGGGGGAGGGGGGGCTGTTCGTCCGCAAAGGTCGCGCGGCAAATATGCAAACTATTGTAGGTCTTGATACGTGAGTTTTATGGACACATGGTTTATAAAAGGGAATTACAATTCTTGGATAACAAAAATGAATTGAATAGATGAATAATGAGGGATGGGAGAGATTAGGGTAGTAATTTGTTTTTTTTCGTATTGGTGAATTTATCGTATAATTCTAATCATATATCCTGTCATACCCAAAAGATTGGACACAAAAAATGCTTCGCTCTTAATATCGTATGATATTATTATTCGTGGTCTCGCGGTACAAGTATGTGCCGTGCGATCTAGAGGTCCTGGGTTCGATTCCCGGGTCGGGAAAAGTGTTATTGGGTTTTTCCATTAGGAAATTCTCAGTAGCAGCACGGAGTCTGGAAATGTGCCCGAAAAACGGCAAAAGGCTCGCCCCCTATTACGTGGGACTGATACATACCTGGCGAAATGTGGGTGCCGAAATGCATCTCTGCCTACCCCTTCAGGGAATACAGGCGTGAGTTTATGTATGTGTATGATATTATTATTGTATTCGATGGTCATCGTTACCTCGAAACGTGTTCTTTTTTAACCAACAATTCACATTTCTTAACTCGTGTAACTTGTAAGGAAACAGGAGTAACAAAATATACATACACTCATAACCTGAAGCCTATTTTCCCCGGCAGAGGTGCATTTCTGCACCCATATTTCGTTGATAACCAGGTATCAGGGTCACGTTATTAAGTATCAGGGTCACGTAAGCTTATTGCCGTTTTCCGGACATTCCTGGAATTTGATTGCAAAACGCACTGTCAATTATAAATGTGAATATGTATGACAGCCCCGTGGCGCAGTTGGCTAAACACCAGCTTGCGAAACGAGAGGCCGCGGGTTCGATCCCCGCACCGAGACAAATGTTTATGTGATCCACAAATATTTTGTTTCGGGTCAGGGTGTTTGTGAGACTGAAAAGTCTCTCGTAGTTTCTGATACCCACGACACAATGTGTATACAAAGTGTATTTATATTATATTATATATGTATGTTACATTAACATGATTTCCGATCCCGCAAAACACCACATTATAATACGCAGTGACCACCCATCACTTACTTGGAACACGTTTTACATATTATTCAATTAGGAGCAGACATGATAGTTTATTATTATATTAATCATTTCGTCGAATTACATAATATGATAATACATACTCGTATTTGTTTTAGTATCAACATAAGAAGGTACATAAAAATATATCGAATAAAACGAATAATTTTGTCTTAAAGCATTATATACCGAGAATGAGAAATATGTAAAAGGATATACGGTTTGAGGAGCATCGCGGTTACAAATATGTTTGGGTTATTATTCAGTATTATGGGCATAAATAATAGCCATCTGACCTCTAAACAGTTTGGCAAAATTTAAAAAAATCTTTAACACTCCCTAAAACATATATTTAACCATTGTTTCCCACTGAATATATCATCAACAGCCCACATACGTCCCACTGCTGGGAACGGGCCTCCTCTACAACTGAGAGGATTTAGGCCTTAGTCCACCACGCTGGCCTAGTGCGGGTTGGCGGACTACACACCTAAGAAATTCCTAAGAACTTTTTAGGTGCGTAGGTTTTATCACGATATTATCCTTCACCGTTAAAGCAAGTGATAATTCATTGTGAATACACACATAACTACGAAAAGTCAGAGGTGTGTGCCTGGGGTTTGAACCTGCAGCCACCGATATTCTCGACCGCGCGCCTAGACCTCGAGGCCATCACTGCTTGATATGACACATACATACATAAACTCACGCCTGTATTCCCCGAAGGGGTAGGCAGAGGTGCATTTCTGCACCCACATTTCGCCAGGTATGTATCAGTCCCACGTAATAGGGGGCGAGCCTATTGCCGTTTTTCGGGCACATTTCCAGACTCCGTGCTGTTACTGAGAATTTCCTAATGGAAAAACCCAATAACACTTTGCCCGACCCGGGAATCGAACCCAGGACCTCTAGATCCCACGGCACATAGTTGTACCGCGAGACCACGAGGCAGTCCTTGATATGACTATAAAGTATAAGACTATATTTTATATGCACTGAATATATGCGGGTAATTAATAATGGGTAGAAAAATCAAAGAAGAACTGCATAATTACCTCAACCGCTTTTCTCTAAGTCGAAACGACGACTTCGACGACGACTCGAGTGAATGAGATAGTTATTAAGTAGATAACAAAAGGTACTATTAGAAGAACCATTTCTACCGTTGCTAATGACTGAACCATCATTATTTTTTTCGTTTAATTAGTGCAGAATATAAACGATCAATTACATGACCACTAAAGCTCGGATGTAGTAAATGTTTTGTCCATAGATCATATGTCGACGTAAACACTTCAAATACGATAATTAATTTTACTTCACAATTCAATGCCAAGGTAAGTGATCCTTAGAATAAATGTCATAATTGAGAAGCTTGCACACTGGATTTCAGTGACGAGAAAGGTCACTAAGTCTCCTATTTATGTAAGGAAAATCAAATATATAAATATCACTTTGATCTTGAAGGCCTAGTCATATTGTGGTATAAACTTTCAAAATCTTAAAAACAAACTGACCATATTCCTTGAAAGCATAAACAACGAAGTAAAAGAAACGCCCAAAGGCATTCGCAACGTTTTGAAATTGACGTATATCTCATAAAACCGTCATAAAATGATGAGATGTTCCTTAATGTATTTTTAAAACGTTGAATGTGTCAGAAGAGTGGAATAATGACGTCTAAATAGGGAACATTATAGGGCGGTGTTACGGGGAGTGCAGTAGGGGGGGGGGGTAGAGTGGTACGGGAGAAGGGGTGGGGGGGGCTGTGAGCCATCTGAGCGCCGATTGGTTTCCTTATTGCTTAGTTATTGGCTTATGTCGGGTGGTTTATTTTGTTATGAACGAAGAGCTTCCCGTTGCGCTGTTAAGTGGATATATTTGAATAAATAAAAATGTCATTGATAGCTTTGGAATTGTTTAATGGCGTTGGCAGATGTGTCGCGGCTTGTCTCAAGGGGTGAATTACCATTGAGTAACGATATTACCAACCTTAACCACATTTTTTCTTTAAATTTCGTTCCAATTTCGTATGATATAACAATAGAATGTAAAAGAGCATTTACTTATGTTCATTGCAGTATACATGAGTACATCTATACGTACCTACTTATTATAAGGAGTACCTACTTATTAAATTTCTTATTTCATTTATAGAATTGTTTCTACACTGATGGAAAAGGCCAGTTCGAAACTCATATCTTTATTCTATTAAGGGTTTCTATAAATGAATGTGCCTGCCTTGTGGTCTCCCGGCACACGTGTGTCCCGTGTTAACTTTATTCCTGATTCAAGCAGTGTTTTTGCGTTTTTCCATTAGAAAATGCTCAATAGCAGCACCGCGTCTGGAAATGTAAAAACGGCAATAGGCTCGCCCCTATTACGTGGAACTGATACATATGTAGGTACCTGGCGAAATGTGGGTGCATAAATGCACCTCTGCCTACCACTTCGAAGAATGCAGGCATGAGGCTATGTATGTATGTACATGTATGTGTACATATAATTAACGATTATAAAAATAATTCTACAAGTATGAAGTAAACAGTTACTCCAAAACTATGAGATGTAAATTTTGATGTACATAATACAAATACGTGCATAATGAATGCATACCTCTGTCTAATGTGAGACATCAGCCCAACTGAACTGACACCACGTTGTACTGAAGACCCTTATCAATGTGATGTACTTCTACTGATCGATAATTCATGGACTAATAAATTCAGCGTCAAATGAACACAGCCTGTGAATTATTTAATATCGGAGCTATCATTAGGAATTTAATTAAATCCGACGGAGGTCCAGCGGCCTGATTATATCAATGGTTGAAAAGGTCGCGCCCTAAATACACGTTTGGGACATAAATCTAAATCTAAAATCATGTATTTCATAAAATACCGGCAACGAAGGTAGTTAGTAAACCATACGTGAATTCCCAAAACGTTTCAAAGTTCATAATATATGTAGATACAAAGATTAGCAGTGGTAGCAATACACTGTTGTCTTAAATAAAATACGAATGAGTCGTCTCCATCATGTCGCTAGAACCATCAAACAGTTAACCATCTACTGATAACAGGTGTAGGTATGGATATATATAAATATATGGTATGGTATAAACTATAAACCATACTGCACTACCAGACTACACTTATAGTCAGGCGCCAGTGCGGTCATTTTTCCTTGCCTTGTCAACAGTGTACTAATGTCTAAGTACACAACATTGTACATTTATTTTCGTCAATAAAATTTCCAAGCAATATAAAATTGATAAATAGATTTCACGAGACGCCACCACGCCAGTATTTCATTGCATTCGACGTCGCTGCAACTAAATCGTGCACGATACATCAACGTCTCCCGTCTAATGGAATTTGGAGATGCAACAAAGCAATCTGCGGATTCTCCCAGTCGACCCGCTCCCGACTGCACGCCGGAGACCAGCGACGGCACCGCGCGATCTCAGATTGTTTGTTCCACAGTTATTGCTAATGGAAAGCACATCGCTTCACTCCCTTCTGAATGATTTCGATATTTTCATCACATTTTATAGGGGCGACTTAGATAATACATATTTTATGACTAATCTTACAGCTGAGACTTTCAATTTATGAATAGTATTAGAATTTATGTCTGGGATTTTGGTACGTGTGGAAAGCAAACTGTGCAGACACGCCCGGACAATGCTTTAAATTGTTACAGTAATGCAATTTGCATGAGACTGGCTTACAGGCGGACTTACATCCCGATATAACTTTACTCCCGTTCCATATCTACGTCGGCTCATAGAGCTACTAACACGTGACTAGGTTACCAGGCTCTCTCATCTAGAGTTTAAAAAAGAGGAAGGAGGCTTAGTGGTCCACGCTGCTTTAATACACGTTTTAAAAAAAACATCGAAAATATTGAAGCGACCCTTTTAAACCCAAGCCTGAATATTCTTAAACTGAAAGATTTTACTTTAATAAATCCGTAACCAAAATATTTCAAATCATTAGTAACAAACAATAAGAATAAGTGAGAGTGACCCTTTGGACAAACACGTGCAAACTCCATCTCAATAATTTAAATAAATACTAACTAAATGGCTGTTGACTAAATGTTTACATATCCCTCGAAAAAATTTTGTTCAGTGTTTGCTGTTTTCAGTTGAAGTTGTCTGACCGCACAAGTTTTCATCTTGGCGTGTTGAGATCGAGTGAGCGGTGTGTCGTCACGTGTTTACATAGCAATATAAAAAGCACATAAAATCCGCCGTAAAACAACACTCACAAGTTCCCGCACACCGCGCACGCCATCATTATTATGCTATTTTCAAGTTTCGTACTTATTTTTATAGTCAGTGGCACTAATTCTCCGGAGGAATTGCTCATACAACATTCAAACGCTGTGTACGCGAACTTAAACTCAACAAAAACGTGCTTTTTTGTGACTTCTTTCCAAAAACGCTGTGGTACTTACCACATTATTCGATTTTATAGTTATGTATAAGTATATGTCTAATAAAACACATTTCGGTATTTCTAACTAATGTAGATAATCAATTATTTGTCACCGTGAGCGTAAATACAAACAACTTGAGGAAACCTACGTCTACCAACTCAGTTTATGCCACCATCATCATCATCAGCCAAAATACGTCCCACTGCTGGGCACGGGCCTCCTCTACAATTGAAAGGGTTTAGGCCTTAGTCCACCACGCTGACCTAGTGCGGGTTGGTGGACCACACACCTAAGAAATTCCTAAGAACTTTTTAGGTGTGCAGGTTTTATCACGATGTTTTCCTTCACCGTTAAAGCAAGTGATAATTCATTGTGAATACACACATAACTTCGAAAAGTCAGAGGTGTGTTTATGCTATTGTGGTGGACCAAAGACCAAAGACTTCCAATGGTAGCAAATATTCGTGTACAGCCATGACAATATATTGGCTCACAATAAAACACTTTACCGGTTACAACGCATTCTTTAACTCAGACACCAGAGACATTAAGAGAGGCATGAAAAATTATAGGCTGGCAATGTTCACTTCTACCCTTAAATCCATGAGTTGTAAAAAAATATGCACGTTATACTTAATTTTAGGTTAAGTTCAGTCTTATAATAGTCAGGAGTTCGCCTTCTATCTCGCTACATGGTCTGCGTCAACCTGCGTTTACAGTGTTCACGAGCGCCGCGTCGTCACAGACAGAAAATTGTAAAAGGTTTTAGCAAAGGCTTAGGGCTTCGACTCTGATGGCACATCTTTGCACATTCACATGCTATATTGCACATGCCATAAAGAATTATAATGAATCGCGAATGGCTCAAGTCTTGACACTCTATGGCTCAATGTTCAGCTTTAAGAGAAATACATATAAGGGCTTAAACCTTATAAAATCCAAATCTCACAAAATTAATTATTATTTAAGCAACAAGATACTAATGTACCTAACATAGAAAATCTTACATATAATATAGCAGTAACTAAACTGATGTAAATAATCAAGTGTGCTGTGTTACCTATAATCTTTATATCGACGTATATTTTACGAAACACCTCGTTCATAAATCATTCCCGACAGCGTCAAATAAGTAGCGGATTCTTGTCAAGAATAGATGACACCTATAAAGCTGAAAAACTAGACTTTGCAGTTCGGAATACTTCGAACGTAAAGCAATTGCGTCAACAAAAAACTCGTAAATATTCCAACGAAATAAGGTCACGACGAAACGACGTAAGAAGTAAGCACCATTTCCATTTCTGGCGCGACACGGAGGCGGTGCGTTGACCTGCCTTATGGACGATCGATGTAGCTGGCCGTAAGCCAAAGAGTCGGGCCTCGTTGGCTTCCAGCCACGTCGGCTGTACCTCCAGCTATTGTTCGCTGTTTAGACGATCACTGCTCGCGATGTGAATGGGGAACGTAATTTACTTATGTTTTGCGAGGAAGGTTAGGCCGCTGTGGGCCGCTGCGGCCGCTCTAACGATCCAAGCCGACGACCGTTTCAGCCCTCGTTCATGACCGGCTCCAACAACCATGAATTCTCTAACGGACTGAGTATTTATTTTATTGCGGGAGCGTCTAACGGAGCTGTAGAAAATAAGTGCAAACAGGATGAACCTAGCCATTCCTATATTACATTCTCCATACAATTTAGGAATATGGTGAAGACAGCAGTACCGACTAAGTTCTTATCGCGTATTTTACAAAAGTGTATTTTAAAGAAATCTGATTACAAGAGCTAAACTGTCCTGTTAGTGTTAATAAGCATGTAACAATTACAAAGAAAAAAAATTATTTTCGGGTTACAACTTAAGTATGTCAATAAGCTTAACTTATAAAAAGTAAATTTAGTAATAATTAATTAAGGTCTACACTGTCCTCGGTGCCTAGGTGCCTGATGACGATAAATCAAATACTAAGTATTTGATTGACATATTTTTCTGAATTCGATTACGGTAAATCAACTGCACTGACGCTCAGATCAATCATGTGCGACACAAACAGTTTGAGCTGACAATAAAGCTTCACAATATTATATAGAAGCAGTGATGGCCTCGAGGTTTAGGCGCGCGGTCGAGAATTTCGACGGTCGCAGGTTCAAACCCCAGGCACACACCACTGACTTTTCGAAGTTATGTGTGTATTCACAATGAATTATCACGTGCTTTAACGGTGAAGGAAAACATCGTGATAAAACCTGCACACCTAAAAAGCCAAGTCGGTCGAGAAAAACTTCTGTCGCTCTTCGCTGCCTCCTCTGCACAAACCTGACGGATCCTTGGCCCACAGCGCTATGGAGAAGGCTAATTTATTTGCCAATCTCTTCGCAGAGTATTCTCGTCTGGACTGCAACGGCAAGTGTCCACCTCAGTTACCTCCGTTTGGCCCTAAAATGAGCGCCGTTAAAATCCACCAAAAAGAGGTACTTAAATGTTTGCTGAACCTGGACGTTAATAAGGCCAGTGGTCCTGATGGCATTCCAGCAGTGGTACTAAAGTGTTGTGCACCCGAGTTGTCTCCTGTTCTGACTCGTCTATACCAACTCTCTCTAGAAACTGGCAAGGTTCCGAGATCCTGGAAGCTTGCTAATGTTCAGCCTATACCCAAAAAAGGAAGCCGTGCAGACCCAGCCAACTACAGACCTGTCGCGATCACCTCTATAATCTGTAAGATTATGGAGCGTATCTTAAATAATCGCCTCCTGACATATCTTGAGGAAAACGAGCTCCTTAGTGATAACCAATATGGTTTTCGCAGGGGACGCTCGACCGGAGATATGCTAATATATGCCACCCACCTTTGGAGCGAGGCCTTGGAGGGTCACGGTGAAGCAGTAGCCGTTTCACTAGACATCTCAAAGGCCTTTGACCGGGTCTGGCACGAGGCACTACTTAGTAAGCTTCCAGCATACGGCATACCAACTCAGCTCTGCGACTGGATATGTGACTTCCTGAGGGAACGATCGATTCGAGTTGTCTTGGATGGCTGCTCTTCCGATCTAATGGCAATCAATGCTGGGGTACCTCAGGGATCTGTTCTTTCTGCAACCTTGTTTCTGCTGCACATAAACGATCTTTTAACACCCGGTATTATTAGCTACGCCGATGACAGCACCGTAATTGAGAGGTACATGTCCAACTCGCGAGCTAGTCCAGAGGAAATACGGTCCTTGAGAGAGTCAATGATTGAACGGGTGAACGTGACATTGCAGTGGGTGTCCGATTGGGGTGACGCCAATCTTGTCCAGTTCAACCCTTCCAAAACACAGGCGTGTCTTTTCTCCGCGAAAAAGAGTAGCTTCGATTTAACACCCATTTTCGAAGGTGTATCCTTACCGATCACTAACCATCTAGGGCTTCTAGGTATTACCATCACCTCTAACCTCAACTTTGGCCAACAAATTGAGTCTATGGCACAAACAGCGTCCAAGAAATTATCAATTCTTTCAAAGGTTCGGCGGTACTTCAGCTCTGAACAGCTGCTTAACCTTTACACTGCCCAAGTTCGATCCTGCATGGAGTACTGCAGTCACCTCTTGGACGGTGCAGCCAAATATCACCTGGAAGCTTTGGACTCAGTTGACCGAAGAGCCCGTAGGTTAATTAACAACGAAAAACTTTCAAATAGCAGACTACACACCCTTGAACATCGTCGTCGAGTAGCCAGCTTATCAGTTTTTTATAGGATGCACTTTGGAGAGTGCTCGAAGGCTCTTTTCGAACTGATTGAGCCATCTCCATTCCTTTATCGGACTACTAGGCGCAGGCAAAAGTTTCATCCATACGTTGTTGACATACCCAAAAGTCGAACTAAACGGTTTGACAGATCGTTTTTGGTGAGAGTCGCCAGGATTTGGAACGACCTGCCTGGGTCTATTTTTCCTGATAAGTTGAATTCTGGAGCCTTTAAGAGTAGAGTGAACAGGTTTCTTTTGGATGGGCGTGTACCACCCTAGTCTTCATCTACACTTTCCATCAGGTGAGATGGAAGACAAACGCCTATTCCATTCAAACTATAAAAAAAAAAAAAAAAAAACAATATTATATAGAAGCAGTGATGGCCTCGAGGTTTAGGCGCGCGGTCGAGAATTTCGACGGTCGCAGGTTCAAACCCCAGGCACACACCACTGACTTTTCGAAGTTATGTGTGTATTCACAATGAATTATCACGTGCTTTAACGGTGAAGGAAAACATCGTGATAAAACCTGCACACCTAAAAAGTCTTAGGAATTTCTTAGGTGTGTAGTCCGCCAACCCGCACTAGGCCAGCGTGGTGGACTAAGGCCTAAACCCTCTCAGTTGTAGAGGAGGCCCGTGCCCAGCAGTGGGACGTATTTGGGCTGATGATGATGATTATATACTAGACGGTAGAATTAAGTAACTCCATCACCAACATACTTGCTCTGGTAACTATGACAGGGTTTTATCTTTAGTACAGTCACGAGCGCTACTACATATGTTTCACCACTTTTTAGATAAGCATAAACATAAACAAACACAAAATTTATTAAATCTTTGAAAGTGATTAATCATGAAGTGCGGCGTGACACTAAATTAATAGGCCATTGAACAACGTCGATACGTCAAAGGTAATCGTGTTGGCTGCTGTTAATTCCATTATAATCAAACAAGCATAATTGATCAATGACGCGATCAAATGAATTCATCAGTACAATAATTATTACTCTCGACGCACTTACTCGCCGCGGTTTCATCCCTGCGCAACACACACTCAGCTCACAGACCTCCTGTATTACTATTATAACAGTCCTGGAATTGGTCTATCTCTTGAACTCCCGCCAATTGGACGAATGAGAACGACTATATTCGAAATCTCATAACTTAAAAAGATGAAAGATTTCTATTCATTCTAAGTTAATTAAGAGCACTAAGCTTAATTCACTTAAGAGCAACTACAATATATCCAAATATATAAAAAAATGCTTGTCTCCTGACCCGGGCGGTTGTAGTAGAAAGCAATGTAAATTTACAAGAAAACTATAGAATATTTCATCTCAAATGTTCAGTATTGAAATACATGCGTTCGACAAGCTGTCAATACTGGGAAAAGACATTCTTACGAGCCAACAGAAATCACAAAATAAATATAATATGAGTAAATATCAAATAGCGCGTCCCGTCCCTGACCTGACAAAGATGTTTCGACAACATGGCGACTCCTCAGTAGTATTTACCTCAGTGTAGCGCAAATAACTTAGGCATTTTATGCCAATCCTGTTCCAACAAGGGTCGGGCCTTTCGAAGCCGAACGAAACTCGACTCGCAAATGGACATCGAATGGTCAATCTGAATTGGATTTAATATTTAAATAACGTCACAATCAGCCCTCTAATATTCAGGGGTCTTTGCGAAATGTCTTTATCAATCTTGATTTGCTTGGCGTTTTACTTCTGGGCCAGTCATTGATCAAATTACAATTAAGTTTGATTGTTGGTTACTGAAAAATAACACGCAACTGTGTAAAAATTCAAGAAAAAGATCAATGACCCTAAGAATTGGTTAAACTTATAAGGTAAAAATTGGGAGGGATTGGTTAAAAGTGTAGATTCTCTAAAGGTTTCAAATACAATGCTGGCCGGCGCCAGAATGTTATCACCGACGTTTCAGACAACTTGTAATCTCTTTGCAATCAGGAAATGAAAACGGTCGATGATTATTTCTACCTTTTGTACTGGTAAAAGAATATTCCTCTCGCGGACTTGCCACTTAATCTCAACAGATTCTGCTCACGTGACATAAATTAATGCACAAAAGATTATCTAGGCTTGTATGAGTTGGGTACGTAAAGGCTTTCTCTTCATATTAGGATAACGTAATTCCCAGGAGTGGTGCAGGCTAGTCACGTCAGCCTCGTTTAGTACGGGCCACAATATCCACACGCGGCGCCAATTGGCCACACCGGCCGCGCTCCCCACACACCTATTTACATAATTCCCCTGCAGATACACCAAGCCTACTATAATTTATATGGAAGTTAACCAAGTCCCTACTAGCATCTGCACTACTGTGTCAAAACACAACCGCCAGTCGTATAAAATTCAAACATTTACATTCCAACGTAAAACTACCTAGAAAGTCAAAATGTTTCGCAACAAAATTCCAATCTTTGTAACATATAATTCTACAGCCAAATTGGCTTGATTTTGTCAAGAGTAATCTAATAAATCCATACATATTTCGACGTATCGACGTTCAAGGGGTCTTCATCCAACCGTCATACATCAAATTACATTGTACACGTGTTTTTCGTCGAATTTTCCAGCAAATTCCCAAACATCGATGGCAAAATTATCGTGGAAGTAGTATAATATGAAATTGTGGCAATTTACGCGGATATCCTGCGAGATATCGTGTTTGGGCGCGCTCGCTCCGTAATCTTATCGAGATCGCGCGTCTACTCATTTCAGCGGGACTCGGGCCGGGCTTCTGAGTACGTAATACATACCTACATGTATATTGCGTGAGAGATTATAATCATGTTTATCTGTTATAAATCGTACTAAACAAAAAAATGCAATATTAGTTCTTGTATTTTTAAACCCAATCAATTTATAGAGTTTTGCCATTGCTTAAATACCTACATCCTACAAGTAGTATTTTTTAGTATTCACACTGTAGTAAATTCATAACACTTAAGGACATGTTAGTGTCCATCGGCGGCGGTAATCCCTCACTGTGAGAGCCGCTTGCTCGT
Source organism: Hemaris fuciformis (assembly GCA_907164795.1). Lineage (NCBI taxonomy): Eukaryota > Metazoa > Arthropoda > Insecta > Lepidoptera > Sphingidae > Hemaris > Hemaris fuciformis. The sequence continues at coordinate 17,215,984 of OU015441.1, forward strand.
TTGCCTTGTCTGACAAAATAGACCTAAATCATCAAACTTCTTTAACAAAATGTCGATATAAAGAATGTATTAGGCATTCAGGATAAAAAGAGCCCGTGATAGTGGCGTCTTACGATATGTATAAGTATGAAGCTTTACCTCAAATATGTAAAATATTCGAGTTGGAAGCTAGGTGATGGATGGAACCCGTCCAAACCCGAGACTGACAGCACGTTAAATTGTCGCCATTACTCAACATCCACAGCGATTATTCAAACAAAATATTATATTTTAATTTTTTTTCTGTCACTTTTAATAATCATTTTGGCTTGGCTTCAATCAAAATAATATTACTAAAAGAAACTTGATATAGGTACATTCGATTCGATTAAATAACGCGAATTACATCTCATCTGTATTATGATTGAGTAATTTATCTGCCGATTGTAAAAACTTTTTTAATAAACATTTTAAATACAATTTACGCTTACAACCTACCAATAAAAACTTACAGAAACTTAATTACACCGCGGTAATGAAGCCAGCCCCTTACATTTAAAAACACTTAAGCCGCCTAACAACACGCACATAATACGAAATATTCAAATTAAATATTTAAATTCAGCCGCCGGCACTTAGGCAAGGAGATGTAATCGGCTGCTCGATCTAACGAGTCAGTAGGACGGTACACCACCAACTTTCCTTGTTCCAACACTCTTACAGTAAACACATTTTTATGTAAATGACCGCTCATTCAAATGTACAGCTACTTTGTGATATTTTTGTTTTGAGCATGCTTTATTTATTCAATTTATCGATACCACAAAGGTATTGACAGTGTGACGTAAAACAATAACTTTAATTTATTATTGAACTTAGTTTTTCTCTTGCACTTGGCCTAAGTGGTTGAATCGATTTTGATGTTTTGTCCTTAAACAGAAAATGAGATTTAAATACAATTTAAAAGTAGTGATGGCCTCGAGGGTTAGGCGCGCGGTCGAGAATTTCGGAGGTCGCAGGTTCAAACCCCAGGCACACACCTCTGACTTTTCGAAGTTATGTGTGTATTCACAATGTATTATCACTTTATTTAACGGTGAAGGAAAACATCGTGATAAAACCTGCACACCTAAAAAGTTCTTAGGAATTTATTAGATGTGTAGTCCGCCAACCCGCACTAGGCCAGTGTGGTGGACTTAGGCCTAAACCCTCTCAGTTGTAGAGGAGGCCCGTCCCAGCAGTGGGACGTAGTTGGGCTGATGATGCAATACAATTGAAGGTTACTTTTTTTAATACTGGCGTTATTATCGGAATACAAGTGTGAAAAAAATTATATCATTTGACTTACACCCCACTGCTAGACGCTGGATTCGCTTATGTTCCCTTTGCAGTGTTAGTATAAATAAAACTATAGGTCATCATCGATACTTAGAAATAGAATTTAGCAACTTTGTTGGCTTTCATATTTTGTAAAAATATCTCATAAGAAATTATTCCGAAATGCTTAAAGCACATAAAAGATTTTTCTTGAAATATTTTAACTTAAAATCAAAACAATGGCAAATTATTTTTTACAAAACATGGCGGTAATATGAGGCGGTGCGCTGACGGCCGCCGGGCCATCACGAGCGACAGCAATTCACGACACGGCGCCAGAGAGCTTCCCTGATAGCGGATATTTCTTCATGGATATATATTTAAAAGCATGAAAAATCTTACTAAATTATAATTAATTAAAAATGTCAGCATTTTAATTTAGTTTTTTAAATTGTATGTTTCTTTTTCTATTAAATTTCACTTACATTCACTCAAACCAACGTCTAACATCTAAAAGTATTTTCACTTATACTCGTATTGCACAACGGAAGATCGTAATATACCACTGGAACAAACACATCGATATGTATAAAGTGCAGAGTCCACACAAACCGTAATACCACTTCAGCTCATCTTACAACAAATCCATTAGTTTGGCAATCAGCTCACTAACCAGACCTAATCTAGTCGATTGATCATCTGCGGTTAAAACTTGCCCGAACCTCTCCCAACTTTCCGTGTCAGCCGCGCTTGTTAAAAAACCCTCATCCACCAAAACCTATGGAACTGTTTGTCGGAAACTTTCAGTCGAGCCAACAGGTCATTTTACGTTGGTCATGAGTCTGGAAGTAACGTGATAAGATCGGGGATCTGTGAGATTTATCGCAGTTATAATTTACAGTGGAAGTTTTAATCTTTTGTTATGGCGCGCCGCGAGATAACAGCTGGGTAATAAGCAGCCGTAATGGCGCGAAAATATAAGCATCGGTAATTATACGAGAGTGAGTTACTGGCTGTGATAACGTAGTGCCTTCTCTCATGAGTTTCATTAACACATTCATTGTCATTTAAACTTCGCGCCGAATGCATCATTTGGTAATGGCAGTCAAGTTTACGTAAGCAATCCAAGGCTTAACTCATATAAGAGAATTACTAGATCTAAGCGTCTGCGCCCACTAACTCTAACTCAGTGTTTGATGTTTAACCGTCTTGTTAAATACATGTTTACGTTGGTGGCTAACAACATTATGGACTAAGTACCTAATATTCAAGAGACTCATTTCTTGACTTGTAGAACTGCATTTAGCTGTACATACGAACAAGGGGCATATCGTTAAATATCATATCGTTAAAATAAGTAAATACGCTAGCTAGCCGGTAATATCGCAACATACTCGTATGTATACATTTTATTAAAATAACGGAATATCTCTGTATTAAAGTTTTAAACTAGGTTAGAATCTGGCTCGCAAACCAATTTAAAAATACATTTTATTCATCTTAAAAGACATTGCAATGATAATGTCAAATATGCATTGAAAGGTCTGTATTTCAATGCCTATTTGATACTCATAATAAGGAAAAGGAATGAGTTTGTAGTCATCATAATCATCATCATCATCAGCGCATATACGTCCCACTTCTGGGCACGGGCTTCCTCTACCTTTGAGAGGGTTAAGGCCTTAGTCCACCACGCTGACCTAGTGCGGGTTGGCGGACTACACACCTAAGAAATTACTTCACGATGTTTTCCTTCACCGTTAATGTATGTACGTGATAATTCATTATGAATACACACATAATTTAGAAAAGTCAGAGGTGTGTGCCTGGGGTTTGAACCCGCGACCGCCGATATTCTCGACCGCGCCCCTAAGCCTCAAGGCCATCACTACTTTATGTATGTTTATATAAAGTGACTTCCTTTAGTCTTAGCGTCAAACGCTACCAGCATTACTTTTACATTGTGAATCATTACGAAAAATATCTATCGTTAAAGTGAGAAAAGCGGTTAATTAGCAAGTAGAGAGTAATTGTTTGGTACATGAAGACATATTGCCATATTATATATCCTGAGTACATGAGGCTCATACAAGTGCAATTTCAATAACAGTGCATGGAACAAACAGAATACTCGGCAGAGAAATATTTCACTCGGTAGAGTTCCCGTGATGCCAACTCTCTGCCAATTACGTTTTATTCGAAACAAAGAGCGGCCTACATATCACGAACGCAATACTTGCAACACTGCTCATATTTTTATCGGCCGCCCGAGAGCTCTACACCGCTCTACCCGGCTCTATATCGCTCTACAACACAGCCGACGAACAACAATCGATAAGGAATTGTTTTATTATTTAGCTCCTATAGCGGCTGTGCATGCGATATTGATAGAGGCAGCGAGGCAACAATTGAAACTTATCATAGCCGAGCTAAAATAACGTTATTGAATGAAGCATCAAGTAAGAGTTGTAGATTTCTGAGACATTAAATAGTAATTTCAATTTCATTTATATGCCACATATTGGATAATAATAATTTAAAAATGGCCTGTTTAATTGTCTGTAAAGAATATCAATATCTTCCGTAGCCATAATAACATTTTAATAAAAACAGTGATTCTGATTTTTGATAATTTTCAAGAGGAATGTGTAGAAAATATGTAAGAATATGTGTCATAGACAAGAGGCATAGTGCAACGTACCTTAGAGTGCAATGAAGGAGGTCCGACAGAACTGAAACAAACAAACAGACGTCAACACATTGTTTTAGCACATGAATAGAATTCAGTACAATGTACGGACCGAGTGTATCGGTTACATCACGACCCAGCGCATTGTTACTAATAACTATGTGTTTGTATTGGTGCAATAAAATAGGTTTTCATACATTATATTTACTGAAATTTATATGCTAAGTAAATTATTAGTGTCTTCGGTTGGGTGCATCCTACGTAATTTTATAGACTACTAGCTTTTGCCCGCGACTCCGTCCGCGTAGACTACAGGGTTGGGTTCAGAATGAAAATAAGTTGTAGTCTATTTTACTCCAAAGATTCCCATTTATGTCCATATCAAAAATCGTTTACATCGGTCAAATGATTTAATCGTGAAAGCGTAACAGACATATAGTTACATATAGTTTCAGTCGTCTACACGTCGTTTCATCATTCTAGCTTCAAAAATGACGAATTTCCACACAAACTTTCAACCTTATTTTTATTTTACCCCCTTAAATGTACACTTTTTTACAAACTTAGAATGTCATATTTATTTATATTAAATCAACAGCCTAAAAAATAAGTTTCAAGCTTCTAGCTTTAAAAATGACAATACTTCCATACAACCTTTCATCCCCCCTTTCAACCCCTTAAAACCCCTTTTCCGGGATAAAAAGTAGCCTATGCCTTTTCTCAGGGTCTAAACTATCTGTGTACCAAATTTTATTTAAATCGGTTCAGTAGTTTTAGCAGGAAAGCGAGACAGACAGACAGACAGTTACTTTCGCATTTATAATATTAGTAAGGATTAAAAAAAATTGCCTATGTCCTTTTTTAAGGTCTCATTTTTGTCCATACCAAAAATCATCCAAATCAGTCAAATGGTTTAAGTGTGAAAACATAACACAGGCAGTGTTACTTTCGTGTTACAATATATGCTCATCCCACGGGAACCCTACATATTCCCGGGATAAAACGTAGGTTATGTTACTTCATATTGTCCCATTTATATTCATACCAAAAATCATATAAATCGTGCGAATAGTATAGACGTGAAAGCCCATTCCCACGTGAATGCTACATTTTCCGGGATAAAAAGTATCCTATGTTGCTTCAGTGGGTCCTATCTACCCCCATACTAAAACTCATCTAAATCGTCAAATGGTTTAGGCGAGAAAGCACAACACAGGCAGCGTTACTTTTGCATTACATTATATGCTCATCCCACGGGAACCCTACGTATTCCCGGGATAGAATATAGTCTATGTTACTTCATAGGGTTCTATTTAAATCCATAGCAAAATTCATATAAATCGGTCAAATGGTTTAGGCGTGAAAGAATAGCATAGGCAGTGTTACTTTTGCATTACATTACATGCTCATCCCACGGGACCCTACATATTCCTGGGATAAAATATAGTCTATGTTACTTCATAGGATCACATTTATGTCTGTACAATAATTCATTCATATCGGTCAAACGGTTTAGGCGTAAAAGCAGAATATTGACAGAGCTACTTATACCCATTCCCACGGGAATACTACATTTTCCGGGATAAAAAGTATCCTATGTTGCTTTGGTGGGTTTCATCTACTCCCATACTAAAAATCATCGAAATCGGTCAAATGGTTTAGGCGAGAAAGCATAACACAGGCAGTGTTACTTTCGCATTACATTATATGCTCATCCCTCGGGAACCCTACATATTCCCGGGATAAAATGTAGTTTATGTTACTTTATAGGATCACATTTATGTCTGTAAAAGAATTCATTCATATCGGTCAAATGGTTTAGGCGTAAAAGCAGAATATTGACAGAGCTACTTATACCCATTCCCACGGGAATACTACATTTTCCGGGATAAAAAGTATCCTATGTTACTTCGGTGGGTTACATCTATCTCCATACCAAAAATCATCGGAATCGGTTCAGTAGTTTTTGAGTTTATTCATAACAAACATACAAAAATACAAAAATACAAACCTTTCCTCTTTATTATAATAGTATAGATATAGATTACATTAAAAATACATCATGTAAATTTTACGTATGTTATTATCACACAATGTATAGAACAAATTGAATGCCGTATAATTATTTAGAGGGTATCTGTAACTGACTTTTGTCAGTTTCAATGTAGTTGACATTTCAGTTTGTTTAAAATTTTAAATAAGTTTAAAATATTTTTCGTTTAGCTATGATGTGTTTTACTGTCCATATGATATAAATATGCAGCTTGAGTTAGACGCGGTTATTTCCCAACGGGCTGAACCTCAGACAGAAAATAAATGTAAAATTAATATTGCAAAAATCTCGCAAACATGGATTAATAAATAGGAAAGATCTATTCAGACAAGCACGACGAAATAATTACTCTTCCACGGGATTCTAATTACTGTGTGCTCTAAGTAAATTGTCAACTTGCGACTAACTTGCGGTCGGTCCTTTGATCGCCATGATTGATAGTCCCCCAAACTTCTTCACAATAAGGTGAAGAGGTATTCGGCCGGCATGATTGTGTCGACCAACGGGAGACCATCATCTCTCGCTGGTCGGCACTTTTTCTGGACTCCATAGCGCTTACCATCAGGTGCAATGGGGTCACTTTGCCGTGCCAGAATAAAAATAAAAAAAACTATTGTGACTATCAAACAAGTTAATACATTAATAGCGGTCGGGTGGTAAGAAAAGCAAAAAAAATAGACCAGTAACTTGCCCTAATTAAGTTTCAAAACCAGTTTTATGCAAGTGTCTTCTGTTTCCTTGTTAAAACAAAACCCAGTAATTCCGTGTAACACGAAGCTATTTTTCAAGTTGGCAAAGTTTGGACAGTGTACATGGATGGAGGTGCGGCGCCGACAGCGGCACCACGCACATTACTCCTGCAAATCCCCGCTCCGGATTATCTAACCAAACTGTACCGTTGCACTCGGGAACTACCCTCACTTCTAATACAAATGGGTTTAGAGCTCGTGGCGGAAATGCTAATGTATAATTGTTATGAACTCGAGCGCGGGACGGTGACTGTGCTGCCACGCGCTTCTAGCGCCAAGTTTCTATTCACTTATTCCGAAATAGTTCCGAATATAGAGGTATTAGGCGATAGCGAGGAGGATTCGGTAAATAATAAATTTAATGAATGTTTAAATAAAAATACTCAAAAATAAGATATTTCAATTTAGAAAACAAATGTATTTTGTATATTTTTGTTATCTATTACGTGTCTTATAGTGATGAAAGTATATTTATGATGTTATACGTGAAGTAGACACAACCAGAACGCTGAGAGGTCCCGCGCACTTCAAAACACGGAGCCTTAAACGAAATAACATTAATTGTACATCTATTTAATTACTGCTGGGAACCTCGGAGCGAAAATAAAAATAGTGAAGTGAGCAAGTCGCGGGGAGTCTAGCCCGGTGAAGGGTGGCGCGGGGGTGCGGGGGGTGCGGGGGTGCGGATGTGCGGCAGGGAGGGGTGGCATAGGGCACCGGTCACAATCTGTTTCATCACTTAACTGGTCGGCGAGTTAATTTGCAGTACACCACTTCACGATGTCTGCGAGTGCATCGTCTCACATTTTTATTTTCCAACCGAGCTGTGCCCGTGTAGACACTCATTTTACGGGCTTTGTCAAGAAATTCTAAATGCAACGTATTAAGAAATAAAAAATCGCATTACTTTATTTACATTTATTTTTACAAAGCGCGGGTATTGTGTCTTGAGTTCTGAGCCTTGATGATGTAACAAATAATATCATATTTGTTTTGCTTAAAGTATCTTTGTTCTTAAAAGCATATCGAAGAACCTACAGCCTGTTTTTAAAATAGTTGTAATAAAAAATATATATATGTCGTCACTTTGATGTTCATGTCAATGCCGATGCATTTGAAATCCTAACTGCAGAACAAACATGTCTGATAGAACAAACTGCAGTCTTTGATTTCAAGAAGAACCACTTCAAGAACCTAGAAAATGAAATATTTAACAATCGCGAACCGAGATTAATATTTTAATATGACTCGATGAGACGTGAAGTGTCGCCTGTGAGGCACCAAATTGACATAAGAGGCTCGTCTCTAAGATATTCTCTACTTATTCAAAAGGCGGATCGCGGAGCCGTCGCCGCGGGCGCGACCTTTCTCACAATTTCATTAATTTTCTATATACATACACGTGAAAGTTGTTTTATCTCCGTGCTTTACACTCGCTGAATTTCTAGAATTAGTCTGGTGGATGAAGCCTTAAGCTGATATTATCGGAATTGTGTCAACTTTGCTGTCACACTGTCGGGACAAGTTACACTGCATTTGTCAATTTTACGTATATATATCAATGCGTTAGTATTTCGGTAAAGAAATACTTTTTAGTAGCAGCACGGAGTGAGGAAATGTGCACGATAAACATCACTAGGCTCGACTCCGAGTACTCGGACATAAAACAGGCATGACAGAGTACACAACATGTATACTTCATCTATGTGTGGGCTTCTGTTAACGTTATTCATTGATTAAATGAAGTTACCGTCTCATGTTAATTGTCATTTCCAAAAGCCTAAGATCCGAGATTTCCTGGTCTCTCGTCGCGCTGTGAGAGTGCGCGGGCGGAGCGCGGAGTGTGGTGACGTTCATTAGAATTTAATTATATTTGGACAAGCGAGCGTCGCACCGCGGCTTCTCTCGCTGCAGGATGTTGTTACGCGCCTGACCGAGACACGTCTGTAACGCACTTATGCAAACATCAAAGTTTAAACTTGCAGAAACGTTTAAAGCAAAGGTGTTGAAGCTTTTGGAACAATATATGCAGATACAACCACAATAAAATGTACCTAATCATCGTGAATGATCATATAATATGAACAAATTAAAAGGCTATGCTAGTCGCTTTGAGGCTAGATTTTTAGATTTCCCAATGGAATCTAAATAGGCTGAGATAATATTTCAGTGCCCTACAATTACAGTGAGGGTAACAAAACAAAACTGTCGCGGCGCAGCGTCGGCACAGCGCCGGCCACAATTAGCGCCCGCCGTAGCGCCGGACTGCGATGGCGGTGCGGGGTGTGCGGGGGAAGGGGAGGGGGAGGACAGGTCGCGTCCAGTGCCAGTGATAATTGTTTTATATCCCGCTGACGGCTGCAGGAAAAACGAACCAACTGCGACCCGAGCACATCGTTATGTCGGCCCTCGGCCTGCACTCGCCGTGCTCACGTCGCGGACACCTCCGACTCAATGCATCGCGCGGCGTCAATGATTTTTTATTTTAATTGGCGAGTAGGCGGCGCAGAGAGCGGCCCGAGTTTTAATTTAGTGCCAACCTTGTGCAACGAATAAATGGTTCTTTTTGAATCTGGCTGTTTGTGATGCTTTCCCGACTCGGTGAAGTTTATTTTAATGAATCCTTCCGGGTAGACAAAGTCTATCTCCCTTATTCAACCACAGAAAAGAAAAGATGAATACACATTCATTTACAGCGTATACGTGCCCAGCAGTGGGACGTATTTGGGCTGATGATGTATATGTCGTAATACTATCACATTTAGGGTTACGCTTACGGGATTTCGCGGGATCTACGAGGCATTAATTTTTACTTTTGCTTAAATAATAAGCAAACTATTGAATACCCTCCACAAAATATAAAGACAGTTTTTACTATTTCAAAGTTATGTTAAATTTGTGTGAAGTTGACTTTTGAACTGTGGTCTGAATAATACATTCATAAGAACTTTAAATTATAAGTAAATGTCAAGTTATATTGAGTCATAGCAAAAAGACAAAATCCTCCAGCGAAGCATTAACGAGTACCAGTTAATCTGCGGCAGTGCGAATTAATTAACAATCACAAAACTGTAACTCGATTGCACTAACTAGCTGCCGAGAGATTTTACATTGAATTGAAAGAGCCTTGTATTCCGGAGAGTGGCCTTATATTCCTTGTAAACTTCAAGTGGCTTAGGATATAAAAACTTCTTTGGAAATAGTATAGGTACCTATGTAATATTTCTTGTAAATATATAAATAAATACACCCAACAGTCACATACATAGTTCTGATCCCACACTAAGATACAAGTCTTGTGTCGTGAGTATCAGAAACTACGAGAGACTTTTCGGTATCACATACACCCAGACCCGAAACAAATATTTGTGGATCACACAAACATTTGTCTCGGTGCGGGGATCGAACCCGCGGCCTCTCGTTTCGCAAGCTGGTGTCTAGCCAACTGCGCCACGGGGCTGTCATTAATTTTTTTAAATTTAGTATATTGGCACATATGCCAATACCATACCATCGTATTGACTTTTTTGCGGCAAGTTTTATCCCGACGGCATTAAGAATATCGTCGAAATTTCGATTTGCTTTTCTGCCAAATATTGTTAGAACCATTTGAAATGTTGCAAAAACCCGTGTATATTGTAAGTTATGTCTACAAGACAAAATAAAAACTAATCTTATAATCTTAGCATCTATGTGACACTAACTTTATTATTCTTTAAAATATAATCCATTTAAAAACACAGTATAAAATATTCAGCATTTTAAAATATCCAAACACAAAGCGCATTAGTTTTGCCTTATCTTAATCTTCATGAATAAATTGTACAAGAATTAACATAAGTAAAAGCTGTAGTATTTACGCTGTAAGCTTGAAGTACGATGTACAATTATGCAGGGTGCCGAAGCTCTGTGGAGCTTTGTGCTGCACTCGGTGTAAGCGTTGGTAAAGTTGTGGTAATGTTGCACTACAAGTTTGTAGTGTAGTGCCGACGCCGTGGCGCGCTGTACCGGAGCTGTACCGACGCTGTACCGGCGCTCGCCGCCCCGAGTGCTCTACACGCCGCTCACAACAACTACTTTATAGCATTTTAAACTGTCTTCTTGTTACTTTTGTATACAATTAGAAGACAAACTTCGAAACAAATGTAAGTTCATTCTACGTTTATTGTTTTGTTGCAACTTAAGCTGAGTTATTGATTCATTTCCGCTTTGTAATGTGTAGAGTTTTAGATTTGCAATTAAGTGAATAGTCACAAATGTTCTACTATTTATTTCTTAATTCGAATTTTGTGTACTATTTTCACTAATAAATAGGTTCTTTAATGCGCTATGATTTGGAATCCAAAGAATATAAAATACATTAGTTATATAGTTTTACATAGACAAACTACTATATGTTACGCAAACATAACACGCAACCTATACTATCTACATATGTATTCTAATATAAAGTGGAAAGGTTTGTTTTTTTGTATGTTTGTAACGTGTACGTTTGTTTTTTTTTTTTTATAAAATTACGCCAGGGCGAAGGGGGCCCAAAACGATGTGAAACACATTCACAAAACGTTTTGCTCAGAAAGTCACAACAGGCGCTTTGTATTATTGTATTAAGTGTTCCCGTTGAATGGACACGGGATTCAAAATTGCGCACGGGCTGTGCTGGGCTCCACCGATAGTATCTTAAAATTTACAAGTTTTATTTGTGCGTCTAACACCTAAATAAAATATCAATATTATGCTTTAACAAAAGTTGTACCGTAATAAAGTTTATAAGTTACGTTGTCATTGAATGAACCATTGAGTCTGGCGTCTACTGAGACGTGGATACTATAAGGAGGAGTAACAACAGCGGATAGAAATAATGTTTCGCCCACACACTACGGCTCAGTGTAGTAAGGATAAAAATAAATATAGTAACCAGCGTGAGCTTTTTATAACTCAACCACGGGAGCGCGGCGAGTTCACGTCGCGAGGTGACGCCGCCTCCCTCGCCTACAACTAACTATTAACTAAAATGTAGCGCCCTCATGTATCTGCTTTTAAACTGAATGGTATAAAGACTGAATATTTTTATAACATTGAGCATTTACCGTCGTAGACAATACTAAACCACTACATGCGTGTCCAACAAACTAAAATATTCCTTAAGATACGGAGAGACTCAATATTTTTATAATATTACGGTAGAGCAACTTAAAAATTTGTACAGATTGCTTCAAAATTCAACGAAAAGGTAAAATGTTAAGATATTCTTTATAATATCGAACGAAGAATTGAATGAATACATTTTCAGTTGTCGTAACACGTTACATTAGATGTCTTCTAAACTTCAAACTGTATAAAAATACTTCTATATATGGCAAACATAAAAAAGCTTTTGCAGCGCAAAGTTCCTCCCGTAAGTAGTAGTAAAAGTTATGATCCATGACGTGAGTAAGCAGCCGCGAAGCTGTAGATGTGAACTGTCTGGAGTTACAGTGTGTCGGATACTGGAGCGGAGCAGGTGATCGAGTGGCGACGTGGCGACGCGCTCGGTGTGTGCTGTGTCGGCGAGTGGTGGACGGAAACCGACTGCAACCGTCTGTCACACGTCACAACACTACACTTTTTATACGGTACTTGTAAATATGGACGGTGCGTGATACATCGCAATTTTACATCGTACTGACGTAACAATAACAGGCCTGGAGGGAAAACATTGAAAAAATATGTTTCAATTTAGCTATCCTAGCTTTCTAAAATAAATATATATTAATGCACCTGTGTCATGATTTTGCAGTCACATCAAGAACTATAATAAAAATTTGCGAATCTTACACATATACATATTAATTTCTGTGTAGATTTCGAGCAAGATAAATACAAACAAGTTGTACCTACGGAACGGAAACTACCTACCTACCTACGGATACATTGAATAGCAATGCAAGAGAAAAAACACGAATTGAGATGTAATAACAATTTGTAATAACACCACACGGTGTATTCCATTCATACGAGTAGCAGGAATCGTCTACTGAAACATAATAACCAATGTGCCATAAACTGCACGCGGGGGAGAGTTTCTACAAAAATATGTCTGTGTTACTTTAGCGTCGCGTGTGATATACAAACTTTGTAAGAAACTCGTAAAGCGGCAACTTGGGCCGACTCGTCACATGTGCTGCTTTTATGGACACTGCCGTACGCCGACCCCCTCCCCCTCTACCTCTCTCCCGCACCACCCCCGCACACACTGCTGTCAATATGAGTTTTTGGTGGAAAGAATACGAATTAGAACAGACTGCTTGACTATCTTCTCGTATATTAGTCGTGGGTATTAAAGGCGTAGACCCAAAAGGACGTTTTCGGAGAATGAATTATTTATTTTCCTGAATATCAGAAATGTAGAAAGGGCCGTACCGAGCAGCGAGACGTTTAAGGGCTGTTGGGAAAACTGCATTGCAATTTGAATTGCACAAATTCTCTTTAAAGTCTCTAAGGTCTCTAAACAAGATTTTGAGCATTAGAAGGAAAGCTAACAAATATTGGACAGAACGTAAAAAATAATGTCGCAAAATTCTATCTAAGATTTCAATAAACCTAATCAAAACATTATAATCATTCACTTGACAGCCCCGTGGCGCAGTTGGCTAGACACCAGCTTGCGAAGTGAGAGGCCGCGGGTTCGATACCCGCACCGAGACAAATGTTTGTGAGATCCACAAATATTTGTTTCGGTTCTGGTTGTTTGTGAGACCGAAAAGTCTTTCGTAGTTTCTGATACCCAAGACACAAGACTCGTATCTTAATGTGGGGTCGGAGGTATGTGTGTGACTGTTAAATGTATTTATTCACTAACATTAATAAAGTTTTATGCTACGATTTCCTAAATCCAAAATCCCCCTAAATCTCCGCCGTCAACTTTTACTTATAGCGAAAGAACATGAAAACCACAAAAACAGCGAGAGGGTATATCGGTGCAGGTGGGTGTGAGTGCGTCCCGGAACGCAGTGCGCGGTCTAGCCGGAATAAAAGTGAAAGTAAGTGGGTCAAGAGCGCGCGACACACGCCTTCTGTGTGCCAACCTTCGCTTCGCAACATACATCACATACACATACAGTCAGGCTGTGAGGCTAACTGCCGCTTAGGGATAGCTTTTATTTAACACTGTCGCGTGATTTGCACTATTTGAGAGTAGTAGTTTCTAATTACGTTACTATACCTACTTTTTGACACCGCTGATAACAAGAAGATTCTAAAAGGTCGCACTAAAAGTCTCTGATGATCGTCCATCATAACAATGAAGTAAAAACATTAGTTTTTGAGAAGCAAGCTTCTTCTAACTTTCCTTCCAAGGGCGCACAGTTCACAAAGTGCTGTAAGTGGTTAAATAGTATGTAGTTGTAGTAGTTTTATTTGGTTATAAATTTCATATATTTTGCATAGTGAGTACTGTAACAATATCCACCATCTTTCAGAGGAATTAGGATACCTTTAATATATCCATCGTCTGAAAACTATTGTCGTCATTACACCAAACAAACGAAACTGTACATTCTTCTACGCAAGGTGAACCTTGAGATTACTTAATATTATAACCTAATATTAATTATTTCTAAAAGATTAAGACTGGTTCTTACTGAGCGTTTGTTTTCATTGGGATATTTATATCACTTCAATAAAATGTGATCTCAATAAGCTACGTGATTAAATCTACAATAAATGGCTAATACAACAGGAGTTGTACTAGCAACAGACACAACAAGTAAATCAATACAGCTGGTAGATAACGCGGTGTCGCTATCTGTGTGTAAACACGACAGATTACCGACATATCTTTATCTGTGTGATAACTGATAACATCGCGCATTGATAGCTTCATAAAAATAATATCACGAGAATATACTCGTAACCCTCTCAGTTGTAGAGGAGGCCCGTGCCCAGCAGTGGGACGTATTGGGCTGATGATGATGATCATGATACTCGTAAAGGTTCGCAATCTAATTCTACTTTACTTGATTTCTTAACAAGATTTAATTATGCTAAATAATACAATATACTACATATTAAATCAAATATAAAATAAATTTCTAATCTAGCTAGAATCCTCGTAAATTAATTTACAAAGTAATAAGGAAACAAACTAAACTTATTATGTTTCATGTCCTTTATCTACTACTGTACATCATATACATATGTATGTATATTTGTATAATATTGGTTTTATAGTCCCGTAGTGCAGTTGGTTAGTCACCAGCTCGCAAAACAAGAGCCCGCGGGTTCGATTCCCGCAACGGGACAAATGTTTGTGTGATCCGCAAATATTTGTTTCGGATCTGGATGTTTGTGAGACCGAAACGTCTCTCGTAGTGTCTGACACCCACGATAAAAGACTTGTATTTAAGTGTGAGGTGAGAACAATGTATGTGTCTGTTGGTGTATTTATTTATCTAATAATAGGTAGGTTGACAGCATTGACATTGATGGCATAATATTAGTATAGTGCTACATGACCTGCCTTATTGGGAATTAATTCAATGCTTCAATAAAATGCTAACAAATATTTTCTATTGACGTATTTAAAAAAAAACATACACGCGCCAACTCGCCGCATCACAAATAATTTGTTTTATCTCCCATAATCAAATTGGGAACCTTTAAAAATGTCTCCGTCCTTATCGCACAGTATTCGGGAGAGCGAGACGTGCGTTCAGCGTCATGCATATTTAACCAGATCCGGATGTTTGTACGTAACAGGATTAGTTGAAAAATTGGACGAGGCCGCGTTGTATGTGGGAATGAATCGCTTTACATAAAGTATAATAATGTTATAATAAGTGGGTGTGGCTTGAGTGGCGCCATATTCTCCGAGCAGCCTTCTCGATCATTTCTCATCACAATTTTTTTTTTCTTTTTTATATAGGTATCCCTTAACTACCAACAAAGATTATCTACAAATTCACACGTTTTATTAATTAATTTCGATGTATTAACTTAAGATTATGCTATTATGCTAATCTGTAGCAAACCCAACTCCGCAGTACAAGAACATGCCGGAGTATTTTTCACGCATCTACTATTACGCGAACACGTAGCTACACGAATGCTAACATTCTTACAATTCCCTTTAATTAAATTATCTTTTACCTGTTTAAGTATAATGCACTAAATTAAATATTAAATTTCCAAGAATGTAAGGAAAATATTTTTTCCCTATTATAAATAGAAACATTTTATTCTTTAAAACTTTTTTAATAAAAATAACTTACTTCATCGGAAACAGTTTGGATTTACTAAGGGTAGATCAACTATCGATGCAGCAGTTGAACTTTTAAAAACTGTGTTCAGGGCATGGGAAGAGTCGCGGGATGCTATTGGCATTTTCTGCGACTTGTCCAAAGCCTTTGACTGCGTCAAACATGACATTCTTGTCAGGAAACTTCATCATTATGGCATTAGAAACGGAGCTCTCAATCTTCTGACTTCGTATTTGAATAATAGAGTTCAGAGGGTTGACGTTAATGGAAAACTTTCTCCAGGATCGTCGGTTACCATGGGAGTACCACAGGGTTCAATTCTTGGGCCGTTTTTGTTTCTTGTGTACATTAATGACTTGCCTTACTACGTAGGGGATAAAAACGATATAGTGCTGTTTGCGGATGATACATCTCTTATATTTAACGTAAAAAGACGTCTCGATAATTTTGACGAAGTAAACAATGCACTTCGTAAAGTTGTTCAGTGGTTTGATAATAATAATTTACTTTTAAATGCGAAAAAAACTAAATGTGTTAAATTCACAATGCCCAATGTTAAGCAATTAAAAACCACTGTACAAATTAACGGTGAAGAACTGGATCCTGTTGCGTCTACTACATTTCTGGGCATTACGGTAGACGCAAAACTCCAATGGGGACCGCACATTCAACAATTGGCAAGCAAATTAAGTTCAG
The DNA here is from genome assembly GCA_907164795.1 of Hemaris fuciformis. NCBI lineage: Eukaryota > Metazoa > Arthropoda > Insecta > Lepidoptera > Sphingidae > Hemaris > Hemaris fuciformis. Next base: position 17,232,706 of record OU015441.1, read on the forward strand.
CGGCATATGCAGTGAAAAAGATCAGACGTCTGACTGACGAGGAAGCGGCAAGAATGGTTTATTTTAGCTATTTCCATAGCCTTATGTCGTATGGTATTCTTTCGTGGGGAGCTGCTGCGGATATTAACACTATTTTTGTTTTGCAAAAAAGAGCCATTAGGGCTATTTATAATTTAGGTCCCAGGGCTTCACTTAGAGAAAAATTTAAAGAAATAAATATTCTTACCGTCACTTGTCAGTTTATATACGAGAACTTAATGTACGTCCAAAAGAATCTTGATAAATTTAATAAAATTTGTAATGTACACAATAAAAATACTAGGAACAAATGTAATCTCGTTCAACACGTAACTCGTCTCCGGAAAGTTAATAACTCTTTTATGGGGCAATGTATACGCTTCTATAACAAACTTCCGAGGGCTATTAGGGAGCTTCCCTTGACACAGTTTAAGAAATCAATTAAAGATAAGCTTTGCAAAAAAGCATACTATAAAATTTCAGATTTTATTGATGATAATAAGCCCTGGGAGTAATGTAAATGGATCGGAGTTTTGTTGCTATAGTTCGTATCATTATGACATTTACAATGTAAAATTTAAATAATGTAATTAAAAAAAGACATTTATTGCTATTTAAAAAAAATGACATGTCGTGTTGCTGAGGGAGTTTCTTGCCGTTTCTTCTCCACAGCTGTAACACGTTTCGAAGCGGCAATAGTTTAAAAAATATAAAAAAGTGTAAAATGGACGATTCAAAAGAACTTGTAAAAGTCTATTTGAATAAAGATAATTTGACTTTGACTTTGACTTTGACTTTATTCATCAAAATGAGATGGTATATCGCAGCGATGTATTTTCTAAAGAGCCGTAGCACCTTGCTACGAGCGTGTAGCACCATCCGAGGGTCGGGTCTACGCGCTTGCTACGGCCCGGATTAGATTGCGACGCACATGAACGCTTATTAGCATGGGAATTACTGGGGGCTGATGTGGGACAAGCACCGCACTACAGGAGGAAATTGGACCCCACGAACAAGTTTTATATCGGGAACCAGCGATGGAGCTCGTAACGTTGGTTTAGCAGTACTTTTTAACATTAAATTTTTTTTAGCCTATATTTTCCTAAAAGGCCGGCATCGCACCGACGATTCCTATGGTATTATGGGTATTTATGGGCGATGTTGACCACTTAACTTCATGTGGTTCACTTGCTCGTTTGCCTCCTTCCTTTAAAAAATTGTAATTTGTTGTGTTTGTGTTAAAAAGTTGTTTTTTATTTTTCAATTTGCTGAATTTTTTAATCGCTTTTTGTGATTTCATTAACACTAATATTCATTTACCTTAATAATATGATTACTAACGGGTAATTGCGACTTCTTGTATGTAACACTTATTTATTTTCAAGCGCAATATTGTCAAAGTATAACACATTAAAATTGTTTATGAACATAAAATAAAATGTATTAGTACATGCAGTTGGCAAGTATTGGAGCGCGTGTACGCAAATATTCTCACGCGGATGGTTCTGGTGTAATAACATTAAGTTCATTCGCAGGCGGCTGGAGTGCGTGCCACTGAACACGAACGGACACCAACACACGTTATTGTATATATGGAGTATAGGAAAAACGTTACGCATTGCCAGAACAAATCTCACGCATCTATGTTATTACATAAGAGAGCATCGCACGGACCCACAAAAAAAGGGTTTAGTAGAAGTAAATTACGACGATTGTTTTTCTAATATAAGTTTGACGCAAAAACAATTAAATAAGTCTTCACGCAACCTGGTACCCGGACGTTACATTGGTCATTCGATTCATGAAGCGCAAGTACCAGGTTACTCGCATCACACCAGCACGAAGAACTCTTAATATCGTTACATAACGTGAAGCGTAATGAGTGGCAACAACAATCCTCGAAACAATACTGAAGACACATAAATACATATTCCAACGAAATGAACAAATATAATTCCGAGGAATAATCACAAAAGTTTCGTGTAACAAACATTAAATAATTCCAAAGAGAGAATGTGGAGTTAACGAGAGAGTTTCCGCGGAAAATTACGTTAACTATTAACTAGAATTATTTGCATGTGCAGAATAATTACACGGCGCCGTCCCGAGCAGACGATCCACCGGCGGCGTGTGACCAGCCCCCTCACACCTCATGAATTATTTATTCCGTGGAATCGTTTACCTACACATCTCCAAGTAAATATGTTCATTTTGATTTCTCCTGAAATGTGGTTATATATTCTCTTGAAATACTTTACAACCTTCCACTACTATAAGCCAGCGCTGTGTAGTAACTAATGCTAGAGATAGTGAAATACCGTGTACAGAGAGTATCAAGTAACTCAATACAATCCCATTGGCCTATACTTTGAACTCCCAAACCGGCAAACTTTTCTTTTCAATGGTGTGTCAAAGACATGCATGTCTCTAAGACATTATACCAAGTTTCAAGTACCCTGTTACTAGTTTGTTGATAATTCTATGCAAATAATATTTATCTAGATCAAATGTATTCAAGAGAGCTATTCACCCAGAAAATTATACTTGCGAAATCGATCTTGAAACAAATTAATTCTCTAAATCCCAAACCAATTAAGCTATAAACTAAAATCCATTTTGTAAAAAACAAAGTAAAGTATCGCAGAGTGGCTATTTATTTGGTAATACCGTTTGTGATCAACTAGAGCGACTAATGTACCGTGAAGGTTTATTTATGTCACAAAAAAACATTACATAATTTTATTCAAGTCGTTACAATTTTCGTGCTCATTCAAGTTTCTCGTACTCTCTAGTCTAGACAATACTACAATGTTTCTCTAAGATATACTTAATCTGTACCTACTTCAACGTTCACATCATGTTTGTATGTATATATTAGACACGGCAAGGAGCTCAATAAAAGTAAGAGAAGCGCTGCCAAAACAGTGTGTCAATTGCCGAAAACTATTACTATTACAACAGACATAATTTTGTCGATTTATTCATATTGATCTAATAACACACCACTCGTTTTCAGTGCTATCCAGGCAAATAAGATAATTATCAAACTGAATGAGTTTGATATTTGATGTAAGAAGTCGTCAAATTATGCGTTCCGTAATTACACCACCGTCAATAAATCGAATACTTCATTCCAGAATAGGTAAGAATTAAGTTAGTAATTTTAGGACTTAAAGGAAGGAACTCTCTGAGATCTAAGCAGGGACGTGTAAAGACTAGTTGTCTGTGTTTATATACTCAAGTTAGAGGTAGGCCTATAGATGTTAAGGAAACACACCACGTAGGCTGGGTTAGGACTAATAAATGTACATAATGTTTAATAGAAAATATAATTTCAAAGTTAAAATAATATTTATTCAAGTAGATTCATTTGTACTGCAATCTATGCCTTGTACTCGTAGTTAAGTCTTAGCTTGGTCATACCTTCCTACGTCTTTAGTTAACAAAAAATATATTTTTTATTTATTTATTTAAAACTTTGTTGTACACATGATATTATAACTACGGAGTACAGTAGACTAAATTAGTACAATAGGCATTCAATATTCAAATATCGTGCATTCAAAACCTTTTACTTCACACTGTTTCCCGCAAAGTTTTTCTTAGTTACATAAAGCCCACTAAACCATACGAGACCACACGGTGGCTGAAGTCTAATCTATAGCCATGACATCTCAGCAGTTATGACAGTTTGATATCATAATCATTACTCGTATTTACCACAAACGACACGAAAGTTATAAAATGCACTAATTCCTTCGCAGTTGGTGTCGAAATGTTGAAGTAACAAAACAAATTATGGCGCGTAACGAAGGCTCGCCGTCACTCGCCGCGCCACAACCGTCATATTCGTTAATGTGTTAAATTCATCAATCATTCTGTGAAGCGTTGCTTTATATAGGTATGTACGAGTATAACCATGACGTCACACAACAGTCCTGTGTCAAAGACGGTCCCTTGGAAGCATCAGCATCGTCACTCGAATGCATTGATTAAATCCAGTTCGCCCCATCACCCTCCGCCCCCCTCCGCACTCTTCACCTCTCCGCCAACTTACGCCCTCCGTTTTAACTAGTTCTGCCGCAAGTTTGAGGCTCTTTATAAACATTAGGTGAACGTGTGTCGGCGGGACAACGACACCACGCGACGCCCAATAAATATAAATGGCTACACTTGCTTTCAAGTAATATTTGTTGTAATCCGTTCAATCAAAATGCCATTTATGTTTTGATACTAGACTAGATTCTGTACTGTTAAAAATGTGTTATGTCTTGACTGTCGCGGACGTTCACAAAATATGAGCGTCTAAAATAGCGTAAGTGGAAGGCATCTCAAGCCGTCCCAATTTCGAGGGGTTCATAATTGGACGGTGCGCTGGGCGGCAGCGGACCATTTAGGGCCCTTCTCGCCTTGAGATGCCATAAAACCGCCCTAAATGCGCGTGATGGTCACTGAGAGGTTTTAGTCGGTATGCTGGCGTAGGATTTTAGTAAGGGACCCAACTCAGTTATGCGGACAATAGTTCCGCGCGCCGAGTTGGAAGGCTAGAGAGGCGTGACAAGAGGTACCGAGAAGGGAAGCTTAAGACGCTTTCCTCTCGTAAAAAAAACGTGGTGGTAGGGGTGGTGGTGGTGGTGGTCCTAGGCCTAAACCCTCTCAGTTGTAGAGGAGGCCCGAGTCCAGCAGTGGGACGTAGGTATATGAGCTGATGATGAAACGAGATAATCGTGTGATGTACATACAATTTACGAATGTCGTTATTCTTTTGATATTTGGCAACCGCGCATAGTGCCCGTAACACTAATTTATAAATATTATTGTACGAGTATATAGTTAAAAGTATATTTATTATATGTCTACTATAACAGCGTCATGATAAATGCACTGTATGTTATGTATGTCCATAAGGAGGCGGAACTTGCTCTCCAAGCCGCGATGGTACAGATAACACATGTACTAGATTCGCGCTGATAACTACCGAGCGCTAAATTGAATCCGCAGGGTACACCAGCCACTATTAAATACAGCGGCTTTAAAAAAACTACAGTTTAAGTTTTCGCCAATTCACTTTCTAATAGAAACAAACGGCAGAATAAAGTCGTTTAAACGATAAAAATCGGAAGCTGATATTATTTTCTGTTTCCTGACTGTAAACTACAAACTCATTAATCTATAAAACTACTTCGCTCTTTTTTATGCCTTACTGACTAATACCATACATTATATGAAAAGTATTAATGAGAATTCGGACTTTGCAATATTACAGTTATTTTTCAAAATTCAATGGCCAGAATATTGTATTGGAATATGTCATTCAGTACAGAATAACAACTAACTACCCATACTGTACATGTAGTACATGAGATGTTCATGAAACTGTAACACAGGCTCGGCACGCACTCTGTACGACTAAAAGGCTTCTTGTGTAGGCTGGACACGCGCCGACCGCACGCGTCCCTCGTGGCGCCGCCGCGCTGCCAACGTACTGACGACATGCTCTTATAACTAACTAGCTTTTGCCCGCGACTCCGTCCGCATAGACTTCAGGGTTGGGTGCAGAAAGATAATAAGTAAATCTATTAAACGTCTCCCAAGTGCCCAAATTACACTTAATGAATTAAAAAAAAGTAACCTATGTCCCTTTTTATGTTTCCGTTTTTATCCATAACAAAAATCATCCAAATAACTCAAATATTTTAGGCGTGAAAGTATAACACAGTAGTGTTACTTTCGCATTGACAATATATGCTAAAATCAAAGGGTATATCCGTTGGGATCAGTGAAATCATTATTTAGATTACGAAGCGTGATGACTACCGAGCCTGCATTCGTTTGTAAATTTTAAACCAGATACCTACAACCAAGGAGTTTAAAAATAAATTTCTGAACGCTCGCATACATTTTTGACAACTAATAAAATATGTCACTCATTTTTCATTACTGATTATTCTGCATTTTTAAAATGAAAAATACGCAATTGTTCGAATATTGTGGATATTATGTTGTCGATTCAAAACCTTTATTTAAATACGTTCTTTAAATTGAGGGGACCATTAACCGTATTGACGGGATAAACATAAAATGTTTGACAGGAAATTAGGTGGAACAGTTTATATGAGAAAATGAAATTGTTGTTTTTACCATATTCCTCGTAATTTTAAAGATAATTATATGCTGTCGCGGACTTTTTTGTAGGACTTATTAAGATAAACATTTCTCTTATACATTATATACTAAATATAATAAACTCTACAGATTTTGCAGCGTACGCAAGAATAGCTCGCAGGTGCAGTTTTTCCCGACTTACTTGACAATTATCGTTATATTTTGGACAATTCACACACTATCTTAAAAATATATAGCCTATGTGTTATTCTGATGTATATTTATTGTAAACATTCATTGAAATCCATTCGGTAGTTTTTGCGTGAAAGAGCAACAAACATCCAGACATCCAGACATCCATACATACAAACTTTCGCGTTTATAATATTAGTAAGATAAGATACACTTACCAACTTGAGTACAAGACAGTTCGATTGCAAGTGCAGTGCACACCAAACACTGTACATAATACATATATTATGACGACGTGGAACGGGATACACAACAACTGAATGAGAAAGGCCGAAGACGGTGAACAGTGCCGCTAAACGTGATGACGGATGAATGCAGATCGCGACAAACTTTTGAGTGACTTTTGAGCGTATTATATTTGTATTATAAACAAAAACCTGCTAGAAATGGAACTGTGCCCCGAGGCAAACGGTCTACGTTAAGTAATACTTAATAATATTAACCACCTAAAGTAGCCGTTAAGCTGCTTAAATCCGCCACTACCGACCAAGGAACATATTCGCGCCGTAAGTAGAAGGTAATCCGGCGGAGATGGAAAGTACCATCGCTTTCCTAAATCGAGATAAACGCGCTACTTCCGGAATTGTCGGGGTAATACACGCGTATACGGTCCCAAACGGTTCAGGAAGGAAAACTGGGGATAATATACCTAAACGTAATGTGTTAAATATTTATATAAAGTTATATATTATACCCGTAACGGCAACAAAGTATTTATTATTATAACAAATTAAAAGTCTTCAAAAGAAGAGGATTTTGGATACTAAAAAAAGTACACAAAACGTGTTAAATTTATGACAGCCATATACAATATTTATGAGCTAGACCGATATAAATTACACCATATTTCCATACAGAATTACAAAGAATATTTTTTCGACGACGCGACGCAGTAAAAGTCGTCATCTGCCAAGTGCGCTGCGAGGCTCGCGTGGAAACAGGCTAAAGCAAAAAGCCTACAAAAAGGTGTGAGAAAGTAAAAACGGCAGCTGTGCTAAATATGAACCACATAAGCTGTAGGTAAAAGAAGAGCGCGGGCCCTCGTGTGCGCTAACAAGCGGCTGTGTCGTCGCCAGCCGACCACGTGCAAAACACCACGCAGAAAATACGTACGTACGTACACATTTGCACGCTGTTAAATGACAACTGTACATACAAATAAAACATTCGGTTTACAACTGTGTCTACTACCAAGGTAGTTACCGGAACAAAGAATAAGAACATCATATAAGCACTATACTCAAATACAATCTTAATTCGCCATCTACCCTTTGTTGCCTTACATTTTCAAAATAAATCTTTACTCAATTTTTACAGTAAATTAGTTCATTGATTTTTTATAAAATGTAATAACATCATTATAATTCCTCTCAGACTTCCAAACAAACGGACTCTTGAATGAAACAATGGCCACTCGCAATATCAGCGACGCACAGACGGACAGAGCCGAGAGTCGGCTTCTAATGCGGGATAAACCGCACGGACGCACACAATGCTGCCACCACAATCTCAATGACAAATAAATACATTTATCAAGTTGTTTTGTGTTCCCGCGCTGATCGCTTCTTATTGGCTGATTAAGTACCGTTCCATAAAAAGTACCGTCCCATTAAAACTTCTTTTGTAGCAGTACTTGAATTGAAACATTAATTTGGATCAGTCTGTAAAGACTTTTAATTAAGCAATTGAACTGCTTTTGGTGTAAATTTCCCCAAGTGATTAAAAATCCTATTATGGTAAAAACGCTTCGATAAAAATAGTCATCATCGTGACAAATTTTCGATGACAAATTATTCGTAAGCTAAGAAAAGCTATTTTTCACTATGACTATTCAGATGACATAACAAAAACAAAAGGTAATTAATGCAGAGTCAAAGACAACGAGTACAAAGAGTTGAGAATGTCCCCCGCAGAGACAGCACGCTAGGCCACGGAGCGCATAATTAATCTGCTGGCTTACAACAATGAGTAAAAAGTTAGAAACGGGAGCAAGAGCTGAAATCCCTAATTGACCCCCAACTAGAACTATTAAACGTACGCACAGATGTTCTGCAATAGTACGAGTGGCTGCAACTGAGCACTTTCTTCAACAACTGTACTTATAAACGTGCACTTTACTTAACGGGAACTTTACTTCCTTCGGGAACTGCTCAACAGACAACTTTATTCCCAAGTTTAAACGCTTTAAATATATTTCACCTGCGGAATAGTTACGTATAACCACAGGTTATTGGATGGCGGGACGATCCGTCACAATACGATGTTTATCTTATATTGTTCGACTTTGAGGCGTATTTTAAGTATTTCGAGCTATTGACCTAAGGACGAAATAGAAACATGCAATTTTTCCTATAACATTATCGACTTACCAGTGTACTTCTTTAGTAACGAAAATAATATACTACCTCTGTTCTACCAATTCAAAAAAAAAACAAACAGCGTTAAACGTTCTTTGCTTATAAAGTCCTCTTTAAATAATTTGATCCGTAAAATATTCAGAATTACCTAGCCCACTCTTTATGATTAGCACAATAGCAATTTATGTAATGTCTATTGGCAAAGTCAATTAATTTTTTTTTTTTTTTTTTTTTTTTTTTTTTTATAGTTTAATGGAATAGGCGTTTGTCTTCCATCTCACCTGATGGAAAGTGTAGATGAAGACTAGGGTGGTACACGCCCATCCAAAAGAAACCTGTTCACTCTACTCTTAAAGGCTCCAGAGTTCAACTTATCAGGAAAAATAGACGCAGGCAAGTCGTTCCAAATCCTGGCGACTCTCACCAAAAACGATCTGTCAAACCGTTTAGTTCGACTTTTGGGTATGTCAACAACATATGGATGAAACTTTTGCCTGCGCCTAGTAGTCCGATAAAGGAATGGAGATGGCTCAATCAGTTCGAAAAGAGCCTTCGAGCACTCTCCAAAGTGCATCCTATAAAAAAAAACCGATAAGCTGGCTACTCGACGACGATGTTCAAGGGTATGTAGTCTGCTATTTGAAAGCTTTTCGTTGTTTATTAACCTACGGGCTCTTCGGTCAACTGAGTCCAAAGCTTCAAGATGATATTTGGCTGCACCGTCCAAGAGGTGACTGCAGTACTCCATGCAGGATCGAACTTGGGCAGTGTAAAGATTAAGCAGCTGTTCAGAGCTGAAGTACCGCCGAACCTTAGAAAGAATTGATAATTTCTTGGACGCTGTTTGTGCCATAGACTCAATTTGTTGGCCAAAGTTGAGGTTAGAGGTGATGGTAATACCTAGAAGCCCTAGATGGCTAGTGATCGGTAAGGATACACCTTCGAAAATGGGTGTTAAATCGAAGTTACTCTTTTTCGCGGAGAAAAGACACGCCTGTGTTTTGGAAGGGTTGAACTGGACAAGATTGGCGTCACCCCAATCGGACACCCACCGCAATGTCAAGTTCACCCGTTTAATCATTGACTCTCTCAAGGACCGTATTTCCTCTGGACTAGCTCGCGAGTTGGACATGTACCTCTCAATTACGGTGCTGTCATCGGCGTAGCTAATAATACCGGGTGTTAAAAGATCGTTTATGTGCAGCAGAAACAAGGTTGCAGAAAGAACAGATCCCTGAGGTACCCCAGCATTGATTGCCATTAGATCTGAAGAGCAGCCATCCAAGACAACTCGAATCGATCGTTCCCTCAGGAAGTCACATATCCAGTCGCAGAGCTGAGCAGGTATGCCGTATGCTGGAAGCTTACTAAGTAGTGCCTCGTGCCAGACCCGGTCAAAGGCCTTTGAGATGTCTAGTGAAACGGCTACTGCTTCACCGTGACCCTCCAAGGCCTCGCTCCAAAGGTGGGTGGCATATATTAGCAAATCTCCGGTCGAGCGTCCCCTGCGAAAACCATATTGGTTATCACTAAGGAGCTCGTTTGCCTCAAGATATGCCAGGAGACGATTATTTCTGCCCTGTGGCAAGGGGGCGTTAGAATCCCACCACGGTATCCCCTGCCTGTCGTAAAAGGCGACTCAAAGGGGCCCTTGGGGTCGCTGGGCGCGCTGCGGGGGCGGCGCGTCCTCACTGAAAGTGACCCCGAGAGGGGCGGCGGCATTGTGGCCTGTGTACGTCGCGGGCGCCCATTCACAACCGGGGCGCCCGAACCAAGCTAGTGGGGGTGCAACTGCGCCCCCTACATACTCCGAGACGGCCGAGACATTAACGTCTCGGAGGCGCACCGGGCGGCTGCGGCATTACGGTTGGCGCTTCTCGCCAACGTACCGCGGTCGCCCCACTCGGCGCGGAGATGGCCACCGGGGGGTTTTGGTCGGTATGCCGGTTTAGGGAATTTTGTTAGGGACCCAGCCCGGCACTAACATCTGCGCGGACATGACGTCGCCGCGCGCCGGGCTGGAAGACCGGTGACCCCGACATACGCTTCCCGCCCCCCCCCTCCCCCGGGGCTGGCGGGAAGTAGAGCCATAAACAGCTTTCCCCTCGAGAAAAAAAAAAAAAAAAAAAAAAAAAAAAAAAAAAAAAAGGAGACGATTATTTAAGACACGCTCCATAATCTTACAGATTATAGAGGTGATCGCGACAGGTCTGTAATTGGCTGGGTCTGCACGGCTTCCTTTTTTAGGTATGGGCTGAACATTAGCAAGCTTCCAGGATCTCGGAACCTTGCCAGTTTCTAGAGAGAGTTGATATAGACGAGTCAGAACAGGAGACAACTCGGGTGCACAACACTTTAGTACCACTGCTGGAATGCCATCAGGACCACTGGCCTTATTAACGTCCAGGTTCAGCAAACATTTAAGTACCTCTTTTTGGTGGATTTTAACGGCGCTCATTTTAGGGCCAAACGGAGGTAACTGAGGTGGACACTTGCCGTTGCAGTCCAGACGAGAATACTCTGCGAAGAGATTGGCAAATAAATTAGCCTTCTCCATAGCGCTGTGGGCCAAGGATCCGTCAGGTTTGTGCAGAGGAGGCAGTGAAGAGCGACAGAAGTTTTTCTCGACCGACTTGGCGAGGCTCCAGAAAGCTTTGCTCCCTGAGGGAAAGGAAGCTAACTTTTCCCCTATTCGGCCAATGTGGTCAAAATTTACGGCTCTCCAGGGACCATTAAAATAATAATCATTCGACAAACCTTCGAAGCGTTCTATCGAGTGGAACATTTGGGAGCGCAAAAACTCATGGCAGAGAGTAGCGATATAACAAGCGGCTACCAGACTCCGCGAAAACGCTAACAATCATAGTTTAAAGCGGTTTACCATGTGGCGGATTTTGTACAGGATTATGTAGTTCTGCATAGCGATAACTACCCTCTTCTGTTATAAAAACTGAGAACAATTGGAATGTACTTAAAAATATTGAGAAAAGAACGACTTCCAGGCCACACAGTCGTAATTAAAGAATAACTTAAATTAAACTTGTGGAATCAAATCAAATAGCTAGGATTTTCAGGTTTCGTAATGCAATGATATGTTGATCGTTGGTATGAATTCCTCTAATTTATTAAATATTTATACTAACTAACTATACTAACGATGTTGCCAACATTGTAGTTAGGTGTGTAAGCCAAGTGTCCCTCGGCCTGGCTGAAGCGGGCAATAAAGACGTAGTGGAGACAGCGGGCGCCCGATGTAAAAACCACATAACCAATGAAGCACTCACAAAGTTTTTTACGAGAACATCTGGAAGTTGTACAGTAAACCCGCAGCTTTTTGCGCCCAGCAGTAACTCTCAATCATTTTAAGAACACTTATATCTGGGTATGGGAATTATTCTTATGACTCAGTAATCTCAATAATTTTGTTAATTTACTGTACAACTGAATTTGTGGAAAGTATTTTTTTGTATAATGATTAACGTGACATCAATGTAAATGCAAAATACCTAGATTGATCTCTTTTATAATAAAGGACGTAACGTTTTACCAGAGATCAAAAGTTAAGGCGCGTCATGAATTTAGTAAAGACCTTAAAGATTCCGACATTAAGGAGTATTGCCATTATTCAATAAGTTGAACTACGTATACATCCTCACGCTTATGATGGCAAGGGAGTTGTTATTACATGTTGCCAATTATTGCGCTTCTCTGTACTTGTTCCCCAACGTAATTCCTAGGCGGATGATCATGACGTCACGAATCAAAACTGAACACATTTTTAATACACGCCTAACTTAACGTGTTTAAAAATTTCAGGTTGCGCTTGCTCGCACCGCCGAGTTATTAACTACGAGCCTCTCCACTACAAAATTATTAGGTTCGTAAGATTACATTAAGATGACTACGTTATTAAACTCGCCCCGCAGAGACGGTGAGAGAGATGTCACCTGTTATCTACGCTGAGTGTAACTCGAGTTTAATTTAGTGGTGCGCGGCGACATTTTCAAATTAAATTGGATTTGGTCTTTGTACTTTTTTTAATCAGCGCGAAGAGAAGAGCGAGCACAGCCGAGGCGGACCGAGCCGCGACCGCACCTATTTCATTAGCACCACGTTGCCAAGAGACATGCAATCTAACTTACTCATCCCGGCAACTAAACAAAACGAGATTTAGAGCTCTGTATGTAAGTATCCATACGAGCGATAATTATATTAACATTAAGTAATTCTTCCTTCAATTATAATACTCAAATTGAACAGCCAATAACCGACCATTGCGCATATTTCAGAAATATGATTCCGATTTAGATAATTTAGAAGCAATACGAATAAATACTCTTAGCGAGTTTAATAGTTCTGGATGTATGTTCAGCTGAACAAAACGGTTCGGCTAGGTAACGTAGTAACAGGCTACATACATACATTCCTGTTCACGCAATAATATCGTTACCAACTGTATTATGCTCTACATTCCACCTTTTTTTTTTTTTAATGGAAAAAGGAGGCAAACGATCAAGTGAGCCACCTGATGTTAAGTGGTCAACACCGCCCATGAACACCCACAATACCAGAGGAATCATCGGTGTGTTGCCGGCCTTTGAGGAAAATATAGGCTCTCTTCTTCCACCTACAACTAAACCACTATATTCTTCACATGTATTGGAATATTGCCTACCAATTTGTGCTTTCTTACTAAAGTCATTGACTATAGTCCATTAAACAAGCAATGTACGTTAAATTCGTTATTGTTTCGCTTTAAGTCAGCGCTACTAAGTTGAGAAAGGGTTTGTCGTATAATGCTCAGGTTAGTAATTGGACACCGACTAACATCACCCAATAGAGCTTATCCATAAAATATTAGTATAATTATATCGAAAACTTTAATGATGTCCAATTGTCTATTTGCAACAATACTGCAATTTAAAAATCTGTTAAATATAGTTTCCATTATTCGCACATTTACCTTCCGATTTCTAAAAACTGCAATTCATTTGAATTTGTTTCTTCATGATGGTTAAAGCAATAAGGCAGTAGTAATAAGACAATTTGTCACTAAGCAAAAGTACCTACACGTAAGACGTCCACGGTAACGGCGCGAGCAAGCGGCCACAAGTTACGAGTCCAATAACCGGCCAACTAGAATGTAGGGTCAGCGGCGCTGTCCGACACTTTATTCTCAGCCTATCGCCGTCCACTGCTGAACGAAGGCCTCCCCAAGTAGGCGCCAACCATCCCGGTCTTGAGCAGCCCTTATCCATCCGCTACCCGCCACCTTTCTCAAGTCGTCGGACCATCGTGCTGCAGGACGTCCTACACTACGTCCGACACTTACCCCTATTTATTAGGGCTCGACTGGAATCCGTCCGCGTAACTCACGGAACTAATTAAAGAAAACCGCAGGTGTAAGGTGACTTGGTGCGGCGCGCTGCGCCACCGCCACGCCGACACGCCGACACGCCTAATCAACACGCACGGAGCGACGGGAAATGAGCCCTCAATGAGCTCAACTAAAATCTGTTTTAGTTTACGCGCACCTCACTTTAACTCGTATTGCTTTAAGTGTTGGTAATTGGAATTATTTAGATGAAACCAGCTAGTAACTGTATAACACCTACTACTACGCACAAAACCATTACAACTTGCTTGTTTGCACAAGCTATGTTAAAGTTATCAAGATGTCGATGTAAGGAATTACAATACAATTTATTTTATAATATATTCAATACTTCACAAATCATTATAAGTCCTGTAAGTCAACGTGGATTAACATTGAGATAATATTTTTGTAACCGCGCGATCCTTGTCCATAAAGATGGTACAAGAATAATATTCGCATGTATCATCTGCGGTAAAGGACCGTGTAACAAGGTATTTCTCGTGAACACGAAGGCAGCCCTCGGTCACGTAATGCGGCACACGTAGCGTGCTTGACGGCGCGTGGCGTGGCGTGGTATGCGTGCAGTGTGCCCGGCTCACACGCTTATTGGAATACGAGGCACTCAGTGCGCACGTATCGGACACTATCGACGATGTTTATTCAATTACGTCAGTTATTTCACGACCGACGCACTCCGCATCGCACGTGGAAACTGAAAAATTATTTCCATTTCAGCCACTATGTTTTAATAAAATAAATATAGTGGTACAGGAGCAGCAATTTGTAATACTAAATAATAAATCCAATACCCACATCGGCACTCGACCGGCTACCAATGATTCAAGTGTATAAACACTAAAGAGTATAAACTCTGACAAGTTTATTCCTTTCATAAGACAGATGAGAATTATAATCCGCCTGTGGAATCAAGACTATACGTTTGCAGTCAGTCAATATTGTACATTATATTTTAAAAAGATAAATTGAAGTTGCGTGAGGAGAGGCTGCCAAATAATGAACGCTACATTGTATCATTCCTTATGTCAACTGAACGGTGCAGATTAAAAGTAACCACCTCCCACGAAATAATCTTACTACAACCCCCCCCCCCCCCCCCCCACGGCCCCACCCCTCGCCCGTTGCTCATCTAACACCGAAGTACTGGTCTCGTGGCAGTAGTTAAAAAGAAGGTAAGAATACCGATGAAGTGGTGGAGCATGACATTTTTTACCCACAGTTTTATTGACACTTGGAATATACAGTCTATACGAAGTACTGCCGAAGTACTGAGACTAACATTAATGTAATTCATCATCTTCAGCCCAAATACGTCCCACAGCTGGGCACGGGCCTCCTCTACATCTGAGAGGGTTTCGGCCTTAGTCCACCACGCTGGCCTAGTGCGGGTTGGTGGACTACACACCTAAGAAATTCCTGAGAACTTTTAGGTGTGCAGGTTTCCTCACGATGTTTTCCTTCACCGTTAAAGCAAGTGATAATTAATTGTGAATACACACATAACTTCGAAAAGTCAGAGGTGTGTGCCTGGGGTTTGAACCTGCGACCGCCGAAATTCTAGACCGCGCGCCTAAACCTCGAGGCCATCACTGCTTTAATATAATTAAATGTATATAATTACTAATAACATTTATTCACGGATTTTTTATAGAATTTCATCTTACAATTCACAACATCTGAGCTCGGCACCATTGAACATGTCAACTTTCGATATCTGTGTATCTACAAAGATTTTTAAAGGCAATTTTTTTTTTACGAAAACTGCGAGATAATTTTAATGAGCGCTTGATTCCTAGCCATATCAAGTCATGAGAACGTAAGCATTGTTTATCCATACCGCCCTAACAATTTTTTTTCCATTATTAGCCCAATGCTTACAAAATTATACAATAATATCCAATGAATGTGCAATTCATGCGATTCATTTTCTAAAATAAACACGACAGTGATCCGATCAACGGATTCCCAGGACAACGCGGGCCGCGTCGCAGGCGTTGTGTCGAGCACACGACGTCACTAATGAACACTAAAATGTTATTTGTTGTCTACAAACGAAAATTGTTTCGCATCATTTAGTTTTTCGCTCAATTACTTTGTGAAAGTCAAACAGATTAAGTTAATGTTTCGTTCAGTAACAAATACCGTACAATATAAGTAAGGAGCGGGAGCGCCCGCAGACACCACACTTTATTTACACACACACACACTTACACTTGACAGCCCCGTGGCGCAGTTGGCTAGACACCAGCTTGCGAAACGAGAGGCCGCGTGTTCGATCCCCGCACCGAGACAAATATTTGTGTGATCCACAATACGAAAAGTCTATCGTAGTTTCTGATACTCACGACACAGGACTTGTATCCTAGTGTAGGGTCAGAACTATGTATGTGACTGTTGGGTGTATTTATTTATTTATTTTCTAGTACATCATAATGTTCATCTTTATACATTTCACTATTATGCTGCTCTGTTGCGGGAGATAGTTTACGGTGTACTCCATAAAACGTAGTACACTAGAATTTGATTTGTGGCCAGTGCAATGATTGGGTTGAGGTTGAGTCTAAAATGAGTTTGTAAGTGGTGGAGCGAGGTTGCAGCTAGTCTCGGCCGCGTATAATTGGAGGAGTCGGCCGGCGACACCGCCGTACAGATAATTGACGCCGAATAATTACTTTGCTGCCTCATTTCATAAAGTCTACGAGACTGGCGGTGATCTACACACAATTATACAAGCCAGGCATGCGCTAACTAGTTGGGGCACATCAATTATATAAGAAGTAGCAGACATTATTTCTGTATTTACATCAAGCCGAGAAACGAACGAAACAGTGTTAATAATTTATATTTTCTATTTACATATATAAAACATCTACGATTAGATATCAATAAAGAAAGAATGAACAAAAATAGACGCACGGGAGAGATACATAAATTTGATGAAATGCCAGAGACAATAGCTAGTAACACACGACATAGTTTTCGAGGCGGCGCACGTCTCAGAGGCTCTTGGGTCCTGTTAATTAAACAGTCACCTTCACACGTCTGCGTGTAAAACCTCTCGTCTCGTAGTATTTCGAAAGTTCAATTATTTATTAGTATTATTTGAAGACTGCCAACTCAGGTGACATTTTTCTTAATATAATATGTAAGTTGTATTTGGCTCTACAAATACTATGCAGACCTAGAAGTCTAAATAGATAGCTCTATGTCTATCGACAACTATTGACTGACGATGACGATGTTTATGATATATCATGTCGTATGACACGGGTACTCGTGTCGATGTGTTGCTTTTAAGGTAATCTAAAAGACTCCCCGACATACGTGCAAAGCTTTGATTAAATACAAAATGTACAACCTGGTGACACAAATACATTCACGCCATTTGTCAGAACCTCATTAGCTCGTCAGCTACATATGTACATATGTATATCTGAATGATCAATTTAGTATCTCTGAACGCGCACAGCTATGAACAGTAGGTACATTTATAAGTAGCACTGTGAGGAATTCAATGTGGCGCCGCGCCGTCTCAGCGCTGAGCCGGTTTATCTCTCCGAGCTCACAATTTAAAGCCTGTAAGCACTTGATTATAATAACACGTTATTTGCTTTAAATTTTGCAGAATTCGCCATTATTTATACCATATATATTTATTTGGAAGGTCGCTTGACGTGATATTCCGTTTCATAGTATGATTGACAATGCAATCCTTTAAAGATTGACCTTACGATACCGTCAAAATGGTTTACAGCAAAGAAAAATGTTCAAAAACTTAAAAAATTTGGCAGTTGGTCGAAAATACCCTCAATGAAGGGCGCAGACATCGGCCTCGTCATAAGTTTCTAATGAAAGCTGAAAGTGTAGTAAAAACTATTCATTCCCGAAAGGCAATTAAATGTATACTTAAATACATTATACAATATATTTCAACCGTATTCGGTACATTCATTGATTAATAACTACAATGGTCATCTTTGCGGTAAAATGAGATAAAGGACTAACAATCACATAGTTGAGACCTCATCCAGAACAGAAACAAACATTTGTGTACTGCACAAACATTTGCAGATCGAACCTAGACTAACCGGCACCATCTGGTTTCACAAGATGCGGTCTAACTAACAATGGCACAGAAGCTGTGGACAGTGAAAGTAAAGTGTTAAGGGCACATTCGTCCTCCACGACAACACCGCAAATGGAACTCCGCCTCTTGACTAATTGCTGGTGGACAAAATTATACGCATATTAGAACCAAGTATCTGTTTACGACATCCAACTAACAACTTCGCAACTCGAGGACTCCACCCCATGTTATGTAGCGGGATATGAGTCTAACGCGTAGTTCAAAGTGTAATAGTCGGTTAACATTAGACGAATTAGTGGCTGTCTGCAGACTGAAAATGTTCAAAGAATTCAAAGTGAACGAGCCGGCACCGAGCCCACGCTAACCACAGCTGAACAACTAGTCTCGGGAAGCAAAATTGTCACGTAACTACCGATGTTAACTAAGTTGTTTTAAAAAAAAATTGGTAACTCTCGATAAAATCCCTGCTTCATATGCATCTAACACATGAGTAATGCCAAATACGGACTTTACCCTATTTCTATGTTAGGTGGATGATGTACCTAAACTTTGCATACCATTTGCTTTTGCTCACTAAATAACACTTTCTTTCGTAGGATGTATTATATATTTTAAGAAAATTCAGTTTCTATAAATGTAACAATTTCTCCTATTTTATTCCTATCACGTACCTCTTTTCGAACATGTACCTAATGAATTTAATTTTTGTTTAAAACAGACTTCGCTATACTCCATTCTAATATTTTTATAGTTTGCTATTACGTAATTCAGGAAATATATATTTGTATCATATCAGTGTACGACTTGAACAATCATAACTGTCAAGCATACATATTTGAATGAAAATGATTTATTAATCATCATTATCAACCCATATACGTCCCACTGCTGGGCACGGGCCTCCTTTACAACTGAAAGGGTTTAGGCCTTAGTCCACCACGCTGGCCTAGTGCGGGTTGGCGCACTACACACCTAAGAAATTCCTAAGGATTTTCAGGTGTGTAGGTTTCCTCACGAGGTTTTTCTTCACCGTTATAGTAAGTGACAATTTATTGTGAATACACACATAACTTCGAAAATTCAGAGGTATGTGACTGGGGTTTGAACCCGCGACCGTCGAGATTCTCGACCGCGCGCCTAAACCTCAATTTAACTAAATATATATATATATATATATATATATATATATCAGCCTATCGCCGTCCACTGCTGAACGAAGGCCTCCCCAAGTAGGCGCCAACCATCCCGGTCTTGAGCAGCCCTCATCCATCCGCTACCCGCCACCTTTCTCAAGTCGTCAATTGAACTAAATACTGATAATAAATGATTCCGCCATTTGATGACAACAGTGATGGAAAACACGGTACGCAAACTTGTATAGTAAATAGTTTAAAAGGAGTTATTTGTCAAAACACGAGAGGCGTTTGAAATAAGGGCTTAACCTCTATTAACTACTGGGAAACAGTACCTACTCACGAGATGGGGCGTTTTTAAGCTAGTTAGATAAATGATAACTATGATTATTTAAGTGAAATATCTGTAAGAAAAGTAATGACCTGTAAGATAAATAAATGAGATTACCATGAAGTTCAACCATGTACAAAAAATCAAAAAACGATGTTTAACATTATCATCAAAATGTATTTGTAAATGTGTAGAGAGAGGCGTAACGGACTCTTGGCAGTAAATGGGATGCTCAATAAAACGTTGTAATAGTTGAAAACAATAGACTATAGTGTCAAAGGATTAGTGTTATCTCATTGATTATGTTCAATAAGAGGTGTTGTAGTGTCAGTGGTAAGGACGGAGTATGTGGGGCGAGGGATTACGTCATCGCCGCCGGTGGCTGGGCTGACCACCGATCGAAAGCAGCCGACAACCGACTTACCAGATAATCGCTATTACAAACATCGTCTATATATGTATATAAATTGATTGTGTACGTGGTTATAAATCCGATGCCTTTTACATATTAATGTAGCATGAAATCTTACAAAAGAAAAACATAAACTTGTTTGTAGAATAAGTACACTTACAATTAGTGTTAATTCGGGTTCTAAACTATTTGTACTTAGAAATGACATATTGATGTCCTGCTTGTACAGAAAGCATGTTCCCAAGACGTGGCGCCAACGGCGAGTCGCGGTCACACTGCAGATATACCCTTTTATTCCTGTGACGTTTACATAAAAAGATCAAATATTTCCCGGCAGAATCACAAACAATAATCGCAACGATTATGTAATATCTCGCAGAGGTGACATGGTGACCTACATATGTGCATTCTCAAAGAAACAACACCCAGATAACCTGCCACATTGCCCAAAAAATGTATGCACTCTAATAGTATCGATATAGATGAAGTCTCTGTTACATATGTACTAGTACCACATGCGGTACACCACATTCCATACATCTTGGCAAATGTTTAAATTTCACTATTATACTCTATGCAGATTAGTATCTGTACAGGCGCAGCGTATCGCGTTCACACTTGACGGCCGCTGATGGTGAATCATTCGGCTGTCATTGCAGGAAACCCGCGATAAGTGCGCGCCGACCAACGCACCACGCTCTATTGTTTTCATACAAACGCGTGATTAATTATATCACCGCGCTCTATCATATCATACTCCGCACAGGTATCTTTATATTATGTCATAACCAACAATCGAGTACCGGTAACAAATAAACATTTACATTCGTGTCTAAATTATAAATTTAAATAGTTTTCAGTGTTTGATCGCGCACATAGAACCGTTTTAATTTTTACCGGGAAAAAGTTGATGTTATTTTGCGCGCCCTCGATCTAACTTGGAAAATTTACTCGCCGACCGTATCTATGAGTGAATTTAAAACAGAGTCGTTCCAATTAACGGCACATTACGTTACTGACAGTCTACTTGCGCGCAATACACCGTCCCGCGATTATTGGACAAATAAACAAACGAAATCCTGCACTATTGCAAATAATTGCGAATTTTGAACAAATCATGCAACGAGAACTCTTTAAATAGTTCAATATAGTAGTATAGGAACGTCAGTAAGAGGTAAAGAATAATAAAACGACTTACCGATTGCCGGAGGTGATGTGTAGTGAAACTGCGCTCGGGTTAGGTTATGTGTTGAGCGGAGATACAGAACATGCGTCGCGTGCGGAGGCCGAGCGCCGACTGCTTGCGTCGATCGATAGCACGACGGCCATTGCTGCGTTACGTTCCGTTACAGCTAATACTTCGAAGGAAAATTGTAAGCGCACAAATTGCGTTCCAACTCAATTCTGACGTTCCTACTTCTACTTAAAAAAACATATTTTATGCAACCAATACGCTTTATTTAAATGTATTAATGAAAAATTTTTATTGTAATTTTAAAATAATAATAAATTTTTCCTACAATATTTTTGAATATCATGTGCGATTTGATATCCAGACAGACTTGATATCCAATATTTTATACTTGTCGCACTTTATCCGTAGCTTATAAACATACTTTTACAAATACATCTTGCTGGTGTGAAGGTTCAAAAACAAATTTTACCAGTTACTTATATAACATAAGTAAATAATTTCAGCCAATATTTTCTGATATTATTACCTGCCACGAAGCAGTTTTCCTTCCACATAATATGTGTTTTGGCACGTAGTTATAACGAAAACTTCTACAGAGTGTTTTGACCGATTGATTAATACTTTACTAATTGGGTAAAATGAAGCCGTTGTCAGCTTGGAAAGCGGTACGAACAGTTAGATATATGAATATTTTGATCACAGGCGTAGGGATTAGATTACTTTAACTCGGATATAATATTTAAATGTTTAGCCAATGACTGTTATTGTATGCTTTTGCTGAGGGAATTTCTCGTTTCGTTTTTTTTTCTCCACATCGATAACACAGCGTCGTATTCTGAGGATTAATAAATTTTTGTATGAGACTATATGAAAAAAAGATGTTATGACTTTGACTTCAGGGACGCTCAAATATTATTATGAAATTATTTACCACTCAAATAATGAATTAAGCACAAAAATGTCCTTTAAAACTCATTTGTTTGTGCAATAAAGTTTAAATAATGATTTCTGAAAAATTCTAATTGTGACACTTATGAAGTTTTTGAAATGTTTTGAATGAAATTAAATACGTGTTAATTTTAATGTTTTTTCGCTATTATCTCAACGTGCACGGAAGATGACTCAGACAAGAAATGCGGTGACGTGTACGTCGTCTAGGCTAAATTGAAATCTTCATATCTAAGCTAATCAACAATCAACATATTGTGTATTTTAATTATCACTCAGCCAATAGCCAGGACTTGTAATTCTTTGTAGTGGCAGCTTCTATAGCAGCCTCTATGTTTACATATTCACGTCCTACTGCTGGGCACGGGTGTCTTCTACAGCTGAGAGGGGCTGGGCTTTAGTCAATCATGCTGGCCTAGTGCGGGTTGACACCTTCATTTCACCAGCTGTGATTAAATGCCTTGTAATAGGAGTTGAGCCTATTTCCATTTTTCAAGCACAAGTTACCAGACTCAGTGCCAATACCGAACCCAGGACCACTCAAGCGCACAGTACTAAATTTAAAGTAACATTAAAGCATCCCTCTTCTATAGTTTCTATCGTCTAGATTTAGAAGTTAGAGCACACGGCAAGAGGGTAAACAACGAAGCTAGCAACCAGACATCGACCAAACACAGGCCGCGCCGCCGCCATCACTCACCACCATCTCTGTCGCCAGAGCCACGACGCACTACTGTTCCGTTGTTCATAGTGTTACAGTGAGTGGTGCATGAGGTAACAGTGTATTGCCTTACTCCTGTCGCTGTGTTTTAATATTTTATGTCACAAGTGTAAGGTGAGATTGCCCATACGTAGGTGTGTTGGATGTGTAATGATCGGGGTCTTCTGTTGCTGCACACTCACGTCTCTCGCTAGGCACGTGTTAGCAATACCACAGCTTGTATATCGCCCTTGAAACACTTTAGGTAGTATTTATTTATTCATCTAGTTTTTTTTGTTCTTTAACTGCAAAGTTTTCGTGACGATTTTACAAAGCATTATTAGTGACAGACTGGATGCCCTGCGCAGTGAACATGTGAAGACCAAGTTCAGCTGATCGAAGTAAATGGGCTTCTGCTTCAATGTTCTTGTTGATGTGTAATTTAAACAGTCAATATCACAAATTGCTTTTCTATTCTTCATAATGTAAGCTTATATTATGTACATATGTCAAGTCGCTAGTAATTGGTGGTATTTTATTCCATTATTTGAGGCTTTTAGCGATATCAGCAGTTGATCGGGAGCCGTGCCCGCCACAGACGCACAGACATAAAACGGGGTGAGTGGTCGGTCGGGGTACGTAAACGTTGCCAGTTGATTGGGTGCCAAGTCGTCGGAGACTGCACGACTACACGCACAGGCTCATCCCATCACACGCTATTCACATTTAAATGTCTTTTGCACACACATAGACTGTTTGAATATACTTAAGTACTTACTACTTCAAAACGAGGTGTCTGCAGTAAAATCCATATCTAATGTATCCAGCTGGCTGGGTTTAAAAAATAAACGTTTTCTTTAAGTAAGTAACGAGGTAAGAGGAAACGATAATAAACCTAATAGCATAAAATATACAATAAACTACCCGCACAGAGTGTGACCTATTTGATCGCGCCGAGAGTTACGTAAGCAAATCTAGACAACTGTATTTAGGACAATACTATTCCTGAGTCAGTATCGACCTCACAATCAATATTTGCCGCTCAACTTCATTTCTATGGTACAGTGAACTAGCAATTGCTACTTCTTTTGCTTCATAAAAAAAATAGCGGAGGAAGCTTTTGTGTGTGTTTTATTTGGGGGCAGTGCCCCCGCCAAGTCGAGCGAAAAAGCGGCACGGCCGTACTATACTTTTCTCGAAGCAACTCAGGCTATTTTCGACACCCTATAACTTCGTTTTGGATAAACCTAGAAACTTCAAATTTTAGTTACCAAGCAAGAATGGTACAAACTCTGTATATTTCAAATTTCGTTCAATTTGAACCAGTAGTTTAAGAATTATAACTAGTCAAACTTCGCAGTTTTGTCACGCACTGACCGATCATCAAAACTCTAAGGCACTTCTAGCCGACATAGAAGCTTCAAATTTGGAACACAATTAGTGTTTAGTGTATCACTTAAGGAAAAATTTAAATATCTTGCAATTTTGGTCTAGTTTTCTAGATACACAAACTGCATAAATAACTTTGTAATCCCATTTAAATATATAGGATTACAAAGTTACATTTGCAATTAATAAATCAGTGTACCTATATACAGGGTGTATTTGAAGCGTGATCGGTAACGAAGACATGTGATTGCTATGGTGACTATGAACACGTTGAGGACAAAAATATCGTGTTTTTTTTTTTTAATCGTATTTTTTTCCTAAATTTTAAATTTGACATTTGAAATTCTCGGTAACAGCACGGAGTCTGGAAATGTGCCCGAAAACGGCAATAGGCTCGCCCCCTATTACGTGGGACTGAGACATACTTGGCGAAATGTGGGTGCGGAAATGTACCTCTGCCTACCCCTTCGGGGAATACAGGCGTGAGTTTATGTATGTATGTATCACATCATCATATTCAGATACACCAATACATGAATTTTTCATAATAATAAAGCATCTATTCCCTCTTTTTAATTAACGCAGTGAAATGCAATTACAATTACTCTTAACGAAAGGGGTCATCGTACTGGCCGCGACTCGCGAACACGAAGCAACTACGCAAGTACCTACCGAGCGACTGGTCACCCCCTCCTCCGTCCGGCGCGGTGAAGCGGGCCGCGAGCCGCGAGACGCGGGCCGCGACGAAAACTCGCGCCGCACACGGTGTGATAAAAAATATCAAAATGCGGATTGTTTTAAGGCGCGTTATTACATTTCATGATACAATGCCAAACGTTGTAAACAAAATAAATTAAATAAACATTTTAAACATAATAATTTTATGGCTTAACTAAATTCCTCGCGGTTGTGTGACTGACGCGGGGAGTCACTTTTTTATGTTCACCTCCTAATGCGAGCCGTAATTTGAATTGAGCACTTGTACTAGGTACCCAAATTCACACAATGGTTTGTATGAAAATACTTTTATGTTTCCTAATTCTTATTAATGTAGTATTAAAATGTTTCATTTAACGCCCTATTGTCAAAAAGATCAAATAACTTTATGGTTTTACTAGCTTTTGCCCGCGATTTCATCCGCGTAGACTTCAGGGTTGGGTGCAGAAAGATAATAAGTGAATCTATTAATCGTCTCCCAAGTGCCCAAAATGGCACTTACTGAATTAAAAAATATATTGCCAATGTCCTTTTTTATTGTCCCGTTTTTATCCATACCAAAAATCATCCAAATCGGTCAAATGTTTTAGTTTTATAACACAGCAGTGTTACTTTCGCATTGACAATATATGCTCATCCCATGGGAATCTTATATATTTCCGGAATTAAATGTAGTCTATGTTACTTCATAGTGTCCCATTTATGTCCGTGTCAAAATTTGTTCAATGTTTAGGCGTAAAAGTGAAACTCTGACGGAGCTATTTTCACATTTATAATATGTCCCACGGGGACAGTACATTTTTCCCGGAAAAAACATAGTCTATGTTACTTCACAGGGTCCCATTTATGTTCATACCAAAAATCATATAAATCGGTCGAATGGTTTAGGCGTGAAAGCGTAACAGACGTATAAAGTTACTCTGGCATTTATAACATATACCCATTCCCATGGGAATATTACATTTTCCGGGATAAAAAGTATCCGATGTTACTTCTAATACCTCCAAGAGTTTAAAAATACATTTCTGAACGCACGCATAAATATTTGACAACATAGTTATGGCTATTAAAAAAGTGGCTCGTATAAAGATTGAAATTAAGAATCATAGATAGCGATTAGGTGGCTTTCTACTGATGAATGAAATTATTATTCACAATCATTATTTACTATTATTAACAATAGTTTTATTAAATAATGATTGTGAATAATAACAAATTAGTATTATTTTATAAAACAAACATAACATTACTTAAATCGTCTTCTCGTCAATAGTCAATCTTTCTACTAGCCACTTTTTTAATAGCCACAACCATAACTATTGATTTTTTGCTTCTTTGGTAAGTTTCAAATTGTTGATATTGTTTTTTTTTTGTGACAACTGTAAGGTTACATTTGTAAAGTTTATTATTTTGTGTAAATATTAATAAAATGTGGGTAAATAAAAATAACAAAAATGGGGTTTTAAAGTGGGGAATTGGTGGAAGGAGGCTATAAATATGGGCGACACTGACAGATTGGGGGATATTCGGTACCGAACGTTTGTAAGATTCCAAACTGATGATTGTGTTGAAAAGTTTACGACGTTTACACAGTATAATAATCGAGTTATTGTATATCAAAAGTAAAGGAAGTAGTTACAAGTTTGTGGTATCATTTCTGGATGGTGTTTCTTACACAACGGTGGTTTTAATATTAAATGATAATATTTAAACAGTTTTTATTTGATTAATTGTTCAGACAAAACTTTAAGTATTATAAGAAATTAAAAATTAATAGACCCGGAAATATTATGTGATTGGTGATTTACGTATGATGGCGTATCTTGATGGCCGGCACCGGCAGTTCATGTAACTTTTTCGCGCGCGAAACACCACAACTTAGTAATCTCTCGTTTTTTACCTAAAAAATGCTACAATGCTACAAAAAAATGAAGGTGAATTTTACTAGCGCCCTCTAAACTCTGCCCCTAGGCAACTTCGTATGACGTCACGCTGCGCGACACTACAGCGGGAAATTTAAATCAGGGGTTTATATAGAGGTAGGGATGATCGATATTCATCGATGTTGAAGAAAGAATGTTTTGACATCGATGTTTTGACTTCGATATCATCGATATATCGATGTTATAAAAATAAAACATCGAAACGACGAAACGTCAATTATTCTTTAGGGCGCCATCTAGTGCTCGCAAGACAAGCCGTACGAATAGTTATTTCTTTGCATTTCTCAAAGAAAAAAAACTGACAACTAAAGAAATTAACAATAACATACATACATAAACTCACGCCTGTATTCCCCGAAGGGGTAGGCAGAGGTGCATTTCTGCACCCACATTTCGCCAGGTATGTATCAGTCCCACGTAATAGGGGGCGAGCCTATTGCCGTTTTTCGTCGTCTTGTCAGACGACAAGAATATTTGAAGATCGCTGGATCGGTAGGCTAGGCTGGTCTCGCGTGGCCACCTCGTTCACCGGATCTTACGCCTTTAGACTTCTTTTTGTGGGGATATGTTAAAGAAAAAGTGTTTATTCGCGAGTGTACCAGTGCGGATGAAATGCGTGGTAGGATAGTGGAAGTCTTCGATAAACTACGAGCCGATTGCATCGAAGATCCAACATTGATGTCCCGTCTTCACGAAGAGAAAGAACGTCGGACTCGTCTTTGCCTTCAATTGAATGGGAATCATTTCGAGCCACATCTCCTTAGACTCCGAAGATCTTAGGTAAGTTGTTTAAAACTATAACTTTGATTAACATGAATGGGATAAGATAACAAAGCTAATCTTTACGTTGTCGTTGACAGTAGTGGGATCTAATCAGTTATTTCAATTACTATAAAACCATAAAGTTATTTTATGATCTGACGACTGCCTCGTGGTCTCGCGGTACATGTATGTGCCGTGCGATCTAGAGGTCCTGGGTTCGATTCCCGGGTCGGGCAAAGTGTTATTGGGTTTTTCCATTAGGAAACTCTCAATAGCAGCACGGAGTCTGGAAATGTGCCCGAAAACGGCAATAGAGTCGCCCCCTATTACGTGGGACTGATACATACCTGGCGAAATGTGGGTGTAGAAATGCACATCTGCCTACGCCATCGGGGAATATAGGCGTGAGTTTATGTATGTATGTATGTATGCATAAAGTTATTTGATCTTTTTGACAATAGGGCGTTTAAATGAAACAGTTTAATACTACATTAATAAGGATTAGGAAACATAAAAGTATTTTCATACAAACTATTGTGTGAATTTGGGTACCTAGAACAAGTGCTCAATTCAAATTACGGCTCGCATTAGGAGGTGAACATAAAAAAGTGACTCCTCGCGTCAGTCACACAACCGCGAGGAATTTAGTTAAGCCATAAAACTATTATGTTTAAAACGTTTATTTAATTCATTTTGTTTACAACGTTTGGCATTGTATCATGAAATGTCATAACGCGCCTTAAAACAATCCGCATTTTGATATTTTTTATTACACCGTGTGCGGCGCGAGTTTTCGTCGCGGCCCGCGTCTCACGGCTCGCGGCCCGCTTCACCGCGCCGGACGGAGGAGGGGGTGAGCAGTTGCTCGGTAGGTACTTGCGTAGTTGCTTCGTGTTCGCGAGTCGCGGCCAGTGCGATGACCCCTTGCGTTAAGAGTAATTGTAATTGCATTTCACTGCGTTAATTAAAAAGAGGGAATAGATGCTTTATTATTATGAAAAATTCACGTATTGGTGTATCTGGATATGATGATGTATGAATATATGTAGGTGTAGACAGATAAGGTGTGATGGTATTGGGATTTAGGCGTGTGGTCGAGAATCCCGGCGGTCGCGGGTTCAACGCGCACTCATCTGACTTTTCGAAGTTATGTGTGTATTAGCAATGAATTATCACGTACTTTAACGGTGAAGGAAAACTTTGTGAGGAAACCTTCATATAGGGTCAAGTTATTTATTTATTTAAAAACAAACTTTGAGCATTTAGTGCCGTAAATCAATTCAAGCTATACCTCTGTAAAGCTTGATGTTGTAATTTTCTGTTATGTTCATTGATACCCATATCAATATGAAAAATCTTTTATGTTTTAAATAAAATAGTTTGACTTGGCAATCGCTCTAAAAGTGAGATACATCGTGTTTCCATGCGATTGCCAAGTCTAACTCTTTTATTTAAAACATAAAATATTTTTAATATTGATATGGTCACTATAAGATGTTGTCTGGTAAGCTAAGTGCATAATAACTTAAGACAAAAGGTCCCTTAAACGGAGACTGAATAAATTTATCGTCTTGGCATCACATGGATCTCACAACTTTTTACGGTAGAAGAAATGAGTTGCAAGACTTGGGATTTTTTACAAGTTTTGTTTTTTATGGGATACACCTTTAAAAAGCTATCATTTTTCCGGTATTGAATTCATCATAATAACTTCAACGGCTCACGCGTGAAAGCCTAACAAACGAACTCATTTACGTATTTTATTTTATTAATTACATACTGTATTGGGAGCGGCTGAGCGTGACTGAGTGGGGCATAGGTTCTAGGTCTAAATATGTACTACAACTATTACTAATTAACGTGTAAGACTAAAATATACCCCATTACGTCAGGGGTTTAATATGACTGCCCTGTGGCAAGGGGGCGTTAGAATCCCACCACGGTGTCCCCTGCCTGTCGTAATAGGCGACTCAAAGGGGCCCTTGGGGTCACTGGACGCGCTGCTGGGGGCAGTGCGTCCTCACTGAAAGTGTCCCCGAGAGGCACCGTGGCCTGTGTCCGTCGCGGGCGCCCACCCTTAATCTGGCGCTCAAACCAAGCTATTGGGGGTGCAACTGCGCCCACCACAACTCCGAGATGGCCGAGACATTTTCGTCTCGGAGGCGCATCGGACGGCTGCGGCATCATTGTGGGTGCCTCTCACCCACACCGTGGTCGCCCCATCCGGCGCGAAGATGGCCACCGGGGAGTTTTGGTCGGTATGCCGGCATAGGGATTTTTGTTAGGGACCTAGCCCGGCATTAACATCTGCGCCGACGTGACGTCACCGCACGCTTCTCGTCCCTCTCCCCCAGGGCTGGCGGGAAGTAGAGCCATAAATAGCTTTCTCCTCGAGAAAAAAAAAGTGGTTTAATATGAGGGCTAAAAGAGATAGAGTAACTTTAGCATTAATTTCAGTATGGATTACAGATTGCAGAAGCGCGATGTGTTTGCAACAGTATCTCGTTGAGAAGTTCAGATCGTGGGCACCTCCCGAGCCGGAGGTGGTGCACAGGACCAAACGAGACATCACGCTGCGCTGGGACGCTCTCCAGCCGTTCCACTTCCTCGCCGGAAGTTTAATATTCAAGATAGAGAAGTACAACAAAATGCCGCAGTGGATTGTCGTGTACAGGTAAGTAACGATTAAATAAACATTTATTCTGGCGCATCATAAGTTATACAGCTAAGGCCTAAACCCTCTCAGTTGTGGTGGAGGCCCGTGCCCACCAGTGGGACGTATATATAGGCTGATTATGATGATGAGTTATACTTCTTTGGAATGGCTGTATATATTTACACACGAGTAGTAAATAAAGTCGATAAAAAATTAAGAAGCCATTGTGCTTGGTGATAAAACAGCGTCAGTGTTAGAATAATGAAAAGCAGACAAACGCCTGTTACCGGGTGCCACTTTATCTGTTTGACACTTTGCCACTTCAGTTGAAGTAAACTTATTAATGTTTATCACAACGTTCGGAACGGTGTGATGCGAATATTTTATAAGCTTGTATGGAGTTCATATCCCTGCGTAGTAAAGATCAAGCATAATTTCAATACTTGTTGGTGCAAAATACCTGTGAATTTAAAATATTGCAGAGTCGTTGAATATATTACAAACTTTGGTTCGGGACTTCAACTTTGGTTTTGAACACGGGATATAGATAGCAACGAAGGCAGTTACATAATGCTTGTAATGGATACCAGATCGTATCATCTTTTCTATTATTATTTACATGTTTATTAACCTTTACCGCGAGAAATACTTTATTAATTATTCAAAAACAAAAAGACAATTATTTATATGGTGTTAATCATCATCATCATCAGCCCAAATACGTCCCACTGCAGGGCACAGGCCTCCTCTACAACTGAGAGGGTTTAGGCCTTAGTCCACCATGCTGGCCTAGTGCGGGTTGGCGGACTACACACCTAAGAAATTCCTAAGAACTTTTAGGTGTGCAGGTTTCATCACGATGTTTTCCTTCACCGTTAAAGCAAGTGATAATTATTCATTGTGAATACACAATATACTGGTGTTAATATTAATAATTTATATTACAGCGGCGGAAAAACAACAAAAACTATAGACAACTTGGCACCAAGACATCCACATAAATTTCGTTTAAAAGTTTTGCTCAAAGCTGAAGCCGTTCCATATTTAGCTGAAAGAGCAATAGAGTTTTATGGAGGTGAGGAGGCAGTCTATCAAAACTTCCCTGCTATTGCAAAACCAATGCAGAGCACTGAGACTGGTGACAACATCAGGCCAGCCGGTGGTTCCGGTGACAGTATTGCTTTATCGAACGGACCGGACAGCAATACTAAAGCACATGACGAGGAAAAACTGATATCAAATAAAGAAATTAATCATAAACCAATAACAGATACTGAAAAAACGTAAGTGATATGATTTTTTTTTCTACTTTACACAATATACACCAATATAAGTGAATAAAAGAAATCTACGACTCTACGCCCTGAGCTCGTTCATATTTTTGCAAAATTCAAATATTTGCTTCATTCAGAAGGTTCTTGATTCAAAATGTGAATATTATTAAAACTAACTCTGATTGGTTGAAACATCATCATCATCACCAGCCCATATACGTCCCACTGCCGGGCACGGACCTTCTCTACAATTGAGAGGGTTAAAGCCTATGTCATTAGGTGTGCAGGTTTCATCACGATGTTTTCCTTCACCGTTAAAGTACCTACGTGATAATTCATTGTGAATACACACATAACTTCGAAAAGTCAGATGTGTGTGCCTGGGGTTTGAACCCGCGACCGTCGAGATTCTCGACCGCGTGCCCAAACCTCGAGGCCATCACGACTTGCATTGCGGTTGAAACATATTGAACATTTTTTGTCGTCGATAACTTTTTTTTTAACTTATTAATTATCAGGAGAGATTTGAATGTTGGGGTAATGTATGTAGCTGTGAGGGCGACAGAAACGAGAATTCCGCGAGAGTGTCGAAGAAGGTGAAGTGGTTGGAGTCGCAGTGGTCCGCCGAGACGTGGACGAGCACCGACACCGACGGCACCTCCGCCGTCTGCTTCTCCATGGCCGTGCGCTGCGGGTACTTCAGACAGGTGCGAGTCACCTCAATATAACAACCATTGGCACCTTTGTTGGGAACTGAAACAACTTCATTGGTATTTCTTAGTTTTACTCATAGGTTGCGGGGTTTCATATGCATTTCCATAACAAAATTTTAATAGCTGTATGTTGCTGTAGGTGTGTCTGTAAACCGCCCCGAGACAGGGCATTATTAACGTAGAATTAACGACGACGAGGGGCATAAAACATCTGCGTACCCCTACGTTTATAAAGGCGCGTGGGAAGTTTGATAAATAATTTTAAAAATAGCTGTAGATACATTTACAGAGTCAATGTGTCTATGCAATACAATAATTATTGCAGGTTCAAAGCATGCTGGACGAGAGACCGGATTTAGTGGGAGCCATCAACCCGCACAACGGATTCACTCCGCTCGCGACGGCCGTCCGCCGGGGTGATGTTATACTACTAGTACTAGTTGAATATCGCTTTCAAGTTATTGTTTATTATTTTAGGAGGTGACAGAGAAAACAACAAATTAATGCCAACAATCTCACTAAGCTTCTATCACGAGCCGGCGCTTACTTCCAGTCAAAGTTTCCTACAGCGTGTTTTTAATGTACTTGCACTTTCTTTGTTGAATGTATTCAAGGAAACATGTTAGTTTAATATTATAACGTGTAGTATATTGTACATACACTTACATGTACTTGTAATTTCAATAAGTAAAAACATAAAACTGTCTATAACAAATAAACATAAAGATTTCTTTATACGAGTTATGTGGTTCATAATGCATTGAAAGAAAAGCTACGTCTCTATCATGACGGTCTAGTACGAAACTTGTTCGTGTTACACTTACAGCGCTCACTATACAGGAAGGTGAAAACACGTGGATTGGCAAAGTACTCAACAAATTTATTATAGAAATACTGAAGGAACTTGTTGTTGTGTATTGTCCTGCACAGGGGACATGAACATGGCGCGCTACCTGGTGTCGACGGGCGCGGACGTGAACCAGCCGTCGGCGGCCGGACAGACCCCGCTGCACCTCGCCGTGTACGCAGCCCACGCGCCCATGGCCGAGCTACTCATCGACAAGGGAGCCGACTTACAGGTGTATATCAACCTAACGTCTCACAATTAGCCACATAGTCTTAGTGGAAACCTGTGCATCCCCCCCCCCCCCAACAATTCCCTACCAGCCGGCCATTTGAGTTGGTATATACAAGATTTTGTGGAAATAAGATGAATACTTAAAGTTTAAATGTTAACAAAACCACAAATTTCGAATACTAGGCAGCAGCACTGAAATCCACTGAATTTTTACGACAAAGGCCATTAATCTTGTATTTGGTGAGTTTAGGCTCGTGATTGGAACGGTCTTGGAGTGGAACACTACGCAGTGGATTCGTGTGACCTGGCGATTCTCAAGTTCGTGCTGGACCGTGGGGGAGACGTCGCCGCACTCGACAACAACGGGTGGACGCCACTGTTTAGAGCCGGTTGGTACTCGCACTTGGCGACTGGAGCTCACACAAACAGGGTCGCCGTCACACGGGGTGCTGTAATAGTATCTGGTGTTGCCAGTGTGCCAGAACGCGCGGACGGAGGTGGTGGAGGAGCTGGTGGCGCGCGGCAGCGACGTCGAGCTGCGGGACCACGCCGGACTGCCGCTCGCCTGCGTCGCCAGGATCAACAGGAACAGGCAGTCAGTTCTATTCGTATTAACACTTTCTACAAAGTCCCCCCTTTCATCACCATCGTCATCAGCCCATATACGTCCCACCGCTGGGCACGAGTCTCCTCTACAACTGAAAAGGTTAAGGCCTTAGTCCACCACGCTGGCCTAGTGCCGGTTCTCGGACTACACACCTAAGAACGTTTAGGTGTGCAGGTTTCATCACGATGTTTTCCTTCACCGTAAAAGTACGTGATAATTCATTGTGAATACACACATAATGGTGTTAATATTAATAATTTATATTACAGCGGCGGAAAAACAACAAAAACTATAGACAACTTGGCACCAAGACATCCACATAAATTCATTGTGAATACATACATAACTTCTACAATTCAGAGGCGTTTGCCTTGGGTTTCAACCCGCAACCGTCGAGATTCTCGACCGCGTGGCTAAATCTCGAGGCCATCACGACTTCATCATCACTTTATTCATAGCCCCCATTTTGCCGTATGACATATGGTACGTGAGTTATATCCTAATACCATTAGACGTGCTTGTAATATAAACACTCGTATGATCGTACTAACACGGCGCTATAACTGCAGCGGACGCAGCCGCGACTCCATGCTGCGGCTGGTGGACTCCCACTACCCGCACGAGAAGGCGCTCGCCAACTTCACGCGCCTCACCAAGAAGATCTACAACGTGCACTCTCTACTTAAACTTATCTAATCGTCCACCACTGCAACCTTGTAACGTGCTAAATTTATTTATACACCCGATGTACATATTTGTCGAATGAATTACATAATTGCTGGTGTTCTTTGTTTTTAGGCACATACTCATTAACACAATAAAAATAAAAGTAAATGGCTGTAAGGTTGGCTGGTAGATAATGCCCGAGGCATTAAGTATAAAACTTTGTATATGATGGATAAATAAATAAATGCTATATGTTTCATGCCTGACATTCACTTTTAATAAATCATACGTACCGTAAGGTCGGGTTACTTTGGCTACTTTTGCCGTATATTTTTAGAAATTTCTCTGGTGTAGAAACTCTGACTGACTTTTTAGGGTAATAATGGTTTTATTTGGTAAAGAAGGATGTTATCTAGTAATTAATAAACTTTTTATTTAAATGTATCAGTATTATATTATTTTTTTATTTGTTTAATTTTGAGCCAAAGTTGTTCTTTGAGGAGGGTAACTTTGGCTCGCTGATCTTTTTTGATACAAAATAGATACTAAACCAAGAACAGAGCCAAATCAAGGCCTTGAAATGAAAGATAAGACCTTTTGACATACAAAATTCTTTAATTATTTATAGAAAAATGAACTAAATTGAACTTTAACAGTCTTCCTAAGAAAATTTAACAAAAACTTCTTCAAAATCTTACTCAGTATTAATTACTAAGTTTTAATACTTATCAAAACGGCTTAGAGGCTGTTCTTTGTCAATAGGAAATATTCCAGTTTTCTTAAGCCCTGAAATTAAATTTTCTTTTGTGTCTGTTAATGAGTCAAGAGCTTGCTTCTACAGACTTGGAAATTGGTCCTTAGGGGTTGATGGTAGCCTCCTTCCAGACTGGCTGTCTTTCCAGTTTAGCAAGACTTGTCGCCATTTACATTTCAGGGGCCAGAAGTAAGCAACGTCTAGCAGCTTCCTGTTGAGGCATTAGTTTGGATCGTACAACATTCAGACATTCCTCCAGTTCTGCGTCTGTGTAATCGACGTACCATATTAAAATACATTAACGCCAAACATATTAACGCCAAAAACATATTAAAATTCTATTATAAACATTTTGATTTGTTATGAAGCAATAAAGAAATCAAAAGAAATCATTTATTGACTAAAATTTATACGATCGGGCGGAATTGGCTCAAGAGCCAATGTTACCCGATTTTTTGAGCCAATGAATTCCCACACTTAATATTTAAAATTTCGGTAATTGAACCTGTTAAAAAGGAATAATTTCCATAATTATTCTACTCCTAAATATATTTCTGACCCGAATAAATGTAATGTTAAATAAAACTCACCTTAAAAACTCCGTTACACTTGAAAGTTTGCAGGCGAGAATAACCGTCATTGCACATGACACAAACCCGAAATGCAAATAGCGGCTTTAGGTTGGAACAAATCTTACATCCTTCTGGAACTAGGCGCACGGTAACACCATGTAGCGATCCCGGCTTAAACTAAATCGAAAAATGACACTGACGCATCAGGGCGGGAAGTTTAAACTTATTTTTTATTTGAGCTAAAGTTACCCTCTAGAGTCAAAGTAACCCGACCTTACGGTATCTATACTATACATATCTATATTTAGTATATTACTCGACAGAAGCGTGCATTTTTGCACGTTCGCAGGCATAAAATCGACCCACAAAACTTGCTTCTACCCTGCGATCAATTTTACAAAGCCAATGACGTCATGATGGCGTCCTGAGTGCATTTTTTTTAAATTTTACGCCCGAAATCTTATAAATTCAAACTGCCTCACAAAATATAAAGACAGTTTTTACTATTTTCAAAGTTATGTTCAATTTGTGTGAAGTTGAGTTTTGAACTGTGGTCTGAATAATACATTCATAAGCCTCGTGGTCTCGCGGTACAAGTATGTGCCGTGCGATCTAGAGGTGCTGGGTTCGATTCCCGGGTCGGGCAAAGTGTTATTGGGTTTTTCCATTAGGAAATTCTCGGTAACAGCACGGAGTCTGGAAATGTGTCCGAAAAACGGCAATAGGCTCGCCACCTATTACGTGGGACTGATAAATACTTGGCGAAATGTGAGGGAATGCACCTCAGCTTACTCCTTCGGGGAACACAGGCGTGAGTTTATGTATGTATATGTAAAAATTTTAATGCATTTTATGGCACTAATTAATTGTATGAAAATTTTGTGTTTTTAATCTGTTTATTAGCGCCACAAAATCTGATTGAGGCATTTAAAAGTGAATGTTATACCTTATCGTAATCGTATCAACAGTTCAACAGAAGTGGGAAAATAAGACACGTCAATAAATGTAACACTAAAATTTATTAATAATATAAAAATATTTACAAAATCCCTAACACTAACGGAGTATTGTATTACATGATGCGTGTGAAAGTGGTAACAGGTGTCACTGAGATGCATCGATACACAGACTCGCCCACAAGTCCTTACACGCACGAAGAGAAAGCAGCGGCCCACACGGCCCACGAGGCCCTCAAGGCGCCCCACGCGAAATGCATTACTGGCAACGCCTACACTCATCCAATAAATAATTTTATTATTATAATTTAGAAAAGCTTCACACACAGCGCTAATAATACTAAATGCGTCCACACGATTCGGGGTTTAGAAGCCGCCGATGTCTCAAAATATATCTGGCTGATGGGCAGACTGTGCCCGTTAATCGGTTTCTGCTCAACTGTCTGGTTCTTCTCTGAATGTTTTCCTTTCGCGTCCCTTTTTTTTCTTTTCACTTCTTCCTCCTCTTCTTCTTCCTCCTCGTACTCCTCTTCGTCCAGGTCCTCCGGTTTTTCCGTCACTTCAGGAGTTTCGTTCCCTTCAGTTTCCAGATCGTCGATTTGTACCTCACTGGACTTGCGCAAATTTACAAGTTTCAAATGAGTGCTTCTAGTGTCGTGACTCGATGTTACATCTTTACTTGGAGTTTGCGGATCCTTGCTGCTGCTGATGTGAGCTTCTACTGGTGGAGGGATCTCCCCTTTGAATGGTCCAAATTGTGGCGTCTTGAGTAATAACTCAGAATTTGCTGGAAGTTTAGAAGAGTATTTATTGCTTGTTTTGTTCAAGTCTGGAACGCTGGTAAGCGTAGCGGCAGATACTGTTTTACCATCATAAGTAGTAAACGTTTGCTCTCCCATAGATAGTTTTTGAGAGTGTTCCTTGGGAAGTTTTGGATCTGGGGGCAAATAATGAGGGCTCACTCGATCCGACTCCATTACCATGTCAGAGGGCACGTCACGCTCCATGTTTTTCTTGCTAAATAGCGCATTTAATTCACTTTCTGTTTTCACGTAAACTGGGTGTGGTCTGTCTTCCTTCGCATGATTTTTTGGAAAAACTTCTTTGGTTCTATCATTTACTGAGAGAAGATGGTCTGGCGGTGACGGTATGAACATTGGCTCAAATGTTTCAGTTAGTTTTTCGCTTGAAGGTGCATAATTTGCAATAGGTTGAGGCGATTCCTCATAATCTTCTATTACATCAGTATCTTCCCTCCTATTTGCATTAGTTTCGTATTCCGCTATTCTATCTTCGGCCGCCATTAAAGGTTCTCTAATTATAGGTCTGAATCCACTTTCCACTACGATAGATTCAGGCCTGAACCCAGTATTCACGGCTGGTGCGAAAGAAGATGAATCCACAGATTCCCCAATAAAATCTGATGATTTCATTTCATTTGATCCTGGAATCTCATTTTCAAGTTTAATGCGTAGAGTTGAGGATTGGAACAACTGCGGTGGTGGCGTAGGAGGGGTTCTCATTACTTGGGGTTTCGTTTGAATCATCTGCTGATCTAAAGGCACAGGGTGTTCCATTGGCTTTCCCAATATTATTTGACCAGGCTTTATGTACGTCTGCGGTATACTGTGTTGAGCTATCGCATCATTCCCACCGGGTAACATTATATGACTTTTCACCACCTGATTTGCTATAATATCAGTTTGACCCAAACTCAAAGTTTGGCTTTGCATAGGCATGGGTAAATTTGCCGGTCCTTGCTTACTGTTCGCCATTATGATAGTCAAAGGTGTCTGTGGCGTCGGCGACGGACTACTTTTAGATCCTGGTTTGGAAATTTGGCTAAACATAGGCTTAGAATGCAATTGAGGCATTGATTTCATGGGTGGTATACCAGATGGCACTCCAGCTAGCGGTGGCCGATTCACGGGCGGTCTGTTGTTGTTGTATTTATGAGGCGAGGATGATGGTTTCTTCATGCTCATGTGTGGATTGTGATTGGGCATTGGCA
Source organism: Hemaris fuciformis (assembly GCA_907164795.1). Lineage (NCBI taxonomy): Eukaryota > Metazoa > Arthropoda > Insecta > Lepidoptera > Sphingidae > Hemaris > Hemaris fuciformis. The sequence goes on from OU015441.1 coordinate 17,271,737, forward strand.
GAGGATAACCCGTATTGGTAACTTTCTGGTGCATAGGCGGCGGTCGACGTAACTTAATCTCTGGTGGCACCGGCCTGCGAAACGGTGGGCGCATATTGCTATGTGGCTTATTCGGGCCATTGGGACGCAAGACCGACTGCAACGTGAGAGGTTTCTGATTGGGTGGTAAGAAGTAGTTTTCAGGTATTTTTCCTTCGACAAAGTACTCGTCATCCTCTCTGATAGGTTGTTCCGGCACGAACATCTCGCGCACGTTCTCGTGCACCTGGTACTGGTGCGAGTGGGGCGGCGGGCGCGAGCCGTTCCGCTGTATGTCGCCTTTCATCTGCGTCTCGAGGCTCTCCACTGCCTCTATCACCTCTTTCATTTGCACTTTGGATATTTGCATGTCGTAGTGTTGTCCATTGCGGTAAAGCTGCTCCCTGTCGTCTCTGTACACCTCGCCCGTTAGCTCCCCCTCCTTATAACTACTGAAATCGTCATAATTCGTTTTCGTATTGATAATTTTTTCAAGTTTCTTGCGCTGATCTAAAAAGTTAGTATCGGGCGTGAGTCGGCTGTGTACCTGCACGGACTCCTCACTCTGGAGGTCGTCTGGCAGCGCGAACGACTCCGCCACGCGGCTCTCCTCCCCTTCCACCGCATCGCACTCGTCCACCACGTTGATCTTCCAGCCGAGGTGGCGGTGCGTGAAACACTGTAACATCAAGTACACGTTAACGTACGTGGACGGTGACTGCAACAAACCACGTCATACTGTCACCGTCTGATATACAACATAGCGACCGATATGTCTCATGCACATAGAAGGCTTGGAAGGCTGAAACAGAAAAAAAGATGATAGATTATGTACAAGCTGAGCGCATCCATGACATAATGAAATGAAGGTCGAGTCAACCGCTGCAGTGCAGTGTGCAACCTCACTGCATCATATTCATGCTCTCACCTCCTTCACATTGAGTATGTGGCGATAGTGAGGTGGCACAACGCACGGCTGGTAGTTACATGTAAAAAGTAATAGATGAAGAGTATACGTGATGAAGACAGTGAGAAGTAGAGGTGAGTGTAGGCGCGTACGGTCGGCGCGACCACTGCAGCCGACCCCGACACAACCATGCACGACGGCAATTAACTAGAGTACACTAGAAGCCGAGTGCGGCGCAACATGCGAATTGCCCATCATGCTCATTAGCTATCATCACTGCAATCTCACAACGGTTACAGTCGCAGTTTATCTAGAATACGCAATGTAAAACATGATATGTATATTCACAACAGCTGACACCTGATAGTATTAATCGAATATTAAATAGATGTTGTTAACTTTAAACATGAAATGAGTGAATGTCGCGTCTCAATGGAGAACGTAAGTAAAAGCGATGTTCATATATACTCGTATACATGTGTTGAAGTAGCGGTAGAATGAAGTCCTGTGTGTTGCGTGGGTGTGCGCTCACCTGGTAGTACACGGTGGCTGGCGTGTGGCGGTCGGGCGTCCACGTGACGACGCCGGGCTGGCCCTCCTCGCACACGAGGGTGAGCGAGCGCTGGTACGCGCCGAAGCTGGGGAACTCGTCCGCGCCGGGCCCACTGCTGGCCCGCGTCCAGTTGCACAGCCGCCCCACGCCCGCTGGCACCACCTCACCCGAACGCGTGCGACGGACTCCCGCGTAGATTTCCACGCCCTAAACGACAAAAACAAAACTAAGTACCCGTCCTGTTTCCGTGAAAACACATCAAAAGCTTGAACAGCTTCACTCATGGGTACCTTCTTCTCGGCAGCGCTCTTGTGCTGGTACCCGCCGACGGGGTCGTTGGTGATGTAGAAGGGGTGGTAGCGCGCGGGCGTGGCGGGGTCCGAGCCACCCTCCACCACGAACGTGTACTTCTTGCCGCGCACCACGTTGATCTCAGGAATCAGCAGGCCGTTGATGTACCACGATATGCCCCAGCCCACGTGACCTGCCACACGCCAATGTAAATACACGTTTGTAAATATAGTAAATAACTTTAGTGTTTTTTATTTCATCATTCAGTGAGCTTGTTGTGCCCAAACATTTAAACAACAAAATTGGAGATAATCTATAACAAAAAAGTAAATTTCGAAGTTTCGATGAAAGAGATAATTTCTGGAATTACTGAACCAATTCTACCAGGGTCATTAAAAGTTGCAATAAATACTGCAAAATTCAGCGATTGCAATTAAGACCAAAACATTGTCTGCAAAGAGGTTACGCACTAAGATGTGTACATATGATGTTGTGGGTACGCACCGGTGATGGCGGAGTAGCCCTGCTTGCCGCCGGTGGGGCCCATCTGCGCGTAGAACACGCCGTCTGGTGGCTCGTAGCACTGGATGGCGGGGATCTCCCACGGCGCCGACTTGGGCACCGGCTGCGGCGGAGGCACAGGCCGCGGCTTCATCACTGCCACCTGCACACACGCCACGTGCTACACTGTTCCACTCGCAATAACACACAGCGTCACATGGCTACTTTATTAAATATGTCCACGTTTAATAGCAACATAAGAGAATACTGACTGGTTGGCTGGGTGGCGCCAGCGTGGTGACTGCAGGCTGAGGCGGCTCTACGTTGCGCTCCTCTTCTGTCTCCGGCATGGGACAGTTCCATTGCGGTGGACGACCAAATTCTATGAATGTGTCACTCTGTGGAGGACAAACGAAACGCATGTAAGAGAATGAGTTGCCTCGGCTAAATTAATAGGACGATTCAGTTATGACTTCGCCATATGATTCCATAACTTGCGCAGGCAAAACGTTGTGCGAAACGACAGCATCATTTCATTAGCGAGTAAGTAGTTGAAGTTATTTGAGATTTTAAATTAAGCGTAATGAAAGGAGGTTGGAGATTGCACAAACGTTTACCGACTGTTGGAATATTCGTAACTCAGCGGTTAAAAGCTTCAAATGCCGAAGTTCAAGCACTTAGAGGTGAGTTTAATTCAACGTAATGTTCAAATGAAATCGACGCAGTATTATGAAATTCTTGCGTCAGAATGAAAAGCAAAAATTAATTTGTTCGCTGCGAGGTTGCGGCTACGAAAAAAATTGCTGAAAACTACTCGAGTGTTTGTGAAGATCTAGAACTTGTGGCTTTAACGCACCAAGTTAGTTCACTTCTCAAGTTAGTTTTTTTCTTTTTTTTAACATGGTACGTACGACTATGAAATTCTCAAGACAAAATTATGAAAACTTAAGAAAAGTTTAAAGTATCTTCATATTTATTTTTCTGTCTAAATGGTAATAAAGGAATATATTAACTTCAACATGTGCATCAATGTCTGTATGTATATTAGATAAGTGGCGCGCGTCCCTCACCTTGGTGTAGTGTTGGTGGTAGGAGACCTGGTTGTAGGAGTTGAGCGGGCCGATGGCCCAGATGATCGGCTGGCTGGCGTTGGTGAGCACGGGCAGGTCGTACCGGTCCGCGGCGCGCAAGCTGCGCTGGTACGTCACGATCGAGTAGCCGTTCACCAGCGCCGCGTTCAGAGGCCGCACCGACGCCGCGCCCGCCTGCAACGCGCTCCGTTACACCCACGCAACTACAACCCGCACCAGGCACCAACTGGCTGTACTGAGTCTTCCACCATTCAGTACCGACATTACCGAAATAGACTTACAATACTAAAATAATTACAATACTAAAAGAGCTCGTACTTTCGATGGGTAAATTGCACAAAGTCGTGTATGATGTGAGGACCCTGAACGTGTCATCGCTGGGCCACTAAGATTATGGCAGTGCGCGCGGCGGTCAGCGGCCACTGCATCTTCACGCTGCTGGTTATTATACTAGGTTGAAATGAGATGGCGAGTGAGACGATCCCGCCGGCCGCTGCGCCGCGCCTGTTGTTGTTACCACACCACGGTAATGTAGTTACGAAAGTTGTGCCATCGACTACACTTCCATCGAAATGTTTGTGCTCACAACACTCAAAATATTAAACAGTCTGAACGTTCGCCTACCAGAATGCATGTAGTATACCTACTCATTACGTCTGCAAGTAGTTTTTCCTGTTATTATCAAGATAACATCGGGTGATAAATTTTCCCGTTTATTATGTCGAAATTAAATACTATCATACAAAAGAGAGCTACAGTACTTTATTTTTGTTATTTTAATACTCAATAATTGATAGAATACACAAATAGGCAGTCGTAAAAGTGGCTCGATATACACATAAATGTGCAAAGTAAAATTGCAAATCGATGATGCGCGGAACAAGGTGACAAAGTTTACGACGATACAATACAGTCACAATAGTTGGAGTAGAAGTTAGAATAGAATAATAGAGACAGACATAGCATCGCCGGGAAAGTGTTCACATACACAATGGAAACTGTAAGCGCACATCTCGCGTCGAGCGCGTCCACCACGGAACAACAACTTTCCAGATAACCCGCACGATTATGAACCAGCACACGAAAGTTGCGTGCGCCACCGAATCGCATCATTTCATCGAGGCCAACGCACACTGTACCAGACCAAATCGTATGGAGGCGACCACTCATTAGCTAGCGGTTATTTTGGCCGAGTTTGATACGGCCATAGAAGTGACCTAGAGTAGGACACAGGCTACGTTTTATAACATTGCGCTGGGCTCAGATGAGTAAGTTTAGTAACACAAGTGTGAACTCTTACAAAAAGAATGTTTGAACATTTTATTCATATTTGAACTAAAAATAGGTAAGATATGTTGGTAATTTAGTAATGTAATCTCACCGCGAACTGTTCATCTGGACAGGAGCCGTGTCCGCCGGCGCACTGGCTCTTGGACTCGAGGAAGTAGTCCTCGGCGTTGCCCTTGAGCGTGGTCTGGTTGACCCACGCCACCGCCACGTCGCCGCCCACCATCCGCGACGCGTGCGGGTGTCCGGAGATGCCGAACGACATGTACTCGCCATCCTCTGCGCAAACAAACACAGCAACAATTACCGTTTGCCTGAATATTATTAGTATTCGTATAAAGTATCGATTTCGCCACGTGCAAACCTTGTTGAAGTTCTAGTGATAGCCACCATTTAAAAGTTCAATAATTTAACTTTATTCAGTCCGGAACCAAACAAATGTGCTCTATAGTCATACCCTGCAGTCCTTCACAAAATTACAACCATACTCATACATAGATATATACTTACGCCTGTATTCCCCGAAGGGTAGGCAAAGATGCATTTCTGCACCCACGTTTCGCAAATTGTGTTTTCTTGATCCGTAATAAGGGATCAGCCCATTACAGTTTTTTGAACACTGAGAATTTCTGAGAATTGCTGCTACTGAGAATTTCCCAAAAAAAAAACCAATAACACTTTTCCCGACCCGGAAAACGATCTCGTGATTGACCATGAATGTGAATCGACCACGGCACATACTTGTACCACAGAGAAGTCACAACCATAGTCCTATGCAATATAATAATCTAATAATGTTTTTGAATGGCAATGTGTCTCGCGGCACGCGCCATTAACGTGAGCTTTGTGGCTCCAACCTCCTCGCACCATATTCAAATAGAGTAACATTAGCATGAACATATAACTTACACACCCGTGTCACAAGTGCACGTTTTCTGAAGTATGATGTGTAAATACATGAATAGTTATCGTTGCTTTCTAAAACCACTTTGTGTTTATGTTTCATGTTTAATTATTTTTATTAACACTGCCTATGTAGTATATTGCCTGAGCAATATTTTAATGTACTTGTGTATGATCTCCAATACAACTGTACGTTATTCTCTCAGAAGCTATCATTAATAAGTCAAGTAGTATTATTATTTGTCATGTATGTGTTTATATTTAGTTGTATGGCGATACTAGATCCCGATCTGGTCACAACAGATAGTTTATCAGCGCGCAGTTTCAATCCGGTCAGCAGTCGGTAGTCGAATATAAATCGAAACTACGTCTAACTTCAATTTCCAATCCCTTCTAGCAATATGTACGTGTTCTCATTTGCTTTCCTTTTAGCACAGAATCTAAACATCTTCATTTAATCTTACCTCCCACATTGAATTTCAAAGAGGAAACCCATTACTGGACAAAGCTTTTCAAAATGATGAGAATGTCGTCCACGCTGGCGACGCACCAAATGCTATGGGCCGTGGAGGCACAGAGTACTCACCGAGCTTGGCGACGAGCTGCACGACGATGGAGTCGCCCGCCACCGCCCAGCGCGCCTCGAACGCCAGCTCGTCCAGCAACACCTCGCAGTTCAGCTTCGACTGCAACATAACGCGCGACACTCGTCACAACGCAACACAAGCCGCGGCACTCCACTACTTCACAATGCGCGTAATTGCATCTTTCATTGGCTCTTCATACTTAAGCACTTGGATTCTCTTATGGTTGACGGAATCGCTAGGATGCTGGAGAGGAAAGTGGCTGATTTACTCGTCTAAGACTCTGTAATGTATTAGAATATAATGGACATCTTACAAATTATAAACTGACATGTTTCAAAAGGTGCCGTAGCGACACAAATCTGCGAATGTACCGACCATGCGACTGAAACTGTACAATCTATTTCCACAAACAACATTAAAAAAAGTCGCATGCTTAATAGTGATTTTTATGTTCCTCGTACATAAAACACCATTCTAAAGGCTAAATAATTTTCGACTTCTTCTTGTCCTTGATTTTTCAAGGCTCTAAAGATCTTAAAGCGAAGTTTATAGAAGAGTATTTTATCTTAGAAGAACATCCATCAGTGCAGACAGCTCCGTAACGTACAAGCTTGCAGTAGCGACTTTTCGCTAACAACCCACCGAGTGTCTCGTGTGAGGAGGACAGTAGTGAATCCCAGCAAGCGGAGTGTCGCTCATTAAAACTTGTCGATGGTGACGGGGAGAAGCGGTGTGCAGAATGTGTGGGGCCGGGGGGTGCAGGATCTCCATCGGCACTTGTCGTTGAAACTAGCAAAAGTTACCGCATGAACCTCGCACACAAGCTAAGTTTAACTGGTACTGGAGTCGATGTGGGTTCGGTAATCGAATTAGTAGCCAGCCGCTGACTACGGCCGACTACCACACGCCGCGTACTACGAGTGAACCTGCCCCCGCTCCTGCGAACCGCAGCACCGACATCAACAACACGACAATACAACCATCCACTCTCTACAGACTTTGTACGAAACGTCACATCTAAATATTGTAACCGCTTTATACACGTCATTCTCCAATAAAATAAAGAAAATATAAACCTAAAACAAATATTTCTGAAAAATTTACTGAATATTACGAAAAATAAAATATCTACAGCTACAAGCGTGGCCAGCCAAAAGTGTAGAGTAAAATGAAGCAATTGTATAATGTTCAGCTTTATTTGTATGAGTATTCAATATATCTTATAAAACAACGATCAATATAAAAGTATACAATAAGAACAAGACACTTGGTGCAAGCACAGCGCACACTGAGCCGCGTCGCGTTCACACTCTCCCATCATGTGCAATGTGCGTGACCGTCAGCCCGTCCTCCGCGAGCGCCACTGCGCACCCGGGCCCGCAGCAGTGGCTACACTAGTCTTTAGCCCGCAATAACATAATCAGAACAAAAATCAAATAGGCCAAGTCCGAAAATACGATAGAGTGTTCGCCTCTACGCGGCTCAGTGTCTGCGCGGGTCCTCGCGCCGACACACCTCGCGAGCGGCCCAGGGAACGCCACCACCCAACACAAGGTTTGTACAACAGGGACGATTCACTTTATATCACAGATAGGAACGTTGGCATGTTCATGAGTATTGGCAATCGTACATACATATGTATCACAACAAATTAGGGACATAAGAGCGTTTTAACCTGGTGCAGCAGTCGAGATGTGCCTTCCTAACTACACTATACGAAAACAAAAACAGTTATGTAATTATAATTAATGAATATTTTGCTAAGTTTCGTGGCCGCGTGGATCTGCAGTTACACGATATATACGAGTAGCAGCAGTTATATTGTTAAAGGAAGGTTCACATGGCGCACGCGCAAACATAGAGCGCGTGTATCACGGATTCACGACGCTCGAAATCGTGTCTGAAATGTATGTATAGACGCATTTACATATTGCACTTGCTTCATGTGACGTCATCGACAATTCGTTGGATGTAAGCGGACACAAAACTTGCAAAATGTCCAACATTCATACATGTAACATATTTATATAACTGGTGGCACCAATATGAACACTTAAACGCTAATGGTAACTACTGGCTCAGGTTGTGGCCGCGCCGCTCCCACCACCCCTTCCCCTGCCGCTCCCCGCGGAGCCTGGCCTTGGACTCGTCTACTTCACTAAACATATAGTGTTACCTCAGCCACTACCCAGCTCTTGGAGTTATACAGCAAAAGCAAACATATAATGTTTCATGAAAGAAGCTCGTGTGTGTTAAAAACAATAGGCACGAGGTACAGGGTGCGCGCCCCGCGGCCACCGCTCATACTCGTAGAAGCTCAGCAAGTGAACTTGTGAGTGTGCGCTAACGTCGTACACGCAGAACGATGTCATTGTACAGGTTGGCGCTCTCCTACCAACTGGGAGAGGCGATCGCGAGTGAGCGGCGACCCTCTCACGCTGGGGATGGCGCTCGCGCATAAACACATAAACATATCATAATTCATTTCTACTGACATACGCAATTATATATGGCCCCATCAAAAAATTGCAAGAAGCGAATGTTTATGGAAGTTAGGTTGTGATGTATCGGTGACGACACGCTAATGATTCCATTAATGATGCAGTGGAACATTACATAAACATGAATGCATTACTGCTAAGAACATTATTAGTAATTAGATGTGATTGTGTAAGCGTGTCGTTGGCAGGCGGTGTGTAGTCGCGCCCCGACCGGCCGACTCCTCCAGAGTTGGGAGGGGAGCGCTCCAGATGGCACGCTTTCGTAACTCGGCTCACATCAACATCCATACGAATCGCACAATCAATTCACATAATATTATATGGCGCCTCGACTTGTAGGTACACTGTTTTGCAGTCCGAACACACGAGAGTATAACATACCTTGAGAGTCTATCCCTTTATGGACTTCCTAATAGTGTGTCGCGTTTATTTATATTTCATCATCATCATCATCATTAGCCCAAATACGTCCCACTGCTGGGCACGGGCCTCCTCTACAACTGAGAGGGTTTAGGCCTTAGTCCACCACGCTGGCCTAGTGCGAGTTGGCGGACTACACACCTAAGAAATTCCTAAAAACTTTTTAGGTGCGCAGGTTTTATCACGATGTTTTCCTTCACCGTTAAAGCAGGTAATAATTCATTGTGAATACACACATAACTTCGAAAAGTCAGAGGTGTGTGCCTGGGGTTTGAACCTGCGACCGCCGAAATTCTCGACCGCGCGCCTAAACCTCGAGGCCATCACTGCTACATTATATTTAGCTACGTTAAAGTTTTATTATTGTTTAAAAAAATAAAATTGGAATGACATAATATGAAAAGCAAGGTGGGAATATCTATTACGTAAGATTTATTAATATGTAACTACAGTGAGGTCAGTGGGATCTAAACACGACACATCTTGTGTTTAACGTGAATATTAAAAAGCGATTGCAAACTTCCTGAATCTATGTCATGTTATTTTTACGGCGTGCGTTTTTGTGTCTTTGTGAGTGTGATTGTGTGATTGAAATCATTTGTATGGTATAACGCCACAAAGAATAAAATGAGGCCATTCGATGAAATTGTTTGAAGTTACATCAACCCAATAGACGCGAACGATGAAAACTAAGTAAGAGGCATGAAGCGAGGGAGGCGGAGGTGCGCGGCCGCTGACGAATATGTTCTACTGGTAGAAGGGGCGGGCGTACGGCTGCAGCCGGTACTCGTGAGGCGCGCTCTGTTGCTGCAGCTGCTGTCTCAAGTGCTGCTCGTAGCGCTGCTGCTGGAGCGCCTCCGCCGCGATATAGTCTTGTCTGGGCGCCGCAGCCGCACCCTGCTGGTAGTAGGGGCGCAGGCGCGGGTCGGGCGCCGGCCCGTAGTACTGCAGCTCCAGCAGCTCGGGCGGCAACACCTCCACGCGCGCCGGCCCTTCCTGCCCCGACCGGTGCTGCTCTCGTCGCCGTCCCTGCTCCTGTGGCGGTGCCGGCTCCTGCTCCCGCATGTAGTAATCTGGTGCCGGTTGTTCTGCCTCACCCTGCGAACCAGTTGGTTGGCCCGCGCGCGACTGTGTTGCGGAAGTGTGCTCCGGGGGCGGTCGCTCGTCACTCTCCGCTTTCTCGGCTTGTTCGGGTTCGGGTTGTGGGCGGGGGGGCGAGTAACTGTCTGCCCGGCGGTGCAGCGCCGAATGGTCTTGGGGCTGCTCGAGCAACGCCTGCAGCGGGCCAGTGCCGGGGCGCAGGTGGGGGCGGTAGGTGGTGGCGTCGAGGCGCGCGAGTGGCGCGGGGGGCGGGGTCCTACGTGCCGGCGGGGGGATGGGAGCCTCCGTCGCGGCAACCAGCGCCGCGTTGCGGCTCTGCAACAGGAATACTGCGCTCATCGAGTGTCGGAGTACCAGGTGTGAGAAGGAACGGGATGCGGACGGAGCGAACGGAGATGTGGGACTGCGGAGGCGGCACCGGCTCGCTGCCAGGACGATGGCTCTACAGTTATCTCAGTAATAATGCGTAGTGCAAAAGGTGTCCGCGTGTGCTCTAGGATATACAACAGTTACGATGGCGAACGTGCAAACAACGCAAACATCGGCCGTGCAAGTAGCGGCGTGGGGCCTGGCGGAGACGCACACAACCCGCTTGTAACCTTCAACTAACTTTCTCATGTCATCGAACGCTTAGAAAGGTGGATATTTTTACAGTTATTCGGACACACATTTGCAAGGCATTTGTCGCTGAGGTCGGCCTCCACTCGGTCGATAATTTGTGATGATACGCTTGCCGCGTTTTCGATAATCATTTTTAATGCGATCACATATAATTTAGTAAACAGTATAATATATCTGACAAAAAATATTATATTTGACGTATAGAGGAGATCAAAATATTAAACCAATATGAATTTTGTAGTAACAAGTGTAAAAGATCAGAATTTCGTCGCTAAAGTAAAGTAGGATCATTCGATTATCAAAATAATTCATAATCGCCCACCTCAAGATACAAAATTACTTTATAACTGTTCCCACATCTAGCCATCGGGGCGAGGCCATCGGAGAGAGCAAGCGACGCTGTCCTCGCCTGCCATCGAATCCGTTCACATTGTGATTGTACTACCTTTGTATAGATTGACTCGTGTTAGAACTAAGTATTATGCAACGATTGTGATTACATTAGTAGTATTACATGAGATTATGTCGACCTCTCGGCCAGAGCGCTGGGAGCTCGACGCCCCTCACTACACCACTCACCTGCCGGCCGAGTCGCTCCCTACCGCGGTAACGTGTGTGCATAACTCTCAGCACAAACATTATTTAGTGTGAATCGCTTGGTTAATACGAATGCGAGTGGTTGGAGACACAATCTTGTACATGAACAATCCAAACAATGCAGTCTCTTGTCGCAGGACATTACATGAGAAGACAGTTAAACGGTATGGGCTGCCTGAAATTCTAATTTGAATGTGCACATCTGGCACTTTTTAGTAAAGTACAGTATCATTAATCCATTAAGTACATCATATCGCGACGCGAGAGTCCCTGCGCATTCTCACTTGCGAAACGAAATACGTGTGATTGATGAATTTGTCAGTCCAACTGGTCATGTGTGTGAAAGATGAGCATCATGCAGTACCCGAAAGCCTTACAACCGACACCTAGGTGCGTGGGTGGTGCGCCTTGCACTCGTTGTAATTGTATTATTAAAGGCAGCTAGTTTTTATTGAATAAATATATACAAACACAAATAGCGGCGCGCCTTGTTCCTTAGTGGATAGGAGCGCGAGCGGTGTGCGTGACGTGTGTGTGGTGCGGGTAGGAGGGGGGAGGGGGGGGGGGTGCGATGACAATGTGCGGAGCCAGTGTTACGTGCAGTGCGAGTGCAGTTAAGTGCAGGAGACAAGTAGATCGCGCCACAAGGTCGCCCCTCGCCACCACGCACTGCGCGCTGTCCGTAGCGTACTACAATAACTGTACACTGTTACACTGCGCGCCACTTCCACTAAACCTGTCGTCACTAACTCACACACACACACACACGCACACGCACATGCACATGCACACTGGAGAGAGATGAGGTCGCGCGATACCGCGAGTTAATGTTCTATGAGAAAATGTACATTTACTTGGAACATCGCACGAGTGAAGTGTATGCGCCGCGAACAAACCAGCTTGCAATTAACTCGTTTTATACATTCATATTAAAATAATGTTTGAGTTGCGGCAAGCGGTTTGGCCGCGCTCGCAGCACGCCCGAGCAGTTTAGCCCACCAACACGCACGCACGCACACACACACACACACACACAAAAATTTGTGTGACACAACTAATGGTTATTTCATAGAAAATTGAATGGTGTGCATGGTAATGTAGTCCGAGGAGATGATGGTGGTGACGCACGCGCAGTAGGTACGCTCATATACATACAAAGCTTATTTTGTTGGTGCGTTCTTGTATTGCATTTCAATAATTCACATTATCTCGCTATGATAAGCCTTGCTTGGTTTAAATGTAGTGCAAAGAAGTATATCAGAAGGCTGACGTGATCGTGTCGAGTATCGAGAAATCAACGTGTCTCGCTACTTGATACTGTGAATGGACGCAATGCACTTACCACATAACATCGAATATGTAATTTTTTTCACAAACCAATATTGATTACCACCCGCTGACTGATGATACCGCCGAGTACAGCGTCCAGCGAGTCTAGCGGTAAACATCGGCGCCCCATGCTTTTATTTCGCTATTCTTCCGTGATTCGAATATTTGGTGCGGATTACCTCTTGTGATTTAAATAATATTAAATATAACTATAATTATTAGCGGAGGAGCGTTTTCTCGCTGGAGCCCGGGGGCAGAGGGCGGGGGGGGGGGGGCGTGTCCTTATGCGTGATCGGAAATGTTGTTAATTTTGTCCGCGAAGTGGATCGAGGTTAATGACGTGGTTGATGGTTAGGCTCCGTGCGCACCGACGACTCGAGATTATCTGCGTAAAGCGATCGGGCAGCATTCCGCATTTTAACTGTGAGCAGCGTTATGTTCACGCTCACGAGCACACTGACCCACATTGAGTCTGCGCTCCGACTGCTCCACGTATTTTAAGTGAATGAACCGCACAGTATGGCGATAACAACGTTCAGGTTAACCAAGGCTATACAGCTGCTTGTAGAGAAGGACCATGTACCGCAGCACCCACCGCGACATCTCGTGGACCCACACGGTATACGGACCATTGTTGGCACATTTGAAAGAAGGAAATAATTCGCTTCATTGGATTGTTACAAAATACTTGGAAACATCACTTGATGCGGGCGCAGACACAGATTGAAGTAGCCTAAAGCAAACATTGCAAGATCGACTCGTGTTCCAATAGTACATGATAGTAATGCAATGGACTTGTGTAATCACCAAATCGATTATATTGCCGAGACTGTGGCGAAAGAACGTGGCGATAGTATACCGGCTCCACACATCTGCACGCGCCCACGTCCGAATACACGAATCACATACAAACGGACTTAGCAGGATATCATTCCTATCAGCCAACCCATTCCTCCAGCACTGCAAGTGACTAAACATATTACGAACATGAATTGATCTATTTATCTTTAGCTGTAAAGTATCGGATGCACGAGGTGCGGGGTGCGGTATGCGCGGGGTGCGGTATGCGCGGGGAAACCGCGATGTGTTCATGTAAATCATAACGCGGATAGAAACTTAGCTCTGGAGAAATGTAGGACGCGCGATAGTTACACAACTCGTCGCCGACATCCAAACACTCGGACAGTCGGCTCCAGGCGAGTTGCAGCGGCGGCCCGGGCGCATACATTCGCGTTGCACATCCATTCGCAGAATTATTGAGTGAAGAGTGAGAGGAGCGGCCGACACATGCAATCGCATTAGAGCGTCGAGTTCCACGTAATTACATGTCCAAATCTGCCGCGCTCACATTTGCTACACATGTACCTACTTCATGCAGATTGTGCAACTGCCCACGAGCTCAATATCTCCGAGCACAACTTTATTTCGACTTGATGACGTCGCGATGAGGTCCACGCCCAATATGAGCTCACTTACACGATCCTAACAACGACGGGAACTGTCAGCACGCACGCATTGCGTCCACGTGTTAAGCTTCCTCTCAGTACATGCAGTCCTCAGGCAGCTTGGTACAACCCACGCGGCCGAGTGTGTGCCCGCCGCACACATTCAATTCGTTTTAACGACAACATTTGTACCGTAAAACGCGAACTAGTATAATACTTTTATATGCACAAACCCCATCCTTTGCCAAATTATATTTCTATCATTTTTAAATTCAAGATACGGAAACTATTCTCTTAATGATATATTAATTTCATTTTTATTCAAGAAAATGGAAATGCTTGATAATGACGGTACCGCGACAGTTTAAGTGTAAAATTGAGAGATAATATGTCACCATACTGATCCACACACCATTTATGAAATATGTCGTATGGTCGTTATAATGCAACAGTTCGTTATACATAAGCAGCACCAGCTAGAAATAAACAGATGATACAGCGCGAGTAGGTACTGGTGGTCGCCGCCCGTAGCTGTTAGCCAACGTGGCTCGGACAGGTTGCACAACCGCCACAGATCCACTTCCACGGACACTCGGCGGAGACGGTTTTTACAACTATTACCTAAATTAGATATTGTAGATTAACAAGCGAATCGGCGAGCCCGTTCGGTTGCGTCGCCGTTCACGGGCATCACTGCACTGCTGAACCGTGACGAGCACTTGTCCCAGCTCACAATCACTGAGCGGCCCGCAGCCGCGCAGGCAGTGTGTGTGTGTGTGTGTGTGTGTGTGTGAGTGCACGCACCTGCGGCGACACGCCGAGCATCTTGAGGCTGGGCGGCACGTTGCGCAGCGCGGCGCGCGGCAGCTGCACGTGCCCGAAGTCCACGGTGAACGCCTCGCACCACACGCCGAAGTGGCCGATGTCGAACACCGTCAGCTCCTGCGACACACCAGCTCTCACTGCGCGCTCCACGTGCGCCGGTACCCGCGTACGCGTGCACGCGGAGACAGACACTCACCCCGGGCAGCGTGAGCACGATGGTCTTCTTGTCGTACTTGCGCAGCGGCGACTCCTTGCCGTTCTCGTCGGGGATGCGGATGCCCTGCGGCGACGGCGACTCGCCGCGCCCCACCCAGAACTTAGCGTCTGCAGACACACAACCACACTCTCACACGGGCCCTCGGCACTCGGCGACTCAACCATCTCGCGCCATCGGTTGTCGAAACCAATTGATTCATATACATAATATAATTGTTTCGTTATGTACATGTACAGTGTACACCCTACACACTTGCATTATACGAGTGGTATGAAGGTCGCTATCGGGGTGACTACAGTGGCAGGTAATTCACAACTAACTGTGAATTCAGAGAAAATGAATAAAACATGTTTCCGCCGATGCAGCTTGCATTCGTGCAGCGAACAGCTCCATGCGATTACAGATTTTTAGCAGACTGCGCGTCTACGAGATGGCGCGCCTTCGCAATACTCGCAATTAAAACATGTTGCGTAAATGGAGTTGAACTCACGAATGTACGCTAAGCGTTCACGTATGTTAAAATTTCGACATTCATTCAGAAATTGTGGCAACACGCGTAACAAGAAACTCATTAAGCACGAAGCGACCGACAGTTACACAACCGTTACTGTTGCGCACTGGATGTGTCGCGTGGGGCGCGAGGGCAAGGGTCGCGGGAGTCACCTGGCGCCTCGCCGTCGTAGGAGAAGTGCGGCACGAGCAGCGTCTGCGCGTCCACCACCACCACGGGGTCGGAGGAGACGCCGTGCACGCCGCGCAGCGCCGCCACGCGCGCCGGCCGCGGGTACTCCAGCTCGCGCGGGATGCGCACGTCGCCGAAGTTCACCTGCACGCACACACACACGTCACGGCACTCCCACAGCGCACACGCAACACCAGCGAGTGGTCAACGTGGGATTATTTGATAACCTTTCCTTTGGCAATCAGTTTTTACAATTACTTGCTTGTAAGGAAATCGTAGCTATTATAGTTATTGAACTTAATTAACAAACAAAACATCATTTCATTCATGCATTCTTAACCACTAGAAATTATTATTTGGCATTAATTTTGCGAGCATCAGTGTCCATTTGTTCAAAAAATACACGAGATTTTTTTTGACACGATTAAATTTTAATTGCCGTATTTCACTTTAATGAAAATTAAACCAGTAACAGTATTTATTATCTTTGTACAATTTTTTTACACAAATACTACTCTGACCCTTACAAAAGCGAAACTAAGAAACAATGCTAAGTAAACAAAACAGGTAGAGACATGCTTGCAAGAGGCGTTTGTGACTTTCGCGCGAATCAGCTGTAAACGATGGGTTACCAGAATACCCGAAACCTTAATGTATATTGTAATTATTACGTTGTTTCATCAAGCGAAGCAAAGACATCACAAACAGCAAGTGAGTCGCCGCAGCGAGGAGGCCAGTGGCAAATGGCTCGTGTCGCGCACCTCACTCCCCGCTAATTGTTTTAATTAAATACTAAACTTGACATTATCGCACCACAATTAAATGACTAGCGCCAACAACAATGCGGCGTCATTAACCTCGGCCGCCACTCGGGACACCTGCGGCCGACGGGGACCGCGGGTCGGAGGGTGGGGGGAGGGAGTCCGGTCCAAGGAAACAACGCCACCAAACACTAGTCACTACTGTAATCATCGCCGAATAATCGAAGAGTGGAACCGATTACAAATAATTATGTTAATGAGAGCTGAGATGAGAACGAGAAAGTTAGGCCTCCTCTACAACTGAGAGAGTTTAGACCTTAGTCCACCACGCTGGCCTAGTTCGGGTTGGCGCACACTAACTCCAAAATGCTGTTTAGACCCACACCTGAGAAAAGCACGTAAAAGCAGAGAACGTGAAGATACTGACCGCGTACTCGTCGCACCAGATGGAGAACCAGCGCACGTCCTTGAGCGAGAGTCCGTCGGGCAGCGCGAGCGTGACACCCTCGCCGCGGTACCGGCGCAGCGGCGCCGTGGAGCCGCGCTCGTCGCGCAGCCGCGTGCCGCCCTCCGCGCTCGGCACCTTCGACTTGCCCACGTAGAAGTATGCCGCTGCACAAACCACAGTACCTACACTCGCACCGTCGCGGTAATCACCGGGATGACATGACAGTGTAACTCATAGTAACTCAACTCACTGAAACTGTGCGCTGTCAAGTTTGCACAGCACAGAACTCTTATTGCGATTCATTTTACGACCTAAACCTAAACTGAACTGAATCGTTATTTCGTACCGTGACATCTATAAAGCGATCCAATAGGTAGGTACTAGTAACTGCTTTGTATTGTAACAATTCAGTTTTTTGAAGTTATACTTCTTTAGGCGCGTTATGAAAAAATGATGAGAGTGAAATTTTAAATCTGTGACGCAAAATTAACAGTATGAAGTTGTCTGCTTAAATTATCAGTATGAAGTTGTCTGCTTAACCGCTCATTAAGTCTCGAAAAAAATGTAAGTGTCAAATGGATCAGGAAGGTTTTAATATGTTTCAGATCAAGTATTTTTTCAAAAAAGTTTATGTTTTAGATTTTTAAAATGTAGAATAGTGACAGTAATAAATTAAAACTAAAATTGAAAATAAAAAAATGTCAATTATGTTCTACGCAACTACCAGGACATCATAAATCAGCAAGGACAAAGTACTAGCATTAAAAACGTATACTCGTATAATCCATTCGAAATTTAAACCACGATGAATTAAAAACAAAACTTATTAATGATAGCATTTCACCTCTAGCTTTCTGAATGCCTAGTACCATTAATTTTATTTATATCTGATTTTACTTTTAAAATTCTGCTCACGTCACGTGCCGTCAAGACCGAGTCGTGACGTCAGAATTAATTATAATTTTAATTTCCTTAATTTAAATTTATTACTTATATGATATGTACGTCACGCATGGTCAGGCTTAAATCGTTTTTAGTAATATAACTCGCCCCTGCCTCTGGCAACTCCTCTTACCCCCCCCCCCACTCGCCCCCCCGCCTGGCCCTTCACCCATAGAAAACCGCAAATTACCACAGAAACCATTCTGTTCACCTTACCCCCCCCCTCCGCCCCTAGCCCGAGACACCCCACCCCTCACCCCCCCAGACACCATACTCCAATAGCAATCACTCTGCTCTGTCATTCACTCCCTATAGCAAGAGTCCTACCCCCCCCCCACCATTGAAAATTTTTATTGCAGGAATCAACTCCCCCCTCCCCCCCAGAAATTCTACCTCACCCCCCTCTGTCTAACTCCCTCAATTTTAATCGTAGGATACCCGAGTTTGGTATCATTGGAACCGGCGTGACGTAAGCTATCGATTGGCCCCATTGGAATCGGGAATTTCGTTCATCCTAATTTTAAGATTAAGTAAAAAACTTATTATATTATTTAAGAAAATATATCTTTATGTATGAAGTATAACTTCTAACGCGTGTACATAAGTACACACACACACTTTTTTTTTTCTTTTCTTTGTTCCGCAAGGAACCGGCTAAGGTCAAAGACCATGCTGCCAAGTCTTCAGTTATTTAATTTCATGTATAATGAATGATGATGATGATGAATGATGAAAGAAAAAGGGCGGGAAATTCCCAAACTGAAAGGCGCGCCCCCCGTCCCTCCCACATACAACCCTTAATCCCTTCACTACAATAGTGAACAGAGAATCTAGGACCACTTGTCGATATTGCACACAGCGTATCCAATTCACCCCTCACCTCCCCCTTACCCGTCCCACCGCATCAGTGGGGCCGTCCCTCCTGGATCAGGAGGCTCCTCCATCCTCTCGCCAACAATCACCAAAAAAGACTCACCAGATACAGCGAGACAGGGAAGAAAAAAGGGAAAACTAAATCAAACACACCACACACAACACCTACAAGCAACACTTAATCCCCCGTTCACCATTATCAAGAAAAAAATAAAAAATATATGTGAGAAAAACAAAAAACGCGCCCTCCGATCCGAACACTTCCCGCCCTTTCAACAATTCAGTTTAAGAATTGAATGAAATTTGGTTCGTAAAGTATTATTTATTGTTCGTTCATTTTCGTACCATGACCCTCTGAAACGACCTAAGTCCTAAACTGAATCGCTTAACTGTCAAAAAGTAATACATTTAGCGATCCATTTTAAGTTACTATTTTTTCAACAGAATTTAATAGTTTCTGTATCTTTTAGGACTTCTGTGTAATTTTTTAACTTTTTATGGTAATAAGTGATCAATTGAAGTAAATTGTTGTTGTAAAATTGTGATTCTGTGATCATATTGTTACAATATTCATTTATACATTAATAATAACAAAGGTGTCTGAAGCTGCTGTAAAAGACGTTCCTAAATTGTTTTTAGATGACTGAATATTTGATTCTTTTCTAATTTATGGAATGTGACAGTGAAGCCAGCACGTCAAGCCGTAAAGAAAGGTGCAAAGTTAGGGGACAGTTGGAATTCGACTGACGGATCCATTTGTTTACTTCGGTCATCGGTGGTACTGAATTTACCAATATCAGCTTTCCAAACATTTGGTTTTAAGTTTGTGTGAGGAGTTAAGACCCTTGTTCAAGGTGCCGAGTAAAATCTAGCGATCTGCCTGTGGATAAAAAGGTAAGAAACATTTTAGAATTAAATAAAAGAAAGATATTTCATTACATGCTGGATTTTATTTCATACATGTACTTAATTCCAACAACTCATAAGTATTTTTGTATGTACAAAATAGATTAATATGTGTGTTTTCTTGTTAAAGATATTGACTGCATTGTAATTTTATGCAACTGGGTCCTATTAAAGACCCAATGGAGACATCAAAGGACACCTAATGGCATAGCAGACAGTATCATCCATAATAGCAGAAGGGACCGCCTGCATTGTTTCTCCACAGATGACAAGAAAATATGTATGCTATCCTAAAACCCTGGCTGAAAGAAATAATATATGGGCTAGGTAAAAGTGTTTTTTTTTAATCAATATTAATACCTTTTCATGTGCATTACACTGCTGATCAGACACCTTAAAATTGAGGGTTGTAAGGACTTGTCCACCACACTGCCTTATTGCAGGTTGGTGTTGTAATACCTAAACCTATACCTTTTATTCAGAAAGCTTTTAAATGTACAAGTTTCTTTATTTTTTTTTCCTTTATTGATGTAAACAATAATAATTTGGTAAATTTTTATTACAATCTATTACAAAAACAATAATTTGTTGCAGGTTTTATGAGAATTTCAACTTTCCAGGTGTTTTGGGGTGTATAGACTGTACACAAATACCTATAATAAAGCCTACTGAACATGAAGAACATTTCTATTGTAGGATACATTATCACTCATTAATTGTCCAATTAGTGAGATTGATCATCTATAACTTAA
Organism: Hemaris fuciformis; assembly: GCA_907164795.1. Taxonomy (NCBI): domain Eukaryota; kingdom Metazoa; phylum Arthropoda; class Insecta; order Lepidoptera; family Sphingidae; genus Hemaris; species Hemaris fuciformis. The sequence continues at coordinate 17,292,295 of OU015441.1, forward strand.
CAATCATTGTAATAAAAAAAAATTGTCTATCCATATGAGTGTGTCATGTTTTTTCTAGATATGTGATGCAGACATGCAAATCACCAGTGTAGATGCTAGCTATGTAGGCGCTACTTGCCTTAAACATTATAAAGTGTAAATAATTTGCTTAGAACATTAAGCAATGTATTTATACACTTCATTGGTGTAACCCAAAACAGTTTATTTTTAAATTGCATTAAGTTAATTACCATGAAGCTTTAAAAATAATTCTTGTTTTGTTGCAGGAGATTCTGGGTATCCATTACGCAAATATATGATGACTCCAGTTAATTTTGCAGTCCCAGGTACAACAGACAGCCACTATTCAGCTCTTCATGTTCAGACAAGGAACATAATAGAAAGAACAATTGGGCTTCTCAAAGCGTGTTATTGTTGCCTTTTGGTGCACAATGTTGTACTACAAACCAAGAGTGGCAACATCTATAATGAATAATATTTTATTTACTATATAATGTACTGTAGCAGTGATGGCCTCGAGGTTTAGGTGCGCGGTCGAGAATTTCGGCGGTCGCAGGTTCAAACCCCAGGCACACACCTCTGACTCTTCGAAGTTATGTGTGTATTCACAATGAATTATCACTTGCTTTAACGGTGAAGGAAAACATCGTGATAAAACCTGCACACCTAAAAAGTTCTTAGGAATTTCTTAGGTGTGTAGTCCGCCAACCCGCACTAGGCCAGCGTGGTGGACTAAGGCCTAAACCCTCTCAGTTGTAGAGGAGGCCCGTGCCCAGCAGTGGGACGTATTTAGGCTGATGATGATGATGATATAATTTAATGTATTTTTATATATCACCTTATTTGTATATCATATTTTATAGTTGTAAATAAAATATGTTCAGTACCTTCCTCGCATAATTTCTTTAATTTCTCTTATTTATTTTAACAAAAGTTTAAAAATGTTATTTACTCGAAGTTTCGCCTGCTTCTGGGTTTCCGCAATTTCCTCGCTTGTGATGTTTTTATTATAACCCACGGCTATATCCTTGTGCTTATAAAGAAACTCCCATAGATGTTCGAGTTCGCCATAAGTAACTGTACACCGTACAGCTTTACTATATTGAAAAAAAAGCACTTGAAATACCAATGGTGATACAAATGTTTTTGTAAGCGAAACGGGGTAAAAATTATAAGAACTCAATATATAAATTGATAATGCTAAATATGAATGTTCAAAATATCAATAAGCCCATTGTTTAATACAATTTTAATTCAAATTTATTAAAAATAGAATTAACAAATCAAATCCACCGCCACATCAACCTCAACTTGATGATGCGAATGTTGAATAACACATGTTCGAAACTTGAACCAATTTTTAATGTCAAATTATTTAAAGAGTTATGTACCGATATCATTTATTTCACTACAATCAAAATAATTATAAAGGCCTATATACGTCACTAAATATATTTTTTTACAAATTAAGTAAAAATAGGATTAAAATAGTACCTAATGGTAAATACCGACAATTTAAAATGTTGAGTTTCAGAACGCACTCTACTATAGTGGATGAAAGAAACGATAAATGTATAGCGTTGTCTCTTTCAATCAAAGCGAGCGAGTTTTAAGTTTCGTTCATTCACTAGCTGCGAAACAATTCAAATGCGACTTTGTTTAAAGAACGTCATGGTACCAAAATAAACGATTCAGTTTAAGAACCTAAACTGAACTGCTCTGCAATTGAATCGTTTGTTAAAAGGTCATGGTAGGCCTACAGTACACGTTCAGGCCGAGGGTTAGCAATAGCCGGGAGCGACAAGTTACCGGTTACATGAGGCGGCGCACCTCGCTTACCCAACGTATGCACTTGCACAATGTGCCGCGCCGCATCCGCCGCCGTCCGACACTCTGTCTTACCACCCGTACATTTTTTATTTCTTTAACATTTCAATATTAGAAAGAAACGATAAATGTATGAGAGTCGAGGCCGGCGTGTCAGTGCACGCAGCCTCTGCGGCTGCGAAATATCAGGAAGAAAAGCCCGGAAGCGCGTCCGGCCGCACCCAATAGGAGACGGGGAAAGCGCACTTATTTATTGCGCGTAATTACTGACACCTTAGCAGCAATTACTAAGCGCGCACAGACCAGCGCCACAACATTAGCTAACTGCCGCCGGCAAGTTGTGCGACGAGTTCACTGCGGACGGTGAGTACCCACGAGTATGAAAATCCACTACGCTTATAAATTGTAAGAGTATCTATTGCCGGCCTTTGTAAAGGCAAGGGGAATAATTTTGCTCGGAACAAAATACAAAGAATTGTCAGGCGGGCTCCGAGACGCCGCCACTCGCCCCTCCGAATGTTCTTGTGTATATATGTATGTATGTTCTCAGAACAAATGACGTTGTCGCCTTAGCATCGTGTCGCAGGGTTCGGAATGCGCGCGTGTCCCGAGGAATGTGCGTCGCCACAAAGCACGCCGCTCCTGGACGTACGTGTCCGTCACTACACGGATTGCTTTGAAATGATTTTGTTTATACGCTCAAAGGGATTACAAAATAAGTTTATTATACACTTTGCTTTTATATATACTGAGACCTTGATACACTCGCTTCACGCTGATGTAGCCGACACAACTTAATGTATAGAGAGGTGTGGTTTTTTATAGTTATTCGTGCAAACTTCATCGCGACACAATTCATGCAGCTGTGCAATTTATGGCTCTCATTTAAGAAAGGCTAAAAACAAAGCGAGTTCCAGGCTGGCGCGGTAACTCGGCCGCGCGAGATCTCTGCGCGCCCCCATTACTGAGCACAATGTGGCGCCGCCGAGCGCGGGCGCACACACTACGCACCCGCACTGCTTATGTTACTAGTTGTATGTACCTATATCATCAGCCCATATACCTACATCCCACTGCTGGGTACGGGCCTCCTCTACAACATAGAGGGTTTAGACCATAGTCCACCACTAACCTAACAAAATTGATAAGGTGTGCAGGTTTCATCACGATGTTTTCCTTCACCGTTAAAGTACGTGATATATCTCGACCACATGCAAGAAACAGAGCCAATAAGGTGTTAAAATAAACAGTTTTTCAAACATTAAAATATACCCGCCATCACGTGCATTACCGTGCCTTTGTCCTATTCATCCTACTCGTATGTATGTAGATATCCAGGTGTTTGTAACAACGGAAATGACAATGTATTGTTGAATGGTTCGCGTTGTGTACAGGGACACGGGAGTACGTCGGTGCTGGCGTGAGGATATACTGACCCGGGCCCTCGCCGTCGTAGTGCAGGTCCTTGATGTAGAGCGTGCGCGAGTCGACGGCGAACACTCGGCCGCGCACGCCGTGGTGCAGCTGCGACAGCGCGCCCACCTCGCGGCCCTGGTACCGCGTCTGCGCGCCGCCCCACGCGCACCACCCTGCAACACACACACTCTTCAAATACTGCGCTCAGGCTTTAAATTACATTATGTTTTTATATGGGCCCTATCCCACCACACACCCGCCACTGTAACTCCTGTGCTCCAGGATCAACAGCGGCAAGCACAGTATTGACGCTGAGCAATGAAGCTCAGTGGATCTAAGGGGACCTAAATTTGTCACAATCCCGCAATGAAGTTAATCAGAAAGACAAATAAAGGAGGAGTTGGAAAACACAGAGTTGTCCACTTCCCTCCACAGCAAAGCGGGTGACAAAACATGGAGCTATGAGGCTTCACCCTCACATTAAAAGAAAGACAATTACAATTAGTGAATTAGACGCAATTAACGCACCACGGGTAAATAATTATGTAAAGAAAAATATATTTCTCTTAAAAATAAATTTACCGCGCATGAAGCGCTAACATATTGTTATCTGTTTTATGTTTTGTGATTTTGTTATCTGTTGTAGAATGACTGTTAATTTTTAGTTTTTACTAATGTCTAATGTCTACGCGTATTGCTCCATAATGGAGATAAAGAAAGGGATTTAATTTGATTAAGGAATCGACATCAACAGTAAAAACTTTAAATTGTTACATAATTGTTACAGGTTTGTCAATTCATACATTATTACTTTTATTTAATTTTGTCTATTGAATGTAGTTTTTAAATTAAAGAATTACTTTTGTTACAGGAAGAAACCATTGTTTTATTTTAAGGTGTCGATTAAACTATAAGAATAATAACATTATAACTATATAAGATTTTTTTAATAAATTGGACCTAAGGTGCGAGCTTTTATGTAGATTTCCTATAATAGGCATGGCAAAAACGCTGAAAAGCTCGGAAATTCTTCCTAGATTCAACGAGGTCTATACAGACCATTATAGACCAGATTGTTTATTATACAATAAACTACACCAGATGTTACATGCATACTATTGAGCATAATGTTACGCTCATCCGACCAAAGATTGTAGGTACCTACTCTCAAAGGATATGATGTGCGGACTGTTCATATTCGCAATCATGTGTTGAACATTGGCATATATGTAGGAGAATCAACCAACTTAAATGAGAATAATTTGCTACGAAAATTGTCGTGACCCGTTAGAAATTGCGACACGTAATGGTCCATCTCGAGCCAAGTTTTTGCCAAGCGATCGCTAACTGAAATGAAATGAAATTATATTTATTGAATCTATAAAATGTCAAATACATCACTTAGATTCAGTCATTTCAAAATTTGCTGTACCACCCTTTTCGGAAGGCAGTCATCACTAGAGAAGAACGGGCAAGAAACTCTAGTGTTGCTCTTTTCCAATCAAGAGATAGTTTACTATAGGTATTGATACAAAGAATGAATTTCCCAAATTAAAGCAGTTCATTAATACAATCTCAGACTGTTGTATTGAATATGAGAATAACATAGCCATCTTGAATGGAGAAACTGACATTTAACTAGGTTAAATTATACTTCGTATCCCTTCGAAGATGATTACCAGTTTACTTGCAGCATTACGCAGAATGGTGCTGTCCTTATCACACGGTTTAAAGCTATTCAAAGAAAACACTATCTCTAACCCCACCCCCCACGCAACCGGTCGGCCGATCGCTCGGTGAGCGCCATTACGTATTTTTGTGCGGTCCGAATCACACCTTGTCCTTTGAAACAAAAATATAAGCTTGTAAAATTTTAGTTAATAATGGATAAAAAGAGAGGACGATGACTATAGTGAAATTATGAAGAAAATCCGGAAACTGGAAAATAATATCTGTACTGACATATTTAATTATATTTCATTGGCTTGACCAATTTTAGGCTGCCTTAACAGAAATAAATTTAATAAATGCACAAAACAAGTAAATCCAATTAACGGGGATACAAAATTATGAGTTTTTATTTGGCTCTGACATAGTTGAGCAACTGAAAGCATTAAAAACAACTTCAAAATCAAGCATGGAGTTGAGGCCGTCTATTGCAGATCATGGATCTAAACCAAAGACGGCTCCTGCAGCTCAAGCTCATACAAGTCGTCGTGGGACTTTAAACTCGAGGGGGGCGTCGCACACGACCGCCGAAACGTGAGCCCTGACATCATGGGGAAAAACGGCGACTGCAGCTCCACCTTTGACGACATCGCGCGTTCGGTACAACCACAGCTGGAAGACCACGCAGCGTCATAGTGGGAGGAGGAGCTGAACGAGGTACCCAATCTTGTTGCAGGTAAATTATAATATTTTTACCAACAATGGGCCTAGATAACCAACGACCCTACTATTTTATCTTGGTTCAATGGAGACAAAATTACTTTTGAAGATAAACCTGTACAGCACAGTTTACCAAAAAACAAGTGCTATAAACAAGAAGAGGCCATAGTTATTGACAATTTTATATCGGACCTCGTTAGTAACGGTTTTGTGTCACCCTATAAAAGTCAAAACATATCACCAATTTTCACAGTTCAAAAACCGAATGGTAAGGATAGATTTACATACATACAAAAACTCACGCCTGTATTCCCCAAAAGGGTAGGCAGAGATGCATTTCTGCAGGTACATTTCGCCAGGTATCAGGTATCAGTCCCAAGTAATGGGGGGCGAGCCTATTGCCTTTTTTCGGGCACATTTCCGGACTCCGTGCTGCTACTGAGAATTTCCTAATGGAAAAACCCAATAACACTTTGCCCGACCTGGGAATCGAACCCAGGACCTCTAGATCGCACGGCACATACTTGTACCGCGAAACCACGAGGCAATCGAGGTATAGATTTACCTTAAATCTAAAAAGTTTAAATAAATATATAGACGCTCCACATTTCAAGATGGAAGATTATTGTTGAGCATAATGAGTACCTTGCAACAATAGACCTTCAGGATGCTTACTTTTAGTGTCAGAGATTCCAGTAGCGTTCAAATTTATTTGAATTTAACGTTCTGTCTTTTGGTCTGTGTTGTTGTATGGAGCAGCCATAGGTTTTTACAAAACTTCTAAAACCAGTGTTACGTAAATTACGCTCCGCTGGTCATCTACCAGTAAATTATTAGGATGAGTTTTGCTACATTGGCTCATCATATGAGCAATGTATAGATAATGTCAATACGACTACAACTCTTTTAGAGTCATTAGGATTTTTAATCAATTAGGACAAAAGTAAAGTTACGCCAAGTAGATCTCGCAAATATCTTGGGTTTATATTTGATACGGCTCATATGACATTGTCATCAACATGGGTGTCAGATTTACGCACCTTAACTATTTAGCGGGAAAAATCTAGCAATGGTGTGCAATCTAGCATTTGCATCGTACATAAAATCTGCTGACAACATTGAAGCAGACCGTGCTTCACGTCAGTTGAATATCTATACAGAGTGGGAACTCGCTGATTATGCGTTTACAGACGCAATTGTGCAAAATTTCGGCCAACCGATCTATTTGCGAGCATAATCACAAATGTGACTCATATAGTATAATGTACATATAAAATAAGTGGAACTCCAGTTAAAAGAAAGTTCACCTACCAATTAAAATACTTTTTATTATTGTATCTCCATAAGGGAAACAGAGATAATACATTAAGTGTTTAAATATGTCTTTAATATTAGTTGGGAAAAATCAAATTTTTAAAGCTCTAAACATCTGCAAGTAAACTGGTAATCATCTTCTTCGTGATACTCGTATAATTAGAATCGAACTTCACAAGGTAAGTTCGTTTAATTCTTAATTATAAGTTTAAGGTAGGATAAGGTTAAGTTCATAGATACAAATAAGTAAAAATAGGCAGACCAGTCCACACAAACAGCACCCGTTCACGAGTATGACGCATGTGCCAGCCATCGGTCTCCTCAACCATTTCATAGGGAAGTGACCGACCCGGCACACGCCGCCGCCGTAAGCACAGACATTTCAGCGAGCATGACATAACTAATTTCTTACAAAGTAATAATATAATAAATAAATATGTATATACAGCTATGTCCATTGAAGAAGACCCAGTCAGACTTGGGATTATAATAATAATTGCATACATACATACATAAACTCACGCCTGTATTCCTCGAAGGGGTAGGCAGAGGTGCATTACTGCACCCACATTTCGCCAGGTATGTATCAGTCCCACGTAATAGGGGGCGAGCCTATTGCCGTTTTTCGGGCACATTTCCAGACTCCGTGCTGTTACTGAGAGTTTCCTAATGGAAAAACCCAATAACACTTTGCCCGACCCGGGAATCGAACCCAGGACCTCTAGATCGCACGGCACATACTTGTACCGCGAGACCACGAGGCAGTTAATTAAATAATTAAATAATAATTAGTTATTAATTAATTAAAGCAGTGATGGCCTCAAGGTTTAGGCGCGCGGTCGAGAATTTCGGCGGTCGCAGGTTCAAACCCCAGGCACACACCTCTGACTTTTCGAAGTTATGTGTGTATTCACAATGAATTATCACTTGCTTTAACGGTGAAGGAAAACATCGTGATAAAACCTGCACACTTAAAAAGTTCTTACGAATTTCTTAGGTGTGTAGTACGCCAACCCGCACTAGGCCATCGTGGTGGACTAAGACCTAAACCCTCTCAGTTGTAGAGGAGGCCCGTGCCCAGCAGTGGGACGTATATGGGCTGATGATGATGATGATGAATTAAACCCAAAGAAAATTTTGATAAAGATGACGTCCCTTTACCAACAGACTTATCCATTCTTCTATTAATTCAGAGTAAGTCTCGGGGTATGGTTTAAATAACCAAGTAATTTTCGAAAGGTCGCGTGATGAAAGAAAATCTTTATCAATATTTTGCTTGTTGGCAAAATATAACGCGGCGCGACGTTGTACTTCGAGGTAGACTGTAAGTACTCCCGCAAGAACAGGTAAAGCTTCAGTACTAACAGTTCTTGTACGCCTTACACAAAAATATCAACGCCAAACGTTGACTCCGCAGCAATTTCCTTCTGACTGCGCCGACGGTTGCCCTATCGGCCCACATAGGGGAAGCGTAACAAACATAACTTAAATATGTAGCTCCATAAATTACTTTTAAGGTATTAAACGACAGACCCCAGGTTGACGTTGATATCCTTGTCAAGCCATAAAAGTTGTTTTTCGATTTTTCACCGACGCTTTTTATATGTTCTATAAAAGAGAAATTACGTTCTAGAACAAGCCCTAGAACAGACTGTTTACTTTTGATCGGGATCGGCGGGGTTTTCGGGGGTTAAATTTCCTTATTACATAATTTGAGTATTTGCATGTCGGTTCCCCTGACGGTGCGACGGTCGTGCGCGGACGGGCCATGAGATTATCTCGTGCAAATGCCTACGGCTCGCCTTGTACCACATACCGCGCTGGCCGACGTATGACCGTAGACCGACACTCACGAGCCCCGACTACTCTAGTGTAACCTGCCAACACATTCTGCTATTTACCTGTACACAGCAGTATATCTAGATATGCTACTGTAGCGAGTATAGTTGAAGTCGTCGGTTTCAACCCCCACGGTTTGAATCGTATTCACAGAGTTACTCGCCGTGTGGCCCACGAGCGCGCGCAGTAACGGTACAGTGGCGCGCACGCCGTTACTCGCCAGCCTACATCACCCGCTCGCGCCGCTGCAGCCGAATACAAAGCCGGCCGAACCGCCACGGCTGCTCTGGCATTAATATCATCGGCCTTATAAATTTCTATTGCGTTGGCTCACAATAATTGGTGGTGTTAGAATGATAACGAACTATTCGCTCCCAATAAAACTTCAATCAAGTGTGATTGTGCGTGTCTGTGTGCGTGCGTTGCTTGGCGAGATGAGCACGGCTGAGTGTGTCGGCCGAAGCATCGTCCTCGAATTCCACTTTCATGTTTTCATGTATCGCACGCGAGGGCCGAGCACGTGGCGCCCACACTACACTTTCACTGCGAGATACAACACACGCAGTTTTTACAACACCTTTGCACTATTTCGGATGCTTCTATTCACCATAGAAAGTAAGAGTACGATCACAAAATATTCGCATTCCGGCCCAGCTTCGCTTCTTATGTGTGACCTACATATGTACGTGTACGTACGAGAATTCCGATGAGAAATAATTTAGTTTTGCATAATATCGTGAAAGGATAATCCAAATAATATACAAGAAGATGACGTTATGTTATGAAACATAATGGAATGCTTGCAGGCATAGAAATTTCATATAGAAATTTTCTGTATCAAACTGGTAAAAAAAATCGAAAAATAATTTAAATTATAAAGTATCACTGTTACCAGAAGGCAATTACTATGAAGTGATTGTAGTGGGGCGCTGTGTTTGCGCTCTCAACAGAAATGCCACGCAACCAAAAGTAGAAGGTGTCCCGAAGTATAACTAATGTTAAATGCATCAAACATCGCGTTAAAGAACAGCGGCGTGTGCCTTGCACTGCGCAAGCGCACACTCATTATTGACAATTACAATTAAAACGCATCATTACGGGATGTTACCACTCTTTAACGGGTTACCGTTAATGTGTGTGTAAATCACTTTCGCGACTCCTCTCACTTTCCACGCATAGTTGTGCGCACGAAGCGCAGGTTGCATCTCCCTCCGCACCCCGCCCCACACCCCGCACCGCTGCCGCAACGTCCCACTACAATCGTCAACATCTCGCAAAAAACTACAACGAGAAATGAAGTAACGCGCATATCTATTCGTCGATAACAAACTGAGAGTTAATCGGTTTCATCACATCTCCGTATTTCTTGGCAACTTATTTTTCGGTACAATGCGAGTATAATAGCCTCACAAATAAATGAAAACCAATCGGACTGGTCAATGTGACCGTAATGAGAGGGCCTCACGCTTTCTCTACAAGTCTCATGAATAATTTGTTTTTTTATCAGATAAACAACTACAATGAACATTATCATTAGTATAAGACGTGGTGGCATGCTCGGCGTGGTCTGTTTGTGTCACGTTGCGACACTGTGTGCGCTGCTCCGTGTGCTATCGTTTGATCGCATGTATTCATTGCTCGACATTGTGTGCGAGCGGCTCCATCTCGCCCGCTTGCGCAACAATAGCGCACAACACGTTAGGTTGCCATCGTTGTAACTCATTACTAAAAAAAATAACTCAAACCCAACTACGTCAAAAAACGAGACTTTTTTCAGGACACATTTTTAAACAACGTTACTGAAGAAGCAAGTTAATCGTCACCTAGACTCTACCAAGATGCCTTCGTTTCAATTTGACAATATTGTCATACGGTACTTACGATGCGATTTGATGTTGTTTTGTGCATGCAGTGTTTGCCTTTGAGCAGTTGTTGCATTTACCTAAATTTTTGTGACATGTACCTACATATGTAAACATTTATTGTAATCAACTGTTGGTAAACCAAATAAATAAATACTACAGTACACAAGTATCAGTGTACAGAGACACACATATTGAAGTATGAAAAGCCGTAGTCACGCGTAGTTAATGTGTTATGGTGGAATGGGATAATGTAATATGAAGGTTATTGATTTATAATAAGGGGAAAGGGTACGACGTAAAATATTGTTAAATTGCAACGAAGGCATCTTAGTAGAGTCTATGTGTCGATTATCTTGATTCTTCAGTAACGACCATCTGATGGGGCGCCGGCCTCTCGGACGTTTGCCCTCGAATTTGCCAGACATAAATACATAGAAGTCGTGATGGCCTCGAGGTTTAAGCACGCGGTCGTGAATCTCGACGGTCGTGGGTTCAAACCCCAGGCACACACCTCTGACTTTTCCAAGTTATGTGTGTATTCACAAAGAATTATCACGTACTTTGACGGTGAAGGAAAACATCGTGATGAAACCTGCACACCTAAAAGTTCTTAGGAATTTCTTAGATGTGTAGTCCACCAACCCGTACTAGGCCAGCGTGGTGGACTAAGGCCTTGACCCTCTCAGTTGTAGAGGCCCGTGCCCAGCAGTGGGATGTATATGGGCTGATGATGATGATGATGAGACTACACACCTAAGAAATTTCTAAGAACTCTTAGGAGTGCAGGTTTCATCACGATGTTTTCCTTCACCGTTAAAGTACGTGTTAATTCATTATGAATACACACATAACTTCGAAAAGTCAGAGGTGTGTGCCTGGGGTTTGAACTCGCGACCGTCGAGATTCTCGACCGCGCGCCTAAACCTCGAGGCCATCTACATGCATTTAATTAAAAGCGGCTATTTTAATATTACAAACAGACACACCAATTTTATTTATTTGTATAAATGTATAGAAGATGTGTACCACCTAGCCACCTAACTTTTAACACCACCTTTATTGTAGCCACTACAATAAGAAGGGCGGGCGGCCTTACAAAAGGCGAGCATCGAGAACAACAGTGCCTTCGGGAGCAATGTAATAATTCTATACATTCCTCTTATACTATCTTCTCCCACATCATTTTTAAGGACCCAATCGATGGAACGTTATTGATTTCTTTCAATCTTTAAACTAAAAAATGTACATATGGATACATGTATACCAACTTCAATTCAAGCTAGAGTCATACTTCTCATACAAAAGACATCAACGCGCGCACATACTATTTTGTGAAAATGATATAGAAGACTTAGTTATTTATATCTTGAATAATTCTTAATTTAATTTGTGCTACATATAAATGACAAGTCACAGAGCTTTTTCGCATTGTTAATAGAAAAGAAGATAATATTTGGGAGAAATAGGTTTAGAAACTTAAGCCCGCTGTAATAGAACTGGTTCCTGTGCAAGTTGCATAGTTGTGCCTACACTAAAGAGTAGCTTTAATTCTATTGATAGTATTTTTTCTACTTATGAATTCGCAGGTGGAATCCTGTACGGTAGTTGGCAGCAGGTGTCGGGAAGGAGGGACAACATTCCGCCGGCGGGAGAGAGTGCGCTCTGCCCGCTGTGGTCGTCGCTCGCAAACAAAAACACAACTTTCACTGCGCCGCGTGACGCACTCACATGTCTCGCAACGCTGACCGCAGCCGCACTCTGCCGCTACTGGCGGCCGCGGGGACTGGGTGGACCGGCGCATGCGCTCCCGGCACGACGTGGTGGTGGCGCAGCTGCTCCGGCGAGGCGCCGCACACGAAGCGCGCGAGTGCAGCGCAGTTGCACAAGCGGCGTGTGTTCCCAGCGCGTCGCGTTGCGCAACCGTTCTCACGGGCACAATGCTCGTCGCGCGCCGCACATTGTTCTGGCGGCGGTTCCCACGTGCTCTCTACATCTCCGTCGCCCGCACTCGCGGCTTCTTGTTACCTCGGCGACTTCCCGCTGTCTCCCAGTGCGCATCAACATGTGTGTCTTTAACCCTACCCGCAGAACATAAAGCGCTTAAGACATACATATGCGTTTTACTTGAACGCAGAATGCACCTACACTCTTAATGGCGCAACCTCGGAAAAAATCGAAGAAAAAGCTGATAATGGCTGTAATTCCCGTTAGTCCTGGGGAAAGGAAGCGGAAAACATATGTATGTCAGGGTCATCGGCCCTCCAGGCCGGCGCGCAACCACGTCATCCGCTAGATAGATCGCTAGACGATGATGATGCTGAACCGGGTCTAACACAGAAATCTCTCAGTGTGCGCCGCCCATATTATGGCAAGTTATTTACTTTATTTACAAGTATAATCGAGAGACTGGCAGCGAGTAGAACGTGCCGTCGACAGAGAGGCCGCGGGGTCGGAGGCACACACATCCCATTTCGGATCGTATTTATCAACACTGAAGTATGAAATGAAACTATGCCTGCCCTTTCAATCACACCATTTGCAAACTTAAATCTATGATGATTATTTGCAATGGTAGTACATTATAATGTGTTGAAAGATTGAGAACGACGAACGGCATTTTTAATGCTACGGATAACTAATATATTTGTGGTGAAACGTATGCTGGGCTCCACTAATATCTGGAAGTACAAGCTGCGAGACGAGCGCGTCCGTGCGCTCGGTCGGCGCCGTCGCTATGCCACGTCATATCTATAAAAAAACACCATTTATCGTCGTATGTAATTAGCTTAATCTGTTCGGCGGCTCCTCGTGTTCGCCGATTATATTTATAATTTCTCGGAACATTATTAACGAAACACATCATCGGCTATTAACGCGGCTCGTTAGCGACCACCGGCCCACATCCTGTTCCACGCACCAGAGCCAGCCAGCGAACAGCCGCGAGTGCCGCGAGTGCCGCCTGTGCGCATGCGCCGCACGCGGGGCACCGCACGCACCGCACGCACCGCGGCCGCGGGCGTCGGGTGCACTTGCACACCTCGCACTAATAACTAACTGAGCGTGTCTTTTAGAAATACTAATTAGATTTGAGGGCGCTCGACACGCACACTTAAATACGAAGCACCTCGTCGCCACGCGACAAATAATAAGATAACTGCCTCGTGGTCGCGCGGTACAAGTATGCGCCGTGCGATATAGAGGTCCTGGGTTCGATTCCCGGGTCGGGCAAAGTGTTATTGGGTTTTTCCATTAGAAAATTCTCGGTAACAGCACGGAGTCTGGAAATAGAATATGGAATAGGCTCGCCCCCTATTACGTGGGACTGATACATACTTGGCGAAATGTGGGTGCAGAAATGCACCTCTGCCTACTCCTTCGGGGAATACAGGCGTGAGGTTATGTATGTATGTATGTATGTGAAACAGCGTTGAGTTCGTTGAGTGGCGCGGCTGTGCGACTGCGCCACAGCCAACCGTAGCGTGTCGGTACGAGTGCTCAGACAACGGGGTGAGTGTCGGCTGGAGCGCGTGGAGTGTGAAGTGGTCTGCGGGGGTGCGGGGGTGCGGGGGGTGGTGTGTTCATCGGTGCGAGTACCGTTGGCGCAGTGCGCGTGACCCGGTGCGCGCGACCAATGCGCTGCACTGGAGCCAGTCGCACCTCGCAGCTCCACGAGGCGCAGAGCGGTCGCCGCGCGGGACACTGAGCCAACCCAACCATCATACCACACTCTGCAGCGTACAGAGAGTGGGTGCTGCGTATCAAATCCGACGTATTCGTGGGAGGTATTTAGGAAGCTCAGTTCAGGCCCTAAGAGAGCCACACACACGCTAATTAATCTTCCATTACAACTAATCCGAAGACTTAAGGCTATGTCAGTGTCGAGCTTGATAGCGAAAAATTTTAAGAATCTTAGACATTGTCACCCATTGAAAATTAAGAGACAAAGAGCTCCCATTAAAATTGTCGCCGTTAAGAGTCTATTGGTTTTCTCTCCCACAAATATCTAATTAAACGTGACCACGACGAAAGCTCTGTGGACGCGACCCCGAGACACACGGCCGACGGCTCGCGCACCGCCACCCACAATATGACGATATCATAATATATATCAATAACGTCGTGTGATAATAAACGGATATTTTTCCTCACTGCATTATTTGATGTCAAATGAATACAAACAAGTTTATCTGTGTGTGTTGGTAGCTACATATTTTTTGGCCGACGAATATTATCTAATATTGCGGAGACATCGTGGCGGCTGCAGCGCGGAAAGTGCACAAGTACGAGTACCTATAGTGCTCGCGGTTCACACAATAAACATTATTTCGTTTACAGAAGTAATCATTTGCATAGGCGATAACACCAAATGCCAAGGTCTCGTGGCGCCGGCGCCACAGCCTCTTTGTTGCGTGGCTCGCGGCCGCCACTCCACACACCGGTCAGACAACTGCACGTCTCTCCTCCTTCGCACCAATAAACGTTAACCTTCATATAATCCATCAGATAATTTCCGAAACACTGACAATGTGTTCAGAATAACTAGACCTTACTCAAAAATCATGTAAAAAGTAGGCAGGCCGGTGAGCCGGGGCGAGGGGCGCGGGGCGTGGGGCGCGCGCGTGCTCTATGACACGACCACAACTAAAACAAAACAACGAGTGGACACAGCTCGCTGGCGGCGGCTTGCACCGCGCCCCGCTAATGTCAAATGTCAGCCGCATGCCAACACAAACACACACACACAAGTCCACAACATGGCCCACTCGGAGCATTCGTGAAATGACATCGCATCGGTGGAGAATTGTACATTGTTGCCTAATTGTTGTGCATATTAATTTCATTGAACATGGGTTCTCGTGTGAAGTGCGCATACGGTCACAAGATATTGTTGAATCCGAGCGGAGGCAGCGCACCTCGGCGTCTTCCCATCACACCGAGACGTGTTATTTATTTAAAACAAATACGTGTACTCTCCACGAAACTGCGCTCATTGTTCGAAGAACAACATTTTTAGACATTAATTTTTCACAACAATGAGAGCAGTGGCCGATGTAAATATTTTGTGTTTCATTTTTATTGTAATATGATATAAGTGAAACGCACTAAATGTCAATTTCTCGCGACTCTGGACAAGATGTAGGTGCAAGATGAGCTCGTTCGTACTAAATGTATAACTAATACAAAGATTGGAGCCTTTAAGGTTTGGATTAACTGCTCGCTAGGGAACACCTATATTAATGATTGTGCGCTACAGTGGCACATCAGGAACAGGTGGCATCTCGTCGCTCGAGTAACAGACACTCTTGCAGACACGCTCCGAGCCTGCACCGTGCGGTGCGCATTAGACACGAGTGTCGGTGCGCCCGCCCTCCACCGGTACATGGGGCGGACTCAATAATAATAGTGCACGGAGTACGAGCTACTAAATGCACAACACAATATGGAAATGAAGCGGAGTGCGGGTTGCGCCGGCGCCAACATTCTGCGACGCTGGCGCCGGAAAGCGGTTCTTTTGAATGTCGCTCGTTATATTCGTCGTTTGACCCACTGTCCTTTGGCGCGTACACACACTTTCGCACCTCAACATCCACTCACGCCGCAGATTATATATTGTATAAAAGTGGGCAAAAGACTCACTGGTAGAAAACGCGTGTTATGCGAACTCGACACGTTGCTACCTCACTTCAATGTGCCCACATTACTTCTCAAATAAATGTTACTTAGTCCAATTAACGCAAACAATCAATTGTCTTATAAATCGTTCGTGACCTCTTTACCTTTAAGCTAACTAGTATTATAACATAACAAAAACATTAGTCGGTGCTGTTCTTTAACGCTGTGCCGTGACACTGAAACTGCGTGAAACTGCGGGAACGGACGAGAGTTTGTAGGATCAGCTAGATCACACCGTCTTCTGTGACTATATTTGATAACACTGAACGAATGTGTGGCGAAATTAACGAAGGCGAGGAGTGAATACGAGTATATCAGAAGTCATCATATCGTTTCCCTTGTAATTCCAATAACAAGAAATAACCCCACAGTAATATTAATAGTAAACTTTCTGTTGAATTAAACCAAATGGTTGAATTTGTTCAATCCGAATGGTTGAATGTGGAATAATGCGGCTTGACTCGTGATAGACGCCTAACGTTGGTGCGTTCACCAATGAGAATTAAAAATAAAGTAGATAATGTTATTATATCGTCCACGAAACTGCTATCTGTTGCATCTACAAATCATGCAGATTAAAAAATCGTGGGCCATCAAATGTGCAAAAATGAGTGGGATAAGGATATTATTTATTTTGTAATACAATTATTGCGAGATGTGTGCTCACCCAGCAGGCTGAGTAGATGCAGCAGCAGCGCGGCCGGCTCGCGCCGTCTCGTCGCCATGTCGCAGAGCAGGAGAGTGGCGCCGGACAGCGGTGGTGTGCAGACACTCGGCACTGAGTAGACACAGGCACAGCGGGCAGCGGACTACGAGTGTGACGTGCGGCGCGCGCTCACTCACGCCGGAGACTGAGCGCCGCAGCAGCGCGGAGCGGCGCCGCCGTGCCACCACCACCACCGGCACCACCACCGGCACCACCACCGCCGCCGCGGCGCGCCGCTCCACTTGCGCTCGCAACGCACCACTCCTTCAGGGCACACGGAGACGGGACCAGGAACACGCCATGTGACTTAACTTTACGCGATTTCCATAGATGGTACTGCGCAGGTAAAAGCGGTACGCATTACTCATGCGATAGAGCATAATATGTAACACACTAGTACCCGTTCCATTTTTAATGTAAAAAATTATCAGAGTCTCGTTGAATTGTTTGTAGTTGGCATTTTTAATAAACTTGTCAATGGCTCGATTCTGACGGTCGCGGGTTCAAACCCCAGGCACACACCTCTGACTTTTCGAAGTTATATGTGTATTCACAAAGAATTATCACGCACTTTAACGGTGATGGAAAACATCGTGATGAAACCTGCACATCTAAAAGTTCTTAGGAATATCTTAGGTGTGTAGTCCGCCAACCCGCACTAGGCCAGCGTGGTGGACTAAGGCCTAAACCCTCTCTCAATTGTAGAGGAGGCCCGTGTCCAGCAGTGGGACGTATATATATGGGCTGATGATGATGAATAACACCAGCTTGTGATTATATCTAATCTGTGAGAGGTACCTGAATATTTTGATGGATCAAAATATTAGTTCACGTGTAACGGCAACGTTTCGGCGCAACTATCTCGGAGGTACCTTTGCATCCTCCTAAGCAAAGTGATCCATTCGTTATTATGTGTCACAATAAGACAATGATATTTTCCAGTTATCAATAACTTCAGTGAAAAAGGCTTAACAGCTTGTCATCATCATCATCATCATCATCAGCCCATATACGTCCCACTGCTGGGCACGGGCCTCCTCTACCATTGAGAGGGTTGATGTATGTGTCAATCCCACATCAAGGAGCCAAGCCTATTGCCATTTTTCGGGCACATTTTCAGACTTTGTACTGTTTGTGCTACTGAGAATTTCCTATTTGAAAAACCTATAAACACTTTGCCTGACCCAGGCATCGAACCCTAGTCCTCTAGATAGCACGGCACACCCTTGTGCCGCGAGACCACGAGGCATTTGAATAATTGCGGATTTAATGAATCAAATATTAAGCACCATGTTATCAAGTGATTCTATGAGATTGTGAGTGAGGTAAACGCTCTTAAGTATATCATTTATATATATTATAGATGTTCTCTAATGCCGTACTAACTTAACGTAACTGTAATATGATCAATGCAAAAAATAGCGTTTTCTTGTTTGTTTGTTTCAATTCGTATGTTACATTGCTGGACTAAATCTGTAGAACTTTTGTACGAACACCGAACTCTCGAGAACTCTGTGGGATAATTCTAATTCACCCAGACAAAGATGTAGAATAAGGCCAATACTTAGGTACATAAAATCGTCATTCAGTATATAGTAGAAATTAATAGAAATAGTAATAATATATTTTTATTAATGTTGCGACTCAAAAATAAGTCTTTTTTGTTAATAGTGATTTTAAATACCCAGACTTTTAATTGGCAACATTAACGTTGTTATACGATTTAAGTTTTCGTTACCCATTTTAAGAAAGTGAAAGTTACACTAACGCGATTGGTGAAAAAGCGTTTCGTTGCGCCATCTGCCAATGAAAACGCCGACCTTGCGTTAAGTTGTGCAATAAAGAACGAAACCAGTTAAGTGATATGTCACAAAACCGGAAGTCGAACAGACAGTGTAGTTCGAATAAGTTGAAATGTTTCATCCTTACAAGTTTCAAAGTTTTAAAATCTATTACTAAGCGATGTTAAGTGAACAAAAAATGTTATCAATATTTTTTCTTATGCTCGCGATTGTTGCAAAAGGTGTGTGTCCGCTATTTTCTGTGTAAATCATTGTTGTCGAAATTGGAACTTTCTCTTTTATCATTTTATTGTCTGGCGCTCGCATTATTCTTGTTATTTCAGACGGTTCTACGCAAGACGAAGATGGACCATATTTAGGAAAATTAATAGGCAAACTGAATTCGTATCACCACCAGGTATGTGACATTATATTAGTCATTACAGCCGAAGTTGGCTAGTCAGTCGAGTTGTGCGCTCAAACACCAGGACCTTGAGGGAGTAGTAAGTCGGCCGCCACACTCAGTGTCTCCATTTTCACAACTTCAAAATAACATTTTATAAGTTGTAGCCACAAATTCACCAATTGTTGTCTGCAACAGCGTAGGTAACTGAATCATTATACTCCAAAAGGAATATTCTTTTCCCTTTTTGACACATTTTCAATTATTGTTCCGCTCCTATTGATCGTAGCGCATCACGCTATATAGCCGGTAGAGTGTAGCATACCTGAAAAAATGGACTATCTTACACTGAAATAATTTTTCAAATCTGATCAGTAGTGGCTGTGATTAGCATATTCAAGCAAACAAACAAATCCTTTGATTTATAATATTAGTATAGACTAGTACAGCAGCAAATTGCAAGTTGTAACTAAAAAAATTACTATTTTGTGTCAAATAAATTGCATTCAGAGGTCCAAAACCTAATTTCATCTTATCAGAACTAATATATAATATATTTCCAAGTTAAACTTTTCAATGACAGGTATCGGGTGATGTGTATGCTGTTAACGACTCTACAATTCTTTTGGTGAACTTCAATTATGATGGAACGGGAGACGATACATTCTTCTGGGCTGGAGACTCAGGTCGGCCAGGGCCTCAAGGCTTCATAGTGCCTGACCAACATGGCAAGTCAGTCTCTATTATGCTGTTATTTTTGTACTTATTTTTTAATTAACATGCATATGATTTGAGTGTATTTATGATTTGTAGATACTCTAATGAATATAATTGAAATTGCTAATGATCATTACTGTTTGTAATATAAACATTATTTGAATAATAAGTGACTGCATATGTCCACTGTGAGCAAATGTTTGTGATGAATTTAAGTAGTATTATTTAAAAATTCATACTAAGTCTGAGCAGTCACAGACAGGTGTATTTAAAATGCATGGATGTGTTCTATCTTGAAAGTGCTTTAGTGATTTTCCATGGTTATCAGCAAACTTCTTCATATTATTGATAAGCTATAAAAAATATATTTTTATGTTTTTTGCCTCAACATGAGTACTATAATAAATAATAATAAAATATATATTTAAAAAAAACTGAAAGTTTTACAACTGCAATTTATTGGTCTGAACAAGAATGAATGTTTTCACAAATGTAACCATTTAGTTTAATGATATAATTGACCATAACATTGAATGTGTTCCTCCACCATTTTAATCAAGTGATGTTTTTCAATTTAAATCAAAAGAACCATCATTTATTGATTATAATATGATTTCATACATCATCTATGTGATAATATTATGGCATTATATTAACAAATAAAAAAGGCACAATTTTTTAAATGTTTTTTATACATAATATTATCATGTATGTTATCATGCGAGATAAAATGTAAAAAACCACCCAGCTGAAATACTTCCCTTAACAAAAACTTGGGTCAATTGTAAAGATTGAGAAAAGATATGGTGAATATATCAATCAGAACCAACGTGCTGGAGCGATACTACAACGAGGAGGTGAAGCTGACGCTGCCGGAAGGCAAGCGGCTGTCGCGCATCAAGTGGTTCGCGGTGTACGACATCGACTCGCAGAACGCGTTCGGCGACGTGTACGTGCCCGACGAGTTCACCGCGCCCGCGCCGCAGAGCGTCGGCCCGCTCGCCGGCAGCGCCGCCGTCGCCAGCAAGCCCGTGCGCTTCCTCGACGCCAACACGCTGCTGTGAGTCGCCCGCCCTCGTCCGCCCTCGTCTCCTCGCTGCGGCGCGGGCGGACGACTCACCGATACGTTTCATTCGCAGCATACCGGAGTTCCGATACGACGGCAGCGGCGAGGAAGTGTACTTCTGGACGGGCAACGGGCCGCAGCCCAGCTCCCGCGGCATCAAGATCCCCGACGAGCACGGATAGTGAGTAGCCGGCGCGGCCGCGCTGTGTGCGAGCGGCGCGGGAGCGGCTCAGTGACGCGTGGGTTGGTTGCAGCCTGGAGCCGCTGCGCGCGTACGCGGGCGAGGACGTGCGCCTGGAGCTGCCGGGCGCGCGCGCGGCGGCCGACGTGGACTGGGTGGGCGTGTGGGACGCGGGCGCGCGCCGCAGCCTGGGCGCCGCGCTCGTGCCCGACGCGCTCAACGTGCCGCCCGCGCCGCGCCGCGCGCACGCCTACCGCTCGGCGCTGCCGCACTGCCGCCAGCTGCACCGCGACTACCAGGTCTCCTGGGAGGTGTTCGGCAACCAGATCACCTTCGAGCTGGCGGCGCAGATCGCCGCGGACGAGTACATGGCGTTCGGCGTGTCGGGCAGCGAGACCAACTCCACCATGCTGGGCGCCGACGTCACGGTGGCGTACTACTTGGCCGCGGAGCAGCGCGGGTTCGCGCGGGACTACAACATCACTGCGATGGCGCCGGTGAGTGCGAGTGCGTGCGAGCGTGTGCGTGCGTGTGCGCGTGGCGCGGGCTGACGTGGCGTGCGCGCAGTGTGTGCAGGTGCTGGGGCGCTGGCTGGGCGTGTGCCGCGACGAGGCGCTGGGCGGGGTGGAGTCCAACCAGATGTTCAACGCGCGCCGAGAGAACGGCATCACTGTCATCTCGTACCGTCGAAGTCTGGAGCCAGGTACCGTCTCACAAGCGCACACACATACAATACGTCAACTCAATAGCCACATTGTTATGAGGTAGCTTTGTAAATCATGATAATTTCCGAGATTTTCCATGCACTCGGGAAGAACCCAATTCGTAACTTAGCGTTAAAGATGCTGGTGATAAAGACAATAGCCCTTCTGGGTAGGTCCAGTAGTACTTCCTTTGTTATTAGATCATAACCCGGTGTTTTTTTACTGTCAAGTCGTTTGATGGTTTTTATGGCTTCCGGGGGTGACACGGGTCTTGGTGGAAGATCCATTTGAAGGTCTTGTTTAAGGATATGAAATATAATGAACTTAACAAAACATAGATTCTTATGACACTAAAGTTTATTCAAAATGACCTCCGTGATTTTGAATACAGGCCTTCAATCTGCGCGGCCAGTCGTCTATCGCAGCACGAACGAGGTCCATGTCAATATGGGCGGCTGTCTTAATCAAGGATGTCTGAGTGACTCCAAATTGGGATGAGGCTTTGAGCACGCCTTTTCCTCCAAGTGTTGCCATATCTTGTAATCTAACGGATTCAAATCTGGCCTGGAGGATTGCCAGTCTTCGTGCCGGATGAAGTCGATTTCACGCGCCGCCAGCCAGTCTTGTGTGCTCTTCGCTCTATGAGCTGGCGCCGAATCTTGTTGGAATACCCAGTGCCTGTTATTGAACATGGTATGAGAAACAGGTTCCACAAGGTTCGTCAGGACTGTATTTTGATACACAACTGCAGTCTATTAGGTTTTGGTTTACATTAGGTATGGTACTTTCTTTGGTAGATTTGTCTTGTACTCTTTTAGTAGCTTTGGCATAGGATAATGTTTCTTTTACTGTCTCAATTGAGGATAATTGTTGGACACTATTTTTTTGAGGGTTGATATCACTAGTTGTATTGTCTTTTGCAAAAGTGCGTCTATCAGTTATTCGGTGACCCTGTTTTTTAAATTTTCTGACATGCCTCTGAAAATGCCTCTATGTCTGTGGTGTTGATTCTCAATTGATTTCTATTTGTAATCCGATAGGTAAATGTGCTTTTATCAGAAACAGTTTCTATGAGCTCAGTTAATTTATTGACATCTTCTATGCCATACAATATTATGGGAGGAGGCTTGCTAGGTTTATTTTCCACGGGTTTTTTGTTTGTGGAGGGTTCTTCTGTTAGGTCAATTGGTATGTGGGGCACAGATCATTGTACCATAACTCGGTCAAAGCAAATATGCTTACTAAATAAATTATGAATGATGCACACTACCAACTCAGCGGCAAATACGACAGAAGACACGTGTACACACACATTAACCAAACTGTGTATATAAGTAAATAATTTCTATAATAAAGCGTTCAATTCAGTCAGTTATCCATCCAGTCGGCACCATGCCACCTTAGTCTGAACCCTAGTAAGTGTTTCATTTACACCGATCCTCCAGCACACCTACATCGGCTAACTCAAGATCCTGATACACTTACAACTGGTGAACCCGACGTGAAATGAGACACTTACATTGGTGACCCCGACGTGATCCCGAAACACTTACAGGTAATTGGCTGAACATGTTTTTGGTGGTTATATTATCTGGCGAGTCGCTGACATTTTTTCGTTTCGGGTTTCTGGTGCCTGGTACTCTCTGCCAAGATGGGGGGCATACAGTGCCTGGCCGGCTTAACGAGTTAGGCGAGGTCGTGTCTGTTGATGGTTCTTTTTTTATTTATTATTAAGCCTTTTCTTCGGACACATTCATGTTTATGTTTCCTGTTGATGGTTCTACAGGTTGTAAATTTTCATTGGGTTTACTTCCCATAGAATTGCTTCTAGGCCTGGTAATAAACAGACCGCGGTGAAAGGCCTGCTGAGTAAGCTTTTTGCTGCCAGTAACATTCACTGTAATGGAAGCCTGGTCGCCTACTTCCATTAAGTCTTCGGTAGCTAATTTCACACTCTCTGGCCCGGGTACCAGAGAGCGCCGGGGGTTAGCCGGATCGCATGACGAACTATCTTTCTCATTATTTGACATTTCATTAAAAGGGGGTTTGGGTACTACTTTCCCAAGGAAGTATTTCAGCTATTTTAGGGGGCATTTAACATCCCTAGGTCCGCTGTGACCTTAACAGGATAATTGACCGCCGCCTGTGGCTCGGCGTTGTTGCTCGTTTGGCACCACCCAGGGGGCACGTGTAGGGTGGCTTAGGAAGGGTGGTAGTTCCTACGGACGCGAGCAACTCCGTCCCCCAAGAAAGTTCGAGAAAGTTTGAGAATATTTTTTTTCTCACACCTTCTAGAATGTTCTCGACATTATCGTAACAATAGGTTCTGCAGCTGTAACATACGTAGTAAAGGCGCGAAATTTAAAAACTTAATTTTAAGTTAACTTAATTTTTGTTTTCAGAACTAATTTGAATAACTAAATTTATGTCGCTTTAACTCCAAAATATAAGTTAGCTACTGCTGTATAAATACACAAAATTTAATAACTTATATTATAGTAACAAATTTAAGGCCGCGCGCACATTGGACACGAATTCGTGTCGTACGGTATACGTACGATCGTGGTCGGACGAATTGAGTGCGCACACTGTATACGTTTTTATAAGTCAAATGAGCAGTGTCAGGTTAATTAATTTTTCTACGTCCATTTCTTATGTCTAAACGTACGAATGTTTTGTAAAATCCCAACGAGTTCGGATTGTTTTCGGACGTCTGAACTACACGTACGTATACGCACGGCTTACTCGCACCCAGTCTGCGCGCTCCCATAGTACTTGGAATGTCGGGATCGTTCGTACGTGTGCGCACGAGTAAAATTCGTACGAAAACGTGTCCAAAGTGCGCGCGGCCTTAGACTTTATTGAAATTTGAATTTTAAATTTCGCGCCATTACCACACATGCTGCAATTGCTTTCCACTTTTAAAAGGCTTCTCAGAGCTCACTACTCTAAAATTTAAATGTCCTATTTTTTATTTTATTTTTATTATATTTATGTATGTGTATGTATATAGTATGTTTTTATATATGTATGTATGTATATGTATATGCAATTTATATATTATTTATATGTATTTTTCCACAACAACTGCCACAAATACAACTTTTCATTCCGGTACCATGGGTTGTCTGGAAGAAATCGCAGCTAGCGATAAGACCGCCTGTTGTAGCTATATATATTATTAGTTCTTCTCATAGTTGCTTGTTATTCATGTTACATTAAGTTAAGTTAGTTATTTATGATATATTAAGTTAAGTACCTATATTATAGTGTACAAAAAAGTATAATAAATAAAAATAAATAAAAATTGCTCGCAGCGCCTTTCGAAATGCAACCCAAATAATCGTTGTTCTGAATTAAGTTCAAATACTCGACAACAGATGGCGCCACTACACTTGATTTCCAAGTTGAAGGGTTGGAAAAGCCCTTATATCTTTAAAAACACGCCCTTTAGGTTAAAACGGGAACTTTTTTGTTCGAGGGGGGATAAAGGGCTATCACACTATATAAGTCCCTTTATCGTGCCGGGACTCCTTTTTAAGCTTTATCGGCACGCACATTTTATAAACTTAGTTCTATTATATGTAATATATGTTATATGTAATACTAGCTTTTGCCCGCGACTCCGTCCGCGTAGACTACAGGGTTGGGTTCAGAAAGAAAATAAGTTGTAGTCTATTTTATTCCACAGAGTCCCATTTATGTCCATACCAAAAATCGTTCACATCGGTCACATCACATGGTTTAGGCGTGAAAGCGTAACAGTCATATAGTTATTATCTCATTTATAACATACCAGGTAAAACCAAGGAGTTTAAAAATAAATTTCTGAACGCACGCATAAATATTTGACAATTAACAAATATGTCACTCCCTTTTCATTACTGATTATTC
Source organism: Hemaris fuciformis (assembly GCA_907164795.1). Classification (NCBI taxonomy): domain Eukaryota; kingdom Metazoa; phylum Arthropoda; class Insecta; order Lepidoptera; family Sphingidae; genus Hemaris; species Hemaris fuciformis. The sequence goes on from OU015441.1 coordinate 17,318,069, forward strand.
TACATTTTAAAATGTAAAATGCGCAATTGTTCGAATATTGTGGATATACATATGTTGTCGATTCAAAACCTTTATTTAAATACGTTCATTAATATGAGGGGACCATTAACCGTATTGGCGGGATAAACATAAAATGTTTGACGTACGTGACGCGTACGCCAAAATAGCCCGCAGATAGCAGATTTTTCCCGACTTACTTGACAATTATCGTTATATTTTGGACAATTCACACACTATCTTTAAAAAGTATAGCCTATGTGTTATTCTGATGTATTAGCTATATTATTGTAAACTTTCATTACAATCCATTCGGAAGTTTTTGCGTGAAAGAGCAACAAATATCCAGACATCCATACATTATTACAAACTTTCGCGTTTATAATATTAGTAAGATGTAATTTGAGGGGACATTTAACCGTATCGACGGGATAAACAGTTAATTTTTGACAGGAAATTGGGTAGAACAGTTTATATGGGAAAAATAAATTGCTGTTTCTACTATCTTCCTCGCAATTTTGCCATAATTTCTCACCGCTTAAACCTTCCCTGGACTACGACAAACATTTCAAAACCAAAATCAGCTAAATCGGTCCAGCCGTTCTCGAGTTTTAGCGAGACTAACGAACGGCAATTCATTTTTATATATGTATATAGATTTCAATCCATAGATTTTCATTTGGTATGATTGAAAATATATTTGTAACTAGTGGACCCGACAGACGTTGTCCTGTGGACAATTTTAAATCCAAAAATTCAATTTTTTTCCCAATCTAAACCATTCTCAAATCTAACTGAAGACAAACAAAAAATTTCATCTGCCTTCTTTTAATGCAAGAAAATAAATTGTTTAAGACTCTGGAGTTATGTTCTGATATGCGAAAAATTTAAATCCCAGCTCTCGATCACAGCGCCACCTATCGGGTCCAATTTCAAATCTAAACCATTCTCGAATCTACCTGAAGAAACACAGAAAATTTCATTAAAATCGGTCCAGCCGTTAAAAATTGAAATAATAATTGTTACAGATTTGTCAGCACTATAATCTATTTCCGGATCGTAACAAAATGCTCCTCGTTCCAGGTTCACTGGAGCATTGCGTCTGCGGAATCGATCAATTTCATTTTCCCATGCTTGCTGCTGTTGTGATCAATGTAATGTGCCCGAACCCGTTCCATTCTATGCCTATCAACTTCAATGTAATTCACTCTAGATGCAAATCTGCCATACCAATACGACTGTTATCATTTTCAGTCTCGTGCTGGTCATCAGTGCGGTTAGCGCGTGAGGTAGCTCGTCGCACATTTGATTGACTTCGACGATCTATGTTAGGCCTTTTTCTCCTCGGCATTGTAAACAGTATCAGATAATAATGTTTTCGTGCACTAAAAATGGTAACTATAATGGTGACGGAATGACAAATCAAGTTTTTTTTTTGTTTTTGACGTTCGTAATTTGCAGTGGCACTGTATAAAATAATTATATATTCACTATATACAACCAAGGAGTTTAAAAATTCTGTTGAATAAGTAGGCTTGATATATTTTCCTTAGTTACACAAAACATATTTCAGAACGCACGCATAAATATTTGACAACCAATAAATATGTCAATCCCTTTTTATTACTGACACTATTCTACATTTTAAAAATCTAAAATATGCATCATCATCATCATCATCAGCAGCCTTTTTTACGTCCACTGCTGGACATAGGCCTCTCCTATGGCACGCCACTGGGCTCGATCTTCGGCCCTCCTCATCCAACCGCTGCCAGCCACCTTGCGAATATCGTCACCCCACCTAGCCAGAGGGCGCCCTACACTACGTTTGCCGAGTCGCGGTCTCCACTCCAGAACCCGTATTCCCCAACGGTTGTCGGTTCTGTCGGCTCGCTAATCCTTTGGGCTATGTCGATCACTTTGGTTCTCTGACGGATGGCATCATTTCTGATCCTATCTTTCAGAGAAACCCCCAACATAGCCCTCTCCATAGCTCGCTGAGCGACCTTAAAATGGTGGATAAGCCGCATTGTCAGTGTCCACGTCTCGGCTCCGTATGTCATAACTGGTAGGACGCACTCGTTGAAGACTTTTGTCTTTAGGCTTTGAGGTATGGGTGACGAAAAGACTCGACGAAGTTTTTTAAACGCTGCCCAACCCAGCTGTATTCTTCTTTGGGTCTCCTTCTCGAAGTTGTTCCTACCTACTTGTATCGTTGTTCCGAGGTAAATGTACTCCTGAACAACTTCGAGAGTTACTCCCTCTAGCGCAATAGGTTCCGGATTAACCTGTCTATTAAACATGATCTTGGTTTTATCCACGTTCATCCGGAGACCGATGCGTGCTGAAGAATTAGCCAGATCAGACAGCATTTGTTGCAAGTCTTTACGAGTTACGGTTTCAGCCACGATGACGATGTCGTCTGCAAATCTCAGGTGTGAGATGTACTCGCCGTTTATATTTATGCCACGTCCTTTCCAGTTCAGAGTCTTAAACATATCTTCCAATGCATTTGTGAACAATTTCGGGGAAATGACATCCCCTTGTCTCACTCCTCGATGCATTGGAATTTGTTCAGACTGCTGGTTTTGTACTCGGACGGTCATAGTGGCAGCGTCATACAGACATCTTAACACCTGGATGTATCGCCAATCGACTTGGCACCGTTGCAAAGATTCCAGAACAGACCAGATTTCGATAGAGTCATAGGCCTTCTCATAGTCCACAAAGGCGAGACACAGGGGCTGATTATATTCTTCTGTTTTTTGTATAATCTGCCGCACTGTGTGGATGTGGTCTATGGTGCTATATCCTCTTCGAAATCCAGCCTGCTCGGGGGGTTGGAACTCGTCGAGTCTGCGCGCGAGACGGTTTGTGATCACTCTTGAAAACAGCTTATAGACATGGCTTAGCAGGGAGATGGGCCGATAGTTCTTCAATAAGGTTTTGTCGCCTTTTTTGAAGAACAAGACGACCATACTCCTGCTCCATGCCTTAGGAGTTCTCCCCGAAAAGAGGACGGAATTAAATATGCGCTGGAGTTGTTTCAGCGTAGGAGCTCCGCCAGCTTTTATGAGCTCCGTTGTAATTCCATCTTCTCCGGGGGCTTTTCCGTTCTTAAGCTGCCCAGGAGCGATCTCAATCTCGTCTAGGCCGACTTCTGGCAGCTCTTGGGAATAGTGGCGGGTTAAAGTGGTAAAAATATGCATTTATTCGAATATTGTGGATATATGTTGTCGATTCGAAACCCTCATTTAAATACCTTCTTTAATTTGAGGGGGCATAAACATTACATGTTTGACAGGAAATTTGCTAGAACAGTTTATATGGGAAAATGAAATTGCTGTTTTTACTATCTTCCACGCAAGTTTTTCATAATTTCTCACCGCCTTAACCTTCCCTGGACTACGACAAACATTTCAAAACAAAAATCAGCTAAATCGGTCCAGCCATTCTCGAGTTTTAGTGAGACTAACGAACGGCGATTCATTTTTATATATATAGAAGATTAGCGTGCCATCTCAGTAGTAGTCTTTACGGTAGTTTTATGATAATAAGAGGATCCTCGTTCACGTCACTGCTATAGCAACTTACCGAGTCCTATAAGTGTGTGTGTGATTCGGATTTATGTGATTTACTGTCTGGCAGCTGAGTCGATGGATCGCCCGTGGAAGCCGGAGGGCACTTATGTCGTGTGGGCCATCGGCCGACTCGACGCCGACAACGAGCCCGCCTTCCATCGCCTCTACCACAAGACCGACGTGCGCCTGCGCCTCGCGCAAGACCCGCCCGACAACGACTGCACCTCCTTCTCTGTGTGAGTACCGAGTGCCCCCCCTCCGCGGCGTGACGTCGGGACGTGCGTGACGTGCGTGACGCGACCGTGCTTGCAGGGGCTCGCGGGCCGCGCCCGGCGCCTGGGACACGGCGCAGCTGTTCGACCCCGCGCTGCGAGCCTTCCGCGTCACGCTGGGCCCCGCGGGCGGCGCGCGCGGACTGGCGGCGCGCGGGCCCGTGTCCCCGCCGCTCGCGCTCTACGTCAACGGGCAGCTGGCGCCCGACCTGCAGCTGCGCCGCGGCCTGCGCTACGTGCTCAAGGTGTACGCGGGCAACGACCCGCACTCGCCCACCGAGTACCACCCCGTGATGGTGACGGCCGAGCCGCGCGGCGGGCTGGAGCGCCTGGAGGAGGCGGCGCAGCGCGGCGCGCGCGTGCTGGCGGGCGCGCTGCACACGCGGCGGGGGCGCCTCACGCCGGCCGCCGCGGGCCCGCTGTGCGTCGCGAGGCACGCGCCCGGCCGCGACCCGCGCCGCGACGACCTGTTCGCCACCTTCCGCGCCTTCAACCGCTCGCTGCACTGGAGCTGCGCGCCCGGCCCGCCCGCCGACCTGCTGCTGGCGCCCAACTCCTCGTGGCCCGACGTGGTCTACTACCACTCCTTCACGCACGCCGACATGGGCGGCCGCATCTTCGTCGTGGACCGCCACAACCGCAACCTGGGCCGCAAGGGCTCCGCGGGGCACCGGCGCGCGCCCGCGGCGCTGCTCCCGGCGCTGGCGGCGCTGGCGACGCTGCTGGCGGCGCTCTGAGGCCGCGCACGCCGCCACCCAGTCGCACCTCTCGTGTCGCTCACTCGGATTGTAACTTAAATTCGACGCGAGACTAGATCGCTAAAATGTTCCGAATGTTTTTGTGTATGTATATATTGTGTCGCGCTTCTGTAATCCGTATGTATAGTATAGACGATGATTTTTAAATTGTAAATAATATGTGGAGTTGAGATATGAAAAATGTTTTATATTTTTTTATATGAATAAATAAAGAGACCATGAGTGAATATTAGTTTAATTTATAACGATATAAGGACATTACATGCGATTTATACTACAACACAGTAACACGAAACGCTTCGTTAGGCGCGCCTGCTACTACAGCTAAACACTACATTTTTAAATACGATTGATTGTATGATTGAGATTCAATTGAATGTTTCTAAAACTACATTTTTATATAGGATTAGGTTTACGATTGAGATAGAAATATTCCTAGCGTGCGCGTTGATAAGGTCGCCAGACGTGCAGGGTTGGCGGGCGGCCTAGGGGTGGTGCAGCTCGAGGAAGGCGCGCAGCGTGGCGGGCAGCGCGGGCAGCGGCAGGGCTCCGCCCCGGCGCAGGCACGCCGCCACCAGCGCGCGCGCCGCCAGGCACGCCAGCGTCACGTGCCGCAGCACGCACACGCGCGAGCCGCGGTTCAGCGCCACCAGCTCGGCCGCGCTGTCGCCGAACTTGTTGGGCTGGTCCAGGTGCGCGCCGCCCTCCAGCAGCGCCTCCACCAGCTCCGACGAGAAGTTGTACGGGATGGCGCCCACGTGCAGCGGCGTGCAGCGCGCCTCGTTGCGCGTGCGCACGGACGCGCCGCACTGCAGCAGCAGACGCACCACGCCCACGTCGGGGAACACGGGCCGCGCGCTGCCGTCGTCGCCGAAGTACGTGGAGCGGATCACGTTGAGCCGCGACACGCACAGGTGCAGCAGCGTGTCGCCCGTGTGCGCGCTGCGCACGTCGGCCGCCACCAGCTCGCGCACGGCCGCCTGCACGCGCGCGCGCTCGCGCGGGCCCGGCGCCGTCTGCGCCAGCAGGTACACCAGGTGCGTCACGCAGCGCAGCGCGCGGTCGAACGTCTCCGCCTGCGCCTTGAACACGGGCCGCGCGTCCAGCAGGCGGCGGCTCGGCGGCAGCTGGCGCGCCACCAGCGAGAACACGAGCGCCACGTCGCCGTGCACGGCCAGCGCCCGCGCGCGCTCCAGCCGCCCCGCGTGCGCGTCCAGCAGCAGCCGCGTCAGCGCGCACGCCGTGTGGCACGTGTCGGCCGACAGCAGCGACTCCTTCTCCATGCGGATCTGCAGCGCCCACGTCCACAGGTCGATGCAGCGCCGGTAGCGGAACGCGTCCGCGTACGACGCGCCCCTGCAACCACACCGCGAGCTCACCGCGTGTCGCGAGGCGCCACACGTGCGCGGGCGTGGCGCACGTGCCATCCAACGTCATTTTAGATTAGCTTGCGCGTTTATTTTCTATTTTCCATCACCGACGACGACATCGAGTATGGACACTGCGTATTTACCGAGTTGGTGTGCGGCGCAATATGCCGCGTGACGATACGTCACCCGGCGGAGGTGACCGACCTGTACATGAGGCGGAACACGGTGTCCTTGTGGTCGGGGCCGAGCACGCGCGCCGCCACCAGCAGCGCCTGCATCCGCATCGCGTCCATGTCGGTGCTGAGGGCCTGCAGCTCGGCCGCCGTGCGCCACTCGCGCATCCCGCCCAGCGCCGCGGGCGCCGCGACCTCGGGCCGCTTGGCGATGTACGTGCCGCTCGCGTGCCGGATGGCTGCAACCCCATACGTCACACGTCAACGCGTCGCTCCACTGAGTCCACGCTCGCGGTCCTGTCGCACCGCTTACCGGTCGCGCGTCGCCACGACGCCAACGCCGCCGAAACGTCGTTGAACTCGTCCAGCAGCGTGGACCCCAACAGCTCGTATGCGTCCGCCAACCGCTCGGGACCGTAGCGCACGCGACCGGTCAGCAGCCGCACGATCTGCAACGAGCCACGTCCAGCGTCAGTGTCCGCGGCGGTATATCCTGTGGGCATGTGTGGGGGCTCACCTGCGAGGCTCCCTTGAGGCAGGCGGTGCGCAGCGCGTCGTCGCCGGCGCGCGAGGCGAGGTGCGGGTTGGCGCCGTGGTCGATGAGCAGGCGCGCCGTCTCCACGCGGTGCTCCTGGATGGCGTAGTGCAGCACGGTCTTGAGCTGCGTGTCGCGCGCGTCCACGTCGGCGCCGTGCTCCAGCAGGAAGGCGCACAGCAGCACCGACTGCACCGAGTTGATGAGGCACGTGCCGCCGTTGTGGTTGGGCCGGTGGATGTCGGCGCCGCGCTGCACGAGGAAGCGCACCACGGCCAGGTGCGTCATGAAGCAGGCGGAGCGCACGGGCGTGGAGCCGCTGTCGCTGGCGGCGTTCACGTCGGCGCCCGCCTCGGCCAGCGCGTGCACCACGTCCAGGTGTCCGCTGACGGCGGCGCACCACAGCGGCGTGACCGTGTGCACGGAGCGGTCGTCGGGCACCTCGTACACGCCGCGCTGCTCCAGGTCGCAGGCGCACACGTGCACCAGGTACTCCACGATCTCCACGTTGCCGCGCTTGCACGCCACGAACAGCGGCGCGCACCCGTCGCGCTTGCGGTCGCACAGCGCGCGCCGCCCGCCCGGACTCAGCCTGGACACAGTCATTGCCATTCACTGCCGCGTCCACTCGCACCACGAGCATGTGCCGTGCGATCTACAGATCCCGGGGTTCAACTCTCGTGTCTGCCAATTGGTATTGGGTGTTTTTGGAAAGTTGCCCGAAAAACGGCAATCGACTTGCCATTACGCGGGACTGATGCGTACCTAGCGAAGTGTGGATGCAGAAATACACCTCTGTCTACTTCTTCGGGGAATACAAGCGAGAGGTTAGGTATGTATGAATATATTTATTACAAACTATCTGACCCGGCTAACTTCGTACCGCCTAACAATAAATGAATGTCGTGTTACACATTAGCTTAATTTAATTTATAATTTTATGTAAATAAAATTAAGTTCAGTGCTTTATTGACATAAAGATAAACACAAAAATACAGAAATAAAAAAATACAAAAATCAAATGCATCAATTGGGTGTCAGCAAGACATGATTAAATTATACTATGTACATATTGTGCAGCAGGGGAAGCATTCGGTTTCAATTCTCTTCATTGAAGCACCAGCGTGGTGGACTAACGCCTAAACCCTCTCAGTTGTAGAAGAGGTCTCTGCCCAGCAGCTGATGATGATGATAATGAAGCACCTATACCTAAATCTTTAATGAAAAAATAATTGTCTAAATTGAGATTACAAACAGTGAACAGTCATTTGTTAATCGTCATGGCAAAGGCAAGACAAATCGGGAACTGAATTCATTTAAAATCGAAGGGCATATCCATTGGGATCATCGAAATCCTTAGATTGAGAACCAATAAATCTTTAAGTCTTTCTTTGAGTATCGTCGCGTGAATGACTTTACTCAACAGTTTTATTAACACCAAGCGCATTACATTTTTGAATTGAAACAAATTTCTGAACGCACTCACAAATATTTGACAACCAATGAATATGTTGATCCCTCTTCACTGCTAATACTGACACTATTCTGCATTTTTTAATTCTAAAATACCTAATTATTCGAATATTGTGGATATGTGTTGTCAATTCAAAATCTTTATTTAAATACATTCTTAAATTTGACAGGATAAACATTAAATGTTTGTTGTTTTCCATTATTCCTCGCAATTTTCTTAAAAATCTGGAGACATGGCAGTGCATGAAGTCATTTATTTTGATAATCATTAATTCCAAAGTATAATTAAAAGAGCTTTTATATCGGTGGTATTTATATATTTTTTTTGAAATGAAAAAACACTTATTGTGACATAACTATAATATATGCTGTGGTGATATTTTTAGTAGATAATTACATGTTCTGCAAAGACAAAGTACATTATTTTGTTTTAAAATCAATAGTTTTCACAGCACATGCGATGTAAGAAAGGTTTTTGGTAATTTTTTTACACCTTGGGTTACATTATTGGAGTTTTAGTATGGATCCCTAACTTTATTGAAAATTTAATATAGCCTATGTTCACTGGAGATAGTGTAGGTCTAGCTTCCCAACAGTGAAAGAATTTTTCAAATTGGTCAAGTAGTTTTGAAGCCTGTTCAATGCAAACAAACAATCTTTCCTCTTTATAATATTAGTGTAGATTGAAAGAAAAAGTCCACTGTGTAAAGATACAATTATTGACTTTGAATAACTGTGAGTATATTGTAGATTAAATTGAAAAATGACAATTGCAAGTTTTTGTACATTAGCTAAGCTTAAAAAAATTAAACTTAAATCTTCAAACATATTTGTAGTATTATTATTAACAATATCATGTTTTCAACCAATGGTATATTTATTTTAAATTGATAATGTATTTGTTAATATTTTTATAAGACAACAGCCACATTGTGAAATATCCTTTTTTTTATTCCTACTAATTACCTGCTGTATACATAAGGATATTGTAGCTTGACTTTAAAAGAATATTCTGAACAAGTACTTCAAAGCATTGTGTCATATTAGCCCTCATTGGTTCTGTGCAGAGACCTGACCTGACCTGAGACCTAATTGTCTTTACCATCAAGCTATTATCACCTCATAAATTAATTAACAGGCTGCCTAACACTCAGGCTGTGTGAAGAAAAACATACTTGGATAACACTAAGAAAAGCATTACATTAAGTAACACAAAATAAAAATTTATTATCCATTGTCTTTAGAGAATACGAGGGCATTAATTGTCCTGTTGTCGATTAACGAATAACAAAATGCAATGACGACAGCATGCACAAATTCATTGCAATCAGGAAATATTAATGCACATAGTAGTGGAATCGAATGATGAAAGATGTCCGCTGTTACCTCTCGAGGGACGTGCGCAGACGTGCAGAAAGGCGAGCGCCGGGCGCACTATACTTGCACTCCTGCATGAGCTCATTAAATATTGCATCCTGGTGTTTGGGAGAATCGCTAAAACGCTTGCCACTGCTCCCACTGGCAGCGGCTGCTTCGCCCGGCCCCTGCCACATCGCGTGACGCGATCTCCGCCGGTTCGATCGACGACTAGCCACAACTCGACTCACAGCACTCGCCAATATTAATTGGCTTGATTGTATAGATATTTAAACAAAGGACGACATTCGTAAGTCGCCGTGCGACGACGAATCGAAACGTCTGTAATTTGTTACTCGGACATTTTGACAATATCACTTGACCGGCTACATATAATGAGAGCTTTATGAAACGGCCCGCCCCTTGCTGCTCAGAAACCTCAAACAATCATGGTCTATGTGCACTCGAATCTCAAATCTCAATGCGCAACAATCAATACATTCGCTTTATGATCTGTCAAAAAATAGAATGTTAAATAAAAAAATTACATTAGCGAGTAGCGACACCTAGCGCCTACGCTAAAAATTAAATGAAAAATGAACACCGCCCTGATGTCTAAATACTGCATAGTATCGCCATCTAGTGCGTATGTTGAATGCTCTTAAACCTAAAGCCCTTTATTCGCCATAAAATATTATTTAATATTTATCCAAATGATACAATGTTGTGTGTGAATAAATTACGACCTAATAATTAAAATGAACCATTTGAAAGTTGAATAAATAAAAAAAAGTTTAAATTCGTAGAGTTATAAGTTATGTAGTAAAGTGAGCCCGCTGAGTTTGTTTCGCCGGGTATTCTCGGTATTCTCAGTCAGGATCGCGTTTGGATCCGGTGGTAGCATTAAAATAATACGTGACATTTCGGAAATGCACAAGGTCCATCTCGTATTTACTTTAAAATAATAATAATAAGAGATTATGTATTTCCTGATGAAAACTAAAAATAAATTATAAAAAAACCGTAAAATATTTTTATACAAATTATATAAAATGAACCATAGTTGAATTTATAATCTATACTAATATATAAAGCTGAAGAGTTTGTTTGTTTCGTTGAACGCGCTAATCTCAGGAACTACTGGTCCGATTTGATTAATTATTTCAGCGTTAGATAGCCCATTTATCGAGGAAGGCTATAGGCTATATAACATCACGCTACGACCAATAGGAGCGGAGCACCAATAAATAATGTTTCAAAATCGGGGGTATTTTTTCCTTTTGAGAACTTCCACTGCGTGCGCTGTGGAAACGGTTAAATTTTCGCTAAAATAATGTATGACAGAATTGTTCGCCTTTAAAAGTTCTAAAAAAAAGTCCGCGACAGCATATGTCTATCTTTTAAGGTTGGCTCACTATAATCTTTTTTATGCTAACCAAATTTGTTCTAAAATAAAGCATTATTTGTGAAGGTCTTTTCATAAAGATGATATTAATCCTTATCCAAATAAATACGTTATTCATCACAGGTATTTAATTTAAAATAAGCCCTTTACATCATTTGATTTCAATGAGTATCTTAGAAGATATCGCAGTTTTAAAATAACACCGCTGCGAAAAAATTGTCAAGCGCAATTATAATGTACGAGTACAAGGAGCCGCCGGCCGGCCGGTGCGCGGCGGCACACGTTTCACGTCTATTTAACCGATTTGAATGATTTTTTGGTATGGACATAAATGGGACTCTGTGGAGTAAAATAGACTACTATTGTCTTTCTGATAGCAACCCTGAAGTCTACGCGGACGGAGTCGCGAGCAAAAGCTAGTGTAATAATAAAAGATTTTTCTTTTCTGTATTGACTTGTCATAAGTGCTATTTGATTGCTTACGTGACCAAATAAAGCAATTTCATTTCATGTTATTTCATGAAGTTTGATTACCCCTCTCCGTTATAGAGGAAGCCCCTGCCCAGCAGTAGGACGTAGGTACGTGAGCTCCAATATCAAAGGAAATATATTATGAAAAGAGATGACATTTTCGATGACTTTTTTATTTTTCCCTACTAACAATGAAGTCCAATAGCAACAGCACTTAATACATGTGGCAAAATATATATTACTATACTCTTTGATATAGAACTAAATTGACAGCCCTGTCTTCTTGTAGCAAATGTACGGAGAAGATTCTAGGGTTTTTAGTTTAAAGGTTTCCCGTGATGTTGGTAAAATATTTAAGTATGTTTAATAGTTTGTCATAAGTTATTACTATCGTCATCAAAAATAAATTTTGGAACGAAGTTCCTTATTATTTTATTTAAGCAGTATAAGTATCCATCAATTAACAGCATGAAATTGCCGAATAGGTGTGAAAAATGAAATTCTGCGTCTATTTTTTTCGATACGTATAATAAGTAACATTAGTCATCTGGACTCCTTGCAACTACAAAGAATTTCTTAATGGAAAACCTAGTAACACTTTACCCGACCCGAGCAACATCAAGCCCAGAACCACTAGATCGCACTACAAACTTATGCCATGGAACAACGAGGCATTATTGTTCTGGCAATATTTTATTTTAAAATTACAGATCTACGACTATTCAACTAAAGTCCTGTGCCTTCGTGGCCAATTTAAAAGTGTACCTACCTACTAAGCATTGGCCCAGATAGAACGTTATGAAAAACAAGATAGGTAATTTAGTTATAGATTTCAAATCGTTTCTCTGATCATTTCAACGCAAAAAATTGAAGCTATGAATAAATATTTTTTATGTAGGTATTTCTTAAAGTACATTACAATATAATATATACAAATTATGAGGCTGTATGTGCCTAAACCCTTTACCTTTCTTTTGTAAAAAAAAAACACAAGGACGGGTTGTTTTCAGGGATGCCATTGACACGGCAATTGCCGTGTTATACGGTAATTGGGGTCAGTTGGCAAAAAAACACAACAACATTCATTGCCGTGTCATAAAACACGGCAATCAGAGTAAAAGGAAAACACTAATGCAAAATCGCATGCAACAGCTAAAAGCATTATAACAAAATAATAACATCAACCATAAATAGCACATTACTCGCGAAACAATACATTCAGGCTCACAGAAATTGCACAAAATTTAAACCAACAAAAGAAATGGTAATTTCATGAAAGATAGAGAGATAGAGTGCAAAATACATTTCCGACGAATAAATCAGCTAGATATTATATTTTTCGTTTAATTTTTGTCGTTCTGCAACTTTAAGTAGGTACATTAGAGCATATGTTAACAAAAGTATACATTTTGATAAGAATTTAATGCATTTTGAAAAAAAAAATATGAAACACGGCAATTTCTCAATTTATTCTACAAAACAATTCGAATTTCGACATCCAAAACACGGCAATTAATTTTTATTTTATGGCAACCCTAGTGTTTTTGTAATTGTTTGTAATTTGTACTTTGTATGTTTGTATTTATTTTATTTGTAAGTTGTAAGTGTAACTGGTCTCAGGTCTGTGCTGTGCGTGTGCCCATACAGTAACTTTTGTGCCTGTTGTTACTGGTTTTGTAATTTGTATCTGTATTGTGCATAATTTGAAATACACATTATTATGTTTGATAATTTGTGATTAGTCCTGTTACCTGAATTTTGTCACCCTTAAGTGTGTTTTATTTATGATGTGTAGTAGATACTAGATATATAAATATATATATATATATATAGATGATATATAATAAATTAAAATGATCGAAAGTGAAGAGGAATTCGATGAATTGCCACCAATTTCCGTTGATTATTTAACGCATGATACTTCAAATGTTTCCGAAACGGTGAGATCTACGATTAAATATAGTTAGTAAAGCATGATTTTAACGGCTTACTTATTTTTCCAATACTTTATTCCAAATAATATGATTGTTTCAAACCTAGGGCATGTTTGTTATGCCTGCCGCCGACGTTCTGGCGTCGCAGCGCGAGCGGGAACTCTTTTGCGAGCAAGAGCTGCGTACGTTGAATGCGCCAAAGTCCGAATCAAGCGAATCCGAAGGTGAATCAGCTTTGGCTGCAGCCGTGATGGGACTTCGCGTGCTGCCCTCGCCTGTGTGCCCCAGACTCACGGTGTCCGCACTGTTCGACGCTATACTGCCATTCTTGCCTCCGACTGACTTCCTACAAGAATACCTATCCTCATGTCGTCAACCAGATTGGGCCAGCTTTACAGCCTTCACAGCGGATGTGGGGTTTTATACGTATATTATATTAGTTTTGTTTAATCAATTTCCATTATGTCTTATTTCATTCAGAGTATTCAAAATGCATTGACATATTTTGTTTGTTCCATTCACAGATGCTGAGTAATGTGTGTGCTTTGCTAACATGTGAAACCAATGTTTGGGGTGACGAAGAAATGGTGGCAGTAGGTGCATGGCTTTGCATACTGTGCATCGCGGAGGAGACTCGGCGCGTGCGCACGACGGCGGCGCGGGCGCTGCGCGTGTTGCTGGACGAGCGCAGCACTGCGGCGCAGGTGGCAGCACTGTGCAGCGTGGTGGCTCGCGTCCCTGCCGCGGCTCTGCTGCCACTAGCGGACGCCGTGGGTGGTGCAGCACAAGGATTGCTTGCTTCCACATTATGTAGCGCAGCCCTCGCTAATGCACTCAGTCTACAGGTACTGCATTATTTACTTGTTATATTATCCATAGAGGTAGGGGTAAGTAAAATTATAACATACAAACAAAGAATCAAATTGATTTTTTAACATATGGAAGTTTTGTAATACCACAGGAGGACCAATTCTCATTAAATACATATGGCCACTTGAATGAAATACTATCAAAGAAATGGAGTACGCTTGAAGCTGATAAGCGATTTGCAGTGGTGCAAATATTGGGTCGACGTCTAGCAGCTGATTCCCTAGACCCTGATGACAACAACATCCAGCGTGCTGCAGAAAGGACCCAACTCCTAAGAATATTGGGGCAAACAATTCCTGCATCACATAGACACCATCCTGAATATCTAAAAGTAAGTACTTTGAATTAAACACTCTGGAAACCTTGTCTTGTAAGAAATGTTAGTGAATAATGCAATGAAAACCCAACCCCTTTTTTACTTGACTTATTTATGTGTATCATTCTATATCTGTTTCAATTTCAAATTATTATGATCCCAATTTTACCCAAATACACAGTATTTCTCCTTGTAGAAACCCAATCCAACCCTTTATTTGGAAGCTACCATTGCATTGTTAGTACAGTCACCTTAGCTAGATTTTTGTAGTTCATTCTTCAAAACTAATTCTTTAAATAATCACAATACAATACAAAACTTCGGGATACAGGTGCAAGTGTGTGTGTGTCAGAGAATAAAAAAGTTAAAGAACAACAATTTTTTTGTCAAATTATTAAATAGTTGTGTGTATTTATTCTTTTTTTTATTAAATATATGTTAAAGATATTTTATAAGAAAAATATGTATTTAAGTTGTAAGTTTTCCCTTAAAATAAATACTGCTATAACAGTGATTGATGATGCTTGGGCATGACTATTGAAAGTTCGTGTTTTTGTTTGGTTTTAGGTTTCAGTCGGAGTATCCAAGTTGCAACTGCTTTTTGGCGCCAAGAAATAGTCAATTGAAACCAAATACAAGAAAAATATGGAAAAGTTTATTTCATAAGTAAATACGTATAAAAGTATTCCAATACATAACATTACATTCATAATTTCTATCAACTAAGATTATTTTTATAAGGAAGCAACGATGACCGGACCGCTCAGGCGAACGCTGCCGGTTCCACGCCGAGAACGAGCACGGGCAGAGTGAGCGCCGAGCCCAGCAGCGGCCGGTGGTACGAACCGCGGACCTCCCACCTGCGAACCTCACTCTCTACATCGGAACTCACGGAACGAGCAGCGGACGCGGAGCGACACTCACCCGTGCGAGTGCAGCAACCGCATGGGCGCCGCCTGCAACGAACTCACGGCGGTGAGCAGCGCGCCCCCCGTCTCCCGCGCCGCCGCCTCTCGCGCCGCGCACACCAGCGCCCGCGCCACGCCACGCCGCCTCCACCTGGCAACAGTACAGTCACACACACGCACACACACAGACACCCCGCCACCCGCCACACTCACGGCTCGTGCACGCCCAGCGCGTGCAGCCAGCTCCCGCGCGTCGTGTCTCGCAGCTCCGACACGCTCACGGTGCCCACCACCTGCGAGCAGGGACGGCTCAGTTATTATTGCAAACCACAACACCAGATCCAAGTGCAGCATTGCAGCTGTTACCTGACCTGCTTTTGAAAAAATTTGTACGCGTCACGCTCGATATTTTCATCGCCGTGGTTGGGGACGCGCAGCACGCGCGGTTTGGCCGTCCGCGGATCTATCAAAAGTGGCGCATTCAACTCTGCCACATACCCGAACATCTCCCGGCGCATACCCTGTTCATTAAAAGTACTGTATATTACATTTTTTTCTGATATTATCTTCGTTATTCCATCTGATCCCAATAAATGAGATGTGGTTAGCATTTATATGCTTATTGATTATATTATTTAATATTATTTAGTGGCTATTTTTTTTTTTTTTCTCATGCAAAGTGACCCCATTACACCTGATGGTAAGCGTGGTGGAGTCCAAAAAAAGTGTCGACCAGCGAGAGATGATGATCTCCCGTTGGTCGACACAATCATGCCGGCCGAATACCTCTTCAACTTTCTTGTGAAGTTGAAGTTCATGTTTTATAAAGAAATAAAAATAAAAATATATATAAAGTAAGTGAGGGAAAACATTAATGGCCTTACAAAATAAACCTCGTATT
Organism: Hemaris fuciformis; assembly: GCA_907164795.1. Classification (NCBI taxonomy): domain Eukaryota; kingdom Metazoa; phylum Arthropoda; class Insecta; order Lepidoptera; family Sphingidae; genus Hemaris; species Hemaris fuciformis. The sequence continues at coordinate 17,334,389 of OU015441.1, forward strand.
TTTTTCTTACTTTTTGTAGTGTTATACAGGTTAAACCATGGTAGATAGAATATAAACAATAGACTCCACTGCAATACATTTCTAAGAATTGCTTTAACCCTTAATTCGACGGAGTTTTTTGTAGCAAAGAAAACGGATTTTTTTAGTAAAGTCATATTTTTGGATATGAAATAAGTACAGGAAAAATGCTAAAAAAATTTAGTGCTGTACAGTTTTTAATAAAACACATGTCCGTCACAGCGAACATTGTCAAGTATGTAACGAATTACATGCGAAACAACATGTCCGTTGGGGCGGACTCTACCAAATGACTAACAGAAATGATAAATAAGACAAATACACATCAAAAACAAAAAGAAATGTAATTCTAATCAAATATAACTATGAATATAATAATTATTTTGTGTGAAATTTCAAATGGCAATTACGAGGGTTCTTTCCTGTTACAAAACATAGTCTTACGTCACATTTTATGCAAAAGACAGCAGTCTTTTTACTGCACTCCATGCAACGACCTTCTTCCTTCGTCGATAAAAAATAACCAATATTGTCAAAACGCACACAATCTACTGGTCTGGGCTTACAAGGCTTCCTTATCGTGGTCTATTCTTGGTTAGTGCGCTTAGCTGACCTGTTAATTTTGATCAAAGCAGAAAATATCTCGTATCGGAAATCTTTCAATTTAAGCTGTTTTCAGATTTTCTTTGGGAGTGGTGCTTTCTGTACAAAATCAGTAAGCTGAATAGATTTGCCTGTACATTGGGTGGAATAAATATTTGTTTCACTGACAATATCTTCAATAATATTACAAGAAAATAATCTGTAGAAAAAAAAGGGTGATTCTATTTCTTGTATGTCATGATCTTCAAAGTGGTCCTCTGGGGTCGCCACTCTGTGATGAAATGGCACCTTCTTCCATTTGTATGTCAGACTGAACTTGTTTTGAGGTTTCTTGGCCTTTTTGACTGCTACAACTGGAACTTTAGATCTTGTCTTTCCTTTAACTGTAACTGCTACTGATGGAGGAGTTGGTAAAGATGGTAGAGATGATATTGACGGGAGATTTCTGTAGACTGATTCTTGCGATGGACTAGGGATAACTTCTTGCAATATTGGAGTAAAACCGGCAGTTAAAGGCTCAAAATCTCTTTCACGTTCAAATTCATCACTGTCTAATAAATTAAGCCGTTCCAAACAAGAAGCTATTGAAGGTGCAGGAGATGAAAAATATGAATATGGTGAAGGTAGGACATGCAGTTCTTCGTCAGAATCTGATTTATTACTAGCTTCAGATGGGGCACGATGTTTGGGTACTAGAGCTAATATCTTGTAAGTGCGTCCATGCAAATGCTTCTGTAAAAACGCTAAACAAAAAAGTAAGCATACACACACCCACACCAAGCATTTATAGAAGAATGCATTCAACCACATGCGATATTATGCAAAAAAACAATAATTGTAACAAAAAAGTGTCATCGTAGCGTATTTGGCAATGTTCGTCACACCGGACAACTTGATAAATATATACTTCACGTAGTAATCGACAGTGTCCGATGTGGCGGACAAGAGATTTAAAGTGAGATAAAATAGTGAAAATGAGAGTAGAAGCTCGTGATTATCTTATTTTCCAGATGTATATAATATCATAAATATAAATTAATACAGAAATCGTCTAAAAGTTAGTAATAACCAATAGAAATGAAATAAAATACTTTGAGCAAAACATATGACTTGGGCGTCGACGCTATTTTTGACGAAAACTGACATTTTGAGTGCTGTCATTATTCAAATAATATTTTCTACTATATCTTTTATATGTCACCAACACACTAAAATCAAAATCTCACGTATTTTTCTCTAAACTAGTTCAGTAGATTTTTTTAAATCAGTTGTTCGTCACACTGGACACTATCGAATTAAGGGTTAATGACTGATCTTTATTAAGAAAAACTAGTTTGTATTATACTTTTACAAATTTTCCCTGGTTAACATTATTATAGAAATAACTAAAATTCCTAATTCACCATGGTGGTTTGTTTTACACACAATCAACAAAAAAATTTTTTCATGCCTTCACAGATAAGCAGGAGCTTGAGACAAAGTCTTGGCAGTAAAGATTCAAGTAATTTGTTTAATAATAATGAAACTCTCCTGGTCTCACAGCACAAGTATGCACCATGCGATCTAGAGTTTGTGGATGTGATTCCCGGGTTGGGCAAAGTTTTATTGATTTTTTCCATTAGTAAATTAAAGTAAATTCTCAGTAGCAGCACAGAGTCTGGAAACATGTTCAAAAAACGACAATGGACTCGCCCCCTTTTATGTGGGACTAATACATACCTTATGAAATGCGGGTGCAGTAAAGCACCTCTGCCTACTCCTTCGGGGAATACAGGTGTGAGGCTATGTATGTAAATATCATTGTATTGTGCAATAAAGTACAATTTACTCAACATATAGTATTATTAGTGACCTCTTCTAAAATTTCAATCTGACCACACCTGGTATAGATGGATCAAAACCAAATTCAGTGCACAATACTTAAAAGTTTATTCAATGTGTTTAATATCCAGTATATTGGTATAGTACCTATACAAAGGAAATGTGTGTCGACAGACAAGTGTTTTCACAATAACAGTGGATCAAGTTAAGAAAACAGTTCCATACCACGACATGCTTGTCGGCTAGCACAGCATGTGTCACATACACGGACACAGCAACGAACAAGGCTGCGACAGCAGGCACCAATACACAGCATGCAGCTACTGAGGCGCCGCAGAAGATGAACAGCACTGCACCGCTCAGTATGCTCAGTTGCAGTGTTAACTGTGCAATTACCATAGAACACTGGTCATTATGATCTAAGCAGAGCCGAGACGCGCGGCGAGACATCAGCTTACTTCTTGGAAGAAAAACATGAAGAAGGCGTCACTCGTGTATTGCAGCAGTGAGGCCCTTATTAAGTCCGCTCGCGCCGACTCGTCAGCAGTACACGCCCGCCGTATTACGATCGTGCATGACATAGTTAGTCGCTACTCGACTGAAGCTTTGAATTAATACTTTCAGCTTGTTTTAGATACCAAACACAATATAATCCACCTTAAATGTAAAAAATGCATACTTCGTAGCTAAATGAATTATTTTTTTATAAATAAGTATCGTGAATTTCATACTCAGTTCAGTATTCTGTATTACCTACTCACACTCGATGATAAATTAAATAGAAGTCTGTAACTCTGTACTCTGTTTACAATTTTTTTTCATTCGCCCTTTTTTTTTGAAAAGCAAAGGATTCTTGCCCATACAGCCTCGTCATTTTTAATATTATTAAGTAGTTTAACGTAAATAGGCCTGAACTAAGTCTTCGTAATATAGACAATTTACATAAGTACCTAGGTACGTCATTCATTCATATTTTTAATAACATATGCACGAGTCGAAATCATCATTGTGAGAGGCCTTTGTCACATTATTAAAAGGTTAATACAACAAAAGAAAATGAACACAAAATAATTATGCAACTATCGACATCAAGTTATATAAGAATAGATATCGATAATCGAATACGTTCATTAACGATTATACGCTGCCCTCATCCTTCGTGTGAATAGTATTGTTAGCTGAATCATAATTGTTTACTCCGCTTTTTGTGACGTCACACTCCGAACCCTATAAAAGCGACCGAACTCAGGTACTCGGGACATCCACAGCCACAACACATTGTGAAACGGTGTAGTTTTAGTTAAAAAAAAAATAAAAATAGCATGGATCCGGGCTCTTTGGTCACGGAAGTTCTCCGCCAACGAACTGGGTACTCGTTGTCGGGAACCAAACCGCGTCCAAGATCTAACGACTCGCCGGTGAGTCGTTGGGTAGGGAACTGTTAGGTAGGGAGTGTGCTGAGTGCACTCGTTTAACCGACACAAGCGACGGTCCTCCTCTTCACCCGCGCAGCGAAACCGGTTCGATTCCGGTCCCGCGCCTCATGTTAGGATTAGGTCATTACGAAGCGAAACCGGTTCGATTCCCGGTCTCGCGCCTCATGTTAGGATTAGGCCATTAGCGACCGCAGCACGCCCTGCGTCTAGCCACGCGGCGAGCGCGGTCCCCCCCCCCCCCCCCTCCGCCACCTTTCGTCCACTCGTCACAGAGAGGACACCCCAACGACCGGCCTCCCTTACATTCGCGAAGCGAAATCGGTTCGATTCCCGATTTCGCACCCCATGTTAGGATTAGGTTCTTAACGACCGCAGCACGCCCTGCGTCTCTCAACGCGGCGAGCGCGGTCCCTTCCCGCCACCTTCCGTCCACTCGTCATAGAGAGGACAACCCCACGATCGACACCGTTTTCACGGGTCGCAAAGATCCCCACAAAAGAAGGGCTCAGTCCCTGGTCTTGTATCTACCACAGACCCTCTTCTAGCAGAGGCGTCTGTGAGTGATGTTTTCATTGTTACTCGGGACATTTGCTTGTCGGACAGCGTACGTTGAGGTTGTTGGTTTGTGACGTTGCAATCTGTGGTAAGCGTTATTATTGTTATTTTTACTCTTATTTGTGCTGATTTATTGTGTTTTTGTAAAATGGAGATTTGTTGATTAAATTAGTTATATTAGGATTGTCTTCGACCAGTGGGTGGACAGGCGCCACGGTGCGGCGACGTTCCGCCTGACGCAGGTGTTGTCGGGGCACGGATGCTTCGGCCACTACCTGTGTCGGGTGGCTCTGAAGGAGGAGTCGGCCGTGTGTCACCACTGTGACAACTGCCCGGACGACACAGCCCAGCACACACTACAAGAGTGTCCAGCCTGGGAGACGGAGCGCAGCGCTCTCCGCGCTATTGTTGGTGGCGACCTCTCGCTCCCGGCCGTCGTATCTTCAATGGTCGGGAGTCCGAGGTCGTGGCGAGCGGTGCTCTCCTTGTGCGAGCACGTCATGTCGCAGAAGGAGAGCGCGGAGCGGGATCGAGAGACTAACGATCCCGCCCGCCAAAGACGTCAGAGAGGGAGGCGCCGGGTCGACAGAGATAACTAGACCCGGCGCCCTGCCCTGTGGCAAGGGGACGTTAGAATCCCACCACGGTATCCCCTGCCTGTCGTAAAAGGCGACTCAAAGGGGCCCTTGGGGTCGCTGCGGGGGCGGCGCGTCCTCACTGAAAGTGACCCCGAGAGGGGCGGCGGCACTGTGGCCTGTGTACGTCGCGGGCGCCCATCCACAACCGGGGCGCCCGAACCAAGCTAGTGGGGGTGCACCTGCGCCCCCTATAACTCCGAGACGGCCGAGACAATAACGTCTCGGAGGCGCACCGGGCGGCTGCGGCATAACGGTTGGCGCTTCTCGCCAACGTACCGCGGTCGCCCCACTCGGCGCGGAGATGGCCACCGGGGGGTTTTGGTCGGTATGCCGGTTTAGAGAAATTTGTTAGGGACCCAGCCCGGCACTTACATCTGCGCGGACATGACGTCGCCGCGCGCCGGGCTGGAAGACCGGTGACCCCGACATACGCTTCCCGCCCCCCCTCCCCCGGGGCTGGCGGGAAGTAGAGCCATAAACAGCTTTCCCCTCGAGAAAAAAAAAAAAAAAAAAAAAAAAGGTTGGGGTGCTTTAACAGGAAACCTCCACGTGGTGCACCCTGGGCAACGACGGCCAGCATAAGCTGTTGCAGTTTGCAACAAGTTATGCTTGCCGGCGGCTAATTCCTGTCGGGGGGGACTGGCGATTTCTGCCATCTCTTTGTTGTGTCCCCCACCGGTGCTGGGGCCCCTTCTGGGCCATCCCGGTTCTGTCCCGGGTCATTGGCGGGCTCGGTTAGCAATCTCTTGCTTCCGAGCAGGAAATGGGCGGATCCCGTTTCCACCGTCGAACTCGTAATCCGGTCGAAGCTGTGGTCATGTCTCGCAGTTCGGCCGGCGCGAGGGCCTTGGCTTAACCGCCCGGGCCGCGAGGGAGAAAACCTCTATAAAAAGTAACCCCGAATCCCAAGCGGCGGCGCACCGTGAAGGGATGCATGGCTGATGGGAGGTTCAGTCTCTAGTGCGACTCCCGCCAGAGTACCGGCCGACACTCTTGGCGGGTTACGCTAGGCTTACCCAGGTACAGGGGGCACTGCCTGGGCGGACTACCCTTTCCCCCATACTCGTGGGATTTCTTATGGATACGAATTTTAAAATACCTAAAATCACCTTGACGAAGTTGCCTGCCTCGGTTCTGTCCGGGGAGGCGGAGTTTGGAGACGTAGTGGCGAAGTCGGGTGCGACGCCCGCGAAGGTTGCAGGTGAAAAGAGGACGGCAACTGCTTTAGAGCCAGGCTCTGGCTCTGAGCAGAGTCGCCCTCAATCACGACTGAAAGGAAGGCTTTGGTCGCGGGATAGCTCCCGCTCTCGTGCATCGCACACCAGCGGTGACGAGAGCGAGCCCGCGGCCAAAGTGAGCGCTGTGAGCCGCAAGGGAAAGCGACGCACAGCGGCTGCGAAGGCGGTGGACACGGTCGTACTCCGACGCGACCTCTGCCACCGCCTCGCATCAAAAGTGAAGGCGGTTGCCAGCCAATCTGGCAACCTCAAAGGCAAGTTCGTTCGGGAGCTGAACGACGTGCACCAAGAACTGATGGACTTCGCAGAAGTTCCATCGGCGGGCCAGGTCGCTAGCCTTGAAGCGGAGGTCATCCGGCTGCGGGCGGTTGACGAGGGACGCATGGCGGAGATCCGCCGCCTCCACGAGCTGACGACCAACCAGCAGGAGGAGATGAGGAGGCTGCTCAAGGAGCACGAGGCGAGAGTCTTGAGGATCGTGAACGCCAAGCTCGACTCCCTGGCGCTGCCTCCCGAGGCTGGCCTTCGTCCGCCGCTCGCGGCCGACAAGAAGAAAACGGCTTCAGCGGGTAGTATGCCCAAATCGGCAAAGGGCATCTCAACGGAGAAGCCAACACAGGCAACGAAACCTAAGCCTGCGCAGCCTCAAAGCTACGCAGCTGCGGTGCGGTTGGTGCCCCCTCAAGAGCCCCGGCGAAAGGCAAAGAGGGACGCACCATCTAAGGCCGCATTAAGGGAGCCTCGCCCACAACTACCAGCCCCGGTCGACAAATCCGACGGCTGGAAAGTCGTCGGTAAGGGAAAGAAGGGGCGCAAAGCAGTGCCGAATACAGCAGATCAGGCGCAAAGCAAGCGCAAACCAGTGCCCCGCATTCGACCGCCTCGGTCAGCCGCAGTCACCATTACGCTGGCTACCGGGGCACAAGAGAAGGGGCTGACCTACGCCCGCGTCGTTGCCGAGGCACAGCAGCATGTTGTGCTGAAGGACCTCGGCATCGACAGCATCAAGTGGCGCAAGGCGGTGACGGGCGCCACCATCATCGAGGTGCCTGGGCCCGAAAACCAGGCGAAGGCTGACTCCCTCGCCACTAAGTTGAGGGAGGTATTCCGCGGGTCGGAAGACGTGCGCGTCACCCGCCCCGTGAAAACCGCGGAATTGTGAATCTCGGGGCTTGACGAGTCTGTCACCCCCGAGAAGGTCGCACAGGCCTTCGCCGCGGCCACGCAGTGCTCAGCGGAGAGCCTAAAAGTGGGCGAGGTAAGGCCAGACCGCTCAGGCTTGGGCGTGGTCTGGCTTCGTGCTCCCGCCCAAGCGGCGGAGAAAGCGGCCAGGGCTGGACGTGTCCTGGTCGGGTGGTCGGCGGCACGTGTCGCCGTCTTGGAACCTAGGCCCCTGCAGTGCTTCCGGTGTCTCGAGCGAGGACACGTCAGGGAGCGCTGCACCGCCGAGGTTGACCGTAGCAACTTGTGCTACCGCTGCGGTCAACCGGGCCACAAAGCGCGAGGTTGCTCCGCAGGGCCGCACTGCACTCTGTGCGCCGCGGCCAACAAACCTGCGGGGCACCTAATCGGCGGCAAGGCTTGCGTGGCCAAGTCGAGCCGCCGAAATAAGAAGTCGAAGAGACGCACTGCCGCTGAGGCCACGGCCCAGCCGCAGTCCGTCCGCCCATCGCAGGCCGAGAATGAGCCAATGGAGGTCGCCCAATAATGGTCCTCAAGATCCTCCAGGCGAACGTCAACCACTGCGCCGGAGCTCAAGATCTGCTCCTTCAGTCCATGGCGCAGTGGTTGGTAAACGTGGCTGTGGTCGCCGAGCCGTACTTCGTCCCGCCCCGCGACAATTGGGCCGGAGACCTTGACGGTTCGGTGGCCGTTATTACCCAGGGTGCCGCAGGCTCCCCGCCCTTCGAGAAAGTAGCGAAGGACCGGGGATGCGTAGCGACTCTGTTGGGAGGAGTATGGATCGTTGGAGTTTACTTTTCTCCCAACAGACCCTTAGTCGAGTTTGAAGCCTTTCTCACTCGGCTGGGGGCCCTGGTGTCGCAGAGCCAACCTCGCCCCGTCGTCGTCGCCGGTGACTTTAATGCCAAGTCCCTGGCCTGGGGCTCATCGGCGACTGACGCTCGTGGCGGGGTCCTGGAGGAGTGGGCGACCTCCCTCGGCCTGATCGTCCTCAATCGGGGGTCGGTGGACACGTGCGTGAGGCACAACGGCGGTTCGGTGGTGGATATCTCGTTTGCCACCGACACCGTCGCACGCCGTGTCCGGGGCTGGAGAGTCCTCGTGGGCGTGGAGACGCTGTCGGACCACCGATACATACGGTACGGTTAAAAACTAATACAAATTCATAATTTTCTAAAAAGTAAGGTAGGTACTTTGCTGCGTCATTGGAACCGGCAGCTAACGTAATTTTGCAGTTAATCTTGGTTATTGACCTATAATATTTACTTTATTTCGATCAAATATAAAGATGACGGCGGCTACGTTCTTTGAATTGTAAACAAGATGTGCGGCGGGTAGGCGACAAACAAATTGACAACACTCACTTTTCCCCCACCTGCAGAAGTTACTATAAAAGGCGTGCACTAGGTTGGCTCAGGCAGTCTTACGCGGAGCGCTGCCCGGCGCACACCTTGTTCCGAGTGCTCTCATAAGTCTTGTGAAACATTAGTGTTCATTATTTATTAATTATTAAGTAATTGATTGATTTGATTAATTGAAGTGTAAAAATAATAATAAAATAAATAGTGTGACAATTGGGTGTGGTTGTTTTTTTAAAAGAAAGTAAGCTGTGCGTAATTTGAAAATATATCAGTGTGTGTCGGAGAGTATTACAGCTACCTACACACACCGTGTTTGCTGCCTGCGCTGCATTGTAACAGGTTTCTTATCAGCGCGTCAGCTGTTCCGACCGGGTATGTCACATTGCATTATCTATTAATAGATCGCAGTTATATTTTTGAATCGCTGTGGTTATTAAGCTTGCGTATTCCTTGTTTGCGTTTTTTCTTTGTTTATTGATTTAAAATGTCAACTAAAAGTATGAATGATCTTATGTAACAGACAACGCGGATCAATTAGGAAACGGTTAACTACTTTTGAAAAATATATAACACCTTTATTGGACGTAAAGGAGTTTAATACTGTCCAGTTAAATCAGTTACGCTTAAGATTGACTACTATGCGTGAACTTATGTTGAGTTTTGTGATGGTATTGAGGCTTAGGCGTGCGGTCAAGAATTCCGGCGGTCGCGGCACACTCATCTGACTTTTCAAAGTTATGTGTGTATTAGCAATGAATTATCACGTACTTTAACGGTGAAAGAAAACATCGTGAGGAAACCTTCATATAGGGTCAAGTAATATATTCATTTAAAAAAAAACTGAGTGCGGCATTTGGTGCCGTAAATCAATTCAAGCTATACCTCTGTTAAGCTTGATGTTGTAATTTTCTGTTAGGTACATTGACAGTACCAATTTATAGTGAAAGAGAGATAACAATTTTACAAAAGGATTAACTTTAACTGACGTTTGACGTTTGACGTGTGCGGCCCTAAATTTTTCTAACTAACGCAAAAAGTAATTATTATTTAAAAAAAAGTGTGTGTGTGTACTTATGTAAACGCGTTAGAAGTTATACTTCATACATAAATATATATTTTCTTAAATAATATAATAATACTAGCTTTTGCCCGCGACTCCGTCCGCATAGACTTCAGGGTTGGGTGCAGAAAGATAATAAGTAAATCTATTAAACGTCTCCCAAGTGCCCAAATTACACTTAATGAATTAAAAAAAAAGTAACCTATGTCCCTTTTTATGTTTCCGTTTTTATCCATAACAAAAATCAGCCAAATAACTCAAATATTTTAGGCGTGAAAGTATAACACAGTAGTGTTACTTTCGCATTGACAATATATGCTAAAATCAAAGGGTATATCCGTTGGGATCAGTGAAATCATTATTTAGATTACGAAGCGTGATGACTACCGAGCCTGCATTCGTTTGTAAACCAGATACAACCAAGGAGTTTAAAAATAAATTTCTGAACGCTCGCATACATTTTTGACAACTAATAAATACGTCACTTATTTTTCATTACTGATTATTCTGCATTTTTTAAATGAAAAATACGCAATTGTTCGAATATTGTGGATATATGTTGTCGATTCAAAACCTTTATTTAAATACGTTTTTTAATTTGAGGGGACCATTAACCGTATTGACGGGATAAACATAAAATGTTTGACAGGAAATTAGTTAGAACAGTTTATATGAGAAAATGAAATTGTTGTTTTTACCATATTCCTCGTAATTTTAAAGATAGTTATATGCTGTCGCGGACTTTTTTGTAGGACTTATTAAGATAAACATTTCTCTTATACATTATATACGTGTAAACTCTACAGTTTTTGCAGCGTACGCAAGAATAGCTCGCAGATGCAGTTTTTCCCGACTTACTTGACAATTATCGTTATATTTTGGACAATTCACACACTATCTTAAAAATATATAGCCTATGTGTTATTCTGATGTATAAGCTATATTATTGTAAGCTTTCATTGAAATCCATTCGGTAGTTTTTGCGTGAAAGAGCAACAAACATCCAGACATCCAGACATCCATACATACAAACTTTCGCGTTTATAATATTAGTAAGATATTATAAAATAATATTTTAATAACTTCATGGTGTCGGTTTTTCATGACAGTGTGCGCGCGCATCGTAATAACTTCAATAAGTTTTTTTTTTTTAATAACTTCATGGTGTCGGTTTTTCATGACAGTGTGCGCGCGCATCGTAATAACTTCAATAAGTTTTTTACTTAATCTTAAAATTAGGATGAACGAAATTCCCGATTCCAATGGGGCAATCAAATTCCAATCGATAGCTTACGTCACGCCGGTTCCAATGATACCAAACTCCTATATATCCTACGATTAAAATTGAGGGAGTTAGACAGAGGGGGGGTGAGGTAGAATTTCTGAGGGGGAGGGGGGAGGTCTCGTGGGGAGTTGATTCCGGCAATAAAAATGAAAATTTTCGGTACCTTCTACTTCTTGAGTAGGTACTAACAACGGATATTATTAAAACCCACGCTGTCTTATGAGCTTTGCTTGCTTTGGTAGGTAGTCCTCTACATACGAGACGAGTCGTGTTCTTTATTTTTTTGAAGTTATACTTCTTTTGGCGCGTTAGAGAAAAATTATGAGAGTGATTTTTTACGATGCGCGCGCACACCGACACCAAAAAGTTATGGGGGGGGGAGGGGGGGAGAGGTCTCGTGGGGAGTTGATTCCTGCAATAAAAATTTTCAAAGGTGGGGGAGGGGGAGGGTAGGATTCTTGCTATTTATTAATTATTAATTTTAAAAGTAAAATCAGATTAAATTAAAATAAATTAAGCCAGCTGACTCATTAATGGTACTAGGCATTCAGAAAGCTAGAGAGGTGAAATGCTATCATTAATAAGTTTTGTTTTTAATTCATCGTGGTTTAAATTTCGAATGGATTATACGAGTATACAGTTTTTAATGCTAGTACTTTGTCCTTGCTGATTTATGATGTCCTGGTAGTTGCGTAGAACATAATTGACATTTTTTTATTTTCAATTTTAGTTTTAATTTATTACTGTCACTATTCTACATTTTAAAAATCTAAAACATAAACTTTTTTGAAAAAATACTTGATCTGAAACATATTAAAACCTTCCTGATCCATTTGACACTTACATTTTTTTTTCGAGACTTAATGAGCGGTTAAGCAGACAACTTCACTGTTAATTTAAGCAGACAACTTCATACTGTTAATTTTGCGCCACAGATCTTAAAATTTCACTCATCAGTTTTTCATAACGCGCCTAAAGAAGTATAACTTCAAAAATTTTAAGTAGTTTTGATCACGTCACGTACGGTCAAGACAGAGTCGAGAGAGGTATTTATTTAATTTTATTTATTTTAATTTAATCTGATTTTACTTTTAAAATTCTGCTCACGTCACGTGCCGCCAAGACCGAGTCGTGACGTCAGAATTAATTATAATTTTAATTTCCTTAATTTAAATTTATTACTTATAGCTTTTGCCCGCGACTCCGTCTGCGTAGACTTCAGGGTTGGGTGCAGAAACTAACTAAGTGAATCTATAAATCAAAAATTACGCTAATTGTTGCAATAGTACACCACCGGAGGTCATTTCTATCTTTGAGAATCGTCTCAAGTGACATTATGACATTTTTCATAACCTCAGATCGTCTCATAAATTTATCGCGAAAATGTATCTAATGTCATCTAGGTGCGTATAATGGCACTTAACATCGCATAATTACACCGAGCCCCATAAAAATGCACATGATAACATTTTACTGTACCGGTACCAGTCACCACTACTCCACAGTGCTAAATGGCATTTAACGTGAATTCAAGTCATCCAGGATACTGACTTCAAATAATGGTGCCTTTCGCAATTTCAGTTCCAAAAATGGCACCTAAATTCATAAAACGGAAAAAAGCTCTTCTATTCCTTAAGTTCTACTAAAATTCTTCTAAAATTGCCATAAGTGCCAATTATGGCACCTGTCGTCGCGTGATTTCCAATAACGGCACTTGTAGCCTTATAGATTCGACTAATGGAATCTGATTCATCCGATAATGGCACCTGACGTCACTCACCATCCACTAATAGCACCTAACGTCACTTAACATACACCAATAAAACTTATCGTCACTTAATTGTACATAACCGCACATAATCTTCCTTAAAGTTACTAATGGGTAAGCTCTTCAAAATCACATATCACATAAGAGAACTTAAAACCACCCAGTAGCAATACCAATCTAATAATGGCAAGTAAGTAACCTAAGTGCGTTTAACGTCACCTAAGTAAACTTAAGACCACCTTATGACACTTAACCCGCACTTAACTATATTCAACGTAACTTAATGAATCCTTAGAATCTTAAATGGTCTAATGACACCTATCGTCTTCTAAGTACCCGAAATGGCACTTATTGAATTATTTAAAAAAGTAGCCTATGTCCCTTAAAGGTCTCATTTATGTCCATACCAAAATTCATTCAAATCGGACAAATGGTTTAGGCGTGAAAGCATAACACAGGCAGTGTCACTTTCGCATTACAATATATGCTCATCCCACGGGAACCCTACATATTCCCGGGATAAAATGTAGCTTATGTTACTTCATAGTGTCCCATTTGTATTCAAACCAAAAATCATATAAATCGGGCGAATAGTATAGGCGTGATAGCTCATTCTCACGGGAATACTACATTTTCCGGGATAAAAAATATTCTACGTTGCGTCGGTGGGTCCTATCTAGTCCCATACTAAAAATCATCTAAATCAGTCAAATGGTTTAGGCCAGAAAGTATAACACAGGCAGCGTTACATTCGCATTACAATATATGCTTATCCCACGGGAACCCTACATATTTCCCAGACAAAATGTAGCTTATGTTACTTCATAGTGTCCCATTTGTATTCAAACCAAAAATCATATAAATCGGGCAAATAGTATAGGCGCGATAGCCCATTCTCACGGGAATACTACATTTTCCGGGATAAAAAATATTCTACGTTGCGTCGGTGGGTCCTATCTAGTCCCATACTAAAAATCATCTAAATCAGTCAAATGGTTTAGGCCAGAAAGTATAACACAGGCAGCGTTACATTCGCATTACAATATATGCTTATCCCACGGGAACCTTACATATTCCCGGGATAAAATGTAGCTTATGTTACTTCATAGTGTCCCATTTGTATTCAAACCAAAAATCATATAAATCGGGCGAATAATATAGGCGTGAAAGCCCATTCCCACGGGAATACTACATTTTCCGGGATAAAAAATATCCTATGTTGCGTCGGTGGGTCCTATCTAGCCCCATACTAAAAATCGTCTAAATCAGTCCAATGGTTTAGGCCAGAAAGTATAACACAGGCAGCGTTACATTCGCATTACAATATATGCTCATCCCACGGGAACCCTATATATTCCCGGGATAAAATATAGTCTATGTTTCTTCATAGGGTTCCATTTATATCCATACCAAAATTCATTCACGTCGGTCAAACGGTTTAGGCGTAAAAGCAGAATATTGACAGAGCTACTTATACCCATTCCCACGGGAATACTACATTTTCCGGGATAAAAAGTATCCTATGTTGCTTAAGTGAATTCCATCTACTCCCATACTAAAAATCATCGAAATCGGTCAAATGGTTTAGGCGAGAAAGCATAACACAGGCAGTGTTAGGCAGTTGTGTTTTTTTTTTTCTATTGACTTTATTTTCTTTATTTTTTATGATTCAGCATTGATAAATTATTATGATCATAAATTTTCACCCTTCTACGATCAACCTCTATCTTATACTAACCATTTTAATTTGTTTTTTGAAGTTATACTTCTTTAGGCGCGTTATGAAAAAATGATGAGTGAAATTTTAAGATCTGTGACACAAAATTAACAGTATGAAGTTGTCTGCTTAAATTAACAGTGAAGTTGTCTGCTTAACCCCTCATTAAGTCTCGAAAAAAAATGTAAGTGTCAAATGGATCAGGAAGGTTTTAATGTTTCAGATCAAGTATTTTTTCAAAAAAGTTTATGTTTTAGATTTTTAAAATGTAGAATAGTGACAGTAATAAATTAAAACTAAAATTGAAAATAAGAAAATGTCAATTATGTTCTACGCAACTACCAGGACATCATAAATCAGCAAGGACAAAGTACTAGCATTAAAAACTGTATACTCGTATAATCCATTCGAAATTTAAACCATGATAAATTAAAAACAAAACTTATTAATGATAGCATTTCACCTCTCTAGCTTTCTGAATGCCTAGTACCCTTAATGAGTCAGCTGGCTTAATAACTCGTCCTTTTGACCGGAAACGACACAAATGCAGATTAAAAGAGTTACGACAAAAATTAAATCATGTTGCTGAATCGATAAAAAATAATGAACGGGCTCGACGAAGTTTACAAAGAAACTTTATACGAAGATGTATGTTATGCATAAGAGCTAGAGGAAAGCATTTCGAGCACTTAATGTAAGAGAAAAAAAAGTGTGTGCGTACTTATGTACACGCGTTAGAAGTTATACCACACGACTGAAGTAAAACTTATAAATGCGCCCAATTAAATGTATGTAAATTACGAGTGCGTTCAGAAATGTAATATGTTGTGTAAACTAAGAACTATGTATGTGACTGTTGGGCGTATTTATAAGTTTTACTTCAGTCGTGTGGTATAACTTCTAACGCGTGTACATAAGTACACACACACT